>CM045767.1:155850761-157110109 GCA_025200525.1 Camellia lanceoleosa
TAAAAGATCCTATGAAATAGAAGTGCGATTGACGAGAAAAAGGGTAATGGCGACGTTCTATAGTTGAATGCGACCTGGCTGGCAATCATTGTGAGAACTTGTGTCGGCATGGTCACCACAGCGTAAAAAAGCTTGACCACACCTTGCGGCACATCTAGAGCCACCATACAACTTTGCAAAAGTACCCACCACTGAGGGCAGAGAGTCTTACCTCTATATGTCTGTCCAAGAGCCTTGAGGGGGTCCCTAATTAGGAAAGGGCTTGTCTGAAGCCCCTAGAACCACCTCCCATTGCCAAATCCCCTCCCTCACCACACATAACCCTTTGGCCAAGTATTGTGCTCTTCATCTGTGACATGGTCATGACGCCGTGACCTATGCTTTTAGACTCCATCATGAGATTTAGGATCTCGTCGACAACCACCGGTGATGGGGCGCCTCTCCCGAGAGCCAAAGCGAATCACTACAAACCCTCTTCATACAACACCAACCAACCCCCTTCTCTACCGGGCAAGTAAACCCTGATCCAAAGAATGGCCATCCCATACGACCCCTGGCATATACATCACTCCTCCCACCTACCTAAACCCATGTTGTTCATTCCGAAGCAGTTACATGTGCATGGATAGAATGCGTTCCTATCCCAGCTTAGGGGAAACCGTGGTAATTGGGTGGTGATAAGAGAAAAGCATGCCCAGGCTCCGGCCACTAATCGAAAAAGAGTACAACCCTTGATGTTACATTGTGCCAACTAGCGGGCCAAACCCGAGGTGGAATTGCCGATAAGGATGGAGTGTAAATGTAGTGGGGAGGGGCAATTTGAGCCAGGGGATTGGATGATTGCCGTGGTAGCCGAGCCGAGGAGGATATCAATAACCTGAGTTCTTGGATGAAACGGGACACTGGGGATGTCGCGGGTTGGTTGGTTTGATGGGAGCGAACAGTATAAACGGATAATACAAGGTGGCTTAGTGATGAAATTTGGATATTGATAAGGGGTTTCAATCGAAGCTTTAGCAGTCGAGAGCGGAATGATCTATAATGGTAGGAGCGGTCAACAATGAGGGAAAAGCGTCTTAGGAGAGCACCAAAGACTTGAGAATTTTGCTCGGGGAATTAAAGGGGTTTGTATATAGTGGACCGCGTAGCAGAGGCCATGCTAAAGCATGGTTAGGAACATGAGAGAATTAAGATTGATCGGCGGAGAGGCTAGAAAGTGCTCAAGGGTCTGTGGGGAGGTCAAAATGTGTTTTGAATTTCTGTGACGGGAACAGCCATAGCTGTTGAGCCCGGAGCGGTGCTTATCGATTCTGGGGGATGCGTTGGGAAGATGATGATTTGCATGTCTTGCCTAAATACTTAATGAGTGTTGACCGGGGTCGAATCAACTGAGATTTAGACACTTGGTAATAATCGAGGAGGTAGACACGCATAACCCTCGGTGAAAGGGTGGTACTTTAAGCCCCCACACTCCTGGACCTACCTTTTGCCAGTGTATCGGGGAAAAGATTGCAGCTAGAGAAACTGACTTGTAAGATAAAGCTGCTAGAGGGAGTGAAGCACAGATCAAGTAGTTAGTGGTGAAGAAATTCAACGGAACATCTCCATTTGAGGGATTGCTCATGGCCCTCATGGGTATAGGACAAGCCATCATATCGACCCTAATGGATGCAGGCTAAGCTTTCTATTGACATGCCCCGGCAGGTAGTTAGTAGGACTAGTGTTCCTGGCGGCGCCTTCACCGACTTTTAACATTCATAGTACAAAGAATTGCCACATGAGGGGCGCTCTGAACATAACAAAAGGCAGATTATACATCTCCTCATGGAGTGTAAGGGAGAAGTTGATACCGCTTTGTCTTAGTTGATACAAGATCTGCAATTAATGTGTGTTATGTCGCCATACAACCTACGCTTACTCCGGTTTGAAAGTCGACAAACCGATTTTGCTTTCCAATGTACCCTAGGTGATTTGGGCTTATGACAACCTACAAGTCGAGGAGGTGATGGGGACAAGATCTGAGATCAAAAACTCAAGTCAGCCCGGCACAATAGGACATTGAGTTCCATGTCTTGGATGTTCCACCCACCTTTAATCTACTCCTTGGTTGGCCGTGGCTGCACTAAGTGAGAGCTGTCTCTTCCACTTTACATCCAGATTCTGGTGAAAGTACCCCCCCATGGGGAAGGGGGGTAACAATTGTTTTGGGAACTCTTCTTCCATACATCCTTGCCACGGGAGGTTTCTACCAGTCTTGGGAAATTGAACCTGCGGCGAGGAGGATGTCTTTTTGTAAAGATTCACCTTAGGTGGTCGGTGCTTGGGCAAGACTGAGGATATGTTGAGCTGCTGATGGAGGGAGTTGTATGTCAATGCACAATCTGTCTACCCTCTATGAATAAGCTTCCAACACACATGCGAAGATGGGATTGGGAAGCGAGTGGTGAAAAAGGCATCGTCAAGGTTGCGTCAGAAGTAGTGAAGTGCCGCTTTCAACCCTTATACCTTTGGTTTAGGTTATACACTCCACCAAAGAGATCGGGTTAGGAAAGGAAAAGTAGGCCAAGAGCCAAGGTCAAACAGCTGGGAACCACTACGCAGTCAGTGCAGACCTATCTAAGGCACCCTGAGCGGCCGCTTTGTCCAAGAGGGAGAAGATTTCCCGTTTTGCGGCTTTCTGAACCATGGTGAATTCGAGGAAAGTGACGTTTGCTCCGGCTTGAGATCTTTTTTAGACCTACAATTCGCAAGGGGGATATGAAGTTGCGGAAGAAGCGGTATGACCCACTATTTGAAAGTCTTTCGAATAATGTAAAAGAGGATGAGAGTCCAATGGCACGGTAAACTTGAGATAAGAAGCGATCTTGGCTTTGTCTCTTCTCGGATCCTCAAATCACACTAGAGTCAGCTTAGGGATGACTTCTCTGTTTCCATGATTGGAGACTGTCAAAATGGCCGCGGTGCCTAGTTCTTCCGGAAATTATTCTTTGGATGCTGTCTGTCGCATCCCTCCTCGCTTTAATGCCGTTACAATGAAGCTGCTTTTTGTCGTAAGCGATTCTGGGTGGGGTGGTGAACCATAATCTGGTCTCCTAATGAATGCGTGAGTTTAATCGATTCTAGTTCTTCCGAGGTAAGAGTCAAATTATTCCTTGGATTGATAACCCGGATGCCATTGTTTTTGTCCGGTCATCTTTTTCATTTTCTTTTCGAGTCGGTTATGCTAACCGAAGAATCGATGAATGGGCTGGAAGTTGTTAATGAGAATGATACCGTGGTTTAGTGCTGCTTTTCTATGCCGCGGCGTTTCTTACCTTAATCGGGGACTTTCAAAACTTTGATGAAAAGCGACGAGGAAGAAATTCCTCCGGGATTTTGGAAACATTTGATTTGATTGAGAAGCAGGAGGAGGTTTGTAAAACCTTTGGTTGATGAAATCACCTCGGTTAATATTTAGTGACTTGAGAAGGATGCGTGTCGGTCTAGATCGGGTCACGTTAGCTGGTTCTTTGGAGGAAACGCGAAGTGCTTAGTCGCTTTATTAAAAGATTTCAAAGATAAGTTTCGCGTGGTCCCTACGAAGACATGCCCGAACTCGATCCTTACGAGATTACACAGGCACGAGTGATCCCTCTTGACCACAGGTGCGACCGTCAAAGCGAAGCTTGAAGGATCGCGGGAATTTGGGCTCTCAAAATCAAAGAAGAGATCACCAAGCGACATGATCACGGGGTTCTGTTGAGTATCTCGAAAGTATCCTAATGGTTGGCCAATATAGCTTTTGTGTACGCCAAGAAAGATGGCGAAATTGGTGATGTCACCGCGACTTTAGAGATCCGAACCAAAGCTAGTCCGGAGGATCGACTTTTCTCTCGCCACATATCGGATTTAGATTGGTGGACTTCACGCCTCAAGGGCATGCACTTTGCTTTCTTTTATGGGATCGGTTTTTCTACGGGTACCAACTTGTATTTTTGATGGCTTTTAATCTGAGATAGGAAGAAGACCCGCCTTTCACCAATTCCCCATGGAGAACCCTACTGCTCTAGGGTGATGCCGTTCGGTTTGAAGAATCTTTGGGGCTACTTATCAACGGCGAATACACCACTATCTTGGTAACGATATGATCCCACAAAGAGGTTGAGATGTGATGTGGATGACATGATTGTCAGAGTCCAAGGAAAGGGAGGGCCAACTACACGCCTTGAAGAAAATTCTTCCAACGGATCGAGAAGTATCGATTCCAAGTAACTAAACCCTTAGAAATGTACTTTCGATAAGTTACGGTAAAAGAGGGAAAAAATGCTAGGGTTCTTGATTGCCACAAAAAGGGTGATCAAGTTGATCCCTTCCAAGATCAAGGCCATCTTAGAAATGCCACCACCAAGGACTAAAAAAGGAGGTGCGGCGGTTTTGCTACCGGGTAAAGTGTAATTCATAAGATGGTTTATTGCAATGTAAGAAATGAAAGAAATTCCCGATTGGGATGACCGATGCCAAGTTGCTTTGACGAGCGCATCAAAGCAATATTTACTAAGGGAGACCCACCCAAGCATTGTCACCGCTTGAGAGAAATTTGGGGGAAACCGCAATGATTTGTATATATCAGGTAATCGCTTAACGACAATGGGCTACATGCTTGTCTGCAGAATCACTCAGGATAAAGCTGGAGAAGGCTATCTACTACCTAAGCAAGAAGATGTTGGAATATGGAGACCCGTTACACTCCGTTTGAGAAGGCTTTGTTTGGCCTTGGTATGGCTAGCTACCCGAGGAAGTTGAGAGCACTACCGTTAGCTCACTACAGACATCTTGGTTTTGAGATTGGATCATATCAAACATCCTCTTTCCGTAAACTAGCACTTCACCGGGTAGAGCCTAGCCCATTGGTTGCGTCTTCTCTTCTAATTCGATTTAAAAATTACACTGCAGCTACTTAAGTTTGTGAAAGTGGAGAAAGCAAATAGTGAGTTCTAAGCGGAATCACCCGGTGGATGGAGATGGGTTAATAGAGTATCTGTTCTCGGATAAGGCCATTCTCTGACTTCGAAGAAGAGGTTTGGACTATGCATTTTGGCGTAACATCCTAACGATGACGAATTATAGAGATAGGGATGTTAACTTTATAGCACCTCGACAATTCCTATATACCTTTAGCTTCAAACTCTAGTTCAAGGTATCGGAACAATGAAACACGAGATCTGGCGTGTATCATCAGCTCGGAAGCCACCGCAAATGGAACTAGGGGCAAAAATGTTGGAGCGCTATTGGGGACTCCGAACACGTCAGTTTGTGTCAAGCGAAAAGGAGCCGGAAGGTTAAAAGAAGAAAGAAGGATGAAAAATCTATCACCAAACCACTGGACGTTTCTAATTCCCGGGGTTTGAGAAGTTAACCTTCACCCGTTTTTTAAAAGAGAGAAACCATGAGGTTTCTTTGACTTTATCAACTCTATTCTTCCATGATAGACATCCCTTTCGTAAGGAAGTCTAGATGCCGTCAATCATCATTGAATAGAGGTATGTGCGGTATGAACCTATACGCCGTCATAGATGAAGTACAAGATCAAAATCCGGTACCATGATGTCCTCGAACTTCTTGAAAAAGCGAGGCTGGATATCCAACAAGGGGCAAATGCCAAAGATAATAAGGGCAATATGGCGAATGGTCGCCAATACTCAGGTTTATAAATCTCTTGGGGTAGAATTGTGGCCAACGTACCATGGGCCATCTTGGGATGCATAAAATTGTTAGTAATTTGATCTGCTGAAGAAGTCAAAGCACCTAATGGAGGCCATCCATGGAGAGTGTAGAAGCGCGCATACGAAAGCAAAGTGATGCTAGGCTCGGAAGATTGTAAACGAGGGATTTACTTTGGTCAACCATGGAGAAGGATTGTATTGTTTTTGTTCGGCTGATGCCACAAATGCGAGATCCATGCAAACGCATGAACATTCCGTCGCCGGCTATACAACATGATTCTCGCCATGGCCATTTTCGTCACATTGGGATTGATGTTGCTCGAGGCGAGTTACTCCAAAGGGGTCAAGCGGGCATGAGTATATCTTTGGTGGCTATAGACTGCTTTACAAAGTGGGTTGAAGCCCAATCCTACCTTGATCATGAAAGCGTGCCTCCGCGTAGCCAAGTTCATCAAGAACAACAAATATCCGTAAACTATGGGGTCGAATGAGATCATTTTAGGATAATGGTTCCCCACTTCAAGAAGGAGGTGATTGACTTGCTTGGAGAGAATACAACGTGGCTTTTCATAAGTCATCTACATATTGGCCACAAACCAGCAGAAATTTATTGGCCCAGGCCGCCAACAAGAACATAGAAGCACATTCTCTGAGAAGATGGTGGAACCCCTCAGAGGGTCAGCCGGATAAAGGCCATCATTTGTTCTCTGGAGGGCTCTGAGAACATCAATTGAACTCTTCTACTAGGGCAACTCGTATTCGCTTGGTTTATTCGGATGGAGAACATTACGCGTCCGAAGTCGAGTTAAAAGTCATTGTGGGTAATGGCTAAGTCACCGGATATCAAAGGTAGATTAAGCGTGAGCAGCAGCGAGTTTGAGGAACTCATGCTTTGATACGACAAGAGAAAAGTGAAAGCACTATATCATGTCTAAGGTTATCAACGAAGAACTACCAAGGCTTTCAATATGAAAGTTAAGTCCGGGGAATTTGAAAGAAGGGGACTTGGTGCTCAAAGAAACCAAAGCCCAGAGCTCCCATCCATGACCCTAAGGGCAAGTTCAAACCCTAATTGATTTGGTCATACGTCACATCGAGTCCATCTAATTCGGATGGATTCGTATGCGTTATATGGACCTAGATGGCCTTGAATTCTCCCAACTACGGTCAACATGGAGAAGTTAAAGAAATACTACCCCTGGTGGCTAAACTGGGCGAAAGAAGAACCCGAAGAGGCGACCTAAACAAAAGAAAGTTAGAGCACAAAAAAATTTGAAATAAGAAAAACTAAGCTCATAAGGTTGAAAACCCAAAAAAGTGACTTTGGCAAAAGTTAGGCACAAAAGGAGAGTGTGCTTGCAAGAGTGAACACGAACCAAGACTACATAAGTCTTGATTCCCATCTTTGGGATGCGTAGGCAACTTCTTATTACGAGAAGTCCGACCATAAACACTTCCAAATCAAAGAAGCTGTGGTCCATATGATTTTGTTGGTCATCTTTTGTCTATTCCACATCCAAGAGTTTGGTTGTGATCTCCGATCTTGATGCTATTGAGACCAAGGGGCAACTTTCGATTATTGGATTAAGGGTTGTGCATCTCAGAGATAGATTCCTAAGGCGTGTCCGGGTTGTGATCCCATATCGAAAACGATTTTGAAGAAGAAGTTTTATTAAGAAGTTGATTTTGTTCAATTAATCATTTTTTACCAACTTAGGCGATTTTTTGGACCAAGCGAAGAAATTTTCGCATTACCCACAACCTTCAATTTCATTGATTTCCATCTGCAGTTCTCCAACTCTTGATACAAATTGAAGTTGCTTTTTATTACATTCAAAAGAAAACTTGAAAGTACAGATTAAAGTAATAAACTTGGGACATGGTTAGTCAGTGTTCCTACTTACCTCCAAAACCGGAAGCTTCGGATGCCAAAGTAGGCCCGGTTTATGTGCGTATGTTCAAGCCAAGCTATGCATTCGAGAAAGGGCACAATTAAAATTAGGGCGGGGTCGAAGTTCTCTTGTCCTCCAAGCAATGGAATATCGGAGCTAGTTATGGTACTTCGGATTGGAAATGAAGCGGGTACTCTATCTCCTCTTCCGAAAAGCAAATCTGGTCATGTCCGGCCCGACAATTGAATCGGAATGGGAAGTAGAAGACACAAAGTGTGTCAAGCCAACCAACTGAATACCGAGTTACCAGGACATGTTGTAGCTCATCTCGTAGATCAGGGGGGCAATGTAGCGATGTCAGCAGGAGACTTCTTTGAACATCCAGTGGCACCACCATCCCTCGTTTAGGTAGTCAACTAGCCGGGGGCAAAATAAATAACCACTTCACTAAATACGTGGGACAAGCGTCCACTGCTTTCAACTTCTCCATCGGCCATACACAGGGAGGGATGAAAAATAAGAGAGATTAAAGAATAGAGAGGTGTCGTGGAGAGAAAAAATGAGAAAAGGGTTTTGAGAAAAAGCAGGCTGAGGTCAAGTGATGTGAGAAACACATATGAGAAGGGTGGAAAACATTACGCAGCGATGTTAATGGACTCCTGCCAAACAGTTGTTCTCCGTGATTGGAAGCATCCAAACCAATCAAAGTCTCGCTAGTGTCATGCTTAATACAGCTTCTTGTGCGATCTTTCAAGCCTTAGGCAACTATCTATCAGCAGATCTGGACCCTCCAAAACGGGGGTCCAAAGCCCAGTGAAAATGGGCCAACATACACAAAGTGAGGGCATCTTTGTGGAAAGCTTACCGCATCGGAAAATCAATAAATGAGATTGGATGTCCAACTCCCGTTATGAGCCAAAGATCGGGCATCCTGTAAAGTGAGCCCATACATCCTTCCTAAAGCCTAGATGTGGCCAAAAAATCGCATTGGGGCAAGATTTCCTCGTCACGCTGGACTCCATCAAAGCTTGGAATTTTTTGATTGTGGGACACATCTCTTGTCTGAAGCTAAAAACATGTGTAAGGGTTTCCAACATCTAGCGTGGCATGGAGGAATAAGCATCAGAAGTACAACTCAATGAATAGTGCATTAACCCAAAAATCTAAAATTCAACTTTTCCGAGCCGTCTAAAGTGGCAATCTAATTGAGTTTTGGGCAAAGAATGGTTCCATTTGGTGCAAAATGGAGTTGAAATGAAGAAACCAATTTGGAGCTTTGTAAAAGATAAAGAAGTGAGTGGAAGAATTGGCAAATAACTGGAGGTTCCTTATCTTGATGGCCGACCGGCAGTTGTGAACGGCCAGCCACTTTGTAGCCGATCGTCAAGACTTATTGGCCAACAACCATTCTTTATGGTCGACATCTTTTTGTGGCCGGTGACCTTCCATTTTGCCTTCAGGTCCTTCCAAGTGTTGAACATGCCAAGAAAGCAGATTTATTCCACCCTTGGTGCATTTTTCTCTGAAATTTTGTCAAAATTGCCTATCGAAGTTGTAGTTTTGCTTATCAAGTTGTTGCTTTTGTTTATCAAGTTGTATTTATTTTGGTTATTGAGTTGTTGTTTTTTGTTCATTGAGTTGTTTTTGTTAGTTGGTTCACTACGACTAAGCAATTGCCAATACAATTTTTGATTTCCATCAATCTGTTTCGTGAAAAAATGGTGCGATGTGATCACGATGCTCGAGAATATAAAATGCAACACTCTTTTTAATCAAAAATTGTTTTCATTCCATCATGGTTTCTTTTACAAAAAGAGTGCAAGTTTTAAAGAAAATAAAATACCCAAGGTGTACACTATGCTAACAACTAGTAAAGAAAACTAAAAGCAAAAAATGTAAATCGACACTAGCCACCTCAAGATGGAGAGGCCCTCTTCGGTCCTCTTTCTCGGCTAAGCAGACTTCAGGCTATCGCCATCGGCCCGCTCTCGAACTGGCCGGAGCAGTCGATCCGGAGCCACCGCTCCCCTCCTTGGAGCCCTCCTCAGCATCGCCACTGCCCTCAAAACCCAAGCCGGTGCTGTCACCTCCACCCTTAGATGACTCTGACTGCAGGCTCACTGGCTCCTCATCTTCATCTGTCTCATCATCCTCAGGGATAGGCTCTGGTGGACCGTTCGTAGCATGAGTACGTCCGGCTCCACTTTGGCTGTGCACCGAAGTCCCTCGTCTCTCTCTCCTTGCTATCAGTGAGGCTTGAAGGTCTGCTATAGCTCTGATAGGGCGCCAGAGGAACCGGCATACGAAAGGGACCGAAAAGACGGTTGTCAAATGCATCGAGTTATGGTATGCGAAGATGATATAATGATGAAATACGATGTGTGAGGCGATATATCAATGCGATGTTCTCAATGTAATAAATTGCAATTGAAATGCTAATGTATCGAAGAAAACTTTGTGATGTGCAAATTGAAGGAAACTTAGGAATCACAGACAGTGAGTAGGTTCAGACTAGTCCGAACCATCCCCATAAAAAAGCTGCCCGGCTCGAGAACTGTCCGGTGTACTCTGTGGAAGCCAGCAAATGTTTTGAGATAATCGGTGGTCTCAAAGCATGATTGAGATGAATTGAATGTGCAAAAGCGTAAAGTATAGATGCGATGTCGGGGTTGAGCCTCGAACACCGACAAGCTTCGTGATCGGCTAGTCGAGCTCGATAGGAATCGATAAGTCTCCCCTCTGGGTCCTCAACAAGTCGGTCACATTAGGCGACTTCGCCACCTCTTTCTTTCTCGTCTAGGAACTCCTCCTCTCATGAGCAGGAGGTACCTGGATCCATTCACCCTCTCTCGGCTCGAGCTTTGGCTCTCTCACCTCTCTGACGCCCGGCCCGGCGGTGGCATGAGGTATGTCTAGATGAAGGCAATATAATCGCCCTCAAGCCTGAAGAAGTCAGCATTCTAACCTTTGGTGAAGTCGATCATCTCCTGCATGGTACACCACTCTGTGATCTGATATATGAAGGACATCAGAACTACCGGCTTAGGTAAGCCAAGGCTCTGTGGCGGCGCCCTCGAGAACCACGCTCGTGATTCCGGCCCTCAAGTAAGATCGAGGAATCGAGAGGCCTCCGAGGCACCCCATCGTGATCTCGACCCGGCAGTATCAACGCCCATGGATGCCGATGTCTGCAAATAGTAAATATCTGAGTTATTAACGCCATCGGAGATGCAATATGAAGCAAAATTGAAATGGTATAAGGTTCGAGTTACCTCTGTTGTGGTCATAGTGTGAAGAATCGGCGAAGAAGGAGAATGACTCTCGAGCCTCATTGGCATCTCCGTCATATCTGTGTGAGTATGGCACCATGGGTGGTATCTCTACCTCTAGCTATAGGGCAAGCCTCAGAAAATACGCATAAACCCATACCTGCAGAAAGTGGAAGGATAACAATGAGTATATATCGGATGTGTACGGAGAATGTAAAAGCGGGTCACCAGTATAGTGTGGGTGTATAGAGAATGTAAAGTAGTGTAGCATTATAGAGAATGTAAAGCGGTAAATGTCACGGTGTGTCTGATGTACAAAAATGTATAGTGCAGTGAATAGTGTGTGCAGTGTTCAGGTAAAGCAGAAAGTAGATTGTATGCAGAAAGTGTACATTGCGTGTGTGGTATGCAGGAAATGTAAAGCAGAAATATACAACAGAAGGGGAGGACATACCTCGGGCCCTCAATAGCCTCCTAGTAGATGCCCGCTCGCAAAATAGAGCTCATATATCCATAAAATGTGGCCAAGCTTCTGCGCCCAGATCATAAAGCGAATCTAGGTAGGTCCACTAGTGCACTCATGAAGTAGAGGCAGATAGTGTTAGCGATCGGTGAGCAGTAGTACCAAACAAGAACATGAGAAACCCCCGGGCATAGTACTCGGTCTCCTCGCGGGTTATTGGCATCATCCCTCTAAAATGATCAACGAACCACGTATATCACACCATCCATGATCAGGAGATGGGGGCGGATCCCCAGCAAGTATATCCGGGGGGCCTCCCACTCACTCATGTTGGTGTCTTAAGGAATCGGATGGCCGCCTACTACTATCTTAGGTGAGCATAGAAGTCAAAGGAGTCATCGTCATCTCTCTATTTGTAGAAATGGAGAATCGGTGGTATCCACCACCTCTTTACTAAAGTGCCCGATGATGAGGCCCGGCTAGCTATGAGACATGAGCCCCCATACAAAATCTTGTCGAAGCTAGCCTCGTTGTGATATATGACGATGGCGTCGGGAAGCATCATATACCACTCCCTCGCGAAGATGGTCTTGTATTACATAAAGGCATGTGAATCCCCACAGCAAGTAGGACAAATAGATCCAAGGCGGTGTGAGAAATCTAGTGCAAAAGGTATGTTCGGGGCAAAAGCGGATGTAAGGCGTTATAGAAAATGCAGTCATGAGTGTTTTAAGATGAGCATGTGGCGATTGAGCTATGCAAGGAATGTGATCTACATTGTGAAAAATAAAGAGGAAGTGTATACCTCGGAGGCACCATAGGATAGATGTGACTCTGTAGACACCCCATTTTTGACCGACCTTAAGACTCGAGCGTCACCGTTTGAGTGCTCGGTGATGTTGCATCTTGTGCTCGTTGAAGTCTCAGTGTGACGTCGCCTGCCTCCGGACTTCGAATTCTCTTTTGTGCCTTGTCTCGGTTTGCGAATCGACTTCGGTTTTCTCTGTTTTTCTTTCGAGGAAGGGAATGGTCTGTAGACTATCTCCGGTGGCCGTGGGCTAACTTTAAATGGCCGTAGGCCATTACACTTATTCGAACGGTTCGGTTTGGGACCGTCGGGCCGTGTACCTCGGCTGGGACCCAACCATCTCCGAGTTCTCCGGTTTTTGGCTTGCACCTCTGTTTTATAGTTAGGAACAGGGGGCCTCGATGCCCATTTCGTGGCCGTATGCCACTTCCGGTGCTATGTAGGTTTTCGGGACCTGCGAATTTTGGGCCCCGAGCATTCATTGCATCGATTTTCTCGATTTTTGGCGAGGAACCTCTGTTTTGTCATTAGGGACCGAGTCATGAATACCCACTTATTTGCCGTATGCCACTTCCTTGACCACCATTTTAGGGATCGCCGAATTGCTCGGTTTCCCCGGCGTTCATTTCTCATTAGTTTTTGTTCAAATTTGGCGGTACCTCCGCTTCAATACGGGGAAGATCCAGGGGGTGGGAGGCCGGCAATTATCCCAGATAACCCGGTTTAGCTCCTCGAGCCCGTTTTTCTCGCTTCCGGGCCAATGTTGACCACCCTGGGGGTATTTTCTTCCAACAAAAGCTACATATTTGTGATCAGGGGATATGGGAGGACCCTAAAAATGTATGGTCGGCCAGAAATTTTAAGTTTCATTTTTGAGCCTCTCCTTCAAGCTCTATGTTGTGGCTCCTGCTTCAGTGTTGCCAGACTCCGATCCTGGGGCCTTATTCTACACACTTGGGGAGGACACCAATCCATAGTGGTCGGCGAGAAAATTTGTTGTCCATTTTGACCTGGCGGCCGGCCATGGTGAGTGGCTGGCCGACCAGGTGAGGTGGCCGGCCGGCCTCCTGAAAACCACTGGTAGGCCGACTTCACTTTCATTTCGATCTGGTGTCAGGATATTTTCTTTGAAATATCACCCCATCCAGGGATATTTTGGGAGGAAAGCAGGTGCTTTTCCCTCCTTTTACCTCTTTTTGGCCTATGTAAAGGGACCAACTCCTTTTGCCTAGGTTAGAAAAATTTAACTCTCAAGAACACCTCTCCCAAATCCTCCATTTCCATAGCTAAAAAACTCAAAAAGCTTCAAGTGTCAAAGTCAATTCCTTCATCAACCCTTAGCTCCACCATCCCCACTACCATTCCTGACAAGGAAGTGTTCTCCGGTGGCTAAGCACCAAATTCGGGCCAAGAGGTAGCAACAATCGGATCTTCAAGGGTAAGTCTCCAAATCTCTTTTTGTAGCATAATTTTGCTTCCTATTTCTACCCTATTTCCTTTCAGTTTTTGGGCCTTGACCCCTAGTGGTTTTAGGCTTATTTTGAGAAGGGCTCAACTTCATTTGGTGCCTCCATGATACACTTGTTTCAATACCTAGCTTGTATGTCATAATCTTGCATGCTATTTTTAGCTTATTTGCATTTGTTTTTGGGGCTCCGACCCCTATTGGTTTTGTGCTTATTTTGAGCCCCTATAAAACATTGTAGAAGGACTCAACCTTGTTTGGCCATTCTACATACCACCTCCCTTTGAAATCCTCTAGGCCCTAATTCTTGCATGATTTGTAGCCTTTTATGCTTTTGGTTTTAGCCTTGGTCAGAACTTAAAGGGGTCTTATTTTGACCCCCTCTACATGTTTCATGAAGAAAGTTTTGTTGTTTGGTGTATTCTTTGCATGTTTCTTATTATAACCTCTTTTGAGCTCCATTTTGAATGGAATTATTAGCATGTTTTCATATTGATTTTGGGGCATCCATAAACTGAATATATGCTTATTTTGGGCCCTCTTCAGTATTGTAGAAGAAAGTTTTTCATTTGATATTTCTATATACTACTTGCTTCAATACCCCTCTTTTGGCCTTATTCTTGCATGCTAATGTTGACCTATCTATGCTTACAATTCGGCCATGTTTGTAACTGAAAAATGCCATTTTGGGACTGCCTTGATACTGTTTTTCTTTCATGTGTCAATTTTGCATGTATAGCATAGTTGTAGGCCATTTGGACAGAATTGCATTTAGGGATGATTTGTGCGTTGTTTGTCATTTCACATCATTTTGGGGCTATTTTCCCCTTCATTTAGTGGCTGAAATTTGGCTTGCATGCTTGCATATCATTTCCCATGTCATTTATGCCTTAATGCATTGCCTCGGTTTGCGTGCACTGTGGTAGCGCATTAAAGCACCTCGTTTATCCAACGACCTCCTATGTGAGTGGTGAGGCTCTCCCATGTTGGTGTAAGCCCATGGCGACTTTCCGTGTGCCATTTCATTGCATTTATCATCGCCTCGATTTGCGTGCACGTGGTAGCGGCGTTTGGCTGCCGGTTATATCCGTTCCTCATTTTATCATCGCCTCGGTTTGCGTGCACGTAGGCGCGTTTGGCTGCCGGTTTATCCGATTTCTCATTTATCGCCGCCTCGGTTTTGCGTGCGGGTGGGCGCGTTTAGCTTGCCGGTTGATCCGATTTTCTCGTTTCATCATCACCTCGGTTTGCGTTCCGTGGGCGCGTTTGAAACGCCGGTTATATCGATTTCTTCATTTTATCGCCGCCTCGGTTTGCGTGCACGTAGGCACGCATTTGGCTGCCGATTTTATCGATTTGCATTTCATCTTTGCCTCGGTTTGCGTGCGCGTGTACACGCATTTGAGGCGCCGGTTATTCGATTTACCCTTCATATCATCGCCTCGGTTTGCGTGCGTGTGTACGCATTTTAAACACTCTATTGTCGATTTGCATTTCATGCCATCGCCTTAGTTTGCGTGCAGCGTGCCTTTTCGAGCATATCATTTTCATCTCATTTTCACGACATAGTACATACTAGGTTGTATCTTAGATTACATTCATACATTTCCTCGATTTGCGTGCCGTGGGCACATATTTGAACATCTCATTTTCATAGCATTGCGCATGCTGGGTTGCATATTAGTTGCATTTCATGCATATCATGCATATTGCACGGGAAGCGAGGCGCGTTTTGTACTCACGTAATGTGAGCGGGTCCCCAATTCCCAAGTCACGGGCGCTCCGGATTACCCATGATGGAGTTAAGTTTTGTTGTAGCATTCATCCCTATCTTGAGTTGTGCAATCTGGTTCTCGGCCATCATGCATCGGTATCGTGATTGGTACGAGGATCGAGGCATGCATATATTTGTGAAAATACATTGCTATGCCCTTTTCACGCTCTCTATTGCAATGAAACCAGGATCAACAACTCTTGGTCCGTGGCGCATTTAATCTGCAAGCGAGGCTAATCGGGGCATTCGATTGGATTTCTGGCCGATGAGCGACGTACATCATCCATCGAAACAAAAGCGATCCACTGCGGCGCCCGATTCTGACTTTCTTAGTTTAATCTGTACATTAATTAGAAATGTATTATTCTTTCATTTCGGTTGTATTATTATTTATTGGACCCTCTGGCGAGGCATAAGCGTAATAAGGGTGTGTGAGTGTGATGTATGTCTTCAACCCCCATTTCTTTCTCCCTTTTATTTATCCGCTTCGATGGTTAGATATAGGGCATATTTCAATTAGCATCTGGTGTAATGACATATTTGCATCACTCATCTGTTTTACGCGCAAACTCGGCGCATCATACAAAGCATCTGTATTTCAATTCCAAGTTGAGTGCTTGATAGTTTGTTGCATCTCATATGCCATATTTAGAATAGTAGAACTGCTATAGTTGCATTTTGCAAGTGTTGCATTAGGCATTACGGTATACTTAGGATCATGCATGATTTCTGTCGGTTTTCTATTTTGGCTTGGAGTACTCGGTGAGTTTTATGCTTTAGCATCCTTGCATCGTGTGAGTGTTGCCATGAATAGCATGCTTACCATGAGGCTAAATGCTTATGTGATATAAGCGCATTGAATGCTGTGGGTGGAGGTTGAGTTATCTGAATTGGGACAATTCATTATTTGTGTTTAAGCCCACTAGATAGTGGCAAAATCATGTTTTCTAAGCCCACGAGGGTGGCAAATCCGCATTTTAGCCTACTGCGGGTAGCACCATCACACCATTTTCAAACAAACAAACATGAAATGTTTTGTTCCAATCCAGACGACTCGGTCTATACTTGTTTGCTGCAAGCATCACATAGTAATCCTAGGCTAATAACCGGAATAAGAACATACAAAGTTTTAAAAAGCAGATATCATGGTTAGTAATTTGGTCTTTGGCCAGGCGAGAGGGTGCTCACGATGTGACCTTCCTAATCGTACCCAAGTTCGAGCCAACTTTGGTGATAGCCGGACCGTGGCCTTCGACCTTAGAGTCGGGGTTTCCTAAATTTCCGATTTTAAAATATTTGAGTGGCGACTCTGTTATCGCAGCGATCCATGTTTGGCACTTCTTTCAAAAATCTGTTTTCCTTCAAAAGCGATTTGCGGTTGGACTCTTTGGTTCAAGATTTAGAACGCATAACAAAATCGAGTCGAGTATGGCGAGGTCCCTCATGTGCCAAGATCTGGCGACTCATTTGAAATTAGAGAACTTGACTCGAACTCGTGATATCTGGTTTGACTACACTCTTGTGTTTGTTTGCATTGCATTTGCATTAGTGCGCCTAGGACACCATGTTTGCCATATGCCATTCGAGCGATTCTTGGGAGGCTTGTCTTGTCAAGTCATGTCCATAAAAATTTGTCGGCTCTGAGCTCTGGCAACATGGAGCATAAACCCGGTTTCTGGGCACCCTTGACCATTCGACCTAGTGCATATTCGGATCCATAGTGACCATCCCAAACTAGGGCGGGTTGCTTACCGTTTATAGGTTGTTTGAAACATTGCGTGCGTAGTGAACCCCTAGTTCTGACGAAATAGGGCGAAACCCTACCAACATAGGGGTGTTTTGGCTCTCATTTATACGCTATGTGCTTGTTAGAGTCGTCTCTCTGAGAATGCATGTATCGGTATGAGTTTGGGTATCGAACTGCGGGCATCGGTTTTGAGTTAGTACGTTCGCTGCGAACATCGATCGATTATTTGAGAATCAGTTGTCTGCGGATATCAGATTCAATTTAGAAACGATGATCGATGGTTGAAGGCGATGTATTTCGGCTTATCCAACTATGTGTTGTATGCTGCATTGTGTGTTGTGTGTATTTAAATTAAATTTGTTATCTTGCCCGTTTTACGGTCATTTATTTCCTTTTTAAGCTTTATTATCTTTTGCTAGGGCGGGTTGTATACGATTGCTTAGAGCGGTCGATACTCCCAAGCAACTTGGACACGAGGTCGGCAAACTTACTCGATCCAGGGATCTAGTTAGCCGGACATCCGGTGTTCCATTCACTACCGGTTATTAGAAGAAGACCGAAGCGCGATCCATCGAGCGAAGATGCTGATGCGGTCTACTTTAGCAGCGAAGCGATCGGGTTGAGATTCCTATTTACGCTATAGAGATACACGTGCGATTTTTGAATGGAACAACGAGAACCTGACAATGGAGGCGATGATCGCTAGATGAATGAAAGCATGAAACAAATGCAAGATGATGCTATACGCGGTGAATTTTCCAAACAGCGAGCTGTCATGGCCTATGATGCTGAGTTGATCACGATTACAGCAATGAGCGCCGCGTCTACTTCACACGAGTCCTCCTCTCGCCGAGAAGCGGAGTTCTTCCACCACGGGGCCCCATTACGAGCAGATATCTCTGGCGAGAATGCCCTCAAATTTGCAGAATACCCAAGCTACCCTCCCAAATCCACCAAATGCTCGCCAAACCCACAAAACACCCAAGAGGACACGGGTCTTCCAGCAGGTAGCTCGCCCCTTCTACCAATTGTCCAAAAACATTACACCTAACTGCGGACGCTCCATTTGAGTTCGAGGTAGACGAACGACTACGAAATTGAGCAAGTTGGAAAAACTCTTCAAGAAATCACGAGGTGAAAGCCATCCGGATATTGAAGGCGGCTATCTTGATGTGGCCGTGACATTGCAGACGATTTAAGATGCCCCGGATCGATCGCTTTGATGGATCAGGGACCCCATGAGTCCACCTCGGCTATTTTCGGACATCTTAAGACCATTGGGCCTAACTTGGGCCAAAAGCTTTCCTTGTTGTCGAACTTTATCGGTGTGGCATCCACTTGGTATGCAAAGCTGGAGGATGATGTGAAGACAAACTGGGATGAGATGGCGGGGCTTCGTTGCACAATATTCATATAACACCGGATCGAGATTACCACTCGTGATCTCGAGACAACGGCGAGCCCAAAGAATCTTTTACGACTTTGTAACGGTGGAGGCGAAGGCATCGATGATGACCTTAAGGCCATGAGCGAGATCGGAATCACGGATGATTGTGCGCAATCTCGGTAGCGTTAATGAAGAAGATGATCGTAGTCCTTTCCCCACTTTCGCGAATCACGCATGATATGGGGATGCAAATAGAGGATCACGATGAAGCAAGGTCTGTTTGACCAAGGCCAGGATCGAGAAGAACATTTAATCGGAATACCAATGCAGGAGTGGCTCTGCCAATACAAGAACCGGAGGTCGGAATGGTCACCACCAATCCCCCTCCCCAACCAAGGTCGCGGCCACACCTTTTCGATGCCTCAGGAGGCGATAACCAAGCTTCAAGGTACCAACCCGGGGTCGCGAACCTTCTCTCCACTACATATGCCTTTATCCAAAGTCCTCGGGGTTCTAGTCGAGAAAGGGCATCTGAAACCCTTGGGCAAGACCCCCACCAAATCCACTCCCCGCCCATAACCCAAATATTGCAAATACCACAGGCGACATGGTCACGACAGCCGGTGTTACGAGCTGCGTCATGAGTTCAAGATCTCATTGACAAAAACATCATTCTACCTCTGGCGACCCAATGTTACAACCAACCCTCCCAACACACAACCAAGACCACCCAAAAGAATCAATCTTATCCAAAGCTGGGCGTATCTTACGACCTAGTATCTATTACTCCTCCCACCTACCCAAGCGGAGGTGATCCTCCCGATACGGACTTGTGCATGGTGGACACCTCCACAACCCAACTGAGCCAAAGGTGGTGACCACCGAGAATGGAATGGGCGGGCTTAGGAGAAACAAAGCTGTTGAGTCTGGGGTGGAGCAATCTGAGAATTTAGTGGCGAGCTTATGATCCAGTGGATATATCTTGTCAATGAGCCAACCTAAGTTGAGTATGGGGTTGCGAGAATTTGAGTTGTGTGTGATCCGGGGATAAACTTGAATCGGCGGAGATGATTTGGCTGGCGGAAGGGCTTCGCCAACCTTCAATTTTTCAACGATCGGGAATCGGGTGATGCATCAATTAAGCGGTTCGATTCTGGTCGATGGAGTCGTCGGGTGGTTGGATGATCAACGGATATCGTACCATTTGTGGCGGAAGGGCGAAGGTCGAGTGAATCATGGGAGGCGCCGGTCTGAAATTCGCTCGGGACCAAGACATTTTGAAAACCGAACAAGCGGCTGGAGGAACAAGAAAGAGATGGGTTTACGAGAGGCGGCGAAGAACCATGAGGAAAGTGAAGTCTTGTGGGCAGCCCGAACATCTTTGTGAGCATGAGGAGGAAAATCTTGAGAACACAAACAAGCCGGAACGAGATAGGTGCACGCTAGATGCTAATGGAATGTAGTGGGAAGATGGCGACTTGTATCTTGCCCACCTGAGGCGAAGATTAGGCGGGTGGCCAACAGGACACTTTGAGTACCTCGAGGAGGTAGACCATATGACTAGAAGTGGGCGGTATTTCAAGCCCCCACACCTTGATCAACTTTGAGGTATCTGGAAAGATAAAAGCGGAAAGCGGAGGAGAAGCAAGTTGAAGAAGAGGTGTGTTGAAGCAGTTAAAAGAAAATACAAGCGAACATCTCCATCTGGGGATGCTTATGGCTTCAGTACCTGAGACGGTGTCCTCTCTGCTATGGACAAAGCCAAGCTCTCTATCGAAACTCTTGAGCAGCTAGTTGGTTTGGTCTTCTGGGAGGAGGTCCCCGGCATTGACCTTTCGGATAAGGAATTGCCGCCTAAGGCGTGGATCATGAGACCTCTCTACATCTCAGTAGAATCACGAGGGACAAATGGATTCGGTGGTCTTGGTTGATCTTTGGATCCGCTATCAATGTCTGCCCGGCCAGGACGGCCTATGCAATTGGGTTAAAGCCTGCGGACTTCACCCCAACTTCTCAAGTGATCAAAGCTTATGACAATACAAGTAGGGATGTCCTGGGGACAGTAAAAATTCAAACCAAGATTGGGCCTGGACAACCACGAGGTAGATTTTCATGTCTTGGAGGTCCTGCGTCTTTTAACATGCTTTTAGGCGACCACAGTTGCATCGGTGAAAGGTCTCATCTACTCTACATCAAATGGTGAAATACCCTATGGAAAGGAGTAGCCATTGTTTTTGGGAATTCGTCAATCCATCCTCCTCACGGAGGTATCTCGCCGATCTGGAGATCGAACACGGCATGGAAGACATGTTCATATCGGGATTTACTTTGGTGAGGCGGGTGGTACAAAACATTATGGTACATGAATGAGGGTGTGTATGTCGGCGCTCAAGCCGTCTACCTCATGAACAAGCTCTGACATATCCGGGGATGGGATTGGGAAGAAAGCGGCGGGAAAGAGTCGTAGCGTTGGCGAAGTGCCACATAATCCACATACCTTTGGATTAGGTTGTTGCCTACCAAAAAAATGGGCGAGAAAGGAAGAAATGGCCAGGCGAGCAAACGGGAAGCCTTTTGATCTATACATAGGCCCATCTGGGGTACCTGAGCAGACGCCTTCGTCAGGAGGAAGATTTTCTATCTGCGGCTTCCCGAGCCATGGTTTAAGCGGAGAGGAAGCGCGTGCCAAGTTTGAAATCTTCTTGACACTGCAACTATCTGAGGGATAGCGTTCGCGGCGAGCAGACCCAACAAGCGAAATTTGGCAGAATAAAGGCGAGGAGATTGAGGGACGCAGGAATTGGAAATGGGGGTACTTGGCATGTCTCTCTCGATCCTCCGATCGACCAAGATTAGGGAATAACTTCATGGTCTCCGTGATTGGGGATGAAAGCATTGCGAGCCAACGGCTGACTATCTTGGATGCATCCATCGCCCTCTCTCATTTAGCGATCTGAGGAGGATTCTTATCCGGCGGTTAAATTAGGTGGTGGTAGGAATCTGATTCCACCGAGTCTTGTGAGTCAATCGATTCGGCTCATTGAGTCTGGTCTGGTACTCTGAGGGTGTTAACGGATGCCTGATCTGTCGGTCGTCTTTTTCCTTTTCATTTGAGTCTGTTGTAAGATGAAATGGGCGATTTGGATGAACTTAATGAGAATGAGGTGAATGTGGTTTAGAGTACTTTTACGTGCCCTAATTTATTGCATTAATTGGACTTTCAAAATTTTGATCAAAGCAGCGAGGGCGAAGTCCCTCGGTTTTAGCGTCTAATTGAGCAAGAGCAAGAGGTTTGTTAAGCCATTAATGGATGAAATCATTTTTGTGAATATTAGTCTTGAGGAGGACCCATGGTGGTCCGTCGGGTCCACGTTGTCTTCGAGAGCATAGCGCTTAGTCGCTTTATTAAAAGATTTCAAAGATGTTTTCGCGTGGTCCCTACGAAGACATGCAGAATCGATCACGAGATTATGCTGACGCCGGATCCCCCTTGACCGAGGCGGCATCAAGCGAAGCTCGGAAGGATCCGCCGGATTGGGCTTTCAAGATTAAGGAAGAGGTCACCAAGCAAATTGGCGAGCTTCTGCTAATGTCGAGAATATCCGACTTGGTTGGCCAACATTGTTCGGTCTTAGAAGAAAGATGGCGGGATCCGGTGTGTGTAGACTTGAGATTTGAGCGAGCGATCAAGGGCGACTTTCCTGCCACACATTGATGAGCTAGTGGACTTCCTTGCGGGGCATGCATTGCTCTCATTCATGGATGGCTTCTCGAGAAATGTCGAGATAGTAATGGCGCCGGAAGGCGAGAAAAAGCGCATTCACTACCCGTGGGAACATCTGCTAGGGTCATGCCGTTTGGGTTGAAGAATCTTTGGGGCTACTTATCAGCGGGCATAACCACAATACTACATGATATGATCCACAAAGAGGTTGAGGTGTGCGTGGGCGATGATTGTCAAGTCCAAAGAAAGAGAGGCCACTACATTGCCTTGAACAAGTTTTTCCAAAGGATCGAGAATTCGATTCGGCTAAACCCTCAAAATGTCGTTTGGTGTTCTGGTGGGGAAAATCTTTGGGGTTTGATTACACAAAGAGGCATCGAGGTCGACCCTTCAAAATCAAGGCCATCTTAAATGCCACCACCAAGGATTTGAAAAGGAGGTGCGAGGCTTTACGGGTAAAGTGCAATTCATAAGGCGGTTTATTTCAAAACTAACCTTGACTTGTGAACCACTTTTGGCCTCTGAAGAAAGGAAAGAAGTTCAATGGGGCGGCGGTGCCAAAAGTGCATTTGAGCAGTTAAAGAATATCTACAGAACCCACCCGTTTATCACCGGTAGAACCGAAGCTGTTGATTTTGTATCTATCGATGGCGGAGACCACGATGAAATTTGCATGCTTGCACGAGGAATCGAGAAGATAGGGTGGAAAGAGCCATCTATTATTTGAGCAAGAAGATGCTAGAATCTGAGACCGGTATCGCCGCTAGAAAGGCTTGCTTAGCTTTGGTATGGGCTACCGAAGGCTGCGGCACTACTGTTAGCTCACTCGTAATGTTGGTTTGCGACTTGATCCCATCAAATATCTTTTAGAAACCGGTAACTACGGGTAGGCTAGCTCGTTAGTTCTTCTTTGCTCTCGAATTTGACCTCACATACGTGTGGCATAAGTCGATAAAGGGAAGAAGCGATGCGAGTTCCTTGCCGACCATCCGGTTGAGGGATGAAGCGATTGAGTACCTATTCCCGGATGAAGCAATTACGCATATCGGCGAGGAAACTTGGACAATGTACTTTGGCCAGACATCAAATCAACATGGGTATGGGATAGGAGTGTTCTTGATAGCGAGCAATTCCCATATCCCTCTAGCCTTCAAACTCGGTTCAAAGTCTCAAATAATGAAGCGAATATAGGCGTGCATTCTTTGGTTTAGAGCGACCACGGAATTAGGGGCAAGGCAATTTGGGCGTCATTGGGGATTCGAACCTTGTTGTGTCTCAAGCTAAAGGAAGCTGGAAAGTAAAGAGGAAAACATGATGATGTATCATCAAACCTTGGATTCTTGATTCCTCGGTTTGAAAAGTTAAGCTTTACTCATCTACTAAGAGAACAACAAGTTCATGAGCGCTTTAGCAACTCTATCGTCCATGATAGACATCCCGTGGAGTCGAATCGTCCAGTCATTATTGACGAGAAATTCACACACCTATGAGTCGATTGCGACCATAGATGAAGTTCGGGATGAACACCTGGTATCATGACATCTGGAATTTCTTGGAAGCAAGCATACCGCCGAGTAAATGCCAAAGACAAGAGGGCAATAAGAAGGTTGGCCGTTCGGTTCATCATCTGCGGGGTAAAGCGTATAGAAGGGTCATCTGGGAATGCATAAAGCGTGTGTTGATCTTTGAAGAGTCAAAGCGTCGATGGAAGCCATCCACGGGGTGAATGCGGTGCACATATGAATGGGGTGATCTTTGGCTCGGAAGATCCTTAAAGGGGTTATTATTGGTCCACCATGGAGGAGGATTGTATCGGTTTTGTTGGCGATGCCACAAATGTCGAGATCCATGCAAACGCATGAATATCCCGCCGTCGGTTGTACAACATGACCGCCATGGCCATTTTCGATCTGGGGAATTGGCGTGATCGGAACATCACGCGAAGGGTCGAATGGGCATGAGTTCATCTTGGTAGCGATAGATTATTTCACAAAGTGGGTTGAGGCCCAATCTTATGCAGTGTTGAAAGCTTCACACGTTGCAAAATTCATCAGAAACAACATTATCTGTCGCTACGGAGTCCCGAATGAAATAGTTTCAGACAATGGTTCCCACTTCAAGAAGGAGGTGATTGACTTGTTGGAGAAATACAATGTGGCTTTTCATAAGTCATCTACTTATCGGCCGCAAACCAACGGAGCAGTTGAGGCCGCCAACAAGAATATCAAGCGCATATTACAGAAGATGGTGGAGACCTATCGAGACTGGCCAGACAAGCTGCCGTTTGCTCTGTGGGGCTACAGGACTTCGATCAGAACTTCTACTGGGGCGACTCCGTATTCATTGGTCTATGGGATGGAAGTCGTTCTGCCTATTGAGATTGAGGTCTCGTCATTACGAGTATTGGTAGAGTGCGGATAAGCGGCAGTTGGCGACAAAAGCATTTGAGGAACTCATGCTTTTCGATGAAAGAAGGTTGAAAGCACTGTACCATGTCCAAGGTTATCAGCGCAGAATCGCCCGGGCTTTCAACAAGAAGGTTAAGTCTAGGAATTTGAAAGAAGGAGATTTGGTACTTAAGGACAATCGAGCTCCCATCCACGACCCAAGGGGCAAGTTCAAACCCAATTGGACCGGTCCTTACATCATCAAGTCAATCTGGTCAGGTGGAGCTGTGGTTCTGATGGATCTAGATGGCTTGGAGTTTTCCCAACCGATCAACATGGACAAGCTGAAGAAATACTATCCCTGAGAGGCTCGCTAAATTTGAAAACCGAAAAGGCGACCTAGGCAAAACTTCGAGCACAAAAATTTGAAATTATAAAAGCGAGCTCATAAGGTTGAAAACCAAAAGGCGACCTTGGCAAAAGTTAGGCGCAAAGGAGAGCAAAAATACTCGGCGAACCTGCTTTGAACTCGTAAGACTTGATTCCCATCTTTGGGATACGTAGGCAGCTTCATCCTGAAGTTCAGTCATAATCTTTTCCCCGATCAACTTTGTCCATTCTGATCATCTCAGTCATCTCTATTCATCAGCATCTATCGTGATCTCCGGTACAGTGCTATTCAGACTAGGGGCAACTTTCCGTTGCAATGAAGTATTGCGGCACCTTTCAAACTAGGGGCAACTTTCCGTTGCCACTTTGCCGAGGCACCCTTTTCAGACTAGGGGCAACTTTCCAGTTGCTAGGATTCGGAGTTGTGCATCTCAGTGACAGATCTCAGGTATGTCCAGTTTTGATCCATATCGAAAATAGTTTTGAAAAGTTTTAATAAAAGTTGACTTTGCTCAAAGTAATCTTTTCACAACTAAGACCATTTTTGGACCAAAAGTGGAGAATTTTCAGTACCACAACCTTTAATTTCATTGATTTCAAAACAGAGTTCTTCTGCTCTTGCATACAATTGAAGTTGCTTTTTATTACATTCATAAAGAAAACTTGAAAGTACTAATAAAGCAATAAATCTGGGGCATAGTCCGGTCAGGTGTCCCTGCGCCCCCTGCCAGAGCTTGTTGAAGCCTCAGATGCCAACCTAGGCCCAACCTGTGCCTCCTCATTGAGCCAATCCCAGCACTCATCAGATAAAGTGCAACTGAAAAGCGAGTAGGGCGAGCTCTCTAACTCTCCATCTTGGCTGTCGAGCCAACATGCGCCTCGAATCGGAAATGTGGCGGATACTCTATCTCCTCCGGTGGGCAAGTCGTCGTCGTGGCCAAACCGCGAGAATCTGGAAGGGAAGTAGAACACCGCGATGAGTCAAGCCGTCGAATCCCGACACCATCGGGACATGCTATAACTCATTCTTGGGAGATTGAGCCAAGAAGGCGCCAAGCAATGCGATCTGGACAGGTTGCACATCCATTCAAACCACCGGCTCTCATCAAGAGCATTCACTAAGCGTTCTTGAAAAGAAGTAGCCATGAAATTTGAATAAGCGGGACAAGAGTCCACAACTTACAATTTATCCATCAACCATATCACGGGAGGGATGAAAAATGAGAAGAATAAAGAATAGAGATGTGCGATGAGAGAAAAGTAAGATAAGGGTTTTGTGAGAAAAAGCAGGCAGGGCAGTGATGTGAGTGAATATACATGTGAGCTTGGGTGGGAAACATTACACCTGTGATAGTGGACTCCTGCAAACTGATTGTCTCCGTGGTAGAAAGCATCCAAGCCCATCAATGTCTCGGCAGTCATGGCAATACAACTCTTTCCTTCTCTCACACCTTGGCGACTTCAATCAAGCGGATGCTAGCTCCTCCGGGCGAGACAAGCGAAAATGAGATAGTAGACACAAGCGAGGCGTCTTCTTGGGAAGCCTTGCCAATAGTGGTTCTTTGCGGTCACGGCATCAGAGAATCGGTAAATCAGGCTCGGAATGTCCAACATTCCGTCACCAATCAGAGATCTAGCATCATGCGCATTAAGACCGCACATCCGCCCTAAGGCTTGGGCATAGTTAAAATTGAGCTGGGGCAGAATTTCCTCGCTTCGCTCGGACTCCATCAAGATTTGAAAATCTTCAAAAGTCGGACATACCTCTTGCCAAAGCTAAAGGCGTCGTCAGGATTCCAAAACCTTGCATGGCGAGAGGAAAGGAAAATCAATGGAGTCGACTTAAGCGTGAATAGTCGTTCAAGTGAAACCTCGGAAATTCAACTTCTCCGAGCCATCTAAAGAAGAAATCCAAGATGTGAGATTTTCGGTGAGAAATGCTTCCATTTTTGAGAGGAAATGTGATGAAATGAATAAGTTCCAAGACTGGGGCTTTTATAGGAGGCTAAAACACTATTCAAGGGACACTTGTCAACATTTCGGTGGTTGTGGGAGGGGTGGCCGGCCGGCCACCTATCCTAGTAGGCCGGCCACCTTTTCGTCTTCAAAAGCGAAATGCTTTCGGCCTCGCATTGGGTCCCATTTTGCCCGCCGGAAGAAAGTTTGAAGCATTTGCATGCATCGGGAATGTCGAAGGTCTCCATTTCTCTCGGTTTCAGATACATTCCGTTATCCCGATTGTCCGTCTGAAGAATGTTTTGTTGTATTTTTGCTTATCGAGTTGTTGTTTTGTTTATCGAGTTGTAAGTTCTGTCGAGCTGTCGCATTTTGTGTTTTGAGTTGTCACTCTTTTTGGTTATACAATTTTGTTAAGTCTTGTCTAATGAGTCGTTAACATTGTTGTACTTTGCTTATCGAGTTGTAAACTTGCTAAGATTCTGTTATCTCTTAGTGAGTCGATTTGTTTTTTTATTTATTTATTTATTATTTTGTTTGTTGCGTCGGTTCGTTACCTGACCCGGTAAATACATGAAGCACATTTTCATTCAATTCCATTTTGTGCAAAATGATGTGATGCGAGGCTAGGAATTTCTAATAGAAACATCTTTTCAAAAGCTGTTTCATTCATCATGTTTTACAACAGAATAAAAGGTACAAGTTTTACAGAATTAAAACTGCCTAACAATGTGCAAAGTGCTACAAACTACTAGCTAAAAAGTAGAATAAAGCAAGAAATAACATCAGTGTCCTCGCGAACGAGAATGTGGAGGCCCTCTCATCCTCTTCTGCGGGATAATCTCTGCCTCACCATCACCATCCGGATCGGAGCTGTCATCCTCCGGATCTCCCTTAGGCTCATCTCCGCTCCCGGAACCAAGACCGGAACCTCCTTCTCCAGGAGATGCCTCTGACACATGATCTGTGACCTCCTCCTCGTCATCCTCAACAATGGGCGCCCTGCGTCTGCGAGACGACCCTGCTCCTCGAGCTCCTCGGTGAGGCCGGGATGGCCCAGCTCCTTGAGTCCCTGTACCTCGAGCAGGTCTAGCGCCTCGACCTCTCTGAAAAGGCCCGGGAGGCCCACCTCGTGTCGAAGCATACACGGGAGGCATCTGAAAATGAAATGTACAATCTATCAGTCCAGACATAAAAGCAGGTGCAAATATAGTATGTGAGTGGGGTGTGTGCCGGATGTGTTCTATACAGCCTATCAGTGTAATGGAATGTTTAAAGCCAGAGCATTAACAAAATATGATAAATGCAAGAAAGATGAAGGGTACTTGGAAGCCCATGATGGACATCTGTGCCTCTCTACGCAGGACCATCCCCTCAAGCGAGGCCACCACCCCGAGCATCTGGTCTACGTACTCAGGGTGGGCTGCGGGCACAAGCTCGACTCATCAATAAACAAGCAAGCCCAAAATATACGTGTGACAAATGAAAAATGGTAGAACATACGGTGGTGAGTCGGGATCAGCGTGTCTGTGACCGAACATCGGGGCTCCATAGGGATCGGAATCGGGAGGTAGCCCCATCGCCTTCGTCAACTCGATCGGCATCTCTGGCCATCGGGGTGATCAAGAGTCGGAGGATCGGAGGAATCGAGCGCCTCTACCTCTAGATGTACCCGTACTGCTAGAAGAAGGGATATCATGCAGGTGCGACTTCGAAGATGGTGCTTGATGAATCTCCGTGGTGGAGCCGTACTCCGTCGGGGCATCGGTATATCTTGGCGATAGGTGGCGTGGTTCCCCTCAAGAAGATGTAATAAAGCATCAACGCCTGCAGCACTCTGACCTCCTCGGGGATAATCTATCGGCGATCCGCATGGTGTCACGGAGGCCTGGCGGAGAGGTCTGAGAATTGCCCCCATATCGGCCAGCGTTCCCGGGAACAAAGCCACCAAGCCCCGGTCCCTCGGCGGGGAACTGTCTTTGGGAACTAGTCGATCCTCTGAATCTTGATTATCGAGATCATCGCCAAAAAGCGCCCAAAGTTGCCAAGTGATCTGCGGACAACGATCATAAATCAATCGAATCGGAATATATAACGGATCAAAGATGCAAATGAAAGGAGGTGAGTTCAAATACCTCTGTTGCCCGAGCGGTGTCAAAGAAATCTTGTCGCGAGAGAGAAGAGTCTCTCGAGGCCTCATTAGATGCTCACCCTCAAACATCAATGAATCTGGTCGTCGGAGGCCGCCACCTCCATCTCCGGAGCCAATGTGGGAAAATACACATACACCCATAGTGAGAAAAGCGATTGTAGAATGTGAATCTGAGAATGCAAAGTCTTGTGTGTGTGCGATGAACAAGTAATAAGGAGCAAAAAATGTAAATCAAGAGGGCAGAATGTACCTCGGGCTCTCGATGGCCGAGTAAGTCCCCTCGTGTGCAGGCTGCGCTCATGTAACAGTCTGAGGTAGCAGGGCGCCTTAATCATCTTGGCCGACTGTGAGAGGTCTACCAGAGCGCTCAGGAGATATAATCCCACCATGTTCCCTCTATCAACAAACAAGGTGGTCTTGGGGAGGTACATAAAAACCGCGGGCACCTTGCTCCGCCTCCTCGAGTCTCGAGGCTCCATCTGTGGCATGGAAGTGGGAAGCAAACTAGGAGTATCGGACCCTCACCGAACCTCTGTCTACAGGCGGGTGTGCCCACAATAGGTGCATCCAGGCAGCCTCCCACTGACCCATATCCTCGTCGTAGGGAATGGGCCCACCGCCTACGTCTAGGCCGGTGAGTCTGACAAAGAATCGTGAGGTCATGGTCATATCGGTGGCGGAAAAATGGAAAAAATTGGTGGTGTCCCACCATCTCTCATAAGCGACAAATAAAGTCCTACTGATGAGGCAATGAGATAACCCTCTGCAGAATGGCCCGAATCCTGCAAAGTCAACCAATCCCCGGACAGCTTCCGGGAGCTCAAAATACCACTCCCTCGCGGCGACGGAGCCATATCCTCGCACTGTGCGAGAGTGAACCTGCATAAATGCATAGATCAACAAATGAAGTGAAAATGAGCTGTGTGCAAACGAAGTGAAAATCAGCTGTGTGCAAATGGAGTGAAAATGAAATTGCGTGTTAAATTGAATTTGGTATTTGGGTTCGTGTTCAAAGTTTGAAAATCGATTGGACCGTGTGTTAACTTCAAGTTTGGGGTATGTGTTCTACTTCTAATCGATTAAATTTGTGTGTTAAGCTTCAAGTTTGGGGTGTGTGTTCTACTTCTAATCGATGGGCCGTGTGTTAAGCTTCAAGTTTGGGGCTGTGTGTTCTACTTCTAATCGATGGGTGTGTTAAGCTTCAAGTTTGGGGCCTGTGTGTTCTACTTCTACTCGATTGGGCGTGTGTTACTTCAAGTTTGGAATGTGTGTTCTACTTCTACTCGATGGGCCGTGTGTTCGCTTCAAGTTTGGGGTGTGTGTTCTACTTCTACTCGATTAATGTGTGTTCGCTTCAAGTTTGGGGCTGTGTGTTCTACTTCTACTCGATTAATGTGTGTTCGCTTCAAGTTTGGGGTGTGTGTTCTACTTCTAATCAGTGGGCGTGTGTTAAGCTTCAAGTTTGGGGAATTGTGTGTTCTACTTCTAATCGATGGGGCGTGTGTTAAGCTTCAAGTTTGGGGTGTGTGTTCTACTTCTGTCGATGGGCTGTGTGTTCGCTTCAAGTTTGGGGCTGTGTGTTCTACTTCTAATCGATGGGCGTGTGTTCGCTTCAAGTTTGGGATGTGTTCTACTTCTAATCGATGGGCAGTGTTCGCTTCAAGTTTGGGGTATGTGTTCTACTTTTCATCGATGGGCTGTGTGTTCGCTTCAAGTTTGGGGACTGTGTGTTTTACTCAATCAGTGGGCTGTGTGTTCGCTTCAAGTTTGGGACTGCGTGTTCTACTTTTAATCAGTGGGCTGTGTGTTCACTTCAAAGCTGGGCTGTGCGTTCAGAAAATCTGAGTTTTGGGACTGTGTGTTCTACTCTTAGTCAGTATGTGCTGTGTGCTCATTTTCAACTTCGGGTTGTGTCTTCGATGAATCAATGTTTGAGCTGTGTGTTCAATTTCTAACTAATGTGCACCGTGCGTTCACAGTTACCCAAATATGCCAGGTGTTCATGAAATTCAAGTGTTTAAGTCACGTGCTCAGGATGCAAGTATCATGTCGTAAGTTAAACTGTGTGTCTAAGCATGGCAGGAGTATGAAATGCACGAGAAATACAGAGAATAAAATGAAATACCTCTGCATCGTAGGAGAGGTGCTGCTCCGGCTCTCGTAGGAGAAGATCCCCGGGTGCTCGATCGTTGAATTCGGTGAAATGACGACAAGTGGCTCGCGGAAGCCAATGCACCGCTGGAGCATAACGATCGGGAATGAAAGGGCGGACCCTTGGGGGCAGTGTCATGAGATCGAAATCATCCCCGGTATCTAGAGGACCTCCGCCGAATGGAAAATGACCCGCCATTGCAAGAAATCTGCAAAGAGGAGCAAAAATGAGCAAAGTAGGCCAAAATTGGAAAAAGTCAACAAAAGTCAACTCTCGGGAAATAAAAAGTCAACAAAAGTCAACCCCCGGGAAAATTTTCCAAATATTGAAACAAAATTACCTCAAGTGGTGAAAATGGGAAGAGAAGCCCCGAAGTCAAAATTTAGTCGGCTCAAAGTGCCTAAAACTGAAAGATTTCATAAAAACAACTTGCGTGGGAGGCGTGTATAAAATCTTGAATCTGAAAGAAAATGGCTTAGAGAGCAAGAGGAGAGAATTCCACACTTGTGGGTGTGATTTCGGAGGCAATGGGCAAGCATATATATAGAAATGTGAAAAATGACGAAAATGCCCCTACTTTGGGCAAGTGGTCGGCCGGCCACCTAACCTGGCTGGCCGGCCACCTCCTTTTTTCCCCCTGGCCGATGGCCTCTCCTAGGGTGGTGTGCTGGCCGACCATGTTCCCCACCCCCTCCCCTACCTCTCTGCAAATTTTGAGGAAAATCGGAGTTCCCGGGATCTGAAAAAGTTGAAGAAAAGTGCACTTTCTGGCGCCGAATTGCTCCGCTGGAACTTTAATTGCAATTATTGACCTGTGTCTCATCATTATTCATCAAAATCGGAGTGTATCCTTTTTAAACGTGTTGTGACCTCTCCGGGAGGTAAATCAGAGGCCGCGATCGAGTTGCCGTCGCCGAAATGCGTGTTTTCCAGCTCGTTGTAGCGCAACAAACCGGCATCCCGATTTGTGCTCGTTTGTCATTATTTGGCTCATAATTTGCATTCTCATGAATGTTTTGCATTGTCATGCGTGTTCTCTTGATGTACCATACTTCTATGCTCGAGCATGCATTGTCGCGCATTATCTTTTCTCGCATTGTGGTGCATCCTTTTACCGACACTGTGTGTGTCAAACTTTTCGAATCCCAGGAATCGCATTGAATATATTGTTAGCATATTGTTCTTGTTGAATTTCTCTCTTTTGCAGGCACGATATTGTATGTACGGTTCATTTGAGGCTGGTGCGACCAGACGAATCGCGCAAGTATCGTATCATCTCCGTGTGAGACGCGACGAGAATTGGATAGTTCTCCGCATTCCTAACTGCATGAAATGTAGTTCTTGCTTTGCATTCTTGCATAAAACTGTAGCATCTATTTGTCAATACTTGCATCATTACAGCTTGTTGCACTTGCACAATCACTTGGCTCCGTGCCTATCATTTGCATCTTTGCCCCCCCTGCCTGCAGGCACACATCTCTGTTTATCCTGTATGATTGTCTAAGTCTTCGGCCTTGTCAAAAATGGGTCGTCTCTGGGCTTTGACATTCACTCCCGTCACTTCTTGACTTCCGAGTTTTGTCAAAGAGGGGCAACTGTAGACACCCCATTTTTGACCGACCTTAAGACTCAGACGTCACCGTTTGAGTGCTCGGTGATGTTGCATACTGTGCTCGTTCAGAAGTCTCAGAGTCGCGGCCGTGCGCCCTGCCTCCGGACTTCCGAATTCTCTTTTGTGCCTTGTCTCGGTTTGCGAATCAGACTCGATTTTCTCTGTTTTCTTTCCCGAGGAAGGTAGTCTGTAGACTATCTCCGGTGGCCGTGGGCTACTTTCGTGGCGTAGGCCATTACATTCGGGCCGGTTCGGTTTTGGGACCGTCGGGCCGTGTACCTCGGCTCGGGACCGCCAACCATCTCCAAGTTCTCCGATTTTTGGCTTGCACCTCTGTTTTATAGTTCAGGAACAGGGCCTCGATGCCCACTTTGGCCGTATGCCACTTCGATTACTGTGGGTTTTGGGACCAATTTGCGGTTTTAGCCCGAGCATTCATTGCATCGATTTTCTCGATTTTTGGCAGAACCTCTGTTTTGTCATTCCGAGGCACTGGAGTCGAGATACCCACTTATTGCCGTATGCCACTTCACCTGCGGCCCATTTTGATCATTTCTCGGTTTTGGCCCCGAGCGTTCATTTCTCATTAGTTTTTGTTCAAATTTGGCAGGTACCTCTGCTTCAATACCAGGAAGATCACTGGGGAGTGGGAGGCCAGCAATTATCCCAGATAACCAGTTTCGCTCCTCCGGAGCCCGTTTTTCTCGCTTCCGGGCCAATGTTGAACACCCTGGGGGTATTTTCTTCCAACCAAAGCTACATATTTGTGATCAGGGGATATGGGAGGACCCTAAAAATGTATGGTCGGCCAGAAATTTTAAGTTTCATTTTTGAGCCTCTCCTTCAAGCTCTATGTTGTGGCTCCTGCTTCAGTGTTGCCAGATTCCGATCCTGGGGCCTTATTCTACACACTTGGGAGGACACCAATCCATAGTGGTCGGCCAGAAAATTTGTTGTCCATTTTTTGACCCTGGCCGGCCGGCCATGGTGAGTGGCTGGCCGACCAGGTGAGGTGGCCGGCCGGCCTCCTTGGAGAAAACCACCTGGCCGGCGACTTCACCTTTCATTTCGATCTGGTGTCAGGATATTTTTCTTTGAAATATCACCCCATCCGGATATTTTGGGAGGAAAGCTTGGGTGCTTTCCTCCCTTTTACACTCTTTTTTTGGCCTATTTAAAGGGACCAACAGCTCCTTTGCCTAGGTTAGAAAATTTGCTCTCAAGAACACCTCTCCCAAATCCTCCATTTCCATAGCTAAAAAACTCAAAAAAGCTTCAAGTGTCAAAGTCAATTCCTTCATCAACCCTTAGCTCCACCATCCCCACTACCATTCCAGCAGCAAGGAAGTGTTCTCCAGTAGCTAAGAAGCACCAAATTCAGGCCAAGAGGTAGCAACAATCGGATCTTCAAGGGTAAGTCTCCAAATCTCTTTTTGTAGCATAATTTTGCTTCCTATTTCTACCCTACTTCCTTTCAGTTTTTGGGCCTTGACCCATACTGGTTTTAGGCTTATTTTGAGACCCTCTACAACTTTGTAGAAGGGCTCAACTTCATTTGGTGCCTCCATGATACACTTGTTTCAATACCTAGCTTGTATGTCATAATCTTGCATGCTATTTTTAGCTTATTTGCATTTGTTTTTGTGGCTCCGACCCATACTGATTTTGTGCTTATTTTGAGCCCCTCTACAACATTGTAGAAGGACTCAACCTTGTTTGGCCATTCTACATACCACCTCCCTTTGAAATCCACTCTAGGCCCTAATTCTTGCATGATTTGTAGCCTTTTATGCTTTTGGTTTTAGCCCTTGGTCAGAACTGAAAGGGGTCTTATTTTGACCCCCTCTACATGTTTCATGAATAAAGTTTTGTTGTTTGGTGTATTCTTTGCATGTTTCTTATTATAACCTCTTTTGAGCTCCATTTTGAATGGAATTATTAGCATGTTTGCATATTGATTTTGGGGCATCCATAAACTTAATATATGCTTATTTTTGGGCCCTCTTCAGTATTGTAGAATAAAGTTTTTTCATTTGAATTTTCTATATACTACTTGCTTCAATACCCCTCTTTTGGCCCTTATTCTTGCATGCTAATGTTGACCTATCTATGCTTACAATTCGGCCATGTTTGTAACTGAAAAATGCCATTTTTTGGGACTGCCTTGCTACTGTTTTTGCTTTCGTGTGTCAATTTTGCATGTATAGCATAGTTGTAGGCCATTTCGGGCACTTAGAATTGCATTTCGGGATGATTTCGTGCGTTGTTTGTCATTTCACATCATTTCGGGGCTATTTTCCCCTTCATTTAGTGGCTGAAATTTGGCTTGCATGCTTGCATATCATTTCCCATGTCATTTTATGCCTTAATGCATTGCCTCGGTTTGCGTGCCTGTGGGCGCGCATTCCGAGGCACCTCCGTTTTTATCCAACGACCTCCTATGTGATTGAGCTGAGGCTCTCCCATGTTGGTGTAAGCCCATCGCGGCTTTCCGTGTGCCATTTCATTGCATTTTATCATCGCCTCGGTTTGCGTGCACGTGGCGCGTTTGGCACCGCCGGTTATCCGATTCCTCATTTATCATCGCCTCGGTTTGCGTGCACGTAGTAGCGTTTGGCTGCCGGTTATATCGATTTCCTCATTTTATCATCGCCTCGGTTTGCGTGCTGGCGTAGCGTTTGAGGCTGCCGGTTGTATCCAATTTCCTCATTTTATCATCGCCTCGGTTTGCGTGCATGTGGGCACGCGTTTCGAGGCACTTCGGTTGTATTCGATTTCCTTATTTTATCATCGCCTCGGTTTGCGTGCCTGTGGGCGCGCATTTCGAGGCACTTCGGTTGTATCCGATTTTCTCATTTTATCATCGCCTCGGTTTGCGTGCCCATGGGCGCGCGTTTCTAGGCACTTCGGTTGTATCCGATTTTCTCGTTTCATCATCGCCTCGGTTTGCGTGCCCGTGGGCGCGCGTTTCGAGGGACTTCGGTTGTATCCAATTTCTTCATTTTATCATCGCCTCGGTTTGCGTGCACAATGAGCGCATTTCGCACTTGCCGATTTATCGATTTGCATTTCACATCATCGCCTCGGTTTGCGTGCGCGTGTGCACGATTTGGCACTGCCGGTTTATCCGATTTACCCTTCATATCATCGCCTCGGTTTGCGTGCCCGTGTGCACGCATTTCGAGGCACTCTATTTTGTCCGATTTGCATTTCATGCCATCGCCTTGGTTTGCGTGCCCGCGTGCACGCTTTTCGAGGCATATCATTTTCATCTCATTTTCACAGCATAGTACATACTAGGTTGTATCTTAGATTACATTCATACATTTCCTCGATTTGCGTGCGGTGCACATATTTGAACATCTCATTTTCATAGCATTGCGCATGCTAGGTTGCATATTAGTTGCATTTCATGCATATCATGCATATTACGGGAAACGAAGCGTAGCGTTTTGTACTCGAAATGTAGCAGGGTCCCAATTCCCAAGTCACCGACGCTCCGGATTACCCATGATGGAGTTAAGTTTTGTTGTAGCATTCATCCCCTATACTGAGTTGTGCAATCTGGTTCCTCGGCCATCATGCATCGGTATGCGTGATTGGTGGCACGAGGATCGAGGCATGCATATATTTGTGAAAATACATTGCTATGCCCTTTTCCTGCTCTCTATTACAGCGAAACCGAGGATCAACAACTCTTGGTCCGTGGCGCATTTAGAAATCTGCAAGCGAGAGGCTAATCGGGGCATTCGATTGGATTTCGCGCCGAGCAATAGCGTACATCATCCATCGAAGCAAAGGCGGGTCCACGGCTTTGCGCCCGATTCTGACTTTCTTAGTTTAATCTGTACATTAATTAGAAATCTGTATTATTCTTTCATTTTCGGACTGTATTATTATTTATTCGGACCCTCTGCGCGAGGGCATAACTGTAATAAGGGTGTGTGAGTGTGATGTATGTCTTCCAACCCCCATTTCTTTCTCCCTTTTATTTATCCGCTTACGATGGTTAGATATAGGGCATATTTCAATTAGCATATAGTATGACAACATATTTGCATCATTCATCTATTTTGCACGCACCAGGCTCGGCGCATCATACAAACTGCATCTGTATTTCAATTCCAAGTTGAGTACTTGATAGCTGTTGCATCTCATATGCCATATTTAGAATAGCCGAGCCTGCTATAGTTGCATTTTGCATGTGTTGCATTAGGCATTACAGTATACTTAGGATCATGCATGATTTCTAATCAGTTTTCTCTTTTGGCTTGGAGTACTCGGTGAGTTTTATGCTTTAGCATCCTTGCATGCGTGTGAGTGTTGCCATGAATAGCATGCTTACCATGAGGCTAAATGCTTATGTGATATAACTGCATTGAATGCCTGTGGATGGAGGTTGAGTTATCTGAATTGGGACAATTCATTGACTGTTTGTTTTAAGCCCACTAGATAGTGGCAAAATCATGTTTTCTAAGCCCACCCGAGGGTGGCAAATCCGCATTTTAGCCTACCTGTGGGTAGCACCATCACACCATTTTCAAACAAACAAACATGAAATGTTTTGTTCCAATTCGCAACGACGGTCTATACTTGTTTCTTTGCAAGCATCACATAGTAATCCTAGGCTAATAACCGAATAAGAACATACAAAGTTTTCAAAAGCAGATATCATGGTTAGTAGAGGCGGTCTTTGGCCGGCGAGAGAATGCTCACGATGTGACCTTCCCTAATCGTACCCAAGTTCGAGCCAACTTTGGTGATAGCGGACACGTGGCCTTCGGCAAAGTCGTGGTTTCCTAAATTTCCCATTTTAAAATATTTAGGTGGCGACTCTGTTATCTGGCAAAGCAGTCCATGTTTGGCACTTCATTCAAAAAAATCTGTTTTCCTTTAAAACGATTTGCCGGATTTGGACTCTTTGGTTCAAGATTTAGAACCGCAACAAAATCGAGTCCGAACTGTAGCGAGGTCCCTCGCGGGCGTTGTTACAGACTCCAGCTCGCATAACAGGAGGTCTTCTGATGCACCTCGCGCAAACCCCCTGAACTGACGGATGCCATTGGAAGGCAACACGTGTACCTCGGGATGATATGTTGCTGGGTCGAATGGTCGAATGCTAAGCGGCAATGGCTTAAACTCTGTATTCATCTCCATCCCCGAAGGAGCTCCGTCGTGTGGGATGTCGTCCGCCATCTCGAGGAAGGATGTGGGAATGATCGAGAATGTGGAAAATGGGCGGGAATGCCAAAAGTCAACTCCGAGGAGTGAAAATGGAAGAAAAGGTCAAAGCTTGGAAGAGGGCACGGGAATCAAGGGTAACTTAGGGGAAACAAACCCCAAGTGATGGAAATCAAGAAGAGAGCACCGAAACCACTTTTTAATCGGCTCAAAACGAAGTGTGTAAAGGGGGTTTTGTGAATCGGATGTTTATAGAATATCCAAAAACGTGTACGAAGTGCGGATCGAAAGGGGGAAAGTGGTCTAGAGCACAAGGGGATTGTTTTTCGGCAAGGAGGAAGTAAGGAAATAGTGTCTGGAACCCTATATTTAAAGGCCCAAGGTGAAATCTCCAATTTACCCCAAATCTGCCATCAGTGGCCAACCGGCCACCCGTGTGGCCGATGAGTTTAATTTGTGGCAGGCAATACCTATGGGTGGCCGATTGGTGGCCGGCACCCCTCCCCTGTGGTTTTCCAGTCCCTAAGGTCCTTATCTAGGTGTTTTCTCACTGATTTGGTCCCTGTTTCCTAAGTGATGCAAGGGAAAGTTATCGTTGAGCCTAGTTTCTCTTCGAAGAGATTTGAATAGTGTTCTTGGTGATTATGGTTTGCCTTTTATCAGACAAAGTGTATCATTTTCGTATCCTTTCGTATATCGCAAGATCGGAGAGTCGCTTTTTAACATGTTGCAATTAGAGCGTTTTTGTTACATGTAACACTTGCACCGTTATGCACTTCTCACGCTTGCATTGAATATGCACTTTGATGTCCCGCATGAAGCATACATTTGTTACTCCCGTATGGAACATATGCTCGCATAAGGCATGCATTTGTTATTCCTGTATGGAAGATACGTTCATTAATCTCGCATAGAATATGCATCTCGATATTGCATGGAACATGCAGTTTGCATCGTTGCATAAGAAATGCAAATACGAATTGTTATAATTGAGCATAGAATTTGCACTTTTCACTGGCGTAGAGCATGTGCTTTGTTAATGTTGCATGGAGCATGCATTCGTCATGTTTGCATAACATATGCACTTCCCACGCTCGCATAGAACATGCTGTCAATCTTGTATGAAACATGCATTCCTATCTTGTTGTATCTGTTAAGTCTCTTCTTATGCAGGCACGATATTATATGTACAGTTCATTCAAAGCTGGTCCAGCTAGACAATATTGTATGGACGGTTCATTCGGAGGAACTCCAAGTAAGATCATTCCTATCCTTTGAATACCTCACTTTGGTTAGAAGCATTGGGTTGTGTGCCCGATGTTTATACCACCCCTTTGGTTAGAAGCATTTGGGACGTGTGTCCGATGCTTATACCTCGCTTTGGTTAGAAGCATTTGGGATGTGTGTTTGACGCTTATACCTCGCTTTGGTTAGAAACATTGGGTTTTGTGCCTGATGTTTATACCACCCCTTTGGTTATAAGCATTTGGGACGTGTGTCCGACGCTTATACCTCACTTTGGTTAGAAGCATTGGGTTGTGTGCCTGACGTTTATACCACCCCTTTGGTTAGAAGCATTGGGTTGTGTACCTGATGTTTATACCACCCCTTTGGTTAAAAGCGTTTAGGTCATGTGTCCGACGCTTATACCTTGTTTTGGTTAGAAGCATTGGGTTGTGTGCCTGATGTTTATACCACCTTTTTGTTTAGAAGCGTTTGGGTTGTGTGCCTAATGCTTATACCTTGCTTTGGTTAGAAGCATTTGGGACGTGTGTCCGACACTTATACCTTGTTTTTTGGAAGCATTGGGTTGTGTGCACGATGTTTATACCACCCCTTTTTGTTAAAAACATTGGAACGTGCTCTGATGTTTCTACCACCCTTCGGTGTTTGCACCACTCCCTTTTCCCTCTCGTCTGTAAGGCGTTAGGATGCTTTGGTTACATGCATCTGGACAGATTCCAATGCTTGTACTGCTCTTTGTTTTGATTGCATAATATTTTGATGTGTTTCAGTTGTTATCATGTGTTCTCTGTGGCTCGGAACCTTAGGATGTGTCCTTGGGTTTGCACTACTTCTATCCTTGTGTGTGCCACGCGTTGGAATCTTGTTTGCCGCCCGGGATGCGCCCGACTGTTGCGGTTCTTTATCTTTCCTGCGTGATGCGTAGTCAAGCTTGCATAATTTTCTTACATCCTTTCTGCATGAAATGTGGTTTGGTTCGTGTTAACTTGCTTATATACAAGATTGCTGTAACATTTCTTTGCATAGCATTTGCATCTAGATGTTTTGTTATAGTCTCATTGCATGATCACAAGTTATGTTCTGCATCGCGCATACCATTTGCATCTTGCCCTAGAACTACGCTGGTCTGATTCTTTGCAAAGGGATACGTAGGCAACCTGTGGGTGCAACTGTTCTTTGTTTTGATTGCTTTTTTGTCTAAGTCTTCGGCCTTGTCAAAAATGGGTCATCTCCGGGCTTTGACATTCACTCCCATCATTTCATGAATTTCGAGTTCTGTCAACGAGGGGCAACTATAGACACCCCATTTTTTACCATCTTCAAGACTTAGACGTCATCAATTGAACACACGGTGATTGTGCTCGCTCGTGTTCATTTTGAGTCTCTAAAGGTCTCGGCTGAGTGCCTTGCCTTGGAGCCTCTGAACTTGTCTGTTTTATGCTTCGTTGTGGACCAAGATCTCGTTGCTTTGAATCTGGAGGAGAGGGTGGCTTGTCGGCCATCCCTAGTGTCCATCAGCCATGGCTTGTCCCTACCGGCTATCAATGGAGGCCGATCGGCCAGTACTGATTGCCAACAGCCATATTTCTCCTTTTTTCAGATATTTATTTGCCAACTATGCCAGCTGTTGATCACTGAGTGTATCCTCCATACACATGTATGGAAGGATGAAGCTAATCTTTTGGCTTGTTTTTCTATATAATAGGGGGTCTCTTCCCCATTTGGGGGGTTCAGAAAATTTGTGAGCAAAATTTCACTCTCTCTCTCTCTTCCTATTTAGTGCTTGAAAGTAAGTTTTCTCTACAAATTTGCATATAACCCCTTAGCCAAACACCTTCACCTTGGAGTTGAGGTTCTTTGAGACTTGGTTTGAGGTCTTAAGCTTGGTTTTGGCTCAGAAATTGTGTTGTTTGTTGTTGTGCTTCAAGGGTAAGGACTTGTCCCTTTTAAGCTTTGCTTTAGTTCATTGTTTGGCTATCTTTACATGCTACTTTGAGGCTGGTTTTAACCTCCAAAAAATCTATGTTTTGAAGGTTTTAAAATGGTGGTTTGAACCTTGTTTAGTTAGGGGGTGGTTTCCTCCCTTTGCTCATTGGCTTGTAAAGCCTTTTGAGCCATCTTTCAAAGCTTTTGAAACACCCTTTTCTTGGCCTTTTAACCACTGAATTCCAGGGGAATTTCAGTGGTAAAAAGTTGGTTTTGAGGTCCAAAAGAGGAGGGGGAGGTATCACGACCCAAACCCACCCCCGAAAGTTTGGTCCATGACCGACCGGTACATAGGCCTCAAAACAGAATTTTAGTATAATATTTAATCACATATGGGGCCTTAAGCGGAAGCAATATCAATAAAGGACAACATCCATTGAGCTTGTGCATACATGATGGTTTAATTGGATTTAAGCATTTAAATACACTTCCAAATATACATATACAATCACAGAATTTATATAGATCTCACACACTCTTACATAAGACTTAATAATTTATGACTCCCAACACAAATTAAGGCCTCCACGTGGAGACATACCTTAGGTGACTTGGCAGACAGGCGAATCTCAGTATAACTCTAGTGTCAATCCCCGATGGCTCACCTACAGAAATATACATAAAATAGAATGAGCAAAGCTTGGTGAATAATAACAATGTAAGAAGGTTAATTGAATAAGCAAAACCTTGGATAAAATAAATAGATAAATACCAACCATATACAGGTCTTATCCATAACTATATTTCAATACGGTCTCAGGCTCACATATAATACAGACTAGCTTCAAGCCCATCCAGAATACAAAACGGCCATAGGCCCAACACATTATGTAGAGCGGCCTCAGGCCCAACAGATTATACAGAACGGCCTCTGGTCTAACAGATTATATAGAGCGGCTTATGGCCAAACAGATTATACAGAATGGCCTCTGGCCTAACAGATTATACAGAACGACCTCTAGCCTAACAGATTATCTAAAGCGGTACAGAAGCCAGTTTAAGATAGATCGGGTTTAAGCCCGCGTGATACTGAAGCGGCTTTAAGGCCACAGAATGTCTGAAGCGGCTTTCAGCCCAGATATCAACAGATTGGCCTCGGGCCCATCATTACCAAAAGCAGAATGATTCCAGATGCACAAAGATATCATTGTTCCATAATACACATATGTTTCATTTGTTCATCATGAATTCGATAGTTAACTTGCGGATAATGAGCGTCGGTATTAGCTATTAACAGTAAACAAAATGTACTGCTACAGTACTATTACTCAATAATGCACAAAGATTTTCCCATGGTTTATTACAAGTCGACATAGTTGTCTTGCGGATAACAGAACATTAATAATAACTACTGACAGAAGGCAAATGTATCTCTACATTAATAGGGATAGAACAATTCGCATCATAATAGCCTTGGGCCTACGTCTATTACTAGGGGCAGAACAACCTTAGGTCCATATAAATGCCATTAAGGTAATCAAAGCACAATATCAATTAAGTTAATCAAAGCACACTATCAATGGGACAGGCCATTCACAATTAGAAACACTTAAATCATATGCATAGGAAATAAGTGAAATATATCGTTACACTACTATTACTCACAGTGATCGGCTCCCAGTAGTAATGGGACGATGTCCTCACCTCGACCTACAAGCAAAGTGCACAACATATATTATGAGATCACAATCGATCCTTTACTTATTCTCCTTGATCATTTAATCAATTAGTCATGGCGGTACCAAGCTCATTATTCCTTAATAAGTTATAATCCATGTCACATAAGATAGGAGGAATCGATAGAAAAATGGTCTAGACGAAGAAACGGTACAAATCGGTAAATAGAAAGTGAACAGTCGTCACTAATTTGGGCATAACTATTTCTGTATTTAACATTTGGGAGTAAGACCACCACCATTGGAAACTTGACTTCCGGGCCTTGATTTTAGGCTCAAGAATCACTCAAAACGGAGTCCAGATGCAAAAGATGTGCTTGATCAAATTTACCCAGTATATGCTGAAACAGGGATGGCCGCTCGTGCGCCTACTTTGGCCGCCCGTGCGGTGACTGGGCCACTCGAGCGATGGACTTGGCCGCTCGAGCAGTGGGCTAAGCAGAATGAAATGCTCTGTTTTTTTCATGTTCCGCTCATGCTGTACCCGTGGTCGCTCATGTGGTCTGGGCAAAATCAGAGTCCAAAAATGGTTGTATAATTTGGAACTTTTCCTTTTCAAAATCAAACCTCAATTTCATGTAAATCAAAGCTTAAAACTATTTAATACATGATAAATTTCACATTATTAGCTTCCATCAAAGATCATAACCCCAAAACACTACTCAAACTCTCAAGCACAAGAACAAGATTAAGAACTAAAACACAAAAATGTAGAGTGGACATGGTTTGCGGTCCAAAGTCCACTCTCATGGTGGAATTCTTTTTTAGCCTCTTGAGGAACCATAACCCATACACACAATCATAGATAACCCAAGAACTCACTCCTTAGCTTATGATTTTCATGTGTTGAGAGGAAGAATCTTGCCTTAAACCTTTTCCATCACTTGTTTTTGCATAAATATGATGAATTCAAGCCAAGCCTTTGATGTCCTCTTCCATTTCTTGTCTTTGAGTTCTCTCTCTCCCTCCCTCTCTCACGTATCATCCCCTCTCCTCCTCTAGATATTTTTGGGCTCTAAGAGATGAGTTCAACTCCTCCTCTCACACACACATATACATTTAAATATACACACACATAAGTTAACACAATATGGAAAGCCAAACGTGGCTTTACGAATCGCACAAAATCAAATTTCAATTAAACTTTTCAGATGAATCTAAAAATTGTGCTGATTATAAATGTGTCCTCTGTTCAGATTTCTGAAGCCTCTAAGGTCCTCAATTTGCAATACAAAGTTAATCACCCAAACGCACATTCAACAATCAGACGAATTAGATTTCCAATTAATTTTCCCAATTAGTTCTAAAAATTCCCATTAACATAAACAAACACTCAATTTTGATTTCTGAACCAATAAAGGTCAGTAATTTAAATTTTAAAGCCGTAGCTCAACAGATAATTCCTTAATTCAAACAAATATCACTAAATTAAAATGCATTATCCCTTAAGGACATAAAAGTAATTTCGGATATGAATTTTGGGGTCGTTACATTCTCCCCACCTTAAGAAGTTTGGTCCTCCAAACTTGATTCACCCTGCCACAAGTCAAGTTTCGTCTTGGATATAAAACATTTCTCAATTATTTAGTCATTCACAATCCTATACAGTCAATTCCAATGGAGTTTGCCCCCAAAATCACAAGTAATTCATCTTTACTGGCTAATTGGTAACCCAATTGATAATAATTTAACGGTGTTCATAAATGAATTCACTTCAAGTATTCGATTGCATGCAACTCATAAGCTATCAAACATAATTCAAACTCTTTAGGTTCACAAACAACCCCAATTATCCTAATTTCTCAAAGGTTACAGAAACATTCACTACTCGATCAGGTTTCAAATGGCACAAACATACTACAGCAATTAAACCCAGAATAAACAAATAAGTTCTAAATCGATAACCTTATGGCTCTTGCTCACTAACAAGTTAAATATTCAGAACAATGGTTTGGTAATTTGAAGTATCTCCAAGCGATTTACTTTCATAACAGATGGGATAAATGAGGTCTAAGTTTTCGAATAACCAAATGTAGATTCCAATCCTCAGCTTCAATGAAGGCTCAAATAATCAGAATTAAACTTATCAATTTGAATTAGATTTCTAGCAGACTTCAAATAGTAACCCAAATTCCAAAAATCAAATACGGATCAAACCTTAATTGTCACAATTCTCAAACTACAGTAAGGTAATAATCATTTAAAATCCATATTCACTTGGAAGATCTTAAAGCCAACATCATGACATCAAGCACAAACTACATTCACCATAACACTATTATATTCTTGTTCCAGTAACGTCAAAGTAGGCTGAGTATCGTGCCTAATCCGATCTTTTTTTTTTCATATTTAGTAAAACATTCTTATCATGGACAAAAACATTTTCCAAAAATATGCAATACATAAAATTCATCTAACTTTTCAGAATTACAAATAATACATTGTTTAGATACATTATTTAGAAACTTATCAGACCTTTCACAGATTATCAGATGATGGGATAATTCCCAATAGCATTAAACTTATTTAAACTTTGACAGAACAACCTCTGGTCCAACTTATAACAGATAAGACAGAATAACTTCAAGTTCATCATACAGCCTTCATCAAGCATGCCACAATCAATTATCAAATGGGAAACTCATTCATGCATAGCAAACAACTTTTTCAGAAAACTTATCATACCTTGAACAATCGGAGTTCCGTAGCATATCTAGTCATTTTGGGGAAATTATTCGGAAAACTCATCATATCATAAACATGTCGGAAGTTCATAGCATATTTTATCATTTCAGAAAATACTTATCATATAGAACATTTCGTAACCAAAATATAGATTTCATTAAACATCGTATAGCATAGCCATTTTCAAAATCATTTATACGAAAGTATCTTTACAAAGACATTACTCACTTAGGTCTATAGTCAACTCATGCGAGATCACACATTATTCATAAATGTCAGAAGTACCGAATGTAATTGGTGGTATGACATCGCTAAATAACACAGATCACATAAGTTTTGTTCCAATGAGCACTCATTTTTAGATCACAATAAAGGCACAAGCCTTGAATTAATTCTCATACAAATATTTCATCCTTAATTAGTAACGGTGAGTTTATGGTAGCAATATATTAGGTTCAGAACAAAAGTATCAAAACAACATTATGTCTTTGAGACAAATGGCAGTCCACAAAAGAAGCACAATTTTCCTTTTATTCACATTCATTCACAAGAATATATGTTCGAACTGAAAGGAGGAGCAAAACTTCACTTATTATCCCATAGAAAGATTCACAACATGACCTTCTTTTCACCAATGATCCATTTCAATAACCCAAGTAATTTGATTAACAAACATATCATCTCACTACATTAACAATGTCCATTCGTATTCTTACACGTGGTAGGACAGCTTAAGAAACACCTCATTCTTACTACCTTTCCCTCAAGACACTAAATACAAATTAGCTTAATACATAATATCATACCAAGTCATTTAACTCTATAGCTCAAGATTTCAGATAATATTTTCCTTCGCCAGCATACATATCTCAATTTCCTCAACATACACTCTATCTCTACAAATTGACATACTCAACACCACCAACATTCTAGTCAAAATTTCAATTTCCCTGTATCACTAAACTTTCCTACAATTTCACCGAATACTATGTGATCATAGATCATGATAATTGCATTTATTAATATTCCATTTCATCCCTACTCCTAAAGTCATAAGATGCAGACTGTGAACACATCGCGTATCATTCATTAATTACTCCATAACACATAGTTTCGCATACTTAGTCATAGCACACCCAAGCATACAAGGATATCAGTGGGGCAAGTCCTTTATCTCTACTTCTTATATCAAACCATTATCAAGTCCCATACTCGATATTAATCATCATATTTCTCAATTGCCATACACTTCATTAATTCACAACAACCTCAATTTTCCCAAAATTCCTCATGGTCTAATTTCACATATAACACAAACAGAAGCTAAGTTTAATCTCTTTTCACATTACGTTTCCACAAACACACTTATACTTATCAATTTGAATAGCCGAAGAACACTGATATTCCACATCTTTCAAAACTTTAGGCTTATGTAACCCATTCTCATTTCATAACAATTATCCAATTTTCCTTAGTCACAAAACTCAGTCTATGATACAAAACATATGAATCTTCTTTTATTACCTCAAAGTCCATGAGAATTCTCATTCTTAATCTCAATACTCAACATATTGTACAAGCTCACATACATCTTTTAAAATGCACATCATATCCTTTTGTTACTAGATACACGCAACTTAAATGCATTCTAGACACTCTAATGCTCAATGGACACGTATGTGAGATCTTAACTCGTGCTCTGATACCACATGTCACGACTCAAACCCGCCTCTAAAAGTTTGGTCCACGACCGGCCTGTACATAGGCCTCAAAATAGAATTTTAGAATAATATTTAATCACATACGAGGCCTTAAGCAGAAGCAATATCAATAAAGGACAACATCCATTGAGCTTGTGCATACATGATGGTTTAATTGGATTTAAGCATTTAAATACACTTCCAAATATACATATACAATCATAGAATTTATATAGATCTCACACACACTTCCATAAGACTTAATAATTTATGACTCCCAACACAAATTAAGGCCTCCACGTGGAGACATACCCCAGGTGACTTGGCAAACAGACGAACCTCAGTATAACTCTAGTGTCAATCCCCGACGGCTCACCTACAGAAATATACATAAAACAGAATGAGCAAAGCTCAGTGAATAATAACAATGTAAGAAGGTTAATTGAATAAGAAAAACCTTGGATAAAATAAATAGACAGATACCAACCATATACAGGTCTTATCTATAACTATATTTCAATACAGTCTCAGGTTCACATATAATACAAACTGGCTTCAAGCCCATCCAGAATACAAAATGGCCATAGGCCCAACACATTATGTAGAACGACCTCAGGCCCAACAGATTATACAGAATGGCCTCTGGCCTAACAGATTATACAGAACGGCCTTTCGCCTAACAAATTATACAGAGCGGCCTATGGCCTAACAAATTATACACAACGGCCTCTGGCTTAACAAATTATACAGAACGGCTGTAAGCCCAGATATAAGACAGATTAGGTTTAAGCCTAGTTGTGGTACAGAACGGCCTTAAGGCCACAGACAATACAAAACGACTTTAAGCCCAAATATCAACAGATTGGCCTCAGGCCCATCATTAGCAAAACAGAATGATTCCAGATACACAAAGATATCATTGTTCCATAATACACATATGTTCTATTTGTTCATCATGAATTCAGATAGTTAACTTGTAGATAACAGAACGTCAGTATTAACTATTAACAATAAACAAAATATACTGCTACAGTACTATTACTCAATAGTGCACAAAGATTTTCCCATGGTTTATTACATGTCAACATAGTTGTCTTGCGGATAACAGAACATTAATAATAACTATTAACAGAAGGCAAATGTATCTCTACATTAATAGGGACAGAACAATTCGCATCATAATAGCCTCGGGCCCAAGTCTATTACTAGGGGTAGAACAACCTTAGGTCCATATAAATGCCATTAAGGTAATCAAAGCACAATATCAATTAAGTTAATCAAAGCACACTATCAATGGGACATGCCATTCACAATTAGCAATACTTAAATCATATGCATAGGAAATAAGTGAAACATATTGTTACACTAGTATTGCTCACAGTGATCGGCTCCCAGTAGTAATGGGACGATGTCCTCGCCTCGACCTACAAGCACAGCGCACAACACATATTATGAGATCATAATCGATCCTTTACTTATTCTCTTTGATCATTTAATCAATTAGTCATGGTGGCACCAAGCTCATCATTCCTTAATAAGTTATAATCCATGTCACAGAAGATAGGAGGAATCGATAGAAAAATGGTCCAGACGAAGAAACGGTACAAACCGGTAAACAGAAAGTGAACAGTCGTCACTAATTTGGGCATACCTATTTCTGTATTTAAAATTTGAGAGTGAGACCACCACCATCGGAAACTTGACTTCCGGGCCTTGATTTTAGGCTCAAGAATCACTCAAAACGGAGTCCAGATGCAAAAGATGTGCTTGATCAAATTTACCTGGTATATGCTGAAACAGGGATGGTCGCTCGTGCGCCTACTTTGGCCGCTCGTGCGGTGGGTTAAGCAGAATGCAATGCTCTGTTTTTTTCATGTTTCGCTCGTGCGGTGCCCGTGGCCGCTCGCGCGGTTTGGGCAAAATCAGAGTCCGAAAATGGTTGTATAATTTGGAACTTTTCCTTTTCAAAATCAAACCTCAATTTCATATAAATCGAAGCTTAAAACTATTTAATACATGATAAATTTCACATTATTAGCTTCCATCAAAGATCATAACCCCAAAATACTACTCAAACTCTCAAGCACAAGAACAAGATTAAGAACTAAAACACAAAAGTGTAGAGTGGACATGGTTTGCGGTCTAAAGTCCACTCTCATGGTGGAATTCTTCTTTAGCCTCTTGAGGAACCATAACCCATACACACAATCATAGATAACCCAAGAACTCACTCCTTAGCTTATGATTTTCAAGTGTTGAAAGGAAGAATCTTACCTTAAACCTTTTCCATCACTTGTTTTTGCATAAATATGATGAATTCAAGCCAAGCCTTTGATGTCCTCTTCCATTTCTTCTCTTTGAGTTCTCTCTCTCCCTCTCTCTCTCACGTATCATCCCCTCTCCTCCTCTAGATATTTTTGGGCTCTAAGAGATGAGTTTAACTCCTCCTCTCACACACATATATACATTTAAATATACACACGCATAAGTTAACACAATAGGGAAAGCCAAACGTGGCCTTACAAATCGCACAAAATCAAATTTCAATTAAACTTTTCAGATGACTCTAAAAATTGTGCTGATCATAAATATGTCCTCTGTTCAGATTTCTGAAGTCTCTAAGGTCCTCAATTTGCTGTACAAAGTTAATCACCCAAACGTTCAGACGAATTAGATTTCCAATTAATTTTCCCAATTAGTTGTAAAAATTCCCATTAACATAACCAAGCACTCAATTTTGATTTCTAAACCCATAAAGGTCGATAATTTAAATTTTAAAGTCGTAGCTCAACAGATAATTCCTCAATTTGAACAGATATCACTAAATTAAAATGCATTATCCCACAAGGACATAAAAGTAATTTCGAATACGGATTTTGGGGTCGTTACACGTGGCCTTCCCTCATTGTGTCTTGTTTGCATGTGTAGCTGGCCTAGCATGTGAGCATGTTTTTCTACCTCCTTATGACTTGATGTCAGCATGTTTTAGTCACTGATTTAGCATGCTTTAACTTTGTTTTGGATGGTCTTGGTTATATGACTTAGGCTTTGTATAGCCATAGTGTAAAGGCCTTTACTAGCTTTGTGTTTCAAGATCTCTAACATGCTTTGCATGGGTTCTTTGCATGCTATGGCATTGTTTTACATGTGTTTTTAGTGCATACATCTTTGTCACACTCTCACATATTCCACTCTTTTATTGCTTTTGAGAGTTGTGCTTTGAGCCTTGTTTGTGAGCCAACACATGAGCATGATTTTCTTGCTTTTTGTGCTTCTATCTCAGCATGTTTTGGCTACTAATTTGGCATGTTTAAGCTCTATCCGGAGCTGGTTTGGTCATTTAAGCTTAGTATTGCATGCCTCTAGTGTAATGCTCTTCACTAGCTTTGATGTTTTTGGCTTTTAACATGTTGTGCATGTGTTGCTTGCATGTTTTAGCACTCTTTTTCATGCCACTCCAGCACTGAAAAGTCTATAACCTCCCCCATTTCTTTATTTTTCATTTTATTTTGAGGGTTGGTTCACCTTATGATTGTGTTTAAGCTTGAGATAGAGCTTGTGCTCAATGGCTTTTACTCTCTTGTGAGGGTTCCTCCTAGCCAAAGGCATGATCTCTCTCATGTCTTAAACCATCCTTTCGTTGACCCCTCTCTCAGTAGAGGACAATCATCTTGGACAAAGTGACTAAATAATGGCTTGGTAATGTAAAATGTGTAAACAAAATGAGCAAAGTAAAACTTGAGCAAGATAAACATGCTTGTGTTGCATTGCATGTGTTTGCATCGGACGTTAATCCAAACACAAGAAGTGTGGGATGTTTCATACTCAAAGTGATGAAACGTGTCACATTTTTTGGTCGTCGTCACCCTTGATCATGCATGATAGGGTGGTGGCCATTTGAGTCTTATATGCACATTCACTAAGCTTGTACAAGCTTGGTTCTTTGACCATCATGCATGAAAATGCTTGATTGGTGGCTTGAGAGCCAAGTGCCATACTCCTTTGAGCTTGAGACATGATAATGAGGTGGCAGTACACACATTCCTTGAAGAATACACTGCTTTGCCTCTGTTTGCTCTCTATTGCAGCAAAAAAGAGAATTCTAGGGAAAGGGTGGCCGACCGGCCACCAGTGGTGGCTGACAGCCACAAATAGTGACCGACCGGCCAGTGGAAGTGGCCGACAGCCACCTATGGTAGCCAACCAGCCACCAATTGAAGAGTTGTTCAAAGTATTCCTGTTTTGGAGCGAAGGCAATCTGTTAATTAGTGTAAGGTTTAGAGATCAAAGCAAAGTGCAAACAAAGGCATCTAAAGGCAAGGTGGTGGATTTTCGGGAGGAAGTCAACCGAGCATGCATGCGTCCCTCGCCCTCGAGGTCATTTTAATTGCTTTATTAGCTAGTTTTAGTTAATTAATACATGTGTTGTAATTAATTAGCTTAATCTGTTTTGCAATATTTTAATTAGCTTAGCATTGCTAGTTATTCATTTGTGTTGTAATTAATTAGCTAGAATAGTTAATTAGTTGTTTTGTAATAATTAGCTTAACTTAGATTAGCTTAGCTTGTTTATTCAGACCCTCCTTCGAGAGGGCACAATGTTGTAATAAGCGTGCGTGCTTGTGTGCATGTCTTCCAACCCCACTTCTTTCTCCCTGTTATTTAACGGCTTTCGATGGTTAGATTAGCGCATGTTTTGATTAGCATACCTTATGCTTGCATGTTTGCATCATTCATTTGTATTGTATGCACCGGGCTCGGCGCATCATTCAAACTGCATTGCATTTCAATACCTATTTGAATATGTGTTTCAAATCATGTTATCAAATTGTTGCATTCATATGCCAGCTTAGATAGCCGAGCCTATTTAGTTGCATTATTGCATATGTTGCATTAAACATTTTGTATAGTTAGGAGTCATGGATTTTTCTAACTAATTTTCTGTTTTGCCTTGGAGTATACTGTAAGTTTTACGCTTTAGCATACTTACATGAGTGTGAGTGTTGCCATGTTTAGCATGCTTGCCATGAGGCTATGTGCTTATTTGATTAACTGCATGAATGCCTGTGGATGAAGGCTTGATTACTTGAATTAGAACAATTTGATAAATGTGCGTTTTAGGCCCACTTTGTGAAGTGGCAAATCATCATGTTTTAAGCCCACTTAAGAGTAGGAAATTCAAACCATTTTTGAAAACAAACATGAGTTGAATTTGTTCCAATTCTTGCAATTTTGGTCTATACTTGCTTGTGTGTGTCACATAGTAAAGTTAGCTAATGACCGGATAAGAACACATGAGGTTTATAAAACAACATATCATGATAGTAGAGGCCGATCTTTTAATCGGGCGAGCGGGGGTGCTCATTTCAGGACCTTCCCCTCTCGTACCCAAGTTTTCGAGCTGAGGCAACTTTGGTGATGACGGACATGTAGCCTTTGGCACGAGTCAGGGTTTCCTAAATTTTTCAAAAATAAAATATTTAGGTGGCGACTCTGTAATCTGGCAAAATAGTCCAGTTTTGGCATTATTTGATTCAAAATCGATTTTCCAAAATGATATACCGAATTAGACTCTTTGGTGTTTTTGAGTCTCACATTGCACTTTGTGAGATTAGATTCAAAACCGTGACAGGAGTCCGAACTGTAGGACCAATTCGCGCCTTCTCCAAAAGGGGGGCGCGTGAAGAAAGTCGAGTCTACAAGATGTAATCAAAGCTGTAGGACTACACTCAACACTGAATTCTGCCTCCAAAATGGATACCCAACTAGCAACTAATGCGCATATTCTTGTACAATTTCACTATAAAGCACATACCCATTAAGTGAGAGCCAAAACACCCCTATGAGGGGGTAGGGTTACCCTGTCCTAGTTTCATCAAGAACTAGGGTTCACTATTCAACAAAAGCGATTTCACGCAATCCTGTATTCTGGTGAGCATCATGTCCTAGTTTGGAACAGTCTCTACAGCTTTCGATATGCAACTAGGCCAAATGGTCAAAAGGGTACCTTAGCAAGACTATCTAATATCCCTCTCACACCTAACACTGAGAAGTGAAAGGAGGATCAAACGGTACAACGGTACTCCAAATCCAAGGGTTGTATTCCCATCATGGCAGAGCCCGTGACCGGTCATCCTTTTGGCAAGCTTTTAGACAAGCCTCTGGCAAACCATCAAGGAATAGCAGATGGCAAACACAGTGACTTAAACGCACCAATGCAAATGCGATGCAAAGAATGATATAAGTGTAGATCAAATTTCATATCATGAATTCCAAGTCAAGTTCTCTAAGTTTCACTAAGCGAGTCGCTTGAAACTATAGCTTGACTTTTTCGTGCCCCCTTTCGAAGTCAAAATAAGCCCTACTGACGGACCCACGGTTTTGAATCGATTCCACAAGTGAAATGCTAAATAGATAATCACCAAAGAGTTCAAATCTAACAAATCTTTTGAAAATTGATTTTGAATCAAATTGCCAAAAATAGATCGCTTTTGCGGAATCTGAGTCACCACCTAAATATTTTATTTTGGAGAAATTTAGAAACCCAGGACCCGTGCCAAAGGCCACGTGTCTGTCATCACCAAGATTGTCTCACCTCGAGAACTTAGGTACGAGAGAAGAAGGTCAGCAATGAATTGAGCACCCCCACTCGGCTGATCGATCAAAGATCGGACTCTACTAATCATGATATGAATCTTATATACATTATATGTTCTTATTCTGATTTTTTAGGCTAGCATTGCTATGTGATGCGCACACACACAAGTATAGACTAACTTGCAAGATTTGAAACATTTCGATTCATGTTTGTTTGGAAAATTGTTTTGAAATACGTACCACTTGAAAAAGTGATCGCATATGAACATTACTCAAATTATTCCAATTCAAGCAATTAGCCTTCATCTACAGGCATTCAAGCAATTATATCACTTAAGCAATTAGCCTCATGGCAAGCAAGCTAAACATGGAAACAATCGCACATATGCGATATGCTAAGGCAAGTAAAGGCTCACCTAGTACTCCAATCCAAAAAGAAACGATAAAGTTAGAAAGATGCATGATCCTAACTATGCCAGATGATTAATGCAACACATACAATATGTAATTACTTAGGCTCTGGCTACAAATATAGCATATGATTCAATTAAATAACATGCTGGCTAAGCACATATTCAAAGAAGTATTAAACTAACAATGCTGTTAGAATGATGAACCGAGCCTCGGTGCATGCAATACAAATCGACGCAAACACGAAGTATGCTAAACAAAACATGATGTCCCTAAATTAACCATCATAAGCTAGTAAATAAAAGGGAGAAAGACATGGGGTTGGAAGACATACACATTATTACATTGCGCTCTCACGAAGGAGAGTACGAATAAACTAACTAGCTAGCTAACTAAACTAAGCTAATTAATTAACTATTACAAACTGAAATGAATAAATAGCTAAACTACTTAACTAATTATTACAATAACAAATTAATTAACTAACTATTACAACATCATAACTAGTTAACTACTTGAACTAATTAATTAATTACAACACAAGTGCAATTAAAAGAAGTAAGTAAGCTAAACAATTAAGTACTAAGCTTACTACTCCACCTCAGGAAGCGAGGGATGTTCATGCACATGCTCGGTTTCCACCAAAAAATACACTATTTTTGCTTCTGGAGATCTTTTATTACACAGAGAACACATTCACTATTGCCAACTTTCAGAAAAACTCTACTCTGCCTCACAAACACTGCTAAATTTTGCATCAGTGACCGGCCGACTAGTGATGAGGCCTGCCGGCCACCAGTGATAGCTGGCCTTCCATCAAAGGTGGCTTGTCGACCATGGAGAATGGCCTGTCGACCACTGCTACAGGGTTCACCTTGCTGCAACAAAGAACAAACAGAGCATGTACAAGGCATTTTCAAGGGTTTCTTCGCACAACTCACCCCTCCTTTTCATGAACAAATCAAAGGAGAGACAAACTTGGTTCACAAACTAGTAACTCAAGTAATTTCATTGCATGATGGCTTATGAACCAAAGTGTGCAATTTCAATAAATGCAATGAAATGAGACTCTCAAAGCCACCTCCCTATCATGAGAGATCAAGGGAAGTAGTGACCTTGGAAACTTGAATCATTTCATCACTAATGAGTATGAAATGCTTCAAGCTTCCATGTGTTCAATTAACAGCCGATTGAAAACAACCAAATTATTATCTTGCACCATTTTAATCCCAATTTTATTTACTTCATTTTAATTACCGACCATCCTTAATCAATTGAGTCCAATGGTGAGTTTAAGTCCTCTAAATGGAAAGAAGGCTCAAACCAAGGCATGAAAGAGACGTCATACCGTTGGTAATGAACCCCCAAAGGGATTAAACCATTAAGCATGACACCTCAATCTCATGCTTAGAACAAACAAGTAGTTTGAACCACTTTCAAAGAAAAAAAAAATCAAGAAAGGAGGGAGGTTGCAAAAATCAAGTATGGAAAGCCGTAAATAAATGCAATCAACTCAAAGGAGATGGTATTTAAGGCCTAGAACAACAAACTCATGAGGACTATTACACTACAAGCATCAAAATAAAGCTCAAATGCAACCAACAGCCCAAAACAGTGGTAAAAAAAAAACTAAAATAAGTCCTAAAACATGCTGGAATTAAGCTAACAATAGCTAGATTAATATGCTAAAACATGGCACAAGCTAGGCTAGTAAGCAAGACACAAGGAGGGGAGGCTAACCCCTCCAAATTTGGATTTCAAAACATGATTTTGGCCACTGAAATAGCTCTAAAAAATAGTGTTTAAAAGCTCAAAAATAGATAGTAAAAGGATGGGAAACACAAGGAAAATGCCTCCAAAGCAAGGTACAAAGAAGGATGGAACACCCCTCAACCTTTAATGGCCTTAAAACCCAATTTTTAGCCCAAAAATATAGAAGTTTTACAGCCCAAAAACACTTGGAAAAATGCAAGAAAAAAAGAGTAGTTAAAGCAAGCAAATAGGTAAAGCCTTATACCTTTGAAGAGGAAAACCAATTTCAAGCAACAAAACCAAATAAACACACCCTCTAGAGCTCCAACAAGGCTCAAGAATACCTCAGCTCCAAGATAAAGAGGTTTGGTTATGAGTGTATAGGCAAAGGTTGAAGATTTGTAAGCAAAAGTGTAGGAATTTGCTATAGAAAGAGAGGAAAAATTTTGCTCTAAAATTTTTCTAACCTTAAAACATGAGAGAGAGGCCCTCTATATACAGAGAACAAGAATTCTTCTCAAGAATATCCAGCCCTACACGTGGGGGCAGATGCATGCATCTGTGCAAACAGCTGGCATAGCTACCACAAAATATCTGCAAAAGAAACTCGTGGCCGGCAACCAAAAAGTGATGGCCAGCAGCCCAAAAAGGTGGCTGGCAGGCCACCAGAAGTTGCAGGCTTAAAGAACCAGGGGCTGGTTCAAGAATGAGACAATAAGGGTGTAGGATTTGAAAGGCTCAAAGTTGTGGCATTCCACTGAGGACTCTGAGCACTTGACGAGCATATAGACTCATCATCGAGTGTGCATGCGATGGTGTCGAAGTCATAAGGGCTGTAAAAACTGGGGTGTCTATAGCCATCCAATTTATCATCTGCGAAGGTAAACTGTATAAAAGAGGTCATCTAGGAATGCACAAGTTGTGTGTAAAACAAGAGGAATCAAAGCGCCTGATGGAGGCCATCCATGGAAGAGAGTGTGGAGTGCACATGAACGGAGTAATGCTAGCCTGGAAGATTCTCATGCAAGGTTACTACTGGTCCACCATGGAGGAGGATTGTATTGGTTTTGTTTTGCGATGCCACAAATGCCAAATTCATGCTAATCGCATGAATATCCCACTATCAAAACTGTACAACAAGACTTCGCCATGGCCTACAAGACTTCGCCATGGCCTTTCTCGGTTTGGGAAATTGACGTTATCGGTGCAGTCATGCCAAAAGGGTCAAATGGGCATGAATATATCTTGGTGGCGATTGATTACTTTACAAAGTGGGTGGAAGCTCAGGCCTATACAGTGTTGAAAGCATCGCATCTGGCCAAGTTCATTAGAAACAATATCATTTGCCGATACGGAGTCCGAAATGAGATCATATCAGATAATGTCTCCTACTTTAAGAAAGAGGTGATAGACTTGTTGGAGAAATACAATGTGGCTTTCCATAACTCATCTACATACAGGCCGCAAACCAATGGAGTTGTTGAAGCCGCCAATAAGAACATCAAGAACATCTTGCAGAAGATGGTTAAGATCTATAAGCACTGGCCAGATAAATTGCCATTTGCACTCTAGGGCAATAGAACTTCAATCCGGACGTCTACAGGGGCAACTCCTTATTCTCTCATCTATGGGATGGAAGCCGTTTTGCCAATTGAAATAGAAGTCTTGTTGTTGCAAGTTATGGCTGAGTGTCAGATTGCAGAAGTAGACTGGCAATAAAGTAGATTTGAGGAGTTAATGTTATTTGATGTGAGAAGACTAAAGGCATTGTATCATGTTCAAGGCTACCAGCACAAAATTTCTGGGGCTTTTAACAAGAAAGTTAAGTCCCAGAATCTCAAAGAAGGAGATATAGTGCTGAAAGACAACCGAGCTCTTATTCATGACTGTAGGGGCAAGTTCAGACCCAATTGGACTGGTCCTTACATCATCAAAGCTATCTGGTCGGGTGGAGCTGTTATTCTCATGGACTTAGATGGCCTAGAATTTTCAAGCCAATCAACATGGACAAGTTGAAGAAATACTATCCCTAAGAGGCTCGCTAGGCCAAAAACCCAGAAGGGCGACCTAGGCAAAAGTTAGAGCATGGAAAATTAGAAATAAAGAAAAAATGAGCTCGCAAGGTTGAAAACCCTAAAGGGTGACTTTGGCAAAAGTTAAAGCGCAAAAGGAGATAGTTAATACTCGAGTGAACCTGAACCAAACTGCGTAAGGCCTGATTCCCATCTTCGGGATACATAGGCAACTTCATTGTAAAGTTCGGCCATAATCACCTCCAACTCAACTGTCCTGTCCATGTGATTAATCAGGTCATCTTTGTCTGTTCTTTATTTGAGAGTTTGGTTGTGATCTTTATTCTGGAAAGAAGAGCTGGTTACGATACCGAGCAGTAGTATGTATGCAATTAGGGGCAATTTTGATCTTTTGATTCGTGGTTGTACATATTGAGGATTGATTCTGTGCATGTCAAGTGGTGATCCTTTTCGAAAATGGTTTTGTAAAGTTTTAATAAAAGTTGATTTTGTTCAAAATTTTACCTTTTACAACTTAGACCATTTTTGAACCTAAAGGAAAATTTTTAGTGCTCACAACTTTAATTCCATTGATTTCAACATAAAGTTCTCCAGCTCTCTAATACAAATCAAAGTTTCTTTTATTACATCATACTTGAAAAGAAAGGTCAAACCAAAAAACTAAGGGCATAAGTCAGGTGCTCCTATGTCCTCTGTTCATGCTTGTGGAAGCTTCTGAAGCCAAAGTAGGCCCAGTTTGTGCCTCATCCTTGAGCCAAGCCAAGCACTTGGCAGAAAGGGCGTAACCGAAACTAGGGGTAGGGGCTAGAAATTCCTTCGTCCTCCAGGTAGTGAGGTACCTAACCAAGTGTGAACCACGAATCGAGAACGAAGTTGGGTATTCTACTCCCTCCTCTGGGCAGGTCTGATCATGCCCAAATTGACGTCTAAACTAGAAAGGGAAGTAGAACACACAATGTGTGAGGCCAATCAACTATATGCCAGGCTGTCGAGCCATCCTATAACTCAGCTCAGTCAGATTAAGCCAGGGGTAACGCCAAGCTATGTCAGCCGCAGACCTGCTACACATCTAGTTGCACCACCATCCCTCATCGAGGAAATCTACTGGCCTGTGGTGGAAGAAATAACCTCGAGCTGAGTACTTCGGGAAAGAGTCCACTACCTTTAGCTTATCAATAAGCCATAGCTGGGAAAGGATGAAAAGCAAGAGAGATTAAAGGCTAGAGAGATGTATGTTGAGAGTAGAGTAAGAAAAGGGCTTTGAGAGAAAAATAGAGCATGAGTGTCGAGTGATGTGAGAAACACATATGAGAAAGGGTGGGAAACAATACCTGGAGAAATAGTGGACTCCCCACAAATCTGGTATTCTCTCACCAATAAAAGGTATCCAAACCCATTAAGGTCTCAGCCAGCGCCAAACCAATGCAACTCTTCCCTTCTTTCAGACCTTGGGCCACTTCGATCAACCAAATGCTAGATCCGTCGAAACTAGGGGCAAGAAGGAAATAAGCAAGCATACATAGGCAGAGGGCATGTTGCCGAAAACCTCACCAGAGAAGGTCACATCTGTCACCAATGTCAGAAAATCGATGAATCAAGCTGGGTATGTCTAGCTCTCCGTTGTGGGCCAAAGATCGAGCCTCATGTAGAGTGAGCCCACACATCCGTCCCAAAGCTTGGGCATGGCCAAAACGGGTCTGAGGCATGATTTCCTCATCATGCCGGGATTCCATTAGTGTGTGAAATTCTTCAAGTGTCGGCCACATTTCTTGTGCTCCAAAGCAAAAGACGTGTATAATCAAGTCCCAGCATCAAACCGCAGCATGGAGGAACGGAAAACAAAGTGGAGTACAGTTGAAGCAAAAAAGTGCATTTATGCCAAAACCTCATAAATTTACCTTTTCCATACTATCTAAAGTCGCTATCCAATCCGTGGCAAGAAATGGCTCCATTTGTGGAAAAAAATTGCAGCTAAAATGAAGTTCTGGAGAAGAAATCACGAAGCAAAACCTTTGGTAGAAGATAAGGATGTTAGCGCAAGCCAACTGTCAACAATTTGGAGGTTTCTCACATTGGTGGCCGGCTGGCCACCTCCTCAAGCTGACGACTCTCATTTCTGGCCTGCTGTCCACCTGTGTGCTGGGCAGTGCTGGCAGCATGTGTTTTGTCTTGATCTTTGTGTGTTTTAAGATTTTGTTTTGAATCTTTTGGTTTTAGCAAGTGTGTTTTTTTTTTTTTTTTTTTTTTTGAGTTGTTTTTGCTCTGCTTATCGAGTTGTATTTTGTATTTTGGTTGTTAGTTGTTTCATTACCCGATTAAGAACATCGTGGCAATACAAGTGTTCAGTATTCATTTTCAAATTCAATTCCATGTCCATTTCATGAAAATATAGTGCTCATGATGCAAAAAAATAACAACTCTTTTCATAAAAACTGCAAGGTTTTATTCCGAGCATGGTTTTTACAAAAGAGGAGTACAAGTTTTAGAGGCAAAAATAAAACCTATCTGAAGCTATACATGTGCTAATGCTACTAATTCTACCAAACAAAAAGAAACTAAGAAAAAAAAGTACAAAAACATTAGCACCAGTCATCTCAGGCTCGAGAGGCCCTTTTTGACCTCTTCCTTGGAGGGGACTCGAGAGCACTGTCTCTGTCGGCACCGCTATCAGGATCAGACTCTGAACTAGAGCTGGTATCATCTCCTCTCCCTGCCTCAGAGCCCATCTCAGCATCACCTTCGCTCTCGGACCCCAAGCCAGCATCATCATCACCACTCTCAAATGACTCAGAATGTCGACTCACTGCCACCTCAGAGTCACTACTCTCAGCATCATCGTCGCTCAAAATGGGCTCTAAGGGACTACTCTGGCCTCAGGTGCCTCTATCCTTGCCTCGACTATGACGCACATCTCGGGCATGTGCTAGGGCATGTCTCTCTCTCCTCTTCTATCCTCTCTATTACTGGAAGAGGTACTATCAGTGCTGGTTCTGGTGCTGCTGCTGTTGCTGCTGCTGGTGCCCTCGGTACAAATGGAATCTGGAAAAAAAATAGTTGTTAACCTATCAGCTACAATGTGTGTATCAGATACAGGCATGGTATGTAGAATAAGTGTCATGCCGAAATCAAATACAGTATGAGTACAACGTGTAAGTACAGTGTGCTAATGCAGTGTATCAGCTCAGTTTGGGAAAGACTATGATTGAAATGCCGATGTATCAGTGGAAATATGATAGCATGATGCACAAATAGAGTTAGCAATGAAATGCATGCTAAATTGGAGGAAATTACTTGGATACCATGGTGTAACACCCCGACTCTCGTATCTGATTCTGCATTCTGTTTGATCCTCTGTTCTGTGTCATTGAATGTTTAATGTGAAAGTCTGTGTGAAAATGTGATAAACATGCATGGAATTTAGAAATATGGGTTTCTATCTGTTGAGTTGAAACTTATCTGTCACAAGTGAATCACCTAAATCTGAAATTGAGCACTTTAGAGATTTTATTTGCAGAAACTGATTTGATATTTGAGACCTACATGATTTTTAGGTTATAATGAGATTTTCTGTGTAATTTTTATTTCGGCACCCTAAAGCGAATGGTTTTCGTCTTTTGTGCTCTTATATATATATATATATATATATATATGTTGTTATATTATCTAAGTGTGGAGCTTTTGATCATAAACGTGGGTCACTTTTGGGAGAAGGAAAAAGAGAGAAAGGAGGAGAGAATTTGGGGGAAAATTCGTGGGTCATTAAGGATACTATTCAACTTGTTGATTTGGGTGATTTATTCAAAGGTAATTGAATTCTAGCTTAATCTCCAAGAATTTTATCTCATGTTTGTATGATTGATGGATAATCCATGTTTGATTCACTAGGGTTTCTTACCATTTGAACATGTTGGCAATAATTTGAGTATTGTATGAAGATATGCTTAAATCCTTGAATTATAGCATCAATCCATGTATATATGTTGAAATCATGCAATATGTTTGAAGAATGTGAAGTTAGATTGAATTTGTGGAAGTGTTGACTTGACAAAGCTTCTAACTTGGTTTCAATTGGTATGATTAAGCTTAGATTCATGTTTTGGGGTTGTTAGATGAATGTGTTGCATGAATTTGATCTTTGAATCTATGAAAAATTGGGTTTGATTGACGATTTTGGGATGAAATTCGGGCAGCCAAGAATTTGTCGACGTCCGCCGAAGGGTCATGTCCGCACGAGCGTAGAATTACACCTCCCGGCTTTAGAAATTTTGCCTTTATCGTCGGCCGAAAGGGAAATGTACGCTCGAGCGGAGAAATCGACCATCCAAGATTTTTGATCAAGATTATCGCCCGCCGAGCGACAAGTCCACGCCGGCGGAGGACTACTCAACAAGAAAAATATGATTTGTTCTGTTTCTCATGCTGGGCACTTTGGTGCTATTCGAATGTTTTTCTGATGAGTTTTTAATAGAGATATTCATATCCTTAAAGCTGTAGTGGCATATGGAATGTCTATTAAGGATTTGGAAAGAGAAATACTAATTGATCGATGTAATCGTGTGCAGTGGCACACCCGTATGAACTAGTACGCCACCATAACGCTGTGAGTAATAGTGCATTACATATATATTTATGTATCTGTTCTGTAAGACATTATTGTAAATGATGTACTGATTTGAAAATGAAATCTGTTGTGCCGAAAGGCTATCTGTGCCGAAAGGCTATCTGGGCCGCAAGGCTATCTGTGCCGAAAGGCTATCTGGGCCGCAAGGCTATCTGTGCCGAAAGGCTATCTGTGCCGAAAGGCTATCTGGGCCGCAAGGCTATCTGTGCCGAAAGGCTATCTGTGCCGAAAGGCTATCTGTGCCGCAAGGCTATCTGGGCTGAAAGGCCAATCTGTTTACTTTGGAAATGTTCAGTTATGTATTGTAATTTAATTAATCAAGTACTATTATTCACTGAGCTTGTCTCATTCTGTAATTTTTGTCTGACTCTGTAGGAAGTCGGCTTGGAGGACCGTTTAGCGCTGTTCATGCATTTTGTCAGCCCAAGGCAGTCAGGCACTCGAAGAAACCCTTGCACTTTAGACCAGTTTTGTTTGTAACATACTTTTTGTGTACCATAGTAGCTGGTTAGGGTTATTGTAACTATCATTTTGTATGCCTAATATCTGGGCTGGTTTTGTAACCATAACGGTTTATGCAACTTAACTTTATGTACATATTCGTTTGTGATGAATGTTTAGATGGTCCTGGTTTTGGTAGTTGCTCAATGGATGTCTCTGTATGTCGTCATTTAAATTTAATGCTTCCGCTCAGGCCCCAGATACCTACTATAACAGGTCATTCCGTCTGGTTCTGATTAGGTCATGCCCGAACCTCATTAGGGGCGGGTTAGGGGCGTGACAAGTGGTATCAGAGCACGAGTTGCTATCTCACACACTGATCCATTGAGCGTTAGGGTGTCTAGAATGTAGTAGGCATCATAAAGGAAAAAAAAATAGAATTGATAGCAACGTGATATGATTTGCTAACACTAATGCTGATGATTGCATTTTGTATACCTTTGTGTATGTTGGCATGATTTGTTTTGTAGACTATGGTGAGAACAAGGGCTGACGAGCCAGAGGATGCTACCTCAGTGCGGTTGGACAGGATGGAAAGAATGATGAGAGATATGGCTGAAACTTTACTAAGAACAACAACAATAAAGAACAATGACCTCAGCCACCACCCCCACCGGTACCTCCACCTGTAATGCAAGACATTCATGCCGAGGACCGCACAATTACACTGACAAGGGAGTTTAAAAAGATGAAACCACCTTCGTTTAAAGGGGGGATTGAACCGATGAAGGCGGAGGCATGGGTGCTCGGGATAGAGAAGTTATTCGAAGTCTTCCTTGTATCTTGAAGCTCGAAGGTGCAACTTTGTCGCTTTCACTCTTGAAGATGAGGCACGGAGATGGTGGATGCTTACCAGAACAATGAATCCGGGATTGACTTGGGATAGATTTTTGGTGCTGTTCTATGATAAATATTTTCCCCAGAGCATGCGAGACAGGAAGGTGACTGAATTCGAAACGTTGAGGCAAGGAAACAAAACTGTGGCTGAGTATGAAGCCCAATTTGCGGAATTAGCCCGGTTTGCACCCCACATGGTGGATACGGAGTACAAAAAGGCACGGAAATTCGAGGGAGGACTGCGGAGTGCCATTCAGGATCGGATCAATGTGTTGAAGCTACCGACCTATGTTGACATTTTGGAGCGGTCATTATAGCGAAGGGAATCTGCTACGCAGAATTCAATTTCGAATGGAAGGGAAAAGGCGTAATACCCGTGGTCTAAAGGATCTCATACTCCACCAAACAAAAAGCGATTCTGAATTCCCAATACTTTTACTTCTCCTCGACCTCACCTACAAGATGCCCGAGTGTGGAGTGAAACATCGTGGGGTTTGTCATCGATTAACGGAGCATGTTTTCAATGTGGTAAAATGGGACATCTAATTAAAGATCGCGCATAAGGAGCCAACAATCTAATAATAAAGTCACCACAAGTTTGGCGGGATCTACACCAACTCCTAGTGCTAAGTCAACTACACAACTCGCTAATAATAAGAGCACCACAAGGCAAGGTAGGGTATTTGCATTGGTTCCGGAGACGACGAATGCAACAGCAGTGGTCTCAGGTACATTTATGGTTTATGGCCATTCCGCCTATGTTTTGTTTGATTCTGGCTCTACCTGTTCTTTTGTGTCAAAACAATTTGCAAAGAACTTAGATAAACCTGAAGTAGATTTAACTTATATGTTGTGTGTTACATCACCTATGGGGACTTCTCTGCCCTGTACTTCTGTTTATCCTACCTGTGAAATTCTCATTGGAGATGTCTGTGTATATGCTAACTTAGTCCCCCTTGATATGACTTCATTTGATATTATTTTGGGGATGGATTGGTTGGGTGAGTACGGGGCTACCATAGATTGCCTAATGAAACAGATTAAATTCCACCCTCCGGGTCAGTCAGAAATTATTTTCCAGGGTCAAGAAGTGACATCACCACCATATGTGATCTCTGCGGCTAAGGCCTGCAAATTAATCCAGAAGGGGTGTCAGGGGTATCTATGTAGTGTTTTGAAAGAGCCAGCCGGGAATGAGAATGTTGATACGATTTCAGTTGTTTGTGAATTTCCGGACGTCTTTCCCAATGAGTTGCCAGGAGAGTTAGTGGACCGTGAAATTGAGTTCACAGTTGATGTGTTACCAGGAACCCAGCCTATTTCTAAAACTCCATATCGAATGGCACCAGTTGAGATGAAAGAACTAAAAATTCAGTTGCAAGATTTAATAGATAAAGGGTTTATTCGTCCGAGTGTTTCCCCCTGGGGTGCACCAGTCTTATTTGTGAAAAAGAAAGATGGAACGCTTCGGTTATGCATAGACTATCGGGAGCTCAATAGGGTAACAATCAAGAATAAGTACCCTTTACCGAGAATCGATGATTTATTTGATCAACTACAAGGGGCACAGGTCTTTTCTAAGATTGATTTACGGTCCGGGTACCATCAATTGAAAGTAAAAGCGGAGGATGTTGAGAAGACGGCCTTCCGAACCCGATATGGTCATTATGAATTTCTGGTTATGCCCTTTGGAGTTACGAATGCACCAGCAGCATTTATGGATCTGATGAACCGAGTCTTCAAACCATACCGATGAGTTCAGAGTGGTCTTCATAGATGACATCCTTATTTATTCGAGAATGTAGAGGCTCATGAGAATCATCTTCGCCGATTCTCCAAACCCTCCCGAAAAGAAGTCAGACGCAAAAGCAAGAAGTGTGAATTTTGGCTACACGAAGTGGCATTTCTGGGGCATGTTATCACTAAAGAAGGAGTTTCCGTTGATCCGAGTAAGATAGAGGCAATTGTAAACTGGCCAACCCCGACTAATATAATGTAGTAGTTTCATGGGATTAGCTGGTTATTATCGAAGATTTGTCCAAGACTTTTCTAAGATTGCTGTACCACTTACTCAGCTAATGAAGAAGGGTATTACATTTGAATGGACTGAACAGAGAGAGTCTGCCTTCCGGGAATTAAAAACGAAGTTGACTACAGCACCAATCCTTGCCTTACCATCTGGTACCGAGGGATTCATAATTTACAGTGACGCTTCTCATAAAGGGCTTGGTTGTGTTCTTATGCAGAACGGAAGAGTTATCGCCTACGCCTCCCGACAGCTTAAACCTCATGAGAAAAGTTATCCCACACATGACCTTGAATTGGCGGCAGTTGTCTTTGCATTGAAGATTTGGCGGCATTATCTGTATGGGACATCTTGTGATATTTATACCGATCATAAAAGCCTCAAATACCTTTTCACCCAAAAGGAGTTGAATATGCGCCAACGACGATGGCTTGAACTTATTAAAGACTATGATTTGCAGCTCCATTATCATCCGGGAAAAGCCAATACAGTAGCAGACGCACTCAGTCGGAAAAATGTGGGAACATTGGCGAATCTATTGACAGAAGGTAAAGAACTGATAGATGATCTAAATAAGATGAAGATTGATCTAATATTACCTGGGCAAGGAGCAACAATAGCAGCACTGATGGCCCAACCAGCACTACTGGAGGAAATTAAGTTACGTCAAATGGAGGACGATGCTCTCAAGAAAATATGTAACGAAATGGTGACAAAACCGAAGTTGGGGTTTACTTTGGCAGATTCCGTACTCAAATTTCAAAATCGAGTGTGTGTTCCTAATGTGGTAGAACTTAAACGGAAGTTGATGGAAGAAGCACATGCCTCGAGATACTCAATACATCCAGGGAGTACCAAAATGTACCGAGATTTGAAGCATCATTACTGGTGGCCAGGTATGAACAGGGAAATCGCAGACTATGTATCTAAGTGTATGCGGTGTCAACAAGTTAAAGCGTAACATCGAAACCCGCAGGTCATACAACCCCTTCCAGTCCCGGAGTGGAAATGGGCGCATATAACGATGGATTTTGTTGTAGGTTTACTACGACAGCCTCGGGGAATGAAATCAATATGGTTGATTGTTGACCGGTTAACTAAGTCCGCCCATTTCTTGCTCAGAAGACCCAATACAACGCCGACAAACTTGCTTTGTCAGATATAGATGAAATTGTAAGACTTCACGGATTCCTCTCAATTGTGTCCGACAGAGATTCAAAGTTTGTGTCCGTGTTTTGGCAGAGTCTCCGTAATGCAATGGGTATGTAATTGAAATTTAGTACGACTTTCCATCCTCAAACCGATGGACCGGTCCGAAAGAACGATTCAGACGTTAAAAGACATGCTTCAATGTGTGTTCGGATTTTCAAGAGAGTTGGGAGACTCATCTACCATTGATTGAATTAGCGTACAATAATAGCTACCATTCGAGTATTCAAATGGCACCTTATGAAGCTCAGATGGGAGACCGTGTCGCCGCCTCGTTTGTTGGGCCGAGGTAGGAGATAGACCTTTGTTAGGGCCAGAGATTGTCCAATTGACTCTTGAGAAAGTGAAAATTATTCAAGAAAGGTAAAAACCGCCAAAGCAGTGTAAGAGTTACGATAATCGATTTAAGGAATTTGGAATTTGATGAGAATAGTCATGTCTTTGTGAAAGTCACCCCAATGAAGGGCCACCCAAGATTTGGAAAGAAGGGTAAGCTCACGCCCGATATGTTGGTCCCTTTCAGATTCTTCGCAGAAAGTTGGGTCAAGAGCTCACCGAGTTGCTCTTCCGCCACATCTAAGTCAGTTCATAATGTATTTCATGTTTCTATGCGAGAGTACCTTCCAGATCCGTCCCATATTATTGATCATCATCGATTGAGTTAACCGACAAGTTAACATATGAAGAAAAACCACTTCAATTACGACCGTCGTGAAACAAATGGCGAACCGAAATTCCAATGGTGAAGGTGGAGTGGCAAGAGCACTACGAATCGAGGCGACTTGGGAAAAAAGAGGAGGAGAAGCAAAACCAATATCCACACTTGTTTACATCCTATAAAAGCAAGTTTGGAGGACCAAACTTAAATAAGGGGAGAGTGTAATACCCGACTCTCGTGATTCTCGATTCATTCTTGATCCTCTCGCTGGTCATTGAATGTTTAATGTGAAAGTCTGTGAAAATGTGATAAACATGCATGGAATTTAGAAATATGGGTTTCTATCTTGAGTTGAAACTTATCTGTCACAAGTGAATCACCTAAATCAAATTGAGCACTTTAGAGATTTTATTTGCAGAAACTGATTTGATATTTGAGACCTACATGATTTTTAGGTTATAATGAGATTTTCTGTGTAATTTTTATTTCGGCACCCTAAAGCGAATGGTTTTCGTCTTTTGTGCTCTTATATATATATATATATATGTTGTTATATTATCTAAGTGTGGAGCTTTTGATCATAAACGTGGGTCACTTTTGGGAGAAGGAAAAAGAGAGAAAGGAGGAGAGAATTTGGGGGAAAATTCGTGGGTCATTAAGGATACTATTCAACTTGTTGATTTGGGTGATTTATTCAAAGGTAATTGAATTCTAGCTTAATCTCCAAGAATTTTATCTCATGTTTGTATGATTGATGGATAATCCATGTTTGATTCACTAGGGTTTCTTACCATTTGAACATGTTGGCAATAATTTGAGTATTGTATGAAGATATGCTTAAATCCTTGAATTATAGCAACAATCCATGTATATATGTTGAAATCATGCAATATGTTTGAAGAATGTGAAGTTAGATTGAATTTGTGGAAGTGTTGACTTGACAAAGCTTCTAACTTGGTTTCAATTGGTATGATTAAGCTTAGATTCATGTTTTGGGGTTGTTAGATGAATGTGTTGCATGAATTTGATCTTTGAATCTATGAAAAATTGGGTTTGATTGACGATTTTGGGATGAAATTCGGGCTGCCCAGAATTTGGGTCGACGTCCGCCGGCCGAAGGTCATGTCCGCCGGCGAGAATTACACCTCGATGGTTTCAAAATTTTACCTTTAATCGCTCGAAGCGAAATGTACGCCGGCGGAGAAATCGACCATCCAAGATTTTTGATCAAGATCGCTCGGCGGACAAGTCCACGCTCAAGCGGAGGACTATTCAACAAGAAAAATATGATTTGTTCTGTTTCTCATGCTGGGCACTTTGGTGCTATTCGAATGTTTTTCTGATGAGTTTTTAATAGAGATATTCATATCCTTAAAGTCAGTGGCATATGGAATGACTATTAAGGATTTGAAAAGAGAAATACTAATTGATCGATTAATCGTGTGTGGCACACCCGAAGGAACTAGTACGCCACCATAACGCCAGGAGTAATAGTGCATTACATATATATTTATGTATCTGTTTCAGAAGACATTATTGTAAATAATGTCTTGATTTGAAAATGAAATCTGTTGTCTTGAAAAGGCCATAAGGCTATCGTCTTAGAAGGCTATCTGGCCGCAAGGCTATCTCTGTCAAAAGGCTATCTGGCCGCAAGGCTATCTGTGCCGAAGGCTATCTCAGGCCGAAGGCTATCTGGTATAAGGCTATCTTATTCGAAAAAGGCTATCTGTCTTTAAAGGCTATCTGTGCCGCAAGGCTATCTGGCCGAAAGGCCAATCATGCTTACTTTGGAAATGTTCGTTATGTATTGTAATTTAATTAATCAAGTACTATTATTCATCGAGCTTGTCTCATTCGTAATTTTTGTCCGACTCAGAGGAAGTCGGCTTGGAGGACCGTTTAGCGCTGTTCATGCATTTTGTCAGCCCAAGGCAGTCAGGCACTCGAAGAAACCCTTGCACTTTAGACCAGTTTTGTTTGTAACATACTTTTTGTGTACCATAGTAGCTGGTTAGGGTTATTGTAACTATCATTTTGTATGCCTAATATCTGGGCTGGTTTTGTAACCATAACGGTTTATGCAACTTAACTTTATGTACATATTCGTTTGTGATGAATGTTTAGATGGTCCTGGTTTTGGTAGTTGCTCAATGGATGTCTCTGTATGTCGTCATTTAAATTTAATGCTTCCGCTCAGGCCCCAGATACCTACTATAACAGGTCATTCCGTCTGGTTCTGATTAGGTCATGCCCGAACCTCATTAGGGGCGGGTTAGGGGCGTGACACATGGAGACCAAGTGGCATTTCCCTCCTCTGTACCATAGACGTCAGAGAAGCCACTAGCTCGAAGAGGCTCCCTGTATACTCTATCGGTGCCTGCAAGTGCGTCTGGGTGATCAATGTCTATAATAAACATATCTGAAATGGAAATGTGGGGTGCAAATTGTAAAGTGTGGTCCATACCTGAGACATGCCATGAACTCTGACATACTCGTGCCCAGCCTCTACTGGCTCGTCGAGACCGTGGCGATCAGATCGGCCGCCAACATGTGAGTGTACTAGAAAGTTCCGACTGATGAGTATTCTGCTTAACGAGGGGAGCCCTTCTAGTATGGGCCCTGGTGGCCCGAGTCGCCTCGTTCGCTACAAGAGCCCCTACTCCCTCGCCTGCGTGAGCGCCCGTCAGAGGAGGCATAAAATCAGTCTAAATGAATGTCATATAATCGCCCTCTCCTCTGAAAAAGTCAGCGTCTAGGCCTACCATGAAATGTATAACTGCGTCAACTAGTAGGCTATCCGTTGTCCTCATAGACTCTAGGGGTGGCATTGGAATGACTAGATCAGGCGAGCCTACAGTCTGCCGAATGAATCTCTTGCTCAAAAACCAAGCCCGGCAGACTGGGCCCTCCAGCAGAATCTAGAAGCGCAATGTGCCCCAAGCTCCCGTATACTGGTCTCTCACTCTAGCCGATATCATCGCCCAAGGCTGCCACGTGATCTGTAAACAGTGAATGTACAAATTGTTAGTCGCCATCAGTTGCCAAGGTATGAATCAAAGCAGTAAAGCAAAATGACTGTGAGTTTCGAGTTACCTCATTGGTGAACACTGTGTCAAAGTAATGGCAAAAGAAGGAGAAAGTCTCACGACTCTGGCACTAGTACCAACCGTCATACCGTCGCGAGTAAGGAACAACAAGGGGCAGCTCCTCCATAGGCTCTGGAGCGAGGGCTAGAAAATATGCATAAACCCATAGCTGCAAGGAAAGCGCAACGATGTTAGCAATAGTGTCAACAAATACTGAAAGTGCAAAGCAGAAAGCACAGAGTATGAACAGATACAAAAAGTGCAAAACAAAAAGCACACAACATGAATAGATATAGAAAGTGCAAAGAAGAAAGCACACAGCATGAACAAATATAGAAAGTGCAAAGCAAAAATCACAAGTGTTGAACAGATATAAAGTAGAAGAAGTAAAGTAAAAAGTATAAGTGCAAAGAGGGAAGTGAAGTGCATACCTCCCAGGCTCGCCAATAGCCTCAAATCCGCTCTCCCCTCATTCGGGAGGTAGAGCTCATGTAACCGTAAAGGGTGGCTACTCCAACTCCACCCCAGTTGTAGAATCGCACCCGCGACAAGGTCACTAGGGCACTCAATAGGTATAAACCCACGGTGTTCCACCTGTTCGAAAATAAGGCGATACCAAGGACAAACATCAGGAAGCCCCAGGCAAACAGCTCTATCTCCTCCAACATCTTGGGCTTGGTCCCGTGGAATTGCTCGGTGAACCAATTGTATCTCACAATGGCCAGCCGATACAGAGGTGGGCACGCTCCCAACAGGTGGACCCAAGTAGCCTCCCACTCGCCCATGTCTGTGTCAAAAGGGATCGAATCACCCTTACTCCCAAGCCTGTGATCATGGTGAAGTCATAGGGAGTCATCATCATCTCCCCGGCAGTAGAGAGGTGGAAGGAGTTGGTGGTGTCCCACCACCTCTACACTAGCGCTGCTAGAAGGGAGCGGCTCCCTATAACACGTGTTAGTCCGGAGTAGAAAAGGCCAAAGCCAGCCTCATCAACGATATCGTGAACCCTGGCAGGAGCTCATCGTACCAATCCCTCGTCGTCGTTGCTCCATACCCCTTGTAGGCACGAGAGCCTCCCTGTGGTAGAGAAAATGAGTGAATCACGCAGTGATGAAAATGCAATTAGATGAAAGGCATTGCAAGAAATGCAGTTAAAGGAAAGGTAGGAATGCATGAAAACAGAGTTCATAACTCAGTAGTGCTGAATGAAAGGTGGGAGGCCGGCTCCCTCAGTAGGAGGTCTTCTGGTACTCCATGAGCAAACTCGCTAAAACGCCTAATGCATCCAGGCAGTAATATGTGCGTACGGGGATGATATGTCACCGGATCGAAGCGCTGCACTCTTAGTGGTAAGGGCTCTAGCTCGAACTCTGGCACGAACTCCACCACAAGGTCCTCTGCCGCCCTACTAGCCTCAGCAACTGCTGGCTTCTCTACCTCGGCTATAGGTGGAAACACAAGTGGAATCTCGGGAGGAGCTTCATCGTAAGGTATATCGTTTGTTATCTAGAAAATGGGTGAAAAGTAGGTGAAAAGTGAAGAAAAATGGAGAAAAGAGGGAAAACTTGGAAAAAGTCAAAACCTGAGAAAGTTCGTGAAACCCGAGAGAAACTCGAGGGGAACAAGCCTAAAGTGATGAAAATCCAAGAAAAAGCAACAAAATCAAAATATAATCAGTTCAAAATATAGAGAACCAAAAGGGTTTTACAAAAAAAGTTCACGTGGGGCATTGGAAAATGCGTGTAAAGCGCAAATCTAGAGAGAAGATACACCTAGAGAGAGAGGGAGAGCTATTTCGACCTTATGGGTGTGTGCAAATGAAGTGTGTTGATCTATACTTAAAGAGCCGAGCCATAAAGACTGTTTTGCCTCGAAACTATCACAGGTGGCCGGCGGCTTCTTATGGTGCCTGGCAGGTGGCCGGTGGTTCTCAGTTGGGTCCTGGTGTTTTTCGTATTCGCTTCTGAGTAATGTATGGAAGGTTACATTTTAGGAGCACATGCTGCGTTCGGTGTGTGAACGTGTTCCACTTGCCGCTATGTACGAGGTGTATCCTTTTTGAGCATGCTGCAAAGTCTTCGAGGGGAAAATCGGAGGTTGTCACCGAATATCATTTTATTCATTTTGTGTTCTCTTCCATTGCATAGAATGTACATTTCATATATATGTATGCTGCATGCGTGTCGTACATCACTTATGATTCGTGCATATAACATGTTGTCAATCTTGCATAGAACATGCTCCTGTTTCATGCATAGAAAATACTTTTGTTTCTTACATAGAGCATGCCTTCAATCAACATCATACGTTAGTTGTCTATCTTACATAGAACATGCATTGTCACTATATTGATTTGTAATCACGTTCATTTTGTGTATCTATCGCACTTGTTCCCTTTGTGCATCTATCACACACATTCATTCCTCTTTGAATATTTTGTTGTGTATCTCAGGACACATGATGCACGGCCCTAGGCGTGATGTATCTCGGGATGCATAAAGCACAAGCCCGTGCAATTTCTCTTATATCTCAAGATGCGTGAAGCGCAGCCCTGAGCGTGTTGTATCTCGGGACGCATGAAGCGTGAGCCCAAGCAGTTTCCGTTGTATCTCAGGATGCGTAAAACGCGGCCTGGGCAAGTTGTATCTCGAGACGCGTGAAGCGCAAGCCCGAGCAGTTTCTCTTGTATCTCAGGACACGTAAAGCACAGTCCTAGGCGTGTTGTATCTCGCGACGCGTGAAGTGCGAGCTCAAGCAGTTTCTCTTTTATCTCAGAACGCGTGAAGTGCAGCCCTAGGCGGGTTTTATCGCGAGGCGTGTGAAGCGTGGCCCCAAGTAGTTTTTCTCCTATCTCAGGATGCGTGAAGTGCAATCCCGAGCGGTTTTCACTTCTCAAGATGCGTAAAGTGCGATCCCGAGCAGTTTTCACTTCTCAGTTCCTCATGACGCATGAAATGCAGCCCTAAACGGTGTTTTCTTTCCTCATCTTGTGTTTTGGCATGGTCAGAGTGTGTTTTAGATCTTTTGGCATGGAACCTGTGTTGGTTTTAAGCTTGAAGCTGCTCATTCATATGTTGTTATTTTGCTTATTGCATTTGTTATTACTTATTGCATCATCTTGCATGATCTTGAGTTTTCAAAATAAGCTTGCCCGAGTCCAGATCTTTTCAAAGTTTTCTTTGTGTATATCATTTGCATCTTGCCCTAGAATTATGCTGGTTTGATTCCTTGCAAATAAATACGTAGGCAGGCTGTGGGCGCAACCATTTATTTATGTCTTGATTGTTTGTCCAAGTCACATGGCCTTATCAAAATGGGTCATCTTCGGATTTTGACATTCACTCACGTCATCTCATGACCCCGAGTTCTGTCAAAGAGGGGCAACTATAGACACCCCATTTTTGACCACCCTTACGACTTGGACGTCATCGTTTGCACACCCAGTGATGAGTGTATATGCTTGATAAGTGTCCAAAGTCCTCAGCAGAATGCCACAACTTTGAGCCTTTCAAACCCGACATACATGTTGCCTTATTTTTGGACCAAAACCATAGATTTTCAAGCCTGCAACCTTTTGTGGGCTATCGGCCCCTTCTATTGGCTTCCGGCCATTGTTTCTGGTTGTTGGCCACTAATGTGGCTTGCCGGCCACCAATGCGTTTTTGTCGACACCCCATTTTTGACCGACCTTAAGACTCAGACGTCACCGATTGAGCGCTCGGTGATGTTGCATACTGTGCTCGTTCAGAAGCCTCGAGGCAGCGGCGTCGCCCGCCTCCGGACTTCGAACCCTCTTACATGCCTTGTCTCGGTTTGCGAACGGACTTCGGTTTCTCTGCTTTTCTTTCGAGGGAAGGAGGGTCCGTAGACTATCTCCCAGTGGCCGTGAGCTATATTTTGTGGCCGTAGGCCATTTTGCCAATTTCGGAGCCCGGTTCCCGGTTTTCGGAGCCGTCAGGCCGTGTGCCTCGGTTCGGGACCACCCAACTATCTCCGATTTCTCCGGTTCTCGGCATGCACCCCTGTTTTATAGTTCCGAGGAACACTGGGGCCCCTGAGACCCACTTCGCAGCCGAACACCACTAGGTGCGGCGGCCCATTTTGGGACCCCAAACCGCGCGGTTTTGGTCCCGAGCATTCATTTCGCATCCGTTTTCTCCAGTTTTTGGCAGAGACCTCTGTTTAGTCCTTCCGAGGGACCTGGGTCTCGATACCACTGCAATGAACACCACTTAGGTGCGGCATATTTCGGGACCAGCGGTTTTGGTCCCCGAGCTTTCGTTTTGCATTAGTTTTTGTTCAATTTTGGCAGGTACCTCTGTTTCATCATTCCGAGGAACACTGCGGTCTCAGATGCCCACTTCGTGGCCGAACAAAATCTTTTCTTTTTGCCCTCAAAATATCTAGATATTTTGCCCTCAAAATATCTAGATATTTGAGGCAAGATATTTCAACCCTTTTAAGCCCTCTCTCTTGTCCATTCCAGCAGCTGGCCGAACCTCATTTTGGGAGGAGAAAAAAATCCTTCAAGAACACTTAAGCTTAAACCTCCATTTTCATAGCAAAAAAGCTCCAAATTTCTTCAAGTCTTGCATTATTTCTTCACCAACACCAAGCCTCACCATCTCCACTACCATTCCAGCAGCAAGGAAGGGTTTTTCAGAGGTCAAGAAGCTACAAATTCAAGTCAAGAAGCAAAGAAAGAAAGGGCTTCAAGGGTAAGTCTCCAAATCCAACTTTTGTAGCATAATCTTGAGTCAAATTTTTACCCTATTTCCTTTTGTTTTTGGGGCTCCGACCCCTACTGGTTTTAGGCTTATTTTGAGCCCCTATACAACTTTGTAGAAGGGCTCAACTTCATTTGGTGTCTCCATGATACACTTCCTTCAATATCCATCTTGTATGTCACCAATTTGCATGCTAGTTTTAGCCTATTTGCATTTGTTTTTGGGGCTCCGACCCCTACTGGTTTTGTGCTTATTTTGAGTCCCTCTACAACATTGTAGAAGGGCTCAACCTCATTTGGCCATTCTATATACCACCTCTCTTGGAAATTCACTTTAGGCCCTAATTCTTGCATGCTTTGTTAGGCTTACTTGGCTCCGGATTTCAGCCTTCATCAGGCTTAGAAATAGCCTTGTTTTTGTCTCCTTTTCATGTTATGTTGAGGGCATTAAGCCATTTGGTGTATATTTTTGGTACTTCCTTTGAAATCCATCAAATTTACCGTAAAATTGCATGTTTGTTTAGGCCATTCTAGCTTCTGTTTCGAGCCTTCATCAGGCTTAGAGAATGTCTTGTTTTGGTCGTTTCTTCAAGTTTTATTAAGGGTCTAAAGTTTTTTGGTCATTGCTTATGATACCTCTCTTTATAACCCTCTTTTGGCCCTTATTTTGCATGCTATGTTTAGCATATATACATACTGATTTAGAGGTTATCATCTCTTGAATTTGTGCATATTTTTGTTCCATCTTCAATGTTGTAGAACTGATTTTTTGGGTTTGAGCATTGTACATATCACTTGCTTTGTAATTACCCTCTTTTACCGTATTTTTGCAAGCTTTTGTTTCGATACTTGTGAGCATTATTTGGCCTTTCTTTGTGCTGATAAAATGCTAGTTTAGGGGCTTCCTTGCCACTGTTTTTCATTCCATGTCCATATTCTGTATGTTTAATAGGGCTGTAGGCCATTTCGGGTGCATTTCCTCGCATTTTGGGCATCGGTTGCAATTTTATCATAATTTGGGGGCCGTTTTTGCATTATTTTAGTTGCTGAATTTTGCATCTTCCTTATGCCATTCGTCACATCTCATTCGCATGTCATTTTGGTGCTTTAGAGCTTCGCCTCGGTTTGCGTGCGTGGCACAGATTTCGAGCGACCTCGTTTATCCGGGCGACCCTATGTGAGTGTGGTTGAGGCCCTCATGTTGGCGTAAGCCCAATTTGCATTTTCATGCTTGTATGCCATTGCCTCGGTTTGTGTGCCGTGTGCACGATTTGAGGCACTTTTTTTTATCCGACGGCCTCCTATGTGAGTGGTGAGGGTCTCCCCATGTTGGTGTAAGCCCATCGCGTCATTCCGTGTGCCATTTCATTGCATTTCATCATCGCCTCGGTTTGCTACCAGGCGCGTTTGAGCACTTCGTTTTATCCGATTTTCATCTTTCATCATCGCTTTCGGTTTGCGCGCTGTAGGCACGCGTTTGAGGCACTTCGATTTATTCGATTTTCATCTTTCATCATCGCCTCGGTTTGCGCGCTGTGCACGCTTTGAGGCACTTTGCGCCGGTTATCCGATTTTCATCTTTCATCATCGCCTCGGTTTGCGCGCTGTGGGCAGCGTTTGGCTGCCGGTTTTATTCGATTTTCATCTTTCATCATCGCCTCGGTTTGCGCGCCTGTGGGCACGCGTTTCGAGGCACTTCGGTTTTATCTAATTTTCATTGCATCACATCATCGCCTCGGTTTGCGCACCTGTGGGCACACGTTTCGAGGCACTTCGGTTTTATCCGATTTTCATTACATTTCATCATGGCCTCGGTTTGCGCTTATGCGCAGCGTTTGAACGCCGGTTACCGATTTTCATTGCATTTCATCATCGCCTCGGTTTGCGCGCTGTGAAACGCAGCGTTTGAACGCCGGTTTATCCGATTTTCATTGCATCACATCATCGCCTCGGTTTGTGTGCTGCGTGCCGCAGCGTTTGAGGCATCTTATTTTCATCTCATTTTCCCAGTATTGTGCATACTAGGTTGTATATTAGTTGCATTCCATGCATATCATGCATATTGCACGGGAAACGAGGTACATTCCGTACTCCGAGTGACGGAACGGGTCTCAATTCCCAAGTCACCGACACTCCGGATTACCCATGATGGAGTTAGGTTTTAATTGTAGCATTCATGTACATTCATCCCTATATTGAGTTGTGCAATCCGATTCCTCGGCCATCATGCATCGATATGCGTGATTGGTGGCACGAGGATCGAGGCATGCATATATTTGTGAAATACACTGCTGTGCCTTTTTCCTGCTCTGCAAAGACAAAATTGAGTTTAGCAACTTTGGTCCGCACATTTCGAGAAATATTGCAAACAGAGGCTAATCAGGGCATCCCAGTGGATTTCTGCGCCAGGCAGCCCAACATGCATCATCCATCAGAAGCGAGGCAGTCCCTGGCTTGCACGCCAGTTTTACCGCTTTTATTAATTAATTTGTCAATTAATTAGAAATTTGTATATTTATTTCCGAACTGTATATTCTTTTACTCAGACTGTATATTTATTCGAACCCTCTGCGCGAGGGCACAATTGTAATAAGTGTGGGTGAGTGTGATGTATGTCTTCCAACCCCACGTCTTTCTCCCTTTTATTTACCTGCTTTGTTGGTTAGATATAGGGCATATTTCAATTAGCATACAGTATGATAGCATGTTTGCATTCATTCATCTGTTTTGCATGCACCGGGCTCGGCGCATCATACAAACTGCATTTGTATTTCAATTCCAAATTGAATACATGTTAGCTGTAACAGCATTCCATATGCCATGTTTAGGATAGCCGAGCCTGCTATAGTTGCATTTTGCATGTGTTGCATTAGGCATTTCAGTATATGTAGGATCATGCATGATTTCTAATCAGTTTTCTGTTTTGGCTTGGAGTACTCGGTAAGTTTTATGCTTTAGCATCCTTGCATGCGTGTGAGTGTTGCCATGAAGAGCATGCTTACCATGAGGCTATATGCTTATGTGATATAACTGCCTTGAATGCCTGTGGGTGAAGGTTGAGTTATTTGAATTGGGACAATGCATCAACTGTTTGTTTTAAGCCCACTAGATAGTGGCAACATCACTGTTTTCTAAGCCCACCTGAGGGTGGCGAATCCGCATTTTAGCCTACCTGCGGGTAGCACCTTCACACCATTTTCAAACAAACAAACATGAAATGTTTTGTTCCAATTCAGACGGCCCAGTCTATACTTATTTGCTGCGAGCATCACATAGTAACCTAGGCTAATAACCGGAATAAGAACTCACAAAGTTTTCAAAAACAGATATCATGGTTAGTAGATTTGGTCTTTGACTGGCGAGGGGGTGCTCACGATGTGACCTTCCCTAATCGTACCCAAGTTCCCGAGCCAACTTTGGTGATGACGGACACGTGGCCTTTGGCACCGAGTCAGGGTTTCCTAAAATTCCCATATTAAAACATTGAGGTGGGGACTCATATCCGCAAAGCGATCCATGTTTGGCACTTCTTTCAAAAAATCTGTTTTTCTTCAAAACGATTTGCGGGATTTGGACTCTTTGGTTCAAGATTTAGAACCGCAACAAAATCGAGTCCGAATCAGAAGCGAGGTCCTCATGGGCGTTATTCTGATTCGCGACTCACTGGGATTTAGAGAACTTGACTCGAACTCGTGATATCCGGGTTTTGACTACGCTTGTGTGCTTCTTTGCATTGCATTTGCATTGGTGCGCCTAGGACACCGTGTTTGCCATATGCCATTCCCGAACGATTTGCGGAGGCTTGTCTTGTCAAGTCATGTCCATAAGGCCGACGGCTCGGGCTCGACAAGATGGGAACACAAACCCGGTTTTACCGGCACCCTTTGACCATTCGACCTAGTGCATATTCGGATCCATAGTGACCATTCCAAACTAGGACAGGTTGCTTACCCGTTTATAGGTTGTTTGAAGCCGCTGCGTGCGTAGTGAAACCCTAGTTCCTGACAAAATAGGACAGGGAAACCCTACCCCAACATAGGGGTGTTTTGGCTCTCACTTGCTTGTTATGTGCTTTAGAGTGCGTCTCTACAGGAATGCATGTATCAGTTTACAAGTTTGAGCATTAGGCCTGCGGGCACCAATTCAGTATTTTGGGTATCAGGCCTGCGGGCATCAGTATTTGGTGGAATCAGTTTTACCTGAGGGTATCAGCTTACAGGCGGAATTTTGGGGCAGAATTCAGTAGAGGGCACAGTCATCCTGTTATGCTCATATCCGTTTTGATGAAATCAGGCTGAGATGCTGTCGGTTTTCTCTTTTGCTAGGGTAGTCTCGGAACTATAGCTTCAGAAGGCTTCGATATTCCCCGGGTACATTGGACTTGTGCTGATAGACTTTGTGAGGTCAGAAATTCAATTCAAGGGCAACCAGTGTTCTTTCGCTAAGGCAAGGCAAAAAAGGGCCAGACAGGGTTCATTTGTGTATCCGATCCGTTAGTCACCAGTCACATCACCTCTGTTCGGATCCGCAGCTTTCAGTTAATATGCAGGAGGAGATGCGTCAACTCCAAGGGGCCATGCAGGCCATGCAACAAGATGCTGCTCGTCGGGCAGAGTTTACCACCCGCCAAGCGGAGGTTTTGGCTCAACAAGCGGGCTTACTCACCAAGCTTCAGCAGCAACAACAACCCCAACAAGATGGAGCGTCTGCTTCGCACCCAGCTCCACCCCCACCTATGGTTCCAATACCCAGAGAGGCAGCTCACGTCCAAGAAAGTACGGATGTTCCGACAGGGCCAGTCCCACTGCCACTCCCACCTCAGTTGTCTAATGCACCGGCTAATCCAGTGGACACGCCCTGTGAGTTTAAGGTTGACCCAACTGCACTTAAGGTCAACAAATTGGAGGAGTTGTTCAGACGAACACAAGGAGTAAACCTCATCCCGGATTTAGAGGACGGGTATATTGAATCTGCAGTTACCTTGCCGAAGCAGTTTAAAATGCCGCCTATCGATCGCTTTGACGGCTCTGGGGACCCAAGGGTGCACCTCCACCTATTTTCCAATATCTTGAAGCCAATGGGTTTGACCACAGCTCAGAAGTTGCCTCTCTTTGGCCGAACCATGTCTGGGATAGCCGCAATCTGGCATGCAAAATTGAAGGACCCTGTGAAACGGAACTGGGAAGAGCTGGCTGAGGCCTTTATTGCTCAATACTCCTACAACACACAGATCGAGGTCACAACTCGTGATCTCGAAGCCACTCGCCAAGAACCAAACGAGAGTTTCTCAGAGTTCGTGATGAGATGGAGATCAAAGGCCTCAATGATGACTACAAGGCCTTCTGACAAAGACCAGATAAGGATAGTTGTGCGCAACCTCCAGCCCAGTATGATGCAAAAAATGATAGTCTTACCCTTTCCTACCTTCATGACCTACACGAAATGGGGGTACAGATTGAGGACGCTATGAAGCAGGGCCTTATTGACCAGGAGAAGGAACAGCCTAAGAGGGCATTTACCCACAGTTCGAATGCGACCACCAGTGGTGACACAGCTGCTATAACTTCAGACGTGGGCATGGTTACCACCACAACACAAAAAATGACCACCCCATTCACCGGTGCATCCAAAACCAGCTCACAAACGGCCAAATACCCACCTCAGGGCCAAAGGGTGTTTACCCCGCTGTACATGTCTCTGTCAACGGCCTTGAGGGCCCTGATCAAAAAGGGGTATCTGAAGCCACTGGAGCCACAACCATTACCAAAGAAACCCCCTCCCTCACATAACCCAAATTGACCATCAGTTCTATCGTCGGATGGTAGCCATGACACTGACATGTGCTTTCGTCTTCGCCATGAGATACAAAATCTGATTGACAACAGAGTCATCCCCGTACCAGGTCCTATAAAGTCTATTGGCACTGGATCGGTGAACTTGGGGGATAATGTGATATGATCAGGGAGATGAACCAGCTGTGGATGGCGCTCGATCAACTCCAGACGTGGGAATGACACGCACTGTTTTGAGCATTTGTGAATGCTAGTTTTGTACATTCTGACTTGGGTATTGGGTCAGTTTTGTTGCTTTGTTTTGAGTCTGTCTTTTTGTTTTGAGTCAGTCTCTTTTGTCTTGGGTCTGTCTTGTTGTATCGAGTCAGTCCTGTTGTATAGGAGTCGGGTGATTCAGGGGGTATTACCTCGGGCATCACCATTTTATTTTGCGTTTGTCTTTTTGTTTTGTTTTGAGTCTGTTTCTGCCAGGGAGCCAGTTATGCCAACAGATCTTGAATGAAACAGCAGTGATTTCCATACTCTCGCATTTGTTTCTGCCGTGTGCTAGTTGTGCCGGGATTTGAATGAAACGGCAGTACATTCCACCTGCTCGATTGTGCCCTGAAATTATTGCATTGACCTAATTTTTTTTCAAAACCTTTTTGAACACTGCGGTGAAAACAAAGAGGGAGGAATTCCTCGGGATTTGCAAAACTTTGATCAAATTGAGAGAAAGAGAGGCGTGCTAAGCCCTTAATGAATGAAATCATGCTTGTTAATGTGAGTACTGAGAAGGACCCTGGCTTTGATCCAGATTGATCCTACACTGTCTTCAACGCGAGCGATTTTGTCACTTTCTTAAAAACTTTCAAAAATGTTTTGCGCGGTCCTGCAAAGACATGTGTGGAATCGCTCTTGAGATTGTGCAGCTTAGGATCGCTCTCAGCCTCGAGACTTGACCCCCCCTTGGCTTTCAAACCTTGAACTGGCATTCAGAATGTTCAACGGTCGACCACGATATAAGGCCTGTGTGGCCAGATTTGAAGCAGCCCTCGAACAAGAGGCACCAAAGTCAGATCAAGAAGGTCAGACCTCATTAGAAGAAGCTTGCAAGGCTAAATCAGAAGTACCCCTCGAACTAGGGGCAAAAAAAAATGTCCGATGTGCTCGAAGAGCCAAAGGTGGATCCTTCTGTAAATCAATACAACAGCCACTCTCTTGGATACAGAGGGCTTCAATCTCATAACCATTTGGCATGGACTGGTCACATTTTTACCCTTTGAGAGGCTCGCTGGGCCGAAAACCCGAAAGGGCGACCCAGGCAAAAGTTAGAGCGAGACAAGAAAAATATATATACAAAAATGCAAAAAGAAAAAATGCAAAGATACAAAAAAAAAAATAGAAAAGAGAAAAAGGACAAAAAAAAAAGAAGAAGAAATGCAAAACAAAAAAAGAAAAGAAGAAAAAAGAAGAAAAGAAATGAAAAGAAAAGAAAAACAAAGCTCGCAAGGTCGAAAACCTGCAACAGGCGCCTTGGCAAAAGTTAGAGCATAAAAAGGAGAGGTTAAATACCCGAGTGTACCTTAACCCCGAACTACGTAAGGCTTGATTCCCATCTTTGGGATACGAGGCAACTTCATTCTCAAGTCCACCATAAAACAATTCAAATTGATTGTGTCCATGCGATGGTTCTCGCCATCTTTGTCTTCTCTCAGATCCGAGAGTCCGGTTGTGTTCATCGCCCAAGGATCGACTACAATGTGTCATGCATCATCCAAACAAGGGGCAACTTTCCGTTGCCATTCAAAACGCCGCAATGTCATTTCAAACAAGGGGCAACTTTCCGTTGCCACGCAGTGTCCTTCAGACAAGGTGCAATTTTCTATTGCTATGGATCTGAGGTTGTGCATCTCAAGAGTAGGTTCCGTGCTTGTTGAGCATTGGCCGTTTGCAAAAATAGTTTTTGAGAATTTTTACTGAGGTTGACTAATTTTCTCGAAAATTGTTTCATTTTCCAAAAACTGAACCATTTCTTGGACCCAAAAAAGGAAAATTTTCAGTGCTCATGGCCTGACTTGCATGATTTCAAATCAAAAATTGAACAAGCGTGTTAATCTAACTCTCATGTTGGTCAAAACTGTTTTGGTACAAAGCAAAAATAAAAAAAATGGTCAAAATGATGAACTAGGGGCACAGTTGGGTCAGGAGTTCTGTCTTTCCCCCTTTATCAACATACTCGCCAAGAAGGGCACTCTGCATGCCAAGAAAAGGGCACAATTGAAGCTAACAACAAAGTGCTGAAAGCTCTCTTACCCTCCAAGCAGCGAGGTATCAAGCCAAGTGCGAAGCACGAACGGGAATGGATCAAGATATTCCACTTCCTCATCTTGACAGATCTGCTCACGTCCAAACTCCCCAGCAGGGCATCATCGATCGATGTCAGCTACAGATTTGCTACACATCTTGTTGTAGCACAACCCCTCTGTGGGAGGACTTCACTAGCTGTGAGTGGAAGAAAGAAGAATCTAGCAGAATGCTAGAGGCACGAGCCCACAACTTGCTGTTTATCCATCAACCACCCAGGGGAGAGATTGAAAAATGAGAGATTGAAGAATAGAGAGATGTGGGATGAGAGAAAAAGTGAGAAAAGGGCTTTTTCAGAAAAACAGAGCTTGAGGGCCGAGTGATGTGAGAATCACAAATAAGAAAGGATGGGAAACATACCCGGTGAAACAGGCTCCCTGTGCACGTCTGAGTGTCGTGTCTTTTTGTTTTATCTCGATTTTGTTTTGGGTCGTTTCGAGTGTTACTCGATGTGTCTAGGTTGTGTGCCTTTTATTTCCTTGTTGAGTCGTTTTGCTGTGTTCAGTTGTAGGCTCAATACCCGGTTGAGGATCCTTTTCTCATTTTCAAAAATAAAATCATTTTGTGCTCCGAGTGCCGTGCCGTTCTCCACATTTGTGTAAAATAGAATTTGTTATTTCATAAAACTGCAGGGTTCAACCCAGTTCATGTGAGAACAATGAAACCAGGACCTATCTGAAGCTATGAGTTTCGGGCTGCAAAGCAAAAGCAAAAGAGGAAAATGTCGAGCATCTGAGTTTGTTCCAACTTCAGTAAGTTCCGAGACTATACTCCGTGTGTACCTCTTCAGGTCTTGCCAATGTTCCGAAGTATAAGTGTGCCTCTACCTAAAGCTCAAAAACAAGTCTACTTCAAGCCGTAATGGCGATCGGTGCTCTCCCGAGTACCATTCCCTACCAGAGGCATCTTGGCCGTGTTTATGATGAGTTCCTAGGAGACCAATCGCGACGGCGGAAACTAGAGTTCAATGGCGTGGCCTAGAACGCAAAGGTTCGATTTCGAGACTAAAGTCCGGTTTAAATACCCAGAGGCGCCTCGCTTGAAATCAGATGGAAGCCCCATAGGTTGAGATAGCATGTATGCACCTCAATGCGGATACCTTGAACCAACCTAGTCTGTCACCCCGCTGGAGAATAGGGAAAGTTGTGAGTATGATCAGAAGACAAGCGTACCGTGGCTCTACATGCAGATATTGTTACTTGTCAAGATTCCAGAGCCTTTGTCTTTGTGAGTTGAAGGTAAGTGTTCAAGAGCACGAGGAGATCCCCGTCGAGTAGAGCTTCACCGCCACTCACCTCAGAGGTGCTTTCTAAAGCCGCTTTGTCCATTTATTGCTTTCTTAAGCATCATGCATTGTAATGCATTGTACCATCAAGTTTCTTTCAAATATGCACGATATTGTATGTACGGTTCATTCAAAGAAGTTCCGTTTAAGATCATTCATTTAGTGTATCAATCACACTTTATTTGCTTCACTCAGTGTATCTAACACACTTCATTTGCTTTAGTGTATCAATCACACTTCATTCATTTCGTGTATCTATCACACACATTTTCACTTAGTGTGTCACTCACACTCTCTTCACTTTAGTGTATCAATCACACTTCATTCATTTCGTGTATCTATCACACACATTTTCATTTAATGTGTCACTCACACTCTCTTCACTTTGGTGTATCAATCACACTTCATCCATTTTGTGTATCTATCACGCACATATTCACTTTTTGTGTATCCATCACACGCCTTTAGTGTATCAATCACACTTGTTCACATAGTGCATCTATCACGCTTTGTGTTCACCTTTAGTATATCTATCATACTCTGCTCAGTTCGTGTATCAATCACACTATGCTCATTCGTTGCATTGTTATACACATCTCACTAGCATTGTTATGCTCACTACTCGCATTGTTATACACATCTGTCTAGCATTGTTATGCACCTCTTCACTTGCATTGTGATGCACGTTTCAAATTGCATTGTTATGCACCCACTTCATTTGCATTGTCATGCACATCCCGGTTGCATTGTTATGCACACATTTCACTTCGTTCATGCATGTTTACGCCCACATTGTTGTGCGCCTTTTTACTTGCGTTGTTTCTCTTTCCTCTCGCGTGTACTACGCCGAGAGCTTTTCTCTCCTCTCTCGTGTACACGTTGAGAGGTTTCTTTTGTTGTCTTTCCTCTCTCGCGTGTACTACCGAGAGGCTTTTTCTCCTCTCTCGCGTGTACTACGTTGAGAGGTTTCTTTTGTTGTCTTTTCTCTCGCGTGTACTACGCCGAGAGGCTTTTCTCCTTTCGCGTGTACTACGTTGAGAGGTTTCTTTTGTTGGTTTCCTCTCTCGCGTACTACGCCGAGAGTTTTCTCCTCTCTCTCGCGTGTACCACGCTGAGAGGTTTCTTTTGCTTCGTCTTTCCTCTCTCGCGTGTACTACGAGAGGCTTTCTCTCTCGCGTGTACCACGTTGAGAGGTTTCTTTTTGCTTTCGTCTTTCCTCTCTCGCGTGTACTACGCTGAGAGGCTTTTCTCTCCTCTCTCGCGTGTACTACGTTGAGAGGTTTCTTTTTGCTTTCGTCTTTCCTCTCTCGCGTGTACTACGCTGAGAGGCTTTTCTCTCCTCTCTCGCGTGTACTACGTTGAGAGGTTTCTTTTTGCTTTCGTCTTTCCTCTCTCGCGTGTACTACGCTGAGAGGTTTCTTTTTGCTTTCGCCTTTCCTCTCTCGCGTGTACTACGCTGAGAGGCTTTTTTTTCTCTCCTCTCTACGTGTACGTTGAGAGGTTTCTTTTTGCTTTCGTCTTTCCTCTCTCGCGTGTACTACGCTGAGAGGCTTCTCTCTCCTCTCTCGCGTGTACTACGCTGAGAGATTTCTTTTTGCTTTCGCCTTTCCTCTCTCGCGTGTACTACGCTGATGAGGTTTCACCTTGCTTTTATCTTTCTTCTCTCGCGTGCACTACGCTGAGAAATTTTGCCTTTCTTTCCTTCCTCACGTGTACTACGCTGAGAGGTTTACCTTCTTCCTCTCCTATGTGTGATACGTAGAGAGATATTGTGTGTGAGACCCCAGGTACTCTCGTCAGTCACTTTTAGCCTTCTCTGTGTGAGACGCGACGAGAATTGAATAATTCTCTTACATCCTAACTGCATGAAATGTAGTTGTTTGCTTTGCATTCTTGCTTAAAACTGTTGCATCTATTTGTCAATACTTGCTTCATTACAGCTTGCTGCACTTGCATGATCACCTGGCTCTGTGCATATCATTTGCATTTTGCCCCATTTTGCCTGCGGGCATGCCTGCGGGCACATATCTCTGTTTATCTTGTATGATTGTCTAAGTCTTCGGCCTTGTCAAAAATGGGTCGTCTCTAGGCTTTGACATTCACTCCCGTCATTCTTATGACTTTCGAAGTTCTCACAAAGAGGGCAATCAGAGACACCCCATTTTTGACCGACCTTAAGACTTCGGACGCCACCGATTGAGCCGGTGATGTTGCATCTTGCTCGCTCGTGGCCTAGTCGCACTGCGGCGCCCGCCTCCGGACTTCAACCCTCTTCAGGCCTTGTCTCGGTTGCTATGAACTGCACTCGGTTTTCTCTGCTTTTCTTTCGAGGGAAGGGAGTGGTCCTGAGACTATCTCCCGGGCCGTGAGCTATATTTTGTGGGTCAGAGCCATTTTGCCCATTTCGAGCCCTTCCTTTTGAGTCGTGCCGTGTGCCTCGTTCGGGACCACCCAACTATCTCCGATTTCTCCGTTTTGGCATGCACCGCTTTATAGTTCCGAGGAACACTGGGCCCTGAGACCCACTTCGCCTGAACGCCACTTCGGTGCCTGACCCATTTTGACCCAAACGCGGTTTTGGTCCCAAGCATTCATTTCAGATCCGCTTTTCTCCGGTTTCGCAGAGACCTCTGTTTAGTCCTTCCGAGGGACACCGGGTCTCTCGATACCCACTTCGCACGAACACCACACTGCGTCTTGGCCCATTTTCGACCCCGCTGTTTTGGTCCCCGAGCTGCTTTTGCATTAGTTTTTGTTCAATTTTGGCAGTACCTCTGTTTCATCATTTCGAGGAACATCATGGTCTCAGATGCCCACTTCGTGGCCGAACAAAATCTTTTTTTTCTGCCCTCAAAATATCTAGATATTTTGCCCTCAAAATATCTAGATATTTGAGGCAAGATATTTCAACCCTTTTAAGCCCTCTCTTGTCCATTCCAAGCTGGCCGAACCTCATTTTGGGAGGAGAAAAAAATCCTTCAAGAACACTTAAGCTTAAACCTCCATTTTCATAGCAAAAAAGCTCCAAATTTCTTCAAGTCTTGCATTATTTCTTCACCAACACCAAGCCTCACCATCTCCACTACCATTCCAGCAGCAAGGAAGGGTTTTTCAGAGGTCAAGAAGCTACAAATTCAAGTCAAGAAGCAAAGAAAGAAAGGGCTTCAAGGGTAAGTCTCCAAATCCAACTTTTGTAGCATAATCTTGAGTCAAATTTTTACCCTATTTCCTTTTGTTTTTGGGGCTCCGACCCCTACTGGATTTAGGCTTATTTTGAGCCCCTCTACAACTTTGTAGAAGGGCTCAACTTCATTTGGTGTCTCCATGATACACTCCCTGCAATATCCATCTTGTATGTCACCAATTTGCATGCTAGTTTTAGCCTATTTGCATTTGTTTTTGGGGCTCCGACCCCTACTGGTTTTGGGCCTATTTTGATCCCCTCTACAACATTGTAGAAGGGCTCAACCTCATTTGGCCATTCTATATACCACCTCTCTTGGAAATTCACTTTAGGCCCTAATTCTTGCATGCTTTGTTAGGCTTACTTGGCTCCGGATTTCAGCCTTCATCAGGCTTAGAAATAGCCTTGTTTTTGTCTCCTTTTCATGTTATGTTGAGGGCCTTAAGCCATTTGGTGTATATTTTTGGTACTTCCTTTGAAATCCATCAAATTTACCGTAAAATTGCATGTTTGTTTAGGCCATTCTAGCTTCTGTTTCGAGCCTTCATCAGGCTTAGAGAATGTCTTTTTTTGGTCTGTTATTCAAGTTTTATTAAGGGTCTAAAGTTGTTTGGTCATTGCTTATGATACCTCTCTTTATAACCCTCTTTTGGCCCTTATTTTGCATGCTATGTTTAGCATATATACATACTGATTTAGAGGTTGTCATCTCTTGAATTTGTGCATATTTTTGTTCCATCTTCAATGTTGTAGAACTGATTTTTTGGGTTTGAGCATTGTACATATCACTTGCTTTGTAATTCCCCTCTTTTACCGTATTTTTGCAAGCTTTTGTTTCTATACTTGTGAGCATTATTTGGCCTTTCTTTGTGCTGATAAAATGCTAGTTTAGGGGCTTCCTTGCCACTGTTTTTCATTCCATGTCCATATTCTCAGATGTTTAATAGGGCTGTAGGCCATTTCGGGTGCATTTCCTCGCATTTTGGGCATCGGTTGCAATTTTATCATAATTTGGGGGCCGGGTTTGCATTATTTTAGTTGCTGAATTTTGCATCTTCCTTATGCCATTCGTCACATCTCATTCGCATGGCATTTTGGTGCTTTAGAGTCTTCTCGCTTATGCGTGCAGGCAAGATTTCGAGGCAATCGTTTATCTGCCGGACCTATGTGAGTGTGGTTGAGGCCCTCTCATGTTGGCGTAAGCCCAATTTGCATTTTCATGCTTGTATGCCATTGCCTCGGTTTGTGTGCCCGTGTGCACGCATTTCGAGGCACTTTATTTTTATCCGATGGCCTCCTATGTGAGTGAGCTGAGGGTCTCCCATGTTGGTGTAAGCCCATCGCGTCATTCCGTGTGCCATTTCATTGCATTTCATCATCGCCTCGGTTTGCGCGCCTGTGGGCACGCGTTTCGAGGCACTTCAGTTTTATCCGATTTTCATCTTTCATCATCGCCTCGGTTTGCGCGCGCTACCAGGCACGCGTTTGAGGCACTTCGGTTTTATTCGATTTTCATCTTTCATCATCGCCTCGGTTTGCGCACCTGTGGGCACACGTTTCGAGGCACTTCGGTTTTATCCGATTTTCATTACATTTCATCATGGCCTCGGTTTGCGCGCCTGTGGGCACGCGTTTCGAGGCACTTCGGTTTTACCCGATTTTCATTGCATTTCATCATCGCCTCGGTTTGCGCGCCTGTGAGCACGCGTTTCGAGGCACTTCAGTTTTATCCGATTTTCATTGCATCACATCATCGCCTCGGTTTGTGTGCCTGCGTGCACGCGTTTCGAGGCATCTTATTTTCATCTCATTTTCCCAGTATTGTGCATACTAGGTTGTATATTAGTTGCATTCCATGCATATCATGCATATTGCACGGGAAACGAGGTACATTCCGTACTCCGAGTGATTCTATATTTTTAGGCTGAAACTTTGGTTTAAGGCCAATAAAGGTTGTGGGGTGATTCACCCTTCTTTACACCTTGCTTTCAAGGCCTTTGCCCTTGTGTTTCCCATCTTTACACCATCTCTTTTTGAGCTTTTAAACACTAATTTTCAGAGCTTTTTCAGTGGCTAAAATGTTACTTTGAAGTCCCAAAATTGGAGTTTGAAGTCCCAAAATTGGAGGGGTCAACCTCCCCTCCTTGTGTCTTAGTTACTAGCCTAGCATGCTCTATGTTTTAGCTTATTGTTCTAGCTATTTTTGTCTTAATTTCAGCATGTTTTAAGACTTATTTAGCACTGTTTTAGTGTGTTCATTGCATTTGAGCCTTGTATTGCATGCTTATAGTGTAATTGTCCTCGTAGGTTTGGTGTTTAGGCCTTAGCCACCATCCTATTTGAGTTGATAGCATTTATTTCGTGCTTTCCTTACTTATGATCACTCTTAATCACCTCTACAACCTCCCTCCTTTCTTGGTTTTTGCTTTGCTTTGAGAGTTGTTTGAAACCTGTTGTTCTTTTAAGATTGAGATTGAGGTTGTCATGCTTAATGGTTTAATCCCTTTTAGGGATTCATTATCAACGGCATGTGTAGACACCCCATTTTTGACCATCCTCAAGACTTGGATGTCACCGTTGGAACACTCAGTGATCATCTGTGTTCGTGTTCGTTTTGAGTTCGCAGAGGCCTCGGCTGCGCGCCTTGCCTCAGGATCTCTCAACTCGTTTGTTTTGTGTTTGGTTTTGCACTAAATACTTGTGCTTTTTGCTTTGAGGAGCAGGAAATGGCTTGTTGGCCATCCCCACACCCCACCGGCCTTCCCTTTACCTCACCGGCCATTCATTGTTGCCACCGGCCATGGTTTCTTGATACCAATGGCCGGTCGGCACTTTATGTGGCCGGCCGGCACTTTGTTTGGCCGGTGACCTCTTTTCAGCCAAGATGCACCTTTTGCACCCTTCAGGCATGGTGCATGCCAGCTGTGCCAACTCGAATGCACCAACACTCTTTCCCGTGCATAGTGTGGTTGTTATGCAGCTTTTGCACCCTTTTGGTCTAGCTTCTTGAGGAAGCTTGGACCCTTTGTCAAAGCTTCCTTAAGAAGCTTCCCAGCTGTCCTAGCTTCCTCAAGAAGCCTTGCCCCTTTTGCCCCATTTGACTTTTTTTGTTTAGCTTCTTTGAGAAGCTTCAAACCTTTGCATTGCCTATATAAGACCTCCTCCTTCTCCATTGTTAGGGTTAGAACAAAAAACCAAAGCTTATACATATATACATATGTCATATACTCTCTCTCTCTCTCTATCTCTCTCTCTCTCTCATCCTTTGTGTGTGTTTGGGAGCCCAAAAAGTGTGTTTTGACCTTGGTTTTGCACTAATACACACACCATTACACCATACTTCAACCTTGAGTGGCTTTGAGGGTTTGTTTTTGAGTTTTTGGACTGATTTTGACCTGAAGAAGGTGGCTAGCCTTGCTGTTCATCAAGGGTTCTTCAAGGGTAATCTTTTCACTTTAGATTCCCCAATCTTGCATGAGACTTTTGCCTATCTTGCTTACTATTTTAGACTTTTTGTATAACTGAAAAAAGTCTTGTATTTGCATGCTTGAGATACTTCATTAAGGTTGTTTTGGTGTTAGGGGTCGATCTCCCCCTCTTAGGCTTTATTTGGCCCTTTTTGTGCCTTCTTTTTTGAGCTTCGGTTACCTTTGTGTATTGGCCTTCTCACCACTGAAATCTAGTGGATTCTTAGTGGTGAAGAAGGGGTTTTGAGGTCTTGCATAGGGGAGGGACACCCCTCTCCCTGTGTCTCTCTTTTGTCCTTGTTTTTGTCTCATAAGGGTAGCATACATGATTACTTGTTCTTGGCTTCATTTCAAAGGTTTTTGAGTGTTGTTGGGTCATATTATGCCTCTATTTTTGGTCGGATTAATGGCCCCTTGCATGTTTAATATACTTTCTTTGTAGTCCCTTATTTGGCCTAGTAATGCATCATGCATGTAGCCTACCATGCCCTCATATTTTTGCCTAGTTTTGTAAAGTTCTTAGTCCTATTTTTCCATGCTTAAGGTCTGTTAGATGCTATTTTAACCATCTTTGCCATGTTTGGTATAGTCTCTTTGCATTTGGGCTTGCGGGTCTTGAGTGTGTGAGTTATAAACATGCCTTAGTTAGGTTGTTTCAATGCTTTGGAGTCAATTCAAATGCCATTTCAGTCCCTAATCCATGCTTGTATGTTTACAATTATCATCACTTTCATGCTTTGAAAAGTTGTTTTGTTGTGCCTTGAAACAAGCCTTGGACATGCTTGAGTGCTTAAGTCTTTGGGGCTGCAATATCAGTGGGTTTGGGGGGCTCATTTTGCATGTTGAAATCCTGTTTTGTATTGAGAAGTGTATGCCATGAGTGGTTGGGGTAGTTGTAATGGAATGCCTTCTCTTTTGTGCCTTAGTCTTGGGCCTATTTGCATGTTTGTTTGCATGAGTACTAGTCCATCATTTTGGACACTTTTGGCCATTGTTTTTGGGGTGGGCTGAGGTCTGCCCCATTGTAGTATAGGTCCCTCATTGCATGATCATGTTGCATTGCTTTGGTTTCATGCTTGCATTGCATCATACTTGCATGTTTACATAGTGTTTAGCTAGTTGCATTTCATATGCTTATTGCATAGTTGGCATGTTTATATTGCATTAGCTTAGCTTGCATGTTTAGTTCACATTGCATTTGGCATGCTTTGCACCTTAGCCTCATGTTGCATTTTTTTTTTTTAAGCCATATTTGCATACTTGCATTGCATTGCTCGGTTTGGGGTGTCAAACTAAGCGTGAGGATTGAGAAGTGTTCGTACTCAAAGTAACGAAACACGTCTCAATCCTCGGTCGCCGATACCTTTGATCTCAACATGATAAGGTGTTAGCTTTCATTTGATGGCTGCATGCATTTTACATTGAATAGCAAACTTGGCCTCTTAGGCCATCATGCATAATTGATGGCCCGAAAGTCGAGGGCCATGCTCCCTTGAGTCCATTGCATGATAGGGAGGGTGGCCATGCTTACATTTTCTTGAAATTCCATGTCATACACTGCTTGCCCTCTGTTGCTATCAAAACTGATTTCTGCAGGAAGTTTTGGCCGGCCGGCCATCTCTAGTGCCGACCGGCCATCAATGAATGGCCGATAGCTTTATCAGTGGCCGGTGGCAATTTCCTATGGCCGGTGGCCATCCCTCCTAGCCGGTGGTGTTCCACAGTGTGCATAGAACCTGTCCTGAGACTTGAGTAGTTTTCAGAGGAGCTAGGCAGTGAAAACAGAGGCAGCAATGCTATAGCAAAGGAGTTTCCCAAGACGTCTGAGTCAAGCATGCATCATCCAAACATTTTGAAGGCGGGACTGTAGCTATTTTAATTCTGCATTTAATTTGTTAATTAAATAGGAGTTCTGTAATATTTAACTAAGTAGTTAATTATTCATTCGGTTGTGTAATATTTATTCGGACCCTCCGAGCGGAAGCAATTGTGTAATAAGTGTGTGTGAGTGTGTGCATGTCTTCCAACCCCACATCTTTCTTCCCTTTTATTTACCCGCTTATGATGGTAGAATAGGGCATATTTAAATTAGCATACAGCATGATAGCATGTTTGCATCCATTCATCTGTTTTGCATGCACGGGGCTCGGCGCATCATACTACTGCATTGTATTTCAATTCCAAATTGAATACGTGTTATCTGTTGCATTTCACATGCCATGTTTAGGATAGCCGAGCCTATTATAGTTGCATTTTGCATGTGTTGCATTAGCCACCTTAAACATGAACTAGGATCATGTATGTGATTACTAACTAGTTTCTGTTTTGGCTTGGAATACTCGGTAAGCATTTATGTTTTAGCATCCTTGCATGAGTGTGAGTGTTGCCATGACAGCATGTTTACCATGAGGCTAGTTGCTTATGTGATATAACTGCTTGAATGCCTGTGGATGAAGGTTGAATTACCTAAATTGGAATAATGCATTAAAACTGCGAGTTTTAAGCCCACTTAAGGGTGGCAAAAATCTGCATTTTTAGCCTACTTGCGAGTAGCAAACCATTTTCAAAACAAACATGAAATGTTTTGTTCCAATTTAGGCGATTTGGTCTATACTTGTTTGCTGCACGCATAACATAGTAATTCTAGGCTAAAAACCGGAATAAGAGCATATAATGTTTTCAAAACAAGATATCACGGTTAGTAGAGGCCGATCTTCGGATCGGGCGAGAGGGGGTGCTCATAGCTGACCTTCCCCAATCGTACCCAAGTTCCCGAGCCGAGGCAACGTTGGTGATGACAGACACGTGACCTTAGGCACCGAGTCAGGGTTTCCTAAATTTCCCAAAATAAAATATTTAGGTGGTGACTCTGTATCTGGCAAAGCAGTCCATGTTTGGCAATTCTTTTCTAAAAATCTGTTTTTTTCTCAAAACGATTTGCCGAATTTAGACTCTTTGGTTCAGATTAAGAACCGTGACACAAATTGAGTCCGAACTGTAGTGGGGCCCGAGGGCGCGTCTACAGAATGACATCTCTCATATGCCTTAAGTCAACTCTTGGTTTGACACTTCTTTCCATTAGAGGACTTAAACTCACTTTTGGACTTAATCGATTAAAGAATTGAAAGGTAACTAAAATGGAGTAATAAAATTGGTGATTAAAAAATAGGCAAGATAATAACTTGGTTTGGGGTTCAATCGGACGTTAATTGAACCCCTTGAGTCTTGGATCGTTTCATACTCCTTAGTGATGAAAACGGTTCAAGAGTCATTGTCAACTACTTTCCTTGATCATTCATGATAGGGAGACGGTTTTTACGATGGCAATACATGTATAGATTTCACATAAAATTAAAATCAAAATCAATTTCTTTTGAATTTATGCATCCAAAAATATTTAATAATTAAAGTATATGCACAGTTCAAATTCATATTTCTTCTCCTCCTTTGATATTATCAAAATAAAATGTTGGTGCAGATAAGAAGTAAGATGAAAAAAATAGAATAAGTTCAGAATATATTTTTAGAAAAAAAACTCCCTATGAGGTTATGCATATAATCCGAAATTTCTCCCCTGAATCTACAATCTCAGTATTATTATCAACAAAAAGATATGTGAGAAAGAAAATGTTAGAAATTGGGCGCCCATGTGACATGACCCATGACCCTTTTGAACCTTATCCATATAAGTTTTGAATTTGAATTCAAAACTTATTCGGATAACCCACTGTTGATATCTATATCTATCATATCAACTGACATGGATAGATTGATATATATGGTTAAATATCTATTTATATATTTGAATAATATATTGATATCAGATACTTTATATGGTTTTTACCCATAACATTTTTATATACTCTCTCTGACTCTCTCCCATTAAAAAATAATGATCCAGCTTTTTGCACTATGACTTGTGTGGGTGATACTCATATTGTGGTATCACTCCACTGCTGGGTGTTTGTTGTTCGCATTTTTAAAGCACGTGATTTACCCACAAAATTCTTCGCTTCAGGTTCTATCACCTAAGGTATGATCTTAATATTTTTACCCACTGTGTTATACTTGATTTACATTGGTATCAGAGCTTTAATGGGTATTTTCGTGATTATTTTTATGCATTAAAATAGGTGTATAATTTTATATAAATAATACACGATATATGCATGAAAGTTAATAATTTTTCGAACTATCACCGATCAACCTGAAATTTATATATGTTGTAGTATATTTATTGTAGAACATATTTGCAAAGTTTCATGAAAATCTAACGGTTAGATTTCAAGAAAAATGGAGACCCATTTTATTTTTTCAAAACTTTACATGCAAGATGGTTTTACATGCTTTAATTTCGGTCTGCAAATCTTACATATTTAGAATCCTTGTTTCGAGACCTTCGAAACCATATATTATTTGTTAGATTTGGCTTTATGGTTAATGAGACACATCATACCCTAATTTGGGTTCGTTTTGATTTTTTGATGGCTTGAGGAGGAAGATAAAGTGCAGAATTTCTGCACTTCCACTCTCATTACAGAGAGTGTAATACACCTCATCTTATATGTTCATTAAATGTCTTTTTTGAGACCACAAATGTTTTTATTTTGGAAAACAGAGTCCGAAAGTACCAAAATTGGACCAAAAAACACCACAGAATGCGGCGCGTGAGCCTCACGCGCCAGATGATGCCGTCAGCGGCCGTCACCCACTTCCACGCGCCGCCATGCGCCAGGCGTGCTTCCCACACGCTAACACGTGCTATTTGCGTTGTCCACGCAAGCGTTAAGCCGCGCCGCGTGCATTACCACACGTGAGCCGTGCGCTGAGTTGCGAGCCGCGCCATTTTCCGCGCCAGCTTGGCTGGTTTGGCAGCTGGGTTTAAGGTTTTGTTTGTTTGTTTTAAAATTCAGAATTGCTTTAAATTGTCATAAGTAATTCATTATAGCTTTGTTTTAAGCGTGGTTGGTACTGTTAGACTCAAAATTAAATTTTCTATCTTTTGTAAAAGTTTCAAAATTTTATGAAAATAAAAATATTTTTCTTGAAATAATAATTTATTATTTCTACTTTAAAATGCTTTTGGGATTGCATAACTAAGCTTCTGGTGCTGAATTTTTTATTGTAGACTACTGTTATGGTTTACTATTTACTGGTATGGTTGTTGCATTTTTTCAAATTCTGGAATATTTTTTATGATTTTTTATGTGTTTATTAATTATTTAAAATTCTAGAAAACACCAGAAAATTTCAGAAGTGATATACTTTCTATTATGGTATAATCTGAATATTAAAGACAGCATATTGTTGTTTTTTGCCTAGAGTTTCTAATATGTTGTAATTAGAATAACGTGATTAATTGTTTTTTATTTAAATTCCATTATTAAATGTAACATAGCATGAGTTGATTGTGAATCTATTTTAAGACGCTATTGTCTGGAATTAGAATATTTTATCATGTTTTTAGACATGCCATAGTCAATGGGAGGTTATTCAGTTGAGAGAATTCTTTGTAGATTTACTCCCGAAAACTAATATTTTGCGCATAAATTAAATTAAATTTTGGATAATTGTCACATGTGGCGCAAGAGATGATTACAAGCATAGCAAATTTTTGATCTTTCAACTTGTGTAATATTGTCACTATTTAATTTAGATTTTTGTGGAAAAATTATATTATGCTAATCAAAATTAATCCCAATGCGAATTTCTCTCTAACTTTACTTAGCTTATGGAAGTTAATTTGGTTGACCTAGACTTAGTAGAGATGTCCAAATGTGAACAATGTAATCCTATTCTTTAGATGAGCAAAAGTCTTGGAGACTTTACGTCAGACCTTAATTGAGCTAGAGCCAAAGGAAACATGACTCAAAGTCGCCGTGGTTTTGTTGCCTTGTTTGGCATAATAAAAACTAATGTGTGCGCTATGGTTAGCGGCACGCTATGAAGTTTTGGTTGGCGAGTTTTGGAGTTTTGAAATTAGTAAGCCCTCAATAGATCTGTATATGGTCTTGACTATTGAGCTGTGCGGATTGACTTTGTTATTTGACTTGTAATGATGTTGCATCATTGGATGAAGTAACATTCAAGAGTCACGTCATCCAAGAAATGCGAGCTTAAATGAATTAGTCATTAAGTGTAAGATGAGTAGCTAGTATGAGCAGTGTTTTGTTCTCTATCCAACTGTTGGGAGTAGATGGAGCAAAATTTCATGCACTATAATAGTGTGCATTAAAGTATCACTTGAAGTTAAAAGATTAGTGCTTAGTAGCAGAAAAATCTATTAACACTAAGTGAAGAGATTAGCGCCAAGTGGCTGCAAAATCTATTAGCATTGCCAACTTGTCTAAGTTTGGACACTTACTGTTTCCACACTTGAATGTGAGACATGAGGAGGTGCTTCTTTGTATGGTTCCTTAGCTCGGCTAATGTTTTTGAATAACGTTTACCACTAAGCGCAAACATTGCAGCATAGTAATGAAAAGGTCAAGGCCGACAAGGTTGTTATGACTCTAAGATTTTGACGCATGGCTCGTGAGAGCATTGTGTTGAATTAGACTCTTTAGCCTAATTTGCGCTTAAGTTACTTCAGGAGCTGTCATAGATTGATAGCTTATTCTCTCCTTCTTGTGGATAGTAGAATTAATTACACGTAACTATGAAGCAAGAAACAGAGATGGCAAGAGGAGCATCGTTATCTTTCAACTAGATGTAGTAAAGTGTATGGAGAATAAAATTGACTTGAAGGTGCAGAGGATTAGCACTTACTAATTAAATTTGCGACTTAGGCGCACTTGATATCTCCATGACATCCTTTTATGATCTAGTGAACATGAATTAGTCATGAGTCATTACCTAGTTGGGCCTAAACCTTTTAAACTTGTCTTCGAGAACTCACACATTAGAATGATTGGAATTAGTTTATGACATTGGATATCAACCGGTGGTTTGTTATACTTAATCACATTATTGAGAAGATGACATGGATGGTTTGAGTAGGCCCTCTCGGCCCCACTCGCTTGTTACATCCTACTCTCATATGAATGTGTAACTTTGTTCGCAATGGTTGAGCACAAGTAAGTAGAAAAGCTGTAGAAGGTCATTTGTATTGGCGTATTTAGTCCATTATGATATTTGTGACTAGATATGTGTAAAGGTATGATAACTAAGCCTCAATCTCAACACATTTATAGATTATGATACATATCTAAGTGAAGACTATTTGATCTCCCATAAGTCAAAAGTTTTGAGATGATTTTTGACATTGCACATATGAGGTTGAGATCAATTAGATAACAACTTTCGTGCTTTTAGTTTTGACCAATGTGGCGAGTATCTATTTGAGTTATTTTAGAAAACTTTGTGAAAAGAAATGGATGCTTAGAAAATTGATTATTCCTAGTACTCAACAACATAATGGTGTAGTAGAGATAAGGAATTAAGTATTGTTAATGTTAAGTGGATGATGGCGCAAAATGTTTCCCAATTGGGAATTGCACTAGTTTGTTGCCTATATCCCTGACTAAGTGCCCTCCATATCAATTTTTACACTCCATTTGAGTAATGGGTTAGCGGAGAGCCATCTATGGGCGATCTGTAACCGTTAAGCAACTTATCTTTATTTCACTTCTCATAAGGTTGCGAAGTTAAGACCTAGGATTCTATGGCGCATTATTGTATGCTGTCATGTAAGCCCTCCGGGTCATGTGCATATAGGTAAGCAGCTTTGTAGGAGTGCAACTGAGTCACATAAAGTTTTCTTAGTAAAGGTGACGTTAATAGAGTTTTGGAACTCTATAAGATAGAGAATTCTAAGCATAGCGCTCTATGTAGCCTAGTTGAGAATGGAAAGAAATTTCCAATATCCTAGGGACAGTGGAAGCAATGTGCCTACTAATGGATTACTCCATTAGAGAAGAATAGTCTATATTCTTAGTTGCGTGGTAGTGAATGTGAAAATTTTCCACGTCATCACTGGGTGATTGAGAAGGAAACATTCATGATTGCTCCGCAAGATGATAAAGAGCCTTGGATAATGCCAAAGGCTCTAGTCCCCTGTTTTTTAGAAAGTGGATCAATGTTGCGCAGTTTAAGACAAAGTCTTTGAGGATTAACTATTTCTATAATTTGGTTGATTTTCCATTATGACGCGAAACTGTTCTAAAATTATAAGTAATTTGGATAGTCATTGTTGAGGCATAAGGCTCGCTAGATATTGAAAAGTTGCACCATTGAGGAAGGTATAGACCAAGAGAAGACTTTCTCCTAGGGAGTGAGGTTATTTCAACTTAGGCTATGATTGACATAAGTTCATGTGGTAGCCGAATAGTCAGTAAAGGTAGAGGAGTAATATCTCGGCCACTCGGCGCCAAACGGGTAAAAATCTCGAAGGGGAGATCGGCCTAATACGATGACTAGGCCGAATAGGATAAAGCCCCGCAGAAAGTGTAAGGAAAGGTAATGATTGAAAAAAGTAGACCGGGTCCCGAGGATCGGAAGAGGCAGTATAAATACAATGATAGTGGATCGTAAAAAGGGTAAGAAAACACTTCTAAAAACTTAGTAAGCAAGCTTTCTAGAGGAGAATCGGCTTGTCCGTCGGAGTGCTAATTCCGCACCCATCGAGTTTGTATTTTTGCGGTGACTAGCAGAGGACCATTGGCGTCTTCCAGGATTTGAAGAGTATTTCCAAACCACATCCACCACAATTGGCGCCGCCTGTGGGAATACTCAAATACATCCATGGAAGGCGTGACCGAAGATCCTCCGATAGCCACCGACGCGATCGCTAGGAGACGACCTCACCCCAAATAACATGCTCGAAAAGAAACCATTGCACGACGCACCTTTGCGCTTCGACCGCCAACGACTTGACAAGAAACAATGCAGTCACATCGAACAGCAAAGCGGAAACGAACAAAGGCTCGAGAACATGATCGCTGAGAACGAACGACTCACAAGACTTGGCCTGGAGGTAGCAAAATCTAAGGAAGCCATCGCCGTAAACCGGAGCCATTTCCAAGGATCGGACAGAGGCCACGGCCCGACCAAAGGTTACCAACAATGACTCCAACTCATTATCCACGAGCTCGGCGAGGATGATCCAAACCTCCGGCTCCTCGACAAAGATCCGCGACCAAGGAACAAGCGAAGAAGAAGCGGCTCGAGCGAGGAGGACCGCCACGACTTTTCGCTCGGAGAATCACAAGGGCGTCCTTGCCCAAGAAATTCAAAGCTCCATCGTTCACTCTTTATGACGGAAAATCGGACCCCGATCATATCCGTCACTACAAACGAGCCATGACGTTACATGCATAACGAGGCCCTCATGTGCGAATATTCCCCAAGAGCCTAGGACCGCTTAGCCGTCGGTGGTATTACAAGTTGGAGCCGCGTCGATCGAACTTCCACCAACTGCAAAAGTCTTTCAGTAGTTCATCACCAACGAGGTACAACCAACAGCCGACTCTCCGGGCAATGCAGATCCATCGGGAGACGCCAGAGCGTATTCACTCGATATTGGGAGTGCTTCAACCAGTCGACGACGCTTACAACGACTCCATGACCATAACCGCCTTCAAAATGGGCTTACACCGACAAGGTTTCACAAGAACTCCTTGACCAGAGGCCCCCAAAACATCTGGGCCTTGATGAAGAAAGTCGAAGAATATTGTAAAGTCGAAGATGATGCCACGAGAACAAAGGCGGACAAAGCTCGTAAAACGGAACCCCCGAAATTGCTCGACCAATAAACTCCGTGCCACCAAGCCACGAACCACGACAACGAACCAAGCGAGACAAAGGCGTGATTCCCGCCGAACAAGCGATCAATGCTCTGCCGAGCAAACGAGCGATTACAAGTCGACATAGACGCTCAAGGCGAAACGACAAGAAATATACGGAGCTAATGTAACCGATCGCGGCAATAATGACAAAGGTCCGACTCCCATTTTTCAAGTGGCCGTCCAAAGATGATAGGGCCTCCGGACACACGAGGCGGACGATCACGAATACCACAAAGATCACGGCCACGAAACCGAGAATTGTTATGCGAAGGATCATCTGGAAGAATTGGTGCGGAGATGGTCGCCTGACAATATGTTAGCAAGGGAGCGCCGACAAAGCATTGGCCCTGAGACAGGATTCACCTCCGCTTGGCGTGATCCATATGATCTACGGTCTGCCGACCACCCCGATCGTCCACACGATCCAATCGCACCCATCTCCCCAAAAACATAACAAGCAAACCAGCAGCCCCAGTGAAGCCCCGAAGATTGGGTTCGACGACTCCGACCTCCTCGGAATGAAGGCCAGCCACGTCGACCCTTTGGTCGTCACGTTACGCGTACGTCAATTCAGCGTTGAACGCATCCTCATAGACCCAGGGAGCGCTGCTGAAATCCTGTACTACAAAGCTTTTGTAGAACTCGTAACGAAGTCGGATCTGTCACCATCGTCCCAGCCGCTGTTCGGCTTCAACGCGAATCCAGAGTATCCGCTGGGGAAGGTCGTGTTGCCGGTTCAGGCGGGCTCAAAAACGGTCGACACAGAATTCTTGGTTGTAAAGCTTCCATCGCAGTATAATGCCATCATAGGCCGCCCCTGGTTGCACGTCATGAAGGCCGTCCCAAGCACCTACCATCGCTTATGCCCCAGCATCATGGCATTGAGGAGATCCGTGGCTCGCAAAGAATCCACACGAATGTAGATTTTATGCAATTCATCTAGACCCAACTTATGGGACTGATGCTTGTATCCGGAACTTCATTTTAATGAAACCGATTTTTGTTTGCACGACCTTCAACCCAATCGGGCCGAATAAGCCTCCGGATTCGGAGCGCCCTTCGTGATATCACGATTGGCCAAAACAAGTCTCCGGATTCGGAGCGCCCCTTCGATGCACGTCATCTGGGGCCGAATAAGCCTCCGGATTCGGAGCGCCCTTCGTGGATATCACGATTGGCCAAAACAAGTCTCCGGATTCGGAGCGCCCCTTCGATGCACGTCATCTGGGGCCGAATAAGCCTCCGGATTCGGAGCGCCCTTCGTGGATATCACGATTGGCCAAAACAAGTCTCCGGATTCGGAGCGCCTTCGATGCACGTCATCCGGGGCGAATAAGCCTCGGATTCGAGCGCCTTCGTGGATATCACGATTGGCGAAACAAGTCTCCGGATTCGAGCGCCTTCGATGCACGCCATCTGGGGCGAATAAGCCTCCGGATTCGAGCGCCGTGGATATCACGATTGGAAAACAAGTCTCCGGATTCGGGCGCCCTTCGATGCCGTCATCTGGGGCGAATAAGCCTCGGATTCGAGCGCCGTGGATATCACGATTGGCCCAAACAAGTCTCCGGATTCGGGCGCCTTTCGATGCATCGTCATCCGGGGCGAATAAGCCTCCGGATTCGAGCGCCTTCGGATATCACGATTGGCGAAACAAGTCTCCGGATTCGGGCGCCTTCGATGCACGTCATCTGGGGCGAATAAGCCTCCGGATTCGGGCGCCGCCGTGGATATCACGATTGGCCCAAACAAGTCTCCGGATTCGAGCGCCCTTCGATGCACGCCATCTTGGGCGAATAAGCCTCCGGATTCGAGCGCCGCCGTGGATATCACGATTGGCAAAACAAGTCTCCGGATTCGAGCGCCCTTTCGATGCACGTCATACGGGGCGAATAAGCCTCCGGATTCGAGCGCCCGCCGTGGATATCACGATTGGCGAAACAAGTCTCCGGATTCGAGCGCCTTCGATGCACGTCATCCGGGGCGAATAAGCCTCCGGATTCGAGCGCCTTCGTGGATATCACGATTGGCGAAACAAGTCTCCGGATTCGAGCGCCCTTCGATGCCGCCATCGGGGCGAATAAGCCTCCGGATTCGAGCGCCTTCGTGGATATCACGATTGGCCCAAACAAGTCTCCGGATTCGAGCGCCTTTCGATGCATCGTCATCGGGCGAATAAGCCTCCGGATTCGGGCGCCTTCGTGGATATCACGATTGGCGAAACAAGTCTCCGGATTCGAGCGCCTTTCGATGCACGTCATACGGGGCGAATAAGCCTCCGGATTCGGGCGCCGCCGTGGATATCACGATTGGCCCAAACAAGTCTCCGGATTCGGAGCGCCTTTCGATGAACGTCATCTTGAAACGAATAAGCCTCCGGATTCGGAGCGCCCTTCGTGGATATCACGATTGGCCAAAACAAGTCTCCGATTCGCGCCTTCGATGCATCGTCATCCGGGCCGAATAAGCCTCCGATTCGAGCGCCTTCGGATATCACGATTGGCGAAACAAGTCTCCGGATTCGAGCGCCTTTCGATGCACGCCATCGGGGCGAATAAGCCTCCGGATTCGGGCGCCTTCGTGGATATCACGATTGGCGAAACAAGTCTCCGGATTCGAGCGCCTTTCGATGCACGCCATCTGGGGCCGAATAAGCCTCCGATTCGAGCGCCCTTCGTGGATATCACGATTGGCCCAAACAAGTCTCCGGATTCGGAGCGCCCTTTCGATGCACGTCATCTGGGGCCGAATAAGCCTCCGGATTCGGAGCGCCCTTCGTGGATATCACGATTGGCCCAAACAAGTCTCCGGATTCGGAGCGCCCTTTCGATGCACGTCATCTTGGGCCGAATAAGCCTCCGGATTCGGAGCGCCCTTCGTGGATATCACGATTGGCCAAAATAAGCCTCCGAATTCGGAGCGCCCTTTCGATGCAAGTCATCTGGGGCCGAATAATCCTCCGGATTCGGAGCGCCCTTCGTGGATATCACGATTGGCCAAAACAAGTCTCCGGATTCGGAGCGCCCTTTCGATGCACGTCATCTTGGGCCGAATAAGCCTCCGGATTCGGAGCGCCCTTCGTGGATATCACGATTGGCCAGAATAAGTCTCCGGATTCGGAGCGCCCTTTCGATTCACGTTACCTTGGGCCGAATAAGTCTCCGAATTCGCCCTTCGATGCATCGCCATCTGGGTCAATAAGCCTCCGGATTCGAGCGCCTTCGTGGATATCACGATCGCCAAAACAAGTCCGAAATTCGGAACCTCTTTTGGTACACGACACCCGGCCTAAATGAGGGCCGAATGATCCTCCCGACCGGCCAAAACGGAACTCTTGATACGGAGCCCGTTTTAATCAATAGCCGGAATCACTAACGTGCATCCCGGACAACATGCCTTAGCCGGCCCGGAATACACCACACTCCCAATCCGCCTAAGGCAGGCGCCCTCGCCATGTGATAAATGTTTAAACCACAAAAGTTCCAATGGCAAGCTAACAGCAAACTATTAAAGCATACGAAGTAAAACACATGAAATAACACTCTTTATTTAATGACACTTTTTATTCGATTAAAAAGTTGTTACATCGACGCAACTGCGTTCGAACATTACAATATCTATTTCTAACTTCTAAGACAAACGAATCCATCGATCCAAGGGCACATCCGCGCCCGAATCGCAATCCCCCCGGGCCTCTGACGCCATCGACAATGTCAAGGCCAAGATCCAAGACAAGGAAGGTTTTGGGGAACGGTCAGATTCCTTTCGACGATCTGCTTCAAAGAACTTGAGATCGACGAAGTTTCCTCCTTTCACGGGTCCACCGTCCACACTGGAGAATCCTCTGCAGCAAACCAAGGGAACGCCAAGTTCGCCGAAGTTGAGCCCTGCAACTATCATCACGTTTCCGACGAGAACTCTCGACCGCATTATTCCATACAATAGCATTGGGAACTAAATAGGTTTGATCGCATAAGGGCCTTGTCGCTTTATTCTCAATAATGGCCCCGATCTCGAGGCCCAAATCTCAAATAATTCTTATCAAGTAAACTCCACGAGACAAAGGCCGATCAACATTCTCCATGACTTGGTTAAACCAACGGTCGACTAAAACGCAAAGGGCTAGAACCATCTATCCCAATCGGCTAGACATGCGCATTTGCGCCGTCTTGCAAACAAACACCCCTCCGTTTCCTGGCTCGTGGCTTACCCAAATTCTAAACACGCAATGGTTTAATTCTAAATCAGACGGCCATTACATGGAGGCCGATCAAGCCGACCAATCGGCGCATCGAATTAAAACGCCGAGTCCGATTGGTGTATTCTCGTCTAGCCAAACATTTATGCAATAAAATTAAACACGCGTACGCCGAATACGGAAGAGAATTTGATATTTCCCATAAAGCATCTTTTATTAAACATCAAGAAATTACATAATTACGAACGCGACTAGCATCCGAACCATACAACAAATACATATTATACGGCATCATCCTCATCCTCACTCTTTTCAACCTCAAAAGCAGAAAACGGAAAGTCTTTCTCGCGGTAGCGAGGCGACGCCACATCAATTCCTGCCAGGCGAAGAGATTCGGCAACTTGAGTTGCCCTGATCCAACCGTGCCTAAACCCACGATTTTCACATCGGCAAACCTCTTCGGCGAGCTTTTCCTTGGTCTTTTGAATTCCAACCAGCCGCCCTTCGTGAAAACCTTTTTCATAGGACCTCCCCTTTGCGGACTCCAAGGCGAACATACTCGCCAGATCCCGATCGGCAATGGCGGCTTATAAGCCGATCGTAACCCTCTTCGACGATTGGGTTTACTCGCCTCATGTGCTCGAGCCGCTTTGATCGTCCCTAACTCACGTTCAGCCGCCTCTGCTCGAGCCTCCAAACTCCGGATACGCGCTTCCTTCTCCTCCATTTCTCGGCAAGAATCAAGATACCGACTAAGCCGATAGAGCCCTTTCACCGCCCCATGTATACCCTCGAAACACATCGTAGTCCAGACGATCAACCATCGACTGCTGACCTTCAGGGAGAAAAATTTGTCGAGCGAACTCGCCCGCCACATCTGGATCTCGCACGATCGAATCCGCTCCTGTCATGGGCTTATTCTTCACAAACACCGCAAAACTCAACGGGCACGGAGTCGCGTCTGATCTCCTTTGGACACGTGCGTGTGGCGACCTCCCTTGAGATCGCCTGTCTCGTGCAGGCGACTTCGCCGACGTCGAGGAGATCGGCGCCTCTCTACTCATAGAGCTCTTGCTCCGCACACAAGGGCGCCTCGATGTTCACTCCGACTCATATCGCCACCCACCAACCAATGTCGCTTCCCTTCTTTGTTAAAACCGTTTGTTCGACATTCGCACAATCGACTTCCCTTCGGAGTTCGAACACGACCTACGGTTTCTTTAAAGTCATCGCCGAACCGTACCTACCGGACCCTTTAAACACCCAAAAGGCAACGCGATCGAGGCAGCTCATTAATTACAAACCAATCGCCCGACGCGAATGGGATGACTACAGGCGGTGGTTGGTCTAACTCGCTCACGAGTTGCCGGAGCTAGGGCGATTCATCAATCTATTCGGCTCAAGTGCCCAGTCGGCCCAAGATCGGTAGGCAGTGAAATTGCAAATGCCGATTTTGATAGAATACGTATTGAATCCTACCAAAGTGTTCGGCCAGGGAATCCAGCCGGCTGGCGAATTGAATCCGAAGCGCCCCTATCATGAGCCCAATGGGGCAAGGGCAGATTCATCAATCTATTCGGCTCAAGTGCCCAGTCGGCCCAAGATCGGTAGGCAGTGAAATTGCAAATGCCGATTTTGATAGAATACGTATTGAATCCTACCAAAAGTGTTCGGCCAGGGTATCCAGCCGGCTGGCGAATTGAATCCGAAGCGCCCCTGTCATGAGCCCAATGGGGCAAGGGCAGATTCATCAATCTATTCGGCTCAAGTGCCCAGTCGGCCCAAGATCGGTAGGCAGTGAAATTGCAAATGCCGATTTTGATAGAATACGTATTGAATCCTACCAAAAGTGTTCGGCCAGGGAATCCAGCCGGCTGGCGAATTGAATCCGAAGCGCCCCTATCATGAGCCCAATGGGGCAAGGGCAGATTCATCAATCTATTCGGCTCAAGTGCGCAGTCGGCCCAAGATCGGTGGCGGTGAAATTGCAAATGCCGATTTTGATAGAATACGTATTGAATCCTACCAAAAGTGTTCGGCCAGGGAATCCAGCCGGCTGGCGAATTGAATCCGAAGCGCCCCTATCATGAGCCCAATGGGGCAAGGGCAGATTCATCAATCTATTCGGCTCAAGTGCCCAGTCGGCCCAAGATCGGTAGGCAGTGAAATTGCAAATGCCGATTTTGATAGAATACGTATTGAATCCTACCAAAAGTGTTCGGCCAGGTATCCAAATTTGGCGAATTGAATCCGAGGCGCCCCTGTCATGAGCCCAATGGGGCAAGGGCAGATTCATCAATCTATTCGGCTCAAGTGCCCAGTCGGCCCAAGATCGGTAGGCAGTGAAATTGCAAATGCCGATTTTGATAGAATACGATGAATCCTACCAAAAGTGTTCGCCAGGTATCTCGCCGGTGGCGGAATTGAATCCAAAGCGCCCTCTCATGAGCCCATCGGGCAAGGGCGATTCATCAATCTATTCGCTAGAGTGCCCAATGCCCAAGATCGGTAGGCGTGAAATTGCAAATGCCGATTTCGATAGGATATTTATTAAACCGCAAGAGCCCTGGTTCTTGCGGATACATATTAAACAAACGATATTGCCACGGCATGTTCGGAAGAGTTCTAGATAAAAATCACCAAATACACTGACAAAACATAGAACTCTTTCATTAAAATTAAGCATAGAACCGTCTCATACAAAGTGTGTGGTGGCAGCAAAAATCAATACGTATTGAAATTACAAGGCAATTTTCATTAATAAATTGCGCGCAGATGCTAACCAATTTATACATGAAAACTACCAACGCACTATCCAAAAGAAGAAAAACAACAAAGACAAAAAAGAAAACGACGCCCGCGCGGTAAACGGCTCCAAAATCACTCGTCGGCATCGGATTCAAGCGGCTCAACATCCACCTGCTCGTAAGGAATCGACAAATCCAATGTAACCTCAGCGGCAGCAAGAGCTTTGAGCCACCCATGCTTGAACCCGCGATTCTCAAATTTGGCCACTTCTTCAACATACTCCGACAAAGCGGCGCCCCTCCCTGCCTCAAAGGCCTCCGATTCGGCTTGGTCGCCTTAAGTTCGTCTAATTGAGCCTCCGCTTCAACAAGTGCTTTCTGGGAAAGCTTGAGCGACTCCTCGCTCGTGCTTGCCCTGCCTTCAGCATCAACACGAAGCTGTTCGGCGACTCGAGCCCTCTCTTTCTCCGCTTCGCTCAAGGCCCCATTTCAAATTTTCAATTCGCCCTACTTCTCGACCTGCAGCTCTGTTTGCAAATGATCGATTCTCCGAGAGCATCACGCAGCGACGGCCCAAGTCGGCGACCTTCCGATCGTCTCGCAAAACAATTCGGTGTAAATAGACGCCTTAAACAAACAAAAGGAAACGGTGACCTACCGTGCCGATTGAGCGATTAAGGCAACGCGGCCATGACATCGTACGGCAAAGGCTTTCTTTGTCACCGCAGGAAATTGAAGCCGCCAGGCTAAGAGCGACGGCCGGATCCTCGCTGACCGAGGCATCGGATAAAATCGGCGTGCCCCTGATCTTCGGCTGAATAACGAACGGAGCCGCCACGACCGGCTCCTCAAGTCGAGGCCGTTTACTACCAGGGCCAGCTTCCGAAGTCGCTTCTCCTTCGGCATCGCGTTTTTGGCCTTGCTCCGAAATTAGCTGTCCCTGATCGGCCTGTTCTCCACCCTCCTTTTCCTTGACGGACACGGCAACCTCAACCGTGCCCTCAGAAACGGCTATGAATGGCTTGATCAAGCTAGGATTAGATTCGGCACATTCAGCCTTCTGGCGGGCAGCCAAGCGCTCGGCATTTCTTTTGCGCGCCATCTGCGTTAAGCTCTCCTTCGCCATATCCTCAGAAAAATCGCCGGGTAGATCCCCCAAGTTCGCAAAAATATCCCCAGAGAAATCTGCTCGTCCTGAGGTGGATGGTTGAGGGGCCTCGGATGCCGAGCGCCTCGCCGCCTCGCTTCTATAGCAGATCCTCCAGTCGGATCGGCAATCACTTCTACGATGCGCTTTCGTTCGTCCTCCGAATCGAAGCTTGAGACCGACGGTCGAAGATTTCAAACAGGAAAGATAAGGGCCGAGAGTCATTGATCGCCCAATGAATCGGAATGTTATCTGCAATGAGAAAGTGGTGTAAGTGGGTTCGCATCAAGGAGAATATGGGCCCTCCCTGCTTTTTGTACGTTTGGGCGGCCGAAATATGTCAGTGCAGTCTCAATTTCCCCAAGAACTGCGTCATCAACCGAATTCAAAATTTTCTTCAACCTATTACCTGCAGAAGATAAAAAGCGATCTAAGAAAAAGAAGCCGAATAAGGAATAGGCCAACGAACATAAGACATTGCGTGTCAACCTGGTTCACCCTTACGCCTAGGAATAGGGTCCAGGCGATCCTCCCCTTCGGCGAACTCCCAATTACCTCGGACGTTGACCATCACGTCGTCAACTCGCTTACCAGAGCTGGCAAGCATAGTCACTAAATGATGGTCAGTATCTTTGGCTCTGAGAAAATATCGCCCCAGCCGACCAGAGGATTTGGCTAAGGCGTAACAATGCCGAATGGCCGGAATCCCAAGGTTAATTCTAAGGCGTTGGTTCAATTCCACAACCCCTATGATGGTCCGGAAGAAATTTACATTGGGTTGAGAAGGGATCAAACCCCAATAGCGGAGAACGGCCCTAAGAAGCGGGTGTAAGGAAGCGAACTCCGCCTCCGCGATGGACAAAAGAGGAATACAACTGTGTTTTGATCTTCCCTCTCCATGTCGAGAGCATTGTCTGTGACGAGGGACAGATGAACGTCGTCAGGAATAGAGAAATGCTTCCGGAAACCAGAGATACGATCCTCGGAGAGGAGGTCTTTCAAGTGTTTTGCCATTCTAGCGGAACCAAGTATTCGCCGAGGCTAAAAATAACAAATAGAAAATAGGGTTACAATGGAGGAGAAGAAGACTTTTAAAACGGATGAGACAAAGGAAGGCAGGAAGAGGTTGCGAAAAACGCGAGCCACGAGGGATATGCATGGCGATCCAAAAAGCTCGAGAGGCAAGCGAAATGTGAATTTGAACGGACTAAAGTTTGAACACACACTACATGCTGAGATACACAAATAGAGCGGGAAAGTGTAATGATGAGCAAAAAGGCGGCGCCTCGACGATTGGGATATGCGAGGCCCGATGATAAACCTTTTAATTCGAGCCAAACACGCCGATTTAACTGCCGGTTAAATAGGGGGTTCGGGGGGCAATTGTGGTAGCCGAATAGTCAGTAAAGGGAGAGGAGTAATATCTCGCCACTCGCCAAGCGGGTAAAAATCTCGAAGGGGAGATCGGCCTAATACGATGACTAGGCCGAATAGGATAAAGCCCCTGCAGCCGAGTGTAAGGAAAGGTAATGATTGAAAAAAGTAGACCCGGGTCCCGAGGATCAGAAGAGACGAGTATAAATACAATGATAGTGGATCAGAAAAAAGGGGGTAAGAAAACACTTCTAAAAACTTAGTAAGCAAGCTTTCTAGAGGAGAACTGACTTGTCCGTCGGAGTGCTAATTCCGGCACCCCCGACCGGAGTTTGTATTTTTGCAGGTGACTAGCAGAGGATCATTGGCGTCTACCAGGATTTGAAGAGTATTTCCAAACCACATCCACCACAGTTCAGAACATTGATTTGTAGACGTTGCGACCCAACTTCTCGTTGGAGAATTGGATAAGTAGATTTGTAGGGATTTAATGTAATAACCCGACCCTCGTCTATGATCCTGGTATACTTTCAGTTTCCTTATTCTATCTATTTATATGCTTATTGTGAATTTCCATGTGGAAAAATTCCAAGTTTAAAAGAAGTCTATCTGTTTCACAAGAAAACTCTCTGTCACCATTAAAACGTTTGATTTAGAAATTGGATGCCTTAATGGCTTAATTATCTGAAATTGATTATATATCTGTGATCAGCATAATTTTCTGGTAATATTAAGTACGTTTACAAAATTTCAATTTCTGAATGATAAAACGATTCAATTTTGTCTTATTATAAAACATAAATATCTAAGTGCATATATATCTACAAAAACTCCTTGGAAATGTTGATTGAGAACTCTCTTGGAAACAAAAAGGGGGGGGGGAAATCGTGGGTGTGGGAGAGAAGCTCTCCAAAGTGAAGAAATTGGGGGAAAGTTGTGAAGATTGTGTGGATTTAACTCAAGGTATAAAATTCCTTGATCTAGCATCTCTCTCTTGCTCTTAGTTTAGCATTTCCTTTTTGTTTGGAAAGCTAAGGTAGATGTTGCACATCTTATGTGATAACTTGTGTTTTAGAATCAAGATGAGTCATTGAGGGAATTTATACTTTAAAGCCTTGCTATTCCATGAAAATATGCAATTATGAGTTGAATTAGAAGCTTGAGTGGCTCTATGTGTATATATGTGTGTGTATATGAAGTATGAAGTGAGTTAGGAGTGGGTTATGGAATTTAAGTGAAGATTGAACTCAATTTTGTGGGAAGATCTAATTTATATGAAATAATTGTGTGTTTGAATGATTTTAGAACTATGGTAACCCTTGATCACCTTGTCAATGAGAAATTGAAGTTTGAATATCAAGTTGGAACTCAAATGGAGAAAAAGCGAGTTTGAGAATTAAATGCAGTCCGCTCGGCGGAGGATAGCCCTTCGGCGGGAAAATCACTCTCTCAGCATCTTTTAGTAAAATTATGCGATCCGCTCGGCGTCAAAGTGGCGCTCGGCGGAGGACCTGTTCAGGAAAAAATTTGTGTTGTTCCACTTTACGTGCTGTGCTCTCTAGTCTTTTTAGAGGATTTTTCTGATGACTTTGAGATGATTATAAATTCATATGAAGCATGATAACACGAAATGGTTTCCCAAAGAGGAAACTAATTTATAAGTTATGATTGTGTGCAGGGCACACTCCTGAAGGCACTAGCATGACCGACACATCATTTGTGAGTAATAGTACACCATTTGTACATTTTATCTACCATTGATAATTATTGTCACTAACGCTTTGTTCCTTGTAAGTGTTATAGGAATAGTTATGACGATAGGAAATCAATGTGAATATGGAGTTAGACTGCTTAAGTATTATTATTATTATTCACTGAGCGTGTCTCACTCTGTTATTTTGTCTGATTCTGTAGGTATCAGTATCAACTGGGAAGTCAGTCCTAGCACCGTTATCATATATCTTTTGTCAACCTAAGAACAACCAGGCACTTGGAGAAGCCTTTTGCATGCTAGGGCTGTTTTGTTAAACCTTGTCATTTTGTACTAATGCTTGTTAACCAGTTGTTGTATCTAATATTTTGTTGTATGCCTAATCTCTGGGCTAAACTTGTGATGTGTATGTAACTGAATCACAGATGCATGTCCGCTATGAGTTTTAATTCTGAATCGTGGACCTGGCATATGTGTAGTAGCTCAATGGATGTATCTGCATGTTATTTTATTCTTTTAGCGCTTCCATTCAGGCCCCGGATATTCTATATAGTAGGTGAAGTGTCTATTTCTGGTTAGGTCATGCCAAAACTTTTAGGGGCAAGTTAGGGGCGTGACAAGTGATATCAGAGCACGAGTTGCTATCTCACACACGGATCCATTGAGCTTTAGGATGTCTAGAAAAGTTTTAGGCATCTTGCATGACATCCAGAAAATATATGATAGACCGATAGCAACGTTAAGAGTACTCTGATAAGGCTAACACATTTGAATTATGTCTACTATATAATGATTGTTGTGCAGAATATGGCGAGAGTAAGAATAAAGGATTTTACCTCCGCTGGGTTGAAAAAAGAAAAAGAAGAAAAGAAAAGAAAAATTGTTGGTAAACTATATAGGCAAGCAGGTGGAATTGGATCAACAAAGTTGCTGGTAGAAGTGGGGTAAGAATTCGAGTTGACTGGTAAGATAATTTATGTGTCCATGATAAAGTGCACTTTTATGTTATTGGTTGTTATTGATGGATTGATCGATATTTGTGGACAATGATAATAAATGATTGTGTTTTCTAGCATCTGTTTAGCTGAATGGCTCACACTTTAAATATGGATTATTCCTACGACTTAGTGATTAAACAAAATAATATATGCAATATGTACATTTCGCAGTATAGTCACGTTCACCGTATTAGAGCAATGTTCAAACCTGCGGGGGCTTGTACTTAGACTTTCTGACAAGAATGAATTTTGCATGACGTTTGGTAATGTATTGAGAGAGACTGGCTGTGATAACCTGTTTCCTACTGATAGTTTATACGAAAGAAGAGAATGACATACATATTAGTTGTGTTTGGACATGTGAAGATTGACCTTGAACCGATTTGATCAAGTACTATGACTTCTGATTTGGAATAAGCTATAAAGATTGAATTTGTGAGCTGACACATTTATTATCAATGTCTGATGGGGACTGGGGGGTTTGTTTATGAAAATTTGAAATCTGTAACTTGTTTTGTTATGTATAATCGATAATCCGTGACCAAGATTCTTGAAGTAAAGTTGAATCATCTACGATTTATGACAAGTAATGGAATGAATGAAGGGAGTTTATGGTTAATTGAAGCTACTATGTGGTATTTGATCTATGGAACATCTATGAGCACATATATAGCATTACATCATGAATTTATACTTTAATCATGTTTCTTTGCACGATTTTAAGATTGTGAAAGCCTTCAAGTGCGAACCGTTCTGCATGACAATGTGAATTCGGACAGAAACAAATGGAATTGGGAATATGCTATGTTAATGATTTTTGTTTTTTGATTCGAATGATAATTAATACATGGTTGCAACTTGATTTACGATAAAATATTATTGTTTGTTTAGCTTTGACATTACTGACTGTGCTAACTATGAATACGGCATATTTAATGGGGATTTATGATTTTGTAAATGGATCTAATAGTACCTATGTACGAAAAGTAACAGGATACACTGCTTATATGGCTAACTAAGCTGCATGTTGGATTGTACCTCTGTATGAGTTTAGAATCCTTCTGTTGTGTCACTAATGAATAAAAAAACCGTCTTACTATTTTTAAGCAAACTAAGTTGTACCTTACCGATTAAAAGGAAGGATGTTTATATATAAATTAGGGTACCTGTGCGAAGTTGAGATTATTATGTTGTGTTACGTAGGGACCTGAGTTGTTTAAACTTACGGCATGAAAGCAAAAGTTTGACCTTATTAGAATGTGAATTGTTTATTAGTGTACTCTAATGACATAATTCTATCATCTGATACGTTATGTTCGAATTTGTTTGTTATGTATAATTTGTGATCTGATCCCTGCTTTGTTTATGTCGAACTTGTACTCTGCCATTGAGACTTCTTATAAGGAGGAGTCGAATAACATAAGGAACCCCGCCTATAATCCGAGTCCGTCCATATGATACTTGCAAAGCAATAACTAATCACTAAGTAAATTAATTAGTGATGTGATAGGTTACTGTAAGAATTAGCATCCTATCGCTAAGAAGAAGAAAACACGTCTGTGATAAAATTTTGTGTGAATATTGCAAATTGTCAAGCTAACCCCTAGGTTGTATTTGACGGAATAAGACAAGCTGTTCTGGGTGTCACTGTAAATTTTGACGAGAATAAATAATTATAGGGGTATTTTAGGATAAAAATGAGTTGCCGGATATATATATATCTCCTCTTACATGGTCATACAGATTTGTATATTTCGCATTGTGTGAGTCTATAGTAAGTGCCTGTAGTGTTGATCCATCACTTTATGGATATACTGTTGGGTTAAGTTCCTATAGCCATGTTAGAGATTTAATTGAGTCTACATACGGAGAAGAACCAGATACTTTGCTTACATTGCAGAGCTAAACTGAATAACTGGGTTGTGATTTACGTATAATTGTTTGGTGAGTACTATTGTGGCTACGAAACAATGTAGTTGATTATATGCACTATCAAAAAATATATATATATAATAATAATAATAATATAAATCCTAGAGTGATGATGGAAAAAAAAGAAAAGAGAAGTGACGCACTTGTTTGTAGTAACTGGATAGAAGACTTAAGAAGAGTGGGTGTGATACTACATCATTGTAATTGAGTGATGCAATACGATCCTAAACGTGATTTCTAACTTATGTTTAAATGACTCCTTTTCCTTGAAACGGCGATTGTCGTAATTCTATTTGTTACTTAAATTTGTATTCATGAAACATGTCCAAGTGTTATGACGATAAACCTGCATGAAGTTATGTAAGTGTTATCTTAATCGTTGACCGGGGTATGATTTTCCTTGTAATTCGACACTTCCAGTAATGCTATCAAAATGTCGTTTTTAACGATTTGTTAAAAAAAAAAAAAAACAAAAACAAAAACAAAAACAAACAAACAAAAACATTGCATGTAATTCTAAACCAATATAATGGTATGCTTTTGGAATATTTGTGAACATTGAAGACTGTGAGACTAGTGGATATATACTTAAACGGCTCCTTTGTAACAGCTAAAATGAATTATACATGTTTAGGTAGGGCCCTGCTGGGTGAACCTTGGTGTCTGATTGAATTATACATATTCCGACTTGACTCTAACCACGTAATTGCACAAAACAAAAAAAAGAAAAAGAAAAAGAGAAATATAATAATAATAATCATAATAAATAAGTAATGTTGTGGCTAGAATTAATGTATGCTACGGAAATATGATTTATGTGACTCATGTGTTGAAGGTAACGATATCTATTATGTTCTGTAATTGAAAATTGTATGCTTCTATCCGTGAAAATTACTTGTATCAAACTTATGGATGCGATTCGATATCCTGCCTATTGGCGATTACATGTCTGTAATACCCTGTTATGGATTCGTGTAATCTTGCCCTGTGTTATTTTGTTTTTACGCGCCCACTACATATTAACTCGATTGGTTAAATAAAACAGTAAGATATTGATTGTGGTGACACCTTCTGAATGATGATGGTAAGGACCAGAGTAATCTGTGAAACGTTTGAACTACAGCATTATGTGAACCCTTATAAGCAAAGGAGGCACTGAACTGAGACTAAGATTTCTACCTTGCTAGACGTTGAAACAAGTTTGGAGGACCAAACTTATTTAAGGGGGGGAGAGTGTAATAACCCGTCCCTCGTCTATGATCCTGGTATACTTTCAGTTTCCTTATTCTATCTATTTATATGCTTATTGTGAATTTCCATGTGGAAAAATTCCAAGTTTAAAAGAAGTCTATCTGTTTCACAAGAAAACTCTCTGTCACCATTAAAACGTTTGATTTAGAAATTGGATGCCTTAATGGCTTAATTATCTGAAATTGATTATATATCTGTGATCAGCATAATTTTCTGGTAATATTAAGTACGTTTACAAAATTTCAATTTCGGAGTGATAAAACGATTCAATTTTGTCTTATTATAATACATCAATATCTAAGCTCATATATATCTACAAAAACTCCTTGGAAATGTTGATTGAGAACTCTCTTGGAAACAAAAAGGGGGGGGGGAAATCGTGGGTGTGGGAGAGAAGCTCTCCAAAGTGAAGAAATTGGGGGAAAGTTGTGAAGATTGTGTGGATTTAACTCAAGGTATAAAATTCCTTGATCTAGCATCTCTCTCTTGCTCTTAGTTTAGCATTTCCTTTTTGTTTGGAAAGCTAAGGTAGATGTTGCACATCTTATGTGATAACTTGTGTTTTAGAATCAAGATGAGTCATTGAGGGAATTTATACTTTAAAGCCTTGCTATTCCATGAAAATATGCAATTATGAGTTGAATTGGAAGCTTGAGTGGCTCTATGTGTATATATGTGTGTGTATATGAAGTATGAAGTGAGTTAGGAGTGGGTTATGGAATTTAAGTGAAGATTGAACTCAATTTTGTGGGAAGATCTAATTTATATGAAATAATTGTGTGTTTGAATGATTTTAGAACTATGGTAACCCTTGATCCTGCTTGTCAATGAGAAATTGAAGTTTGAATATCAAGTTGGAACTCAAATGGAGAAAAACAGAGTTTCAGAAATGCAGTCGCTCGGCGGAGGATAGCCCTTCGGCGGAAAATCACTCTCTCAGCATCTTTTAGTAAAATTATGCAGTCCGCCCGAGCGGCCAAAGTGGCGCTTCGGCGGAGGAATATTTCGAGGAAAAAAATTTGTGTTGTTCCACTTTACGTGCTGTGCTCTCTAGTCTTTTTAGAGGATTTTTCTGATGACTTTGAGATGATTATAAATTCATATGAAGCATGATAACACCAAATGGTTTCCCAAAGAGGAAACTAATTTATAAGTTATGATTGTGTGCAGGGCACACTCCTGAAGGCACTAGCACGCTGACACATCGCTGTGAGTAATAGTACACCATTTGTACATTTTATCTACCATTGATAATTATTGTCACTAACGCTTTGTTCCTTGTAAGTGTTATAGGAATAGTTATGACGATAGGAAATCAATGTGAATATGGAGAGGTTGGCATACATTGGTACGACTTAGTAATCATTTTATTCTGTTAATAACGAAGATGCTACCTATGGAACCTAGATCGTTCAGATCCTATGATATGAATGCAAGGGTTTAATGTTACTATGTGACCAGGTTAGAATGTAAATTGGTCTATCTTTATTAAATATAATGGAATGACATATGTGCCTCTGTTAATAGCACAGTCGCCCTCTGATCCACATTAATGTTATGCATTGCTGTCTACGAGACAACCATGGTGTTAGTTACTACGAACACTCTGTTATCTATGAACTAGTGGCACTAATTCCTGACAAACAAATGAGATGTGAATGCATTATGAAGTTCAATTTATTAGCATTCTGTGGTACGTAACGTAACTATGTTAACTTGTGTGAATAATTAGAAGGGCCTACTTGTGCGAATTGTGAATTTGTGAAATATGAAGTTATGAGACAGAAAGTCAACTTGTGAAGTATGATTCGCCAATGTGTGAAGTTATGACTCTAAGTTGTGAACTTATGAGGCAAAGGGCCAACTTGTGATATTGTGAACTTATGAGGCCAAAGGGCCATTTGTGAAACTATGTGGCCAAAGGCTATTTGTGAACTAAGATGCTATGAAAGGGCCATTTGTGAAACTATGTGGCCAAAGGCCATTTGTGAACTAAGATGTTATGAGGCCTAGGGCCGATATGTGAAATATGAATTTGTGATCTTGTGAATTTGTGAATCAAAAAGAGCCGTAAGACTATTCTGGGTTGTAAGGCTATTATGGGTCGTAAAAGTCATTACGGTAGTAAAAGTTTCTGGGCCAAAGGCCGTTCTGGAAATAAAATCGTATCAGACGCATTTTTGGGATCTCAATTTGTGAACATGCTGTCATGCATTGTAATTACAATTGATTATTAGACTGCTTAAGTATTATTATTATTATTCACTGAGCGTGTCTCACTCTGTTATTTTGTCTGATTCTGTAGGTATCAGTATCAACTGGGAAGTCAGTCCTAGCACCGTTATCATATATCTTTTGTCAACCTAAGAACAACCAGGCACTTGGAGAAGCCTTTTGCATGCTAGGGCAGTTTTGTTAAACCTTGTCATTTTGTACTAATGCTTGTTAACCAGTTGTTGTATCTAATATTTTGTTGTATGCCTAATCTCTGGGCTAAACTTGTGATGTGTATGTAACTGAATCACAGATGCATGTCCGCTATGAGTTTTAATTCTGAATCGTGGACCTGGCATATGTGTAGTAGCTCAATGGATGTATCTGCATGTTATTTTATTCTTTTAGCGCTTCCATTCAGGCCCCGGATATTCTATATAGTAGGTGAAGTGTCTGTTTCTGGTTAGGTCATGCCAAAACTTTTAGGGGCAAGTTAGGGGCGTGAGATTTAACTTCTGCTTTTATGATGAAAAGTTCAGAGCGCAAAAAGGTTGCTAGTTCCAATAAATCTTTTACAGCCTAGAAACAGTTATCCAAATAGTGGTTCTTAGATTTCGTCGAGTCATGATAGGCCAACGATGATCGATGAAGACCACTGAGGCATGATCAATGGTCCAAAAAGAAGTTGTTCCTTACTTAGTCATTATGAGCCAGGAATTTATAAGGTTGTCGCCACCTAGGGTGGGTAGTCCTTTGTTTTAGATATGATGGACATGGGTGATGTAATTTATATGCTCGGATGTAAGGTTCTTAGGGATTGTTTTGGGAGAATTCTTGGTTTGTCTTTGATGACTTACATAAGGAATATCCTAGAATGATTCTAGATGCAAAATTGCAAACCCATTAACTTACCTATCGGTAAAAGTCAAAGCCTTAGCTATTGAGTGAATCCTCGGATTGTCTTTGGGAGAAACAAATGACCTATATTCCTTGATTTTTTGTTGTTGTGGGAGCCTAAGGTATGCTCTGTGGGTGTATTCGGCATGATAAACATAGTTTAGACATTGACCTTGCTCATTAGACTATGGATAGAATGCTTTACTAGTAGTATATTAATTTGCTCCCTGTAAGATTCTCTACGCTAGTTGGGCGCATCTTGAATGAACGTAGATTGGTCACCAAAATATCTTTAGAGAGGTAATTGTGCAAGATGTAGTGATCTTGAAACACTTCATGTGAGGCGCACATGGAGGATTCTGTTGTATATGCTTATCACAAGAGGTGCTGATAAGGCTTATGTTTGGAATCTAGAATTGCGCAAGCTGTGGTCGTGCTTTTTTAAAAAATTGATCACTTATTTGTTGTGAGATGATGGCATGTCGACACTATTATGGTTTGTGTCATAATGATTAGCAGATGATGATGTCAGCAGGCAAGATTGGCTCACTCACACGAGCAATTGCCCTTGGCACTTAGGAGCAAGCAAGGATGAGACTAGTGGTTTATTTTTATTTGGAGCCAAGAGACGCTGAAATTATCCACTATGTATGTTGCCTTGGTTACAACCAAGATGAGGTCATGATAAGGACCAAACATGGATGTTAGTACCCACTTTCCATGTTGTGCCTGTTATGATTAGCCAGATACGAGATCTCATTTGGCACATGGAAGGCGAGCAAATAGAGAATTTGGGTTAGGCACTAGAAAGCGACTAGACTAATATCTGTACGGTGTATCGAGTATGACGTCACTCTTTTTGGAAGTGTTACTCCACCGTAACATGTATTTATACTATATGTGCTTGGCAACCAAGTAATAAGGTAAGAGAATGGATCCCTGTTTCCTCACCGTGTGAGTCTTACGTGTCATTATTGATATGACTTTCATTTATGTACCCTTTTGTGACTTTTGACTATGTCTTAAGGTAAGGGGTTGATGTTCTGCTACTTCGGTATGTTGCCCGCGGTCATGTATAATTCGGCCTTAAGGGACATCACTGGGAAAGTGGTAAATCCTAAACTAAATGGCATGAGGGCAAAAGGAAGATCATCTAGTATTACACCACTGTTGTATATTCATTGACGGCAACTCACATCGCTCTGTATGAGAGGCAGATTGAGTGTGAATATATTGCAAGAATTGAGAGGGTCAAACATGCTCTTTTTGAGGGATTAAAGATGTTTTTTGGACCGGTGTAATTAGACGAGTCTAGTCTGGGGTATATGAGACATTATTTCTATTCTTTTTGGGTTGATGTCTCTATGTTGGCTCATTTTGAGTATCTAGTATAGAGCTCCCACATACAGGTGTTTCTCAGCGGTCGCACGATGCATTGGCTAGTATGAGATTGTTTATTTATTTTTATTTTTTTTGGGAGATTGAGATAGAGATGTGGCTGTGTCATGCCAACTCATGTACGAATGGGAGATGTTAGAAATTGGGCGCCTATGTGGCATGACCCATGACCCTTTTGATTCTTATCCATGTAAGTTTTGAATTTGAATTCAAAACCTATTTGGATAACCCACTGTTGATATCTATATCTATCATATCAACTGATATGGATAGATTGATATATATGGTTATATATCTGATTATATATTTGAATAATATATTGATATCAGATATGTTATATGGTTTTTACCCATAACTTTTTTATATACTCTCTCTCTGACTCTCTCCCATTAAAAAATAACGATTGAGCTTTTTGCACTGTGACTTGTGTGGGTAATACTCATATTATGGTATCACTCCACTACTGGGTGTTCGTTATTCGCATTTTTAAAGAACGTGATTTACCCACAAGATTCTTCACTTCAAGTTCTATCACCTAAGGTATGATCTTAATATTTTTACCTGCTGCGTTATACTTGATTTACAAAAAATAATTAGAATAGCGCACTCTTATTTATTTTCTTATCTTGAGAACTCTTATCTCCCTGTAAGTTGATGCTTCATCCTTTCTATTATGACTTTGAAAAAGTTATCCAATCAAAATACAAATACATTTATACTCATAAAAAATGTAATTTATAAGATGTAATCATATCAAGTCACGCATTTGTCAAGGAGTACACGATCAAATTTTCATATGTTTAAAAATGTAGCACATAAAATAAATATTTTATTTAATCAATATACTACATCATTAAAATCATCTTAATAATAACGTGACTCAATCAAAATAATTAAAGTTGAGATTAAATAATAATTTTTCAAAAATATCTGTGCACACATACAAAATCATATCTCTTTAAAAACAATATTTTAGTTAAAGCATCAAAATAGTAATAATTTTGTCTTTTTATCATTTTCCTCTGCCTTTACGTGGCTCAATTAATTTGTGCCATGGTCAAAATATAATATATATGTATGGCATGACATGTCAATCATGTATGTGTTGGTATAATATATTCATATATGTAATAAAGTAGAAATTTTATCATTAAATGAAATATTTTAAGATTTGGAAACCAACTTTTACGGATGCTACCTATATCAATTATGTCCAGCCATGTCTTGAACATTTTATGTTCAAATACTATTTTCCTCTAACGGATTTTACCTTAAAGTAGACCTACAAAATAAATCAAATATTCGATTTTGGTACACAAATCTTTTTGGGTATGTGAATGAATGTTAGTTTCAAAATTACTTGATTTTGGGGCATATCTCATATTTGTTCCTAGTAAGTCCCTTTTGTAAGGACATGATGAAAATGAGTGTCCTTCTCTAAAACAATAATGGCAAATAATATGTGGGCTACTAGATGAGCAAACTTTAACAAAGAATTTTTTATAAAAAGTTTGTTTCTTGTGAGGTTTGTATCCAATACCCATTTTGTTAAAAACACATATTTGATTTACAAGTAATTGATTTAAATTTTCTTTTCCTTGTGTATTATTTTATTTAATTTTAAAGAATTATTTTCAATTTTCAATTTTTAAATCACTTGAAGAATTTTTTAAAGAATCATTTTACTTTTTCAAACTTTCATTTTCATTGACAAGCAAAGCATTTGATTTTATTTTTTTTAAAGAATTTTTTGAAATTATATTTTTTAAATCTTCATGAAATTCCTCAACAACATCTAGTAATTTTTCATAGAAAAGAGAGCTTTTGATTACCTCATCATCTTCAATCTCCATGAAGCAAAGGTTTGCCACTTCAAAGCCACTTGATTCGCTATCCGAGCTACTGTAATAACTTTCTCCCCATGCTGGCATCTTAGCTCTTCCTTTGCTCTTCTTCTTTTCCTAAATCCTCTTTATGTTGGGACAATCATACTTAATGTGTCCCAGTTTTTTACATTCATAACAAAATATTTGGTCCTTTTTTTTTCTTCTTCATATTTATTGAATGAATTTTTATGAAATCTTCTTTTAAATTGCATATCTCTTTTCAATAAATTTTTGAATTTTTTAGTGACCATGACAATGTCACCAGCCTCATCACTTAAGTTGTTGTCGTCTTCATCTTTCTCTTGAGTTGATGTTTTGAATGTGATTCCTTTCTTCTTCTTGTCATTGTCATCATCGTTGGTTTTCATCAAAATCTCATGAGTCATTAATGACCCAAGAATTTCATCTAAACCGATTGTGTTAAGATCATTGGCTTCTTGAATTGCTGTCACTTTTGATTTCCAATTCTTCAGTAAGCACATGAGAATTTTTCTCACCATTTCATTGTTTGTATATAATTTTCCAAGATTTTTCAAAGAATTTATAATATCAGTAAATCTGGTAAACATTTCAATAGATTCATCAAATTTCATTTTAAATAATTCATAATTATAAACAAGCATACTAATACGTGATTCCTTAACATGGCTTGTACCTTCGTGTGTGACTACTAATTTATCCCAAATTTCTTTTACAGTGTCAAAAGCAGAAATTCTATTATATTCACTAGGATCAAGAGCACAATATAATATATGTTTTGCTTTAGCATGCTTGAATTTTTCTAAAGTCATTCTCATCCCATTCATCTTTTGTTTTAGGGACCTTCTTTGTGTCTACAGTTTTAGAGGGAATAATTGGACCATTTTTAATAATATTCCATACCTTTTTCTTTTTGTCCCTTGAATATATATCATCATTTTATTTTTCCAATAATTATAATTACTTCTAGTAAAATATGGAGGGTTGAAAGGTGAGTGACCATCAATAATTTGTGTTCCTATAATGGTTTCCATTGTTCTACTCTAATACTATTAAGTCAAAAAATATTAGAGCTCTTGCTCTGATATCAATTGTTACTTAGAAGGCAACCCAAGAAGGGAGTGAATTGGGTTCTAAATAAATTACTAAATTAATTATATAAATAAAAATAAGAAGCAATATAAAGTAGAGTAATAAAAATAAAATGAGGAAATGGAAGAGAAATTAAACTCAGCGATTTATAGTGGTTCGGCTCAACCTAAGCCTATATCCACTCTTTCTACAAGAATAAGAATAAAGGATATAAAATCATTTTACAATAAAAGCTCAATTCTTCAATAAATTTTCTCTCAAAAAGAATTATGATTCAATGAAAGCACACTGTACAATATTTTGAGAACTCTTGAATAACACAAATTTTTCTTTTTTTTACTTCTCTTGCTTTTCTTCTCTACATAGTGCTGCTTTTATAGGCATAGAAAATATAACCGTTTGAGGGCTTTGTTTTTCTTTTCTTTTGTTAGGTTTTTATAATTGGAAATCTCGTTTAACAAAACTCATTTTAGTTGGAATTTTATTTGCTCTTTTGCTTCAGTGAGGCTGTGAGTGTTTAGATGCGAATCCAACTCGAATTGTGTCTGTGTAGAGGAGTTTGTGTTGACATTTCATATCTTAAGCATTCCTTATTTGCCACTTCACTGACTATGTACGACCCTGAAGCCAAAAAGAAGTCAAAGTTGTTTGATCGTTTGAGCGGTCATTTGTGTGCTTGAGTAGTGAAATGGAGCTTCTAGTATTTTAGCTTGCATTCAAAACTTATGGAAAACTTGTTTTACCGCTCGAGCGGTGGATGTTGCGCTCGATCAGTTGGCCTATATGTTTGCACTGCCTTTACTCACACTGCTCGAGTAGTAGTGTGGTCGCTCGAGTAGTCTTCGAGACTCTATTTAGTATAAACGTTTGCAATTTTTAGGATTTAATCCGTCCATTTTGAAGGTGAAATGGTAATATCTTTTGACAGTGTCGGCTAATTTAGTCAGTAAAGTCCCACAGAGTCCTGAAATAGAATCCCACATTTTGCCTGAATTAAGAGTTATGGACCAAAAAAAGAACAGAAAGAAAAGTTAATACATTCCCACATCTTGTCTTAAAGGAGCAATTCTTATAATGTATGCATCCATTTGTTTAACATAAAGCAAACTATTCTTTCATTTTTCACTAAATAATACGGTGAGCTCGCTCTCCAAATAGTGGTGTATGATTAGTTTCTAAGTGTTTTTACCTAATTTTCAGGCCCCCTAAAATGAAGTACATTAAACAATTCTTTCTTTTTGTTTGTTAAATTATTACAGCTCATGACTTTAAATTTAGGGACTCCCCAACAAGAAGGATATGAAATAGTTGGGGAAAAAACATCACCAATTGCCTGAGATAAAAGTACAAATGAAAAAGGGAGGCCTTGTTTTCTTTGTTGAGATAAGGCAATCAGATCCAGAGACATTTTGGAATAAAACCTTTCAAGATCAAAAGAAGTAGTTTAGGCGCAGGTTGGAACTTTCAAAATTTACAGCACTAAATTCAACACTAGTTATATAAAAATAAAAAATAAAGAGGCCCGTCTTTGGTTTTCCTGAGGATGTTAGTAGGGTCACATGTGCCCCAAATTTAATAAAACAACATTCCTACATATGTTTATATATATAATTATTTTAATATGTCATCCTATCATTGGTTGTAAAAATAATATTAAGTAACAAAATGTAGACACACTTCAGTAAAAACCAAACGCAGTAGTATACGTGTAGTGGCCCTCATCCTCGTCTTAGTCATGTTCATGTGCATCTGTATGTTTTGTTTTGTTAAGCTTGCACTTGTGGTTTTGACCTGTTTTTCCTAAGTACGGTTCCTGTCTTGTTTTGTACCTATGTGTTTTGGTTTGAGTATTGTTGGTATGATTTGTCCCTTGCTTGGCGTGTTAAACCGAGGTCATCTTAAGCCTAGGTCACACCTTTGAACCCCTTAAACCTAGGACCATCTTGGAACCACTTTGGTTGACCTCCACCTTCACCCTGGCATATTGGCCAAGATGTCATCATCTAGGCCGAGGTGTGCATCACTGAGGCCGAGATATATGTCATCTAAGCCGAGATGTTATCCTTTAGGTAATTTAGATCTTTGATCCCTGCACCTGGTGATCTTGTTCGTAGACTGGTATGACCTAGACCGAGGTGTAGCACATCTAGGCCAAGGTGTGGCACAGCTAGGTCCAGTGTTATCCTTCCTAGCCGAGATCATTGAGACCCCTTTTGCCGGAGCCGATGTTATAACCCGAGATCCTCGCCTCACCAGAGTGCCCTTGCCACCTTACTTGTTGTATACACTTTGTCATGCTCTTGTCTTGTTAGTCAGTCACCTTTTTGAGGAGAGCCAACCAGTCGTTGCCACATGCCCCAGCAGAGGGTTAAGTCAGCCTGTAGTGGGAGGAAACATATCTTTGTGTGTCATATTTTTCATGTTAGAGAGAGAGGCTCTAAGAAGAAGAAGAAGAAGTTCTTAGGGTGAGAACTAAATTTCCAAGCTTGATCTTCGCACCTTGAACAGTTAGATCCGTGTCTTGAGGTTAGATTCTTGGTCTACTCTTGTTATTCTTTATGTTGAACTGATCACATTACATGATCTAGCATGATTCATAAGTCATACATTGGTTTAAAGCTTATTTTAGAAAGAGAAAATGATGTTATGGCGTCCTGGAAATAAAACCATATTTTTATCCGAAAGTTTGTATTGAGATCTATGTTTCTGTGTTTGTTTTCATAAGATCTTCAAGTATGGGTACCCAGGTCCATGTTTTCGAGCTCACCTCATGAAATCTCAGATTTTGAATAAAGAAGTCATGATTTTAACATTCATGTTCTCCATGTTCATATTCTTCATGTTCTTCAAAGGAAAACCCAGATCTTTCCCAGACTTCATTTCCCTAAATGTGGTCGTCGAAACCACACCTCGGCCAAGAGCTGTGGGGCCTCGACCAAGACCTGGTTGGTGCCCAGCATGTTTTCCGAGATGAAAAACAGTATTTGACTTCCAGCACATGACTGCTTTGTTTTGACTTAGTTTTGAAAGAAGTGCCGAGATCATTTGCACACATGTAAAGCTTGTTTTAGGAATGCATTTCATATCTGTCTTTGAGCATCTCTTCTTGTCTTCTTGAAATGCATTCAATGGAATTTGTTATGTACTTGTAGGCCTTGGATCTTTGCTTGTAATCCCCACACCTGAAGAGCTATGTAAGTGGTATTTTTAATAAAGCTATGTTATAAAGTTTTGATAAAGCTTTGCTTCATTTTGTAAAAGTACTTGATCAAGCATGAATGATTGTCCCTAGCTTTGTATCGTGTATTCTCTTGTTTTGATGACATCCTAGTAAAGTCTTTAGTGCTAGGGGACTATAATGCAACTGCACCCTTGTTTTGAAAGTCCTTACTGCCAGGGGACTATAATGCAACCACACCCTTATTTTGAAAGTCCTTAATGTCAGGGGACTATAATGCAACTGCACCCTTGTTTTGAAAGTCCTTAGTGCCAGGGGACTATAATGCAACTGCACCCTTGTTTTGCCACCGATGGTTTTTCGCGTGGGTTTGTTTGTCTGGAATGTCATCCTTTTGTATATTGTAGATGTTATTAACATCCAAGAAGCTTTGAAAGATTTGACGGATGAACTTGGTTCATCCCTTTTGTTTTGTAAAGTTATGATATGTATTGTTTTGATAAACGATTTCAGATATCATTCACTTAACCCTTTATTACTAATATCATTCACTGAGTATCCAAGCTCACCCTCTCTATATATATATGTAGGTGACGAGCAGGGAGGCGAAGATGCCTAGATATGTTTGCTTGATGTTTGGATTCATACTTTTGTTAGCATCTTGAAGATTATGCGTCTTGGCTTTGTATTTCACCTCTTTTGTATATGTCGGCTCGAGAAGCCTTTTGATCAAGATGTATCTCGTACCTTATTTCATTTGTATTCAAGTTGTAAAATCACGTTATGTATGGCATTTCATTTGATCTATGCACAGCTCTTGTGGACTATGTAGATTTAAATTATTGTTTCCGCACATGTAAGCCCCATATGTATACTCTGATTGTGTGTGACTTCATAAGATTGGCCTTCAGTAACCTTGGATTACTGGCCATCATGACACCATTCTACTAGGGGCGGAATGGGGTCGTGACAATACGTTTTGAAAATTAGAGAAAATAGAAATAAAATAATTTCACATTTTGTATTGTTGTCTTGTTTGGTGGGAAAAATGTTTTATTCACTTTTGTTTTAGGAAAATAAATTTTAAAAAAAAAATTAATTGGATTGCCTCAATTGATTCCTAAGTCCTATATGAAAAGTTATGAGTTCGAATCTAAAAGGGTAAATTATATTGACACCTCCCGAGGTTTTTGTTTAATACAAATCCCCCTTTACAGTTGAAAAATTACATATCCCTTCCTGAGATTTGTAATCTCATTACAGATTATCCCCTAAATTCTTGATGTCATGCCCTAAAATTTTGTAAATGACTATCTTGTCATTTTCCCTACCATTTCTTCTTTCTATCACCATGACTACATTCTACAATTTTTCATCTTTAAATTCTACCTGAATATATTCTTATTGAGTAATAATATACAAACATAAATTTTATATAGAATTTTCAAATACAATGATATAGCTTAATGGTGACCTATTACTTTAAAACAAAACACCCATAAGCATAATTTATATTTACAACAATATCACTATCACAACATTTTTATGATATTTTTTTGTATAAATTTTTATATATAAATATAATTTTTTTTATTTTTATTTCCACGATCATTTTTCTTTCTCTTCTATTCACCTATATTTATTACAGTATTACCAAACACCACCATTCACGTAAAATCTAACCAATAACCACCCAATCAAACTTGAAAATAAAAAAATACAATGCATATATATATATATATATATACATATTTACATAAAAATAGCATCAACAAAAATGTACTCGACACCGATGTTTTAAAAACTGGACTGGTGAGCAAATCGGAAAAGTGATCGGGTGGACGAGTCATCGGTTCAACCATCGGGTCGAACTGGAATCGAACCGTGACGTCATAAATATATTAAAATTATATTTAACCAAAAATATAAGTAATAAAATTATAAATTAAAAAAATTGAAAATATTAAATTATCTTAAATATTCCTCCGAATATTTTTTTTACTAAAAAATATAATAATATATTTTAAAGTATTATTAATTTTAATTTTCAAAGAGAAAACCAAATATTTAATACTCCCTTCATATGAGTTTATTTCAAATAATTATATTGAAAGAAGAGCAAACATTTTAGAGGGATATCAAAATTTCAATTCTCCCTCCAATAAATTTGATTGAATCCCACAAAGATTTTTTGAGTTTTTTTGGAAGAATTTTTTTTTTTCTTATAAATAGGTAGAGACTTTCACAATAATTTTAAGCTCTCAATGTGAGAGTTTATAATTAAACTTTTCTTACATAGATATATATATATATATATATATATAATAAGAAAGAAAGAAATAATAATAAATAGTTAGAGAATATCAAAAAAATTCAAAATTTTTAATTTCTTCAACTCAGTCGGTTGGCTTGACCTGTCCCCGGGTCACCCGGTTCGGCGGTCAAACCGTTGATTTTTCCGGTTCCCTCTAAATAGGCCGGTTTTTCGGTTGGAACGGTTTAGGAGGTATATCCAGACCGGAACCCTGACCGGTCGATGGTTCAATTAGTCGAACCGGCTGGTCTGGTTTGGTTTTCAAAACCATGCTCCGCATCCTCATGAAGTTTTAGAAATAATTTTATGAGTTTTTAATTTATATATTTTTTTATTTTCGATAATTTGTAAATTATTTTAATCAATTTATTTATATTTTTTAGATCAATTTAATCTAGATATATTTAAAAAGTATAAAATTTGTACAAAAAACTTTTAAGAAATCCATTGAATACAATAAAATAAGATAATGTATTGAATTTTTTTTTATTTTTGGTGATTTTTTTTTAAAAAAAAATCACAAAATATTATACTTCTTAAGGATATCTAGATTAGGTGTATCTAAAAAATAAAAATAAAAATTGATTAAAATATTAAAAAAATTCAATGAAAATAAAAATACTTAATTTTTTGTGTGAGTTGAACCAGAAAAGATTGATTGTTATTTTCGTTGAAATGATATGAATAAAATATCTATATTATTTTATTATTCATTTGTATAAAGGCTAAGGGACAAATATGTCATTTTAATCTGATAAAAAGGTAAGTGTAATTTTTTAAATATGAAGGGAATCTGTATCAAACAAAAACCCTAAAGAATGTTAATATAATTTATCTAATCTAAATATATTGAACTAATAGTTAAAAGTTTCATTCCTCACTCCGTTAACACCACTCATAATCACCGAGCCACAACAATTACCTTACAAAACACTCTCGTGAGAAATACATATATATAATAAAAAGTGAAGCGAAAGAATTAAAAAAATATTTACCAGCACATGTTTGGTTAAGATGAATTTTTATGGGAAATATATAACATCTAGCTAAGAGAAAAAAAAAATTCATTATAAAAAAATTAGAAGCCAAGTCACTAAGCAAATGTTAATTTTTTTGTTTTTGAATTTTTTCTCTTCTATGCAATTTTTTTTACTATTTTCATATAGCGATTCCAGTTTTGACCTATTATCTATCGTATTCCCAACTCGGGTTGGTATGGGTTAGAATGGTTATTTATATCTTGTTTCCCTTATCCCCCTTTTTATTTTGGTTATCGGGTTGTGGTTGTGTGTTTGGAACAAGTTGGTTGTGTGTCTTTCAAAACCTGTGATGCCCTGATTTTGGTTCCTGCGCTCGAGCGGGCATTCTTGCGCTCGATCGGGCTTCACAAATTTTGTCTCTCCACTCAAGTGACCATTCTCATGCTCGAGCAGGGTTCGTCAACTCTCAGTATTTCTTTTGCAGGTCTGCAAATGCTGGAAGTGTGCATTGGACACTCGAGCGTCCAGTCTCACGCTCGAGGGGAGCCTTGTGTCTGACGCTTGAGCGGACCGCGTGTATAACAATCAGAGAAGATGACATTTTGAATCACCTTTTCTTCTCTCTCTCTCTCTCTCTCTCTCTCTCTCTAAAACTTTTCAAAAAACTTGTTCTTGAGTCTCTCTCTCTAAAATTCACATTCTCTCTAAGATTTCATCTAGATCCATTGGGATTTTCACCCTAGTGCCTTTGAAAAAAAGATAGTGCTCGTCAAGATCTTCATTTTGAACTGAATAGAAGTGGGTTTCGACATTCTTGGGATTCCACTATTGCTTGGCTCGTCTTATCTCTTTGAGGTACGGATCTTTCTACACCTTTATATGATATTTAGCTTAGTTATTTGTCTCTTGTGTAGCAATGGTGTGATGTGGGGAAGTTTTAAACAAACTAGGGTTTGGGCATAAAATGGAAAGAGGGGTTTTGGGTGTAGGTGAAATAAATGCTTGTAGGGTTTGAAAATGATGTTGTGTTATGTCTAATTTGATGATTTTGGCACTTGGCTAATAATTAGAAAAAAAAAAAAAAGAGAGGGGGAAATTGCCCTAATTGGATCAAATTATTATTTTGTACAAATAATTGGAACTGGCATTAAAAATGTGAAATTGATAGGGTAATCATATGAATGGTGGGATTGGTTATGCTTTAACTCATTCTTTTGGAAGTTTTGAATAAATTATCTGTTCGAGATTGAATATCTATTTAGAGATAACTGCATTGCGCTATCAGTGGAGGATAGCCTTGAATGTTGTAGAAATTGCATGTGGATTAGGTGAATCGAAACTAATCTTTTGATGATTGTCATTGAATATGACTGTGTTTATATACATTGTATATGTATGTTTATTTGGGAGTGGAAAGGGGATGTGCTCCATGTTTGATTATATGTTTAAATACATTGCATATATATGGATGATTATTTGGGAGGAGAAAGGGAATGGACTCCATTATAATTAAGTTGGCCGGAGTGTCCTGGGTGAAAGTCCCGAAATTATATATGGGTGCCTAGGCCGCGGACAAAATATCTGTAAAATGGCAATTGTAGTACTTGTATAGCCTACATTTATATGGGTCCCGTTTGACGGCTACCCGCGGACGAAATATCCATAAAATGGAAGTTTGAAGTGTTTATGCATATGTGATATGTGATTTGAAAATTATTGAGTTGTAGCTTCAGTTCGGTTGTTGAGAAATAACGAAATTGACTCATGGGTTGAGACAGATAAGTGAACGGAATATGAATTGAAAGTAAATGGATTAAGACTTGAAATTGAAATTTTATGAGTATATAAAGTTGTGAAAAGTTTTACCACAAGTATTGTTTATGCACTTGTACTTACACCTTTGTTAAATTTCATATACCGTGTTAGATGATTTCTACTAGGCTATGGCTCATCTTATTTTGGGAATAACATTTTCAGGTAATGATGGCATGCCTCTACCTAGGCAATAGCATTGGAGGGACCTTTGGGAAGCAAGAGCTTCATGTTTTGTTTATTTTGTATAGCGTAGGCTAAAATTGTATTGAGTGAAGCTCATTTTGTTGTAACCAAGTCAAGGCTTGGAAAGGTGTAAGCCAATAGAGCATTTACTTCTGTCAAACTCTTTTGTATCATTAACTTTATGAAATGAAAGGACTATTTACTCTGATTCATGTGATTATTACTGTATGTTTTCGGTTGTATCTATTGTGTATTTTGGGGGCATTACATTTCGTGCTAACCATATAACACAATTTCTATTAATAACATAAAATGTTGGGAAAATTATAGAAAAAATCTCATATTTTCACCCTTATGAATTTTTAATTGGGGCATTTACACACAAGTCCTAATTTATGAACTTATACTCCATTAAGTCCTAACTAAGTTTTTTTGGACCTTCAAGTCCCATTAAATTTTTAATATTCGGAATTACCCTTTAAACAATGATTGTCCACCATTTATGATTATCTATAAAGGAACAAGATAATTTGACATTTATTTTGATTTCAAAACTTTAAAATATCAGCTTTCAAATTGAAAAAAAAAAACTTAAATAAATTTATGTGCAAAAAAAATTTGAAAAAATTAAAAAAACTGAATTATTTTTTGTGCAGAACTGTAAATTTTATGTTTATAAAGGATCATGATGATGGAACATTGATGCGCAAAAATTTAAAAAAAAAAAAAAAAAAAACTCTTTAAATCGAAAAACTAAAAATGTTCTCAATTTTAAAATTAGAAAAAATTCATAATATTCTCAGTTTTGAAAATCCTATGTGATTCGTGATTAGATAAAGATTAAAATATTCCAAATCCCAAAAATTCCAAAAACACTCAATCTAAAATCATCAAGCACTTACGAGAGTGATTTTAGTTTGTTTGTTTTTAGGAATAAATAATAAATCAACACAAACGATTTTTTACGTGGAAAAACCACAATTGAAGAACCTTCAATTGTAATCAAAAACCACGGGCGAACCGCCACTAATCAATCCACTATAGAAGGACTACAAGATTACAAAGAAACCATACAAATTACCCAACCCAGTCAATTTGTCTCTGAATCTTCTGTAACTCTTTCACCACGCCTTCGTCACGGAACTGATTCTGAAGTTGATTCCACACCACAACTTCACTTGTCGAATTAACGACTACGTAAAGAATCAAACACCTTTTGAAACTTTACGTGTTGATCTTCGGATTCCACCGAAGGGAACACTCTTGAATATGTAGTATCAAACTCTTTGATGTATGAATCTTAACTCATGAGTTTAGAACTCTATCAAGAACATCAAAGAAAACTTATCAAACTCTCAGAAGAAAACTTCAAACAATTACTCTAGAATTCTTGAATCAGATCTAGAAAAAGTTAGCTTAGTTTTAGGAGAAAACCATCTACTTATAGAAAACCAAAAAGAATCCCAATCCTGAAAGAAACCAATCACTTGAAAATTTCCGGATTTTGAAGCTCGCTCGAGCGAGGCTCCTCTCGCTCGAGCGAGAAGCTTATCTCGCGTGATTTCTACTAGTGCCTTCGCTCGAGCCACGAACTCTTCGCTCGAGCGAGGAAGCAACACTTTCAGGTTTTTGTATGGAAGCAATTCGTCGCTCGAGCCACCTTCATCTTCGCTCGAGCGAGCATTGACCTTCGCTCGATCCACCAATTCCATGCTCGAGCGCACATTCATCACCTTCAGGTTTTATACTAGACGCAGTCCTTCGCTCGAGCGAGGACATCTTCGCTCGAGCGAGGAAGAAAAAAACACAAAAATTTTACAACTCAATCACTGAGTTTTGTTCGCGGGATTTTGACAAGATAGGACCTAACAATCTCCCCCTTTGTCAATACCCGGACAAAACTTTCTAAACAATTTCCTGACCACATTACAACTCAAAGAATGTACAAATAATTACAATTCATCCAATAATTTCAACTCATCCAATGATCTAATATATTACAACTCGATGAAAAGATATCAAAGAATCCAAACTTGAGAACCATCCAATCTGCACACCAGAACTTTGAAAAGATTGATTATGCACCAAAAAATATCAAGATTGTATATAGATCATAAATGAAAAAATTACTATTCCATTGAGCTGTAAATAAAACTACTAAGCCATTGATATATCCAAATCAATATAGCCAATATCCACCAATATCAATATATGCCAATATATCCAAAACCATCCAATATCCAATATATCCAAAACCATCCAATATCCAATATAACCAAAACCATCTCCCCCTTTTTGGCCGGGAGAGAGACAAAAGCAATATAAGCGGATAAGAGGCGTAAAAAAAACAAACCAAGAAACCAAACACTATGAAGATGGTGGAGGATGCTGCAACTGAAGAAGAGAAGGAATCTGTGTCAGCATAGCACTCTGCTCGTCAAGGCGTGCATCAATAAGATCAAGACGATGAGCAAGAGCCGGATCCAAGTCATGAGTACCTGCTGCTGGTCCTGCATGGGCAGCCTCAACCTCCTCCTCCTCGGCAAGAGGATCATCATCAGCCGCAACACCTGGACCATCTGCATGAGAACTCCCAACCCCGGATCCACTCCCCCTCACATGAGCCTGACTCTGTGAAACTGTGAGTTTGGTAATGGGTTTCACAGGATGTGCAAACTCATCATCTTCAAGAATAGGAACATTAAGTGAAGCGAGAAAACGGTGAAGAAAACACCCATAAGGAAGCCCCAAGGATTTTCGGCCCTCAAAAACTCCAATCATTTTTTAGATAATCATCTCGGGAAGATCAATGGGAAGGCGATGATGAATACAATATAAAACATAACCCTGGTCCTGAGTAATATGAGAGGAATGAGTGGTGACAAAAATATTGGCGCACACAATGATATTGAGTAGACGAAACCGAGGAAGCAACTCATTCTACTGAATGAGAGCCCCGGCGATCCATGTCCTAGAAACACCACACAACTCGGAAGCAACCATATCAAAATTGACACCAGACCGGGTAAGAAAAGGGAAATGACAATCATCAATAATAGGAAGACCAAGAAACTCCCGAAACAAATCCCCAATAATAGTAAGAGGCTTCGTCCTAACCCAAGTCTGAAAGGTACAGGCTTCTCTATTAATAAAATGGATGTTGCAATAAAACTCGCGGATGAGACTGAGATTTTGGGGACCGGAAAAATGGAGAACTTGATCACCACCTAAAGGATCAAACAAAGAACGAATGGGAAGGACATCAAAAGCATTAGGTAACACATTGCGCTCTAGGTGAACTTTGCGAGAGGCAAAGGATTCGCGAAACAATTTTGCCTTTTCTTTTGATTCAAATTTGACAGTGTTGTAAGAAGGGCGAGAAACAGTCATCTTTCGACGCTTAGAAGACTCTGCCATGATGAACAAAAACCCACGATACACTGGACATGAATCAAAGAAACCAGTACCAAAATAACCAAAACCAGTAACCCCAAAACCCCAATGCCAAATCAAGGAACACAGACAGAAAAACATTAGGCCATTAGTCCAAAAAGCATGGTAGAACAATAAGGATATGATATGAGCAAAATATGGAGCAAATCAAAGCAAACAAATCACAGAGATCATAAACCAAACATAAGGTTATCAGGCCAACAAAAAAACCAGTAGTGCAGCAGTAGAAAAACACAGCAATAGCCAATTAGAGAGATAATGAAAACCCAGGCTAAAAAAAAACAATCAGAAGAACAAAACAGAGCTAGATGAGCAATGAGCATAAGTCAGTCGCAGAATATGGAGCAAACCCCTGGACTAAACACATGAAGCAATCTCACAATCACATATGGATAAATAATGTAACAACAAGAAAATCCCAATATGAGACCTAAAAAGCCCTAAAAATTGTCAATGTTGAAACATATAACCGGCACAAATAAAACCCTCCCCAATGCATATTACAAGAAAAACACCATGAATCCTTGAGCAAGAGAAGGATATGAAATCAATAGGCAAACAACCAAAAACAACAAGAACAAAACCCTAGATAAAAACAGAGTACCAGCACAATCCTACTGCTAAACGAAGAAGAAAAAAAAAACTTACCAAAAATGAGGAAGGGGAAGTATGAAACGGAATAAACCTCCAATCCAAGAGTAAACCCTCAAATAAGCCCAGCAATGGAGAAAACAAAAGCCCTAGGGGAGAGAGAGAGAAGAACACGAAGAAGGGAAAGAAAAATGAACTCAAAAGACACCCCTGCAGATTTTAAATCTCGACAGCTCGCTCGAGCGAAGACTCGCTAGCTCGAGCGAGGGTAACAAAACCGCCAGGGTCGCTCGAGCCAGAAAGTGGTCGCTCGAGCCAGAAATACATGCTCTCAGGTCTTATACAGAAGCAGAAGCACGCTCGAGCGAGGACCTGGTCGCTCGAGCCAAGGATTTTTTTTTTTTTTAAATAAAAAACACCTAGGATGTCCTGTAATAGGTAAGATGACTAGGTGACATACTATTCCACAAAGACAAGAGTATTCATCAATTCTGAGTCCTGAAAAATTGAGAAAAGAGATGAAACACAAGCTCATGAATGAAACAGATAGTATTAAATCAAAGCCACACGCATCATGAGAATGCATAACTCAAAAACACACATGAGAGCTCAAATAAATGATGTGTGTGTGTGCAATCCTTGAGAGTCACATAGCTAGAGTTAATCCTCGTAGTGATCGGATGGCTGGACCTCCGACAAGAGTAACTGACCATCACAAAGAAAAGTCAAACCACTAGAAATCACGGGGTATTTGTTAAGTAAATGCGGAAGCTCCCCCTCAGACAATGATCCTTTTTTTTTTTTTTTAACACTTTTTTTTTTTTTTTGTGTGCACTCACTGGTGGCATACACGCTCAAGAGTATGGAGTCCAAACCAGAGAAGAATGAAATCATAATGATGGCCTGGTTGGTGCCTCTGAGGTAGCCTTTTCCTAATGCCCGAAAATCATATACTGAGAGAGAAACCATGGAAGTGAAATAAGATGGTAGATGGTTAAGAGACTTAACATCACCCATGATATACCAGTATAGGTCAATTCCTCTGAAAGAGTACAAGAAACACTGTCAGTGGTCCATAGAGAACTTTGATCACTTGTGCGGAAACCCCTGCAACAGTTTATCTCAAGGATGTGTACAGAATGAGATCATGAAGTAAATGAGTATGAGCATCCAGAATGAGCTATGAACAAAGATGAAAAAGATCTTGTATGCAACATGAGCAGTGTTCATATAAAATATGATGCAAAGATATCAGAACTCAATCATAGATTATCACATCCAAGAACAGTAAGTCAACCACTCACACTCACCTCACAGAAGCAGCCTGAATTCTTGAGACATTACACCCAAGGTCTTTCTAAGAAACTCAAATCGAAGAAGATCAAGGGGTTTTGTAAAAATATCGGCTTTTGATGCTCGGTAGAAACATGTTCCAAAACAACAAGGCCTTCATCCACTAACTCTCGAATAAAATGATGGCGGATGTCAATGTGTTTGGTGGAGAGTGTTGGATGAGATTTTTGAAATGTTTATGGCACTTGTGTTATCACAAAAAAGTGAGAGTGTTACATTCTATTCCATAATCATGAAGCATTTGCTTCATCCACAACATTTGGGCACAACAACTCCTGCGATAATGTATTCAACCTCGGCGATGAGAAGCGGAGATAGCATTTTGCTTTTTACTATGCCAAGAAACCAGATTATTTCCAAGGTAAAAACACCCCGGATGTACTTTTCCTATCATCGACACCACCCGACATCGGAAAAACCGATAATTTTTTGTAGTATCGTGGAAAACCAAACCCCATACCCCAAGGTCCCATTAACATACTTGATGATCGTTTTACAAGAAGGTGAGACTCTTTAGGACTGGCTTGGTAGCGAGCACAAACACCGACACTAAAGGAAATATCAGGACGACTGGCTGTGAGATACAAAAGAATCCCTATCATACTCCTATAAAGGGTAGGATCGACATCAATACCAGAAGACTCTTTGGAAAGCTGAAGTCTGGTGCTCGTGGGAGGGCGTGCATGTTTGGCAGACTCAAGTCCAAACCTTGACACGTGAGTTTTAGCATACTTAGGCGAGAAACAAATATACCGAAGGAGGCTGTTTAATTTGGAGACCCAAAAAATAAGACAACTCTCCCATCATGCTCATCTCAAACTCATGTGTCATGCAATCCGAAAAATATTTCACAAGATGATCAGCAGTGGAACCAAACACAATATCATCAACATATATCTGAGCAACAAGAATCTGAGACTTAGTATGTTTCACAACTAATGTCTTATCCACACTACCCCTTTGAAAATCATTATCAAGAAGAAAGGTAGTAAGCCTATCATACCAAGCCCGAGGGGCTTGTTTCAACCCATACAAAGCCTTGTCTAACTTGTAGACATGATTAGGACATTTAGGGTCCTCAAACCCTTTTGGTTGCTCAACATATGCCTCTTCTTTTAAGTACCCATTCAGAAAAGCACTTTTCACATCCATTTGAAACAATTTAAAGCCAAGGAAACATGCAACACCAAGTAAAATGCGAATGGATTCGAGGCGTGCAAGCTGGGCAAACGTCCCACCATAGTCAATACCCTCTACTTGTGTGTAGCCTTGAGCAACCAACCTAGCTTTATTCCTTACAACAGTACCATTCTCATCAGATTTATTTTTAAAGATCCACTTGGTACCTATCACATTCATGTCTCTAGGTCTGGGAATAAGAGTCCAAACTTTGTTACGTTCAAATTGACCTAATTCTTCATGCATAGCATTGACCCAACTATCATCTAGCAAGGCCTCTTTAAAATTCTTAGGTTCAATTAATGAAACATAACACATATGTGACACCTCATCCCGAATCTGTCTTCGGGTTTTCATTGGATCTGAAACACTTCCAATTACCTGTTGAGCTGGATGATTCAGTTTCACCCTTGCTGATGGTTTAAGTTCAGGACTTGGGGTGACAGGAGGAACAGGAGTGTTGTTCTTTTGAACACTCTTTGGACTTGAACTTACCTGTGAGGATGGTGCTGTAACAATTTCTTGTGATTGAGCCGCAGCATCTCCTTGATTTTGTGGTTCAGTATCCAAGATTGGAAACTCACCATTGCCATCCTCATTTGTTACTGAAGTAGGTGAACCTGTGTCATCTATAACCACATTGATAGATTCCATTAAAGATGAAGTTCGCAGGTTATAGACTTGAAAAGCCCTACTGTTGGTTGAATACCCTAGGAAAATACTTTCATCACTTCGGGAGTCAAATTTGCCCAAGGGCTCTCTATCTTTGAAGATGTAACACTTACTCCCAAATGTTTTGAAGTATTTTACATTAGGCTTCAAACCATTCCACAATTCATAAGGAGTTTGTAAAGTGCCGGGCCTTAAATACACACGATTTATGACATAAACAGCAGTATTTAAGGCTTCGGCCCAAAACTTTGGAGGAAGACTCTTACTAAGGAGCATGACCCTAGCCATTTCTTGAACAACTCTGTTCTTCCTCTCAACCACTCCATTTTGTTGTGGAGTAATAGGTGCAGAAAACTCATGCTTAATTCCATGCATATCACAAAAATCCGAAAACGAACTATTTTCAAATTCACGACCATGATCAGTTTGGATTCTTATGATACGCCTAATGGAAACACCCTGTTCATTTTGGATTTTAAGGACTAAAGCCTGGAAAGCATCAAACGTATCAGATTTTTCTCTTAAAAAATTTACCCATGAGAATCGAGTAAAATCATCAACAGTTAAAAAAATGTATCTTTTACCTCCAATGCTTTCAGTGCGAGTAGGACCCATTAAATCCATGTGAACTAATTCAAGAGGACGTTTGGTTGTAAAGCTGTTCACCTTTTTATGCGGAGCACGGGTTTGCTTGCCAAGCTGACATGGTCCACACACATGGCTCAAATTCTTACCTAGTTTAGGTACTCCTCTCACAAGTTCTTTGTTGGCTATCTTAGTTAGGTCTTTGAAATTCATGTGACCTAATCTTTGATGCCACAGATCAATGTTACTTATGATGGCAGAATGACAAGTGAGATCATTAGTAGTAAGAATCCCATAGCAGTTATCAGATGTGCGAACCCCATGTAAAACAGTATTTCCCTTTTTATCCAAAATTTCACATTTATCTTTTGAAAACAATACTTCATGATGGGAATCACACATTTGACTAATGCTCAAAAGATTAGCTTTAAGGCCATCAACAAGTAAGGCATTATCTAGCTTGGGAAGACCAGCAACACTTATAGAACCCTTACCAATGACTCTAGAAGTGCCGCCATCTCCAAAGGTAACAATTCCTCCTTCATATTTTTCAAGAGAGTTGAAGTAGGATTTGTTACCGGACATATGACGAGAGCACCCACTATCAAGATACCACATGTGTGAGTCACGTGCTTTTAGAGCAGTGTGAGCAACAAAACAAGTCAAATCATCTTTTCGAACCCAAATCTTTTTAGTCTTGGTGTTCTGCCTAGACATGTAAGGTTGTCTCCTAACCCAAAAAGTATTAGAATTTCTACCCTTTTGAGACACCTTACCAAATAGTTCAAAACAGTAAGGACGAATGTGGCCATACCTACCACAGTGATGACAAATAAAAACAGGCTTTACCTCCTTTTTGTTGGTCTTACCTGCTTTTGCTTGGTGAAGAGAAGGATCAACCTAGTCTATCTTCAATTTGCCCTTTGCTTGAGTCTTCAAGTTCTGTGAAGTAGAGGCCTGTCCTTTGTGAGCTGTCGTACCATAGCCTAGCCCTCTTTTGTCAGAATCCATTTGTTGAGACCCGAGTATGTCTTCTAGAGATCTGGAACCTTTGTTCCACATGGCAATTGTTGCTCTAGCAATACGGAGTTCTTCATCTTTCTGTCTGACTTTCTCTTCCAATGCAGCTTGTGACAGCTCAAGTCTTTCAAGTTTTTCTTCATATGTGGAATACACCTTCAGAAGTTCATTCCTTTCAGTTTCACAGGATAAAAGTTTTCCACATAAGTCTTGCATGTCACTTGAGATCTTGATGACATTCTGTTTTGCTGTCAAGAGTTCGCCTTTGAGCCAGACATTCTCACTCTCACATGTTTTGAGCTTGAGAGAGAGTTTGTCGTTGGTTTTAGACAAATTCAGAGATTCCTCATACAGCTTCTCGTAAGCTTGTTGTAGTTCTTCACCATTGATCTCATCAATGTCTTCAGATAGTTCATCATCCTCTCTTTGCTCCTCATTCTTCTTAACCTCATCCAATCTGGCAACCAAGGCAGACAAGTTGTTGGATGGAGGTGGAGGTGAATCTCCTCTTTCATGGAATTGGCTCAGAATTTCCCATGCATCTTTAGCCTTTGTGCAGTGAACGACCCGTTGCTGTTCTTCATTAGAAATTGCTCCACGAATAATGATTAGGGCTCTCTGATTGCCCGGATTATCTGCACTTTCTGTATCTTCTTCAATGGTTTGCCAACCTTCTGGTTCAAAGGCTCTCAGAAAAGCCCTCATTCTGATTTTCCAATACAGGTAGTTGGTCCCATCAAAGGTGGGGGCATGATGCAAGTTCTGACCACGGGCTGATTCCGAAGGCTTTGGAAGAGGTTGAGAAACCGTGGCCCAAAATGCCATGAAAGCACTATCCCCATCTTCACCAGATTCAGGTTTTTCGGGTTCTTGCTCCGACCCGCTTTCATCATCCCAAGTTACGGTGTAGACTTTCTTCTGATTCTTTTTCGTAGGGCATTCAAGGGATATATGGCCAAACCCTTGACATTCAAAGCACTTGACCCCTGGCCCCCTAACAACCTTCTTTTCAGTAGTTTGAGCTAATTTTGGTGGAAAAGTTTTGGGTTTGTCATTACTCTTCTCTTTTGAAATAGGGGCTCTGAAATTAGGCTTCTTTTTCAAAAAAATTTTAAACTGTTTTGTAAGCATAGCTGTCATCTCAGACTCTAAATCAAATTCAGTCTCTGGAGGTTTTGCAGTCTCATGAGTGCTTGTGAAAGCCATACTTTCTTTTTGCTTTTTCTTGGAAATTTGGTGTGCTTCATAAGTCTGGAAATTTCCAACCAATTGATCGAGCTTGAGGGTATCAACATTCTGAGCCTCCTCAATGGCTGTCACCTTTGATTGGAACCTCTCGGGAAGGGACCTCAAAATTTTTCCCACAACTTTTGCTTCCGGGATTTTTTCACCGAGAGTGAAACAGGAATTCACGATATCACTGAGTTTTGCATAGAAATCATCAAACGTCTCATCATCGCGCATAAAAAGGTTTTCAAAGGCGGATGTGAGACGTTGAAGTTTTGACCTTTTGACAGAGGTGGTTCCTTCGTGAATTGTTTCAAGAATATCCCACGCCTCTTTTGCTATTTCACACGTGCAAATTCGACGGAATTCTTGGTGTGACAGAGCGAAGAGGGAGTTGAAAGCCTTCTTTGTTCCAACTTGAGTTACGTAATCGATTGTGTCCCATTTATCAAGGGGTTTAGGAATATCAATGCCGTCTATAGTGACGATGGGTTCACTCCACCCAAAGACAACGATTGCCAAACTTTCTCTTCGTTGGATTTTAAAAATGCTCTCATACGAGCTTTCCAATAAGAATAGTTTGTACCGTCAAGTAAAGGGGGTCTATGAGTCGAGTTACCTTCACGAATAGAATCCATAATACTAGTCACACAAAATCACACTCCTATAGTTTTGATAAAAACAAAAGTTTTTTGATAAAACAAAGAGTGACCTGCTCTGATACCAATTGAAAATCCTATGTGATTCGTGATTAGATAAAGATTAAAATATTCCAAATCCCAAAAATTCCAAAAACACTCAATCTAAAATCATCAAGCACTTACGAGAGTGATTTTAGTTTGTTTGTTTTTAGGAATAAATAATAAATCAACACAAACGATTTTTTACGTGGAAAAACCAACAAAGAAGAACCTTCAATTGTAATCAAAAACCACGGGCGAACTGCCACTAATCAATCCACTATAGAAGGACTACAAGATTACAAAGAAACCATACAAATTACCCAACCCAGTCAATTTGTCTCTGAATCTTCTGTAACTCTTTCACCACGCCTTCGTCATGGAACTGATTCTGAAGTTGATTCCACACCACAACTTCACTTGTCGAATTCACGACTACATAAAGAATCAAACACCTTTTGAAACTTTACGTGTTGATCTTCGGATTCCACCGAAGGGAACACTCTTGAATATGTAGTATCAAACTCTTTGATGTATGAATCTTAACTCATGAGTTTAGAACTCTCTCAAGAACATCAAAGAAAACTTATCAAACTCTCAGAAGAAAACTTCAAACAAATACTCTAGAATTCTTGAATCAAATCTAGAAAAAGTTAGCTTAGTTTTAGGAGAAAACCATCTGCTTATAGAAAACCAAAAAGAATCCCAATCCTGAAAGAAACCAATCACTTGAAAATTTTCGGATTCTGAAGCTCGCTCGAGCGAGGCTCCTCTCGCTCGAGCGAGAAGCTTATCTCGTGTGATTTCTACTAGTGCCTTCGCTCGAGCCACGAACTCTTCGCTCGAGCAAGGAAGCAACACTTTCAGGTTTTTGTATGGAAGCAATTCGTCGCTCGAGCCACCTTCATCTTCGCTCGAGCGAGCATTGACCTTCGCTCGATCCACCAATTCCATGCTCGAGCGCACATTCATCACCTTCAGGTTTTATACTAGACGCAGTCCTTCGCTCGAGCGAGGACATCTTCGCTCGAGCGAGGAAGAAAAAAACACAAAAATTTTACAACTCAATCACTGAGTTTTGTTCGCGGGATTTTGACAAGATAGGACCTAACAGGTTTTATTGGATAGTTGAATCAAACAAATAAATAGAAGGGCAAAAATGTTTAATCTCATATTCTGCTTTTTTATAAGTTAGTGAAACAATTATCTGGAACACTACTATGCAAAATTGATAATATTCTCAATTTTACCAAATAGGACTTATTGGTTCAAAAATTTTTAGATAGGACCTAAGTCACCACAACATTTGTAAATGAGACTTTTAGGTAATTAACTATTTTTAAGTTTATCAATTTAAATATTAAATTTTTTTTTATTTATTTTTAATCTAAACCATCAATCTATTTTTGTTAAGTAAAATCGACAAGAAAATATATATTTTAGTCATTATACTCAATGTAGGTATATATATATAAAATGTCTAAAATATTATTTTTTGTTAAAATTTAATGACTAAAATATCATTTTTTTTCTATCAATTTTTAGTTAATGGAAAAAGATTGATGGTTTAGATTGAAAATAAATCAAAAATTTAATATTTAAATTGACAAAGTAAAAAATTCAAGACTTATTTTGTTACAAAGGTCACACTTTCTTTTTTTTTTTTTGGTAATTTCTCTTGAAATCTACTATTCATATTTTGTGTAAGAAATAATAATACTATACCCTCTCAAATTAAAAATCAATACAATATATTCTGTTATTTTTTGAATATTTTCAATATAATCCTCATATCTTTATTCTGTTAACAAACAAAAAATGTGCATATATTGTGAAAATATCATATTTAGAAGGAAAAAAATTCTTTAAAGATTTGTCATAAATATGATATGTGCATGTAGAGAAGTGGTTTTGAAATACTTCATAATCCAGTTAGACGTCCTTGATCCTCTGATTGCTACCTGAAAAAGAGATGAACACTCCAGTCGGGGGTGCCGAAATTAGCACTCTAACGGACAAGTTAATATTCTCTCCAATTTACTTTTATCTCAATTTATCTTGTAAATTCTCACATACCTTATTTGGTTGACATTCCTCCCTTTTTATATTACATCTGGGCCCAAGGGTCAGGCCCACTCTTGATCTCGCACATAGTTACTTAATCGGCCTTCCAGTTGAGTGTTGGCACCTATTCGGCTCCTTATATGGCCGATTCGTATATTCAGCTTCATGAGCCTCTAGTTAGGGTCAAATTGCCTTTGGCCTGATGTCGATCAAATGCCATGGCCTCTTCCTAATTGATTGTAGTCGGCCTCCATAATTGCCTCCCGAACATCTGACTAATACCAATTAGTTGGTATGTTTGGTTTTACGTATGGAAAGTAAAAAATACGACGCTCACACTTCTACCAATACCGAAGCGTCAGAATGAACACAGTTTAGAAATCATTATAACTTCCCGCCCCTTCATATACGTTGCTCATTTAATGTGATACAAAACTGCGCTGTCCCTTTGAATATTTTTTGAATATGCAAGGCTTTTTGGTTGTCTCACAGTATCACTCTTTCTTCACGACCTCTGCAATTCTCTCTCTAACCTGTAAGTTCTTCTCTTCTTTGTATTTTTTCCTCATTGCAGCTCCTATTTTCTGGTTCATTTTTAGATAGCGTATTTTCTATTCCGATTTGAATGGCGAAACATCTGAAACCTCTCCTTTCTGCGGACCGTATTTTTGCCTTTCGACGCCATTTCTCAATTCCAGATGACGTCCATCTATCACTCATGGCGGATAGCGTAGTTGACATGGAGAGGACTGATACAAGTATGATCATCTTTCCCCTCCTGTCAACCACTGAGGGTGGAGTCCGTTTCCCCTTTTATCCATTTCTGAGGGTTGTTTTTCACTATTGGGGTCTACTTCCTTCACAGCCAAACATAAATTTTTACCGAATCATAATAGGCATAATATAATTAAATCACTGACTTAGGATTAATCTAGAAATCCCTGCTATTCGGGATTGTTATGCCTTGGCAAAATCTTCTGGTCGGTAGGGATGCTACTTCCTCAAGGCCAAGGACACTTATCACCACTAGCTGACTATGCTTGCCAGCTCTAGTAAGCGTGTTGATGACGTCATGGTCATTGTCCGAGATAATTGGGAATTCGGCGAAGGCGAAGATCGCCTAGATCCTGTGCCTAGACAAAAAGGCAAACCAGGTGGCCATATAGACATATTTTTTTTGCGCATTTCTTACATGTTTACTCGGCTTTGATTCCATGTACTTATCATTTCATTTGTGCAGGTAACGATCTAAAGAAAGCACTCACTTCAACCAACGACACTGTACTTGAGCAAGTCAAAATCGCGCTCAAATTCTTTGGCTGTCCAAACCTTCAAAAGCAAGGCAGGCCGCCCATGTGCTACTGCGATATGACCCAACATATTCGACTTTTTCAGCTGTAGATCGTATCTCATTTCCAAGGGGTGAGCAGCATCTTACAACACTTATTTTCCCAAACTTCAAGAGCCTTAGGGACATCGGCCTTAAAGGTTCAGATTCAGACCTAGGCAGTGAAGTCGGCGATTAGGTCACTAAATAGTTGGGCCAATCTAACTCGGACGGGTTTGAGGGTCGTTTGGGGGAGGAAGTTGACGCGGCTCTTAATTTGGCTTTTGAAAAAGTTAGCTTCGACCTCCCACCCACTTCAGGCCAAATTGACACATTTTTAGAGATGATAATTTCACCGATCTAGAAGACCTACCTGACATAGATCCTGAAAACATAGCTAGGGAATCGCTCGCACAAATGGCGAGAAGGAAAAATGTCGAAAAGATGGCAGCCTGAAGGAGAATCGAAATCGCCAGATCTAAACCCCCACCACCTGTTCCTGTTGAGGACATGCAGCAAACTATGGTGGCCGAATCAGTCATTGAACACCCGAGCGACTTAGTTGCCTAACAAACGCAGGAGAAACGCCTCGCTAAGATTGAGGCCGACTCTTCTGAAGACTTAATCGATAAACGACATCGCATAGAAGAGTCCCAAAACTTGGCGGCGCCATTTGTTATCCAACCCAGAATGAAGAACGTGTCGGTTTCTGCTGATGCGTCGGCTGTGAAGGACCCTATCGTGGCTCTAAGCATGGCTTTGTCGATTTCTTTACCGATGGACAAGGTTGCATTCCATGTAGAACCAGACGTGGTTTTGATAGCATTAATTGCTCAGTTGGCGATATTGGTACGTAATTGGAAAACTTAATCTAGACACCCCATTTTTGACTGACCTTAAGACTCAGACGTCATCGATTAAGTGCTCGATGATAGCGCATGTTGTGCTCGTTTCGAGTTTCCGGAGTTTTGGCCGACTGCCCTGCCTCCGGGCCTTTGAACTCTTTGTGCTTCGGCTCAGTTTGCGGACCAAGACTTATTTTCCTTGCCTGAGGGAAGGAGAAGTCTTAAAGACCATCTCTTTGTGGTTGTAGACCACTTTTCCCGTTTGGAGACTAGTTTCCGATTTTCAGAGCTTTCGGCCCCGCGCCTTGTCTCGAGACCACTTCACGTTCGCCGTTTGGCATGGTTTTTGAACCACACCTTGTTTCCTTGGCCTAGAGGGCCACTGTGGTTTGGTAAACCACTTTTTTGGTCGTAAACCACTTTTGTTGCTTGTCAGCTAGTTTTCGAGGCTCCCGGCTGCGCGCTTTGACTCCCGAACTTTCGTCTTGCATCTGTTTTGGCACAAACCTTGTTTTCCTTGTTTGGAAGGTGGGACTAGGGTGGGAGACCAGTATTTGCCCTTGGAGACCACTTTTTCTCCTACCAACTAGTTTTTTGGTCGGACAACTGGTCTCCCTGATCTTTGGACCACCAAAAGTGGTCAGCCACCACACCATTAGCTTGTTTTCATCCTCTGGACTCTCTCCCACCATGGCCGACCAGTTGTTGATTTGGGAGACCACTTAAAGTGGTCGGCCGACCAATTTAGGTAGCTGGCTGGCCACTTTAAGTGGTTGGCTGCTTTTTGTCACCTTTTTGGAGATATTTTCCTCCAGTTGGTACAGCGGGAGGGCACAACAACCATCCTCCATACATGTGTATGGAGGGATGGTCTTGAACCTTAGCTTCTCCTAGAATCTTTAGCTTTTGTTCTCTATAAGAGGGAGGCTCCTCCTCCCTCCTCTAGGTTCAGAAATTGGAGGTTTGAGATATACATACACTCTTGTATCTATATCTGCTTGTTTGTTCTTATTTTATGCCTTAAAGTGTAGTTTTGTCTTACTTTAACACACAAACACACACGCAAACACCATACTCTTGGAGCTGATGTCCCTTGAGGTTGTTTTTGGAGTTCTTGGACTGGTTTAAGCTTGAAAAACCTGTTGGAGTTGCAGCTTTGAAGGTGGTCATCAAGGGTGAGTTTCTAACCCTTAAAACCCCTATTTTGCTTAAGCTTTTGAGCCTATTTGCATGCTATTTTGAGATTAACTTCCTACTGCAAAAAGTTCTGAATTTTGGTGCTTAAGATCTTGGTTTAAGATCACTTTTGTGTTTGGGGTTGTTTACCCCGTCTTAGGCCTTGTTTGGCCTTGCTTTTGTGCCTCATTTTTAAGCTTTGGGACCACCTTGTTTTGGCCTCCTCACCACTGAAACTCAGAGGAATTTCAGTGGTGGGAAGGGTGTTTTGAAGTCCCAAATAGGAGAGGGCCATTCCCTCTCCTTGTGTCTTCAATACTTGCTTCATTAGCCTCATGTGTGAGCATGTTTGTTAAGCTTATGCTGACCATATCTTAGCTTGTATTTGGGGTTATTTTAGCATGCCTTAGATCTGTTTTAACTTGTCTTGATCATCCCTTGCATGCATAATACACTTGTAGTGTAATCCTCACAAACTAGTCCTTGTATGCTTCGTGAAGTAGCATGTCATTCTAGGTTTTTTTGTTTCCATTTCAGCATGTTTTTGGTGATGTTTTTCCATGTCATGACTCTATTTTGGTTTGGTTTGGTTGGCCCTTGAATGCTGCATGCACTTGTAGTGCAATTCCATGAAATAGCCTAACATGCATCATGCTTTAACTTGTCATTCTAGCATGCTTTTGGCTTAACTCTAAGCAACTTTTTTCCATGTCTTAGCATGGCCTAGCTCTAATTTTGGTAATTTTGGCCATGCATGACTTGCTTTGTATAGCCATGGTTCAATCTAGCTTGTTAGCTTTGTGCATCAAGTCCATTAGCATGCTTTACTTGGACTATTTGAATGATTTGGAATAATTTATTATGTGATTTCAGTCCATGTTTCATGCTCATGCACTCACATTTATCATTCATTCAATGCGTTGGAGGGTTTGTCCCTTTATGCCTTAACATGAATCATTGCTAGTGCACCCAGCAAAAATCCACAAACCTCGAAGTATCAACCCCAAGGTCATAGGGTCTTCCATGCCCTCTATATGCCTTTGTCCATGGCTCTTCAAATCCTTGCTGAAAAAGGCCATCTCAAACCCCTCGAGCCTCTGCCTCTCCCTAGTCATCTTCCACCCGGTCATGATACTACTTAGTACTGTGCGTACCATCAACAGACCGGTCATAGCACCGACAATTGCTTCCGTCTTTGCCACGAAGTACAGGATTTTTTGACAACGGGGTCGTCATCCCACCAAGCTCAGCAAAGTCTATTGTCACTAGATTAGTGAACTTGAGGGATAATACGAGTATGTGATCAGGGGATGAACCACCTGCGAGCAGCGCTCGATTTACTCCAGATGTGGCGTGTGGCATGCACTATTTTGAGCATTTGCGAATGCTAGTTTTTGTACTTTCTGACTTGGGTATTGGGTCGGTTTTGTTGTTTTGTATAGAGTCAGCCTTTTTTTTCCTAGTCAGTTGGGTCTGTCTTGATGTATCGAGTCAATCCTGTTGTGTAGGAGTCGGGTGATTCCAGGAGTGTTACCTCGGACATCACTATTTTTTTTTTTTTTTTGCGTTTGTCTTTTCGCTTTCTTTTGAGTCTGTTTCTGTCATGGAGCTAGTTACACCAGAAGATCTGAATGAAGCAGCAGTGGTTTTCATGTTTTTGTGCTTATTTCTACTTTGAGCCTATTGTGCCAACAAGTTTAGAATGAAACGGCAATGCATTTCACCTGCTCTTTTGTGCCTTGAAATTATTGCATTGACCTTAGTTTTTCAAAACCTTTTTAACACTGCGGTGAAAACAAAGAGGGAGGAATTCCTCGGGTTTTGCAAAATTTGATCAATTGAGAGAAAGAGAGGCGTGCTAAGCCCTTGTTGAATGAGATCATGCTTGTTAGTGTGAGTATTGAGAAAAATCCTAGCTTGATCTAGATTGGTTCCGCATTGTTTTCGACGTGAGCGATTCGTCGCTTTCTTAAAAGATTTCAAAAAATGTCTTGCATGGTCCTGCGAAGACCTGTGTGGAATCGCTCTTGAGATTGTGCAGCTTAGGATCGCTCTCAGCCTCGAGACCCGACCCCTTACTTTCAAACCTTGAACTTGGATTTAGAATGTTCAACGGTCAACTACAATGTGAGGCATGTGTGGCCAAATTTGAAGCAGCCCATGAATTAGCGGCAACAAGGTCAGATCAAGAAAGTTAGACATCATTAAAAGAAGCTTATGAAGCTAGATCAGAAGCACCCCTCGTACTGGGGGCAAAAGAATTTCAAATGTGCTCGAAGAGCGAAAAATTGGGACGTTTCTCAAGCTAACAAAGATCGGCAAGAATGCCAAATCGCAGAAGGGAGGAAAAAAGAAAGTATTGCTGAAGGACAACTGAGTTCCTATCCACCATACTAGGGGCAAATTCAGCCCCCGTTGGATAGACTTCTACATCATCAGCGAACAGCAGCCATTCTTTTGGATACAGATGGCCTCGAGATCCTAAAACCATTTGACATGGACAAAAGCTACACTTTTACCCTTGAGAGGCTCGCTGGGCCAAAAACCCGGAAGGGCGACCCAGGCAAAAGTTAGAGCAAGAAAAAGAAATAAAAAGAAAAGAAAAGAAAAGAAAATTGAAAAAAATGAAGAAAAAGAAATAAAAAAAAATAGAAAAAATGAAAAAAAAAAAAAAAAGAAGAGAGAAATGAAAAGAAAAGAAGAACATAGCTCGCAAGGTTGAAAACCCGGAAGGGCGGCCTTGGCAAAAGTTAGAGTACAAAAGGAGAGGTTAAATACCTGAGTGTACCTTAACCGGAACTACGTAAGGCTTGATTCCCATGTTTGGGATACGTAGGCAACTTCATTCTGAAGTCCAGCCATAAACACTTCCAAATCAATTGTGTCCATATGATGGTTCTGGTCATCTTTGTCTTCTCTGTATCCGAGAGTTTGGTTGTGACCTTCATTATGAGGACTAGTTATAGTGTGCTGCAGTGCCATTCAAACAAGAGGCAACTTTCCGTTGCCGTACAGTGTGCTGCGGTGCTTTTCACCAAGGGGCAACTTTCGTTGCCATGAAGCTCTCTTCAAACAAGGGGCAATTTTCCATTGTTTGGGATCTAAGGTTGTGCATCTAACGAGTAAATTCTGTGTTGGTCGAGCAGTGGCCATTTGCAAAAACAGTTTTTGAGAATTTTTACTGAGGTTGACTAATTTTCTTGAGAACTATTCAATTTTTCCAAAACTGGACCATATCTTGGACCCGAAAAAGGAAAATTTTTAGTCCTCATAACCTGACTTGCATAATTTCAAATCATAAAATTGAATAAGTATGTTAATCTAACTCTCATATTGGTCAAAATTGTTTTAGTAGAAAACCAAAACAAAAAAATGGTCAAAATGATAAACTAGGGGCACAGTTGAGTCAGATGTTCTGTCTTTTCCCCATTGTCAACATACTTGCCAGAAAGGGCACTCTATTTGCTAAGAAAGGCACTCTACCTACCAGAGAAGGGCACAATTGAAGTTAACAAGCAAAGGTCAGAAAGCTCTCAACATCCTCCGAGCGGTGAGGTATCAAGCCAAGTGCGAAACATGAATTGGAAGGGATCAAGATATTCCATCCCCTCATCAAGGGCATCGACTAGACGTCACCGAAAGAAATACCCGTGAGCTGAAAATGTTAGGCATGAACCCACAACCTCCTGTTTATCCATTAACCACCCAAGGAAGGGATAAAAAAATGTGGGATTGAAGAATAGAGAGATGTGCGATGAGAGAAAAGGTGAGAAAAGGGTTTTTGAGAGAAAAACCAAGCTTGAGGGTCGAGTGATATGAGAATCACAAATGAGAAAGGGTGGGAAACAATACCCAGAGAAACTAGCTCCTCGTGACCTGAGAGGTCTCCCGTCTTTGTAACACGTCTAAGTGTTGTGCCTGTTGTTTTGTTTGTCTTGATTCTTGTTTTGAGTCGTTTCGACTGTTTCTCGATGTGTTTAGGTTGTTTTACCTTTGTTTCCCTTTGTTGAGTCATTTTTGCTGTGGTCAGTCGTAGGCTCAATACCCGGTCAAGAATTCATTTCTTAACTTCAATTTCAAAAAATCTTTTTGTGCTCAAAGTGCTGTGCCATTCTCCACATTTGTGCAAAACAAGATTTGTTCTTTCATAAAACTACAGGGTTCAACACAGGTCATGTGAGAATTGTAGAACCAGGACCTATCTGAAGCTATATAGGTTCCAAACTACAGAGGAAAAGAAAAGAGGGAAAATTTGGAGCACCTGAGTTTGTCCCAACTTCTACAAGTGCCATCATTGCATCTCGTATGTTCGGAATGAACTGTGAGTTCAGAGTGAGCAATTTGCTGTATGAGCTGTGTGCTAAATAAATCGAATACTATGCTATGAACTATGAGGTCAGAATGAGCAGTGTGCTGTATGAGCTGTGCGCCAAATAAACCGAATACTGTGTTTTGAGCTATGTGTTTAGAGTGAGCAGTATGCTGTATAAGCTATGTGCCAAATAAATCGACTACTGTGTTTTGAGCTGTGTGCTGAGAATGAGCAGTGTGCCGTACGAGTTGTGTGTTCAAAGTGAACAGAATATTGTATCAACTGTTTCAAAGCTAGAATGGCGATCAGAAGTGCTCTCCCGGAGCACCATTTCCCTGCCAGGGACATCTTGGCCGTGTTTGCAATGAGTTCCTTGGAGATCAACTGCGACAGTGGAAACTAGAGTTCGAATGGCTGATGCCTAAAATACAAAGGTTTGGAATTTTTAAGACTAAAGTCTGGTTTAAATACCCAAGGGTGTATCCCCGGCTTGAAATCTGTATGGAAGCCCCATAGGTTGAGGTAGCGGGTACGCCCCTCGGTTCTGGATACTGAACCAACCTAGTCTGTCACCCCATTGGAGAATAGGGAAAGTTGTGAAATTGGCCGGGAAGAAAAGCAGCATCCGTGGTTTCCCCAACAGACATTGCTCCTTGTCAGCATCTCTAGACCTTTGCACTGTGAGTTGAAGCTAAGTGTTCAGAGAACACAAGGGGAGATCCCAATTAGAGTAGAGCGGTTTATCGCCACTCACCCCGTGAGGTGCTTTCTAGAGCGCCGCTATGTTTGTTTATTGCATTCCTTAAATATCATGCAGTGTATTGCGTTGTACCTATCTGGTTTCTTTCCCGTTCATGCACGGTATTGTGTGTACTGTTCATTTGGGCAAGTTCCAGTTCAGTTTGACTGATACCTTCCCTCTCTCGCGTGTGATATGCTGAGAGGTTTTCCCTTTCTTCTCTTGCATGTGATGCACTGAGAGGTTTTTTGTCTTTCCTCTCTTGCATGTGATACGTTGAGAGATTTTTCCTTTCCTGTCTCGCGTGTGATACGCTAAGAGGTGTGCCTTTCCTCTTGTTGCATTGTTATGCACATTCTCCTTTTTTTTTTCGAAACACGGAGATGTCCCTATGTTTTTTCTTTTTTCCAAAACACGGGGATACGTCCCTATGTTTCTCCTCCATTCCAAAACACGGGGATAGGTCCCTATGTTTCTTCTTCTTTTTTTTTTGAAACACGGGGATACGTCCCTATGTTTCTCCCTCTTTGGTTAAGAGCATTTGGAATACGTTCCAATGCTTGTACCTTTTCAAAACACCGGGATATGTCCCTGTGTTTTCCCCCCTCTTTGGTTAAGAGCATTTGGAATACGTTCCAATGCTTGTACCTTTCCAAAACACCGGGATATGTCCCTGTGTTTCTCCCTCTTTGGTTAAGAGTATTTGGAACATGTTCCATTTACCTTTTCTTCTCTCGTGTTTGGCGCGCGTTTGGTTTACCTTTCCTCTCTCGCGTGTGCTACGCTAAATTCCTCTCTCGCGTGTGCTACGCTAAGAGACTTTCCTTTTCCTCTCTCGCGTGTGCTACGCTGAGAGATTTTTCCCTTTCATCTCTCTCGTGTGCTACGCTGAGAGATTTTCCCTTTCCTCTCTTGCGTGTGATACGCTGAGAGATTTTCTCCTTCCCTCTCTCACGTGTGATACGCTGAGAGATTTTTCCTTTTCTCTCTCGTGTGTGATACGCTGAGAGGTGTGCCTTTCCTCTTGTTGCATTGTTACGCACATTCTCCTTTTTTTCCGAGACACGAGGATATGTCCCTTTGTTTCTTCTTTTTTCTGAAACACCGGGATACGTCCCTATGTTTCTCCTTCATTCTAAAACACGGGGATATGTCCCTATGTTTCTTCTTCTTTTTTTTCGGAAACATGGGGATACGTCCCTATGTTTCACCCTCTTTCCGAAACACCGGGATACGTCCCTTTGTTTCTCCTTTTTTGCTTAAGAGTATTTGGAATATGTTCCAATGCTTGAGCCATTCTAAAACACCGGGATACATCCCTTTGTTTCTCCCTTTTCGGTTAAGAGCATTTGGAATATGTTCCAATGCTTGAGCCTTTCCGAAACACCGGGGATATGTCCCTTTGTTTCTTCTTCTTTCCCTTTCCTTACATGATTTCAGCGTGTTTGGAATTTATCTCAGGTTGCGTTGTGTACGCACCTGGGCGATTTTTTTTGGAGCTCCTCTTACAATTTCAGCGTGGTTTGAGTGTTCCTTTCCTCACATGATTTTAGCGTGTTTGGAATTTATGTTAGGTTGCGTTGTGTATGCATATGGGCAGTTGTTTTTTGGACCTCCTCTCACGATTTCAGTGTGTTTGGAATTTATCTCAGGTTGTGTCGTGCACACACCTAGGTGGGTTGTTTTTGTTTTTCCTCCTCTCATGATTCCAGCATGGTTGGAGTATGTCACCCTTTGCATCGCACTGTCTTGTGCATCGCACTGTTTTGTGCACCTTACTTGCACTGTTTTTTGCGCATCGCACTGTTTTGTGCATTGCATCATTCTCGCTATTTTGCGCATCGCACTGTTTTGTGCATTGCATAGTATCATTCGCTATCTTGCACGCCTTTTGTGCACTTGTTAGTGCATTGCACCGCATTGTTATGTGTCGCACTTACATTGCATTGGTATGCACCCCTTTTCGCATTGTTATGCACCCCTTTACCGCATTGTTAGGTTGCATTGTCATGCACCCCTTTACCGCATTGTTATGCATCACACTTAGGTTGCATTGTTATGCACCTCTTCTGCATTGTTATGCGTCACACTTAGGTTGCATTGTCATGCACCCCTTTACCGCATTGTGATGCGCCCCTCACATTGTTATGCGTCACGCTTAGGTTGCATTGTCATGCATCCACACTTTGCTTGCGTTGTCACGCACTTTTCACTTGCATTGCTATGCATGTTTCTAACGATATTGTACCTGTTCAGTTTATTTCTTTTGCCGGCACGATATTGTATGTACGGTTCATTTGAAGCTGGCGCGACCAGCTGAACTGGATGGTATTGTATGTACTCCGCGTGAGATGTAGCGAGAATTGTATAATTCTCTTACATCCTTTCTGCATGTAATATAGTTTGATTTGTATTCACTTCCTTAAACTGTTGCATTTATTGTGTATATTTGCTTCATTACAGCTTTCTTTGCATGATCATAAGTTATGTTCGGCTTTGTGCATGTCCTTTGCATTTTGCCCCAGCTTGCGGGCACATCTCTTTGTTATCTTGCATGTTTGTCTAAGTCTTCGGCCTTGTCAAAAATGGGTCATCTTTGGGCTTTGACATTCACTCTCGTCACGTATGACTTTTGAGTTCTGTCAAAGAGGGACAACTGTAGACACCCGATTTTTGACTAACCTTAAGACTCAGACATTATCGATTGAGCGCTCGGTGATAGTGCATGTTGTGCTCATTTCGAGTTTCCGGAGCTTTGGCTCAGTGCCTTGTCTCTGGGCCTCTTAACTCTTTGTGCTCCCGCTCAGTTTGTGTACCAAGCCTTGTTTTCCTTGCCTGAGGGAAGGAGAAGTCTTGTAGACCATCTCTTTGTGGTCGTAGGCCACTTTTCCCATTTGGAGACTAGTTTCCGGTTTTCGAAGCCTTCGGTTGTGCGCCTTGTCTTGGGACCGCTTAACGTTCTCCGTTTGGCGTGGTTTTTAAACCACACCTTGTTTCCTTGGCCTAGAGGGCCACTGTGGTTTGGGAGACCACTTTTGTGGTCGAAAACCACTTTTGGTGCTTGTCAGCTAGTTTTCGAGGCTCCCGACTGCGCGCTTTGCCTCCCGAACTTTCGTTTTGCATCTGTTTTGGTTTGTTTTTGGTACAAACATTGTTTTCTTTGTTTGGAAGGTGGTGCAAGGGTGGGAGACCAGTATTTCCCTTTGGAGATCACTTTTCCTCCTTCCAGCCAATTTTCTGGCCTAACAACTGGTCTCTCTGATCTTTGGACCATCAAAAGTGGTTGGCCGCCACACCATTTGCCTGTTTTCATCCTTTGGGCTCTATCCCACCATGGCCGACCAGTTGTTGTTTTGGGACACCACTTAAAGTGGTCGGCCCACCACTTTAGGTAGCTGGCCGACCACTTTAAGTGGTCGGCTGCTTTTTGTTACTTTTTTGGAGATATTTTCCTCCAGCTGGCACAGCTAGAGGGCACAACAACCGTCCTCCATACACGTGTATGGAGGGATGGCCTTGAACCTTAGCTTCTCCTAGAATCTTTAGCTTTTGTTCTCTATAAGAGGAAAGCTCCTCCTCCCTCCTCTAGGTTCAGAAATTGGAGGTTTGAGATATACATACACTCTTGTATCTATATCTGCTTGTTTGTTCTTATTTTATGCCTTAAAGTGTAGTTTTCTCTTACTTTAACACACAAACACACACTCAAACACCATACTCTTGGAGCTGAGGTCCCTTGAGGTTGTTTTTGGAGTTCTTGGACTAGTTTAAGCTTGAAAAACCTGTTGGAGTTGCAGCTTTGAAGGTGGTCATCAAGGGTGAGTTTCTAACCCTTAAAACCCCCATTTTTACTTAAGCTTTTGAGCCTATTTGCATGCTGTTTTGAGATTAACTTCCTACTATAAAAAGTTTTGAATTTTGGTGCTTGAGATCTCGGTTTAAGATCACTTTTGTGTTTGGGGTTGTTTACCCCGTCTTAGGCCTTGTTTGGCCTTGCTTTTGTGCCTTCTTTTTAAGCTTTGGGACCACCTTGTTTTGGCCTTCTCACCACTGAATCTTAGAGGAATTTCAATGGTGGGAAGGGTGTTTTGAGACCCCAAATAGGAGAGGGTCATCCCCTCTCCTTGTGTCTTCAATACTTGCTTCATTAGCCTTATGTGTGAGCATGTTTGTTAAGCTTATGTTGACTATATCTTAGCTTGTATTTGGGGTTATTTCAGCATGCCTTAGATCTTTTTTGACTTGTCTTGATCATCCCTTGCATGCATAATACACTTGTAGTGTAATCCTCACAAACTAGTCTTTGTATGCTTCATGAAGCAGCATGTCATTCTAGGTTGTTTTGTTTCCATTTTAGCATGCTTTTGGTGATGTTTTGCCATGTCATGACTCTGTTTTGGTTTGGTTTGGTTGGCCCTTGCATGTTCCATGCACTTGTAGTGCAATTCCATGAAATAGCTTAACATTCATCATGCTTTAACATGTCATCCTAGCATGCTTTTGGCTTAACTCTAAGAAGCTTTTGTCCATGTTTTAGCATGCTCTAGCTCTGATTTTGGTAATTTTGGCCATGCACGACTTGCTTTGTATAGCCATGGTTCAATCTAGCTTGTTAGCTTTGTGCATCAAGTCCATTAGCATGCTTTACTTGGACTATTTGAATGATTTGGAATCATTTATTATGTGATTTTAGTCCGTGTTTCATGCTCATGCACTCACATTTATCATTTATTCAATGCGTTGGAGGGTTTGTCCCTTTATGCCTTAACATGAATCATTGCGTATGCCTTTATGCCTAAGCTTGTGAGCCATCATTTCAATGTGTTTTTGGGGTTATCTTGCCATGATATAACTCTGATTTTTATTGGTTAAGTCATCCCATGCTTGGTCCTAATAGGTGTAGTGTAATCCACGTTATTTGCCTTGCATTCATCATGCCTTATGCCCTTCATGCTTGCTTGTTTTGGCTTCCTTCCATGCATGTTTTAGTATCATTTTGACATCTACTAGGACTATTTTGGCTTGCCTTTGCTATATCCTTCATGCTTTGTATAGCTGTAGTGCAATTGGCCTTGCTAGCTTTATGTTTTGTTGACTCATGCATGCTATCTTTGAGCTATTTAGATGATTTGGCATCATTTAATACTTCGTTTCAGAGCTTATAGCATTGCCATGTTCCCACTTCTTTCATGCTTTGAATGCCCTTAAGTGTTGTGCATTGTTGCCTTACTTATGGCCTAGCATGTATGCCATCTTGCCTAAGCCTTTAAGCCCCTAACTTAGCATGTTTTGGTCCATGTTTAGACCTACTTGAGCTCTGTTTATGGTTGGTTCATGCATATTTGCCATGTATTGCATGTCTCCTTTGTAATCCTCTTTGGTAGCTTTAATGCTTAAGGACCATTGCATGCTTTACTTGTGTTGGTTAAATGATATGGCATCATTTCTTACCTCATTTCAGTGCACTTAGTGTTGCTACACTTCCACTTTTTTCACTCTTTGAGCACTCTCGAGAGTTGTGCTCTTAGGCCTCTTTGGTAGGCCATTGCATTGTGCATGCTTGTATGTGCTTCATGTGCCTTAATTTTACCACCATTGGCCGCTGATTTGGGCATGACTGAGGGCTACCCCCTTTTGGTTTAAGTCCATTTAGCATTGTGTATGCCATGTAGTTCATCGCATTGAGTATGCCATGTGGTTTGCATGCTTGTCTCTTGCATGTTTGCATGTTTTGCATGCTCGAGTCGCATTGTGTATGCCATGTTTTTGTTGCATTGTGTTTGGAATAGGTGTTAGTCCAAACACGGGAAACGAGAGGCGTTTCATACTTAAAGTGATGAAACGTGCCTTAATTCCTGGTCGCCGACGCTCTTGATCATACATGATAGAGTTCTAGGCCTTATGTGTTTACTTGTGCATTCATTTTACATTGAATTGTGCAATTTCGCCTCTCGGGCATCATGTATTGAAATGTGCGATTGGCGGCCCGAGGGTCGAGAACCACACTCCCTTGAGCTCATGAAATGATAGGGAGGGTGGTTGTGCACACATACCTTGCAAATACACTACCATGCCCTTTCTTGCTCTCTGTTGTAGAAAACTAGAGTCTGGCAGCAACAACTGGTCGACCAGCCAAAAAAACTAGCTGGCTGACCACTTTTTGTAGTTTTCAGTACAAAAAGTGGTCGGTAGGTGGCTGCAGACACCAATAACTGGTCGACCAACTTCCCACAGGTTCCCATGGTGGAGTTTAAGCTTCTTGGAGCTTGGTGCAAGGTTCTGACAACAATTGAAAACAAAGGCAATTGGGGCATCGCGTTGGATTTCTGAACGAGGCGACCGGGCATGCATACACTCTTCTCCCTCTGAAGCCATTGTTTTATTGCTTTACTTAGCTAATGTGTTTAGCTAGTTTATGCTTTGGCTTGTATTTAAGTAGTTAATGCGTTTGGCTGCTTAACTGTTTTGTAATAGTTAGTTAACTAAGATTAGTTAATTAGCTTTATTTTGTAATAATTAGTTTAATTAGCTTAGATTAGCTAGTTAGCTTCTTATTCGGACCCTCCGTTGAGAGGGCCAACTGTTGTAATAAGCGTGTGTGCGTGTGATGCATGTCTTCCAACCCCCATTTCTTTCTCCCTTTTACTTAATCGCTTATGATGGTTAGTTTTAGGGCATATTTCATTTAGCATACCTTATGCTTTGCATGTGTGCATCCATTCATCTGTTTTGCATGCACCGGGCTCGGCGCATCATACTAATTGCATTGTATTTTCAATACATTTACTTGAATACGTGTTCAACAGCATGTTATCGAGTTGCATTTTACATGACATTCTAGGTAGCCGAGCCTATCTTAGGTACATTTTCGCATGTGTTGCATTAGCCATCTTAACATGAACTAGGATCATGCATGATTTCTAACTAGTTCTTTGTTTTGGCTCGGAGTACACTGTGAGTGTTTACGGTTTAGCATACTTGTCATGACCTGAACCCGCCCCTATGGGTTAAGGCCATAACCGGCTAGTAATCACGAGATTACCTACGGCCTCAAACCAAATAAGACAAAACTCATCAAAGTAAAGGGGCCAAACGGAAGCAAATTTAAAGCTTTGTCCATAGAGCCGTGCTTATATGCACATCATAACATTCCATACATACATGTGTTAATAACTCATAGCACAAAGTATAGTAACATAAAGTTCTGTATAGACAAGATCATTCAAATCTAAGTCAGCCAAACAAAACTATACACAGACGTAAACCAAAGTCCTCGCCAACATGACAAAATGGTACAGAATGGCAAAAGGGCGAAGATGTGTCTTGTGCATGAGACGCAAGGGCTAACTTTTCAAAACCTTAGTTGTCCCATACAGACTTCACTAAGGCTGGGTCTGGAACTCTCTTGGCTCACCTACAAACACATGAATGAGCGTGAGCGAAAGCCCAGTGAATAATATCAAATAAAGAATATCCATTGGAACAACATACATTAAACGGCCTTGGGCCCAATTTATATTTCTAACTACTACATACATACATAGACATATGTAAGTTAAGTAACTGCAGTTCCAAACACTTCATACGGCCTCGGGCCCAATTCATTAGTATCATTCAGGTCAAACTGGCCTTTGGCAAAATGACAAACTGGCCTTTGGCCTATTCATTCATTCATTCATGTCGAAATGGCCTCTGGCCCATTTATACTATCATGTCAAACTGTTATTCGTGTCAACTATCATTCGTGTCAAACTGTTATTCGTGTCAAACTGTTATTCGTGTCAAACTGGCCTTTGGCCCATTCAAAATGACAAACTGGCCTTTGGCCCATTCAAAATGACAAATTGGCCTCTGGCCCATTTATTCATGTCAAAACGGCCTCTGGCCCATCCATTCATGTCAAAACGGCCTCTGGCCCATCCATTTATTCTTGTCAAAACGGCCTCTAGCCCATCCATTCGCTCTTGTCAAAATGGCCTCTGGCCCATTCATTCATTCTTGTCAAAACGGCCTCTGGCTCATTCCTTCATTCTTGTCAAAACGGCCTCTAGCCCATTCCTTCATTCTTGTCAAAACGGCCTCTGGCCCATTCGTTCATTCTTGTCAAAACGGCCTCTGGCCCATTCACTCTATTATTCAGATCAAACTGGCCCCTGGCCCACTCATTTGGTATAGCAAACATTGTCCACCAATCAAATCAACGAACTTATAAAACTTACATAGAAGTAAGCAATTGGACAACAATATATTTCAGTTATCTTTGTTAAGATATTACTCACAGTGATCGGCTGGTTGATTTGGCCTGGAGCTTGACCCTACACATCACATAACACATATGGGTCACTACCGATTCAATCCATTCTTTAATTCACATATTCTTCTCTAGGCTTCATTCTTATCTCTTTAACTTAATTACAATGCTCAATGCATGTCTAAGAGTACTTAGAAGTGAAAGAGAACAAAAAACGAAACTCAGAATGTCTTTTCAAAATTTCAAAAAATAGGGTCCCCACTCGAGCGGACCCTTGAGGCCTGCAAAAGTACTGGTTATGTCGAATTTACGCTCGATCTCGGACTCTGGCGCTTGAGCAGAAGGCCTCTCTACATAGTTCCCCGCTCGAGCATGAACTTCCCCGCTCGAGCGGACATCCATGTCTGCAAAAATACTGGGAGCACGAATTCCCCGCTCGAGCGGCACTTTACCCGCTCGAGCAGACATCAAAAATTCTGAGTTTTCCAAAACACATTTTTGAGCCGAAATTTGACATTCAAAGGTTCCAAAACACATGATTTCAATTTAAAAACATGCAAACACATTACTTTACATGAGAGTATCAAAGTATGACCCCAAATTGTTCAAAGTCATCATTTAATTCCCAAATAGATCGACATTTCTTTCGTATGATCAAAATCCAAACATTCAAACTTCATACCAAATCCATGACTTCTTCAATCAGGCATGCATGTCAAATTTTGACTTCATTTCTATTACAGATGGTACAAGTGATGCTCCAAATCATGAAGCTACACAAAACTACTCATGCATGTAAGGTTTGATGCTCCATTCTTCACATTTAACATGCTACATGCTAGAACACCCAAAATTGTAACAATTATGCACATGCAAGTTCATTTTAACTTCAAATTCAGCTCAATCTTAGCCATGAGCTACCATATCACTTGATTTCACAAAATTACATACTCAATTCATAAATCAAGAATTGGTTACTTACCTAGAGGCTTAATTCTTCCAATCTATAGCAAATTCTTGAGTTTAATTCTCCAATTCTTCACGAACTTGAGCTAAACCTTCAATTCCCTACACTATCTCCCTCTAATTCGGCTCTTTCACACTCAAGAGCCCAAAATCAGCCAAAATGAATCCAAAAGAGAGAGATTGAGTGCATATCACCCTTTATATAGCCCCACTAAGTCAATTATTTTAATATTAGGTGGTTGGGCACTTAATTGATTGTTCTGAATCTAATTATTTTGATCTGAATCAATTTTCAATCAAATTTCACCGTAGGCTCTAAAAATTATGCCAATCACGATGGCGCAATCAATTTCGGGTTTTGTGGCCGATAAGGCCTTCAATTTAATTTTCAAAGCAGATAATCAAATAGATATTCCTATGGTGAACAGATAGAAATTCAAAACCACATATATTCACATAATTGGCACACAAAATCATACTAGACACATAATCAAATTCATAATAAGGGCCAATTCGCATAATACGGAATAGGGGTATCACAATACTACATGTGTGTTATTGACTGCCATGTTCAGCATACTTGCCATGAGGCTAACTGCTTATGTGATTAACTTCTTGAATGCCTGTGGGTGAAGGTTGGATTACTTGAATTGGAACAATTCATTGAAATCCTCGATTTAGCCTACTTGCGAGTAGCAAACTTCAAACCGTTTTCAAACAAATGAACATGCAATGTTTTGTTCCAAATTAGCCGATCTAGTCTATACTTGTTTGTTGTGCGCATCACATAGTAAGATTAGCCAATTAACCGGAATAAGAGCACATGTGTTTTCAAAAACAAAATATCATGCTTAGTACAGGCCGATCTTTGATCGGGCGAGCGGGGGTGCTCATTGCATGACCTTCCCCTCTCGTACCCAAGTTCCCGAGCCGAGGTAACTTTGGTGATGACGGACACGTGGCCTTAGGCGCGAGTCAGGGCTTCATAAATTTCCTCCCAAAATAAAATATTTAGGTGGCGACTCTATATCTGGCACAGCAGTCCATGTTCGGCACTTTTTTATAAAAATCAGCTTTCCAAAACGATTTGTCGGATTTGGACTCTTTGGTGATTTATCGGTCTCACATTGCACATTGTGAGATTAGATTCAGAACCGTGACATTTGAGTCCGAACTGTAGTAGCTCAGAACAAAACGAGATTCACGCCACCCTCGCACGCACGGATATCAGGAGTCCTCGGGGCGGTCTACACCTAATACTTCGTTTCTTTTGTATGCCGACTAACTTACCCATGTTTTGTTTCAAGAGGTGGGCAGAATCACAGAAATCAGCCGCCGTCACTACGATGCCACCCAGCAAATCGACTTTCTTAAAGTTGAGATCGAAACCGAAAAGAGGAAAACTAAAGAGGTGTTGGCCGAATTGGCGGTGGCGCCTCTTAAAGCCAAGTCTGAGGCGAGGAAAGCAGAAGAAGAGTGAGCAAGAGCTAATGCTGAGGAACAAAAGGCCAGATGCGCCGATCTACTCAAGGTTGCCGCCGAGCAGAGGGCGAACACGAGTGATGATGTGCTCAAGTTGGCCAAGGCGGTGATCGCAAAGCTAGAGGCCGATTTGAAAGAATCGAAGAAGGCGAAAGAAATCGCCGACTCAGAGATTTCCTCGATGCTAGAGAGAACGCGGCCATGGAGAAGTATGCGGAGGAGGTTTTGAAGTTTGAGAACCGGGGCTTCAAACACGGCTGGCTTAAAGCCCTGGCGGCCGCTAATGTGACATTGGAGCAGTCGATTCCATATGAGCAGCTGGAGGTTGAGCCGTTGGAATCTGACCCCGAAGAATAAATAGTGCTAGTGTAATTTTGCTTTATGTTAGGTATCTTATGTATGTAGTTTTTGTAGGTTTTTGCTCATTTTGTTTAGAAGTCATTCATAGGGAAATTTTCATGTGTAAAATGACAGTTGTTTATACTCAATTTATTAATGAAAATCGCCTTTTTGTCTCTCTTCTGTATTTGCTAATTTAAATTAATGGCTAAGTAGGACAATGTAGCATATTCGGCATTAAATCTACCCTTGCAACATTTGGCTATAACATAATCTGCCGAATCAAATATACGGCTCGATGCTAAGCTCGTCTAGCCAAGTGGGGCAGTGTATCGTGATTCGGCTATAACATCAGATGCCGAGTAGATTCGTATATTAGCCCTTGCCCCATTTAGACATGTCATTTCAAAGCCGAATAAAACATATGGCCTAGGCCAAATTTGGATGTCGTTCTAGAGCTGAATAAAACATACGGGTTGTAGCGTATCTAACATAATCTACCGAATAAAATATACGGCTCATTGCTAAGCTCGTCTAGCCAAGTGGGACCGTGTATCATGATTTAACTATAACATCAGATGCATAGTAGATTCATATATTGGCCCTTGCCCCATTTGGACATGTCATTTTAGAGCCAAATAAAACATATGGCTTATGCCAAATTTGGATGTCGTTCTAGAGTCGAATAAAACATACGGCTTGCAACATGTTTAACATAATCTGCCGAATAAAATATACGGCTCAATGCTAAGCTCGTCTGGCCAAGTAGGGCAGTATATCGTGATTCAGTGATAACATCAGATGTCGAGTAGAGTCATATACCTGCCCTTGCCCCATTTGGACATGTTGTTTCAAACCTGACTACAAACATGGGGTTAGCTACAGGGCGCATCGAAAATGCTACATTCGTAATTATTGAATGAGGTATCTAGTATTTAAGAGGTCGCAAGCATCGTGGAATAGATCTAGCACAAATGACGAAAGGGGCAGTTAATAATTTGAGAACGAGCAGAAACTTAAGTGTTGACGGTGGTCGTGAGTGGGGCCATAGATGTCTCAAAGATTATTCTTCAACAGTAAAGGAGAAGAAAGGCGCTTGGCAGAGCTGGACATTGAAATGCATCGTGCTGTTGGGGGCAAAGCTCAAAGAACAGAGATGGTGGCAGCAGAGGAGAGAGAAAGACGTCGGTCACCTAGATGTCGGAGTAGGTCCCCCAAAAGAGGTGAAGTAGCGAAGTCCCCCAGGAATGGGGCGCAGCAACGAGGGGGCTCAAAGGCCGCGAGTGGGCATGCCGCTACGTAAATTGAGCCGAGCAGACCGCCAGGCCCACTGAGCTTTTCGGTCTTTATTGGGAACAAACCAATGACCGAAGCGGACTCAATAGTCCGTGATCCTAATGTGGTGGTGGAATTCACGTGAAAAATATCTCCACCAGAGGTGCAGCAGTCGCTTGTCGGCCGGGGTGATTACGAAATTTTTAGGAAAGTTATACATGGATCAATCCGAGGACCATACAGCGCGTATGAAGTCGGCATGAGCCTATGTGTGATGAAAAGAGAGCTCGAGCAAAGGGAAGGGTGCATTCGAGATTTGGAGCGCCGTGCAGAAAACGTCGAGAATGAGCTAAAAAAGGCCAAGGCGACTAAGATGCAACGGCGTGCCGCAAACCTAGTTGTCACGGACAAAGTCAACTAACACCTGCTAGATCATGCTATGGCCGATAGGAAAACGGCAAACATGTTCGCCAAAGAGGCTATAAGAACTCAGGCCTATGAAGAAGGCTTTTTTTACGGCCAAAAAATCGGTATTGAAAAGACTAAGGAAAAATTGGCAGAAGACGTTTGTCGATGTACAAACCGTGTCACGATTGGATTAGGGCTTTATGACCTACGGCGTTGATTCTGCGTCAGACTATTTCATAATTACTAGTTTCCTTCAAAGCTTAACGCTAAAAAAATCGACAATGAAGAGGATGCCGAGTCAGAGAAGACTTAGATATCAAAAAACATGTTCTTGTACTTTTGAAGTTGTCGAAAGCTATGTCTTTGCACCTCTTTGGTGAAATAAATAAATATTTGTTACATTACTTTGTTTAATATTTGTATTAACTTGTGTGATAACTGCATATTTGTTGGCCCACGCTACTGTATTGCCAAATACAAAGGGCGTTCCAAATTCGAAGGATTACTCGGCCGTTCGTGGCCATGGATGAAGGGCGCCTCAAATTCGAAGGCTTATTCGGCCCAAAGGTGAATTTTCAAAAAGGGTGCTCCGAATTCGGAGTCTTTGTATTGGCCGATCATGACACGAAACGCGTTTTGAATTCGGAGGCTTATTCAGCCCAAATGTGAAATCCACGAAAGGCGCTTTGAATTCGGAGTCTTTATGTTGTCCAATCGTCATATCCACGAAGGGCGATCCGGATTCGGAGGCTTATTCGGCCCAAACGTGATATCCATGAAAGGCGCTCTGAATTCGGAGTCTTTGTGTTAGCCAATCGTCATATCCACGAAGGGCGATCCGAATTCGAAGGCTTATTCGGCCCAAACGTGATATCCATGAAAGGCGCTCCGAATTCGGAGTCTTTATGTTGGCTAATCATCATATCCATGAAGGGCGATCCGAATTCGGAGGCTTATTCAACCCAAACATGATATCCACGAAGGGCGCTCTGAATTCGGAGTCTTTGTGTTGGCCAATCGTGATATCTATGAAGGGTGCTCCGAATTCGAAGGCTTATTGGGCCAAAACGTGATATCCACAAAGGGCGCTCCGAATTCAGAGTCTTTGTGTTGGCCAATCGTGATATCCACGAAGGACGCTCTGAATTCAGAGGCCTATTCGACCCAAATGTGATATCCACGAAGGGCGCTCCGAATTCGGATTCTTTGTGTTGGCCAATCGTGACATCTATGAAGGGCGCTATGAATTTGGAGGCTTATTTGGGCAAAATGTGATATCCACGAAGGGCGCTCCGAATTCAGAGGCTTTGTGTTAGCCAATCGTGATATCCACAAAGGGCGCTTCGAATTCCGAGTCTTTGCGTTGGCTAATCGTGATATCTACGAAAGGCGCTCCGAATTCGGAGGCATATTCGGCCCAAACGTGATATCCCCAAAGGGCGCTCCGAATTCAGAGTCTTTGTGTTAGCCAATCGTGATATCCACGAAGGGCGCTCTAAATTTATAGGCTTATTTGGCCCAAACATGATATCCACGAAGGGCACTTCGAATTCAGAAGCTTTTTCATTATTCAATCATTATTAATGAGACAACAACAAAAAGGGCATTGCATTGTAGAATTCGTAGATGTGTACATGTTAGCATAACAACAGAAATTAGAAACAAGCTAGCACGCCGTACAAGTTGGCTTAATGATAAAAGTTACGCAAATTTGTGGAATTCCAGGGATGTGGCAAAGTTACGCCCTTATTCCAGCAATTGAATCAATTTGATAAGGATTGTCCTAGCTGGGGCCTAATTTACCGTCTTCTGGATTCTTAGTAGCAGGAAGCACTTTCTTGAGGAGCAGTTCTCCGGGTGTATAATGACGCAATTGCACGCATTGGTTATATGACTTGGCGAGCTGCTACGAATACTGTGCCATGCATGCAAGAGCACGATCTCAACGTTCTTCAATCAAAGTTAGATCTAGGGCCAACATGATGTCATTATGGCCCATGTCAAAAACCTTGGATTTCAGTGTGGGTAGGCTGATTTCAAGAGGGATAATTACCTGTGTCCCAAAACACAAAGCGAACGGCGTTTCTCCAGTAGATCGCCTCAGAGTAGTGCGATGAGCCCACAATACATTGGGCAATTTTTCAACCCATCTGCTTTTGGGTTTTTCCAATCGTTTCTTGATGCTGTCTAGGATCACTTTATTGGAGGCCTCAACTTGACCGTTGCTTTGTGGGTATGTCGGGGAGGAAAAGTAGGGTTGGATACCATATGTGTTGCATAACTCTTGATAGATGCCGCAATCGAATTGGGTGTCGTCTTCAAAGACAAGTGCTCTCGGTATGCCGAATCGTGGTATGATGTTTTTCTATACAAAACGTTTACCATCGACATGTCGAATATGTGTTAATGCCTCTGCTTCGACCCATTTTGTAAAATAATCTGTTGCGACAATCAGGAATCATTTGTTCCCTGGAGCCTGCGGTAATGGTCCGATGATATCAAATCCCCATTGAGTGAACGACCAAGGACTAGTAATGGAGTTTAATTCTTCGGCTCACAGATGAGTTAAAGGGTAAAACTTTTGGCATTGTTCACACTTCTTTACGTAGTTCTCGGCATCTGTTCGCATGCTCGGCCAATAATACCCCTGCGTTACGGCTCGGTAGGCCAATGAGCGCCCTCCATAATGGGCACCATAGCTACCTTCATGTATTTCGGCCAAGAGTTCCTCAACTTCATCTAGGTGAACACATTTCAGGTATGGCCCAGAGAGAGATTTCATGTAAAGCTTTCCCTGCGGATTCAGATTGTATCGTATGGCTTTATTTTGCAGCTTGTGGACTTCTTTCTTGCCCATTGGGAGTTGTTTTGAGGAAAGAAATGCAGTGATAGGGTCCATCCAACTTGGTCCTAGTTCAATGATGTTAATCTGAACTGGTTTAGAAGAGGTGATGCACAGCTCTAGGATGAACCCTACCTTGATTGTTCATTTGATTTCTGAGTTAATGGCGGAGGCTAGGCAAGCAAGGGCATCTGCATGTGCATTTTGATCCCGGGTTATCTGATTCAACTCGTGGTGGTCTAATTTTGTGCGCAAGGAATTTGCCATTTTCATGTAGGCAGCTATGCGGTCATTTTTAGCTACGTACTCCCCTTTCAACTGATTGATGACTAATTTCGAGTCACAGAAAACAAGTAATCGCTGTGCACCAAGGTGAAGTGCATTATGAAAGTCGGTTAGCAATGCTTCGTATTCAGCCTCGTTATTTGTTGCATCAAAGCCCAATTTGACCACCTAGTCGATTATTGCCCCTTCAGGGGTCATGATTACTACGCCTTCCCCGCTGTCACGTTGGTTGGATGATCCGTCACAGTACATCTACCAAATGTCTCCAATATATATTCGCCAATCGGGTTTAGGTTACACTTGATCGGACTTGAAATCGGCATGGCATCCCATGAACTCGGCTACAAAGTCGGCGAGCACTTGCCCCTTGATGGCAGTTCTAGGGAAAAACTGGATATCATATTGATCGAGTTCCAAAGCCCATTTCGAGACTCGCCCTGATGCTTCCGCATTGCAGAGTGCTGACCGGAGAGGATAGTCCGTTAATACGCCTATAGTGTGAGCCTAAAAATAGTGCATTAACTTTCTTGCACCACAAAAAGCAAGGATGAGCTTTTTCAGTGGTAGATATCGTGTTTTCGCGTCGACCATTGCCTTGCTTACATAGTAAATTTGTGATATCCCTATCTTGTGCTAAGTTAATTAATCACGATTATGTTATGAATGTGTGATTAATTTGAATTTGGGTGTTAATTGCATGATTATATGTGATTTTGGCTTTATATCTGTTCACCATAGGAAGATTTGTTCAACTTACTATTGTAAACTGAAAATTGAAGGCCTTATCAGCCATAAAAACCGAAATTGACTATGCCATTGTGATTAGCGTAATTTTTAGAGCCTACGGTGAAATTCAATTGAAAACTAATTCGGAACGAATTAGTTAGTTTAAATTGAATTAATTAAGCCCCATTGATTAGTCCTAATTAAGTGTGATTAGGGAAAGCCTATATGAATGAGGTAAGTGTGCTTAAATTCATATTTTTGAGCTCAAATCAGATTCTACACTCTAGAGAGAGAGGGTGAACCAAAATTAGAGAGAGAGAGAGAGAGAGAGAGAGAGAGGAGCTATTCTTGAAGATTTTGTAAGAGAACTCAAGTTTTGGAAAGCTAGGCTCTAGAACTAGCTAAAATTGTGAAGATTCAGGCTTCTAGGTGAGTAATTAAACATAAATTCATGAGTTTGAGTTTGTAATTTTGTGATTTCAGGGTTATATGGTAATCAAGAACAAGAATTAAGTTGAATTTGATGAATTTGAAGTCATTGTAAACATGCATATAAAAGATTGCCATGAATTTGTGTATTTGAGCATGACACATATGATCCATGTTGAATTTTGATTAAGATTCATGCTTTGGATCATCTTTTGCATCACTTAAGTTGAGAATGGAAGTTATATTCCACATGTAAGCACAATTCATGGAGGTATAAGTTTTGGTTGCATGAATTTGAAGTATTGGAAATAAGTTTGGTATAAATTGTGTGTGAATGTAATTAATTCATGGGAGTTGAGCTTCACAATGTTGTAAATTTAGTATTTGTATCATGTTAGAAGATATACAAGTGAATTATGAGCCACAACAAGCAAGTTACATCAATTGGAATGCAAACTTGAAGCTCAAACAGAGTTTTGGAAAACCCAGAATTCGACTGGTCCGCTCGAGCAAGGAAAGCCTCGCTCAAGCATGAATTTGTAGCTCCCAGAAGTTTTGTAGAGATTGGTTGGTGGCTCGAGCGTAGCCTGCTTTGCATGAGTCCTCGCTCGAGCGTCAATAGTCTCGGTTGAGCATAAATTGCAAGCAACCAGAACTTTTGCAGACCGAAGGGGTCCGCTCGAGCGACCAAAGATATGCTCGAGCGGAGAGCCCTGTTTCAGAAATTTTGAAAGGGTGTTTTACAATTTATTTTATGTTCTCTTTCATTTTTGAACACTCTTAGGCATACATTAAACATTGTAAATGACCTAAAAGGATAAGAAAGAGGCCTAAGAGGAATATATATAAATTAAGAATGGATTGAATCATTTGTGACCTATTATGTTTATGAAATATGTAGGGTCAAGCGCAAGGGCAAATCATCCGGCAGATCACTGTGAGTAATATCTTAATAAAGATATGTTCGAGTACGTTATTTTCCTCAACGTTACTTCTGTATAAGCCTTATAGATCTGTATTTTGAATAATGAATGAATGGTCTAAATGTCAGTCTTTTGCATAAGACTAATTGCATACAAATGTGATTATGATCATGAGTATGACACACACATGAATGCGAATATGGAAATGAATGATGGGCCAAGGGTTGTTTGACAAGAATGATTGGGCCAAAGGCCGTTTGACAAGAATGATTGGGCCAAAGGCCGTTTGACACGAACAAATTGGGCCCGAGGCCATTTGATAAGAATGAATTGGGCCCGAGGCCGTTTGATATATTGGGGCCTGAGGCTGTTTGATGTATTAGATGAAAACTTAAATGGGCCTATGGCCGTTTGATACATTTGTTACAAATTTCATTCATGTAACTCTTTTCTTTTGATATTATTCACTGGGCTATCGCTCACTCTCATTTATGTGTGTGTAGGTAAGCAATGAGATGTCCAAACCCAGCCTCAGTGAAAGTCAAGAGAAGTTAAGTTTTTGTAGAGTTAGCCCGAGCGTCTAACACATGAGACTTGTTTTGTTTCTTTTGTTTTCTTTTTGATACCTTGGTGAATATGTTGGATCACCATGTATATAAGCTTTTTGTTTGGCTGACTACATGTTTGAAAGTTCCTGGTCATATAAGATTTTAATTTTGACTACATGTGTGAGTTATTATGGAATGTTAATGAAATGTTTTGCATTATCATGCAAGCACAACTCATTTGGATAAAATTTTTAAGTCTGCTTCCATTTAGGCCCCTTATTCTATTGAAATTATCTTTAATCAGGTTAGAAGGCCGTAGGTAATCCTTTGATTACTGGCCGGTAATGACCTAAATCCATAGGAGTGGGTTCGGGTCATGAAAAAATTGGTGGCTGCTCTTAAAGTTCTTCATTTAGTAGTACGGCGCTGACTGCCCGGTCAGATACCGCTAGATACAAGATGAGCGGATCACCTGCCGATGGGGTTGCCAAGAGTGGTACTGATCGGAGATAAGTTTTCAAGACGTCTAGTGCGGCCTAGCACTCGGGGTCCATTCAAATGTTTACCTTGCCGAAGTGTGTGAAGGAATTGTCGGCAGCAATCTGAGAAATGGCTGATAAACCTATTAAGGGCAGCCGCCATCCCCATCAACTTTTGAACTTCTTTGACTGACCGAGGGGAGCCAAGTTCTAGAATTGTTGTGATTTGCCTCGGGGTTGGCCTCTATTCTAGGACAATTGACAATATAGCCGATAAATTTGCCAGTTCCAATGTCGAATGCACATTTCGAGGCATTCAGTTTCATCTTATACTTTTGGAGAATACCGAAGGTCTTTGCTAAATCGGCTAGATGGGCATGCTTTTCCTTGGATTTCACCACCATGTCATCGATACATACTTCCATGGTGCGGTCGAGTTGTTCCTTGAACATAGTGGTAACCAGTCTTTGCTAAGCTGCCCTCGTGTTCTTCAGTCCGAAGGGTATGACCTTATAGCAATAGGTTTCCTTTGGGGTGAGGAATGCGGTCTTTTCGTGATCCTCTGGATGCATAGCAATTTGGTGATAACCACTATAGGTATCCAAGAAGCTTATGCACTGATGATGTGCCATTGCATCCACAAGTTGGTTGATTCTGGGAAAAGGAAAAAAATCCTTCGAACAGGCCCTATTCAAGTTCGTGAAATCCACACAAACTCTCCAAGATCCATTTTTCTTCTTGACAACCACGGTATTGGATAGCCATGTGGGATAAGTGACTTCACGAATTGCCCCGGCATCAAGCAATCTGTCAACTTCATCAACAACGGCCAATGCATGTTGCGCATGACATTTCTGAATGATTGGTTTGACTTTTGGATCGACATTTAAAAGATGCTGGGCCACAACTGGATCCACCCCTGGCATCTCATATGGCATCCACGTAAACATGTCAAGGTTGCCGAGTAAGAAAGACACCAGCTCGTGTTTATCAACTTCATTCAGGGAAGTGCCGATTATGAAGAATCTGTCTGGACTCCCATTGATTTCGATCCGATCAAGATCTTTAGTTGCCTTTTCGCTGGGGATTTTCCCAATGTCCTTGAGGCTCTCTCTGTACGGTATTTCAATCGAGTTCACTTCTAGTTCCTTTGGCCTCTTTGCAGTAGCGATAAGATAGCATGCATGTGTCGATTTCCGAGAACCCTGAATTTTTTGAATGTCATACTCAGTTGGAAAGCGAAGTAGTTGATGGTAGGTGCTGGGCATAACTTGCACAGTATGTAACCAAGTCCTTTCCATGATAAGATTGTATGGTGACGGGAGTTTGACCACCAAAAATTCCACGTCTATAGATCTGGTACCCGCCCGTATTGGTAGTTTGATCTTACCTAAGGGATACTCGGGGTTGGCATTGAAGCCGAACAATGGGTAATCGACCGACAACAGATCCGAATCAATGAAACCGAGTTTAACAAACGTCTTCTAATACATTATTTCTGAGGTGCTTCCCCGAGCGATGAGAACACGCTCAACTGTGAATCTATTCATGCGTAGCTTGGCGACGAGGGGATCAATGTGGGGGAGAGTTACTCCCTCTAGGTCGGTGTCATTGAAGCTAATCCCGCCAGTTTTGTGGGGCTATTTAGCTGGTGTGATTGGCTTGGGTAGGCTAGGTTGCAACTGAATTATATGTACCTCGGCCGATGATGGTAGGCTGTATATCATGTAAATTACACCAAGTAGAGTTAAATCCAGCCGTAAAGCTACCATGTTTGATGGATTGTTCTTTCGGACATGTTGCGCTAGTCAGCTGTCTTATACCAACTCCTTCAGGTGGTCCTTCAGTGCATAACAGCTATTAGTATCGTGGCCATGGTCCTTGTGATATTCGCACCGCTTATCCCTTCTCCTTGTATCAAGAGGTCCTATCATCTTGGACGGCCACTTAAAGAACGGAAGATGTTGGACTTTGGGCAGGATCTTACTAATCGCCTTCGCTAATTCCATGTAATTCTTGTCCAAACGTCTTGTGCACTGTTATCCACTTGATATTGTTCGTTTGAACGGTGTGAACATTGGCCGCTTGAACAGCGCGAATCACACCGGTTGTCTCATTTAGCCCGAGCCCGAGGTTCGGGGCTCCTTGACGGCACGACGCTCATCGGCTGAACTAGACCAAATGGTGCTGATTTAACAACTTTCTGTCCGGCCTTGACGCGCAGGGCATCGTCTTCCACCTTATAGTATTCTTCAACTTTCTTCATTAGCGCTCAGACTGTTTTGGGAGGCCGTCTGGTCAACAAACTATGGAAAGGAATATCAGGGTGTAATCCCATCTTAAAGGTGGTAATAGCCATGGAATCATTGCAGACATCATCCACCAAGTTGAAACATTCCCAATAGCACGCCGAATACTCACAGAGGGCCTCTTCTGGTTTAATTTGCATTGTTTAGAGAGAGTTAATTTGCTTTGGCTGAACTTTCTGGTTTAATTTGAAAGCTTTTTATTGACGCCGGCTCTAGTTTATAGTACCATCGGCGACCAACGGTCCTAGGCTACTTGGAAACATTAGACACATGAGGGCTTCATCATCAACATGCAACGTCATTGCTTGTTTATAATGATGAATGTGGTTAGTGGGATTTGATTTTTTGTTGTATAGGGTGAATGTTGGTGCTTTGAACTTTTTAGGCACCATAGCCCTTGCAATGCGTCGTACGAAAGGGTCGTGCTTGTCTTCTTCATCCGAATCATCACTGTCTTTCCCTCGCCTGTGCCATACATATAGGCTTCCTTCGGATGAGCTGGATACATCGACTCACCCCTTCTTTCTAGGTTCTTGAGATGGTGAGTCAAAATCATGGCCATTATCATGTTTCCAAAGTTGACGTTGTCAATCATCCTTCTTCTTTTTTGGGGATCGATCCCGGTCATCGTGTCCGGCCTGTTGAGATTTGGCCAACTCCAGGGCCAATTCCTTACGTGAACGCTCGTTCTCAGCCATCATGTCTTCTAGACGCTGTTCATTTCATTTTGCTTAATCCATGATCGTCTGCACATTCTCTTGTACAGAAGTTGAGGGTAAAGTTTGAGCTACTAGGTCGAAGTTTAATGCCCATTGTGTGGTGATATTCTTCGGTCCAAGCATGTTTCTTGGAGTAATGTCATCTCTTGGTGTAACATTGTCAGCAACTATCGAAGGATCTTCCGTCACGCCTGCCATGGACACACTCGAGTATTCCTACAAACGGCGCCAATTGTGGAGAAGTGGTTTGGAAATACTCCAAAATCCAGTTAGACGTCCTTGATCCTCTTATTATTTTGCCGGGTCATGAGAGGGAGGGAGTGGGTTTGGTAATGGCCTCGGCTCTAGGGGTTTCAAATGCTTTTTCCTAATTAATACCCCCAGAGCTTTGGACAGGGGCATATATAGGGGTGTGAAGGTTCTTTGGCCTCTGGGTTGGTATTTAGTGGTTTGGGTACTGCTTCCGGATGCACCGGAGAAGGGTGTGGCTGCCATAGGCCTCAGAAGGGGAGGGGGGATGGTGGCGACCATGCTGACCTCCGAAGTTCTTGCAGTTACAGCGGCACTCGGGCCTGCGTTGTTATTGCGGTTAATGGTTCTCTGGGGCTGCTCCCTGTCTTGGTCGATCAGACCTTATTTCATCGCATCTTCAATTTGTACCCCCATCTCGTGCAGATCTGAAAAAGTGGGGAAGGGGAGTACAATCATCTTTTGCATCAGTTTTGGTTGGAGATTGCGCACAATCATCCTGATTTGGTCCTTGTCGGTGGGCCTTAAAGTCATCATCGAGGCCTTTGCCCTCTATCGGGTCACAAAATTCGAGAAACTCTCTTTGGGCTCTTGCCTTGTTGTTTCGAGATCACGAGTTGTAATCTCGATCGGGGTGTTGTAAGAGTATTGCGCAACAAAGGCCTCAGCCATTTCATCCCAACTTCTCTTGACATCGTCCTCCAACTTCGCATACCAGATGGTGGCCACACCCGACAGGGTCCGGCCGAATAGCGAAAGCTTCTGGGGTCTGGTGAGGCCCATTGGCCGTAATATGTCTGAGAGTAGTCGGAGGTGGACCATGGGATCACCAGATCCGTCGAAGCGATCAATCTGCGGCATCTTGAATCTATCTGGTAGCGTTACGGCAACGTTGGTATATCCGTCCTCGATATCCGGAATAGCCTTTACTCCCTGGGATTTTTTGAATAGCTTCTCGAGCTTGCTCAATTTCAGTGCTGTTGGGTCTATTTCGAACTCGAAAGGAGAGTCCGGGTGATTAGCGGGTGTATGGATCTTGGACAGTTGAGGCGGAAGTGGGGGCGGAGCTGGCCCCGTTGGAATGTCTGTGTCCTCCTGGATGTTCTGGACATTTGGCAAGGTGTTTTGGATGTTTGGTAGGGTATTCTGGACAGTTGGTGTTTGCTCGGGTAATGGGACCCCTGGTGGAGGAGGAACTTGATGTGAGGCAGATGCTGCATTTTGCTGTTGCAGTCTAGTGATGAGCTCGACCTGCTGGGCCATGATTGTGGCCTGCTGTTTAGAGAATTCCGCTTGGCGGACAGCGTCCTCCTGCATCTGTTTCATACTCTCTTGGAGTTGGCGCATCATTTCTTCCATTCCGGCCATACTCTGTTGATCTTGCTGACTGACCGGTATGTGTATTTCTATGGCAGAAACTGAAATCTTAGCCTGACTGTTCACTGCTAGGGTAGACCACTGCTCTGGTAACCTCTGTTCAGACACATTGCGCTTTCTCGACCTTCTTCTGACAACTGGGGGTAGAGAATGGAACACTGGCTGTCCGTCAACCAAATCCTCAGATCGACTGAGCTGACGACCTCTTGTCCAAAGTGCTTGGGGAATATCTACTGGGTCGGAATCAATCGTGCCAAAACTGTAACGACCCAGAAATCCTTTCCTCCGCTCGAGCGGAGGAGTGGCCGCTCGAGCGGATTTTTGGGGTTTCCAGCAATTTTTCAGACGGCCTGGGATTCTTGGTGTTGTGGTTCTCACTTCGCCGAAAGGGTAGTTTACGCCGAGCGACTTTGTTGACTTTCGGCAAGGTTGGGCGCTCGAGCGGGTCGCCTGGGTAAGTTTGATTCTGAAGCATGTGGATTCATTTTGATGTTCTTCTTAGTGTATTTGAAATGTTCTTACTTTCTTTTGGGATATTAATTGAGATGATAATATGATGGTAGAGTAAGATTGGACCAAAAACTTTAGTTTGAATAATTCGTTTACGACCAACCGTCACTCATTTGCCCTTTTCTTTTTCCACACTTTGAATTTGAATGTGAGGTTAGAACCATTGGAAAGTTTATTTTTGGGGCTTCAATTTGAGCACAAGAATGACCTAAAACGGAGTCCGAATGAGAGAGTTATACCTGTTCAAAGTTTCGATCTGCCGCTGAAAACAGTCCGCTCGAGCAGGAATTTCTCCGCTCGAGCGGAGATTACGGGGCAGCAGCTTTTAAACCAGATTTTTGGATCATTTTTCACATATTCTTTTCCTCTTCTCTCCTTTCCCCCTAGGACCGAAAACCCTAGGGTTTTGATCCCAAATCCTCACCATTTCTCTTTGTTTTGATCAAGATCTTCCACCAAGAAGTGAAGAAGACAAGAAGATGAACATTTCCAACCGATTTGATTTTGGAATTTCAAAGTGATACTCTTGACCTAGCTTCCTTGCTTTCAATCTTGAGGTAGGAGATCTTATTTGTATTGATTGATGGATTTATGATATTTTGGGTGTAGATTTATGGTATGTTGTGTATATAACTACAAATCTATAGTTTTGTATATATTATGTCCAATTCGTGATTTGGGGGTTTTGGGTTTATTATGTTAGAGATGCAATTGCTAGATTAAGGTGATGGATTATGAACTTTAGATGGAGAAAATTGGAAGAAGAAGTAATGGTTTGAGGAGTTTGGATTTTTGTCTTGAAACCCTAAGTTGATTAATGGTGATAACTAATGAATTGGCCCAAATTGAAGGTAGAATAAGGAAATTGAGATGTTGAATTGTATATGTATAAATTTAATTGGATTTCTGAGATATTTCGAAATTATGTAAAAATATTAGCGAATGAACTTTGTTATAAACATTAGAATTTATGCTATAATGGAAGGGAAAAATTAAGGAAATAATGTATTAAGACTATGGATGACATGAACTTGGGTGTGGAATGTTGAAATGAGATTCAAAGATTTAATTTGATTCATGTTGAATTGCCAAATGATGTGTAATGGGATAAAGAGAAATAAACTAGTTAAAAACGGAATAATGATATGTGACCCGATTTTTATGTGTATTATGAATTGTGTAGGGTCAATTACAGAGGCGGATCAAGCGTCTAATCACTGTGAGTAATAGTACGCTACATGTACATTTTATTTTCTGATAATGATTATGGTATTAACGCTACATTACTGAAGTGATTTCATTAACATTAAGTTAATCAGAAATCAGTATGAATGTTGTGGAAGCTACATACAACGGTATGTTTATGGAACTATCCTGTTCTATTTATATGGTATATTAATCCTCTGGCATCTGTAAGCAATTGGTATCATTTTTGTTAATTATGAGACAACTATTTCGATAGATAAAATGCACATTACGTTGTCGCGATAAACAAGTGAAATGTGAGTACTACTACGTCGGATGTATGTTTAATTGTCGCTAATGTTTGTCGTTACTATTAATGTCCGCTTATAACGTTCACTTTCACGATAATGATGTTGTATGTGTATCAATTGGGATTGTTACGCTTTCGCTTATTATTCGCTTATGGTCAGCGATATTCGATGACTTTGGGATGGTTACCTCTGTTTATTTATTACGGTTATACATATTGTCTATTGATCCGCTCCGCTTAAGATTTAGCATGATATGTCCATTGGTTTCAAAACTTATTATCTTCTACTAGCTCAGACCTCGCACTTTATGCGTTCATTACGCTTTATGCGTTCTCATTATCTCTGGGCCGATAAGCCGCTCATATGACGGCCGAAAGGCTATTCTCAGAATGTTGGGGATGATGGCTATTCTCATATTTGGAAATATGAACATTTTGAATCCTCTGTACATACTAAAGCTACTGTTAAGGAAATCGGACTCATGATATTTACTGAGTGTAAATAAACATATACTGCAATTATATACTTTATTGTTTGAGTGGAACATTACATGATTTACGTACTATTATTCACCGAGCTTGACTCACTTTATTTTATGTCTGTTTTCAGAGGCACTCAACACGGAGGTCAATCTTAACACGTGGCTTCGATACCAGTGCCAAGCCTTGAGTGTCTAAGTCATTAGGTGTTAACCGTTCAAGTTTTGGAGTTTTGTTAAGTTTTAAAGTTGTATTTAGTCTGCACCCAAATGTCTATGAGGAAGATGTATATGTACATAACTATCTTGATACACATCATCAGTATAATTATCGCATTATGTTACTTCTCGGTCTGGCATAGTAGTGATAGCTCAATGGATGTTATTTTACGCTATTATATATTATTGAATGCTTCCGTTCGGGCCCCATATGATATGTATAATGTGTTTTGTGTACTTATGAATGGGTCATGCCCAAACTTTTAGGGGCGGGTTTGGGGCGTGACAAAAACTGTCCTAGCAGAAAGATAAATAAAGCAATAAGGAAATAAACAACCAGATAAACGAACAGTATAACAGCTTAAAATAAATACACAACACACGGTTGGGCATAATAACACACGGTCGATAAGATGAATTGTAGACGCGCCATTGGGCCTCTCTCTACAGTTCGGACTCCCTTTTGTCACGGTTCTAAATCTGAACCAAGGAGTCCAAATCCGGCAAATCGTTTTGAAGAAAAACAGATTTTGAAAAGTAGTGCCAAACATGGACTGCTTTGCCAGATTACAGAGTCGCCACCTAAATATTTTTAAATGGGAAATTTAGGAAACCCTGACTCGGTGCCGAAGGCCACGTGTCCGTCATCACCAAATGTCTTGGCTCGGGAGCTTGGGTACGATCGGGGAAGGTCAGCTATGAGCACCCCCTTTCGCCCGGTCCGAAGACCGGCCTCTATTAACCGTGATATCCGATTGTGAAAACATTATGTGTTCTTGTTCCAGTTATTAGCCTAGAATTACTATGTTGTGCACACGGCAAACAAGTATAGACTAGATTGCCTAATTTGGAAATAAACATTGCATATCCGTTTGTTTTGAAAATGCTTTGGAATTTGCTACTCGTAAGTAGGCTAAAACACGGATTTCAATGAGTCTTCCCAACTCAAGCAATCCAACCTCCACCCACAGGCATTCAAACAGTTTATCTCACATAAGCATTTAGCCGCATGGTAAGCATACTGTCATGGCAACATTCACACACATGTGGTATGCTAAAGTGTAAATACTTACATCGTACTCCGTGCCAAAACAGAAGCTCATTAGAAATCCATGCATGGACCTAAGCATACTGAAATGTCTAATGCAACGCATGCAAAGATGTAATCTAGGCAGGCTCGGCTACCCTAAACATGGCATGTGAGGTGCTATAAATAACACGTATTCAATTTGGAATTGAAATACAATGCAGTTTGTATGATGTACCGAGCCTGATACATGTCAACAAATGCATGGATGCACGCATGCATTGCATAAGGTATGCTAATTTTAAATATGCCCTAATCTACCATCATAAGCAGGTAAATAAAAGGGAAGAAAGAAATGGGGGTTGGAAGACATACACACACTCACCCACACTTATTACAAATACGCCCTCACTCGGAGGGACCAAAAGAATATACAGTCCCGATAAATAATATTGAATTACTTATTACAAAACCTCTAATCTAATTAAATTAAATGCAAAGAAGAGATGGCCGCGGCCCCCACCTCGGGATGCGTGTGATGATGTATGCTCGAGCCCGTCTTGCCCGGAAACCCGCATGCCATGGCTCTGCTTTTCGCTTTGCCTGCTTCTCTGGAAAACTGCCAAAGTCTCAGAACATACTCTCTGCACACTGAGGATCATCATCGGCTGAATAGAATGTCCACCGGCCGTGTACAATATCCATCGGCTGCTAAGGAGTTTGGCGGCAATAAATACAGTGCCGGTCGGCAAGTAATTCCTGCAGAAGACAGTTTTGACAGCAACAGCAGACCAGCAGTGCATGGTATGGAATTTTGAGCAAATGTGTGCACGGACACACTCCCTATCATGCAATGGACTCAAGGGAGCATGGCCCTTGACCCCCGGGCCATCAATGGCGCATTTCGATGCATGATGGCCTAAGAGGCCAAGTTTGCATTTCAATGTCAAATGCAATGCACACAAAACATACAAGGGACCCAACCTCAATCATGGTTGATCAAGAGGTGAGGCAATGCACAACAATGCACATGCAACCTAAGCATGCAAGCTAAGCATGCAACATGAGCATGGAGGCAAGTATGCAAACATGCAATACGTACTAGGCACACAACCTAAGCTAACAAACATGCAAGGCATGGAATAAGGCAACAACCTTTGAGCAACATGTTAAACATGGATTCAAACCAATTTGGGCAGCTCTATACTAGGCCCAAAACAGTGGCCAAATGTCATGGAAATGAGGGCCAAAACACATACAAACATGCATGCACACAAGGTCCAACACTTAGGCATCAAAGAGCAACTTTTAAGCACACTTAAAAGAGGATAATCATGGATACATGGCATGTTTAGAAAGCTCTGAAATCATGTTATAGAAGGTGCAAAACCAAGTAAACAAGACAAGCCAAGCATGCAACGATGTCCAAAACTCAAAGCAAGCCAAGGGGCTTAAACCATGGCTATACAAATTAAGCCTCAACAGGCCAAGAACAACCAAATCAGTCCTAAAGCATGTTAAAACAAACCCCCAAAACCACTTAGATGGCATCTAAAAGGTCTAAGCATGGAAGCATGCACAAAGGGCCAAATATGGAGCATATGACAACAACCTTATAAAGCATTAAAGAAGCATCAAATATGAGCATTCAAGCATACTAAGAGGACTGAAATGACATTATAAGTGACTCCAAATCACCAAAATAGTGCAAGTAAAGCATGCTAGAGGGGTCAACACTCAAGGCTCATGAGGTATACAAGAGAGGTTGCATGGTAGCTATACAAAGAAAAGCATGGATGACTCAAATGACCCAAAAAAGTCCTTAAGCATGTCAAAACAAGCATAAAATCTTCACAAAGCTAAGCCAAAACAAGCAAGCATAGTGGTCTAAATGCTAGATACATATTAAGGCAAAATGGAGGATTACAAAGCAAGTGTAAGATGCAAAGCCCAAAATGAAAAAGACCCTTCAACAACACTAAAGAGGGACCAAAAATATGACTAATCACAGTAGATAACAACCCCCAAATCAATATACAAACATGCTTAAAATGCAATGCAAGATTAAGGCCACAAGAGGGCTACAACATGAAGTATACAAAGCATGCATCAAACAGTAAAAGACCCTTCATGGGACATGGAGGGGGGGTCAAAATAAGACCCCTTCCAGTTCTGATGATGGCCCAAAAACAGCAGCAAGATAGGCTAACAAAGCATGCAAAATTACGGTAAATAGAAGAGATCATGAAGCAAGTGCAAGATAGGAGTCCCAAAAAGGGTTGAGCCCTTCTTCAATGTTGAAGAAGGACTCAAAATGAGCCTACTTTCAGTTTACATTATGCTCAAAAAAAGACCACACATAGGCTAGAAATTGCATGCAAAAATGTGGCATATCAAGGAGTATTGAAGCAAGTGCACTATGGAGGGCTCAAATAGGGTTAAGCCCTTAAACAAACATGAAGAATGGCTCAAAAGAGTGCCCATTTCAGTTAGGGTCGGAGCCCAAAATAGTAAGAAAATAGGGTAGAAAAATGTGACAAGAATGTGCTACAAAAGAGGGAAAATGATCTCACCCTTGAAGACTACCCTTTTGGTTGCTTCTTGGCTTGAGTTGCAGCACATTTGGCCTCTGAAAAACTTCTCCAAGCTGCTGTGATGGAATAGTGGTGGTGGTGCTATGGATTGGTGAAGAAATGGCCCAAGAACAAGGGTGTTTGATGGTTGAATGGGAGAGATATAGTGAGAGATGAAGGGTTGTGTGTATGTATATATCAGATATATCTATATATCTCTGGTTTTTTGTTCCAAACATCCAACCCTAGACAAAGGAGAAGGAAGGCTCTTATATAAGGCAAGAAAAGCACTTATCTTAAGGGCTAAGCAAAGAGAAAGGTTCAAGGAGGGGGTGCAAAAGAGTCTAGGCTTCTTGGAGAAGCTAAGACAGCTGGCCAAGCTTCTCCAAGAAGCTTTGGCCAAAGGGTCACCTTCTAGAAGCTCTAGGGGGTTTAAAGGCTCATTAGGGTGCAAAATGGCTACATATACGCATGGAGAGCTGGGTCTGTGCGTCCCAGTTGGCACAGCTGGCATGCACCATGCCTGGGAGGGTCAAAAGGGTCAGGTCGGCCAGAAAATTTGATCATCGGCCAAAATAAAGTGCCGGTCGGCACTATATATTGCCTGTCGGAAAAATATAGTGCCGATGGATGATTCCGAGGTCAAAAAAGTGCCAGTGGATATGAAAATTGAAGCCTCGGAAGTTAGCTTTCCAATGGCACAAACCTTGCATCAAAATTCCTCCTATGCAAAAAGTTATTCCCTTTTCCGTGAAGCCGCGCAGACTCGATCCAACCGGGATGATACCCAGCTTCAATCAATCATATCTCCTCCACCCTGACTTGGCTCTAGGAGATTCTTGAATGAAAAATGAAGCCCCGGAAGTCTTCTTTTCAAATATGGTGGCCTCATAGCTTAACTTCAAGTGTATAGGTAGATAAGCTTGATTTAGCGATGACTGCTCGTCTTTCTCCCACCCGGATTCATCCTGAACTTCTTCTCCAACTCGTTTTCTCCCCTCTTCTCCTCTTCTCTTCAACTTCAAACCCCGAAGTAAGGTGTGTTGAAAGATTTCTCAAAGATTTCATCTCTCTTTCATTCATCTCCCCTTTTGTTCTTGCTCGGTTTACCGAAAAGCACAACATTTACCGAAATGCGAGCGTCGGAACATCGTGGGAATTTTATTTCAAAAATGTTTTGAAAGAGAAGGTTTTAAGGTCTAAAAACCATCCAAAATAGCTTTGATTCAAAATGGGGTATGAAGTTGAGATTCTTCTCTCTCCTTGCCAAAGAAACTGAACCTGTGCCCTGCACACCTTTCTCCAACAAGTAAACCATCAGTAGTGCCCAAGTCTTGTGGGCGGTCAAAAATGGGGTGTCTACATGAATACACACTGTCCTCAAACACTGATCATTATCCCTGAATCACTGTCCCCGAAAACTAAATCTGATACCCGCAGATAACTAACTCTCAAACACTGACTGATGCCCGCAGGCCTGATGCCCAAACTCATAAACTGATACATGCATTTCCCTGTAGAGACACACTCTAAAAGCACATAGCAGATAAGTGAGAGCCAAAACACCCCTATGTTGGGGTAGGTTTTCCCTGTCCCATTTTGTCAGGAGCTAGAGTTTCACTACGCACGCAGCGGTTTCAAACAACCTATATCGAGTAAGCAACCTGTCCTAGTTTGGAATGGTCACTACGGATTTTGATATGCACTAGGTCGAATGGTCAAAAAGGGTGCCTCGGTAAAACCGGGGTTTGTGTTCCCATACTGGCAGAGCCCACAACCGGTCAGCCTTATGGTCATGCCTTGACAAGACAAGCCTCCGGCAAATCGTTCAGGAATAGCAGATGGCAAACACGGTGACCTAGGCGCACCAATGCAAATGCAATGCAAAGAAACACACAAGTGTAGTCAAAACCAGATATCATGAGTTCGAGTCAAGTTCTCTAAATCCCCAGCAGCCAAAAACTGTAACAAGTCCACGGGGGACCTCGCTACAGCTCGGACTCGATTTTTGTGTCACGGTTCTTAATCTGAACCAAAGAGTTCAAATCTGGCAAATCGTTTTGAGAAAACAGATTTTTGAAAGAAGTGCCAAACATGGACTGCTTTCCCAGATACAGAGTCGCCACCTAAATATTTTATTTTTGGAAAATTTAGGAAACCCTGACTCGTGCCTAAGGCCACGTGTCCATCATCACCAAAGTTGCCTCGGCTCAGGAACTTGGGTACGATTGGGGAAGGTCACTTCGTGAGCACCCCCGCTCGCCCGATCAAAGATCGGCCTCTACTAACCATGATATCTAGTTTTGAAAACATTGTGTGCTCTTATTCCGGTTATTAGCCTAGATTTACTATGTGATGCGCACAGCATACAAGTATAGACTGGGTCGCCTGAATTGGAACAAAACACTTCATGTTTGTTTTTGAAAGATGATTTGCTACCCGCAGGTAGGCTTAAAATGCAGACTTTGCCACCCTCAGGTGGGCTTAGAAATGATGGTTTTGCCACTATCTAGTGGGCTTAAAACACACAGTCAATGATTGGTTCCAATCCAACTAACCCAACCTTCACCCACAGGCATTCAGGCAGTTATATCACATAAGCAGATAACCTCATGACAAGCATGCTATTCATGGCAGTCACTCACACACATGCAGGGATGCTAAAGCATAAAAACTCACCGAGTACTCCAAGCCAAAACAGAAACTGATTAGAAATCCATGCATGATCCTAAGTATACAGAAATGCCTAATGCAACACATGCAAAAATGCAACTATAACAGGCTCGACTATTCTAAACATGGCATATAAGATGCAACAGCTATCAAGTATTCGACTTGGAATTGAAATACAAATGCAGTTAGTATGATGCGCCGAGCCTGGTGCATGCAAGACAGATGAATGAATGCAAACATGCTATCATGCTGTATGCTAATTGAAACATGCCCTAATCTAACCATCATAAGCAGGTAAATAAAAGGGAAGAAAGACGTGGGTTTGGAAGACATACATCGCACACACGCACACTTATTACAATTATGCCCTCGCGCAGAAGGTCCGAATAAATAATATACAGTCCCAAATGAATAATACAGTCCAAATATGTACAAAACCCAAATTAAATAACAAATTTAACTAGGAAAGCATTAAATTGGCATGCAAGCTAGGGACTGCCTCGACTCTGCTTCGGATGATGAATGATGCATGTCCGGGTTGCCTTGCGCAGAAATCCATGGCGATGCCCCAATTAGCCTCTGTTTGCAATTATTCTTGGAATGCGTGCCAAGCTCCGGAAGGCTACTGATTCTTGATTTGCTGCAACAGAGAGCAAGAAAGGGGCATGGCAATGTATTTTCACATATGTATGCGTACCTCGATCCTCGTGCCACCAATCACGCATCTCGATGCATGATGGCCGAGGAGTCGAATTGCACAACTCAATATGGAATGAATGCATATGAAAACACAACAAAACCTAAGCTCCATCATGGGTAATCCGGAGTGTCGGCGACTGGGGAATTGAGACACGTTCCGTCACTCAGAGTACAAAACGTCCCTCGTTTCCCATGCTCGGGCTAACTCCTATCCCAAACACAATGCAATATGCATGACATGCATGAATGCAACTAAAATACAACCTAACATGCACAATGCTATGAAATGGCATACACGATGCACGAGGTAACATGGCATACACAATGCGCTAACATACAACCTAGCATACACAATGCTATGGAATGAAATGGCATACACAATGCATAATGGACTTATACCAACACAAGTGGACCTCAGCCACACTCACATAGGAGGCCATTAGATGAAAATGAGACACTCGAAATGCGTGCACACATGCACGCAAACCGAGGACCGGTCCTAAGGCACGAATGTCACTCTAACAAAACATGGCAAGGCATGGAATATGGCATACAAGCATGAAAATTTCAGTACCAAAATATGATGTAAAACAGCCCCGAAACATGGAAACATGGCACCTGATGCATGAAATGAGACCTGAAACTCGAAACTAGGCACATGGAATGACTTATAGCTATACAAAGCATGCATTATTTGAATATGAAGCATAAAGACAGAATCAAGGCAGTCCCAAAATATGCATATTTCCAGTTTCAAGCAAGTCCAAAAAGTGAATACAAATAGGGCTAAGTTAACGTGCAAAAATGTATCCAAAAGAGAGGTAAAGAGGCAAGTAGTATCTTCTGGCCCCAAACAATGAAGAGCCCTTCAACAAAGTTGAAGAGAGGCTCAAAAAAAGGTATCTTACAGTTTATGACCAAGTCCAAAACAGTGCACAAGTAGACTTAAAATACTATGCAAAAATAGGCCTAAAAGAAGTTTTGAACACAAGGAGTAAAAAGGGAGCCTCAAACAGCAAAAGACCCTTGATCAAACATGAAGAGGGGGTCAAAATATGACTATTTACAGTTTGGGTCAGAGCTCAAAAATACAAGCACAAGGAGCTAAAGAAACATGCAAAAATAGGGCCAAAAGAGGGACAAAGAGGCAAGTGATGGAAGGAAGCCTCAAACAGTGAAGAGCCCTTCAACAAAGTTGAAGAAGGGCTCAAAAAAGGTACCTCACAGTTTATAGAAAAGTCTGAAACAGTTCAAAAATAGGCCTAAAATGCTATGCAAAAATAAGGCATAAAAGAGAGGTTTAACACAAAGTGTAAAAGAGAAGCCTCAAACAGGGAGAGGCCCTTAATCAAACATGAAAAAGACCTCAAAAAAAGATTATTTACAGTTTGGGTCGGAGCCCAAATATGCAAGCAAGTATAGCTTAGATTGTATGCAAAAATACGGCCAAAAAAAGGAGAAGAAGACTTACCCTTGAAGAACCAATCTTTGACAGCCTTTGGACCAAGTTTGGGTGCTCCTAAGCTCTGAAAAACAGCCTCAAGTTGCTGGTATGGAGTATGGAGGCCTTGTGCTATGAGGTGCAGTGTAAAATGGTGTAGGATTTGAAGGGTTTTGGTGCTTGGAGTAGAGAGGGAGAGAGATGTAATGCAAGAGCCTAAAACAGTTTTTTGTAACCCCTAAAACAAGGGCTGGGGGGCTGGTTATATAGGCAAAGGAGTGGGGAAAAAGGGAGGGAAATGAAATTCAAATTTCCCCCAAAAAGTTAGCCCCCCAGATACAAAATCTGGAGGGAAACAGAGGGCATTTTTGTAAAGTACCTGGAGAGAGGATCATGGCCGGCCGGTTTTCTAGGGTTTAGGTGGTCGGCCGGCCTCCCCTATGGCCGGCCGGCCAAGGGTCAAAAAGGTCAAGAATGGTTAGTGGCCAGCCATGCCAAAAAGCTAGCCTCCCGTGTGTGCACAACACAACCATGTGGTCAAAAACTGGAGAAGGTGAACCAGGAGAGAGAAAAGCCCATTTTTTAGAGAGGTTCAAAAGGGTCAGAGACAATTACTGGCCGGCCATATCATATTGGTGGCCTCCCAGGTGTCTACAACACAAATATGTGGTTTAGGGCTAGAAAAAGTGGCCTTAGGGTGGTCAACATTGGCTTTCTAGTGAGAAAAACGGGCGACGGAGGGCGGTGATGAAATAAAACTGGTTGTCAGAACAATTACTAGCCTCCCACCCTTCTACGACCTTCCTAACAATGAAATAGAGGTCCCTGCCAAAAATGAACTCAAACCGATGCAAAACGAAGGTTCGGGGGCCGAAACACGCAGCCCGGGGCCCCGAAAACTGACTGTTAAGCACTGGAGGTGGTTTGGCGGTCCCGAACCGAGGCACACGGCCGACGGCTCTGAAAACCGGGAACCGGGCTCTGAAATGGGAAAAACGGCCTACGATCGCAAAACGTAGCCTACGGCCACTGAGAGATGATCTATGAGACCTCTCCCTCCCTTCGGGAAGAGAAAACAGAGAAAATAGCGCCTGGTTCGCAAATCGAGGCAAAGCACAGAAAAGCCCGGAAGTCCGGAGGCAAGGCTCGCAGCCGAGACCCTGAGACTTCTGAACGAGCACGATATGCAGCATCACCAAGTACTCAATCGGTGACGTCTGAGTCTTAAGGTCGGTCAAAAATGGGGTGTCTACTGGTACCAACTATATATATATATATGTGTTTCAGGATCAAGTTAATATGATAGCTAATGGATGTACCACGTATGATCTTATGTGAAATCCGAATATGAATATGAATGTGAATTTGGACGTATATATGAACCTAATTCTGACTTGAAATATGAATATGCATAAGAATCTGTTTCTAATATAAGCTCTGATTTTTAACTCTGTGATAGACATCATTCATTAAATCCTTTACCTTATTATTATTCACTAGGCTTCTGCTTACTATTTATTATATGAATGTAGGTGAGTAAGTCTCACGCCCCAAACCCGCCCCTAAAAGTTTGGGCATGACCTATTCGAATATAGACACTAATCCTGTTATATATATCATATGGGGCCTAAATGGAAGCATTAAATATCAAAATTGGACAATAGAAACAAACTCCATTGAGCTACTACTAATATGCCAGGATCACAACTTCAAAACATGCAAATAAAATCTAAACATACACCTGAATATCGGTTACATACAAACATATATATATAGGCCCAGCCCTACAATTGGGCGTATATCAAAATCATTACTGAAAGACAACCCAAGCATAAATCAATAACCTAACAATACTTTACAAAATGCACGGCTTCAGGTGGTGCCTGGACGTATCAAAGCTGACAAGAGAAAGACGAGCCTTAAAGGTTAGGCTTGAACTCCCGGTTGACTACCTACAGAACAGACAGACAAAAGACAAAATGAGCGAACTCAGTGAATAATAGTATATAACTAATGCTGTAACCATGTGATTAGTCTGTTTCTGTAACTTTGTAGGACAACTTTGTCAATTCACAATTCCACAATTGGGTCCTTGGCCTGAGGAGTTCACACATTCACAAAAGAGCCATTGAGTTTCATAGATTCACAATTTATCATATTGGACCTCGGTCCTTTGGATTCACACGTTCACAAGTTCATAAATTCATATTTCACATATTGGCCCTTGGCCTCATAGCTTTATAGCTCACAAATGACCCTTGGCTATATTGGTTCATAGTTCACAATTCTTTTGATACCTTCCATAAATTTCACACGCTGGCCCTCAACCTCATAGATTCATATTTCAGAAATTCACAAGTTGGCTCTTGGCCTCATAATTTCATAATTCACAAGTGAGAGATTCATACTTCACAATTAGCCCTCGGCCCTTTGGTTTCACAAGTTCACAATATTTCACAAAAACATTTTAAACATATTCTTGAACCACGGTACTATTACCTCCGGGTAAGGGCCACAAACCAGTATTATTACCCCGCAAGGCACAAACCACAAACCACGGTATTATTACCCCCGGACAAGGGCCACATAGGTTCTTTACTTCACAAATTATATCTTTCTTACAAATTGTATCTTTCACATATCGGCCATAGGCCTCGTAACTTTCATAGAACGGCTTTAAGCCTCTTAACTTCACATATGTATGGACTCAAGAGGTGGCTCGTACGGATTCTAGAGGTGGCTCCCACCAAGGTGTAGCACTTAGTTCCGTACAGCACTTTACTCCATACCAGAAACATCAGAACAGATTATCACAGATAAACATATTCTTTCTATTAATCACATAAATAACCAGATATATTATGAGTTTAACAGAACATTGTTGATATTTGTTAGCAAAGGGTGAACACATTTCACAGATTGAACACTTTCAGAAATATGTAGATACCATAGTTCTATACCATAAATCAATGGATCTCGGGACAAACCACAAAGCAGAATAACATCAGATATCATCAGAACTGACTAGTCCCAAGTTAGACAAAGACATACAGATTCTTTCAATTATTTACATGAATTAACGTAATTAGTTTACGTTTGACAGAATACCAATGGTAATCATTAGCAATACGTATAACGTATCTCACAAATTGTACAGTGCTATCACAATGTTTGTTTGTAGGGACAAAATAATTACCTCATACCAGTCTTAACCATTCTTGATAAAATTGAATAGTTCGGGATACATAAGCATCATTTTTCTATTTGTTCACCATGAATCATTAAGCTTAATCTATGGATAACAGAATGTTAATAATGTCTTTTAAACACACTACTCAATAGATTATAGCACATTACCGAAACCATTAATCATAGACGGAATACTGAGAATAGTTTGAGTCATATCAATGGACCCCAACTCCTTCTATATTCACACGAAGTCTCAAATACAATCATGTTAACATAACTGTCATGGAAAAACGGAATAGTAATAATAATAATCATTATTAACAGTAATTGATGTACATTTATAGTATTATTACTCACAGTGCTTAGACACTTGGTCCGCCCCTGCAGCTGACCCTACACAATTCAGAATACACATAAAAATCGGGTTACATATAATTTATTCCATTCTTAACTTGTTATCCTCTTTATACCAAAGTACACGAATTTGCAATTCACATCATTAAACCAACACACTTCTCCATACATATCTCAATACAATCCAACATAAGCTACACTATTTGGCATAATTCACCTTATCACCCCTAAATATAATTCAACATCTTTCAAGGTGAAGTCTTAAATCCCTTTTCATCATTTCTTCCCAATGCTCTTATCATTCATAACATTACTAATCTTGTTTCTCAATTTCATCTCACATAATAGCATGATTCACCTTGTCCATAATCGAGGTTCATTAAGTAAATTTTAAACATAATTTTCAAACATCTCCAAAATTCAATTAAATTTATGCAGATATAATTCAAGACCTCAATTTCATAATTTTACTTTCAATTTGGCCCAAATCATCGCTAACATCAAGAAGCAACCTAGGGTTTCTAAGAAATCTATAAATTCAATAAAATTCAAACTTATTAATTCATCACTTATCATTCCACTTTTCCCATTGATTATACACTTAGGATTCATAATCCATCATTCTAACTCATCAATTCAACTCTCAACAACCCATACCCTAAAACCCCCAATTCTCATACCATACACTACATGCTCACAAATGGAAATTCTTGTATTTAGATAGTCAAATACTACAAATCTATCCATCCATGTAAGTAATGAAGAGGATTAGAACCCCTACCTCAAGAACCAAGCAAAAAAACCAAGCTTTGAGAAGAATCCTTCGCAATCTCGAATTTCAATCGGTTGAAAATGTTTATCTCCTCTTGTTCATCATCCTTGATACAAGAATCATGGTGGGTTGTTGATCAAAGTAGAGGAAATCAAGGTTTTGGAGCTAGGGTTTTCGGACTAAGGCAAAGAGGAAGGAAGAGGGAAGAAGAAACATGTAAGAAATGATCCAAAATCCCGTTTTTAAAGCTGCTGTCCCGTAATTCCCGCTCGAGCGGACTGATTTCCGCTCGAGCGGACCTGCCCTCAGCACAGATGTCGAAACTTTGAACAGGTATAACTCTCCCATCCGGACTCCGTTTTAGGTCGTTCTTGTGTCCAAATTGAAGCCCCGGAAATAAGCTTTCCAATGGTTCTAACCTCATATCCAAATTCCAAGTGTGGAAAAAGAAAAAGGCAAAAGAGTGGCGGCTGTTCGTAAAATAACTATCCGAATTAAATTCTTTGGTCCAATCTTACTTCACCATCATATTACCACCTCAACCAAAATCCCAAAATAAAATAAAGGCATTCCAAATACACTAATAAGATGTCAAAAATGAGCCCACATGCCTCGAGTACAACTCATCCTAGAGACCCGCCGAGCTTCGGTAACATCGGCGCGAAGACCAACATTTGTCCGCTCGGCGGCCACTTCTCGCCGGCGAAAATCACCACTCCTGCAATTTCAGCCCGCCTGCAAAATTACTGGAACCCCCAAAGGCCCGCTCGAGTGCCAACTACTCCGCTCGAGCGGAGGGAAAAATTTTCAGATTGTTGATAAAGGTCAACAATTCCAGCTCCAAAAGTATAATTCGACGGCTAGTTCTTCAATTCCAATAGCAAACACATGAACCCTTAATGAAATCAAGATAACCTTCTATACGCACTTTGGGATCATTACGGTAAGCGCGTGACCGGGCCTAAGTTGCTGCCTAGCAAGTTTTGGCGTCAGCCAGCCATCATGCCTCCTGTGAGGGTTCCCTTTTGAAATATGCTTAAGTTTTTGTGTCCTTGGGACTTTTGTACCTTCTAAATGCTCATGTCTGGTCTGAACACATTTTGGAAGTTTTGTATAAGTGGCTTGGGTGACATAAGACTAATGTATTTTTGACGCCATATCTGTATATATATATATAAGTTTGTTTTGAAAATCTTTTGTCCCATGTATGTCTGCACAACTCTGTGGACTATGTATGTTTAGTATATTTGCTTCCGTAGCCCCTGTCTATATATTATTCTGTTCAGAGGCCTTTGGTAATCTAAGGATTACTGGCTGGCTACGATGCTAAACTCATAGGGGCGGTTTGGGTCGTGACAATTTCCAAAGTGTTTTGGTTTATAATCTGATTATTTCAAAAGTGTTTTGGTTTTGAGAAAAGAAACCAAATTTTAGCATTAGCTATAATATTTCTAATTTTATTAAGAAATAATGGAATCAGTTCCAGGAATACCGGTTAAATTTTATGAGTGGTGTAATTTTGGTAGCAAATTTTATTTGCTTGGAAAATGGTTTGTTTTAACCTAGTTTATCCCTTGGAAAACCTTAATTCTAAAAATTGTTTCCCATGCACTAGGAGTCAACATGCTCTTGAAAGTTATGTCAAAAGGTTAACTGGATTTTAAGTGGGACCGATATGACCCCTACAGTCTTCCTGGGAACATTCTTGACCATGTTCGATTCTAGGTTAAGTTGTGAGACTAGTTTTGAATTAAATTTCCAATTGTGGGATTTTCAAAGTGTTAAGTTTAATTTTTGGAAACACAGGAAGTGAAATTCAGTTGGGATTTTTCAAAAATGGCTTCAAGAGGTGACAACAGAAATGTTGTTTCACCTGCCAATCTTAAGCCTTGTGAGGTTCTTAAAAGAATATCTAGAGAGATCAAGTGTGATTATAAGAAATCATAAAGATTGCATGATAATATCTCTAAATTAATCAGAGGCAATTAGTATGTTATCCTTGTGTCAATTATAGCATATATGATTGCTGTGTGACTTTGCTTGAAAGTAAAGATAAGACAACCCGTTAAGGTGGGTGAATATGTTTTTGAAATTTTAAATTCCAAACATATTCTTACATTGGTGGCTCCTAGTGAGTACAAGATCACTGATCATAGAGATAGAAAACTAGTGGTTCCTAGGAGGTGTTAGACCACTGGCTATACAGTTATAAGATTATGGTTCCTAATAATGAACAGATTACTGATCACATGTCAAGACATGATGGTTCCTAGTAGTGGAGAGACTATTGATCATATGTCAAGACATGATGATTCTTAGTAATGAAAGAGTCTATTGATCCTATGTCAGGACATTGTGATTTCTAGTAGTAAAGTGACTACTGATCACAGGTTAAGACATTGTGATTCCTAGTAGTAGAAAGTCTACTGACCACATACTGAGAAATTAGTGATTCCTAGTGATAAGACTACTGGTCATATTATGAAGTTTCGAATAGTAGACTATTGAACACTAGATTTATGTTTTCTAATAGTAAGACTATTGGCTTCAGAGTGATAGGTTGGATCAAATATGTTTGGATGCCTAATTCGGTTGATGACATTCTGGGAATGTATTTATTGTGATATGATTTTGAGAGTTTCATAATCATTGTGACACAAGGAATTGTTTAAAGACCCTGCATGAATTTTTGGAAAAGGCCAAAAGCCTTTGTATAAATTCTACAAATGTGGGGGTCTCATGCAAAAGGTGGCAATACCTAAACCCAAGAGGGTTAGTGTAAGCCTTAAAATCTGTTGACTTTGTATTCAACTGTTATGCACAATATAGTAGTGTATATTGATTTCTTCTGTATAAGTCTACTATTCCAGATATACATATGAATATTATCATGGAATCCAGAAATGCATCTTTCTTTGAAAATGTATTTCCTTATCGTATCCAAGAAGGGGTTCCAAGTTCCATGAAAGAGGTTGAAGGTGACAATGATCAAATAGATGATCAAGATGAGGAAAAAGATGAGCCAAGAAGGAGTAAAAAGGCTAGGACCACAAAGTCCATTGGTCCGGACTTCTTAACTTATATGTTAAAGGGAGAACCTTGAACTTTCCATGAAGCTGTGAGTTTATCTGAAAGTCCTTTGTGGAAAGAAGCAATTAAAGAGTGAAATTGACTCCATCTTACAGAACCATACTTGGGAGTTGGTTGATCTACCCACAGGCAGTAAAGCCTTGGAGAGAAGTGGATCTTTAGAAGAAAGATGAAAGCTGATGGGTCAATTGATAAGTATAAAGCTAGGTTAGTTATCAAAGGATACATGCAGCAAGAAGGCCTAGATTACTTTAATACGCATTCACCTGTGACAAGGATTACATTCATTTGCATGGTGATTGCGATAGCAGCTTTACTTGGTTTGGAAATACATCAAATGGATATAAAGACAACTTTCTTAAATGGAGATTTAGATGAAGAAATCTACATGGAGCAACCCAAGGGGTTTTTAGCTCTCGGACAAAATAAGAAAGTCTATAAGCTCGTCAAATCATTGTATGGTTTGAAGCAAGCTCCTAAGCAATGGCGTGAGAAGTTTGACAACGCTATGTTGTCAAATGGGTTCAAAATCAATGAGTGTGACAAGTGTGTATATGTCAAAGACATTGACAGAGGTTATGTCATTTTGTGTCTATACGTTGATGACATACTCATTGTTGGTAGTAATGATAAGATGATTAGAACTACCAAGAGATTATTAAATTCCAAGTTTGAAATGAAAGATATGGGCTTTGCAGCTGTCATTCTGGGTATTAAGATTACTAGAACATCTAGGGGTGTTGTACTTTCTCAGTCTCACTATGTTAAGAAAATACTCGAGAAATTTAATAAATCAGATACAAGTGTGTCTAGGACACTGGTAGACGTGAGTCTACATTTGGCCAAGAATAATAGAGAGAGTGTCTCTCAGCTAGAATATTCTCGAGTCATTGGAAGTTTGATGTATTTAATGAGTTGTACAAGGCCAGATATAGCCTACTCTATTAGCAGGCTTAATAAATACACTAGTAATCCAAATGCTATTCATTAGAGGGGCATTATGCGGGTGTTAGGTTATCTACGATATACCTGGGATTATGGGTTGCATTATACTAGATACCCAGCGGTACTAGAAGGGTATAGTGGCGCTAATTGGATATCTGATATAAAGGACTCCAAATCTACTAGTGGTTATGTGTTTACCCTCAGGGAGGTAGCCGTGTCTTGGAAGTTTTCCAAACAAACGTGTATATCAAGATCAACGATGGAATCTGAGTTTGTTGCTTTAGATAAAACAACTGAAGAAGCTGAAAGGCTTCGCCAGTTCATTAAGGATATTCCATGTTGGCCAAAACCTGTGCCTACTATCTGTATTCATTGTGATAATAAGTATAATGGAAAGTCTAGACATATCCGTCGTAGACATAATTCCATACGACAACTACTCTCTAATCAAGTTGTCTCTCTAGACTATGTAAAGTCTAAAGATAACATTGCGAATCCGCTAACCAAAAGGTTAACTCGAGAGTTAGTAGAAACGTCGTCACGAGGAATGGGGTTGAGGCCTTTAGTAATGTTATCGGAATGGAAAACCTAACCTAGTTTACTGGAGATCCTAAGATCTAAGTTCAAAGGGATAACCTAATTGCGTGTAAGGGATGAGTCACTATGAAGGTAAATCCTCCTGTCCATTCCTTTATATAGTGATACCCTGTGGGGTAGAAGGTTAAGCTGATGCTTTTAATGACCTAAGTGCTGTGAATAGTCAATCGTGGTACAGAGAGATACCTTATGTAGGTTACCTATGTGAGTGCGAAGTGGGGCCGTTTCTTTAAAAATTGACAAGGCTGAATTCTTTAAAAACACTCACTGAACCAGGCTAGTGTTCTAGGGCCAAATTGAACACACCAATGAGAACAAGAATAATGGTTGGAGTAACTCTTGTGTGAGGTTTATTGTCTCGATTTACACAAATGCCAGAACAGTTCAAGACATCACATTCACTGGTCAGTCAGTAAATCCGATAGGCTTTCACTACGAAAGGTTCAAGGCCAACAATTACCTTTTCTGATGCAGGGTTATTCTGTGTGCTCTCTCTCCGAGTATTTGTTGTTAAGTGTTGTCCGTTTTTCTTTATTCGGCCAATTTTATTCATGTGGAGGATTGTTGAAAAATAATGGTTTTTTGACAACTTTAATTCAAAATTAAAGTGGGATCCAACTACCGATTGGGGTCAATCTGAGTGGTTTTATATTATCGTAAGTGAGAAGATTGCAATACAAAAATAAAGAACCAAAACCATTAAGTTGTAAATGAGAATTGTCTCATAAAGTGGGCATCAATAGAAGTTGGGCTTAGGCCTAGGCCTAGGCTTGGACTTGAACTTAGTTTTAGTCTTGGTCTGGACTAACCTAGGCTTGTGTATGCATGTGTTGGACTTAGTCTTAGGCATGTGTTATGTGCTATGCTGGACTAGGCTTGTCTTGTGCATATGTTTTAGACTGGGTGTGGATCGAGTTATGACCTAATATCCTTATCCATTTTGCAACCCATCTAGTTGGATTATTTAAATAGCATTATATATATATAAATATATATGTATGTATTTATTTATTCAACATTTGTAACTCTCATCTTTTAATGATAGAGTTGATGATCATTATGCACATGAGAGTTTTGCACTTTTGTAACTTTAGCCCTAAAGGCTAGAGTTGATGGCTATTGATGCTAGGTTTTATGGTAACCTTTATGGCTGAGACCTCTTGCCTACAAGTATAAAAAAGGCCTTTCCCCTCTAACTTAGAAGAAGAGTTTAAGATAGATTTTTGATGGAAAATGGAGATGTTGTTTTGAGATAAAAAAAGTTGGAGATGTTTTTTACAGCAAAGAAAAATTTCCTATCTTCTTTTGCTAGTCCCTTCTTTGGTTCATGTTAGAGAGAGTGCAACCAATATCAAGTTCGCCGAAGCTATTCAGAAGGTGCTTCTGCATTAGTTGGTTTCGACTGTCGTATCCTGGGAGACAAACGCCGACGTACCTTCAGCATTCATCAGGAGGCGGTGAATCTGTTTTAAGAAAATTGTGGTATCACACAGGCTTCGGTTTGCTTCCTTTTACTAGTCTTATTTTATTATGAATTTCTGTAAATTCCAGCATGTTCTTGTTTATGAAATTCCAATTGTTTGTTCTTTATGAATCTATTTGTTTTATGTTATCACACAATTTATACAACAAAAACGACGCCAACTTTCCATTCACTTATAAATGATTTTGACGAACTGTCTTCACTGTGTGACTTGCCATGCGGCAAGAAACATGTCATCTCTTTGGGCCCACCTCAAAAGACGTATGGGCTCTATTTAAATTTGGACTCAAAGTTGGCTCAAAATAAGCCTATGAAACCAATTTTCCAACATGTATTGCCATTATTTTTATTCCAAGAAAGTTCTTAAAATTTTCAAAATATAGAATCTCAACACAATTACTTGATCATTGTATTATTTGATGAAATTTATGTTAAGACTATGTAGATTTAAGCCTAATGAAAAAATTTCCTAACAAATACATAGGTATAAAATAAATGAACTCGATCAACATTGACATTGTGATAAAAAAAATAAAAATAAAAAACAGAGATGGTCCTATGTTATGATCAGTTTCTAAGTAGAAGAAATGGGGATAAACTAATTACAAATGGTGCTACAATTACATAATTACACCGCACTTATTCAAATTTAAATTCACATAAAAGCTTTAGGGAGAGGCTTTCCAGTACCGTTAGATCTGTGAGATCCATCACAGGTCCTAGTTCGATGATTTGAGCATGTAATACTCGTCGAATATTTTATGCCTATAAAAATTTATGTTGATCGGATATCGATAATTTCTTGATCGGAACACATTTTTTTGTCAATGATAAATATTATTTAAAAAATAAATTATTAACAAATTATGGCATAAAAGTGGGATTGGGTTGTTGGAATTTTTTTGTTTTTGAATAAAAGTGAGATATGATGATAATGATGGAGGCGCTCTGAGAGTGGAAAAAAATATTTTTTGAAAAATAAGAAATAAATTTTAATGATAGATTTTGCAAATTATTATTAATATTGAAAAAGTGTATTAAAATATGTTAAAAAAAACTATTAAAATTATACATATTTTGACAGAGGCTTGTTGACAGCCATAACAATAATATGAGAAAAAAAAAGTCAAAATAAGAAAGAGATGAAAAGTCCTGAAATTTAGGGCCATTTCGGAACATGTCAAAAAAGTTAAAAATCAGCTTTTAATTCATTTTGGGTTATATCACTTCTTACATAAAAAAAATAAAAAATCAAAAAAATAAGTTTTTAATCATTTTCCCAAACACACCTCTTAATGGAATGAATGAAATTGATAGTGAATGAGTGAGGGATAAGGATAATATGTAGTCACCAATTAGATGGCGCCACATGGAAGGACAAGATTTCTTTATGGATAGGTTTGGTCCAAGTATATCAATTTTAAAGAAGTAAAATGTTTGGGTGCACTAATTAAGTATTATTAATTTATTTTTAATGATATGAGATGGACCATATAAAGGGGTAGACTCACACTCTTCTTTTTATTTATCTCTATTCTCTCTCTCTCTCGCTCTCTCTCTCTCTCTCTCACACACACACGACATTAGGATATATTAAGAGTGCTATATTGGTAGGATATAACATGGTTATTTAAAAAAAATGATATACAAACCAATTTTGTAGATCTATTTTTTAGATTTAATGTTAGAAATGGGCGCCCATGTGGCATGACCATTTCAATGCTTTGAATTTATAATTGTAACTCCTGCATTAATGGGGTTTGTAACTCCTGCTTTTATTGCAGAGGTTAATGGTGCATTAATAACCAGCCATAAAGGCTGGAGGCTTTTCCTCTCTCCCCTATACATGTATAAATTGAGACCCTCCTGTCAAGTCTAAAACACAGAAATTTCCCATATTCTGACTCTCTCCCAAAAACAACGATCAAAGCCGTTTGCACTGTGATTTGTGTGGGTGCTGGGTTGGTTTATCAGATTCTGGAAGTACGTGATTTACCCACGAGGTTCTTCGCTAAAAGGTATAATTCTGACATTTTATCCGCTGCGTTATAATGCTTTATGATTTACATTGGTATCAGAGCGTGTATGGGTATTTTCATGCTTTCTTTTATCATGTGTATATTTACATATATATAGATATATATATATATATGTACACATTATATACATGACTATTTATTATGGAGGAAGATGTCCCATAAAATACGTCATTTCATGTTCATAAATGTCATTTTTTATGCCATAAATGTTTTTATTGTGAAAAATGGAGTCCTAAAGACAAAAATCATTCCGTAAAATACGTAAAATTTCGAAGTGATATAGTTTCTGTTATGGCATAATTTGAATATTAAATACAACATATTGTTATTTTTTGCCTAGAGTTTCTAATATGTTGTAATTAGAATAGCATGATTAATTGTTATTTGTTTAAATTCCATTATTAATTGTGACATAGCATGAGTTGGTTATGAATCTACATTATAATGCTATTGTATGGAATTAAAATTTTTTATCATGCTTTTAGACATGCCATAGTCAGTGGGAGGTTATTCGGTTGAGAGAAATCTTTGTAGATTAACTCCCGAAAACTAATATTTTGCGCATAAATTAAATTGAATTTTGGATAATTGTCACCTGTGGCGCAAGAGATGATTACGAGCATAGCGGATTTTTGATCTTGCGACTTGTGTAATATTGTCACTATTTAATTTAGATTTTTGTAGCAAAATTATATTATGCTAATCAAATTAATCCCAATGCGAATTTCTCTCTAAATTGACTTAGCTTATGGAAGTTAATTGGTTGACCTAGACTTAGTAAAGATATTCAAATGTGAACAATGTAATCCCATTCTTTAGATGAGCAAAAGTCTTAGAGACTTTAGGTCAAGCCTCAATTGAGCCAAAGTAAGGAAACATGACTCAAAGTCGCCATGGTTTTGTTGCCTTGTTTGGCATAATAAAAACAAATGTGTGCACTATGGTTAGCAGCACGCTACGTAGTTTTGGTTGGCGAGTTTTGGAGTTATGAAATTAGTAAGCCCTCAATAGATCTGTATATGATCTTGACTATTGAGCTGTGCAGATTGACTTTGTAATTTGACTTGTAAATAATGTTACATCATTGGATGAAGTAACATTCAAGAATCACGTCATCCAAGAAATGCGAGCTTAAATAAATTAGTCATTAAGTGTAAGACGAGTAGCCAGTATGAGTAGTGTTTTGCTCTCTACCCAGTTATTGGTAGTGGATGGAGCAAAATTTCATGCACTATAATAGTGTGCGTTGAAATATCACGTGAAGTTAAAATATTAGCGCTTAGAAGCTGCAAAATCTATTAACACTATGTGAAAAGATTAGCGCTTAGAAGCAGCAAAATCTATTAACACTAAGTGAAAAGATTGGCGCTTAGTGGCTGCAAAATCTATTAGCATTGCCAACTTGTCTCAGTCTGGACACTTACTGTTTCCACACTTGAGTGTGAGACATGAGGAGAGGCTTCTTTGTGTGATTCCTTAGCTAGGCTAACGTTTTTGAATAACGTTTACCACTAAGCGCAAACGTTGCAGCATAATAATGAAAAGGTCAAGGCCGACAAGGTTGTTATGACTCTAAGAATTTGACGCATAGCTCATGAGAGCATTGTGTTGAATTAGACTCTTTAGCCTAATTCGCGCTTAAGTTACTTCAGGAGCTGTCATAGTTGATAGCTTATTCTCTCCTTCTTGTGGATAGTAGAATTAATTGCAAGTAACTATGAAGCGAGAAATAGATATGGCAAGAGGAGTATCGTCATCTTTCAACTAGATGCAATAAAGTGTATGGAGAATAAAATTGACTTGAAGGTGCAGGGGATTAGCACTTATTAGTTAAATTTGCGACTTAGGCGCACTTGATATCTCCATGACATCTTTTTATGATCTAGTGAATATGAATTAGTCGTGAGTCATTACCTAGTTGGGCCTAAACCCTTAAAACTTGTCTTCGAGAACTCACACATTAAGATGATTGGAATTAGTTTATGACATTGGTCATGAACCAGTGGCTTATTATACTTAATCACATTAATGAGATGATGGCACGATGGTTTGAGTAGGCCTTCTCGGGCCCACTCGCTTATGACATCCTGCTCTCATGTGAATGTGTAACTTTGTTCGCAATGGGTGCGCACAAGTAAGTAGGAAAGCCGTAGAAGGTCATTTGTTGTGGCGCATTTAGTCCACTATGATATTTGTGACTAGATATGTGTATGGGTATGATAGCTAAGCCTCAATCTCGACACATTTATAGATTACGATACGCATCTAAGTCAAGACTATTTGATCTCCCATAAGTCAAAAGTTTTGAGATGATTTTTGACATTGCACATATGAGGTTGAGATCAATTAGATAATAGCTTTCGTGCCTTTAGTTTTGACCAAGGTGGCGAGTATCTATTTGAGTTATTTTAGAAAACTCTGTGAAGAGAGATGGATGCTTAGAAAGTTGATTATTCCCAGTACTCAACAACACAATGGTGTAGTAGAGATAAGGAATTAAATATTGTTAATGTTAGGTGGATAATGGCGCAAAATGTTTCCCAATTGGGAATTGCACTAGTTTGTTGCCTATATCCCTAACTAAGTGCCCTCTATATCAGATTTTACACTCCATTTTGAGTAATGGGTTAGCAGAGAGCCATCTATGGGCGATCTCTCAGAAGCAGCTTATCTTTATTTTACTTCTCATAAGATTGCGAAGTTAAGACCTAGGGTTCTATAGCGCATTATTGTATGCTGTCTTGTAAACACAAAGGGTCGTGTGGCGCATTATTGTATGCGGTCATGTAAACCCTCCGTGTCATGTACATATAGGTAAGCAGCTTTGTGGTAGTGTAACTAAGTCACATAAAGTTTTATTAGTAAAGGTGACGTGAATAGAGTTTTTGGAACTCTATAAGATAGAGAATTCTAAGCATAGCGCTCTATGAAGCCTAGTTGAGAATGGAAAGAAATTTCCAATATCCTAGGGACAGTGAAGGCGATATGCCTACTAATGGATTATTCCATTAGAGAAGAATACTCTACATTCTTGGTTGCGTGGTAGCGAATGTGAAAATTTTTCACGTCATCACTGGATGATTGAGAGTGAAACATTCATGATTACTCCGCAAGATGATAAAGAGCCTAGGATAATGCCAAAGGCTCTAGTCCCCTGTTTTTAGAAAGTGGATTAATGTTGCGCAGTTTAAGACAAAGTCTTTGAGGATTAACCATTTATATAATTTGGTTGACTTTCCATTATGACGCAAAACTGTTCTAAAGTTATGCGTAATTTTGATAGTCATTGTTGAGGCATAAGGCTCGCTAGATACCGAAAAGTCACACCATTGAGGAAAGTGTAGACCATGAGAAGACTTCCTCCTGGGGAGTGAGGTTATTTTGACTTAGGCTATGATTGACATAAGTTCGGAACATTGATTTGTGGACATTGTGACCCAACTTTCTCGTTAGAGAATTGGATAAGTAGATCCGTAGGGATTTACCTTCTGCTTTTATGGTGAAAAGTTAGGAGCGCAAAAAGGTTGCTAGTTCCAATAAATCTTTTACAGCCTAAAACAGTTATCCAAATAGTGGTTCTTAGATTTCGTCAAGCCATGATAGGCCAACAATGATCGATGAAGACCACTGAGGCATGATCAATGGTCAAAAAAAAAAAAAAGAAGTTTTTCCTTAGTCATTATGAGCCAGGAATTTATAAGGTTGTCGCCACCTAGGGTGGGCAGTCCTCTATTTTAGATATGATGGACATGGGTGATGTAATTTATATGCTCGGATGCATGATCCTTAGGGATTGCTTTGGGAAAATTCTCAGTTTGTCTTCGATGACTTACATAAGGAATATCCTAGAATGATTCTAGATACAAAATTGCAAACCCATTGACTTACCTATCGGTAAAAGCCAGAGCATTAGCTATTGAGTGTATCCTCGTATTGTCTTTGGGAGAAACAGATGGCCTATATTCCTTGATCTTTTTTGTTGTGGGACCTAAAGTACGCTTTGTGGGCGTATTCGGCATGATAAGTGTTATCTTTGGTAAATGGTCAACTGAGTTGTTTAGACATTGACCTTGCTCATTAGACTGTGGATAGAATGCTTTACTAGTAGTATATTAATTTGCTCCTTGTAAGATTCAATGTGCTAGTTGGGCGCATCAAGAATGAATGCAAATTGGTCACCAAAATATGTTTAGCGAGGTTATTGCGCAAGAGGTAATGATCTTAAATCACTTCATGTGAGGCGCACATGGTGGATTCTATTCTATATACTTATCGCAAGAGGTGCTGATAAGGCTTATGTTTGGAATCTAGAATTGCGCAAGCTGTGGTCAATTTTTTTTTTTTTTAAATCGATCACTTATTTTGAGATGATGGGATGTTGACACTATTATGGTTTGTGTTATAATGATTAGCAGATGATGATGTCAGCAGGCAAGATTGGCTCACTCACACGAGCAATCGCCCTTGGCGTTTGGGAGCGAGCAAGGATGAGACTAGTGGTTTATTTTTATTTGGAGCCAAGAGAGGCTTAAATAATCCACTATGTATGTCGCCTTGGTTACAACCAAGATGAGGTCGTGTTAAGGACCAAACATGGATGTTAGTACCCACTTTCCATGTTGTGCCTGTTATGATTAGCCAGATGCGAGATCTCATTTGGCACCTGGAAGGCGAGCAAATAGAGAATTCGGGTTAGGCGCTAGAAAGCGACTAGACTAATATCTGTACGGTGTATCGAGGATGATGTCACTCTTTTGGAAGAGTTACTCCACCATAATATGTATTCATACTATATGTGCTTGGTGACTGAGTAATGAGGTGAGAGAATGGATCCCTGTTTCCTCACCGTGTGAGTCTTACGTGTCATTATTGATATGACTTTCATTTATGTACCCTTTTGTGACTTTTGATTATGTCATAAGGTAAGGGGTTGATGTTCTGCTACTTTGGTATGTTGCCTGCGGTCATGTATGATTCGGCCTTAAGAGACATCACTGGGAAAGCGGTCAATCCTAAACTAAATGGCATGAGGGCAAAGGGAAGATCATCTAGTATTACACCACTGTTGTATATTCACTGCCGGCAACTCATATCGCTCTGTATGAGAAGCGGATTGAGTGTGAATATATTGCAAGAATTGAGAGAGTCAAACATGCACTTTTTGAGGGATTAGAGATGTTTTTTGGATCAGTGTAATTAGATGGATTGTTCATTTTTTGGGGAGATTGAGATAGAGTTGTGGCAATGTCATGCCAACTCATGTGCGAGTGGGAGATGTTAGAAATGGGCGCCCATGTGGCATGACCATTTCAATGCTTTGAATTTATAACTGTAACTCCTGCATTAATGGGGTTTGTAACTCCTGCTTTTATTGCAGAGGTTAATGGTGCATTAATAACCAGCCATAAAGGCTGGAGGCTTTTCCTCTCTCCCCTATACATGTATAAATTGAGACCCTCCTGTCAAGTCTAAAACACAGAAATTTCCCATATTCTGACTCTCTCCCAAAAACAACGATCAAAGCCGTTTGCACTGTGATTTGTGTGGGTGATATTCATTCTGTAATATCACTCTACTGCTAGGTTGGTTTATCAGATTCTGGAAGTACGTGATTTACCCACGAGGTTCTTCGCTAAAAGGTATGATTCTGACATTTTATCCACTGCGTTATAATGCTTTATGATTTACATTTAATAATGCGTAAATGATATGATTAGTTGATAATTAAAAAAAAATATGAGAGGTGTTACCTTTAATAATTGATTGTCATATTATTAAACTTGAAAAGAGAATTTAATTTTTGATGTTGAATAATAATATTTTAATTTTAATGTTATTATTTAGAAGAATTCCATATATTTTTTTGTGTGTTACATTAAAGTATTATATCAATGAATTTTTTTTAGTGTTATATTAGAGCGTTATGTTTGGAAAAAGTACACTAACGAGTTTTTTTTTGCATATTAAATTAGAGTGAGTGTTATATTAGAGTGTTACGTTTGGAAAAGTACATTAAGAATTTTTTTTGGATTACAGTTTGAAATTATATATTTGTCCAAAGCTTTTGTATTCCTTTTGAAATATTTAAAGAATCCCACATCTTTTTAGAATATTTGAAGAATCCTATGTTTTAAGTCATTTTTGTACTCCTTTTGAAATGTTTTCCAAATAAAAAAGATTCTTATATAAAAATTCATCTCAAATTTGATTCACATATATTGTGTACCTTACCTTTCTAGCACAAAAGAAAAAAAGAGAAGAAAACATAATAGAAATAAGTGCATAACTGTAAATTTAATTTTTAAATAATATATTAAATATACCGTTTCAAAATCAATTGGACTAATTGGTATATAAGAAAATCTTTGAGACTAAATGAATCACCATTTCTCAATATAGAATTTATAGGTAAATTTTCCTATATTTTGTCCCCTTAACTATTGTTTTATATTGATTTATCCTCTTGAATTAAAAATTACAACATCAACTCATTTTATATATTGAGTTGTCATTTGGCAATTAACTTTTTTTACTTTGCTTTTTGATTTTTTAGTTATTTTAGTTCAAGGTAAAAAGTTTGTTTGGATTGATTTTTTGATTTTTATGAAAAAAAAAGTGAAATAATTATGATTTGGATGTAACATTTTATTTTATTGACTTTTTAACTTATTTTTTGTTTTTGTGACTAAGTCCTCGTTTGGTAATTTTTTTAAATTTTTAGCTAAAATATGAGATAAAAAAAAAACTAGTATATTTGGAATGGTTTTTTAATTTTTTACAAAAATATGTGTAAAAAGTAGAGATAAAAAGGAATCTTTGACTTTTTGATATATGTTATAGGCTTTTTGGTTTTTTTTAGTAACTTTTTTGACTTTTAGGTTAAAACAAGCATATGCCAAACGAGACCTAATTTAATCAAAAAATCTATTGCCAAACGAAACTTAATTGTTTTTTAATTTAGACTTTAATAACGAAAATGCCCTTTTAGAAGCCTATTGTCAAACGAAACTTAATTGTTTTATTTATTTATTTATTTATTAATTTATTTAATTTAGTCTGTTTTAACTATCACTATATCTATCCTATTAAATTTGGTCAAGCCATATTAAATTTGGTGTCTTTTAATGGTAATATTGTTCTGGCTCTATTTTTTATTTTTACTCTTTATTTATTTTTGGATAAATTATATTGATATCCTTTACGTTATTTTGGTCTTTGTCATTTAAGTTAGCTCAATTTTGACCATTAATCTTAAATGTTATATCAATTTGATCTAGTTAATAATGCTAATTAGAATTTTTGAAAAAAAATAGTTACCAAATTAGTTGAAGATAACTTGCTAAGTTTAAGAAATTACAATTTTGTTTATAAAAACATAGTTACATATGATTGATGAGTGAGTTTTTCATTAAAAAAATTAAAAAATTATAATAAATTAAGATAAAATTATAAATTTAAAATAAAAAGTAAACTAATTAAAATTAAAAGAACCAAATTAATAAATAACCAATCTAGCCAGGTGTAACTAGGAACGGTAGCTTCCATCAAATTGCCAGGCACAAAAGCGAGACGGTTGTAAGCTTTTTTCTGTGTTGCGTTTTGTTTTGTATGGCACACTTATTTATTTATTTATTTTATTGCATCATTAATTAAGGCAATAATATGAGAGCACAGTTTTGTAGGACTCTCATATTATTAATTTTTTGATTGGGGCTCTCATATTATTTATTTATTTTGAACCGTGGACTCTCATATTATTAGTAATCACAATTTGTTCTCTCATATTATTAGTTCTATGATTTGTGATAAATTTGATAAATTGAATAGTTTATAATTAAATTATTTTTTTTGAATGATACATACGAAAGTTTTTATAAAATGAACGATTCAAATTATTAAAAATAAAACTTTTGATGAATCTCACAAACCTGAATCTATACTACCATGCAGTAAACTTCCAAATACAAGGGGTGCCGGAGAGCTTCTCTCCAGCAATTTTCAATGTCCCTCCAATGAGTTTTAAAAACACTTCTATAGTGTAGATTTGGATTTTTATGTCTAGGAAGAAGGATTTGAGAGTTTCTCTCTTAGTTTTCTGGATACCATTTTAAATTTTCAACCCCTACAATAGTCTCCTCTTCAAAGTAATATATACAAGGGGGAAATGAAGGGGTTTAGTTGAAAAAAGCAAAAAGAGGAGGCAATTTGAAATTCTTTTCTAAATTTTTATGGATAAAAACATAATTTTTTAAAATTTCGAGGAGGGGCATTTGCCTCTCTTTGGTCTAGTGTAGATCTGCTTCACTGGAAAAACTATAATTCTAATAGAATGGAAATTGAAAGTAAAATCATAATCCATTCTAACAAAAATCTTAAGAACATATAATATTTAAACACATAAAAACTAAACGTAGAAGAAATCACAAATACTGACATGAAGTTTATGAGTTAACTTAATAATCACTACACTTATTCTGAAAACACATTCTCCCACTTAGATTAATACAAACAAAGAAACTAAGAATATTTTGTTGAAATGAAAAAATGGAAGCAAACATCATATTAGTGTCGAGATGGGGATGGGGACGAAGTAAGAATAGTAATAAGGGAAATGGCAGTCTGTGTGAGAGTGAGGAGGAGGAGAAAAGCAGTTGCAGTTTTGAAGTAATCATGCTTCAATGAAGCTACTACTATGTTCCACCATCTCTTGCAATGAGCGTCCACTTTGCTGCACTATTCAGTGTAGTAGAACTACTCTTCAATGATTCTGCCATTACCCAAGTTGTTGAACATAAGTGCCACCACTTCGTCATCGCCAAGCCAGTTTTCAAGAACTTCATGGCAACGAACTTGGGTCACTTCTTCTTTCCAGTTGATAAGTTGATCCAACAAATACATATAATCGGTGAAATATTTGGGCTTGTTATCTGAGAAATGTTGTTCATAGGCAATGATGTTTCGAAATATTCTTAGTTTCTTTGTTTGTATTAATCTGAGTGAGAGAATGTGTTTTCAAAATAAGTGTAGTGATTATTAAGTTAACTCATAAACTTCATGTGAGTATTTGTGATTTCTCATCAACGCCTTACAGCGGCAAGAAGATGCTCTATTCGCCGGTCTGAAAGCATGGTCGGCGTTAGAGATCGAGACGGCGAGTCCATCCATGCAGACGATGGAGCAATGTACAGACACACATCCTGCCGCTGATATCTGTGTGGACTCAGAAGATGTGTCAAAATCTGGCTGTGGCCTTAGGAATAGTAACACATAATTGTATATGGCCCACTATTCCTCAATAAAGTAATTTGTTCAATATAGGCCCAATTATTATATTTGTATAATTGTTACTAGTGTCCACTTCTTTCATAGTTTGGATGGGCCTATGTCTAATGGGCTGCTGGGCCATATGTCTGGGCCTATTTTAATTATTCATGTACAACATTAGTTGGGCCTGTGATTGTAATTGGTCCTTTATGCTGTCTACCAATTACAGCCCATTAAACATTAAACCTGCTCAGAAATGGAATTTATTAAGACAAAATAAATTTAAGAAAATTGCAATATTATTTAATCATAAAAATGTACATAAATATTTTTCCATCGCCAATCTTTTACATAATATGAAAGTTCGTCGAGTACAATGATGAGTGCGAGACAATAATTAACTGTAATAATAATCCCAAAGCTGGATAGTTTGTTCATCATCCTGCGTGCAATAAGCTGGGTAAATACAGTCTCCGTCAGGCTTCTGCAAACATTGGATGTCAGCCATGTATACATTGTTGCGGTAAACGTCCGGATTCCCAATGCTTTCCGGAGGTTGTAGTTGAACAGGCATTCTATCTTGTACACCCCCTGATTGGCCGGTCTGGACATGTCCACTGCTTTGAACCACATCGGGTTTTTCAAAGTATCATAGAAGACCCCTGACAACGTCCTCTCTCTCCAATGGATGTGGTTCGATACATCCGTTGACGAGGAATAACAAACACTCAGATTGGAAGTGGAATATCTTCCTGCGTTGGGCCTTCTTCTTGGCATTACAATGCCTCTTCTTGATTGGTTGTGGTGATCGACTGCAAAGAGCTCTGCGTTTCTGATCGTCCACGCTTGGAGCCCGGCGTGTTCATGTTTCTGTAGAAATTCCTTATAACTGGAGTCAGCTCCGGGATTGCATAATATAATGGATGAAAACCCGCCCTTTATTTTCCTTGGGTGGGCATATTTCCAATTTGAAATCCAATCCCGTTGGGCTCCAATAAATTCCTGCCAGTGTTTCAAAAATTGTGGGGCCACGTCATCGATTACATTATATAAAGCAGCATCATTGTGGTCCCATAAATCGATATGGCCGAAATAATAATTATGTGGCCCCAAGGAGCGGGCCCAACATGTTTTGCCAATCCTAGATGAGCCTTCAATTATAACGCTCTTGGGCCTGTGTGGTCTTTGGGCCTCGTCCTTTATATTTTCAACCCATTGCTGTAGATCTCCTAGGATGGCCTATACCGTTTTTGCAAATTGATGAACGTACGGCAATAGGGGTTTAAACGATATTCTTTCATAATTAGATGACAACTTGTCATAATTTAGCCAATAACATTTTAGATCGCCATTTCTTACCATTGCCAATGCTTCGTCCTTGGTGTCGGCGGCAAGTGCGTCGCGATATATATTTTCCTTGTTATTCTGGGTAGCGCAGCGGCCTCTCTCACGGAATTCACCCCATTCCGTGTAGTCTCCATGTTTGGATATGTATTCTAACACATTCTGATAGTTGTTGGCCCCTTGTATATTGGGGTGGAAATGGCGATTACTGCTATCACGAGTAACGTCAAAAAATCGTTCATCTTGCATCTGAAAGCGGTATGGAAATTGGACGAGGGCATGTAGATGTGGTTCGCAATTCTGATGTAATTCATGTGCAACCCTCACATAATTTGGTGGCCTATTAGTGAACATCTCTCTAATTTTCTCTAACAATCGCTCTTTAGGTAAAGAACATCTGGGATATGTGAGGAAGATGTTCTTGTTTTGAAGTCTAAAACGACGTCGGTTTGGTGCCATAAGTCACTCACTCTCAATGACGTCACTTACTCTCTCAGATGACACAAGTCACTCTCTGAAAACTTTACTGGCTAAAGAGAGTGAGGGAGTGACTTATATATGTTCCCAAGAGTGTCCCTTAATATTATTGGGACGCTCCCCCCCGCGCCACGTGCCGTCCGCCAATTGGTGCTCCCTTCCGCATTTTGTGGCGCGTTGTCAACTAAGGGCTCCGCTCCGCTCCCAGTTCTGCGGCCAGGATTAAAACATCTAAGAAGGCAAGCGCAGGCGGGAACTTTAATTTAAACGGTGGGCTCTGCGACGCTCTGGTCCGCTCCCAGATCTGCGGCTAGGATTAAACAATTGAAAAATGGAAGCGCAAGCGGAAAACTATTTAAGCCAAAATAATTGGGGATTTTGAATTATTTTGTAATGGATCACGGAGACCTAGGTCAATTTAGGTGGTTGCTTTTAAAATACGAGCCGGATATTTTATTGCTGCACTAGTCCTTGTTGGTCGTCGGTGAAAACAACGCCGAAAATTTAATCCGGCTCATCAACGCCTTACAGCGGGAAGAAGATGCTCTATTCGCCGGTCTGAAAGCTTGGTCGGCGTTAGAGACCGAGACGGCGAGTCCATCCATGCAGACGATGGAGCGATGTGCAAACACACATCCTGCCACTGATATCTGTGTGGACTCAGAAGATGTGTCAAAATCCGACTGTGGCCTTAGGAATAGTAACACATAATTGTATGTGGCCCACTATTCCTCAATAAAATAATTTGTTCAATATAGGCCCAATTATTATATTTGTATAATTGTTACTAGTGTCCACTTCTTTCATAGTTTGGATGGGCCTATGTCTAATGGGTCTTGGGCCATATGCAGGCCTGTTTTAATTATTCATGTACAACATTAGTTGGGCCTGTGATTGTAATTGGTCCTTTATGCTGTCTACCAATTCTGACCCATTAAACATTAAACACCTTTCGAGAAATGGAATTTATTAAGACAAAATAAATTCAAGAAAATTGCAATATTATTTAATCATAAAAATGTACATAAATATTTTCCCATCGCCAATCTTTTACATAATATGAAAGTTCGTCGAGTACAATGATGAGTGCGAGACAATAATTAACTGTACTAATAATCCCAGAGCTGGATAATTTGTTCGTCATCTTGCGTGCAATAAGCTGGATAAATACAGTCTCCGTTAGGCTTCTGCGACCATTGGATGTCAGCCATGTATACATTGTCGCGGTAAACGTCCGGATTCCCAATGCTTTCCGGAGGTTGTAGTTGAACAGACATTCTATCTTGTACACTCCCTGATTGGCCGGTCTGGACATGTCCACTGCTTTGAACCACATCAGGTTCTTCAAAGTATCGTAGAAGACCCCTGACAGCGTCCTCTCTCTCCAATGGATGTGGTTCGATACATCCGTTGACGTGGAATAACGAACACTCACATTGGAAGTGGAATATCTTCCTGCGTTGGGCCTTCTTCTTGGAATTACGATGCCTCTTCTTGATTGGTTATGGCGAACAGGGGCTAATCGACTGCAAAGAGCTCTGTGTTTCTGATCGTCCACGCTTGGAGCCCGGCATGTTCATGTTTCTGCAGAAATTCCTTATAACTTGAGTCAGCTCCGGGATTGCATAATATAATGGATGGAATCCCGCTCTTTATTTTCCTTGGGCGGGCATATTTGCAATTTGAAATCTAATCCCGTTGGGCTCCAATAAATTCCCGCCAGTGTTTCAAAAATTGTGGGCCACGTCATCGATTACATTATATAAAGCAGCATCATTGTGGTCCCGTAAATCGATGTGGCCAGAATATTAAATTTGTCATTGAAGAATTTTCTTTTGTGCTCATTTTAGTGACGAATTTTTTTGTCACCTTAATCTATATCATTGGTGAGGATAAATTTCGTCACTAAAACCGATTAGGTGACGAAATATTTCGTCGCCAAAACAATTGAAATAAAATATTATCTAATTCTAGTGACAAAATTGATGTGATAGAGGACGAAAATTGCAACATATAGAGATGAAAAATTTTGTCGCCAAATATGAAAAATAGGCAACGAAACTATTTTTCGTCACCAGGTACTTTCAGGGACAACGTATATGCGACAAACGTGGTGACAAAATTATTTCATCGTAGATCACTTTGGTGACGGAAATTTGATGTTTGGAGACAAAATGAGTTTGTTACCAAAGACCTTTTTTGTTGTAGTGCGTGATCCAAAATCCAAATCGGAATCACCCTCACCCCCACCCTCACATCACGAAGCTAGCTAGGATACCTATCATTCAGCAACTACCAGAAAGGATTTTCTTTTCCAAAATCGATTTTGAAAATACGTCGGTCTCTGAAGGCAAGCATTTTCTTGACTTGGTGCATAATGTTTGTCTTCCCTCTTCCTCTAGAGATGAATCAAATAACTACCAAAACAAGAATCAGACAACTTGCTTTAAAATTCCGTGTGTGATAGAGCTTTAGGATACTGGTCTCAAGTTCAAGGCTATAAATGATGATGATGATGAGCTCAACTTCAGCATGTTTGATATACGCTTTGAACATGGTCATTTTAAAATACCAAAGTTCAAAGTCAATGATTCGACAGAGATGTTTTTCCAAAACATCATTGCCTATGAACAACATTCCTCATATGACAAACCCAAATATTTCACCGATTATACGTATTTGATGGATCAACTTATCAACTACAAAGAAGACGTGACCTAACTTCATTGCCATGAAGTTCTTGAAAACTGGCTTGGTGATGACGAAGTGGTGGCACTTATGTTCAACAACTTGGGTAACGGCAGAATCATTAAAGAGTAGTTCTACTACACTGAACAGTGCAGCAAAGTGAACGCTCATTGCAAGAGATGGTGGAACATAGTAGTAGCTTCATTGAAGCGTGATTACTTCAACATTGCAACTACTTTTCTCCTCCTCCTCACTCTCACACAAACTGCCATTTCCCTTATTACTATTCTTACTTCGTCCCTATCCCCATCCCGACACTAATATGATGTTGTTTGCTTCCATTTTTTCATTTCAACAAAATATTCTTAGTTTCTTTGTTTGTATTAATCTAAGTGAGAGAATGTGTTTTCAGAATAAGTGTAGTGATTATTAAGTTAACTCATAAATTAGTCCAACTACACCATTCAATCCCATAATTTCCCAATTTCATGGATTTCAACACAATTCTATATTTTCCCAAATTAATTATACCAATTCCAAATACAACGGGCGTCGAAGAGCTTCTCTCCAGCAATTTTAATGTCCCTCCAATGAGTTTTAAAAACACTTCTATAGTGTAGATTTGGATTTTTATGTCTAGGAAGAAGGATTTGAGAGTTTCTCTCTTAGTTTTCTAGATACCATTTTAGATTTTCAACGCCTACAATAGTCTCCTCTTCAAAGTAATATATACAAGGGGGAAATGAACGGGTTTAGTTGAAAAAAGCAAAAAGAGGAGGCAATTTGAAATTCTTTTCTAAATTTGTATGGTTAAAAACAAAAAAAATTTAAATTTCGAGGAGGGGCATTTGCCTCTCTTTGGTCTAGTGTAGATCTGCTTCACTGGAGAAGCTATAATTCTAATAGAATGGACATTCAAAGTAAAATCATAATCCATTCTAACAAAAATCTTAAGAACATATAATATTTAAACACATAAAAACTGAACGTAGAAGAAATCACAAATACTGACATGAAGTTTATGGGTTAACTTAATAATCACTACACTTATTCTGAAAAACGCATTCTCTCACTCAGATTAATACAAACAAAGAAACTAAGAATATTTCGTTGAAATGAAAAAATGGAAGCAAACAACGTCATATTAGTGTTGAGATGGGAATGGGGACGAAGTAAGAATAGTAATAAGGGAAATGGCAGTCTGTGTGAGAGTGAGGAGGAGGAGAAAAGCAGTTGCAATTTTGAAGTAATCACGCTTCAATGAAGCTACTGCTATGTTCCACCATCTCTTGCAATGAGCCTTCACTTTGCTGCACTGTTCAGTGTAGTAGAACTACTCTTCAATGATTCTGCCGTTACCCAAGTTGTTGAACATAAGGGCCACCACTTCGTCATCACCAAGCCAGTTTTCAAGAACTTCATGGCAACGAAGTTGGGTCACGTCTTCTTTGCAGTTGATAAGTTGATCCATCAAATACGTATAATCAGTGAAATATTTGGGTTTGTCATATGAGGAATGTTGTTCATAGGCAATGATGTTTTGGAAAAACGTCTCTGTCGAATCATTGACTTTGAACTTTGGTATTTTAAAATGACCATGTTCAAAGCGTATATCAAACATGCTGAAGTTGAGCTCATCATCATCATCATTTACAGCCTTGAACTTGACACCAGCATCATAAAGCTCTATCACACACGGCATTTTAAAGTAAGTTGTCTGATTCTTGTTTTGGTAGTTATTTGATTCATCTCTGGAGGAAGAGGGAAGACAAACATTATGCACCAAGTCAAGAAAATGCTTGCTTTCAGAGACCGATGTATTTTCAAAATCGATTTTGGAAAAGTCAATCCTTTCTGGTAGTTGCTGAATGATAGGTATCCTAGCCAGCTTCGTGATGTGAGGGTGGGGGTGAGGGTGTTTCCGGTTTGGATTTTGGATCACGCACTACAACAAAAGAGGTCTTTGGTAACAAACTCATTTTGTCTCCAAACATCAAATTTTCGTCACCAAAGTGATCTACGATGAAATAATTTTGTCACCACGTTTGTCGCATATACGTTGTCCCTGAAAGTACCTGGTAACGAAAAATAGTTTCGTTGCCTATTTTTCATATTTGGCGACAAAATTTTTCATCTCTATATGTTGCAATTTTCGTCCTCTATCATATCAATTTTGTCACTAGAATTAGATAATATTTTATTTCAATTGTTTTGGCGACGAAATATTTCGTCACCTAATCGATTTTGGTGACGAAATTTATCCTCACCAATGATATAGATTAAGGTGTCAAAAAAATTCGTCACTAAAATGAGCACAAAAGAAAATTCTTCAATGACAAAAAAGCATTTTGTCGCCAAATATTTCAATTTAGCGACAAAATATTCAGCAAATGTGACGAAATTATTTGTTTGGTACTATATCATTAGTGACAAAATCATTTGTCATGCTGTTTGGAAACTAGTAGTGACATTTTTTTCGTCGCTAATAATAATTAATTTTTTTTTTAAATGGGGATAATATTTTCAATTTAAAATTTTTCTTTTCACTAAAAATTCCCCACGCATTTGAATAACCTGTTCAATAAAATATCTATTACAAATCAATACAAAAATCTATTCATTTTCATAAACACCACAGTCGAATTTCAGCACAATATCCACAAAAATACAATATCAACTGCATACGCATTACCAAACACGTCTCCTAAGATTCACAAAAAGACATGTCTACTAATATCCACAAAAATATAATATTAAGTGCGAATTACCAAACATGTCCTGTAACACCCACAAAAATATAAAATTTACAATGCAACCAAAATATATGTAAGGTAATATGAACAAAAACACAAAATGAGCTAGTTTCTGCTCTCCAGATTACCAAACATGTCCATTTCTAATCTCGAATCTACAACAAAACAAAACACAAAAAAAGAAAAGAAAAGAAAAGAAAAGAAAAAGAATGTAAGTTAGACAATTATTATCATAACAATCAAATATACAATTTAAAATGTATTTTTTGACTTAGTTTTCAAATCGGGAGTCCCGTGCTAGTTCCATAAATTTTCACAACTTACATTGATCCCTCCTGAGATATTTGAGATGTTCCTCGGGTCTTTTCGTGCTTGTTACATGATTTTGGCCCCTGATGGCCTATTTATATATATATATATAAAGGTTTTTAAGGCACGTAATGTACGTCGTAAAAACCCTTCTACGACATGCAGTGCGCGTCATATTATGACCAGTTATGAAAAGTCATTCACTTTCAACAACATGATTCGTACGTCGTTAAAAACTATTTAATGGCAAATTTTGTGCGTCGTTACTTTTTCTACGACATGCTAAAATACGCCGTTAAAAACTATTTAATGACAAATTTTGTACGTCGTTACTTTTTCTATGACTACTTTTGCACGCCGTTAATTAGTGAGACAAATAATGACACTGATTGCACACCGTAAAATATGTAATACAACGACTTATTATGCCTGCCGTAAAATATACAATTTTTTTATTATTTTATTTTTAAATTTAGTAAGTTCTATTTGACCAATTTTGTACATTCTAACAAATATTACAAACAAGTATCACAAAACATCAATCAACCACCAAAATATTGTTTGAAACATCAAAAAGAAACTATATCCATAAATTATAAACATTCAAAAATTGTCTATACATTCAAAATATTCAAAAACTATATTCTTAAGTTCTAAACTGTCCAAAAAGTTTAAAACATCCTAAATTATGCATATCTAAGTTTCTAAGCATATTCAAAATTATTAAGAGATTATTTAAAATTATAGGCAACAATTCCTATAGCAATTGTAGCTGCAGCAAACCCACTTGCTCCTATCACAGGGACGAGAGTGCCCATCTAAGCTTGCAACTCTTACCACATTCCTTCAATCCTGCATTTATCAAAACAAAAGAGATTTACGAATTAGGTCCCGGCCTCAAGTCCACTTATGACCTAGCAAAAGAGATTTTAGAATGACAAAATAGATTTATGACAATTTTAAATAGTAAAGTTGATTCAGGCACTAATTTTGACAATTTAGAGGGAGAGTTCACAATGAGCTAAGAGGAAAACACCAAAAAATTGAAAAAAAATAAGACAAAAAGAAAATCACCAACCATGTGGCAAATTGACAACAACATTAAAAAGAAAAATATAATTTAAGAGAATATTTTAATAACCTTTTTTGTTTTTTGTGTAAGTACTTTACTCAATACCACAATAACATATAAGCGCGAGTAGAAACCTCGTGAAGCTAATATTAAACTGATAACACTAAGCTAAATGAGATCACATGCCTTTGGATAGATGAAAGAAAATAAGAGAGATAACACATGAAGTAAGCTTCAAATTTAGTCTAAAAGATACACAAGAATCAATTATGGAAATATCATAATTGAGCATTTTAGTGAGCATATAATATGCCTGTAAAACTGTAGACAAGCACTTTCTATGTGCACAAAGAAACATACACCAAATCCAAGTACATCTAAAATTCATGTGGTCCATGTCCATTAGTACCACACAACATAGTAGTCCAATATGATTGTTTTAGTAAGTGGAACTGCTTCTTTGATGTTTGATATAGAAATTAAATAAATATAAGATAAAATCATTTTCCTTTCATCACACCTTTTCAATTAGTTAAATTAAGTGAGTGCTTCATGCTAATATGTAACAACAAAAACGAATAGGTACACTATCCTTTGACTGATTTTCCATAAGAAATACATACACATGCATACATGCATATACTAGATAAAATTACATAGGAAAAAATAAAAAATAAAAAACCCACTGGCATAACACATTGTTGAAATCAGTCAAGTCCTTATAAAGGAAAACCTCAAATAAAAATGAATATCAGAAAAAGTATGCACACTTATTTGAGAATAGAAGACTAGCAAAGCTGAAATAATATTTTCAACAAGAGTATAAATCTCTTTTCCCAATATCAAGAATAAATTTGTGATTCACCAAATGGTATAAAAGTAAGCCAAGCATTTCAAAATCATGTGTCCACAAAGAGATTAATCAAATGGTATAAAAGTAAGCCAAGCATTTCAAAATCATGTGTCCACAAAGAGATTGATGTACCTAGTAGCAACTTCAAGAAGCTTTAGGTGACCTTCATGTAAAGGATTAAATGAACCAGATAACATTATCTTCCTTTCTGTATTAGAAGTATTTGTCTCTGCAAAACATTTTCTTCATAAAGAAGAATAAACAAAAGATGAAGAGTCACTTGAAGGTAAATCCAACCCAAGGGTTAAACCATACCACTTGAAAAGGGATAAACCTTAAAACATATTTCCCCACTTATAAGCTGCTCTAATTCTTGATCTTTATCAAAGTGCTTTACACATTCATCGTGATCTTGATTCATCAATTCAAACAAATGTTGTTGGAACTTTGCAAGCATTTGCAATTACCTATAACCAAAAGATAGTTCGACAAGTTAAGGTATTAGTGGCTTCATAAAAATCAAAAACACGTAAAAGGTAAAATCAAAGATAATTGGAAACATATTTTTAAAATAATGTAATAGATATTGACATTCATTGAGCTTATTATCCGGACTATGTCTTTGCTCTGTAAAAATAGAAGTCTGAGATAACATGAATAGTCACCAATGTTGACAATTGAGGGGTGGGTTGCTGCAAATGACTATAAAATCAAATAATTGGAAATCATCAATGCTGGATAAATATTAATTTGGCTAGATACTCATTCTCTCACCTCAGTATAACTAACAAGAATACCATTCAACTATTGGGTACTTAAAGGCCTATTCCTCACAACTATCCATCATAAATGTCCTCAATACCGAATTTGGGTAAAGCCAACAACCTATTATTGAAGTGGTACTATAATTTGATTCAGCCAACTTGCATATACACATGTAGCAGTGACATGATTTAAAACGAATGAAGCCTGAGGTTTAGTGACAAACATAAACCAAATACAGGTAAATATCTAACCAAAAAAAAAAGGGGGTGAATAACTCCCGAGTAAGAATCCAAGAAACATTTTTAAAGACATTGAAACTGGGAAATAGACATCAACTGATACTGTAACAATTAAAACAGGTTACTATATGAGAAAATTAAAACAACATTTGAAAGAACTTCTAAGTTTGCCTTTCTTGCTGTATAGACAAATCACCAGTGCTAGACCATAGTTATATTAAGCTTTAGGTTCACAATGAATAGAAACTCATGTGTACTACATGAATATCTATATCTGGGACTACAAGGCCCTACAAAATAGAATGAAGTGCTTTCTTGTTTGGGTCCTTTCGAGTTGAAACATCAAATTTTTGTTTCTTATTTCTACAAAGCTCATAGCAGAATATACACCAGAATTTTCTTTCTGAACTATGATTGCTGGTTAAAGCATGCCTAAGGGTGACTGGCGTCCTGTGCTAGAATCCCTAGGTGATCATGTCCTATAGAGGGAAATCATGGAACAATAAAGCATCTAATTGAATTGCTTCCATGCTCTGGGTATGATGGAAAGTCCATGTAGAATAGAACAATCAAGATTAATACTTCATCTATATTAAATGATCTGGGAGTATACAAGGAAACTTCCAGTGAAATACAAATACATTTCTTTTTCTTTGTTCAAACATTAGTATTGGACCCATGTTTCACTTTTCTATCCATGTTGCACATTGGAGAACATTAATAATTCATGCATTATGAACTCTCCATGGTCCCTAATTATATACTAGCAAAGTATCTTATTCTAAACATTGTATTGTATATGAGCCATTATTGTCAGCAGTAGGCCTTTCCAGCAGATATCTAGAAGCATGATAACTACATGCTTTCATAGATTAGAACAACCATGTTTTTTCGACGTCCAAGAGCATGATCTTCCCAATCCAAAAAGAAAAAGCATAATCTTCCATGACTATAACATGCACAAATTTATCTTCAACAAAAATTTTAAATGTAAATGACAAGCATCATGATGATTCATTCTCCAAGCATGAAATCAACAGGATATGATTTGTAATGTTTATTGAGCACCTTAAGTAATACATGACTAGAAACCCTATCTTCTTGCTCTCAATTTCGCAAACCCTGAATCAATTCATTACAAAACAATGAAACAAAGAGGGACATTAAGAGGGAGACTAAAAAAATGAAAAAAATACAAATGAGAAAAGAAACAAAGAAAGAAAAAATAAAGAATTTAGATTGACTTGACAAACTTACATAGTATGAAGTAAACAAACAAAGTTTAGTTTCAATTCTCAGCGGTGTACAAATCCAATCTACTGTAAACACAAAAAGGAATCGAAAATTTAAGTTTGAGTTTTCATATTTCAATTGTATAAGCAAATGGGGTTTTCTTCAATCCAGCTCAATCAAATTAATTACAAGAGGCAAAAACTACAGGTTTAGCAAATTCAAGGTGAAGAAACTCTTGACAGGTTGAACAACGAAGGGGCAAAAATTTGAGAAGTTGAAAATTATAGTTAGGGTTTGAAATTGAGAGAGAGAAAGAGAGAGAGAGAGAGAGAGAGAGAGAGAGAGTGTGTTTACTTGATGCAAGAGGTCTGCAATCGAGAGGATTAGCAATGGTAGAGTGTAGGCGACTAAAAATGTCTGGAGGCAAAACTCAAAATGTCGAAAAATGTAAGAAGAAACAGCAATAAAGCACCTAACCACAAGAACTAAAATAATAGTATAAGCCTTTAAGTTTGTTAGCACTTTCTTTGCTTCCTTCCAAAAGGTAAAATGAAGTGCTACTAGTGAAAACTTAAAATTGGAAGTCTTTTGTTTGGCAAAACAGATCAATTTGAAAAGACAGTGGGGCTTTCCATTGCTCATTTTGTTTTCCCAAGAGAGCATTCATTTTCAGTTGGTTATCCCATTAACCCAGTCATAAAATATTTTTGTGATGACAACTGGAATATCATGGGTGATTTTTGAAAATTAGTTGATCTCCTGTTTATTGTTTATTAAGAATTGGGTTGAAGTTGTTTTACCACATTTCTCTAATGAAGAGAGTCATATCTTTCATTTACCAATTTTAGATTTTAGAAGACAATATTTTATTTTTCTATTTTCCTGCAGAAAATGATTTACATGGGAAAAAAGAAACATTGTAAAGATTTACTTATCTTCCCTATTCGGTAATATAAATTGTTCAAATTACATGATAAGTTGATCACTGAAATGTTTGTACCTGTGTGTGATCTGTGGCATACTGCTTCTGTCTCTTGTCCAACTTGGAGTTAACTGAAGTTTCGACTTTGTCATCTGATAATTTTTCACTCGCAGCGGTAGACAATTTTGACCATTGCTTGTATTCATCACTCAAGTTGAGGATAGCCAAAAAATATTGAGCTAGTTCTGCTTCCCCAATTGAACAGTCATTAATAACTCCAGCATTTCAAATTTAAAGCATGTATCAGAGCATAATTGCTGAAAAATCTAAAGATCTCAATTATCTAACCAATCCCGAATGGGAGAGAATTTTGTGTGGCTTAAGAGAGTAACTCTAGCACATTTTTTTCACATTGTTAGATCAAAAGAGAGAATTTTTTATTAACCATACCTGTTAAAGCAAGTTTCGAACGCACCTCAGCATCAGGAATCTTTGGAGGCAAAACCTCATCTATTACATGATAAACACATACAGATAAAGGAAGCTGAAAGAAAAGAGACATGCTGAAAAACCTCAACATAACAAAGGTCTTCTCTTATGACCATTTTTTTAGAGAAGATGAAATAACCAGAGAATTTGGAATGCATTAGCTATAATTCCCAACCTAAACAATTCTAGCAATATAGGCATAGATGAAAGAAAGATTACACACCTTCAAGCTGCTGATATCTTTTGTCTCCCCTAGCAGCGGACTCACTGTTGCATGTTTCAACTTTCCTTTCTCTTAAAAATAAAAATATGCCACCAAATTAAAGACCATAAATACATTTTTTTTTTTTACGAAAAAAAGAATCTTGAAAATTAGTTCTTCTAAATCAAACTTTTTAATTAGAAAATTAATAATGGATAATAGGATTTAATAAGGTTGAAGTGCCTACAGCACTAATCCACCCAATATGATGCAAAGAGTTGGCTAGGGCTGACTTTCCAACATTTCGAATCCCAACTAGCAGCACTGTTATGGTATGATTAGCATGATCAGTCTTCTTCAATTCTCTAACTCGGGCTTGTAAGAAGTTCAGGAACTGTAAAATGTGAACTCCAATCAAATGCTACTAAATTTGATAAACCAAGGTTGAATTGAGAGAATCAACTACAAAACAATGAGCTTTATTGCCTTCTCATAGATGAAGCTATTATGGGACTTTCGTTATCGACATGAAGTTCAGACTAGAGTCATCTATAAATAATGACCAAAAGTAATCCTTACCAAGTAAACCCCAAGTTCAAATAAAAGAAGAGAGAAACAAATCTTAAATAAGTTTCTACAATCCTTGTTTAGAACTGTTCAAGAGGTAATTGCATTTTTCAGTGCACTAATGTATGTGACTGCATAGTGACTCACTGCTAAGTAAGAACAAAACGAGCTCATTGCAAATGCCATCTTTAATGAACCAAACACTGTCTCTAAGGGTAAAGAATGATGTGTCCTGTTTTCCTTTCACTTTAAGCTAAAATGCCCATTATTGTGGTTTATAATTTTTTTTTTTTTTTTAAATGTCAATCTCGCATCATTCTGAACAAGATTTTGATATAAAAACTCTCTGTTTGTAGATGATTTTCCTTACTATAATTAAACTGGTTATGTATAATCATGGGCTACAGAAATCAAATTTCAGAATCTTTCTTTAAACATGAATCAGTCTGGATAAGAATCTACCTCCAGGTAATGAGATAAACTTCTCGAAACTCCAGACAACAAGTTGTTCTGTGTTCAATCAACAAAAAAATAACTCAATTTACACAAATCTGAGTTCAAAATCACACAAAACGAAATCAAAACATTGATCTTTTTAATGCCCAGAACTAGAGATTCATAGCTGATTCAATAATTTTGAAAACAAAATGAAGAAAATATTGATCTTTTCAATGCCCAGAAGCAGAACGCAGGAGGACAAGAGATGGATATTTGATTTGACGAAAACATTTTTTTTGAAATGGGTATGCTTGAAATCGATGGAGATGAAGTGGGTTTTTGTTTTTTGGTGATGGGAAAGGGGTTGAAGACTGGAGGGTTTCAGAATCAGGTCGAAGACGACCAACCAAAATTGAACCAAAAGCAACGAAACGCAAAGAGAAGAGAAAAGAAGAGATTGTATTGATTGTTGTCGCCACCGAACCAGGTTGAAGTCTCCAAAGAGAGATTGAAACCCTTCCAGATCAAAATGGCCAAAATCCATCTTCGAACCCTCTCTCTCTTGTTGACTTCCAATCGTCTCTTTTCTTCACCATTTTCGTGTTCCTTTATGATTTACAAGTCATTAGAACCCAAATCGTTCTATCTTCTTGACTTCGAACTGTCTCTCTTCACCATTTCTATGTTCCGTTATGATTAGAAGTCATTAGAACCTTTTGATTTTTTTTTTGTGCGTCGAATATGAGGTACTGCACACGGTGTTGCGGCCGTTGAGAGAGAGAGAGAAGCGAAAGAGACTAGGGTAGGACGGGGCTGCAGTGAGAATGAATTAGGAATTTCAGATACAAAACCAAGAAGAGAATAAAAGCATGAGACGACGATTTCAAATACGCAACCAAGAGGAGAATAGAAGCATAAGACGACGATAGATACCTTTGATTTCAGATATACAACCGAAGAGAAGAGATGAGATGATCCTGGTAACCTAGAAATTGATTCAGCCTTCATCATCATCATGAGAGAGAGAGAGAGAGATTGAAACCCTTTTGATGTTCTATTCTGATTAAAGGAAGGCAAAATAGTTATTTTGAAAAGAAAAAAATTCTACTTTTTTTTTCTTTTTTTTTTTTTTGGTGGTTGGCGCTCCAAATTTTATTTTGGAGTTTTTTTTTTTATCATACAATTCACGATATGCATTGTGCGTCGTAAAAAAGCAATACTTTTAACGGCAAGTGATGTGTGCGTCATAAAAAGTGTAATACTTTTAAGTGCGGCCGTTGTGTATGCCGTGAATAGTATTCACTTTTCACAGTTGGCATATGCGCGTCGTGTGTAATTGATGTATTAATGGCATGCCATATGCACGTCGTAAAAACTTTTATTATTTAAGGCATGCATTGCAAGCTGTAAAAAAATCATCGTTATTACCATTCACGACCTATTCAGTAGACATACCGTGGTTAGAAAAGTATTTATGAGTTGCAAAAAAGCAAGTTGTAAAAGTGAGAAACTACGGTGTCCATTTATCGTATGTCTTTGATGTGGTGCCGTAAAAAGTCAGTTTTGTTGTAGTGATAAGCTTAAGTGTTGGAAAAATACATTTTTCGATTTAATTTTCAAACCGGGAGTCCCGTGCTAGTTTCGTAAGTTTTCACAACTTAAATTGGTCCCTTCCGAGGTATTTGAAGCGTTCTTTAGGCCTTCTCATAGCTGTTATATGATTTTGGCCCCTGATGGCCTATTTTCAAGCTTAAGTGTTGAAAAAGTGCATTTTTCAACTTAGTTTTCAAACCGGGAGTCCCGTGCTAGTTCCGTAAGTTTACACAAGTTACAATGGTCCCTTCTAAGGTGTTTGAGGTGTTCCCTGGGCCTTCTCATGGCTGTTTCACGATTTTGGCCCACGATGGTCTATTTTCAAGCTTAAGTGTTGGAAAAGTGCATTTTTTGACTTAGTTTTCAAACTAAGAGTTCCATGCTAGTTCTGTAAGTGTCCACAACTTACATTGGTCCCTCCCAAGGTGTTTAAGGTATTCCCCAGGCCTTCTTGTGGCTGTTACATGATTTTGGCTCCCGATAGCCTATTTTCAAGATTAATCGTTGGAAAAGTACATCTTTTGACTTAGTTTTCAAACCGGGAGACCCGTGCTAGTTCCATATGTTTCCATAACTTACATTGGTCCCTCCTGAGGTGTTTGAGGTATTCCCGGAGCCTTCTCGTGGCTGTTACACGATTTTGGCCCCCCGATGGCTTATTTTCAAGCTTAAGTGTTAGAAAAATGCATTTTTTGACTTAGTTTTCAAACTAGGAGTTCCGTGCTAGTTCTGTAAGTTTTCACAACTTACATTGGTCCCTCTCGAGGTGTTTGAGGTGTTCCCGGGGCCTTCTCATGGCTATTACACGATTTTGGCCCCCGATGGCCTATTTTCAAGTTTAAGTGTTGGAAAAGTGCATTTTTTGACTTAGTTTTCAAACCGGGAGTCCCGTGCTACTTTTGTAAATTTTTAAAACTTACATTGGTCCCTCTCGAGGTGTTTGAGGTTTTCCCTAGGCCTTCTCGTGGTGGTTACACAATTTTGGCCTCTGATGGCTTACTTTCAAGCTGAAGTGTTGGAAAAATGTATTTTTCGACTTAGCTTTCAAACCAGGAGTCCCGTGCCAATTTCATAAGTTTACATAACTTAAATTGGTCCCTTCTGAGATGTTCCTTGGGCCTTCTTGTGCCTGTTATACGATTTTAGCCCCCGATAGTCTATTTTTAAGCTTAATTGTTGGAAAAGTGCATTTTTCGACTTAATTTTTAAACCAGGAGTCCCGTTCTAGTTTTGTAAGTTTTCACAACTTAAATTGGTCCCTCCCGAGGTGTTTGAGGTGTTCTTTGGGCCTTCTCATGGCTATTACACGATTTTGGCCCCTGATGGCCTATTTTCAAGCTTAAAGTGTTGGAAAAGTGCATTTTTTGACTTAGTTTTCAAACCGAGAGTCCCGTGCTAGTTCTGTAAGTTTACACAAGTCACAATGGTCCCTTCTGAGGTGTTTAAGGTGTTACCCCAGCCTTCTCGTGGTTGTTTCATGATTTTAGTCCCCGATGGTCTATTTTCAAGCTTAAGTGTTGGAAAAGTGCATTTTTTGACTTAGTTTTCAAGCCGGGAGTCCCATGCTAGTTTTTTCTACAACTTAAATTGGTTCCTCTCGAGGTGTTTGAGGTGTTCTTCGGGCCTTCTCGTGGCTGTTACATGATTTTGGCCCCCCGATGGCTTATTTTCAAGCTTAAGTGTTGGAAAAATGCATTTTTTTTACTTAGTTTTCAAATCGGGAGTTTCGTGCTAGTTCCGTAAGTTTCCACAACTTACATTGGTCCCTCTCAAGGTGTTTGAGGTGTTTCCCTGGCCTTCTCGTGCCTGTTACACAATTTTGGCCCCCGATGGCCTATTTTCAAGCTTAAGGCCTTATTTAGAAACAGGCTAATTTAGTAACTTTTTGGCTATTTGGCTAAAATATGAGCTAAAAAAAACTAGTATGTTTGGAATGACTTTTTAGCTTTTTACGAAAAGATGTGCAAAAAGTAAAGAGAAAAGAGAATCTTTGACTTTTTTGTACGGATTGTTGACTTTTTGACTTTTTTAGTAACTTTTTGACTTTTTAGCTAAATCGGCTAGTCCCAAAACGAGGCCTAAGTATTAGAAAAGTGTATTTTTTAACTTAGTTTTCAAACTGGGAGTCCCGTGTTAGTTTTGTAACTTTCCACAACTTAAATTGGCCCCTCCCGAGGTGTTTGAGGTGTTCCCTGGGCCTTCTCGTGGCTATTACACGATTTTGGCCCCCGATGGCTTATTTTCAAGCTTAAGTGTTGGAAGAATGCATTTTTTAACTTAGTTTTCACACCGGGAGTCCCGTGCTAGTTTCGTAAGTTTCCACAACTTACATTGGTCCCTCTTGAGGTGTTCCTCGGGCCTTCTCATGGCTGTTACACGATTTTGGCCCCGCGATGGCCTATTTTCAAGCTTAAGCTTCGGAAAAGTTCATTTTTTGACTTAGTTTCATGCCTACGTGTTGGAATAGTGCAAATTTCAAAGTAGTTTTCAAATTGGGAGCCACGTGCTTCTTTCATAAGTTTGCACAACTTATGTTGCTCCGTCTGAAGGTGTTTGTGATTTTTCTCCGGCCTTTACATGCATATTTCAATATTTTCCCGGGACCTTTTGCCCCTAAATGTCAAAGTATTTTTTTATTCTTCCCTAGTTGAAGAAGAAATTTCTAATAAATTAACATAGAAACATAATATACTAACTAAGAAGCTTTTCCATTAGAAGCTAAACTTTCCCCACTCTCAAAATTTCCCGTGATACCTTTCTGCCTCAAACACTCTATAATACTTTGTATCTTCTTACTTTGTTTTTTCTCTGACTTTTCAAACCTTGCAATTTGTTCATTTTGTTGTGCTATTTGCATCTCAAGGCGTTGAACATAATCACTATTTTCAGTAGGTGCAATAGTTGTATTCATAGAAGAAGGCCTCAGGCTGAGTCCTTTCACATAACCTGACCTTGGCTTAAGCACCTTGACTAACAACTCCTCTGCGAGAGGTGTTCTGCTTGCGTCTGTATCATGTTGTCCTATTAATTTGAAATAAATCAAACAATTATTAGTTATTCTACCCTACATAGCAAAATAAATAATTTTATCAAAATTGAAAGACATTGCCTTGTACATACATAATTAACTTGGCTCTCCGACGAAATCCATTCTTGCATGTCCGAATTATAGTGGATGGACTTGTAAAATTCTGTTAAATCGGGCATTTTTCCATTTGCAATTATCTGATTCATTTGTTTTTCAATGTTATTTCAAATATTTAAATAACAAAGCCTACTAATCCAATAAAATAAATTAGTTGAACGCACCGAGCTGTATATCCTAACCGAGATTGATTTTGATCCACATCGATGTTTTGTCTTCATTTGCATCCTATTATTCACATTAGCTAGTGATTGTTCCTACACAATTGAAATACCAATAAAAACAAAAAAAGATAACATTAGTATAAAGAAACTTAATTTTTGACAATTAACATATATAAAACATTTTACCTTGAATTTTTTACTATTCCACTTGTCAATTAGAGATGTCCACTAATTAAGAGTAACTCTTACAGGTGGGTGGCTTCTCGCGTAATCCTTCCCTCTTGCATCCTTAAGTTGCTTGTATTCGTTTGTGCAACTTATAGGTGAAGCCATTCAATCGTTGACCAAACTGTGTGTCTAAAGCCTTCGCTACATCACTTCGATTGCCTTGTAGATCAAACTGATCCTACAAAATAAAAATAAAAATAAAAAAGAACCAGAGCCTAAACATGAAAGCCAAAACTAGTTAATTCATTAAAAATGGAAAGACAGAGATGCTTATTTGATTCAAGGTGGCCATATCTAATCGTCCAAAACAATATGTTCAAACTTTTATAAATCAAGAAATGAACAGTCATATCCTTTTATTTGAAGTCTTATCACAAACAATGCTACAACTTTAAAGACAAGAGTTTGTCAACAATTACCGCCAAGCTTTGGATCAACAGCTCCTTATCAGCAGCATTCAACTTTTTCCACCTACGAATGCTCAGGTCTGGTAACTACGTTCGAACCTCTATACCAATCTTAGAGACTAGGCTACAGGCATTATCTCCTACTGGTGCACAAAACTGTTCAGGTATATGAACTAACATGTAACGCCACCAAAATAACCCAACATGAAATAGATACATCAACCAACATCCATTAAAGAATAAGAACAATTCTCCAACTTTTACATCATTAATCAATAAGGTTTGTACAAAATAGCCCCACATGTGAATTATACATTCAATGGTGTAGAAGACTTGAATCTATAGCATGTAGAACATCCAATCCCAAAAGTAAATAAAATGCCCTCAAGGGCTTACATATTCTAAGGCTTAAGCCCGTTTACACAACAATGGTCTCTCAGACCCATACACGAATAGCCTTTGGCTTTCAAAAAATTTCATTTACAAAAAAAAAAAAAAAAAAAAAAAAGTCTTACACTCTCAAAAGCATACTACCACACCCTAGCTTGGCGGGTTCACCACATCCTTTCCTGCACCAAAATCCCATAGGGGTGAGCACAAAGTCCAGTAGGAAATTCTTAACAAAGTATATACATTTATGCAATTCCCATGAAATGAAAATGCTCATGCTCATGCCATGCTATGCCATTAAAAGGAAATCATATCCTTTTCTTTTGAAGATCATTATGCACAATAAAAATATGGAAGTTCCAACAATTCAAAATGTTTAATATCAAATTTACGGGGCAGTAAATACGACTCGGGTAATCCCTAGGTTGGTGTTTGGAAGTAGGCATAACATGCACTACCAAAACTCCACTTTACCGATAGCTAACTAGAAGGCACGTGATACCTACTCCGCGCGTGTTTTCGGTCTTTCACCCTAGACTCTCAGGCCAACTTAATCAATGTCATCTACACCCCCTATCCGGACTTACCAACGTATTTACCCCAAACAATTCAATAGATTCTCATTTTCACAACATCTCTTTTCAAGTGAGTTTTCAATTTCTTTATCCAAGGATTTACAATGATCAACCAAATTTAAATGCCAATGCACAACTTTCCGATTCTCAACATTTTCCATACACCATCTCCTTAGTAGTTGTAATTTCCACTTCTCATTCCAATTGTAAGATTCATAAGATGACCATGCATACATTTAGATTCATCAAGAATAACTACATTTTAACAACACTAAATAAAATAACTATTCCACATATTCTCTACCATTTATCCTTCCTCAACATTGTTAAGAAAGTTCCCTCTCTTCATCACATTTGTCACACCAGAAAACAATAATAACATTGGTAGTAAAAATATTTCATGGATCCTCAACATATTCTTCAACCCCAAATTCTAGGGTTTTTCTCCAAGTCAACATTCTCCCATCTTTTGAAAAGGTCCCTCCCCAAAACATCACCTCTCTTACCATGTGATTTAAAAACCCTCAAGAAAAAAGTTTTAGAGAGAGAGATAGGTTAAACCCACTTTTAAAACCCCCAACATTTATGAGACAAAACCACACTTTCAATATCATTAAAGAAACTATTAAATCAAAAAAATCTAGCATAAATGTATATATAACTCAAAGAAAATCTCCCTACCACAAGCTTGTTGATGAAAGATGAGATGAAAACCCTAAAAATTTGGAGATGTTGAAATAAGACCTCCATCACTCCAAAGATAGCCCTTGGTTAGCTCTTCAAGCTTTGAGAAGAATTTGGTTCAAAATCCCAATGGATTGAGAAGGATCAATTGTTTGATGTACTAGATGAGGGTTTTTAGAGAGAAGTGAGAGAATATGAGAGAGAGAGATATAAGAGAAATATGAGATATTCTCAGCCAAAAAGAGAAAAAGAAATAGAGCCGTCATATCTGGGCTTTTCCCGCACGTGCGGAGCCCACTTCCGCACGTGCGGCTCTCAACCCCACACGTGCGGCACCTCCTCGTACCTGTTTTCCAAGACTTTTGCATTTATTCCAAAGATGCACCCCAAGCCTCTCTGTTTCCCGCGGTCGTGACGGCGTCAGCCTCCGTCTCCGTACGTGCGACCTTGCTTTCCAGCCCAGAATTTTACAATTAAGTTCGCATCCCACTCCTCCGGATCCAATCTCGTACCTTCCGGAACAATGAAATTTTGAAAAGGAAACAAATAAGAACGAAACTTTTAACAAGAGTTTTCAAAAACATGAATCCATACCACTGAGGAAAAGTGAGACAATTCACGAACCCGGGCATTACATAACATCTTCCCATCCTTATCGACAATGCGATGGGCTTGTATGCCACTTGTTGGGCCATGACCACGTCTGTCATGTGATGCTATAAGGACATAATATTAATTGAGTTAGTAAGTAAACAAATGTAAGTTAATCCTTAAAAACAACTTTGTAAACTTACCAACGTTGCTAGATGCAGTCACCTCGTGCTCAGGTTGCACATTATAAGGTGGTAAGGGTTGGGTACCGACCTCCTGACTTGGGGGATCCATCCCTTCCTCTTGGGTGGGAGTTAATGGCCTTGAATGAGACTGTAAACGAAGTCCTGGTGGCATCTCTTGTTCTTGAAATAACATAATCAAATCGTAAAAAAGATATTTAACACAGTTAAAATATATTTTAAAGAAGATATGATGTGTAAGCTATGTGAAGAAGAAATGTAAATAATAAAAGACATGTTCACACACAAATAGAAAATAATGTGTATAATACCTCACAGTCAAAGCAACCCAATGACTCATCATCATTGTCATCCTTACTCTCTGATGGTTTATACTCAACATCATTATCTACCTCAACCCTAATTCCCTTTTCCCTTGCATTTGCACATTTGGGCTGAACTGCACTCACTAAAGAATTTGTAATATTCTTCACTCCCAGATTGTTCATTATCTCACAGTTCTCCTTAATTCGCTTATTTCTTTGTTTCTCGTATTCTGTTAGCTTCGTAGTTCTCAAATCAATTGGTTTCAGCCATTGTTTTTTGCCTCAGACCATTTTCTATAACTATAACATAATTCAACTTTAATTGAAAAATATAGACAATATCATCATGCACCATTAAATAAAAGAAGAAAAAGAAAGTAACATAAACATATAAAGTAAAAATTACATTAATTAATAACATCTGTTCAGAAATAAAGTATAAAATAAAAATTACATATCATAATCCATATCAGGATCCATATCAACATCAAGAATGTTATGTTTTTCATCTCCTTCATCATCACTCTTCTCTTCCATTATCTCATCTAATGACCCTACTTCCGAAATAACATTGAATTCAACATCATCCTTACAATATCAAACAATTGGGTCAATGTCAATTGGAACAACATCAGTAATGTTTTCTTGTTAGAACACATCATTATTTTCTAAAGGATCCAATAATTCTCTATCACTAACTTTTGGAACATTAAAGACACCTCTATGCTGCACCCTTTGTACAACATCCCAAGGTTCACCCAATTTGGTATCATTCAAATAGAAGACTTGCTTAGACCATCTCCAACGGTGTAGCAAATCTGATATCAAATTTGAATTTTGATGAAAATGGCACTATTCATGGCTCCAACCGTTCACCAAACCTGACACCAAAATGAGATTTCACCAAACTTTTCATCAGATGGACGACGAAGAAATGAATTCACCAAAACACTGTTGCGGACCGTTGGAGGGGGATCCGGGTCGACCAACCGGTTGCCCACCTGGTTGACCAACCGGTCACCCGATGTACCATTTCAGCCCCTGACCCGTTTGAACCCTCAAAACCCTGCAGCTGAACCGTTGGAGGCAACCGGTCAACCACCCGGTTGACCGGTCGGTTGACCACCCGGTCGACCGGGTTGGGAAACTCCAAAACAGTGCACGGCTTGGTCTTTAGTTGTTTGCAAGAACACTTGTTTGTTTCAACTATATTTTTTTTGGGACGTATGAAAGAACACTTGTTTGTTTCAGCTATATTTTTTTTGGGACGTATGAAATTATTGTGATTACCAATAATTTAATGGGTCATGAATTTACATTTTCAATATATTTGATATGTATATTTTATAATTAGCCGTTATAATAATTTACCGTTAGATTGGCAGAGTATTTTGAAAAGAGTATTTTAAAAATTTACCGTTCATGATGTACTCTATAAAATCAGGTCTGATTTCTATATCAAGCTAAGATAGTGTTTCAGTTTCAGAATCGTATTCATTGAAGGTTGTGAATATTTTTTTCTTTTCAATGATTAGATATATATTTTCCTTCAAATTTTAGTTTATACTATCTGCTTCTGAGTTTGAGCTGCTGAGTTTGACCTTCAGAGTTTGAGCTTCATATCATTACAATCTTTTTCAGTAAGTATATTGTATTTTTTTATGCTATGGAAGATTTTGAAATGTTTGAGGAATCACAAATGTTTGAGCACAACAGTCATAGTAATTTTATGTCAGAATCTTCACGAGAACAGAACACGCAGAACAGTGCTAATAATTTCATTTCAGAACCTTCTCGTGTTTCTCGTGGTAAAGCCTTCACAATTATAGAAGATGAAACTTTATGTAGATCTTGGTTAGCAGTCTCTCAAGATCCTATTACTGGTAATAGTCAGAGTATGGCTATATTTTGGGAACGAGTACTTGTTAATTTTAATTCACAATTGAGCAGTGAATCCAATCGAAATCGTATTTCTTTGACTCACCGTTGGTCAGCCATACAGAAGGCAATTAATAAATTTTGTGGTTTTCTTGAACAAATTCAACTGAGGCAACAAAGTGGAATAACCGAGGCAGATATGGTAAATTTTATTTGTGTTATTAAATATCAAATTTAATTTTTAAATCTATACTTGTTATTGAAATTTTTGTAACTTTTTTTTTTCAAGTCATTGAAGCAAAACAGATGTATCATGTAATACAGAAAAAACACTTTACATTTGATACATGTTGGCAGATTCTGCGCCAGAGTTGTAAATGGGATGAATTTCGATCAAAAAAACCCACGCAACATACTGATCCATGTTTGAATCTACCAAGTGAATATGAGGCTTCTCAATCCAACCCCGTCAATGAGGTGCACGACCAACCATGTAATACATCAACACGACCAATTGGTACTAAGGCCGCAAAAGAGAAGTTGAAGAATACAACAACGCATGATAGTAGATTTGATGAAATAGCTGCTAACCAATCCAAGATTGTTGAAGTGTTATCAACTATCTCTGCTAGAACTATTCAGCGAGACGAACAAAAGGCGATAGGCAGGTACGAGAAGAGGCTGCGAAGCGTCGAAAAAGGGCCGAAGATAGGGAAGAACAACTAAAACTCCTATCTATGATGAATGAAAGAGAACAACGAAATGAAGATCATAAAATTATGTCAATGGACATGACAAATTTAAATCCTATGCAAAAGGCGTACTACGAAGATCTTCAACGACAGATTTTATTTCGAACAAGTAATAGACTGCCTTGAAAGGTTCCATATTTTGTGGGTTTTATGTATTGATTTTATGTATTAGTTTTATGTATTGAATTAACCCTGATATGTATTATTGCCATATTTCGAATTGAATACGTATTGTTTCCATTTTCGAGTAGAATACGTAATTCTTGCCATGGTTTTTGTGTACACTGTTGTTTGGCCTGTAATGCAATGTGTTACTTTTTTTTCTTATTAATCACAGTCTTCTATAAACTGATATTTAGAGTGAAGTCATTGACTACTATAAGTCATAAGATTTTAGAAAAGGAATCATAACTGGATAATGCCCTTCTTCTCGCATTTTCAGTCCGTACATAATCATGTCCTTAGTCAACTAGGCATTAAACTGAAAAACTACAACATACACCAAAATATGAACAAAATGCACAAAAGGTTTTCAAAATAACAACATACAAACCATTACCAATACATAAGTTGAATCACATCTTCACTAATTATCTGGTGGTGGTGGTGGTGGAGTAGGGTAGTAGTGCTGGTATATATCATTTACGCGATGCTCAATCGTATCTACACGATGCTCAATGTCCACACGGAAATCACCAAATTGTTGAATTAATGAGTTCTGTGCATTGGCAAATGTATCAAACTGACTGCCTAACGAATTGACCTGATTAGCCATCTGCTGTTCCCATTGAACGCGTTGATTATAACGTTGCTCTTCCATGGCCAAATAGTCAGTCCAATATTGAGGTTGTTCAGCTGATGGCGTCACATTGGCATGAGAAGGATCTTGTGGAGCATCACCTTCGGCGACTTCATTTTCTGAATCTTCTGAAGCATTATCACTTCCCATTAAATTGGGGGCTGCACCAGCACGGGTCACTGTATACTGATTAATTGGTGAACTGATCTTCATTTCCATTTCATCTGCAAAATTAACCTTAAAATGTTTGAAAATTTTTGTTAAGAGTGCCCCAAACAGTAATGACCGACCTGTGAATTTACCTTGATTTGTTAGTACCATTTCTTTCATAATTAAGTAACACAAATCTAACTTCTGCCCAACTTCAAAACAGTATAGCAAATATGCATTAAAATATGGAACAACATCATGGTGTCCTTTTTTTGGAGTGACATTTTCTACAATCCACCGGTGGAGAATCCGCAGATAAGGTTTTAAATGTCTTGCTTGTAAACTAGTCCCAGTGAATCTGTTCCGACAAATAGTAGTAAACACATCAGTAGCATTACCAACGATATTAGCTAACTTATCCTCAGTTTGAAAGTGAATATTTTCATCCCCTAACTCAACTCCAATAATGCCTGCCAAAGTAGGAATATCAAACTGTATACTTGTTCCTTTCACATATGACAAAAGAGTAAAATTTCCATCTTCTTCCTTGATGGCAGGAGGTGAGCATAATATAGAGCTACTAGCCGTGGATATACCTTTTGGGGCAAATTAATTAAGTTTTTCCACCCCATAGCTTCAAGTTTACTAATTAATAGTGCATCATATTGAGATGGAAGATTTACCCTTCTCCCTATTACAATCGGTCGGGCAGAGAAGTTTGGAAAAGCTAATGCATGACTTTGACTGAGAAAATCTGAAGTAGGATATGACCATATTTGAGCCTGTTGTTCTTCGCGTCGTGAAGGGTTGGAACTTTCACCAACGTGTGGTCTCGCTTTTTTAGTTCTAGGCATGCTGTCAAATTATGTTGAATTTCAAATGAATATATTTCAAATATTACAATGCATATTAATCAGTAGGAGTTAAGGAATTTCAAATGACATCAATTGTCAGTATGCATACTACTCCAATAAAAACATCATAGCAGAAGGATACTAAAATTGAGAACTTGGGCCAATATCAATCCCACAATACAACAAAATTGATTTTAACTGTAACTTATAGCAGTTGAAACATGTTTAAATGTAAATTGATTTAAAATGTAAATTGATTTTAAATGTAACTTATAGTGTGAAACTGCATAAAACTTGACAGACTTCCCAACATGTTTATGTTTTATTACAATATTAATCATAAAGTTTGATTGAAACATGAAGGTCATGTTAAACTTCAACAAATTCAACATGAAATGAAACAACTACAACATACACACGAAATTGAATTGAAATCTAGAGCACAGAATGCACAGAATGAAAGAATGAGAGAAAAAAAAAATTAAAGAGGGCCGGTTGACCAACCGGTCGCCCCGTGCCTATACCTCTGTGATGCTGCCCTGCCTTCTTCTTCTGGTACTGCCTTTACTGATTCAGGTGTTTCCCTTGGTGAGGCTGAGGAATCACACTTGTAGTACACTGAATATGTAGAGTTTGGGATTTTATTTTGGATTCAAAACAGGAATTTGAAGATAGTGGATGGAGGAATACAGTGAGTATGGTGTTAGAGCCAATCTGTGGAAAGAGAAGCAAGAGTTTTCATTTAAGGAAGTTCATATTTTGATGGCAGGTTTGGCTAAGTTTTTTTGAGCTGATATAGACCCTCCATTCTTCAGGTAGGTGGTGAGGCTATTACCTTTTCAATAACCATATGCCGTATGCAAAATGAGGCATGGTAGATGGCATGCATTCAATAGCTTGGTAGGTGGTGTCTATAAATTGAATGGTAGGTGGTGTCTATAATTCAAGAGTTTTCATTGAAGGAAGTTCATATTTTGATGGCAGGTTTGGCTAAGTTTTTTTGAGCTGATATAGACCTTCCATTCTTCAGGTAGGTGGTGAGGCTATTACCTTTTCAACAACCATATGCCGTATGCAAAATGAGGCATGGTAGATGGCATGCATTCAATAGCTTGGTAGGTGGTGTCTATAAATTGAATGGTAGGTTGTGTCTATAGCTTGGTAGGTGGTGTCTATAAATAAAAATACTACACAAAGGCCCTTCATTGAAAAGGTGATGTTGAGAGGAGATGGATAGATTTCACCATAAAAATTGATCAAAATAGTATGGAAATGAAGCATTTCAATCTGATGGCAGGGCATTAAGCATCTCCTCTGTATTGACATTTTTATTAAATCAGAAGACTATGTAAAAGTAAAGAGAGTAGTACAAAATGTAATACCACTAGGATGATACAACTTCAACTCTGATGGTTATTTAATCAATTCTTAACAATTTCATAACCTTCATTTGAAAAACATACATGTAGTTTACCCTGCACATTGCCACTTGAAAAGCTGAAGCTGCAAGATTTATTAGGTACTTACCATGTTGTGTCAGTTTCAATTATTGTAGGTGTATCAGTTCTACTGGACTCCAAATGAGAGCAGTTGAACTTAGTAGTAGATTGTTTACATTTATTTATTTTTTTAGCGAGTTTAGACTTGATTAACAAGTTTTATAATGTGTTTAAATTTTACTTATTTATCTAATGAGTCAATTTTCAATGAACTACTTTTAACAAGTTGGACACAAGTCAAATTTGAGTTGTTTCAATTTTTTTTTTAAGTACATATAATCATATCAAGTTGCGTAATAAGTTTTTATTTATTTATTATTTTTTTTCTCAATAAAAAAAGATTGTAGGATAGTACAAAAGATGACACATCAATAATGAAAACATCACTGCAGCAAAATCAATCCCATACAAACTTAGTGAGTCTTAACAAGTCTTACAATGTGGTTAAATTAGACTTATTTATCCAACAAACAAATCTCAAACGAACAGGACAGCATCACATAACTTGTGATGTACTTAGTTCATATACTGCATCAAAATAAAGATTACAAAGAACAGAACCTTCCATTCCAAAAGTGTAAACCAAAATTACATGTATTGATGTGGTTATTTCAGTGCTCACCACGAAGATACCACATATGTTCTACTAAATCATTACGGAGGGCATGGATAGCATCCTTATCTCTAAAACCTAAATGACGAGGCAGAAATGATCGAAGTCATTGGTAGGAGTAGAGGACAGTTACCTTTGGTGTGTTGGTTGATGCAATATCATAATTGAAATCAAGGTGCCCCTCCCTCTCATCTTCGACAATCATATTATGTAATATGATGCAAGTCTTCATTATGTTGCCAAGCATTTTCGAATCCCAATAACGTACAGGACCACGTATAATTGCGAAAGCGAGATTGAAGGACTCAATGCCCGCCCACATCTTTCTGGCGACCTCTTGCATCATTGCAAAATGTTGTCTCTTTGCTCCTTGGGGAGAAGAAATTGTTTGAACCAATGTTGCCCATTGAGGGTATATACCATCAGCAAGGTAATAACCCATATCGTAACTATGTCCATTAATTGTGAAATGGACAGGGGGAGCTTTACCTTGCGCAAGATCAGAAAATAAAGGCGATCGGTCCAACACATTCAAGTCATTGTGTGAGCCAGGCATTCCAAAAAATGCATGCCAAATCCATAAGTCATAAGATGCTAATACTTCAAGAATAATGGTTGGCTTTTTTTGATGACCTACATATTGACCTTGCCATGCCTTTGGACAATTTTTCCACTCCCAATGCATACAATCTAAACTTCCCAACATGCCAGGAAACCCCCGAACCTCCCCAATAGCAAGTAGTCTGTCAATGTCAGTTGGCGTCGGGGATCTCAGATATTCTTGTCCAAATATTTCAATCACTGAATTACAAAATTGTTGCAAACTTTGAATTGCAGTACTTTCCCCAATACGAATGTAATCATCAACTGCGTCTGCTGCGACACCATATGCTAATATTCTCATCGCTGCAGTCATTTTTTGTAAGGGAGATAATCCAAGTACATAAGCTGCATCTTGTTTTTGAACAAAATATGAATTGTGCGCTTGGATTGCATTCAAAATGCATAGATACAAAGGACGACCCATTCGAAAACGTCTACGAAATATTGTAGGTGAATACACGGGATTTGTAGCAAAATAATCTGTAAATAATCTGTCATGACCCTGCCTTCTATTTCTGTATATATATCTATGACCTACCACAGAACCTATCTTCTTTGAGCTATCATTTGGTGAAGAATCTGAAGCATACTACTATTATTCTGCTCATAAGCTCCTAAAAGTGTGACAATATATTCATCATCAGACTCATCATCAGAGGAGGAAGAGGAAGAAGAGGAGGATGAAAATGAAGTAGCTATCATAGATTTCAACGTATTCATGGTGCTCTGTTTTGTTAAAGTTATGATCGTATTTGTCTGGTGTATGGATAATAGGTGAATATGAGAGCACAATCTATTTGGCAGAAATATGTACGTAATGGAGGGAAAAAAAATAGGAAAAACAATTGGGAAATGAAATGGAGGGAAACAAAAAAAAGAAAAAAAATATATATATATATATGGTAACCGGTCGACCCGCCGGTCGACCAACCGGTCGCCCCCCTCCCCGGTTCAGGCAGCTGGGATGCAAACAGTTCAAAAGGATCAAACAAAAAAACATAAGATTTTACACATACCGGTTGACCAACCGGTCAACCAACCGGTTGACCAACCGGTCGCCCCAATCAATTTGATGCAAATTTGATGCAGCGTTGGAGTGGGTGATTTGAGATTTGGTGAAATGGCTTATTTTGTACCCAGATTTGATGAAAAATTAAGTACATCGTTGGAGATGGTCTTAGCTTGACTAGGTAGGATAAATGGGTAAGATTGGTACCACCTACTTTTCACGTCAATGCTTGTGCAATATGTATCAAATTGTATTGTTCTATTTCTACTAGTGTTACCGATGTTGTACCATTCAAACTGGAACAAAACAACCTTTTTTATCACATATGTAGTCAAATTCCAAAACCTTGCACAAGTGATCGTAGAAGTCATGCAATTTTCCTTCATGACCCCCTTGTGTAAGCACACAACTATTCTGACTCTTACGATGGTTGTCTAGATCTCGAGTATGGAATCGTCTGCTATTGATTATGTAACCTGAGTACTCTTTTACTAGCAAATTGTTAGGGAAAATCGATGAATCCCCACAAGTAAATCAATCAATAGGAATATAAACTAATGCGGAAAAATTAAATCAAAGGCAACACAAGAATTTTTACGTGGTTCCCTCAATGTGAGGTACGTCCACGGGATCGAAATCCGATTCCACTATCAACCAAATAAGTTCCAAACAATTACAAACGAAACGCTAATGGTCTCACAAAACCACCCTTAGGTGAATTCCAAATAATCACAAATAAACAAGAGGAAAGACCTCACCAAATAGATGAACCAAAATCTTCAGAATCAGAGTTGAAGAAGACCCAAAATAACGAACCAAATCAACTCCACCAAAACACCCAAACAAAGATGCACTCAAATCAATTTTGATGCTGCTTCACAAAAGCCACCCGAAGCACTATCTCACCAAAGACAAGTATATGCTACTCCTTGACAAAAACGGCTCACATAAACAATATATATCCCTATATTGTTAATTCTAGGGTTTGTTTTATCAAAACCCTAACTGTAACCAAATTGGATTGGGCCTCCACAAATATAATATATAAAAATATATTATACTAAACCAAGCCAAATTAAAACTCTTTTTCCAAAACCAATTGGGTCCCACACTCCAATAAGGAGGTATACCCAACACAAATTAGGACTATTTGCTAATGACCACAGTTCATCGGTTACCTCTGATGACTCTTCCACTCTCAATCTATTTATCTACAATTACATGTAACAAACAATAAGTAAATAATTTATAAATGACGACATTTTATAAAACTTTAATTTTGTTTAAGTTGTAAATGTCGAAAAATTATAAATGTTTTACCCTCTCTTTGAACCACTTGGGAAATTCTTGTCGTTGTATGTGGGTTATGTCATGTCCAACTCGAGTTTGTAATAGAATTTTGTGTTCCCTACTCAAAAAAAAAAAAGTGATTACTACGTAGTTCTGAAAATAAAAAAGCTAAGCATAAACATAATTCAATGAAACACATACTCTAAATACTTCTCTATCTTTGGGCTATTGTACAACACAAACCAATGAGCAATATCATGAATTTCTTGAGACATTTCAGCATCCCGTGTGATTAGACCAATTGGACATGTTGTTTATGTGAATACTGTCAACCTTTGTTGACGTTCACCACGATCTTCATTCTGTTCTAGTCGATTATGCACGATTTCAATCCCATCAACATACATTGAACAAAAAGTAATGCGCTCTTTGACAATGTAAACCCCGGCAATTGAACCTTCTGGTCAAGCTCGGTTGATTACATACTTTTTTAATGCTCCAAGAAACCTTCAAGAGAGAACAAATTAGGAGTATAGTTACACATGCAACACACTTATGCAAATCTCATTTACAAGTATAAGTGTAAAAAATACCTTTCAATTGGGTACATCCATCAATATTGTACAGGTCCTCCAAGAATAGCCTCACAAGGCAAATGATCAGCCAAGTGGATCATCACATCGAAAAAGGCTAGAGGAAAGATCTTTTCAAGCTTGCATAAAATGTGTATTATACATTCCTCGAATTTCTCCAGTTCGCTCTGCCTTAGTGTCCTAGGGCATTGGTCTTGGAAGAAATTGCCTAACTCAAAAAGTGTTATGCTAATTTCTTTATCCACGTAACCACGCATTCCAATGGGAAGAATTCTTTGTATAAGTACATGGCAGTCATGACTTTTTATACCTGTTAGTCTACCATTTCTTGCATTCACTGATTTGGATATGTTTGCCACATACCCATCTGGATACTTGACAGTTTTTAAAAATTCAAAGAAACCCTCCCTCTCTGCAGGTGTCAATAAAAAGCTTGCTCGAGGCTTGACATATGACCCATCGGTTCGTTGCGTTAGCCATAGCTCTTTTCTTATACCCATATCTTTCAAGTCTAACAGTGCCTTGTCTGTGTCCTTGTTCTTTCCATCAATGCCTAACATAGTTTCGAAAAACATTTTCACTAAATTTTTTCTCCACATGCATGACATCAATGTTGTGTCGAAGTTTTCGTTTCTTCTAATAGGGTAGCTCATACAAGATGCTTACCTTTGTCCAATTAGGGGCTTGACAGGGCCTTTTTCTATTACTTGGATGCTTTCCATATATGACACTTGTCATGTTGTCCAACTGCTCTTATATCTTTTCCACCGGCAACTCCAAAGATCTCTTCCGTTTCTCAATCTTACCATTGTAAGCCCTACTCTTTCACCTTTTTGGGTGGTCCTCAGGCAAGTAACATCGATGGTTAGTGTACCCCGTCTTACTTCTTAAAGATTCAAAATGTGGTACATCATTGCAAGTGTAACAAGAATAATGACCCTTTGTTCTCCACCCAGATATGTCATGTAATAACCCAACCCCCTTATATGCTTTACATCCCTGGTTCTATGAGAAATTATATGTTCAATGTGAACTTCCATGCAAAGTAATGCTTATATGTGTGAACTGTTCAATTATGTTTTCTATCTATTGATTATTGAAACACATATGTCAAAATTTGGATGTTAACTTGGAAATTTAAAGCCGTAGAGGTGCGATAAACTGAAACTGAGTATGTGTAGACACCCCATTTTTGACCGACCTTAAGACTCAGACGTCACCAATTGAGCGCTTGGTGATGTTGCATATCGTGCTCGTCCAGAGGTTTCAGAGTCTCGGCTGCGAGCCTTGCCTCCGGACTTCCGGACTCTTTCGTGCTTTACCTCGGTTTGCGAACCAGGCTTTGTTTTCTCTGTTTTCCCTTCCCGAAGGGAGGGAGAGGTCTCGTAGATCATCTCTCAGTGGCCGTAGGCTACGTTTAAATGGTCGCATGAGCCATTTTTCCCATTCGGAGCCCGGTTCGGTTTGAGCCGTCGGCTGTGCCTCGGTTCGGGACCGCCTAACCACCTCCGTTTGCTCTGATTTTTGGCACACACCTTATTTCCTCCCTTTCGAGGGACACTGTGGTCCGAGAGACCAACTTCGTGGTCGGACACCACTTCCGGTGCCTAACAGCCCACTTTCGGGGCCCCAAATTACGTGTTTCGGCTCCCGAACCTTCATTTTGCATTTTTGGGCTCCGACCTGAACTTGAGATAGTCATATTTTGATGTTCTTTTCATGTTTGATTAAGGATCTTTTGTTGTTTGACATCTCCATATACCACTTGCTTCTTTACCCCTCGTTTTTTCCCTTTTCTTGCACGGTACTTTAGGCGTACTTGTGGGCTGTGTTGGACTTGGTTGTAAACTACAAAGTGTCTTATTTTGAGCCCCTCTTCAACTTTTTTGAAGGGCTCTCGGCCATTTGAGACCCGAAGCTATCACTTACCCCTTTAGCTCACCTTTTGGCCATTTTGGGGGAAAATTTGAATTTCATTTCCCCCCCATTTTTCCCCCTCTTTCCTACACGTTTTTTGCCTATATATGCAGCATCCCAGGTCTGTAAAAAGGGTTAGAACATTTTGTTTGGAGCTCCTATATTATATCTCTCTCTCTCTATAATTCCAAGCTTCAAAATCCTTAAGTTCCTACACCCATTTACACTACAACCCATAGCATCACTCCTCCTTACTCCATTCCAGAAGATTGAGGGTCATTTCCAGAGGCTAGGAGCTCTTCTTCTTGGTTTAAAGGTTGTTAAAGTTTGGTTCTACAAGGGTGAGTTCCATTTTTCCTTTTTCTTGCATTTTTTTGTTCCATTTCTTAAGCCTATTTTCTCACTGTTTTAGGCTCCGACCCAAACTGAAAGGGTCACTCTTTTGAGCTATTCTTCATTTTTGTTGAAGGGATCAACCCTGTTTGAGCCCTCCATTTGGCACTTGCTTCAATATCATCTTATATGCCATTTTTTTGCATGAAATTTCTAGCCTATGAGTGATCTGTTTTCGAGCATAATGTAAACTTTAAGTGGGCCTATTTTGAGCCCCTCTTCAACATTGAAGAAGGGCTCGATCCTGTTTGGGTCCTCTATCTTGCACTTACTTCATAATCTCTCCTATTTACCGTAAATTTGCATGATTTGTTTGGCCTATATGTAAATTGTTTTGGAGTTTGTTATGAACTCTAAGTAAGCTTATTTTGTGTCCCTATACAACATTGTAGAAGGGATCAATCTTGTTTGGGGTCTCCATGTAGTACCTACCATTTTACCCCTCTTTGACCCCCATTTTTGCATGCTTTTTTATGCTTATCTAGCTTCTGTTTTCGGCCATCATTAGAGCTGGAAAGAGTCATATTTTGATCTTCTTGACATATTTCATTAAGGGTCTTTGCTGGTTTTATGAATTTTTGGGGTACCTCATGTTATAGCCTTATGTATCCTAGTTCTTTCATGACATTTTTAGCATGTTTTCATACTGAGTTGGGGGATGTCATATACTGTAAATGTTCATATTTTTAGTCCCTCTTCAGTGTTGTAGAAGGGTATTTTGCTGTTTGGGCATCGTATGTATCACTTGCTTCATGGCCTCCCTTGTGGAGCCATTTTTGTATGCCATTGTTGCCCTATCTATGCTTGCTGTTTGGCCATGTTTTAAACTGGAAAATGCTTGTTTTGGGGCTGCCTTGCTACTGTATTTTCATTCCATGTCCATATGGTGCATGCATTGCATAGCTATAGGCCATTTCGGGTGCCTAAATTCGCATTTCGGGACCATTCCTTGCATTTGGTGTCATTTCGCCATCTTTCGGGACTGTTTTCCCCCATATTTCAGTGCTGAAATTCCATTGGCATGTTTGCATATCATTTTCTATGTCATTTCAGGCCTTAATGCCATTGCCTCGATTTGCGTGCCCGTGTGCACGCATTTCGACGCACTTCATTTTCATCCAACGGCCTCTTATGTGAGTGTGGCTGAGGCTCACTCATGTTAGTATAAGTCCATTTTGCATTCCGTATGCCATTGCCTCGATTTGCGTGCCCGTGTGCACACATTTCGAGGCACTTCATTTTTCATCTCTCGGCTTCTTATGTGAATGTGGCTGAGGCTCTCTCATGTTAGTGTAAGCCCATATTGTATTGCTTATGTCATTTTAGCATCATTGCATTCCGTATGCCATTACCTCGGTTTGTGTGCCCGTGTGCACGCATTTCGAGGCACTTCACTTTTATCCGATGGCCTCTTATATGAGTGTGGCTGAGGTCCTCTCATGTTAGTGTAAGCCCATATTTCATTGTTTATGCCATTTTAGTCTCATTGCATTGCGTATGCCATTGCCTCGGTTTGCGTGCCCGTGTGCACGCATTTCGAGGCATCTCATTTTCATCCGACGGCCTCTTATGTGAGTGTGGCTGAGGTCCACTCGTGTTAGTGTAAGTCCAATTTGCATTGCGTATGCCATTTCATGCCTTAGGATCATTTTCTCGATTTGCGTGCCCGTGTGCACGCATTCCGAGACATCTCATTCCATAGCATTGTGTATGTTAGGATTGCATATTAGCTATATTTCATGCATATCATGCATATTGCATCGTGTTCGGGATAGGAGTTAGCCCGGGCATGGGAAACGAGGCACGTTTCGTACTCCGAGTGACGGAATGGGTCTCAATTCCCAAGTCACTGACACTCCGGATTACCCATGATCGAGTTAGGTTTTGTTGTAGCATTCACCTGCATTCATCCTATATTGAGTTGTGCAATCCGATTCCTCGGCCATCATGCATCGAGATGCGTGATTGGTGGCACGAGGATCGAGGCATGCATATATTTGTGAAATACATTGCTATGCCCTTTCACGCTCTCTGTTGCGACAAAATGAAGAATCGAGAACTTTTGTAGTCCGCACGCATTTCGAGAAACATTATGCAGAGGCTAATTGGGGCATCGGTGGATTTCGCAAAGCGTTTCAAACATGCATTATTTCATTATCGAGCGAGTCAAGGCGGTCCACGGCTTGCATGCCGATTCTTAGCTTTCTTAGTTAATTTATTAATTAATTAAGAATTTCTGTATTATTTGGACTGTATTATTCTTTTATTCGGGACTGTATTATTATTTATTTGGACCCTCTGTGCGAGGGCAAAATTGTAATAAGTGTGCGTGTGTGTGATGTATGTCTCCCAACCCCACGTCTTTCTTCCCTTTTATTTACCCGCTTATGATGGTTAGATATAGGGCATTTTTCAATTAGCATACAGTATGACAGTATGTTTGCATCATTCATCAGTTTTGCACGCACCGGGCTCGGCGCATCATACAAACTGCATTTGTATTTCAATTCCAAATTGAATACGTGTTAGTCGTAGCATTCCATATGCCATGTTTAGAATAGCCGAGCCTGCTATAGTTTGCATCTTTGCATGTGTTGCATTAGGCATTTCTGTATATTTAGGATCATGCATAATTTCTAATGAGCTTCTGTTTTGGCTTGGAGTACTCGGTGAGTTTTATGCTTTAGCATCCTTGCATGCGTGTGAGTGACTGCCATGAATAGCATGCTTACCATGAGGCTATGTGCTTGTGTGATACAACTGCCTTGAATGCCTGTGGGTGGAGGTTGGGTTACTTGGATTGGACAATTCATCATATGTTTGTTTTAAGCCCACTAGATAGTGGCAAAATCCCATTTTTCTTAAGCCCACCCGAGGGTGGCAAATCCACGTCTTAGCCTACCTGCGGGTAGCACCATCAAACCATTTTTCAAACAAATAGACATGAAATGTTTTGTTCTAATTCAGGCAACTCAGTCAATACTTGTATGTTGCGAGCATCACATAGTAACCTAGGCTAATAACCGGAATAAGAACGCACAATGTTTTCAAAATCAGATATCATAGTTAGTAGAGGCCGGTCTTTGACCGGGCGAGCGGGGGTGCTCACGGCGACCTTCAATCGTACCCAAGTTCCCGAGCGAGGCAACTTTGGTGATAGCGGACCACGTGGCCTTTGGCACCGAGTCGGGGTTTCCTAAATTTCCCATTAAAACATTTAGGTGGCGACTCAGATTCCGCAAGCGATCCATGTTTGGCACTTCTTTCAAAAATCAGTTTTCTCAAAATGATTTGCCGGATTTGGACTCTTTGGTTCAAGATTAAGAACCGTGACATTTGAGTCCTTCGAACTGTAGTGACCCAATATCGAACCAGAACGGGGGGAACTCGCACTCCCTTTCCCCGGGATACGTTCGGGGACGTCTACAGTATGGGAACATGCTAATGGGAATTTTTAGAGCCATTTGGAAAACTTAATTGAAAATCTATTTTGTCCGAATCATTAAGGCTTGTTTGGCAAGTCTAGAAGCTAAAGGCTTTAATAAGTGTTATACAAGCCCTTTTTGAACTCATCTTTTGACATATAAGTTGAGTGGAAATCTAGAGAACTTTGTAGAAAGAAGAAAGAAAGGGAGAAGAGGGAAGTCAACAAGATTTAGAAATTGAGGAACTTGCTAGGAGCAATTGAAGAATTTGACTTAAAGTGAGTATAGATCATTGGTACACTCTCAATTCCTCTTAAATTGATTTGCATTAAGCTTTGTATGGGAGTATCCTCCCTCCATGAAAGCTAGGGTTATGATTGGGAATAATTGCGTCTCATAATTGATCATGTATCTCTTGAATGTGTAAGATGGCAACATAGTTGATCTCTCTATGCTTTGCCTAGTCCCACTCTTTTGTATGTTTGAATTCATGTACATGAATAGCTAAGCATGTGTACAGGTATATCTATACAATGAGAGTGAGGGAATTAAGGTGTAAAAGGCCATAGAATTACATGTTTATATGTTATGTGTTATGTTTTTAGTGCTAATCTACCTTGATTTTGGCTGTAGAACTACCCGTTGTAAACCTAGAAAAGTTGAAGTTTTAGACAGAAAAACAGAGCAAACGACTGCATGTGCGGAGGAGAGCCGACGCGTCAGGCTCATACCAAGACGCGTCGATGCACCGCCTGCGTGTAGCAGGAACTTCCGCACGTGCGGCCTAAGTTAGGAAATTCTGTAATTTTCTTTCGCTCTTTTGGACCCTCCGAACATGTTATTATGTCTATTTGATGTCCCTATAATGCATTTAATTACATGAAAACATAACGAATCGAATAACGAGAAGTAAAAGAAAATTTAAGAAGGATGATGTACTTACGATTTATGTGCTATGTGTAGGGCATCCGCAGGAGGAAACCAGCGTCCACCCACATTACAGTAAGTGATAGTAGCATAATAACATGCTCTATACACGTTTTGTATTTATACATGTTATTCGAGATCTTATTCACTTTTGTGAGTACCTTACGTTATATGCAAAATGTCTACTATATGTTTTGAACTTTGACATGTGGAATATGGACCTGAGGTCGTTCTATTTGTGCATACGCTGGGCCCAAGGCCATTTTGTTACTATGATGGGCCAAAGGCCGTTCTGTAATTTGTTGGGCCTAAGGCCATTTTGCTATGATAATGGGCCTAAGGCCGTTCTGTACTACAATGGGCCTAAGGTCGTTTTGTATTCTGTTGGGCCTAAGGCCGTTCTGTCTTGTGTGGGCTCGAGGCCGTTCAGGAAAGGGAAAAATGAGTGAGACTCTGATTTGTGGATATGCATTGTTCACCCAAGTTCGTACTTTTAATTTGTTTGTACTACTATTATTCACTGAGCCTTGCTCACTTTACTTTCCTGAATGTTTTGTACGTAACCAGCTTGCGGGTCAACCCTAGGTCAGCCAAAAGCTTGTAGCTGTACCCGTTTTGCTGAGTCACCCAAAGTGACTCTTTTGTTATGTCTTGCAAACTCTCTATGATGGCATGTTTATTATAATTTTGGGAGTGATAGATATGTATATAGATATTGTAAATGCTTAGCTTCCAAGTTGATTCCGTTTTGCCTTCTGTAATGTGAAAAGTTCATGGAATATTATGTATGTATGGTAATGCAAAATGATCCTGGTGCTAGACATAGCTCAATGAAAGTTTATTCTTCTATTATTTAGTTTACGTTCAGGCCTCGAGATTAGGTACGTTTAAATAGCTAAGTTAAGGCCTTGAGTTAGGCCGGTCATGTCCAAACTGTTAGGGGCAGGTTTGGGTCGTGACATGTCACCAAATGCAGGCCAATCATGTATTGTTCGCAACAAAGCTGCATGCATTCGAAAAGTCTTATTGGTGGAGGCATCATAAGTTAGTGCACCATTTGTCCATAACTCATTCAACTCATCCACCAATAGTCGCATGTAGACGTCAATATCAATCCCTGGTTGCGATTCTCCAAGAATAAGTAATGACATCAAACAAAATGGATCCTTCATAACCAACCAAAGTGGCAAGTTGTATGGAATGAGTATGACGGGCCACAAACTGTAAGAGTTGTTCATGTTCCCAAAAAGGGTTAAACTCATCAACGACCAACCCTAGCCTCACATTTCGAGGCTCCAAGGCAAACTCGGGATGTTGTGCATCGAATTCCTTCCACTTATCACTGTCAGTGGGATGCCTCAATATCTTGTCATCCATTCGTTTTTCTTTGTACCATCTCATGTCCTCAGCCCTCTTCCTTGACATGTACAATCTTTTCAACCTTGGTGTCAAAGGAAAGTATCGTAACACTTTATGGGCGATCTTCTTACCCCTTTCACGATTAATCTTGTATCTAGATGTCTTACAAGTTGGACATTTATCTAGTGTTGCATTCTCCTTCCAAAATAATACACAATCATTTATGCAAGCATCAATGAGCTCATATGACAAGCCCAAGTCACGTAGTATTTTCTTAGCTTCATAAGTTAACTTTGGAACCAAATTTTCTTTCGGTAAAAGTCTACTTAAAAACTTTAGCATCATGTTAACTGACTTATTGCTCCAATGATTTGTTACCTTCATATTAAGCACCCCGGTCACAAACTTCAACAAAGTATAATTTTTACAATTCGGGAACACTTCACGCTTGACATCAGTCAACAACTAATCAAAAGTTCTCACTTCCTTCCCTTGGGTTGTATCAATTGATTCCCCTCTTATTCGATCTTCCACTACGGCTTCAATACCACCTAAAATTTCATCACCATCAAGTCGCATTTCATCATCATGATACGCCTCGTTTGAAACACGGGGTTCCCCGTGCTGGTGCCATATAGTGTAAGTTTGCATAATCCCATATTGGAGCAAACGAATTTCCACATTTTGAAGATTTTGTCTATAAAAATTCACACACTTTATACACGGGCACAAATTATTACCATTCTGGTCTAAAACCCCCATTGCAAATTGAAGAAATAACTTGACCCCATCATTATATGGTTTACTCATCCTTCCATCAATCGTCCTACCCAGGGCAATCCAACTTTTATCCATGTCTGATCACAAATGAAAGATTAGGAACAATATAGTATATTGTAGACTTGTGTATTTATTAACTAATTAAATTAAAAAATTCAATAAGAGCTTCACCAAATATATATCCAGATCTTTAATAAAGATTCTTATACAAGTTCTAAGGTTATATACAAGTAAGGAATAAAGACTAACAAATATGGTCATTAATAATTTTAACACATCTTTACCAAAAAAGATCATTAAAAATCAACAAAAATCACATGTCTACACATTTTATTGCAATTTCAATGAGAGTGTAGACGTGCCCGAGAACTCCCGAGCTTCGCGCGCGAAGGCGCAAAATTCGTTTTCTCTCTAGCTACTACAAGTTCAGACTTATGTCACGATTCTGAATCTAATCTCACAATGTGCGATGTAAGATCGATAAATCACCAAAGAGTCCAAATTTGACAAATCGTTTTGGAAAACTGATTTTAATAAAGAAGTGCCAAACATGGACTGCTTTGCCAGATACAGAGTAGCCACCTAAATATTTTATTTTAGGGGAATTTAGGAAACCTTAACTCGTGCCGAAGGCCACGTGTCCGTCATCACTAAAGTTGTCTCGGCTTGGGAACTTGGGTACGAGAGGGGAAGGTCATGAAACGAGCAACCCCACTTGCCCGATCAAAGATCGGCCTTTACTAACTTGATATCTTGTTTTTGAAAACACATGCATTCTTATTCTGGTTATTAACCTAGAATTACTATGCGATGCGCACATCATACAAGTATAGACTAGATCGCCTTAGTTGGAACAAAACATTGCATATTCGTTTGTTTTAAAATAGTTTGAAGTTTGCTACTCGCAAGTAGACTAAAGCGAGGATTTTGATGAATTGTTCCAATTCAAGTAATCCAACCTTCACCCACAGGCATTCAGGCAGTTATATCAAATAAGCAGTTAGCCTCATGGCAAGAATGCTAACATGGCAGCATTAACACATATGCAGTATGCTAAAGCGTAAACACTCACGGTGTACTCCGAGCCAAAACAAGGAACTAGTTAGAAATCATGTATGATCCTAGTTCATGTTAAGATGGCTAATGCAACACATGCGAAAATGCAACTAAGATAGGCTCGGCTACCTAGAATGTCATGTGAAATGCAACTTGATACATGTATTCAAATTGGAATTAAAATACAATACAGTTAGTATGATGCGCCGAGCCTGGTGCATGCAATACAGATGAATGGATGCACGCAAGCAAGCATAAGGTATGCTAATCGAAACATGCCCTAAAACTAACCATCATAAGCGGTTAAGTACAAGGGAGAAAGAAATGGAGGTTGGAAGACATGTATCACACACACGCACGCTTATTACAACATTGCGCCCTCTCGACGAAGGAACCGAATAAGAAGCTAACTAGCTAATCTAAGCTAATTAAACTAATTATTACACAACAAAACTAGTTAACTAATCCTAGTTAACTAATTAAGCTATTACAAAACAAATCGAATAGTTAACACATTAACTAATTAAATACAGAACCAAAGCGTAAACTAGCTAAGCAAATTAGCTAAGTAAAGCATTAAAAAGAGGTTCTCAGAGGGAGAAGACTCGATGCATGCCCGGTCGCCTTGTTCGGAAATCCGTCGCGATGCCCCAATTTGCCTCTGTTTGCAATTGTTTCCAGAACATTGCACAAAGCTCCAGAAAACTGAAACTCCATCATGGGAACCTGTGGGAGGGCTGCCGACTAGTTGTTGAGGAAGGAGACCACCTGCCGACCACTTTCTGTGCTGAAAAACCAGAAAAAGTGGTCGACCAGCTAGTAATACTGGTCGGCCGACCAGTTGTTGCTACTGAATTCCAGTTTGCTACAACAGAGAGCAAGAAAGGACATGGCAATGTATTTGCAAGATATGTGTGCACAACCACCCTCCCTATCATGTCATGAACTCAAGGGAGTGCGGTTCTCGACCCTCGGGCCACCAATCACGCATCTCGATGCATGATGGCCGAGAAGCCAAATTACACAATTCAATGTAAAATGAATGCACAAGTAAACACATAAAGCCTAAAACTCCATCATGTATTATCAAGAGCATCAGTGACCGAGAATTGAGGCATATTTCATCACTTCAAGTATGAAATGCTAATGGCATGATAGACAATGCAAGGCAACAACTTGGCATAGACATGTAGACGCGCCCTTGGGATACCCGACAGGGTCCTGCTAAAGAGGGAGAGCTTCTGTAATTTTGTCAAGCCCATCGGGCGCAGAACATCTGAAAACAAACTCAGGTGGACCATGGGATCTCCTGACCTGTCAAAACGGTCGATGTGAGGCATCTTGAACTGTCTGCAATGTCACGGTGTACGTGTATCCATCTTCAATGTCGGGGATGGTCTTGACTCCACAGGATCTCTTGAAACGACTTTTCAAGCTTGCTCAACCGATCTTTGTGGGATCGTCTCGAACTCAAAGGGAGAGTCCGTAGGTTGGTGGGTGTTGTTGATAATCGGGTAAAATTAGGGGCGGAGCCGGCCTCTGGAATGTCTGTACCTTCTGGACATTTGGCGTCTCCCAGTCTTTGGAGCTCCTCTTGGGGAGGAACTTGTTGTGAAGCGACGCGCCGCTTTCTTGTTGCGGGTGATGAGCTCGGCTCTTGAGCCATGATTGCGACTTCTTTGCTTGGAAATCCGCTTGGCGGACAACGTCTTCTTTGCATGAGTTTCATAGTTTCAGATCTCGACGCATCATTGCCTCCCGACGATTCTGTTGATCCATCGTAGCGGGTATATCTATCTCGTGATAAAAAAAAGCGAGGCCTCAAATTTCCTTCACTGGTGGGGTGGATAAGGGTTACTGATCTGGTAACTGCTGAACCGGTGATCTGTGCCTGACTAGCCTTCTCTAGCCCTGATTACCCTTGAACTGAGTCTCTGACCTGACAAAGTCTATCAGTACAAATCCAATGTACCCGGGAGATAGTGGAGCCTTCTGAAGCTATGGTTCCAAGACTACCTAGCAAAAGGGAAAACAGACAGCATCTCAGTTCAACTTCACCAAAACACTGATCACTGTTCCCCGAAATCATTGCCCCAAATCTGAATATGATACCCGCAGATATAACTGATTCTCAAAATATCGACAGTGCTGCAGTCGGATACCAGACTATAACCTGGTATATGCATTCCCTGTAGAGATACACTCTAAAAGCACATAGCAAGTAAAAGAGAGCCAAAACACCCCTATGTTGGGGTAGGGTTTCTGTCACGACCCCAAACCGCCCCTAGTAGTTTGGTGCCATGATGGCCAGTAATCCGAGATTACCAAAGGCCTCTTACAAAAGATCACACACAATCAGAGTATACATATGGGGCTAACATGTGCGGAAGCAATATTTAAAACTAAATAGTCCATAAGAGCTGTGCATAGATCCAATGAAATGGCATACATCTTTAATTAAAGTCTTACAACTTGGTTACAACATAAATCAAATACATACATTACATCTTAACAAAAGGCTTCTCAGCCGACATAATCAAATACATGAATTACAAGGTCAAAACATAATCTTCATGGTTGCCGACATCCTCAATGCCGACCTAACATGCATACAAAACATCGGCACAAAACACACATCTCGGCGGAGCCGACTTCTTGCTTGGAACCTACATATATATAGAGAGGGTGAGTCTGGGAACTCAGTGAATGGTACAAGTAATAAAGGGTTTTCATGAATGATTCCCGAGGTTCTTGGCAAAACATACATACATATCATATCATGTACTTCGGCAAAACTTATACAAAACATGTACTTGGCATAACTTGTAAAACATACACTTGTCATAACTTATTCAAACTTGCTTACTTATGTGACTTAGGCCCGTAGCCCTTTTTCACCTTGAACTTATGCGCTGCCTTAGGCCGGGTTGTTGGGGCTTAGTTCCCCCGCACCACGTGCTCCGAAGTGACTTAACAAACTTAGGCCGGGTTATTGGGGCTTAGTTCCCCCGCACCACGTGCTCCAAAGTGACTTAACAAACTTAGGCCGGGTTATTGGGGCTTAGTTCCCCCGCACCACGTGCTCCAAAGTGACTCTTACACTAGATACGCAAAACTCATACTTGATATACAAAAGAGGGACAATCATTCATGCTTAACAAATACTTTTATGAAACAAGCAAAGCTTTAACAAATCTTTACAACATAACTTTATTAAGAATACCACTCACCTAGTCCTTGGGACGTCGGGATCAAGGCAAAGGTCCAAGTCCTTAGAACACGAATCTAACGGTTGGATCTCTAAGAATCAAGCTTGGAAGCCTACTCTCTCTCTAAAGCTCCTCTCCCTCCCTTAGAGCTTCTCTCTCTTCTTCAAAACATAAACATAACAAATGATGGGTTTCTCTCTCTCTGCCGGCTGATATACACTCAGCTCGGACACGTGGCAACGGCTAATTGGTCCTCCTCAAAAAGGTGACTGATTGACAAGACAAGGTTCTGACAAAGCGTATCTAACAAGCTACACAGCAAACACTCCGGCCAGGAATGACATCGGCAAGGGACAAGACATCGGCAAACAAAGGATGATGACTTCGGCTAGGAACAAGACTTCGGCACTAAGGTAACAATGATCTCGGCTAGGTAGGACAACACTTGACTAAGCTGTGCCACACCTCGGCCTAGATGTGCCACACACCTCGGTCTAGGTCATACCACTCCGGACAAGATCACTTGAACAAAGATGACATCTCGACAGATAATACACATCTCGCCTTGGCGATACACACCTCGCCCGGATGATAATCATCTCGCCAATATGCCAGACAAAGGTGGAGGTCAGGCAAAGTGGTTCCAGGCTTAGAATGACCTCGGCTTGGAAATGATCTAGGCTTAACATAACTTAGGCTTGGCATGACTTCGGCCTAACATATCCTAGGCTCATCATGACCTAGGCTTGACACAGCAAGGGAGGAACAAAGCATATATACACACTTAGGCAATCACATCCATACAGAACAAGGCAAGATTCATACATGTTAACTTATCAAGACAAAAACATGTGAATGCACATGATCATGACTAAGCCATAAATGTGGGTCCTTACAGTTTCCCTGTCCTATTTTGTCAGGAGCTAGGGTTTCACTACGCACGCAGTGGTTTCAAACAACCTAACATCGGGTAAGCAACCTGTCCTAGTTTGGAATGGTCACTATGGATCCGAATATGCACTAGGTCGAATGGTCAAAAAGGGTGCCCCGGTAAAACCGGGGTTTGTGTTCCCATACTGGCAGAGCCCGCAACCGGTCAGCCTTATGGTCATGCCTTGACAAGACAAGCCTCCAGCAAACCGCTCAGGAATAGCAGATGGCCAACACGGTGTCCTAGGCGCACCAACATGCAATGCAAAGAGACACATAAACGAAATCAAAATAGGATATCACGAGTTTGAGTCAAGCTCTCTAAATTCCCCAGCAGAGTCGCCAAAAACTGTAGACGCGCCCTTGGGCCTCACTCTACAGTTCGGACTCCCTTTTGTGTTACGGTTCTTAATCTGAACCAAAGAGTCCAAATCTGGCAAATCGTTTGAGAAAACCAATTTTTGAAAAGAAGTGCCAAACATGGACTGCTTTGCCAGATATAGAGTCGCCACCTAAATATTTTTTTTAAATGGGAAATTTAGGAAACCCTGACTCGGTGCCAAAGGCCACGTGTCCGTCATTACCAAAGTTGTCTTGGCTCAGGAGCTTGGGTACGATCGGGGAAGGTCAGCTATGAGCACCCCCTTTCGCCCGATCCGAAGACTGGCCTCTACTAACCGTGATATCCAATTTTGAAAACATTACATGCTCTTGTTCCGGTTATCGGCCTAGAATTACTATGTTATGCGCGCAGCAAACAAGTATAGACTAGATTGCCTAATTTGGAAACAAGCATTGCATATCCGTTCGATTGGAAAACAGTTTGAAATTGCTACTCGCAAGTAGGCTAAAATACGGATTTCAATGAGTTATTCCAACTCAAGCAATCCAACCTCCACCCACAGGCATTCAAACAGTTATATCACGTAAGCAGCTAGCCTTATGGTGATTATGCTATCATGGCAACATTCACACACATGCAAGGATGCTAAAGCATAAAAGCTTACCTAGTACTCCAAGCCAAAACAGAAACCAGTTAGTAATCATATGCATGATCCTAGTTCATGTTAAGTGGCTAATGCAACACAAGCAAAGATGTAATCTAGACAGGCTCGGCTGTCCTAAACATGGCATATGGAATGTTGCAAGTAACACGTATTCAATTTGGAAATTGAAATACAATGCAGTTAGCGTGATGTACCGAGCCCGGTGCATGTAAACAAATGCATGGATGCACACATGCATTGCATAAGGTATGCTAAAATAAATATGCCCTAATCTACCATCATAAGGTGTAAATAAAAGGAAGAAAGAAGTGGGGTTGGAAGGCATACACACACTCACCCACACTTATTACAAATTTGCTCTCACTCGAGAGACCGAAGAATATACAAACCGAATAAATAATACTAAATTACTTATTACAAAACTTCTAACTGATTAAATTAAATGCAAAGATCGAGATAGCTACCGCCTTGGAATGCGTGTGATGATGCATGCTCGAGTCCGTCTCGCCCGAAAACCCGTACCATGCCACTATCGCTCTGTTTACATCGCCGCCTCTCCAAAGATCGCCAAAGTCTGGGACATGTTCCTTGTATATTGTAAAGTACCATCGGTGAGGAAAATAGCCACCGCCCCGTAAAAGTCCACCGTCGGATGAAGCTATCGGCCATTCATCAATGGCCGGTCGGCACTAAATGTTGCCGGTCGGCAAAAACTTCCTGCAGAAGACAGTTTTGACAGCAACAGAGGATAGGTAGTGCATGGCATAGAATTTCAAGCACATGTGTGCACCAATACATCCCTTATCATGTTTGTGACTCAAAGGGACATGGTTCTCGATTCTCGGATCACCAATCGCGTATTTCAATTCGTGATGGCCCAAGAAACCAAGTATGCATTTTGATTTCAAATGAGATGCACATCAAACAAACAAGTGAAACCCAACCTCTATCATACTCAATTCAAGAGACAAGGTATGTATGCTCATGCAATGCAACCTAGGCATGTTAACTAAGTATGCAACATGGGCATGCAAGCAAGTAATGCACAATGCATGTTAGGCACACAACCTAAGCGAGCAAGCATGCAAGATATGGAATAACAATGGGAGTAACAAGCATACAAGATGTGATCTAAGCATACAAGTATGCAAGGCATGCATCATGTTAAGCAACCTAAACATACAACAACACACAAGTATGCAACAACACACAAGGTAAGCATGCATCAACATGCAAAGGATGGTCTTACACTAACTTGGACAGCTCTCTACTAGGTCCAAAACAGTGGCCATAATGATGCAAGTGAGGCAACAAAATACATGGAATGCATGCACAATGCATTAACCAAGCTTAAGGCACAAAAATGCAACTCTACCAAAGCATGGCAAGGGATACAAGATGGAATATAAGCATGTGAATTTCAGTACCAAAATATGATGCTAAACAGCCCCGAAACATGGAGATATGGCACCCGATGCATGAGATGAACCCCGAAATGCAAAACTAGGCACATGGAATGACTTACAGCTATACAAAGCATGCATTATTGGACTATGAAGCATGAAGACAGAATCTTGGAAGTCCCAAAACATGGACTTTTCCAGTTCTAAGCATGGCCAAAAAGTGCTAACAAGATGGACTAAATTAGCATGCGAATTTGACTAGCTAACATGGTTTACATGACAAGTGTATGATGCACATGGAATCTGACCAAACCATCAAAAATCAGTGAATAAATCATGCCAAAACATGCTCAAATAACTACTGAAATGAAGCCAACACATGCAAAAATGATGAGCTCCTTTAGAGGGCTATACAAGAGGTTATTAAGCACATACATGATGGACATTCAACAAGGCCAAACCAGCTCTGGAAATGGCCTATAGGGGTCCTAAAACCCACTGAAAAATGCCTGATCTGATCTCAAGAGGTGTGCAAATAAGGGCTCCTTTGAAGGGCCAAACATGCTTGTAAACAAGACAACAAGGAGAGGGGATGGCCCTCTCCTTCTTAGGACCTCAAAACACCACCCCCACCACTGAAATCCCTCAAGATTTCAGTGGTGGGAGGGCCAATACAAGGTGGTCCCGAAGCTTACAAAAAATGCACAAAGAAGAGGCCAAACAAGGCCTAAGAGAGGGTAAACGACCCCAAACACAAAAGTGTCCTTAATGAAGTATCTTAAACACAAAAAAATAGAACTTTTTTATGCTATATACAAAGCTCAAAACCGCAAGCAAGACGGGCTAAAATCTGATGCAAAAACGGGAAATAAAAGAGGGTTAGATGCTCACCCTTGTAGACCAACGTGGACAGCAGCCTTTGGTCCCAAAAACCAGTTCCTTAGCCTCTAAAAATGGCCTCCAAGAAGCTTAGATGGATGATGGAGAGGTGTGGTTGAGAGGTGGTGTGCAAAGGGGCCAAGAATCACTCACTTTGGAGCACTCTAACACATACAAATGTAGAGAGAGAGAGAGATATAGAGAGAGAGTGATATATGTTGATATATATCAGATTTTTCTAACCCCTTGAATGGAAGGCGAAGCCCCCTTTATATAGACAAGACAATGGCTCAAAGCTTCTAAGAGAAGCTAACAAGGTGCAAGCTTCTCTTGGAAGCTAGAAAGGTGCAAGCTTCTCCAAGAAGCTAAAAAGGTTCAAGCTTCTTGGAGAAGCTAAAAAGGGTCAAGTGGTTCAAGCTAGAACCAAGGGTTCAAAAGATTCAAGCTTCTTGGAGAAGCTAAACCAAGGGGGGTCAAAAGGTTCAAGCTTCCTCAAGAAGCTAAAACAGGGGGTTCAAAAGGTTCAAACCCCCCCTCAAGAAAAGGTCTCGGCCGGAAAAAGAGTCATCGGCACAATAAAGTGCCGGTCGGCTAAACATAATGCCGACCGGCCATTATTTTTAAGAAACAATGGCCGGTGGCAAACATGTGCAGCCGGTGATGATAGGGGAGGGCCGATGAGGTGTGAGGATGGCCAAAAAGCCATTCCCTGCCCTTCAAGGCAAAAACACAGGTGTTTGGTGCCAAAACCGAACACGAAGCAGTCGAGTCAAGAGGTCCTGAGGCGAGGCGCGCTGCCAAAGCCTCCGGGAACTCGAGACGAACACAAACATGGATAATCACCGAGTGTTCAAACGGTGACGTCCAAGTCTTGAGGACCGTCAAAAATTGGGTGTCTACAACACAATGCGAATAACAACATGGCATACACAATGTAATGTAAGATGGCATTCTCAATGCAATATAACATGATCAACTTAACAAAGCTAATGACATGCAAACTATGCTAATGCATGCATGCACAATGCAATGCAACAAGAGCAACTTAGCAATGTTAGGGACATGCATACTCAATGCAAGGCAACATAAGCATGCAACAACATGTAATGCAACATGATAAATGGACTTAAACCAAAAAGGGATAAACCTCAGTCATGCCCAAATCAGTGGCCAATGGTGATAAAATTAAGGCACATAAAGCACATACAAGCATGCACATGCAATGGCCCATCAAAGAGGCCTAAGAGCACAACTCTCAAGAGTGCTCAAAGAGTAACAAAAGTGGAAGTGTAGCAACACTAAGCGCACTGAAATTAGACAAGAGATGATGCCAAATCACTCAATCAAAATAAGTAAAGCATGCAATGGTCCTTAAGCATGAAACTATCAAAGAGGACTACAAAGGGGGCATGCAATATATGGTGCAAATGCATGAACCAATCATGGACAGAGCTTAATTAGGTCTAAACAAAGACCTAAATATGCTGAGATAGGGGCTCAAAGACCTAGGCATGCAAGCATACAAGCTAAGCCATAAAAGAGGCAACAATGCATAACACTCAAAGGCATTTAAAGAGTGAATGAAGTGGGAACATGGAAATGCTAAACGCTCTGAAATAACATGATAAATGATGCCAAATCATATACATAATGCAAATGAAGCATGTTATGAAGCCTAAAGCTTGAAGCTAGCAAGAGCACTTGTACTACGACTATGCAAAACATGAAGCATTTGGCAAAGGCAACCCAAAACAGTCCTAGAACATGTCAAAATGATACTAAAACATGTATGGAAGGAAGCCAAAATAAGCTAGCATGGTGAGCATAAGGCATGATGCATATAAGGCAAATAAGGTGGATTACACTACACCTACCAAGACCAAGCATGGAATGACTTAAGCAACAAAAATCAGAGTTATATCATGGCATAATAACCCCAAAAACACATTGAAATGATAGCTCGCAAGCTTAGGCATAAAGACATACGCAATGACCTATGTTAAGGCATAAAGGGGCAAACCTTCCAACGCATTGAATAAGTGACAAATGTAAGTGCATGACCATGAAATATGGACTGAAATCACATTATAAATGATGCCAAATCATTCAAATAGTCCAAGCAATGCATGCTAGTGGACTTGACACACAAAGCTAGCAAGCTAGAATGCACTATAGCTATACAAAGCATGGCATGCATGACCAAAACAACACAAATCAGACCTTAAACATGGTAAAACATGAACAAAATCTTCTTTAAGTTAAGCCAAAAGCATGCTTAGAATGACATGTCAAAGCATGATGCATGTTAGGCTAATTCATGAAATTGCATTACAAGTGCATGGAGCATGCATAGGGCCATTAAACCAAACCTTAACAAAGGTATATCATGGTAAAACAACAACAAGAACATGCTAAAATGGACTCAAAATAGGCTAGAATGTCATGCTACTTCATGAAGCATACAAGACTAGTTTGTGAGGATTACACTACAAGTGTATTAAACATGCAAGGGATGATCAAGACAACCAAAAATAGTGGCATGATATGCTGAAATAACCCCAAATACATGCTAAGAACAAGCCAACACAAGCTTAACAAACATGCTCAAACATGAGGCATATGAAACAAGTAGTCAAAATACAAGGAGAGGGGATGACCCTTACCTATTTAGGACCCCAAAACCACCTTTCCACCACTGAAAGTCCTCTGGATTTCAGTGGTAGAAAGGTCATGCAAAGGCTACAACAAGAGCCTAAAGGGATGGCTCAAAACAAGGCCTAACAAGGCCTAAGAGGGGGTAGACCACCCCCAACGAAAAAGTGACCTTAAACAAACATTCTAAGCATGCAAAAAAAGAACTTTTTCTAGTAGAAAGTTAAGCTTAAAACAGGATGCAAGTTGGGCTAAAAGCTTAAGCAAAAATGGGGGTTTTAAAGGGTAGTAACCCACCTTTGAAGAACCACTTTAAAGCTGCAACTCTAGCAACTTCTTTGAGCTCAAACCAGTCCAAAAGCACCAAAGACAACCTTAAGAAGCCTCAGCAACAAAGGTATGGTGTTTTAGTGTGTGTTTGTGTGCAAAAGTATGATCAAATGACACTTTTAATGCACAAAATGAAGAACAAGAGTAAGATAGATACAACTATGTATGTATAACTCTCAAAGCACAAAATTCTGAACCTAGAGGAGGGAGGAGGAGCCTTCCTCTTATAGAGAACAAAAGCACAAGCTTCTTGAAGAAGCTAAGGCTCAAGGCCATCCCTCCATACACGTGTATGGAGAATGAGCCTGTGCCCTCCACCAGAGCCGGAGGAAAATATTTCCAAAGGTGACAGCAAAGCGTGACCACTTGAGGTGGTGGCCACCATTACTAAAGTGGTCGGTCGACCACTTCAAGTGGTCTCCCAAGAAGACAACTGGTCGGTTAGGGGTAGGAGAGGTCTACACACTGAAAACAAGCAAGTGGTGTGGTGGCCGACTAGAAAAGGTGGCCCAAAGACCAAGAAAGCCAGTTATCCGACCAGAAAACTGGCTAGCAGGAGGAAAAGTGGTCTCCAAGGGAAAAAACTGGTCTCCCACCCTTGTACCACCTTCCAAACAAGGAAAACAAGGTTTGTACCAAAAACAAACCAAAACGGATGTAAGACGAGAGATCGGGAGGAAAAGCACGGAGTCGAAAGCCTCAAAGACTAGTCTACTGTGGTATACGACCACAAAAGTGGTCTCCCGGACCACAGTGTCCCTCTAGGTAGAGGCAACAAGGTGTGGTTCAAAAATCACGCCAAACGGAGAATGTTAAGCGGTCCCGAGACAAGGTGCGCGGCCGAAGGCTCCAAAAATTGGAAACTAGTCTCCAAACGGGAAAAGTGGCCTACGACCACAAAGAGATGGTCTACAAGACCTCTTCCTCCCTCTAGGAAGAGAAAACAAGATTCGGTCCACAAACCGAGCCAAAGCACAAAGAGTTTAGAGGCCCGGAGACAAGGCATTCAGCCAAAACTCCAGAAACTCGAAAAGAGCACAACATGCATAATCACCGAGCGCTCAATCGATGACGTCTGAGTCTTAAGTTCGATCAAAAATGGGGTGTCTATAGAGAGCCAAGCAGGATCTATATAGAACGTCAAATGGCACATTATTCAAGTATTTGGGTTTTGAGGAACATAGTTGCCCAACTACTCTCCATCCAATTTGCAAATAAATTGACAGAATACCATTGGAAAAAAAAAAAAAGGAGAATAGCATTATAGGTTTAAATATTAGGTCCTATTTAAAGTGTAATACACAAAAATAAAACAAGGTCACTGCCACATTGATTCATTTTATTCTTGATTTCTGTCTAGCTAATTTTCTTCTGTAGTTAAAATTCTTCTAAGTGTAACTTCCTCCATCAGTTCAGTGTTATATAAGAAACTGATTCAATCACTACATGCATTCCATGAACTTCACAAAACCATACAATATCTTAAAAAAATAAAATAAAAGAATAAGAATTGTATAAGAAGTACATAAAGGGTAAAAAGAATGAAACCAAACACATAGCAACATTACCATTTTTTCATAAAATAGTTAAACTGCTCTATAAATTCGTTGTCAATCACCCCTACATCATCAACCAGAAGAGAATTTACATGCACCCACTTGTCTTCTTTAGGATTCACTTGTAAGTCGTAACTTAAACTATTTTAAGGCCTTAATATTTAATTACCAACTTGAAAGAATATAGAGAACATATTAGGTAGATAATGTTGAACAATTAAATTTACCCTTATCATCCAATTTCCTGTAATTATATATATAAAAAAAATAATAAACACAAAAAAAAGGGTAGAAATTTGCAGCACACTAACAACTGTTCATAAACTTCAATATAAACAACATAATGAAGAGCATGCTTAGGAGCATAGAGGTCAAAAAAATTCAATTGCTTCACTTATGGTTCATATGTAATTTTCTTTCTCAAACCATCTCCTCAACTGGATCCATTACATGAATAGCAGCCACAATCAACAAAATGATAGTTCAAGTTAAAATTGTTCATTATTTTAGGTCATAAAATTGATCCAATACAAATATATATATATATATATTGATAATGGCCACAACGTACATATACATAGACATTCTCAATCAAACTATACCGGTAAAGTGTGCTACAAATACATTTAAAATATTCTATTTTCATAGTAGGTGAAAGTGTGCAATCAATTTGAAACTATATTGCCATCATGTGAGCTAAACAACACCAAAAGTGACATGGACCCAGTCCCCTACAAAGTCAACAATAAGAAGCAAAGTTAAATCAAGAGATCCCTTTCAACCTTAGCTTCTCATAAACGACATGAAAAATTACAAATATGACATGTAGTTTTAGATTGTTATTTCCAATTTCACTTTATCACTCATCATGTAGTTCAGCTGTTATTATTATTTATCAACAAATAAAGATTCCATTAAACTAAAATGTGGGATCAAAATGATAAAAAACAACACCCAAACCAACAGTACATAAATACAATAGAAATCCTTATCTACCAAATTAACCCTTTTTCGGATCCAAATTTGCCATCAGTTAGACTGTCACAATAGAAATCCTTGTCTATGGCCACTCTATTTATTTTGGTAAAAAATATTTTTTACTAATGAGTGAAGACTCCTCAGAAGAAGGTTTTTCAATACAATAGATTATGGCTTTCAATACATACACAATGAGGGACCAAATATACATGCAAATACATACACAATCAATGAATTAGGGCTTTGAAACTAAGAGAGAGAAAGGAAAAACAAGGGAAAATGTATGAAACCACTAAAATCAAACCCATTTAGGATATCAAATCCACAAAACTTTACAAATCAAACCACTTCAACCAAACCCATTTTTCGAAATCAATACCAAATTAAATTGAAGAAATCATAACAACCCTAGAGCACGATTAAGAAATAGGGAAATAGAGAAAGGGGGACAGAGAGGGAGAGAGAGTGACCGAGGTAGACAAAGCAAAAAGCAGATCGCGAGTGAGAGAGAGACAGACTGAGAGTGAGAGAATACCTGTGAGGATGCGGCAGTGGTGATCTATGGGTGGTGGTGGTGGGGGTGGCAATGGCGAGGCGCATTGGTGGCTAGCGGCGTTGGTGGTGTGCGTTGAGGTGAGGTGATGTAGGGTGAGGTTTGGTGGTCAAATCTGTGTGTGAGAAGAAGAACCGATATATCTAAGGCACCAATATATTCATTTCCCTCTAAAACCTTTAGTAACTATACCATTTATTTGGTAACAAAATTATTTCCTCACCAAAAGATAAAATTATTGGCCATGAAAATAGTTTTCTCACTAAATGATATTAAAATATTAAAAATTATTGGTGAGGAAAATATATTCGTCATTAATAATTTTATAATTGATGACCAATTTTTTCCTCACCAAAAGTCTGAAAATTTTGGAACAATCCGAAAACTTAGTGGGAAAATCTTTAGTGACAAAAAAATATAAATAATGATGAAAAATAATTTCGTCACCTAAGTTTTTTATTATGTATGTAGATTGGTGACGAAATTTTATTTGTCTCTAAAAATGGTACATTTGGAGACGAAATATTATTTTCTTTACTAAAAGGTACATCTTTCGTGACAATTTATTTTTGTCATTAGTTTTTGTCTCCAAAGACACTTTTTGTTGTAGTGACACCCACGCTGTAGCTCATGTCATAAAATTCAGATATAACAAAGAATGGAAGTTGGTTTTCAAATAACATCAAGTCATTGCAGATTTGTATACCCTTCCATGATACTTTGACTTCATCACCCACATGTGATTGTTAATGTTCATCCTTAACAAAATCAAACTCAAACCTGCCAAGAAGAAACTCAATAACAAAGCAAGCATCATATAGCATCATTTTCACAAATTCATCACTATCAAGGTGGTCAACTGGTACTGCATAATACTTTCGAGCTTTTCCTTCTAATTTCTTCATAGAGTCTAAATAATCCTCCCTATGCAGATTGTTGTTATGTTGAAGGAGCAATTCCAAATAATGCTCTTTACGTTTTTCCATAGCAAGTAGTTTGGGTTGACCACGGTGGTAAGGCCCTATTGAAATTAGGATAGGTGTGTATGCCTTTTCATTTGCATTACGCAATCCTTCATGCACCCTGAAGGTACAAGCTGCTTCATCGACCAAAGCTTTTGTTTCTTCCATGTCGATGGTATGTTGTTCCGTATTATTATCTATTAAATTTAAAGGATAACATGAAATCACCTACCTAAAACATTTATTTATTATTATTATTTGCATATGTAGATTTTACATAGTGATTTCCTTTGTATACAAAAATTTAATACATGCAGAAATTTATATTTCTTAATTAGAAGTTTTAAAAAAAAAAGTCTATTTTTATTATGGATAAATTGCAAATACACCTCTGAGATTTATTTAAATACGGATTGTTTCAAGTGGTTTTAAAAATTACATCACGCCCCTTTAAGTTGCTAATTGGATAACAAATGACTCATTTTATTAATAAATCATCAAGTCAATTAACAACTTTTACTAATGTCAGAAATATATTTTAATTAACAATTTAGATAATTTTATTGTTTTAAAGAAGAGTAGTTAGAAACAGTTTTTAATCTTTTACAAGTATCACTTTGTTTGGTTTTGATTTTTTAAAAACTATTTTTTAAGTTTTCAATTCATATTTTTTTTATTGATTTTTTAACATTTCAATCAATTATTTTACTTTTTACATCCACTTAATTTAGATACACTTAAAAAGTATAAAATTTGTGTAAAAATTTTTCAAAAATTCATTAAATATAAAAAATTATAATATATATATATATATATTGTACATTTTAATATTTTTTTCATTTTTAATTAATTTTTTTTACAAAAAAAGTGCACAAATTTTATATTTTTTAAGTGTATCTAGATTAACTAGATGTAAAAAGCTTAAAAAATTGATTAAAATGTTTAAAAAAATTCAATGGAAACAAAAAAATATGGATTGAAAACTTAAAAGACTATTTTTAAAAAATCAAAACCAAAAACCTATTTCATAATTAAATAATATAAAAATTAAAATTAATATTTTTGTAAAGATTTAGGCTGAACCGGGCCGAATCAAGATAAAAATCTTTATCTCAAGACCAACTCGAAAATTAAATAAGTTCAAAATATTAACTCAACTAAACTCAACTTTATAGCTTAAACAAAAAAATAATTAAACCAGACTAACGTTTGTTTTGAAAATGGGCTAAAATAATAAAAAAGTCGATTCTTTTTTTTTTTTTTCTCACGTCCATTCATTAAAAAAAATAAAATAATCAATTTTTAAAATAACCTTCACGCTGTATTTGGTTTATGAAGTTGGAGAGAGATTTAGAAAATAAAAGAAAAAGATCGGTAAAATATGAATGAAATATAATTACATTTCACCTAAATTTTAAACACATTTTCCTTTTCTTTTCGAAATCCTTCCCTAAATCCATGAACCAAAGGAAATGAAAATGCAATATCACTTTTTGTTTGGTTGGAGGATTTGATGAGGGAAATGAAAAAAGAAATAAAAATACATTCTCACCTTTTGTTTGGTTATAATAAAAATATATGGAAAAAGAAAATGAGAGCAAAATGCAATCCTACATTTTGGATTTACTTAGACTATTTTCTTTCTCTATTTCCCAATCTAACCAACCATACCTTGAAATTCGAATCTTATCAATTGTTTCTTTTTCTTTTTCTTTTTTGTTAAAAATATTTATTTATCTTTTCCTTTTCATTTTCATTATCAAATTTTTCAACCAAACACAAAATAAATATATTGGACACCCATCGTACCAATAGCCACCCTACCTACCCTGGTCGAAACCCACCCTAGCCTACACATGGATAGTGACTTTCATTTATTTTTATGATTTTCTTTTTTCTTATATCTATCAATATAAGAATCTCTTCGGTTGAAATGGTGTGTTTTTATTTTGCCAAAATTAGTCTCAACAAATTATTGTATTCTTTTCAAAAATTATATATCATATACGCTTTATAATTAAAGAAGAAAATGATATAACTCTATACTTTATAAGATATAATTAAAAAAAGTCATAACCAAATACTATATGAGACATAAGCAAACATATCAAAATAATATCATAACTAAAGAAGAAAATAATATAATTAAGAGTACATATGGTAAGAAGTGTGTATTGTAAAATTCTTCTACATATACATTGACAAAACAATAAAATATATATATATATATATATGGAATCAAAAATTAACTATAAATACCTGACAATGTTGGTTGGTTGACAGAGGAGATGATGTGGAGATAATATTATTCAAATCAAATTGGACCAACTATTATTGACTGACAAAAATGAGTAGATCTTTTGTTAAATCTGAAGCAATAGAATAATGATTGAGACCCTCATTCTCACAAATCTTTACAAGACTTTCATAAATTTGGACTACTTATGATGTGGACCCCACACATATATAAATGGGCCCCGCACATACATAGAGGGCCAAAATTGTAACGCTCTCGAAATAATACAAATAACCCAACGCATAAGAGAAATGAATATAAGATAATTGATACACTTTCATATATCAGAGTTCGAATTACAAAAGGAATTACATGTATCATACATTCATAAACGTTCATCCTAAATCTATAGCATGTAATACAAGTTAATAACAATCGAAATAAATGCTCTACGAGTGTACATCTTTCCAAGTTATCACTTGGTTATAACAAAAGAGAGACATAAGCTCTATACATGTAAATCTCTCGGCTTGAGTAAATATTCAAATACAAAAAAAATTAAAAATAAATAATAATACAAAACAAAGCCTTCAGCTCCAGGGTCCTCCCAAGCTATGTCCTTGGAGTAAGCATCTCACCAGCACTTGAAAATGGTTTCCCAAGTGTAGACACCCCATTTTTAACCACCCTTAAGACTTGGGCGCTACTCATTGTTTACTTGGTGATGAAAGGTGTGCAGTGCAAAGGTTCGATTTCTTTGGTAAGGAGAGCGTCAAATCCCGACCTCACACCCCATTTTGGACCAAAACTATTTTGAATGATTTTTAGACTTTAAAACCCTCTCTTTCAAAATATTTTTGAAACAAAGTTCCTACGATGTTCTGAGGTTTGCATTTTGTTATATAATGCTTTTTTCGGTAAACCGAGCAAGGACAAAGTAGAAATAAATGAAAGAGATGTGAACTCTTTGAAAAATATTTAAAACATCTTATTTAGGGGTTCAGAGTTGAAGAAAATTGGAGGAAAGGGAAGAAACCAAGTTGGGGAAGAAGATGGGCATGAACCGTTAAGAGAGAGTCGAGCGGCCCTCGCTAAATCAGGCCTATCCATTTGTACAGTTGGATTTCAGCTATGAGGCCACCACCGTTGGAAAGAAGACTTCTGGGGCTTCATTTTTCACTCAATAATCTCCTAAAGCCAAGTCCGGACGGGGGAGGTATGGCTGGTTGGAATTGGGCATGAATCCGGTTGAGCCAAAGCTAAGTAGTCTTCACTAAAACGAGCATAACTTTCTTCACACTTTGAATTTTGATGTGAAGCTTCCACCATTGGAAATCTTACTTCTAGGGATTCAATTTACACACAATAATGACCTGCAATGGAGTCCAGATGAAAGAGATATGCCCATTTGAAGTTGGACCTGGAGAGCAGATTTTTACTGTCGGCCATAAATGTGGGCTATCGACCACCAGGGGTGGCCGGTCGGCTAGAAAAGTGTCCGGCCAACCACTTGAAGTAGCCGACCGGCGATAATGTCCCAAACTCAAATATTTTGCAAACCTTTTCCCTCCAGCTGTTCTACATAACCTCCAGCTGTCCCAATTCAGATATTTCGACCAAAGCTCATATATTGCTATATATGCAGGCCATATCTCTCATTTTGGAAGGTTAGCAAATTTTGGGAGCCTCTCTCTCTAAAAATCCTCTCTCTCTACATTCCTCTCTCTCTTGCCCTTTTGTGCATACAAGAAGAGAGTGTGCATAGAAGTAGAGATACACTTCTCCTTTGCCTAGACATCCTTCATCAAAGTTGCATATCTTTGGGATGAGGTCCCTTGGAATCTATTTTGGGCTGTTCAAGGCTGGTTTTGGCTCAGATAGTGGCTGTTTAAGTGCTGTGCTTCAAAGGTATAAGACTTACCTTCCTTAAGCTTATTTTTGCACACTTGTGTGGCCGCCTTTGCATGCTGTTTTTGGCCTAGTTTTCAACTACTAAAACCTCTGTTTTTAAGGTTTAAAAATGGTGGTTTAAGGCTTTTTTGGAGTTAGGGGTGGTCCACCCTCTTTTGTAGCTTGTTTGCTAAGTGTTGTGCCATTTTCCGAAGCTTTTAAAATATCCTCTTTTTGGCCTTTTAACCACTAAATTCTAGAGGAATTTCAGTGGCAAAAACTTGGTTTTGAGGTCCAAAATAGGAGGGGGTGGCCTCCTCTCCTTGTGTCTAGTTTGCAAGTGTAGATAGCCTAACATGTGAGCATGTACTTCTACCTTTTTGTAGCTTAATTCAAGCATGTTTTAGGCTCTATTTTGACATGTTTCAACTTTGTTTTTGGTTGATTGGAGCACTTGTTGCTTGTTCCTTGCACTTGTAGTGTAATTATGCTTACTAGCCTAAAATACCTAATGAGTTAGCCTATCATTGTAGCTTGTGTTAGCTTGACCCCAGCACATTTTTGCTAATGTTTTGACATGATTTAACTCCATTTTGAGTGGTCTTGGTCATATGAGCCATGTATTGTATAGCTATGGTGCAAGTGCCTTCACTAGCTTAGTGTTTTATGGCATCCTACATGTCTTGCATGAGATGATTGCATGCCATAGCATCATTTTACATGTGATTTCAGTGCATATATCTCTATCACACTCTCACTTATTGAGAGTTGTGCTTTGAGCCTTGCTTGCGAGCTAACAAATGAGCATGTTTTTCTTGCTTTCTATGCTTTAATCTCAGCATATTTTGGCCACTATTTTGGCATGTTTTAGCTCTATCCGGACCTAGTTAGTCATTTAAGCTTGATATTGCATGCCTCTAGTGTAGTGCTCCTCACTAGTTTAATGCCTTTGGCTTTTGAAAATGTCTTGCATGCATTGCTCGCATGATTTAGTGTCTTTAGCATGCCATTTTAGCACTGAAAAGTCTGTAACTTGCCCCTATTCTTCACTTTTTAATTTTCTTTGAAAGTGGTCTTGAGCCCCTTGATGGCTTGAGTGTGGAATTGAGGTTCACATGCCTAATGGTTTTAACTGTCTCTTGAGGGTTCCTCCTAACCAACAGCATGAGACCTCTTTCATGCTTAAGGCACTTGTGGCTTGGGCCATCTTTCCAATTAGAGGACTTTCACATTGGACTTAATCGGTTAAAGGATTAATTGGTAATGTAAAATGTGTAAACAACAATTGAGAAAATAAAACATGAACAAGATAAGCATTTGTATTGCATTGCATGTGTTTGGATCGGACGTTAATCCAAACACAAGAAATGTGGGACGTTTCATACTCAAAGTGATGAAACGTGTCACGTTTCTTAGTCGCTGACACCCTTGATCATGCGTGATAGGGTGGAGGTTCTTCAAGTCTTGTTTGTGCATTCATTAACATTGTACAAGCTTGGCTCTTTGGCTATCATGCATTGAAAATGCTTGATTGGTGGCTTGAGAGCCAAGTGCCACACTCCTTTGAGCTTGAGAAATGATAAAAAGGATGGCAATACTCACATTTCTTGAAAAATGCATTGCTTTGCCTCTGTTGTTCTCTGTTGCAGCAAAAACAAAAGCCTGGAAAAATGGGTGGTCAACCGGCCACTTGCACTAGCCGACTAGCCAGGTGAGGTAGCCGACCGACCACCAGTTCAAAGGTTGTCCAATGTGTTCATGTGTTGGAGCAGAGGCAATCTGGAAGTTTGTGCAGTGTTTAGAGATCACAGTGAGTGCAAACAAAGGCAATTGGTGGCAAGGCGATGGATTTTCGGGAGAAAGCCAACCGAGCATGCATGTCTCCCTCACCCGCGAGGTCACTTTTGTTAGCTAGTTGTAGCTAATTATTACATGTGCTATAATTAATTAGTTTAATTTGTTTTGTAGTATTTTAAATAGCTTAGCATAGCTAGTTATTCAATTGTGTTGTAATAACTAATTAGCTAGAATAGTTAATTAGTTGGTTTGTAATAATTAGCTTAGCTTAGTGTAGCTTAGCTTCTTTATTTGGACCCTCCTCCGAGAGGGCGCAATGTTATAATAAGCGTGCGTGTGTGTGTGCATGTCTTCCAACCCCACGTCTTTCTCCCTTTTATTTATCCGCTTTCAATGATTAGATTAGGGAACGTTTTAATTAGCATACCTTATGCTTGCATGTTTGCATCATTCATTTGTCTTGCATGCACTGGGCTCGCACATCATTCAAACTGCATCGTATTTCAATATTTCTTTGAATACATGTATCAAATTGTTGTATTCATATGCCATCTTAGATAGCCGAGTCTATTTAGTTGCATTATTGCATGTGTTGCATTAGGCATTTTGCATAGTTCGGATCATGCATATTTCTAACTAGCTTTTGTTTTGGCTTGGAGTACACTGTAAGTTTACGCTTTAGCATACTTGCATGAGTGCGAATGATGCCATGTTTAGCATGCTTACCATGAGGCTATTTGCTTAAATGATAAATTGCATGAATGCCTATGGATGAAGGCTTCATTGCTTGAATTGGAATAATTCATCGAATGTGAGTTTTAAGTCCACTTTGCGAAGTGGCAAATCGTGTTTTAAAGCCCACTTGAAGGTGGCAAATCTGCGCTTTAGCCCACTTGAGGGTGGCACTTTCAAACCATTTTCAAAAATAAACATGAGTTGAGTTTTTCTAACTTAAGCGATTTAGTCTATACTTGTATGTTATGCGCATCACATAGTAAAGTTAGCTAATAATCGAATAAGAACACATGAGATTTATAAAACAATATATCATGCTTAATGGAGGCTGATCTTTTGATCGGGCGAGCAAGGGTGCTTATTTCAGGACCTTCCTCTCTCGTACCCAAGTTCCCGAGCCGAGGCAACTTTGGTGATGATGGACACGTAGCCTTAGGCACGAGTTAGGGTTTCCTAAATTTCTCCCAAAATAAAACATTTAGGTGGCGACTCTGTAATATGACAAAGTAGTCCATTTTTGGCATTATTTGATTCAAAATCTGATTTTCCAAAATGATTTGCCGGATTGGACTCTTTGGTATTTATCAGTCTTACATTGCACTTTGTGAGATTAGATTCAGAACCGTGATAGGAGTCCGAACTGTAGGACCAATTCGCGCCTCTCCAAAAGGAAGGTGCGCAAAGAAGGTCAAGTCTGCAGTTTTTGGCAACTCTACTGGGGATTTAGAGAACTTGACTCGAACTCATGATATGTTGTTTTATTTACACTTATGTATTTCTTTACATTACATTTGCATTGGTGTGCCTAAGTCACAATGTTTGCCATCTACTATTCCTGAGTGGTTTGTCGGAGGCTTGCTTGGAAAAGCTTGCCATAAGGCTGACCAGTTACGGGCTCTACCACGATGAGAACAGAAACCTTGGTTTTGGATCTCCGCCGTACCGTTTGATCGTCTTTTCACTTCTCGGTGTTGGGAGTGAGAGGTATATTAGGTGGTCTTGCTGAGGCACCCTTTTGACCAATCGACCTAGTTGCATATCGAAAGCCATAGAGACTGTTCCAAACTAGGACAGGTTGCTTACCCGAATGCAGGATTGTGTGAAGCCACTTGTTGTGCATAGTTAAACCCTAGCTCCTGATGAAACTAGGACAAGGTAACCCTACCCCATCACAGGGGTGTTTTGGTTCTCAATTAACTGGTATGTGTTTTACAGTGAAATTGTACAGGGATGTGCATATTAGTTGCCAAGTTGGCATCTGTTTTAGGGAAGAACTCAGTGTGGAATACAGTCATTCAGCTATGCTCATATCTGTTCTAGTGAAACCAGGCTGAGGTGCTGTCTGTTTTCTCTTTTGCTAGGTAGTCTTGGAACCATAGCTTCAGAAGGCTCCGATATCCCTCGGGTACATTGGATTTGCGTTGATGGACTTTGTCAGGTCAGAGATTTAGTTAAAGGGCAACCAGTGTTTTCTTTGCTGGTGGTAAGGCAAAGAAAGGCCAGTCAGGGCTCACCGGTTCAACTGATCTGACAGTCACCAGTCACATCACCTTTGTTCAAACTCAGTAGACCGTGATGGCGTAGAGTTCGGAAGAAGTTGTGGCCATGATAGCGGCATTAAACCAGGGAATCACCATGCAAGATGAGACCAATGCTAGAATGCAACGCCCATCTGGGACACCTACCACACATCCAGCCTTGGGACCCCAGCCAAACTTTGACCCACTTCCGCTGGCTGAAGATTTGCAAGGTCTAGATCCTCGAGAAGGGTTGGCTCAAGCTCAGGTTTTTAGACCCCTTGTGCAGCCTAATGAGAGGCTTTATCCCTTTGATATTAATGATCTCGATCTGAGCTCAGTGAAAATTGCAAACCTTGAGAAACAATTCAAAAAGGCACAGGGCTTTAACTCCATTCCTGACATTGAGGATCGGTACATCGAGGCTGCCATAAGGCTCCCAGACAGATTCAAAATGCCACATGTTGACCGTTTCGATGGGTCTGGAGATCTTATGGTACATATCAGGCTTTTCTTGGATGTCCTGAAATCGATGGGTCTGACTAAGCCATAGAAACTCTCTCTGTATGGAAGAACCCTGTCGGCATAGCAGCCACTTGGTACGCCAAGTTAGAGGACAAAGTGAAGCAGAACTGGGAAGAATTGGCTGAGGCATTTGTCGATCAGTATTCTTACAATACCCAACTTGAAATAACCACCCAAGAGCTTGAAGCAACCCACCAGAATTCTACAGAGTCTTTTGTGGAATTTGTTGCAAGGTGGAGAGCATAGGCAGCATAGATGACAAATCGCCCTTCTGAGAGGGATCAAGTGCGGATAGTGGTGCAGAACCTTGAGCATGATATGTTGCAAAAGTTGATAGTTGCTCCACTATTCACTTCAAAAATTTGCATGAACTGGGGGTTCAGATTGAGAGTGCATTCAACAGAAGGATTATTCCCAGAACAAGTGAACCAACAAGGAGGGTGATTTCTGGGAATACCAATGCTGGTAGTAGCACTATTCCCAAACCCACTGAAATCAATACAGTCGCCGCAGCCAACCCTTTTGCCAAACCAAGCCTACAAACAGCTGGCCCAACCCGTGCTCAAGGTAGAACTTTCACCCCCCTCTATATGAGCCTAACTAGCGCACTACAAGTCTTAATGGAAAGAGGGTATCTTAAACCCCTTGATCCTCAACCTCTGCCTGACCCACTCCTTGCCAGGCATAACCCTACAAAATACTGCATGTATCATCAGCAGCACAGTCATGGCACCGATCATTGCTACCGCCTTCGTCATCAAGTTTAAAATCTCATCGACAACCAGACAATAGCTCCACCTTAAGATCCCAATGACCAAGTACCTCGTCCACACCTTGACCTCATCCATACACTACCACCTACCTTCAACCCTAGCATATACATCACCCCGGCCCATCTACCTAAGCCTGAGATGTTCATTCCAGACAGCATGGACTCGTGTATGATAAATGCACTCGAACCGCAATCATCTCAAACCCGTGAACCCACTACTTCTAAGCTGATGAGAATGATTGAAGATCTTCAGAGAACTGTAGCAGATCTAGCCTTTGGGATATTGGCTCCGTCATCAACCACATTACATGCTAGAAATTTGAAGCCAAAAGGCTCCCCAATCATGGGACGGGCTGCATTTGAAGAAGGCCAATCCCTTGGCAAAGTGGAGGAAAGTGGTAAGAACAAGGTAGGGGCAGGCATTGGTCCCTATGAATACCTTCTGTGGGCTGTTGAGGCTTTGAAAGCCGAAGGACTGAACAAATAGCAAGTGCTTACAGTTGTTGCAAAGACTGTGGATAACACTTTCGCCACTCAAGTTAGGGGCAGTTTGAATCAAGGGGCAAGCCGGGAAAAGGGCTGTCATGCCAGAAATGTTCCTTTTAGCTCCAATCCTACACTCAGAAGAGATCATCAAACCCAGTCAGCACCTGTCAATCCCTTTGTTAGTACATCCAACATAACTCCATAAACCTCGAAGTACGAACCCCGAGGCTAGAGGGTCTTCAATCCCCTCTACATGACTTTGTCCAAAGCTCTCCAAATCCTCATTGGACAAGGCCATCTCAAACCCCTTAAGCCTCGACCTCTCCCAAATCCCCTTCCGGCTAAGCATGATGCTGCCAAGTACTGTGCCTTCCATCAACAAGCCGGCCATGACACTAATATGTGTTTTCATCTTCGCCTCGAAATACAAGATCTGATTGATAACAAGGTCATCGTCGCACCAGGCTTTGCAAAGTCTATCAGCAGAACTTGGGGAGATAATGTGATCATTTGATCGGGGGATGAACCACCTGCTAATGGTGCTCAGTTTACTCCAAATGTGGTGGATGGCACGCACTATTTTGAGCAATTTGCAAATGTTGGTTATTTTACTTTCTGACTTGAGTGTTGGGTCAGTCTGGTTGTGTTGTATTGAGTCAGTTCTTTTGTACTGAGTCAGTCGAGTCTGTCTTGTTGTATCGAGTCTGTCCTGTTGTGTTAGAATCAGGTGATTTCGGGGGTGTTACCTCGGATATCACTATCTTGTTTTGTGTTTGTCTTTTACACTATTTCTTTTGCATCTGTTTTTGCCTTTGAAGCCAGTTGTGCCAAAAGATTTGAATGAAATGGCAGTGCTTTTCACCTACTTTTGTGTGCCTTGAAATCATTGCATTAACCTAAGTTTTTCAAAACTTTTCTAAGATTGTGATAAAAAAAACAAAGAAAGAGGAATTCCTCAGGATTTGTAAAAAATTGATCAATTGAGAGGAGGAGAGGCATGCTAAGCCCTTAATGAATGAGATCATGCTTGTTAATGTGAGTACTGAGAAGGATCCTAGCTTAGTCCAGATTGGTTCTACACTGTCTTCACGAGCGACTAGTCGTTTTCTTAAAGGATTTCAAAAATGTTTTGCGTGGTCCTGCGAAGACATGTATGGAATTGATCTTGAGATTATGCAGCATAGGATCATTCTCGGCCTCGAGACTCGACCCCTTTTGCTTTCAAACCTTGAACTTTGATTCAGAATGTTCAATAGTCAACCACAATGTGAGGCTTGTATGGCCAAATTTGAAGCAGCCCATGAACTAGGGGCAATAAGGTCGTATGACATCAAAGGAGGCTTGCCAGGTCAGATCTGAAGCAGCCCTCGGACTAGGGATAAGTAGGTCAGATGTGATCAAAGGAAACTTGCAAAGCTAGATCAAAAGTAGCCCTTGAACTAGGGACAAAAATGGTAGATGTGCTCAAAGATTCAAAGAATGAGTCGTTCCGCAAACCAATGAAGACTGGCAAGAAAGCCAAATCCCAAAATCTAAAAGAAGAAAGTTATTGCTGAAGGATAATCAAGTTCCTGTCCACAACACTAGGGGCAATTCAGACCCGGTTGGATGAACTCCTACATCATCAGCGAACAACAGCCATTCTCCTGGATGCAGATGACTTTGAGATCCTATGGCCAATAAACATGGACTAGTTAAACTTTCCTATCCTTGAGAGGCTTGCTGGGCCGAAAACTCGGAAGGGCGACCCAGGCAAAAGTTAGAGCAAAGAAAAGAAAAGAACAAAATTGAAGAAATGAAAATGAAAAGAAAAAGAAAAAGAAGGAAAAAGAAGAAGAAAAGAAATGAAAAGAAAAGAAAAACAGAGCTCGCAAGGTTGAAAACCCAGAAGGGCGACCTTAGCAAAAGTTAGAGCACAAAGAAGAGTGTTAACACCCGAGTGAACCTCAACCCGGAACTACGTCAGGCTCGATTCCCGGCTTTGGGATACGTAGGTAACTTCATCTTGAAGTTCGACCCCAATCATTTTCAGCCTGCTGGGCTCATCCATGTTGATTGGCTTACCCTTGTTCAAACTCGGCTATCTTATCCATGTGCAAATTGGCTCATCTCCGTTCAAATTCGGGTGCCCTATTCCGTTACAAGATTTGGCTGCAAGACAATTCAAGTTCAGATCTGAGGTTGTGCATCTCAATAGTAAATTCTATGTTGGCCAAGCAGTGGCCATTTGCAAAAAGCAGTTTTGAGAATTTTTAATGAGGTTGACTAATTTTCTTGAAAATTATTCCATTCTTTTTCCAAAACTAGATCATTTCTTGGACCCAAAAAGGAAAATTTTCCTCATAACCTGACTTGCATGATTTCAAATCAGAAAATTGAACAAGCGTGTTAGTCAAACTCTCATATTGGTCAAAATTGTTTTAGCAAAAGCTAAAAACAAAAAATGATCAAAATGATGAACTAGGGGCACAGTTGAGTCAGGTTTTCTATCTTTTTTCCGTTGTCAGCATACTCGCCAGAAAAGGGCACCATATTCGCCAAAAAGGGCACAACTGAAGCTAACAACAAAGGGCCGAAAGCTCTCTCATTCTCTAAGCAGCGAGGTATCAAGCCAAGTGCGAAGCACAAATTGGAAATGGAGTTGGATGTTCGATTCCCTCATCCGAATGATCACACTCAAACTAGCATCTGACTCGGAATTGGGACGTAGAAAAATGCGATGTGTGGAACTAATTGATTGTATACCTGGCCGATGGGACATGCTGTAATTCATCTCAGTCAAGCTAAGCCAAGGACATCATCAACCGATGTCAGTTGCAGATCTGCTGCACACCCACTTGTAGTGCAACCCCTCTGTGGGAAAGCTCACTGTTATGAGCGAAAGAATGAGAATCTAGCAGAATATTGGGGGCAAGAGCCCACAACTTCCTATTTATCCATCAACCACCCAGGGGAGGGATAAAAAAATAAGAGAGATTGAAGAATAGAGAGATGCGCATTGAGAGGAAAAAGTGAGAAAAGGGCTTTTTCAAAAAAAAAAAAAAAACTAGAGATTGAGTGCCATAGTGATGTAAGGCTCACAAATAAGAAAGGGTGGGAAATAATACCCGGAGAAGCTGTGGGCTCCCTGTGAATTGAGAGGTCTCTCTCCATTGGAACACATTCAAGTGTTGTGTTTGTTGTTTTTGTTTGTCTCAATTCTTGTTTTGAGTCATTTCGAGTGTCAATAAATGTGTTTAGGTTGTTTTACCTTTGTTTTCCTTTGTTGAGTCATTTTGAATGTGGTTGCTCATAGGCTCAATACCCGGTTGAGAACTCATTTCTCAATTTCAATTTCAAAAATAATTCGTTTTGTTCTCAGAGTGCTGTGCTGTTCTCCACATTTGTGAAAAACAGGATTTGTTCTTTTCATAAAGCTGTAGGGTTCAACCCAGGTCATGTGAGAACAATAAAACCAGGACCTATCTGAAGCTATATGGGTTCCGGACTGCAAAGCAAAAGAAAAGAGGGAAAATTTGGAGCATCTTAGCATGTTTCAACTTCAGCAAATTTTGAGACTGCATTCTAGGTGCACTTACTTAGGCCTCGCCTTTCACTGGAATATGAGTGTATCTTGACCCCAAATTTAAGCCTGCTTTAGGTCAGAGTGGCTATTAAAGCAGCTTGCAGAGGTGAGCATGTTGCAAAGTCCGCCGAGAGGTAAATTGAAGGCACCAAAGTGCATATTTAATGCCCGTCTATTGCATAGAATGTGCACTTCCATATACACTTCTGTTGCATGTGTGCCGCGCATCGTTATGATTCATGCATAGAACATGTTTCATTCTCCAATAGAATGTGCCATTGCCTTTATATCTCGGTTGTTTGTCTTGCATGGAATATGCACTCTTACTATATCACACTTGTTAAGAGTCTTTCTTTACATACACGATATTGTATGTACGGTTCATTCAAAAGAATTCCGGGTAAAACCATTCCTCTCCCTCGAACACCTTGCTTCGGTTAGAAACATTCGGGTACGCCCGGTGTTTATACCACCTTGCTCCGGTTAGAAACATTCGGGTATGCCCAGTGTTTATACCACCTTGCCTTGGTTAGAAACATTCGAGTTTGCCTAGTGTTTATACCACCTTTCTTTGGTTAGAAACATTCGGGTGTGCCCGATGTTTATACCACCTTGCTTCGGTTAGAAACAATCGGGTACGCCCGGTGTTTATACCACCTTGCTTCGGTTAGAAACATTCGGGTATGCCCCGTGTTTATACCACCTTGCCTCGGTTAGAAACATTTGGGAATGCCCAGTGTTTGTACCACCTTGCCCTGGTTAGAAACATTCAGGTACGCCCAGTGTTTATACCACCTTGTTTTAGTTAGAAACATTGGGGCGTGCTCTGATAGTTATACCGCCCCCCCGGTGTTTACACTCGCGCTTTCTACCGCATTGCGCTGTTTTGCGCACTTTACCTACACTTGTTAGTGCATTGCATCGCACTATTTTGCACACTTTACCTGCACTTGTTAGTGCATTGCTCGCGCTATTTTGTGCACCTTACCTGCACTTGTTAGTGCATTGTTCGTGCTTTCTTATGCATCATACTATTTTGCGCGCCTTACCTGCACTTGTTAGTGCATTGCTCGCACTTTTTTGCGCATCACACTGTTTTGCACACCTTACCTGCACTATTTAGTACATTTCAAATTGTTCGCGCTATTTAGCGCATCACACTATTTAGTGCATTTCAAATTACTCGCACTATCTTGTGCACTCACCCGGTTTAGGAGACCTTAAATCCTGCATCTTTGCTCGCGCTTTCTTGCGCATCGCACTTTCTTGTGCATTGTATCTCACTCGCACTGTTTTGTGGCCCTTGTATATTACACTGTTTTGTGCATTCACATCTGTTTCATGCATTACCTTGCATCACGCTGTCTTATGCACCCGTTTAGCATTGTTTTGTGCATTGATTCACCCTCACTCGCACTGTCCTGTGCACGTTGTATTTTTGTATCATTCGCACTATTTTGTGCATTCACTTTGTATCGCACTGTTTTGTGCATTCACTCTGCATCGTATTATCTTGTGCACTCCCTGGTCTAGGGGACCTTAAATCCTCTAAAGGTGCAATTTCTTTGATGTTTGTCGTGCCCGAACGACTTTCAGTGGTCTAGTATAGCCACCTGTCTGTGTTTGTAGTGAGTTCCTATGAGATCAACTGAGATTATGGAAACTACAGTTCAAATGGCCGATGCCTAGAACGCAAAGGTTCGGGATTTTCGAGACTAAAGTCTAGTTTAAATACCCAGGGGTGTATCCTCGGCTCTAAATCTATATGGAAGCCCCATAGGTTGAGGTAGCATGTATGCGCCTCAATTCTGGATACTGAACCAGCCTAGTCTGTCACCCTATTGGAGAATAGGGAAAGCTGCGACCATAGCCAGGGAGAAAAGTAGTACATGTGGTTCAATCAAGATGCAGAAGCGGGAGATCCCCAACAGCATAAGGTGAGTCATCACCAATTGCCCTTGTAAGGTACTTTCGAGAGCATCACTTCCTAGATGCATCATCGTAACTATCATAAGTGTTGCATAGCATCTATCACATTGCATATAGCATCTATCGCATGCATCTACTACATTATCCATTTTATCACCTGCATCCTTTCCATGTTAAGATTGGTTCGGCATGCGCCCATACTTTCCTTCATTGAAGCATGGTTCTGTGATAATGTGTACGCGTCTATTCCACTAAGAGAATTGTGGTCTGAGGGTGTCGGCACCTTTTCTGTGTTAGACATGGCTTGTTTTGTGTCTATGCCTTTTCTAGGCAAGATGTGGTTTGGCCGCGCGCCTTATTCACTTCATCCATTGCATCCATTGCATCGTACTTTGTTTTGTTGCATATAGCATTTAGGATCACGATCTTTCCTCAGCAGATCATTCCTCACTCATATCATACCACCCAATTACTTGTATTCTTTCTGCGAAACACATAGTTCAGTATGTGCACACACCTACTCTACTAAGAGAATTGTGGTTTGAGGGTTCCGGCACCTTTTCTATGTTAAACGTAGTTTGATTTTGCATCTCCATCCCTTTATGATATTTGTGTGGTTTTGCACTGCTTATGGTTTGATTATTCCAATGCACTGTATTTCATTTACATTGTTTTATTGTGTATCATTTTGCATCCTACCCTAGAACTACGCTGGTTTGATTCCTTGCAAAGGGATACATAGGCAACCTTCACATTCAACCAACTGCATTTACATGTTGTTTATTTGTCCAAGTCTTCAGCCTTGTCAAAAATGGGTCGTCTCTGGGCTTTGACATTCACTCACATCATTTCATGACTTTGAGCTCTGTCAAAAAGGGGCAACAGTAGACACCCCATTTTTGACCGCCCTTAAGACTTAGGCACTACTGATTGTTTACTAGGTGATGAAAGGTATGCAGTGCAAAGGTTCGATTTCTTTAGCAAGGAGAGCATCAAACCCCGACCTCACACCCCATTTTGAACCAAAACTATTTTGAATGATTTTTAGACCTTAAAACCCTCTCTTTCAAAATATTTTGAAACAAAGTTCCTACGATGTTCTGAGGCTCGCATTTTGTTAAATGATGCTCTTTTCGGTAAACTGAGTAAGGACAAAGTAGAAATGAATGAAAGAGCTGTGAACTCTTTCAAAAATCTTTAAAACATCTTATTTAGAGGTTTGGAGTTGAAGAAAATTGGAGGAGAGGGAAGAAACCAAGTTGGCGAAGAAGATGGGCATGAATCGTTAAGAAAGAGTCAAGCGGCTCTCGCTAAATCAGGTCTATCCATTTGTACACTTGGATTTTAGCTATGAGGCCACCATCGTTGGAAAGAAGACTTTTGAGGCTTCATTTTGCACTCAAGAATATCCTAAAGACGAGTTCGGATGGGGGAGGTATGGTTGGTTGGAGTTGGGCATGAATCCAATTGAGCCAAAACTGAGTAGTCTTTACTAAAATGAGCATAACTTTTTCACAGCCCTCGCTAAATCAGGTCTATTCATTTGTACGCTTGGATTTCAGCTATGAGGCCACCACCGTTGGAAAGAAGACTTCTGGGGCTTCATTTTGCACTCAAGAATATCCTAAAGACGAGTCCGGATGGGAGAGGTATGGTTGGTTGGGGTTGGGCATGAATCCGGTTGAGCCAAAACTGAGTAGTCTTTACTAAAATGAGCATAACTTTTTCACACTTTGAATTTTGATATGACGCTGCTACCATTGGAAAGCTTACTTTTGGGGCTTCAATTTACACACAAAAATGACCTGCAAAGGAGTCCAGATGAAGGAGATATGCCCATTTGAAGTTGGACCTGGAGAGCAGATTTTTGCTGTCGGCCACTAGGGGTGGCCAGTCGGCCATAAAAGTGGCCGGCCGGCCACTTGAAGTAGCCGACCGGCCATTAATGTCCCAAACTCAGATATTTTGCAGATCTTTTCCCTCCAGCTGTTCTACACAACCTCCAGCTGTCCCAATTCAAATATTTCGACCAAAGCTCATATATTGCTATATGTAGAGGCCATATTTCTCATTTTGGAAGGTTAGAAAATTTTGGGAGCCTCTCTCTCTAAAAATTCTCTCTCTACATTCCTCTCTCTCTTGCCCTTTTGTGCATATAAGAAGAGAGTGTGCATAGAAGTAGAGATACACCTCTCCTTTGCCTAGACATCCTTCATCAAAGTTGCATATCTTTGGCCTGAGGTCCCTTAGAACCTATTTGGGGCTGTTAAAGGCTGGTTTTGGCTCAGATAGTGGCTGTTTAAGTGCTATGCTTCGAAAGTATAAGGCTTACCTGAGGAATGTTGCTCATAGGCAATGATGTTACACAAGAATGTTTCTATCTTATCATTGACTTTAAACTTTGGTATTTTAAAATGACCATGTTCGAAGCGTATATTGAACATGCCAAGATGGAGCTCATTATTATCCTCTACAGCCTCCAACTTGACACCACCATCTTGAAGCTCTATAACACACGGCATTTTATAGTAAGTTCTCTGAATGTTGTTTTGGCGGTCATTTGACTCATCTCTGTAGGAGGGAAGACAACCAATATGCACAAAATCAAGAAAATGCTTGCTTTCATATACAGGTATACTTTCAAATTTATGGACATGTAATGCTTTCTGGTCGCTTGTCAATGAGAAGCAATGAAGCCATCCTCGTAAGGATTTCAATGGAAGTTGGTTTTCAAGCGACGTCGCCGCTAATTTGCTTTCATTGATGATACTTTGAGAATAGGGTTGTCATCACCAACACTACAAGAAAAAACACATTCGGCGACCAAATTTCCCAACTAAAAAGAATTTGGTCGCTGAAAGTATAGCTTTCAGCGACTAAAAAATAATTAGTAGCCAATTGTGAAGCTTTTTGGCGACTAAACAAATTTAGTAGCCAAAAGTCCACAATTGGCGACTAAAAATAAGTTTGGTCGCCAATTATATGGGTTTTACCAACTAAAACATTTTTAGTAGCCAAAAGTATAGTTTTCGCCAACTAAAAGAAATTTAGTAGCCAAAAAGTCAACAATTGCCGACTAATTATAATTTTGGTTGCCAATTATGTGGGTTTTACCGACTAAAACATTTTTAGTAGCCAAAAGTACAGTTTTTGCCAACTAAAAAAAATTTAGTAGCCAAAAAGTCTACAATTGGCGACTAATTCTAAGTTTGGTCGCTAATTATGTGGGTTTTACTGACTAAAACATTTTTTAGTAGCCAAAAGTAAGCTTTTTGGCGACTAAAAAAATTTAGTAGCCAAAAAGTATACAATTGGCGACTTAAAACAAATTTAGTAGCGAAAAGTGGTCTTTTTTAGCACGAAAGTCTCTTCGCCGACCAAAATTATTTTGGTCGCTAAAAGTTAAATTTTTATTTTTATTTTGCTACTAAATAATTTATTTTCACATAAATTATGTCAATAAAAATAATTATGTATATTACATATATATAAATAATATATATTATATATATAATCATGTGGTGTTATGCTGGCATAGTAGGAAGTGTGTGGTGCATAAGGCTTATGCTGTGGGAGGTCAGTGGTTTGAGTCTTTATAAGAGCGGATGCAAAGCTTAACAATGAATTATTTTTTTTCATAGATGAAGCTTTTGCCGACTAAAAATGTTGGTCGCCATTTGGTAGCTTTTGGAGACTAAAGATTTTGGTCGGCGATTCCTTCACTATTGGCGACTAAAACATTGGTCGGTGAATGTATGACTTTAAAGAAATATAATTGACTATTAGCAACCAAATTTTTGGTTGCTGAAGAGTAGCTTTTTGCCGACCAAAGGCTTTTTAGTCGGCAAAACCTTTCCCGACAGGTTTTTGGCGACAAATGTAGCGACCAAAATTTTTTGTCGCAGAATGGCTTTGGCGACCAAACAACAAACAATTGGCGACCAATATTTTAGTAGCTAAAAGAGACTTTTTTTGTAGTGCCAATCACACTTTTGGATATTTGTCATCATACTTCTTCTTCTTGTAGTTGGTCAGCTCAACCAAGAAGAAACTGAGAAACAAAGCAAGCATTGTCACTGTCAAGGTGGTCAATGGGGTCTGCATTAGACTTGTGAGCTCTTTCTTCCAACTTTTTCATCAAATCCAAGTAATCCTCCTTTCTCTAATTGTCACGTTGAAGATGTAATTCCAGATAATGCTCTTTATGTTTTACTATGGCAAGTAGTTCGGGTCGACCATGGCGGTAAGGCCCTATTGAAACTAGCACAGGTGTGTATGCCTTTTCATTTACACGATGCATTCCTTTATGCACTCTGAAGATACAAGGTTTTGAATCCCCAATATTCTCATTGCTATGTTGTTCCATCCTCTCTCTATCACTCAACACCAATTGAAAAAGGTTAAGTTTAGTACATGTGTATGTGAAGAAAAAAGGAAAATGATATGTCTCATTTTCGTTTGTTTAGATAGAAAATATTTTTTATATTTGGTAGTGGTAGTGTTGGGACAAAGGTGGAGGTGAGGCGGTGGCAATGGTGATGGTGGTGTGGTGGTGGAGGTGAGAATGGTGATGGTAGTGTGATAACATTGATAAGATTTTAGTTCGGAAAATGTTTGGTCTTTGAAAAGTGAAAAATATTTTCTACCCAAATAAGATTGTTTTTCATTGACCATGGAAAATATTTTCCGTTGTCCTTCGTTTGGAAAATGCTAGGGACCCCAAATGTTTTGCCAGTATTTTTACTAAATGTCACATAAGTGTAGGACCCACACCATGTGGGTGTCATGTAGGCCTAACTCGCATATGAGACATTTGGTAAAAATGTTGATAAAACATTTGAGATCTCTAGTATTACTCCTTTCATTTTTCATTGTATCAAACACTAGAAAATATTTTCCGCCTAAACAAATGAAATGTTAGATTAGAAAAATAAGAGGAAAAAAAAAAAAAAGAAGTTTACTCCTACTCTAAATCGTTCATGCAATAATACACACCCTTTTCAAAAGAGTGTGTATAGCATGTAAGTTGTGACATTTATAGTGTTAATCATCAACTAAATATGTTTTAGTTATAACTTAAAAAAAAAAAATTAATTAGTTACAATTAAACACCACATAAAGTATAACTAAGGATTTTTTTAATCATAATCAAAATAATAATTACAACAAATCATAATTAATATCATAATAAGTTATAACTAATAATATCACAGTAGGTCATATCTTCACTTAAAATGCTAATTTTGAGATGACCCTTTTACCACCAAAATTTGCCATCTAATTGCGTTCAATCCGAACATTCAAAAGGAAGATGTCAATATGACATGACTTGGCAATGCCAAATTTGCCATACCAAAAAGAAGTCGTCAAATGCTTTTTTTTTTTTTTTTTATAATTATTTTAATAGTGAGGACCAATGAAAGAGTTCCAAAAATATTAGAATAAAAAAAGATTAAAGTTTATGTAATAAAATAATAAGTTTGGCATATGGGTTGAGGAAAAATTATTGGGTATTGTAAGAATATCACTTATCCATGCTCCTTCACTAATCATCATTGATCATGCCTTCTCATGTTCTTTAATTATCTAATACAAAATTATAAACTCCACTCTCTCTGCCAATTATAATATCTTGGAATACCATGTGACCGTACTCGAGAAATATCCAATAACTTCCCATGGGTAAAGTATGTATTTAGATATTTCAAGTTTGTATATGCTAATTTGACACCCAAGTGTTCAAAAAATTTTGGTATACAAATTTTTGAAGGTTTGAGTGGTACACATCTTAAATATGGGTGTGTATTGTAGAATTTCTCATCCTTTATAATTGTAGAAATGTCGTTACTATACAAATTATATGGAGAAATCTATCGCATGCACTCCTAAGAAGGTGCACATTAATGATAAAATTATGACATTTTATAATTTTTGTTATGATGTTTTGTAATGAGAAAAATTACGAACATTTTTAAAAAGATAAATATAATAAAATTATGTATTATAATTTTTAAATTAATTTAACTTTTTCTCAAGAATGATATATAAGATAAAATTGATAAAAAGACTTCACTCATTGGAATGGGACCTTGATGTCATTTATGCAATTGACATATTCACACATACATACAAATACAAAACAATAAAAAAAAATCAATAATTCTAAAAATACATACATTAAATATAAAATAAGGCACAGATATTTTATAAAAAATGAATCTTATATGTGAATCTTACATCATGTAAATCATATTTTTGTGTCATTTTATGTTTAATCCTAGGTGTACATAATTATTGAAAAAATATATATGAAATCAAAACTAACAATATAAATACCTGACAATGTTGGTTGACAAAAGAGATGATGCAGTGACCAGATACTATTATTGAATGACAAAAAGGAATAGATCTTTGTGAAATTTGAAGTACTAATAATGTTTCTTTGTAATAAAAATAAATAAATAACCTGAGGAGTTGTGACACTTTGGTAAGATTTTGGAGTATAAATTTTGTGGTTTCAAGTTCTACATTTCCGGGAGCCAACTCCCAGGGGTTTGCTGCAGTGGTTTTAGGATAGCCTTCTAAGTGTTGGACAAACCATATTTAGGATTTAGGTATGGGATCGAATCGTGACAGCTGCACTCCCCATGACTTAAATGGTGCATGCCTTATGAAGTCAATGCACACATTCGAGTTTTGCCTCTCATTGTACGCCGGTTAAACTAATATTAAATAGTTGATTGTAAAGTTAGTTTACGACACGTTTAGAGAATTTACTCGTGAACTAAAAAAAAATATGATGATAACTCCCTTAACAATGAGTTAAATAGACCTTTCAAATTCTCTTAAATGGTGGTTCATTATCACAACTTTTTCCCCTAGTTTCGCGTGATTGCGAGGAGCACACAGATGTTAGAATCCAAGAGAATGGTCATATCTCGTAGGGGAGGCTCTAAGCGCATCCTAGCACCCAGACACTTATCCTAAGGGCTCTCGAGGTAAGCTTATGTTGAATTTTTTCATGCCCCTGTCCACGACCATGAAAAGCGATAGAGGGAACCATGTATTGAAGACACCTTCTGTGATTCCAGCCTTTTTCGAACTCCCCAGTGACGGGCTCTTCTGCTCCACTAATTCATTGTTTGTGCTGTTGCTTTTTTTATTTTTGGTTTCTATGCAGGAGTTCGATGGTTTTCAGGTGGCAGCCCTGGAGGTCCTTCATTTACGATTTGCTTAGGACTTGGTTCCTTGTTGTCTTTCGTTTGGTTGTCTTAACCCTCTCTTCCTTTTGGAGTCTGCTACCTGTTTGTATGTCGGAAACTTTGTTTCTTGTTTCCTTATTAATGCAGTTTTTCATTCCTCAAAAAAATAAAAATAAATAAATAAAATTAAAAAAAAAAAAAAAAAAATCTACAAGTAGCCTGCAATAAAGAAGGGAAGCCCCAAGATGCCTTAAACCAGTTCACAAGTACATACTGGTTGACGGTCTAGTCTAGACTTATATTTCTCGTGAATTATTTTAAGGCATCTTTTAATTTTTATTACTTCCTTTTGTTGTTGGATTTTCGGTTTCTTGTAAATTATTTTTGGACTTGAGCCAAATTATTACTTTTTTACACTCAACTGGCTAACATTCTTCAAAAAATATGAGATTGCTATGGAAAAAAAATGAGTAATCAGATTCATCCTGTGTTTTTTTTTTTTTTTTTTTTTTTTGGAAGATCATAAGATTCATCCTTAGGTTGAGAATGTAATTCCTGTTAAAATAAATAACAAAAAAAAATATTTTTCTATTCCAATTTATTCAAAATGATAGAATCATTGAGACTTGGGAATCACATTTCTACTTCTCTTCAAAATTATTCCTGTCATCCAAACATTGAATTCCAAGCTTCTTTATTCAAGACGGTTGAAGGTAAGATTGCTACAACTGATGTTTTTATTCGGCAGAAAATATTCTGGTTAATTCCATTGATGGTTGAGTTCCCTTCTTGTTGCAAGTCTGTGTTTTGTTACCTTGCAATTTGTGACATTTTTGTAGTATACAGAAAGTAAATCAAAATTTTGAATTGTTATAAATTTTAAAGTAAGTCATGACTTATTGTGATGTTTGTTTTGTTTTGAGGTTTTGATGTTGTTCTTAGTTGGTTTCTTGCCAACATTTTTCTTTTATTTTTTCTTTGACCTTATTAGGTTCTTTTGTTGGCCACCTGTATTGATGTTTGGGTTATACTATATTAGCCAACCGAATCAAGAAACAAGGTACACGAAAACAGATGGAACATATTGTCAATGCCAGAGATATCGAGGCAACAAAACTTGAAGGAAAATGGGTTCCTGAGAGAAACAACCAAACAGAAAATCTTTGCATTCCAAGTTGAGGTCTAACCTTACAGAGTTTCTCCTTTTCATTCTTAAATTCATCATTTTAGATTACTCAAATCTTATAAAATCAATAAAAATTGAATACCAAAATCTTTGAAACAAAAAGTGAAGTTTCACAATAATGTATGTTCATATAGACTTGTTAGACATAAACAGTGAAAAATTATAGTATTTATCAAGCGGTTATGTATCATGATAAATGGTACATTCTATCTGCATCATTCAAGGCCTCCACATCTACCAAACAAAGAACTTGAGTCTTGATGATACTTGGCATATGACAAATGTGATCTGATCATGTATTGATGGTAGTTTTATCATTTTGATTTTTTACATGGATGATATGTTTGGATGACCCAATAAGCCAAACGATTTGAATCATTGATCAATCCTGTGGTGGGTCTATAGTCCAGCCAACTAGATAGAATCTCAGTCCATGTGTTAATAGCACAACTGCATTAATTCTAAAGAGGCATGCACTCTCATATTAACACAAACATAGTACCTATGTATTAATTTTTTTTAAAGATAGTATGTAGCAATTTTTTTTTTTTGAAATAAAATAGTTGATAAGTTGGCCTAAGCAAATGACATACGCACGTAATGTTTTTGCATACAAAATGTACTGATATTAAAAAAACATATTCACGATTATAGAAACCAATAAAATCTGAAACAAACATGCTGTTCTTGCAGAGTTTTTGAATAACATCAACGTGGGGACAACAAAGAAAGCATAGTAATTACAATAATGATTCATCCCACTAAAAATACCACCACTAATAGCACTAATGCATTAAAAAAGTAAAAAATAAATAAATAAATATAACTCCAAGACTAAAACATCACATCATTACTGGCGGGACCCACTGCCACCTAATTAGTGGGAGCACTAATTAGTGCTCCCAAGCATTTTTCTAGTAATTACGGAAAAGATTGTGTGAGAGTGAGGACGAGGAGAAAAGCGGCTGCAAAAGTGGCAACAGTAACCCATATATTTTTGAAGTAATCATGCTTCAATGTCGCTACTTCTCTGTACCACAATGCCTCACAATGAACATTCACTTTGTCGCATAGTTCAGCCGAATGTAAATGCTGCAAAATGATTTTTCCTTTACCCTGGTTTTTGAATATAAGCGCCGCCTCGTCATCACCAAGCATGTTGTCAATAATTTTATTGCGACAAAGTTTGTTCACATCTTCTTTGGATTTGATAAGTAGATCCATGAAGAATGTATAACCGGTAAAATATTTGGGTTCGTCATCTGAGGAATGTTGCTCGTAGACAATGATGTTACTGAAGAATATTTCTGTCGAATCATAAACCTGAAACTTCAGTATTTTAAAATGACCATGTTCAAAGACTATATCGAACATGTTGACCTCCTTACGCTCCTCGAACATGACACCAGCCTCCTCAAGCTCTATCACACAGGGACTTTTGGGCAAGTTTCCTTATGGGACCTGGTGGAGGAGTGCTCTGCATTGATTACGAGACAAGGATGACAAACATTATGTACCAAGTCAAGAAAATGCTTGCTTTCATTGAAATGTCGATTGTCAAATTGGGATTTGTGTCTTCTTGGTAGCATCTGATTGATAAGATACTTAGCAAGCTCAATGAGGGTAGGATGTTTCTGGTTTGGATTTTCATCCTCCTGCAACTCATGCCATAAAATTCGGATAGAACAAAGAATGGAAGTTGGTTTTCAAGCAGTATCAAGTCATGACAAATGCGCATTCTCTTCCACGATACTTTGACAATAGTGTTATCACTCACACCTTGTAATCGCTGTCCTTGTTGTCGTAGTTGATGTTGATGCCTAACAAGAAAATACTCATGAATACCAACAAGAAACTCAATAACAAAGCAAGCATCATTTAACATCATTTTCACGAACTCGTCACTGTTGAGGTGGTCGATGGGGTTCGCATAATACTTGCGAGCTCTTTCTTCTAACTTCTTCATGGAATCTAAGTACTCCTTTCTCTGATTGTTACGTTGAAGAAACAGTTCCAAATAACACTCTTCATGTTTTTCCATAGGAAGTAGTTTAGGGTGACCGTGGGTGGTAAGGCCCTATAGAAACTAGCATAGGCGTGTATGCCTTTTCATTTACATGATGCAGTCCTTCATGCACTCTGAAGATACAAGGTTCATCAGGCAAAGGTTCAATAACTCTAGGTGTGTTTGACTTCATTTGAAGCCATATATGATCTGTTACCTCGATGCATTTTTCTTGCTGATGTTCTCTTTCGACAATGTCAGTGATATGTTGTTCCATAGCTGCTCTAACACCTGTAATCTGTTAAATTTTAAACAAAAATTTACCAACACCAAAATCACCTACATTAAATATTTTGTTTGCATCTGCAAATGCAAACATTTGTTTCATGTCAATGATTTCTGTGAGTTATTTTTCGTTGATCATGGCAATCCTGTACAAATAGTAACACAATTTGTATACAAAAAAATTAATACATTCAGAATGATGTCTCATTTTTTTAAATCATAATTTGTTTATTACTTGATGTGTTGGATATTAATACAAGAGCAATGATGTAAAAACAAAATTTACAGGGAGAGTGATATGACCCTTTATTATACTTTCATCCTAAATTATAGGGTAAATCACACTACCTCCTTAGGGTAAAGTAAAAAAAACACAAAAACCCCCTATCATTCACTTTGGGATAATGAAACCCCTCATAGTTAATGGCAAAGTGTAAAAATGGATGGAGACAACAGAAAATATAAAAGCACAAAAATAGCCCTGTTATTTCACCTCTCACTTTTCCCTTTTCTTTCATTCTCTTCTCCCTTCACACACCCTCCTTGCAACCTGAGGAGAACTGAACAGTCACCACCACCCGGCTGACTTACATCAAACCCAATATATTCACCATATACCATCGGCAGGTACATGTAGAGACCCAAATGACAATGTTGTTTAGATACTGGACACTTGCTAAAAAATCTAGGTATGAAAGGATTGGAAAGAACCCCAATTGCAAATGAAAATCATATTGTTAAGTTGTTGTGTTCCTAAAACCTATAGCGGGAGATTCAACAAAATCTGTAGTTGTACAGTGGGTATATATGAAGCTCCATATATCTAAATACTTTAAGTAAATATTATAAACAATAAGCTTTAAACTGGGAGTGAAGCCCCATGCTTTGTTTGGAGCGATAGTGGGTGGCCATTGAAAATTTGGAAAAAAGAGAAGGGCATAATTATCCATTAGGTGCTCAAATATGGCAGGAACAAAGCCTGTAAGTTCTTTCTTGCCGTGTGTGTCACACATGCTATTAAGTTGGATGAAATTATTAATCATTGCAGCTTGGTAGACAATACAAGGGGGGTTCACTGTAACAAAATAAACAATAGGGGGTTGTGTGTTTTTTAGGTTTACCTCGAGGAGGTAAAGTGCAATTAATCCTAAATTACATCAATGATTATGAGCATACCACATCATATGACCCAGTTGTGAAGATGAAGCGGAGCAATCACCGAGAGTCCCTGATTGTATTTTAATCCCTCAAAAATTTCTATATGTGATTCAAGGAAAATGATTGAATAATCCCAAAAGTAACCAATGGCACGTCATGCTCCCAGTCAACAAAAAACCACAACATACACTAACGCCTTGTTGATTAACTGGACTAGTAATGTGGAGATCAATAGTCCATATAATTAGTGTAGGATTGGTCATCCTGAATTAGTGAGATAAATAATTTCTTCTTGTAAACGTTTGTTTTGCAATGAATGTGGAAATTATACGTTTGCTTTGCATTATTAGTTGTAAATTAAAAATATCGCTAATTTTGTTGGATAACAAAAATTGCAATCTAACAATGGAATGTGAGTCCCATAAATTAATAATCTCAATTCTATGCTATAATCTAAACAGGCACCTAAGTGAGTTATTACTTAATTCCTAACTAGCTAATAAGGTACGTCTGTAAGAATTTTCATTGCACCACCAATTGGTTGAAGCACTATACCACTACCCAACAATTACCAGTAATTCAGATAGTTTATAATTGTTTGTTCAAAATCAGAACATAGGATGCATAAATAAATCTTAAAAATTCCAAATCATAAGATTAATCTTCCTCTTGACTCTAACATTGTCTTCAGATTACAGCAGATCATACAGGGAATGTTGGGGCAATCGTAGAGAGAGAGAGAGAGTTCATACCGTCACTGGTCACCGTGAAGCTAGGGCTAGAAATCAAGGGTTCAGATGAGAGCTGCATTCTCTCCCTTTGTCGTTCACCGTTCATCAATCGCCGTTTCTCCTCCGTCAATTGCCGCTCGTCGTCGACAGATCTGCGTTGCTCGTCAATCCCTTGTTTCTGTGTTGTGTTGTGTTGTGTTCTGTTTTGTACTGCACACTAATCTATTTATTTTCAACAATGATACATCCACAGCTCGAGTGAGATGGAAAATTAAAAAAAATAAAAATAAAAATAATAAGGTTAAAACACCAGATAAATTTTACACATATATTAAAACTACAAGAACCCACAAATTAAAATTTCAAAATATTTTTATATTTTACACATATATTAAAATTACAAGAACCCACAAATTAAAATTTCAAAATATTTTTATATTTATTTTTTCAACATTAAATGAGATAATAATATAAGATCACATTCTCGTGTAAGACTCTCATATTATAATATTATTCACTCTCATTCATTGAATTTTTCAAAAGAAAATTTAGTCAAAATCTTTTAGGCCTACCATATTAGTATATAAATAACAATTCAAAATGTTTTACTTTTAAAATATCTCGAGTAAAAAGTGTGTTCTTTACGAAAAACAGACAAATATATTTTCATATTTCTCTGGAGAAGTCGAAACTTTTTCATTGATCTCTCTTTCTTTTAGAAAAAAGCAAAGCAGGTTAATAAAGAGAGAGAAGAATGAGAAGACGATGATTGAGTAGAGAAATAAGAACATGCAAAGAGCTATTACAAAAAACCCATGACCAAAGCCACCCACTGTCTATCATTTGTGGTGGAGCGGTCCACCGAAGCCCTCAATAGGATCTCTCATCACTTTCAATTTATTATCATTTCCAGATTTCTCAGTCATTAACAGTGGTTGGAGAGAAAGAGATGCAAAGTTTATTGTATTAATTGACCATGTAAATTGATATTTTATGATGTGAATAAAGGTTGGGAGCTCGAATGAGCTCCCCCCGAATCCCCTGAGAGAGAGAGAGAGGAGACCGGCGTCGCCTCTCGTTGCCCGGCGTCGTCCGAAGCTCGTCGTCCGCAGCCTGCCGCCTGGCCGTCCAGCTCGAAGCTCATCGTCGGCGTGCCGCTGCCGCCTCGCCTCCGCCTCCCGGCCTCCTCCGCCTCCAACCCTAGTTTGTTGGCCCCCTCCCCCTCCCCCTCCCCCTCCCCTTCTCTTCTTCTTCTTCTCTTCTCTTCTCTGCGTCTGAAATGGAAAAAAAAAAAATACGAAACGACGTCGTTTCGGGGGATTCGGGGGATTCGGGAGAGGGAGATTCGAGCTACCAATCAAAACTCTTTATGATGTGCCATTGATGTACCAATTTTTATTAGCACAAAAAGGATTTTTGAAGTTGCAATTAAGTATTTTACGAGTATGTATGAGTTTTAATTTTTAGAAGTAGTGTGAGTTTATATATAGGAAGGGTTATACTCTGTTTTTGTTGTTGATGCTTTGTTCAGAATAGACAGCAAAATGTTCCTGTCAGTCATCAGAGTAACATGTTACTGTTTATGTCAATTTCGATGATAATTTTTTTTAAAAAAAAGAATTTCATAGTCAACCTAGATCTTATTTGATAGATTTTGATGAGAGGATTATAAAAATATTAATTTTATGAAAAATTGATATTTAGATCAAAAGTTATAACATTTTAAAATTTAAAATATTGAATTAGTCACTAAGGATATTTTAGTAATAGTAGTGCATGTTGAACCTTTTAAGAAAATTTTTTTGTACTTGTCCTTAATAAATTAAAGTTTTATTATGAGAGAGTTTTGACCAAATCTACCTTTTTAAAAATAATTTTTAAATTTATGATTCTATTTTTAAAAATATTTTAATCAATATTTTTTACATTTTAAATCCAAGTCTCGTTTTCCATTTGGCTAAAAAAATAAAAATAAAAAGTCACTAAGTTATCAAATCATTTTCTCTTTTTTTCTGCATGTCCCTTTGTAAAAATCAAAAATTAATTAAAATAATTAATTTCCAAACATGGCCTTAATTTAAATACACTTAAAAAGAATAAAATTTATAAAAAAAAAATTACTAAATACTAACAAATATTAAAAAATACAATAATATTAGTACATTTTCGTATTTTTTATATTTATTAATTTTTTTAAATATTTATTTACAAATTTTAACTTTTTAATTACATCTACATTAAATTCATTTAACAAATAAAAAAAATTGATCAAAATATAAATTAAAAAATACGAATTTAAAATTCAAAACTCAAAACTAAACAAAATTATTGGTACTGCAATTTGTGCTCTCATATTATTGGTATCATGATTTGTGAGAAACGCCAATAATTAAATAAATTATAATTAAATGATTGATTGATTGATTGGTTTTTTATTTTTATAAATGATATATATTAAAATTCTTACAAAATGAACATTTCAAATCATTAAAATGAAACTTATAAGAGTATCTCCAACGCTTCATCAAATTTGAATAAAAAATTGATAAAAAATTTAATCTCATATGATGCATTGCAATGATAAACTTAAATTTTCATCAAATCTTGTTGCAAGCCCGGTTGCCCAAGAGGATGTCCTGGCAGACATCCGTCCATGAGTGAAAATTAACATCCAGATAAAGAAAGCTCGGTTGTCCGGGAAAACATCGGGCGGACGTTTGGCTCAATGGTCACTTATAAAATTTGATGAAAGATAAAACTCCATTGATCTGATGAAAATTTTAATTCTCCCTTCATTTGATATCGTTTTGATGAAACGATTGGAACACTGTTTTAACCAATTTTGCATCAAATTTAAATTTAATGAAAGATTTGATGAATGATTGAAAATGGCAGGTCACACAGACTCGAATCTATACAACCATACTGAATCTATGTGTACACCTATAACCTTCCATATACTAGTCTTTGTAACGTGTTATTTTTAAGAGTTTTTCTAGTAGACCAAAAGAGAGGCACTAAGAGCTTCTCTCTATAGCAATTTTCAACGCCTTTTCGACGAGCTTCCAACGAGTTTTAAAAACACTTTTATAGTGTAGATATGGATTTTTATACCTAAAAAGAATGGTTTGAGAGTTTCTCTTTTCATTTCGCATAAATTTTTAAATTTTCAACACCTACAAAATAGCCCCCACTTCAAAGCAATATAAATATTTAAAGGCAAATAACTATTCAGTAGTGTTTGAAAAAAAATAATTACAAATAAATAGTAAACATTATAAATATTAATAATTATAATTATAATTATAATTATTTTATGAATTTGTAATATTTTTAAAAATTATCACTAAATGGTAATTTTTCCAATATTTAAAGGGGAAATGAAGGAGGTCTAGTTGAAGGGAAAAAAAAAAGGGGGGGCAATTTAAATTACTTTCTAAACTTTTATGGGTAAAAATATAGGGTCCGTTTGATTTAGTTTTAGAATAATGATTTGAGCATGGAGTTGTGTTTTAAGGGTTGAGTTTTTGAATCATGATTTGAAAAGAGAAAATTTGTTTAGTTATGAGTTTTGAAAATAGTTTTGGGATAATTTGTAATTTTTTTATTTTTTTGATTGATTGATATATAGAATGTGAGAGGAGAGAAGAGAGAGAAAAAACAATTCATTGATTGATTAATAATAATAAATAAATAAAAGAGAAGGGAAGGTTTTTAAAAGTAATTTTGAATTATATTTTAAAAATATGTTTAATTAACATTTTTCATTCAAATTATGATTTAAAAATAAAATTTAAAAAAAAAAAAAAAGAAGTAAATCAAATGCTACCATAATTTTGAAGAAGGGTATTCTGCCTCCCCCATCCACCCATAATCACAGGATAAGCTAGAATTCTAATATAAAATAGACAAAAAGTAAAATCATACTTCATTTTAACCGAAGAAATCACAAACATATAAACCAAACGCGCAAGAAATCACAAACACTCACATATCACATTTAATATTTAAGTATGTAGGTTAACTTACTAACCACTACACTTACTCTGAAAACACATTCACTTTCACTCAAATTGACACAAACAAAGAAGCTGTCTACATATGCATATGCAAAATATTTTGTTGAAATAAAAATAGTGGATGATAGTGTGGTGGCCTAAGAAAACAACATCAGATCAGTGTCGGGATGGGGGAGAAATAATAATTGTAATTAGGGCAATGACAGTTTGTGTGAGAGTGAGAAGGAGGAGAAAAGCAGCTGCAATAGTAGCAACAGTGACCCATATATTTTTGAAGTAATCACGCTTCAATGAAGCTACTCCTCTATTCCACCATTTCTTGCAATGAGCGTTCACATTGCTGCACTGTTCAGTGTAGTAGAACGATGGCATAATGATTCTTCCTTTACCCAGGTTGTTGAACATAAGTGCCACCTCTTCATCATCACCAAGCCAATTTTCAAGAACTTCGTGGCGACGAAGTTGGGTCACCTCTTCTTTGTAGTTGATAAGTTGATCCATGAAAGACGTATAATCGGTAAAATATTTGGGTTCGTCATCCGAGGAATGTTGTTCATAGGCAATGATGTTTCGGAAGAATGTCTCTGTCGAATCATCGACTTTGAACTTTGGTATTTTAAAATGACCGTGTTCAAAGCATATATCGAACATGCTGATGTTGAGCCCATCATCATCATCCTTTACAACCTCGAACTTGACACCAACATCTTGAAGCTCTATCACACACGGCATTTTAAAGCAAGTTCTCTGATTCTTGTTTTGGTGGTTATTTGATTCATCTCTGGAGGAGGAGGGAAGACAAACATTATGCACCAAGTCAAGAAAATGCTTGCTTTCAGAGACAGACGTATTTTCAAAATTGATTTTAGAAATGTCAATTTGTCTTGGTAGCTTCCCAAGGATAGGTAACATAGCCAGCTTCGTGAGGGTGGGGGTGAGGGTAGGGATGGGGATGGGGATAGGGATAGGGATGGTGGTGGAGGTGGGGGTGGGGATCGGGATAGGGGTGGGGATCGGGATAGGGATGGGGGCGGAGGTGGGGGTGGGGGTCGGGATAGCGATGGGGGTGAGGATAAGGGTGAGGGTGGGGGTGGGGGTGAGGGTGAGGGTAAGGGCAGGATCAGGATAATTCCAGTTTGGATTTTGGGTCACGCCCATGCCGTAGCTCATGTCATAAAATTCAGATATAACAAAGAATGGAAGTTGGTTTTCAAGTAACATCAAGTCATTGCAAATCTGTATTCTCTTCCATGATACTTTGACTTCATCACCCACATGTGATTGTTGATGTTCATCCTTAACAGCATGAAACTCAAACATACCAAGAAGAAACTCAATAACAAAGCAAGCATCATATAGCATCATTTTCACAAATTCATCACTATGGAGGTGGTCAACTGGGTCTGCATAACACTTGCGAGCTCTTTTTTCTAATTTCTTCATAGAGTCTAAATAATGCTCCTTAAGTAGATTGTTGTTACGTTGAAGGAGCAATTCCAAATAATGCTCTTTAAGTTTTTCCATAGCAAGTAGTTTGGGTTGACCAAGGTGGTAAGGCCCTATTGAAATTAGGAGAGGTGTGTATGCCTTTTCATTTACATTACGCAATCCTTCATGCACCCTGAAGATACAAGCTGCTTCATCGGCCAAAGCTGCTACTTCATTGGCCAAAGCTTCTGTTTCTTCAATGTCGATGATATGTCGTTCCATATTGTTATCTATTACATTTAAAGGATAACATGAAATTACCTGCCTAAAACATTTATTTATTTATTTATTATTATTATTATTTGTATATGTAGATTTCATGTAGTGATTTCCATTGTATACAAAAATTTAATACATGCAAATTTTATATTCATTAATTAGAAGCCTTCAAAAAAGGAGTCTATTTTTATTATGGATAAATTGTAAATATACGATTTATTTAAATACGGATTGCCTCATGTGATTTTAAAAATTACATCATGCCCCTTTAAGTTGCTAATTGGATAACAAATAACTCATTTTATTAATAAATTATCAAGTTAATTAATAATTTTTACTAATGTCATAAATGTATTTTAATTAACAATGCAGATAATTTTATTGTTTAAAAGAGGCATACACACCTAAAGAAGTTATAACCAAATACTATATGAGACATAAGCAAAATAATGTCATAATAACTAAGCGTGCAAATGGTAAAAAGTATGTATTGTTGCGAGTAGCAGTAATAGGGATAGTCTGTACTTTCTCAAATCTCTCTCGATGCTTGTCATCTTTCTGTACCTTTAATTTCATGTTTTCAATGAAATTTTTCTTTACTGATCAAAAAAAAAATTGTGTATTGTAGAATTCTTCTACATATACAATTACAAAACAATAAACTATGTATATATATATGGAATCAAAAACTAAACATAAATACCTGACAATGTTGGTTGACAGAGGAGATGATGTGGAGATAATATTATTCAAATCAAATTGGACCAACTGTTATTGACAGACAAAAAGGAGTAGATCTTTTGTTAAATCTGAAGTAATAATAATGTTTCTTTGCAACTAAAAAATATGAATGATGACTAGTTAAATAGACCTTTCAAATTCTTTACTTACTAAAGAGATTGAGGGAAGTTCCATAATCAAAGTAAATAATAAATTTTGAAAAGTTAAAGATACTTTAAATCAGCTCACAAGTAATATATCGATTATGTTTCTTGGAAATCACTTTAATGCATCTTTTAACTTTTCAAAATTTATGACTTGCTTTCCTTGTTGGACTTATCTTTTTATTCTAGACTTCCTATAAGTTATTTTTAAGTCATATTTGAATGACACAAGTTTTTAGGGAAATGAGAGTCTCATTGCTATAGTAATGGAATTACTAATAACAAAATCCACGTATTAAAGTTATTTAGGCATTGAACCAAAAAAAAAAAAAGTCATTCAAGCATTTGGTTTTGTTAGGAATCTGAAAGTGATATAATTTTAAATATTGTGTCAAAATTATTACTTTTTTACACTTAAATGGTTAAAAAAATATGAGATATTTATTATTAAAGTCAGAGAAGACTAACTAAGGCACTTTGTTGTCTATGAGGTTATATGTATGGTATACAAAAGGGGTCTTCAAAGCAATATAAGTACTTCAAGAGAGAAATGACGAGAATTAGTTGAAAAAAGATAAAAAAAAGAAAGAAGGGGGCAATTTGAATTTCTTTCCTAACTTTTTGGTAAAAATAGAAAATTTTAAATTTTGAGGAGGGGTAGCTGCCTCTCATGTAGATCCGCCACTGATTTCACTAGTGAAGCTATAATTCTAATAACATGGATAGAGAGAGTAAAAATCATAGTTTATTCTAATAGAATTTTTGTTAGCAACATAGAGACTGAACGTAGAAAGAAATCACAAACACTCAGATGATAACTCATGTAATATTTAAGTTTATGGGTTAACTTAATAACCACTACACTTGTTTTGAAGACACATTCACTCTAACTTAGATTAACACAAACATGCCCTTTCTGTAAACAGGAAGATGAATCTGTAGATCATATCTTGCTGAAGTGTTGTAAGATTTGGAAGGTGTGGTCATCTTTGTTGAATTGGTGGGGCTTATCGTGGGTCATACGACATCGTTGATGGTGTCTTTGCAATGGTGGTTGGGAACAAAATTCAAGAAATCAATTAGGAAGGTTTGGCGGCTTGTACCAGTTGCAATGTTGTGGTCTACATGGAGGTTAAGAAATGACTGTCTGTTTCATGGGCGGCAACCAATTATGGAGGAGCTTGGTGAAAGTGTAAAAGTGCAAATTGGGTTGTGGGTGCAGTCTGGGCTGCCTGCGATTCCTTACTCAGTGCATGATATTGTAGAAAATATTAACTAGGCATGCCATTGTGTGAAGTAGGGTCGCAGTTTGATGATGTTTCAGTTGGCCTGCTGTTGATGCAGAGTCAGTTTTGTTTTCGAGGATCATGTCTTATTCAACTTAATTTGGGCAGCTTTCTAGCATAGGAAGAAAAATTTGCACTAGTGAAAAGGTTGCTTGCTTTGGTTTTCTTAGTGTTTGCTTGTCTGTCTGTTTGTCTTGGTCTTACAAAACAGAGAGCTGCTGCTTGTAACACGTCCGCGGAGGGACCTCGCTACAGCTCGGACTCAATTTGTGTCACGGTTCTAAATCTGAACCAAAGAGTCCAAATCCGACAAATCGTTTTGAGAAAAAACAGATTTTGAAAAGAAGTGCCAAACATGGACTGCTTTGCCAGATACAGAGTCGCCATCTAAATATTTTTAAAATGGAAAATTTAGGAAACCCTGACTCAGTGCCGAAGGCCACGTGTCTGTCATCACCAAAGTTGTCTTGGCTCGGGAGCTTGGGTACGATCGGGGAAGGTCAGCTATGAGCACCCCATTTCGCCCGATCCGAAGACCGGCCTCTACTAACCGTGATATCCGATTTTGAGAACATTATGTGTTCTTACTCCAATTATTAGCCTAGAATTACTATGTTATGCGCACAGCAAACAAGTATAGACTAGATTGCTTAATTTGGAAATAAACATTGCATATCCGTTCGCTTTGAAAGTGCTTTGGAATTTGCTACTCGCAAGTAGGCTAAAACACGGATTTCAATGAGTTTCTCCAACTCAAACAATCTAACCTTCACCCACAGGCATTCAAACAGTTATATCACATAAGCACTTAGCCTCATGGTAATCATGCTATTTATGGCAACACTCACACGCATGCGACATGCTAAAGCATAAAAGCTTACCTAGTACTCCAAGCCAAAACAGAAACCAGTTAGTAATCATATGCATGATTCTAGTTCATGTTAAGTGGCTAATGCAACACAAGAAAAGATGCAATCTAGACAGGCTCGGCTACCCTAAGCATGGCATGTGAAATGCTGCAACTAACACGTATTCAATTTGGAATTGAAGTACGATGCAGTTTGTATGATGTACCGAGCCCGATGCATACGAAACAGATGAATGAATGCAAACATGCTTTCATACTGTTATGCTAATTTAAATATGCCCTAGTCTACCATCATAAGTAGGTAAATAAAAGGGAAGAAAGACGTGGGGTTGGAAGACATACACACACTCACATACCCTTATTACAAATACGCCCTCACTTGGAGGGACCAAAAGAATATATAGTCCGAATAACAAATCGCTAAATTAATCATTACAAAACTTCTAGTCTAATCAAAATAAATGCAAAGAGAAGATGGCCGCAGCCCCCGCCTCGGGATGCGTGAATAATGCATGTTCGATCCAACTTGCCCGAGAACCCGTTGCCATACCACTGCCGCCTCTGTTTTCACTGTCCTGCCTTTTTGAAAACTGCCAAAGTCCCAGGACACCTTCTATGCACACTGCAGTACACCATCGGCTGGATAAAATGACCACCGGCCGTTTAAAATGACCATCGGCTGCTTGAGAGGTTATCGGCCACCAATACATTGCCGGTCGGCACTCTATTCTGCCGGTCGGCAAACAATTCCTGCAGAAGACAGTTTTGACAGCAACAAGGCCAGACAGTGTATGGCATGGAATTTCAAGGCAATGTATGCATGGACACACTCCCTATCATGCAATGGACTCAAGGGAGCATGGCCCTTGACCCCCGGGCCATCAATGGCGCATTTCGGCGCATGATGGCCTAAGAGGCCAAGTTTGCATTTCAATGTCAAATGCAATGCACACAAACATACAAGGGACCCAACCTCAATCATGGTTGATCAAGAGGTGAGGCAATACACAACAATGCACATGCAACCTAAGCATGCAAGCTAACACACAAACATGCAATGCAACTACATGGCACACACAATGTACATAACATAACATGCACAACGCATTGAAACATGGCATACACAATGCAAGATGGGCTTACACCAATATGAGATAGCCTCAGCCACACTCACATAGGAGGCCATTAGGTGAAATGAGGCAACCGAAATGCACACAAACATGTCCAATGCATGGATCAATCCTAAGATACAACATGCAACTCTAACAAGGCATGGCAAATGATGAAACATGGCATGTAAACATGCAGATTTCAGCGCTGGAACATGATGCCAAATGGTCCCAAAACATGGAAATATGTCACCCAATGCATGCTATAGGCCCCGAAACCCAAGATTAGGCGCATGAAATGGCTTACAGCTATACAAAGCATGCATAATTTGAACATGTAATGAGAGACAGAAGCAAGGCAGCCCCGAGACAAGAATTTTTTCAGTACAAAGCATGGCAAGACAGTAAACACAAATGGGACTAAAATGGCATGCAAAAATGGCTCCGCAAGGGAGGCAATGAAGCAAGTTGTAGATGCAAAGCCCAAACATAAAAAGACCCTTCTACAACACTGAAGAGGGACCAAAAATATGACTACTTATAGTAGATGACAAGCCCCAAATCAATATAAAAACATGCTCAAAATGCAATGCAAGATTAAGGCCACAAGAGGGCTATAACATGAAGTATACAAAAAATGCATCAAACAGACAAAGACCCTTAATGAAACATGTCAAGGGGGTCAAAATATGGCCACTCTCAGTTCTGATCATGGCCAAAAAAACAGAAGCAAAATAAGCTAAACAAACATGCAAAAATGGGGACCAAAGAGGGGTAATGAAGCAAGTCATACATGGAGGTCCCCAACAGTGTTGAGCCCTTCTTCAATGTTGAAGAAGGGCTCAAAATAAGCCTCTTTACAGTTTACATCAAAGCTCAAAAATACATGTAAATAAGGCTAACCAATGAAGCTAAAAAATGCAAGTTTAAGGGAAATAGATGCTTACCCTTGAAGAGCAGCAAACCAGCAGCCCTTGGTCCAAGTTTCTAAGCTTCTAACCTCTGCAAATGGCCTACCAAGTGCTGGAATGGAGGATGGAGGTGTTGTGCTAAGTGTTGTAGGGCAAATGATGCAAGAACAAAGGTGTTTGGAGGCTTGGATAAGATAGATATAGAGGGTTGTAGATATATATGTTAGATATATATGTCTACTCTCTGGTTTTTTTGCTCCAAAATCTCCAACCCCCAACAATGGAGGAGGAGGGCTCCTTATATAGGCAAAGGCAAAGGCTCCAAGCTTCTCCAAGAAGCTAAATGAAAGGGGCAAAGGGTGCAAATGGCTCAAGGCTTCTTGGAGAAGTTAAAACAGCTGGCCAAGCTTCTCCAAGAAGCTTGGCCAAAGGGTTCAAGCTTCTAGAAGCAAAAGGGGGGTCAAAGGCTCAAAAGGGTGCAAAATAGCCACATATATGCATGGGGGGTCGGGTCAAGCCTGGAGGGTGCAAAGGGTGCAAACCGGCCAGAAAATGAGGTCGTCGGCCAAAATTAATTGCCGGTCGGCTAAATAGAGTGCCGATGGGTGGCTGATGAGGTCAAAAAGTGCCGGTGGATGTCCAGATTGAAGTCCCGGAAGTTAGCTTTCCAATGACGCAAACCTTGCATTAAAATTCCTTCTGTGGAAAAAGTTATGCCCTTTTTGGTGAAGCCGCGCAGACTCGATCCAACCGGGATGATGCCCAACTTCAACCAATCATACCTCCCCCACCCGGACTTGGTTTTGAGAGATTCTTAAGTGCAAAATGAAGCCCCGGAAGTCTTCTTTCCAATGGTTATGGCCTCATAGCTTAACTCCAAGTGTATAGATAGATGAGCTTGATTTAGCGAGGACTGCTTGACTCTCTTCTACCCAGATTCATGCTGAACCTTTTCTCCAACTTGTTTTCTCCCCTCTTCTCCTCTTCTCTTCAACTTCAAACCCCGAAGTAAGGTGTTTTGAAAGAGAGGGTTTTAAGGTCTCAAAACCATCCAAAATAATTTTGGTTCAAAATGGGGTGTGAAGTTGAGATTCGCCTCTCCTTGCGAAGAAATCAACATGCGCCTGACACCTTCCAACACAGAGCAAACCATCAGTCGCGCCCAAGTCTTAAGGGCAGTCAAAAATGGGGTGTCTACACTGCTGTTGTTAAAGGGGTGAAGATTCATGTCTAGGAGGGAGTGTGTTTCTTCTTAAGGAGGGAGGTGTCAACTAGTGGTGACTCTGCTGTAGTTATGGGCTAGGCTATGAATCAGTGGGCTGTTAGTTTGGATCGATGTGCTTTGCAAGTGGGCAAGCTGGCTGCAAGTTCTGGCTGCAACCTGTTGGTCTGTTGGTGGTCTGCTGGTGGATCTGTTCGTCTGATGTATCTGCTTGGTTGACTCTGCTGGTGGGTCTGCTGCTAAGCTTAGGCTTGCTAGTATGCTATGGCTGATTTTGGCTTAGGTTAATGTATCCATAGCATGCCTCCCTTCTGCTGTATCTGCTTTGGTTGGCTTATTCTGTTCTGTTGTTTTTCTGTTTTTTTTTTTTTTTTTCTTTTTTCTTTCGGGTTTGGTTCCTCACCAAACTCCTCCCCTTTATTTGATGTAATCTCATATCTTGTATGGTTTTCCATCAATAAAGGTTTCTTCTTTGCTGATCAAAAAAAAAAAAAACAAACATAGAAACTGTCTACATATGCAAATGCAGAATCTTTTGTTGAAATAAAAATAGTGGATGATAGGGTGGTGGCGTTATAAGCAAACAACACCAGTTTAATATTGTGACGCGAGCGAAATAATAAGCATAATTAAGGCAATGACAGTGTGTATGATAGTGAGAATGAGGAGAAGCGGCTGCAATAGTGGCGACAGTGACCCATATATTTGTGAAGTAATCACACTTCAACGAAGCTACTACTTTGTTCCACCATCTCTTGCAATGAGCGTTCACTTTGTTGCACTGTTCAGCGTAATAGAACTACTTTGAAACTATTCTTTCTTTACCCAAGTTGTTAAATAGAAGTGCTACCTGTTCGTCATCACCAAGCCAGTTGTCAAGAACTTCAAGGCGTCGAAGTTGGCTCACGTCTTCTTTGGTGTTGATAAGTTGATCTATGAAAGACGTTAATCGGTGAAATATTTGGGTTTGTCTTGTGAGGCATGTTGTTCATAAGCAATGATGTTATAGAAGAATGTTTCTGTCGAATCGAAGACTTTATACTTTGGTATTTTAAAATTACCATGTTTGAAGCATATATCCAATATGTTGATGCCGAGCTCCTCTTTAGCCTCGAACTTGACACCTGCATCCATGAGCTCTATCACACATGGGATTTTAAAGCAAGTTATTCTCTGATTCTTGTTTTGGCAATCACTAGAATTATCTTTGGAGAAGGATGGAAGACAAATATTATGCATCAAGTCAAGGAAATGCTTGCTTTGAGATACACTTTCATAATCGATTCTGGAAATGGCAATCATTCTTTTCAACTTTTTATTAAGAGGCAACAAAGCCAGCTCCTTGAGAGTGAGGGTGGGGATGAGGGTGTGGGAGGTAGGATTAGGATGATTTTGGTTTGGATTTTGGGTCATTGTCACGTCGTAGCTCATGTAATAAAATCAATATATAACAAAGAATGGAAGTTGGTTTTCAAGGAGTATCAAATCATTGCATATTTGTTTTCTCATCCATGATACTTTGACTTCATCACCCACATCTTGTGGTTTATGTCTAACATCAAACATACCAAGAGGAAACTTGGTGACAAAGCAAGCATCATATAGCATCATTTTCACGAATTCATCACTATTGAGGTGGTCAACTGCGTCTGCATAATACTTGCGATCTCGTTTTTCTAACTTCTTCATGAAATCTAAGGCTCCACACTCTGATTGTTGTTACGTTGAATGAGCGATTCTAAATAACGCTCTTTACATTTTTGCATAGCAAGTAGTTTGGGTTGACCATGGTGATAAGGGCCTATTGAAACTAGCTTAGGTGTGTATGCCTTTTTATTTGCATGACACAGTCCTTCATGCACCCTAAAGATATAAACCGTTGCATTGGCCAAAGCTTCATTTTCTTCAATATAGATGATATGTTCTTCCATATTATTATTTGTTAAATTTGAAGGAAAATGTGATAACACCGACCTAAAACATTTATTTATTTTTTATTAGTATTATTTTTCATATGTAGAAGCAAACATTTTGTTTCACTGTAGTGATTTCCGTACATCATACAAATGTATGCAAAAATTTAATACATGCAAGCATTTATATTTATTAATTAGAAGTTAAAAAAAAAAATTCTATTTTTATCACTAATAATTTATATGAAAATATCATTATCACTTCATTTTGTATAAGTGTTTTTTTTATAAAAAGAGTATTTGTTTTAGCATTTGTCACATAATTAAAAGGATAATAAAGTAGAAATGTTATATGCTTCCAATCCAATGAGAGGTGGTATTTAAATCTAATCTCATAAGATTAGAAGGGAAAAGACTACTTTGTTCATCACTGTCACAACCCAAACCTGCCCCTATGGGTTTAACGTCGTAATCAGCCAGTAATCTTTGGATTACCAAAGGCCTCTGTATAGAATAACATATAATTAAGGAGGTAGCGGAAGCAGATATATAAAACATACATAGTCCATTGAGCTATGTAGACATACATGGGACAGAAATTTCAAACTTTATATACGTACACGTGACATCATAATTACAGTAGTCTTACGTCACCTACTTATACAGATAAAACCAAAATGGGACTTAGACCAATATACAGGTAAATAGAAACTTGTTCGAGATACATAAAAAGAAAACAAAATCTTGAGCATAGTTCACAAAACATGACCACTTGACTCATTTCCGGAACCTCCTCGAGAGGCACAAAGGTTAGTTAACAAAACAAAGGTCTAGGTGGTCATCACTAAACTTGGTCACACACCTTATCACCTACATACATAAAAAATATAGTGAGCTGGAGCCCAATGAATAATAACATAGTAAAGGGTTCAATGAATGTTGTCCATAACAGTTACAAAAAACAGAATTCATAATCATGTCAAAAATCATAGTTCATAACAGAAACAGATTCAAAATCATACTCATAATCAAAATTTGCAGTTAATCATATGTGGTACATCCATTAGCACTAACAAGAATAGTTGACCCATAAAAGGACAACCATAAAGGCATACAGTTGACTCACGTGCACGGAAAAGGTACAGTTGGCTCATAAGACGTACAGTTGGCCCATAAATTGGACGTATACAGAAGGATCCATAACAGTTAGCTCTTTGGCCCATAATTGGGACATAGCAGAACAAATAACAAATATCATCTGAAGCTAATGATGCCACAAGTACATTTCAGAAACATTGGACAACTATTCATTCATACAGAAAATAATATTTCAGAAAACAGATCATCTTATATCATTCAGAAAATACTTATAAATTGAACATAGCTTTACAAAGTTATTACTCACAGTTGGCTCCAATAACAAATAGACAAAATGGATAACCGAATAGCTTACGACTCATGACCTATACAAGCACAGAACGGTCACACCTTGAAACACATGCTCAAAATTCATTTAATTCATTCTTTCTTGTCTGGGTGTGTTTTCAATCCCTATTCTCATTATTATGTCTTAATTAGGACTTAGAAATGACTAAGATGCAATAAGGATGCCAAAATGCACTTAAAAATACTTAGCAAAATTTTCAAAAACAGGACACCTTACTCAAGCGTCACTTCCTACGCTCGAGCGAGACCCTAGGTCTGCAAAAGTACTGGTTGTGTGAATTTCCCGCTCGACGGTTGCTCGAACGCAAAACTGGTGTCATGACCCGAACCCGCCCCCGTGGGTTAAGGACATAACCGGCCAGTAATTATGGGATTACCTACGGCCTCAAACCAAACCAAACCAAACGTGTTTTAACAGAGTTAAAGGGGGCCAAACGGAAGCAATTTAAAACTTTGTCCTTAGAGCTGTGCTTACATGGCACATTAAAACAAACCATACACATATACATTAATAACTCACAACAGATACACAGTACCATAAAGTTCTATACAGACAGGATCATCCAAAACTAAGTCAACCCATGAAAATATATATAGACATATTCAAATACTTCGCCAATATAACAACTTAGAACAAAATGACAAAAGGTGAAGGCGAGTCTCATGCGTGAGACACATAGGCTGACTTTCCAAAACTCGGTTGTTTCATACAACTTCACTGGGCTGGGTCTGGACCTCTCTTGGCTCACCTACAAACACATGAATGAGCGTGAGCGAAAGCCCAGTGAATAATATCAAATAAAGAAAATATATTGGAACAATATACATCAGACGGCCTTAGGCCCAATTCACATTTCTATCTAGCATATAAATAGATATAGGTCATACTGGTCTTTGGCCCATTCACTCTATCATGTCAAAACGGCCTCTGGCCCATTCATTCAAAACAGCCTTTGGCCCATTATACTTTCGTATCAAACTGGCCTTTGGCCCATTTATATTTTCGTATCAAACTGGCCTTTGGCCCATTTACACTTTCGTGTCAAACTGGCTCTTAGGCCTTTCAAACATTCATTTCAAACATTCATTTCAAACTGGCTCTTAGCCCTTTCAAACTTGTCATATCAAACTGGCATTTAAGCCTTTCAGACTTTCATTTCAAACTAGCATTTAAGCCTTTCAGACTTTCATTTCAAACTAGCATTGAAGCCTTTCAGACTTTCATTTCAAACTAGCAGTTAAGCCTTTCAAACTTGTCACATCATTCAAAATTAATGAACTTTACAAAACTTACATAAAAGTAAGTAATTGGACAATAACATATATTTCATATATTACTCACAATGATCGGCTTATGGATTTGCCCTGGAGCTTGACCCTACACATCACATAATATATATGGGTCACAATTAAGTCAATTCGTTCTTTAATTCACATTCTCCTCTTTAGGCTTCATTCTTATCTCTTTAATTCAATTACAATGCTCAATGTATGCTTAAGACTGATTGGAAGTAAAAGAGAGTGAAAAACAAAACACAGAATGCATTTTCAAAATTTCAGAAAACAGGGTCCCCGCTCGAGCGGACCCTGAAGGCCTGCAAAAGTACTGGATACATGAAAATTACACTCGAGCGTGCATTCTGGCACTCGAGCGGAAGGCCTCTCTACATGGTTCCCCGCTTGAGTGGACCCATGTCTGCAAAAAGTATTGGGAGCACGAAATTCACGCTCGAGCGGCGGTTTCCCTGCTCGAGCGGACATCAAAATTCTGGAATTTCCAGATTGTGTTATTGGGCTTCAATTTCGATGTTCAAAGGCTTCAACTTATGATTTTGGTCCCAAAAACATATAAACACCTTATATTGCATGAGAGTGTAAGGTTATTACATCAAATTATTCAAAATCAACATCTAATCTTCAAACAACTCTCATTTCCTTAGTAAGAACAAAACCCATATATTTCAAACTTCACATGAGCTCCAATTCTTCAAAAAAATAAACAAACATGCTTGTAGGCTAGGCTTCCATTTTGAGTTCAAATGGTACAAATAAAGCTTATGATCATGGAACTTAGGAAAACCATGCATGCATGTGAGATTTGGTGCTCCATTCTACATATTTAACATGCCACATGCTTGAACACACAAAATTGTAACAATTATGCACATGCATGTTCATATAGGCTCCCAATTCATCATAATCAACACAACTCTTGCTCTTGATCACATATTCCCTTTGAATTTACATGATTAAACTCAATTTCATGAATCTACTCACCTAGGAGCTTTAATCTTCACAAATGGTAGTTAAACTTTGAGCTTAGCCTTTCAATCTCACAAACTTGAACCAAAATGCATAATTCCTCCTTCTCTCTCTCTTAAACCGGCCCTCTCTTTCTCTCTCTAGAGGAATCTCTGCCAAATGAGAGAAAGTGAGTTCAAAACAATAATATAAGGCCACTTATATACCTTGGCCTAATCAATTTAATTAAGGCTAAGTAATTGAACCTAATTTAATCGTTTCGAATCTAATTATTTCATTCCGAATCAGTTTCCAATTAAATTTCACCGTAGGCCCTAAAAATTACGCTAATCATAATGGTGTAATCAATTTCAGTTTCGGTGGCCAATATGGCCTTTAATTTAATTCCCAAAGCAGACAATCAAACAGATATTCCTACGGTGAACAGATAGAAATTCAAAACCACATATATTCACATAAATGGTACACACAATCGTATCAAACACGTAATCATATGCATAATAAGGACCAATTAACATAATTCGGGACAAGGTTATCACAACTGGGGCCTTCACTCGAACGCAACTCTGGTCGCTTGAGCGGTCCACAAAATTTATAAACTTATGGGAACATAAATTTTACGCTCGAGCCAACTTTTGGTCGCTCAAGTAGAAATGCAAAACAAAGAGTGGTCGCTCGAGCGCAGGTTCTGTTGCTCGAGCGGTGAGGCGGAATCCTAGAATTTCCAGATTTGCTCCCAAGCTTCAAAACTCGAATTCCAAGTTACCAAACAGGTTCTTTTGGACCAAAAGCTTAAGAAAACACTTGTAAACTTGTAAGACATTGTGAATTCAGAATCATTTCGCAAAATCAAGCCCAAAAGCTTTACCAATTGAACCAAACCAAACTTGAAAATGGTGAAAACATAACATGCATGTATTAATTCATGTTCTACACTTTGAAAACATGATCAATTAAGGTCAAATGATGTGAAATCAGACCAATTGTCAAAACCATGCTAAAATGAACACATACATGTATAAATTTCTTGGAAACAACCTTAAAACATGATAAAATGAGCATGCATGCATGAATCACGTTCAATTCTACCATCTAAACTCAATTCTCTTTGAATCATACATAAATTGACTTAAACTCATAGAGTGTGAGTTAATTTCTTACCTAAAGTCCACAATTCCCTTAGATTCTAACTAGGCTTGACTAACTATCACCAATTCCTTCCAATTCTTTATCAATCTTAGCAATTCTCCCTTAATCTTCTTGAATTTAATCTCTTTCCTTGGTCTCACTTTCTCTCTCACGTTTCCTAACTCAAGGAATGAAGGTGAAGTGGTGTATGAGAAAGTCCTAAAGTTGTATTGGCCTTATAGAGGCTACTTAGTGGGGCTTAATTAAAAATTGGTTCAAGCCTAATCAAGTAACATCATTTATTCTAATTATTTCATTCCGAATCGAATTTCAGTCAAACCTACCATAAAATTCTAAAAATTCCAAATAACACATAACTTAATTCTATTTCGTGATTGGATGTCGATAAGGCCTTCAATTCGCAGAACGAAACAAAAATGCAAACAAATATTTCTACGATAAACAGATATAAATACAAAGAATGCAACACACATGCAATTAATTTAGAATTTCATCTTAATTACTTATTAAGCCTTCTTAATTAAAGATCACAAGCGAAACACAGGTCGGCGTTGTTACAATCACTTTACAAAAATAACAAAATCACCTTCTATGTAACGAGTAATTACGTAATTCATAAATTTAATTCTTACTACCTAATGAAAAGTTATACTACACAAACAAAAACAAAATTTCTCATATCTCCAACCTAATACTATCATATTAGTAATCTCTTTCACTCAATCCACTCATAATAATCGCTTCATCCAAACAATGGGGCCCTTAAAAGTGAAAATGGGGCAAAGTGTAATTTACGCTATATTCTACTACTCTTTTTAAGTCCAAAGCTGTCTTGAGATTATATATGGGTTCGTTTGGCATGAAGATTTGCATTGGGTTGGGGCTATTTTAGCCACAAAAAGATCAAATAGGCTAAAAAGTTAATAAGACAAAATGTCACATCCAAATCATAATTATTTCATTTTTTCTCTCACAAAAATCAAAAAAGTCAAAAAGCCCATCCCAAACGTGGCTTTTTAGCCCCAAGCCAAAATAGTCAAAAATTCAAAAAGCCAACCCACATCCCAAACGAAGGCAAAATATACAAGGAATGTTGAGGCAATCGAAGAGAGAGAGAGAAAGAGAGTTCATACCGTCAATGGTCCTCTCTTGGTCGTTGACTGTGAAGCTAGGGCTTGTACCCAAGGATTCAGATGAGAGAGGGGATTAGGTTGTTTTCCTTATGTAATTCTTCAACCGTCGTTTGCCATCGACAAGTCTATTTTTCTCTTTCTGTGTTGCTTTATGTTACTCTTCAACTCATTTTCGTATTGGGGGGTTTGCTTTCTATTTCATGTTGCAATTACTTAACTAATTGATTTTAAGTGTCTATTTAAACTCATCTTTTGACTCTATAAGGAGATTTCACACATACACACACACACACACACATACACAAAAAGTCAATCAACAATGACATCGTTAGGTGGATGGAAATAAAATAATGGGGTTTTTGGTAATAAATCCCTTAATTTCAAACTTTACTGTCAAAAGGACAGGCTAAAAACATTTAATTCATTAAGGACAAAGCTTAAAATATTTTAAAAATATATATAAATAATGCCCTCAACTTCTATCATTTTCTTAAATTAGCGCAACCACCACCAATCATTGTCTACCATCACTGACCACTACCGGCCACTGTTGATCACCTCGGTCGGCGATAATTTTCCAGCAACCACTGTTGGTCAGCGAAGATTTTCCAGTGAAATTCTCCAGTGACAGTAAAATTTTACTTTCTTAGACAGTAAAATTTTACTCTGTTAATTTGGATAGTAAAATTTTACTATTTACTTTAAGGGCAAATTACAAACACCCCCCTCGAGGTTTGGTGAAAATACAGATTTCCCCCTGAGGTTTGAAAAATTACATCTCGCCCCCTGAGATTTATATTTCCATAACAAATTGCCTCCTGAGGTTTTTATTTTCATACAGATTCCCCCCTAATTTCTCCTAATTTGTTACAAAAATTTGACTCTCAGAGGGCAATTTGTAATTTCTCAAATCTCAGGGGGGAATCTGTATTTTTATCAAACCTCAGGGAGGTGTTTGTAATTTGCCCTTACTTTAAACATATAAATAGTGAATTTTTGCCATTGTTATTACTAACCACCACACTTACTATAATTATTACTATTATTCATATAGCTACTAAATGAAAAATCAGTCAAAACATTGAATTAATAAGTTAACCGTAAAATTTTACTCTTATACAGAGTAAAATTTCACTTTATATTGGAGCAAAATTTTACTGTTTCACTATTGAACGTACTAAACAACATTTTTATTTGAGATCTCAAAATCAATATTCAAACTGATATTGACCCCCAAAAAAAAAGGCACTAAAATAAAAATATATATGTATATATAGAGATAGAGATAGAGAGAGAGAGAAACTGAAAAAAATAGAGAAATAGAGAGACAGAGAGAACACATAAATTGTCTTAGATCTGGTTCAAACCAGAGTAAAATTTTACTTTATGAAAAACAGAGCATGATGAGGAGACAAAGAGAAAAAGAGAGAGAGAATATAGATCTCAGATGATAGTAATAGATCTGAGATAATAGATTTCAGATCTGAAGTTGTCAATCTCATATCTGAGATCTTCGAGGCTAAGGATGGCAATAGTGGTTACCCGTGGTATAGTGGCAACAAATGGCGCCGGTGGTTGAGATTGTGGTGGTGGAAACAGTAGTGGCAGTGGTGGTGACGAACAACACCGGTTGTTGAAACGGTGTTGGTAGAGATAGTGAAGGTGGTGGAAACGATAGTGGTCATAGTAGTGGAGATGGTAATGGTGATGGTGGTGTAAATGGTGGTAGTGGTGGTGGTGGTGGTAAAGAGAGCACTTAGAAAGGGATAGAGAAAGAAAGAGCTGAGAGAGAGATGACAAACTGATGGAGAGAAAGAAAAGAAAGATAGAGAGAGTGTGTATGTGAAGAGTTAAATTTATCACACAAAATATAAATCTAAAATTTTTTGTCCTTCTTATAAGATTTTTTTTATTTTGATGGAGTTTATGAGCCAAAAAATTAGAGTTTGTCCTTTTCAAGAAAAACGAGCTCTAGGAAAGAGTTATGCCCAAAAATCCCTAAAATAATTTGTGCATCTACATCAAACTCCCTGTCTCAAGGAAAATTAATTCACACGTTTAGAAAAGCAATGGCAAGTAGATTGCACAAAAACAAATTTATATTATAACTAAAACACTTTTAATAATTAAAAAATATATATACAATCAATCATAAATTTAATTCTAACTTCCTAATGAAAAATTAGACTACACAAACAAAAACAATTTTTCTCATATCTCCAACCTGATACTATCATCTTAGTAATCTTCTTCACTCAATCCACTCATAATAATTGCTTCACCCATACAATGGGGCCCTTAAAAGTGAAAAGGGGGCAAAGTGTAATTTATGCTATATTCTACTACTCTTTTTAAGTCCACAGCTTTGTCTTGAGATAATAGCCAGAATATACAAGGAATGTTGGGGCAATCGAAGAGAGAGTTCATATCACACCTTGATTACGGTCCTCCCTTGGCCTTTGACCTGTGAAGCTAGGGCTCAGACCTAAGAGTTCGAGATGAGAGGGTTTGGGCGCTTTTCCTTGTGTAATTCTTCGATCTCCGCTCGCCATCTACAAGTCTATTTTCTCTTTGTGTGTCGCTTTGTGTTGCCCTTTAACTCCTTTTCGTATTGGGGTTTGCCTTCTATTTCGTGTTGCAATTGCTTAATTAATTGATTTTAATTATTTATCTAAACTCATTTTGTGACTCACACAACAACAACAACAACAACAAAAATCAATCAATAACGACACCGTTAGATGGGTGGGAATAAAATAATTTGTGCATCTACATAAAACTCTCTATCTCTAGGAAAATTAACTCCCATGTTTAGAAAAGCAATGGCAAGTAGATTGCTCAAAAACAAATATATATTATAACTAAAACACTTCTAATAATTAAAAAGAAATATACAATCAATCATAATCAAGCCCCTCTTCAGGTATAATCAAAAATATTTTCGATAATAATCAAAATAGATCGTAACCAATACCAAAATGAGTTATTTGAAACATAACTAAAGCCTCGAATTATTATTAAGTCATAACAAATATCACAATTGGTCATAATTAAAATCACAAAAATTGTAACTAGTAAATGATACACCTCTTTATTGGGAGTTTGTATTATAGAATTTGTCACGGCAATATGTTATCCAGCTACAGTACCTAGCCAAGTGCATTGGCTCTAACAAACCTTCTCATCCAAAATCATGTGCATCGCACTAGGGCACTTGAAGCTTCACTTCTATATCTGGCACTCTTTCTATCTATCTATATGTTACACAATGTGCTTTTACAAAATTAGAAGAATTTTTTATTTTTTAAAGAAATTAAGGATTGGGTTTTGTTCTTGCAAATAGTTTGACAGATTTTGACGACTTCGTTTTTTTGGAGGTCTTGGTTTGAGAGAAGTCTCTGGTGCTTTGTTTCCTTCAGATGAGTTTTTGGTGCTTGTTTCAAATTTCTGTTCAATTTATGTCTTTTATGTGTTTGACAAAATGTCAAAACCAAACATCATATACATGTTCCTCTAGGCCCAACACTCAACAAAGATAATAGAGGGGTGTTACTTGTAACCCAATTTGTGAAAGTAATCAATATTATTTATCGGGGGCTTTCCATTTTGTGAAAAGATGATGTGCTCTATGATGATAGGTGATTCTTACAATCATGGAGAAAGAATAGACACTTCTTAATTTTGGGGTTGATCCGAACTTGCCAACAGAAGAGGTCTCCTATGAGGTAGGAACATCTGGGAATAGAGGATATCATTGCAAGAAATGCCGGAGAGTTGTTGCATTGCAAGAGAATATTGTGGATCATGTTTCAGGAGAATCACAAACATCCTTTGGGTGGCATAAGAAGAAAAGCAGCAACCCTTTCAATAAGTGTGATGAGATTGAGTGCTCATCCATCTTCTGTTGAGGCTGTACGTTTGATGACAAGAGGTACAAAACTTTAGACCATTCCCTTCTGTTTTGTCTAGAATAAAGATGAGTAAATAAACAAATTATGACAAGTGGCCAAAGATTTGGAGTCGTTGGGCCCACATTTGATGGGTATAATCACGTTGATCAGTGGTGCAGCTTGTGAATGATGGTGCTTATGGTTTGCTAATAGAACATCATTCCTTTTATCCTACTTTCATTATCAATGCTATTCATATTTGTTCAAATGAGAGCCCCATTTTAGGTTCATCTATCGCTGCAGCACAAAGTCCCTATCTTTTTATTGGTATTTTTTGTGTCATCTCTATACTAAAAATTGCATGCACATGATTTTAAGTTTTAGCTTTTGATTCTTGTTACCCGGTGGCACCAGTTGAAGAAGGTGCATTAGAGGGGAAGCTTTTATATGTCCATTGCGAAGCTCACTTGGATTACTTCAATTATTGGTCAGGCATCCAATGCAGTTGTTGTAGCTGGATCACCCCAGACTTTCAGCTCTATAAAAGCTGAGTTAACATCAGCAGTGTCTGATATTTTTTGAGGCAGAAGAGGTATGCCTATCACTTTGCTAGAAGATAGAAGACAGTAGAGAGGGGGCTTAAATGAACCCAACATCTATCTAGTAATAAACCTAAATTGTGGTACCAATAATATGAAAGCACAATTTTTGAGTTGAGGGTTGAATGTTTGAGAACTTGTTTATAAGGAACTCCTGTTGTTTCAATGTAACGTCTGTGAAGTTGTTTTCTTCCTTGAACTGAATCGGACCTTTGCCTTTGGGGGAGTGATAAGCTACGAAGGATCAAACGTCCGCTTTCTAATGGGTAAGCGAGACTGGTTGTGTTGAAATGCCATTTCTTTCATCTGCTCGATTGCCATTTCCCTCATTCGCTGCATTATGAAAGGATCGATTGCTTGCATTTTGTATGATGATGTCTTTGACAATCACCAGCTGGGTAGTGATGCTGTAAGTGCCTGGCCTTCTGTTCATAGTATGTGGTTTAAGTCATATGATTTTTTTATTTCCATATTCAAATTTGTGAAGTTATGTTTGGCTTGGTTTTTAGAATATATTTCCAGAACTTTTTTTAAAAAAATTAAAAATTAAATTGGTGGAAAAAAAAAATTTGAAAACACATTTTATATTATTTTTATATAATTTTACCTTTTGAGAGGGTAGAAATAATTTTTTAAAATAAATTTCTTTGATATTTGTTTTCGTTAAATTAGAATCTATTTTTTTAAAAGTCAAACATGACAATAATTTTGATGTCATTATTAAAGCAATTCATTAAATTAAAAAATTCAAAACTAAAAACATTTCATATATTAAACATATTGATTACACATTAAAAGTCTAATAATCATTCATCACATGATAACAATCCAAAAATATCTATTAATAATAAATACAAGCATATATTACATAATAATCATCCAAAAACATCAACAAAAACAACCACTCATTATATGATCATTATCTAAATACATATTAAAAATTAATTTGGTAAAAAAATAATAAATAAATAAATAAGTAAAAGATCTATCATTTTTATATAATTTTATCTTTGGTGGATAGAAATAATTTTTAAAAATTTAAAAATAATTTTTTGACATTTATTTTTGTCAAAATAGTTTATATTTTATCAAATTGACAATTTTACCCTTGAAATAGAGTAACAGTGCCTTCAATTGTCTTTATTTAAAATGTGATTCAAAATTTAAGGTCAAATGTATCACAATTAAAAGGTCAGAAACTAAAGTGAAACATGTCCTAAACTATAAGAACCGTTAATGTAATTCACCCTATTACAAAACTAACTATATATAGAGAGTTCAAAAATAACTAATAGCATTCTAACATTAACACACTTTCTTTCTCCAGTATTTTTAGACTATGTTTGATTCATGAATTTGAAGAAAAATATTGAAAGAAAAAAAGAAAATATGTTTAAAATATATATAAAATATAATTATGTTTCATTCACACTTCACTTTAATTTTTTTTTGTTTTAAATTTTTTTTTTCAAATTCATTAACCAAATACAACGTTGGTAAAAATTACCAAAACATTAACATATACCATAATACCACTCATTCATTAGTTGCAAAATTAACCAATCATAACTTGATGTAGGAAAAGTATAACTCTCAAATAAAGAAAATAAAACAAGTTTATTATATTTCAACATTACTCCCAAGAAGTCTTTGTGTATGTCTTCCCACTTCAGTAATGATTTGGAGTTGATGTTGGAGTTGGAGACAGAGGGGGATAAGGAGGACTTGCAGCATTTGGCCTACGATAATAAGCACGACCAAGTTTGCAACGCTCCCAGTGACAAAAAGGATGAAAAGCCCAACTTCCATAATCTATTCTTGGTTTACTTCCATACACTTCTAATTTGAGGCTACCCCTAAGTTTGCTCCTTTGCTCTTCTTCTACGTACACTTCACAAATATATATAAATATGTATTATTGTAGTTGAAAAATGAAAATTATGTATGTATATAATTTAATCGAGCATATTGCCGTCGAGTAGATTGACAAGAAATAAAAATAAAATTTTTATATTGAAGACCCCACTTGATTGGGACACAAAACTTGATTTGGTTTGACTTGTACCAACAAAAACTTTATATACAATATTCGGGCAAAATTACAATATAGTTCGTTGTTTGTATTTTGTGTCAATTTCATCTTCATAGTTATTTTTGCATCAATTTTACTCTTATTTTTTTAAATTATGTTAATTTAATCTGATTGATAAAGCTCTTAAAAAATTAGACTAAAATCAAAATAATTAATTCACACTCAATTATTGAGGGGTTGCCGTCCATTTAGTCTATTCCCTTTTGAATTTTGTTCATTTTTTTAATGCATGATATCAATTAAATTAAATTTACACAATATGAAAAATTAAATAACTAAATTGGAACTAAATTCTTTTGCAAAACGATGTGATTAATTTAAATCTTATTGCTTTGAAGCAGAGATATGTAATTCTCCCCAGTTAGAATATTTAGTTCGATTTCAACTAGATAGTCAAGTCTGGCCCATTGTAGGCTCATATCAAGCTTGTTTCAATAATTCAAAATATTCATTTTGTAAGTTCATTTGAAGAGATCATACATACAAAAAATGCGCCAATTGGCTATTAGAAATCACTCATCTGTTAATTATTTTTTAGACAAATGTAATTTTATCGAGTAGCTCTTGATGTCCAATTAATCTAATTTTTAGCCGGCATGATTTCTTCAGAGGATATTACAAAATGAATAATTTAAATTATTAAAAGGAAAATAGGATCAAAGTGTGTCAGACTGAATTGTTCAATTAGATATTCCAACTAGAAAGAATCCATGATCTCTTCACCATGTTCAGTGGTTTGCGGCAATGAGGATTTCAGGAGTGGAGGAGAGTTCGGAACGAAGGTGACTCACAGCGGTAGGGGTTCGTCAAAGGGTCTTGCATTGGGGGCAGGGGTTTACTATGGTTTGTGGCCATTGTGGTTTAGGGGTGGTGGCTAGGGTTAGGCTTAGGCTTAGGGGGAAGATTTGAAAAAGGTATGTATATTTTTGTTGTAATGAGATATTTAGGTTGTGTTTGGTTAAAAGATTTAACAAGAGAAAGGGAAATAGAAAGAAAATGAGAGAGGGTGAGTTTTGCTACATCCCCTATTTTATTACCTCCAATTGCACCTCTAATGAGGTAGCAAATAATACCAACCAATCAAGCTTCTTCAAACTCTTTTCTCTCCTTTCAAAATTGTTTGGCAAACAATACCAACCAATCAATCTTCTTCAAACTTTTCTCTCTCCTTTCAAAATATTTTGTCACCTCATTAGAGGAGCAATTGGAAGTGATGAAATAGAAGATGGGGCATTTCTCAAAAAAAAAAAATTGATGGGATTCGAATTCTAAACCATTTTTGGTTGAGTTGAGAAATAGAGAAATAAAAGAGACTAAGTGAAATCAAAAGACAAAAAGTAGAATTGCATTTTCCTCTCATTTTCTTTTTTCCAGTGTTTTTCATTATAACTAAACAAAAAGTGGAATTATATTTCCCTTTTCCTTCTTTTTTTTTCTATCAAATCTTTTAACTAAACACGACATTAGAAAAATAGTGTGTTTGATAAGCATAAGCGTATATATCAAGTAAAAGATATGAGAGAGTATTTATGTGTGAAAATAGAAGGGTGCATTTGGTTGAGTTTTAGAATCAATTTTTTAAAATCCAAAACCCAAAATTTGTTTTGGTTTCAAGTTTTCACAAAATTGTTTGGTTTTCAGGTATTTTCCAAAAATATTTTATATTTTAAATATATATGATCTAGATATACATAAACAATAAACAAAATATAAAAACAAATCAAAAACAAATTTAATAACTACATAAAAAATTAAAATTATATTAACATTTAATCTCGGTAAAAAAAAATTTATTATTATTTCTCAATATGCAAGAATTTTATAAATTTTTTTATTATAAATATGAAATGTTTTAAATAAATGTAGATTAAGTGGATATAAAACTAGAAAAGAAGTGTTAAAATTTTAAAAAGTTCATAAAAATAAAAAAATATGGAGTGAAACTTTACCCTATGAATTACATTAGATGTATTTAAAAATTACATTAGGTATATGAAATAAATAAATAAATTTGATTATATATTACAAAAAAGTTTGACTACAAGACGCAAAAAATTCAAAAACTAGTTTGGAAACTCATAACCCAACAAGTTGTGAATTTTTAAATTTCTAAAAATTATTTTCAAAATATACAACTCGAAAATTAGTTTTGAAAAATTATAATCAAACAAATTTTAAATTTTCAAAACTATTTTTACAAAAATATCTTTCAAAATTTATTTTCAAAACTCAGCCAAATGCACAAGTTTCTTGAAAATTTCATGAGAAAATCTATTTACACACGACACATTTTCTCAATACCCACCATTTGTTAAGTCTATTTTAATACAATTTTATCCCTTACTTAAATTACCCATCAACCTCACGTTCTGTCACAGTCATGACCTTTGGTTCTAGTTCCAGTTACGGTGCCACCCGCTCACCTCCTCCTTCCCTCCATCTTCTTCTCTCGTCTCTTTTTCTTCTTCTTCTGCAACTCCACACCGCAGCCCTACCACGATAGCAACTCGTGTTACCATTTCCTTCACCGCTGACACTACAATTCATATCTCTTCTGCCCTCATCACCCCTCTCCAACCCCGTTGGCCACCCTCTGCCGCAACCCATCATCTAGATCCCCTCCACAATGTGACTTAGCTCCTCCACTCCACCATTCGATATGCAGTTGTGAGAGAGAGAGAGAGAGAGAGAGAGAGATTTGGGTTTCTAGATCTAAGATTTGAAGAGAAGAAGAAGAAGAAGAAGAAGAAGAAGAAGAAGAAGAAAAAGGGGTTATGTGTGGAAATAGGAGGAGAGAGAAGCTGCAATATAGGAGGGAATAGCAGTGGAGTAGGGATTTGTAGAGGAAGGGCGGCAACGAAAAGGGATTCGGAGGGGCGACACCAACGGTTGATGGCTTAGCGGCGATGGCAGTGAGAAGATGTTAGGGTTTAAGATTAAAGTTGGGATGGGAAAGATGAGGATGGAAGGGGGTGGGTTGCCAAAGTTGGGGATGGCAGAAAAGGTGTGGTTGAAGCTGGTAATGGCTGCAAAGAGAAGAGAAGAGGGGTGGTGGTTGGTGGCCGACGGCCAACGGTGGGCAAGGGTTAGGGTTAGGGTTAGGTTTATTGGAAAAGATTAGGGTAATTTGGTACTACTATATACATCTCTCCAAAAGATATGGGAGCTTCTATTTCCACACATCACTTCCTCTCTTTCTACATCTTTTCTTAGCATATACACCTAATAAATTTGAATTATTATTTTTCACTTAGTACACATCCTATTATACCAAAAATACCTTTTTACTTTTTCATTCTCCAAACTCTAACCCTAAACCACCCACCCACCTTCACCACAACTTCTTTTTGCCGCCGTCATCATCTCTGGTAACTCTTTCTGCCGAGGGGTTGCAAAGTAGGAGAGGGTGGTCACCGGGGGAGAGAGGAAAAGAGAGCAACAGAAAGAGAGACAGAGAGAGAGGCACTCGTGCCCGGAATTGGAGATCGTGCGATCGCATGACAAAGGAGAAGAAGAAGAAGGAGGAGGAGGAACATGATAGAGAAGAAAAAGAAGAAAATGATGAGGTAGAGAGGGCTGACGATGGGCAGTTGTAGCGACGACAATAGTTGCGAAGTGGTAGAGGCGACGACAGCAGCAACAGAAGGGTGAAGCGAAGAAAGAGGGGGGTTGCGCCAATTGTGTTCTTAGATTTGCAGGTGAAAAGGGTCGCGATAGTGGAAGAAAAGGCGACCGGAAGCGACAGATAATGGGAGATATGATGACGACGGCAACGGCGACGGCGACGATGAAGGGTGGTAGTAATTTTAGGGTTAGGGTGTTAGTCGAGAGAGCAAATTAAGGTTAGGGTTTATTGAAGAAGAAACGGGTTTTTGGTAATTTTATTTTATGAAAAAAATGTAATAAAAAAAATTCATTAAGTGTGTGGAATGAGAGGAAGAGATGTGTAGAAATAGAAGCTCCCAAAAGATATATACTATATGCAAATTATGATATTTTGTGATATATTTATCTCTCAATATCACACTAAATCATAACCCAGGGGTCATATAACCAAACACCGCTCGCTCGAGGCATGATCAAAGATTTTTTAGTCATAACTAAAATAGCAACTACAATAAATTATAAGTGAATCAAAACCAACACCACAATAAGTTATAATAAAAAACTACCAAAGTCCTAACTAGAATATGTAAGACACCACTGTATTATAGAATTTCCATTGTAAATTATTTTAAAGGAGACAGCTTTTTATACTTACTGTGTTGAGGAATACTTCTTGCTGCAGTTTTGGGCGGAATTGATTGAACTGAAAGGAAGAGAACACAAAGGAGCAAGAGTAGAGAGACCTTATGATTATGGAAGTAGTACATCTTTCCCAAAACCTATTTTGGTTTGGTATATATGTGAAAGTGTCAATTAACAAGTCATTCCATTTATCTACTACTATATAATAACGTGATCTGTGAATGTAAACTAGGGTTTTGTGCGTTTGAGAATAAAAATATAATTATTATAGATGGTGACTGAATTGATAAATTTGCTATTCGTAACCAAAATGTCGTTCGAGCTGTTTCAACATGTTAGTGGATTGAACAATAACCTCAAATATTTACACAATATATAGTATTAATTTACATAATATTTTTTTATATATATAACATTAACTGATTTTATATAATACTTTTTTTATATGTATAACACTAATTTACAACAGATTTCATATCTCAGATCTTTTTCACATCGATTTTTTTTTTTTTTATGTATTAATTATAACGAGGCAAAACAATTTCAAACTACAGATTAAACCAACTCATGATTAATGAGCAAATCAGTACAAATTAAATAATTTTAACAGGTTGAACGATATAAAATGTGAATACATTTTGGAATAATATTGAATTATGTTGCTAACTTGCCTGTTCGACACGGTGAAGACTTTGGATATGGGGGAGTCCACAGACTAGTTTCTTCCAAGACATTTCTTTTAAAAAGAAGTTGGACCAACACACCTTAATTCTGCACCAATCCTTGCCTGTTCGACCCGGTGAAGACTTTGGATATAGGGGAGCCCACAGACTAGTTTCTTCCAAGACATTTCTTTGAAAAGTTGGACCAACACACCTCAATTCTGCACCAATTCTTACGGTTCAAATATCTCCCAACGGGATTTTTCTAGCCCACGAAATTTGATTGAGTCTAACAAAGCATTAATTACAAGAAAAAAAAAAAATCAAGACCAAAATATCACAGTGGATGGGATCCACTGCTAGATCATTAAAGCTGACTTTAGAGCTCAAACATTTTTTTTAAATGTTTTAAGAAAATAGAATTTATGGACGGATCCTATTAATCAAAATTATTTACTTGAAGTCTTACTCATTTTTCATTTATCAATATTTCTAAAATATCCTCCCTGCACATTTTTCATCCCCATTATCAGCATTGCCAGGACTTTCCCCTGTTCAACTACCACCTCCGGTCACCATCTCCAGCCGATGATGCTGATCTCTAATTGCCGGCGACCACCACCGGTAGTTATCTTCCATCGCTGGAAACCATCTCCGACGATCATTTTCCGAAGACATTTTCTGACAATTCTTGAGACTACCTCCAACCTCCAGGATCAATTTTCAATGACGTTTTCTACGAATTCTCATACCATATTTCTAGAAGAAAAAAAAAAAAAACCAACAGCATCTCTACCACCACCACGTCACATTTAGAAAGCCTTAGTGTAACGTCCCAAATTTCTAGCCCAAATGCTAATGCAACAATCATAGCTCTTTTAAGGAAAATCGAATATAAATCTCCAAACTTACATTACATGATATAATAGTTCTTCAAGCAATAATACATCAATCCAACAATAAGTAAATAAACACATAAATACCCCTAAGAGTTTACAAGTTTTCAAGGCTTGAGCCTAGTTACACAAAATAGTTATTCAAATCCACACACATATAGCCATTGGCTTACACACAGAGTCATAGTAAAATGAAAGTCTCGTGCTCTCAACACTCATTTCCTCGCCTTTAGTTAGGCGGCATCACCACATCTTTTCCTGCACAAAATCCCGTAAAGTGAGCATAAAGTCCAGTAGGAAATTCTTAACAAAGTATATACATTTTATACAAGTCTCAAAAGATAAAATGCACATGTCATGCTATGCCCCTTTTTTAAGATAAATCACATTTTCATCTTTTGAAAACCATCATGCTCAATGATGTCATGCAATTTTAATTATTCAAAACTTAACAATTTATTTCAATGGCGATAAATACAACTCTGATAATCCCTAGGTCGGTGTCTGTAAGTAGACTATACAATTACTGCCAATTTGTCATTTTTACCGGTATTAACCAAAAGGCTCGACATCTATCCGCGCGGGTTTTCGGTTTTTCACCCTAGACTCTCAGGCCAATTAATTCAATATCATCTACACCACCTATCAAGACTTGCCAACTATTTACCCCAAAACCATTTCATGAAAACTTGTTTCTCAACATTCTTTTCTCAATGCAAGTTTTCAAATCAACTTTCAAAATTTAATGTAATCAAATGAATTGTTATGCCAATAACACAAAATGAATATAAATATTTTTATTCCAATTCATCATCCAAGGAATAACACAATTCCCTCTTCTCAAGTATCCTCAACAATTAGTCATTTCAAGACTATTTCAACGTTTTGAACAATAATTTCTAAAATGAACAACAATTCTTGTATTCCTCGAAATTCATCATTTATATAAATATAAATAAAAAAATTTCCAAACATCTATTTATTTTGACACACAAAATAAATACAACAATAACATTCTTGGATTTTCAGTCTCTTTTAAAAAAATCCTCAAATTCTAGGTTTTCTCACAAAAACTATACAACTCAAATCCTTTGAAAGAAAATTTTTCAAAATCATCTTTTCTTCAATCAATAAAGATCAAAACCCATAAAATCATTTTAAAAGAATAAGAGACAAACTCACTTTCAAAATCACTCAACTTCTTGAATCAACAATCAATTTTCAAAACTATCGAAAAATGATTTCGAAAATCATATAAATCTTGCAAAAATATATATATATAACTTTCAAGTTCTGAAGAAGAAATGAGATGAAACCCCAAAATTTAAATAATTCATTTTGTAAAATCTCAATTTATATTATTCATAAAAAAAAATTATACCGATTCAATAATCATAATTTTTTTTTTTTTTTAATCGTATTTGCCTTTAAAAAATTAAATAGTTTATTTTTAAAAATATATTTGTCATGCATTTTTTTATGAAATAAAAATGTTACAATTATTGAATCAAACTAATTTTTTTCATGAATCATATACATTAAAGACTTTACAAAATGAATGATTAAGATTATCAAAACAGTATCTATGATAAACTCCATAAACCTCTCAATTACTCTTATATTGAAATGTAAACATGAATAAAACCCAACCTTTATATATAATTACTCCAGTTAAATTTTCAATTTTACGATAATTTAGCCCAATAAATAACATAAATAGCATTTTTAACAGAAAATGAACATGTGGACGACAAATGAGTGTTTTCCAATGGCAAATTAGACATTTAAGTCATCTCCTTCCTCTTTCTACAACAAACAGCCACCCACTCCCTCTCCCCACCACCTCTTCGACACCCACTGCCACCAAACAATACCACCCTACCACCACCATCCTACCTCCATTACCCGTCACCACCGAACACCACTGTGCCCCTTTTGCGACCACCAAACGCCACCTCCGCCACACCCATCACTACCATCCCACCTCTTTTTGTCACCCCAACATTCCCACCGCCGCCAAACACAAACCCTAGATCCAATTTCAAACCCCAAATCTATAGATCTCCATCATGGACACAAGAGGGAAGAGCATATAGAGAGAGAGAGACCGGAGTTGTGGATGCCGTCACCATTGTGATTTTTGTTCGTGATTTTGTTGTCCCACTCTACATCCTTGGTTTTATCGCAGCTATTTGCGTCGCTTGTTTAGCCGGCACAATCTCAGCCTCCCTGAGCCCTTTATTCATTCCCCTCCTCCATTGCCGAAGGTGTGCCATTGGGAGGGGCTGCCACTGTATATAGAGGATTGCATCTGCTCCTCCAAATATAATAATTAAAGCTAACACTACCACAAATGTGAAACACACACACATATATATAGATTGATAGTATAGTATACCATGCAACACCTTTTCCCATCATGATCTAAAATTTCAAATAAAAATGGTAAAGCACAATTACCCCTCACAAGCCAGGAGTCAACAATCACAAAAGACAAGATTCTTGCCAGAAAGTACAACACAATGGAGCTAAATGGGGTTGTACAACTACACAAATCTCCCGAGTAGAGACTCAGAGACCTAGTCCAACAGTTCGGCCATCTCTTCGACGGAGTCCAGCAGTGTATTGCTTCTCCAAATCCAGCTGCAGTTCCCTCTGCTTCTCTGCTTGGAGGAGGCTGCTGCTTTCTTGATTGTCTGGTTTTTGCTCCACTTTCACGTCGCCCTTCACACCCTACAATCGGCCATAGGTACCAAGGCAACCTCAGACTCTAAAACCGTGTCAGTATGCGGGAAGAAATTATGAGTGAACAACTCAATTTAGGAACGAGCAATGAAAGGGGCATCATTTCAAGTTTTCTGCTAGTATAATAACAAAATAAATGAAAGGACTGTAGAATTACCATGAGCTTATTGAATTTTTCTTGCCGTTCACGATCGGAAAACAAAGCCGAATCCCAGTGATGACCAGACTGTAATATTTGAAAAGAGGATTGCACAAAACATATGAACTAGTGGTAATGACGAATAGCGTAGAACATTTATGCTGCATTTGTTTCGGAAGAAAACATTTTTCTAGTTAAAATATTTTTACAGTAAACATTTTTCAGAAAATATTGTACGTAGATAATGTTTGCTTATATTTGGTTGTGACCTTAAAACTAGTATAACATAATAACAGAATTGATGACTCCAGATACCTAATCATCATAGTTCTTTTCCACCCATTTGGATCTTTTAGATGGAAACTATTACTTCTTGTGACTATGTCCACATTCTTCCTCCAAGTACAAGTCCCCGAAGAGGGATAAATAAGATGTTGGCAGAAACAAAAAAAAAATTACACAAAGGAATAATGTTAATATACCTCTTCAGCAGCGGTGTTCTTTTTATTCCCCCACAGCAGTTTCTTCTTTTGATCAGTGGACATGTAACCCGTTCCAATGAGGTTCTTATTAACTGTGTTTTTATTAAAATAAAAAACAAAAAAATAAACAGACAAACAAATGAGCATACTGCATCAATGTAAAATATTGATCAGTATTAAGAATTGACTGATGCCTAATATAGGTGCCTTTATATCTAACTGAAGTTGGAAACATCAAATTTTGTCTTCAACATATTTTTAAGAAAGCAGCACACATATAATAATAAACCAAAAAATTCAGAATAGTTATCATCATAAACAACTTTTAAAAGAAACCCCAAGGGGTTGGCCTAGTGGCAACACCTTGGATTTTGGGAGTGTGCTCCTTCCAAGGTTCAAGGATCGAAATCTCTTTGTGCAAACAATTCTTTGGGACCATCGGACTAAGAGAAAGCCCTTGAATTAACCATGGTGCACTTGTGAAAAACTCCTAGCCCTCAGGGAAAACCTTGAATTAACCATGGTGCACTGTGGGCAACTCCTTGCCGAGGGCCTATGCACCTCTGGAGATCAGTCGGGCTTTGATCCAAACTTCCCGGTGCCAATAGAAATAAATTAAAAAAACTTTTAAAAGTCACAATGCTGACGAAACTAGACGAAGCTACTGCAATACCTAATTCCGCGGCTTTCATTGCAGCAACTTTTGCAGCATCTATGTCATTAGCAGCCTCAGAGCCTTTCACAGGGGCCTGCTCTGAAGTCAACTTACCAACAAGCTCCTGAGCTTGCTTTGAACTTGAAGACTGCCTTTCATCAGCTACAGTTGTAAACTTCGAAACTAATTGATCAATAACACAGTCATGAGAAATGATAAGGACTACTGAAAACAAAGAAAATAGTGCAATTAAACACTACAGGGGGAAAATTACAAAAGACAGAAGATGATGCAACAATTACCATCCTTACCAAAATCAGTGCCCAAGCTAAACTTTGTCTTTTTGGCAGCAGATTCTTGACTTCCACTGGTTTTTTCTTCAAACAGCTCCCCTGGTTCTCTATCATATTGGTCCTTGTGCCTGCTAGTGTCCCGAGCATCGTATTTCTTCTTTTCCTCTTTGGTATACTTTTGACCATCCAATTCTCTAGGGTCACTTTTAGCAATTTCTTTCCGATGACTCCTAGATTCCTCATAAACAGGTGAACGATCACTTTTGTAATCCCCTGAACTCCTCCGATAATCCCTCTTTTCATCTCGACCATCTCCATCCCCTATATGCCTGTCCCGCTCCCCAGACTTCATACCCTCAACATTAGAGTTAGTGTGTCTCCTGCCAGATCCAGCTCTGTAGGGTAATGAATCCTTGTCTTTATACTTCTGATACTCAACAGATGAAGTTTCTCTCTCCTTATCCCTGCTTCTACTCCCTGAACCATCAGATCTATCTCGGGAATACTTGTCATCACCCTGCAAATGATCCCTGGATCTGTAATGCTCACTTTCTCTCCTGAATGCGATCAGATCGAGTGTCAACATTTCCTCTCCTGGATGACTTATAATTTCTCTCTTCTTCATCTGTATACTTTTCATGTCTAACATATTCATCCCGCCTATGATAATTATGAGAACTCCTAGAGGACTGGCGATCAGAATGCCTATATGAATGACCACTTCGGTCATGGTGATTCCTACCAGAATCCCTATCTACGCCCTTCCCATCATCCTTCTTTCGCCGAGGATCAGAGTCTCTTGCAAGATCTCCCCTTGAATGGATTGGACTAGAGCTATACTCACGTTTTGGACTACCTGCATATATACATCAAATCTTAGAAACAAAGTTTAACAGTGTCTACATAAAAGGTTTTACATCTAAATATCCCACGTATTTTGAATGTACTAAAACAATCAACTTGTTGAGACAAGGACAAATAATGCTATTCGGTTCAAAGAAATGAGATGCAAGGTATTGGATGGAAATAGGCTATTTTGGATATCAAGGTCCTCATACAACTAGAAGCCATAGCATTCCTTGATATTACTATTGCGTAAGAAGTAGTATATAAACCATACCCATAAAAAGTGTACTATTTAAAAAAAAAAAGGGCAAAAGATAAATTGTTCCTTATCCAAAATTAATCTACGACTAGAATCTCACACTTCTCAACTGAATCATTTGAGGAAAAAAAAGGGTATGTTTGGTTTGAGTTTGGGAGATGAGTTTGGGAGATAAAAAGTACAAAAAGTTGTTTGGTTTGGTTTGGTTTTTTTGGAAAGATGTTTTGGAAAATTATTTTGAGAGAGAGTTTTGGAAAAAGTGATTGATTTGATGTGTATGAGAGAGAGATTTGTTTGGAAAACTTGTTTGGTTTACAAGTTTTGGAAAAAAATTTTGGAAAAATTTGTTTGGTTTGAGTTTTTCTGAAAACTTATTTGTAGAGAAATTTTTCCAAAAATTTTTGGAAAATTCAAACCAAACGAACCCAAAGTGTCTCAATGGAAGAAAGGGCAAGAGTAGAAAACTTTGGCCATGTTTGTTTGGCGGATTAGGTTGGATGGGATTATGAGTATGGTGGGATTGAGTGAGGAGATTAGTAATGTGGTGGTATTAAGTTAGAGATATAGAATAAAGAGTGTTTGTTTGTACGTCACTGGATTAGTAATACTATGGATAGTATTAATATATAAAATTAATATTTCTTTAATATTATTATAATTATTTTTTTGTACTTTTTAAGCTCAATAATCTAAGAACACTTAAAAATAAATTATTTATTTTTTGTTTTGCTACTTAAGCATCAATCCCATGGGATTGTTTTTCCAATCCCACGCTCCCAACAAGTGAGCTAGGCCGGCCACTGTAGTGGATTGTTGATCAGCCTAGAGTACTAATCCTCCCATGAATTTTCAAACCAAACGTTCCATAGGTGGACCCCACCTCATTCACAAGCCACTCCTACCACTCACACGGCCAAACAAACGGGTTTGAGTAATCCATATAAATATCAACCTTTAGGGAAGAGAGAGAGAGAGAGAGAGAGAGAGAGAGTTAACTCATTAACATCCCTAGAACTCAGGCATATTCTGGTTTTTACTAAATTCTGTGAATATTATCAACTGTATAAATCTGAACAAACACAGCCAAAATTGAAGAACTAACCATAAGATGAGGATGATCCGCTAACTGGAGACCGGCGCCTATACTTCCTACTAGCTGCATCATTTGAAAGCTTACGAAATGCTGCCTTTGCATCAGCATTATCTGGGGATGGGGACAGTGCATATGGCTCCATAATTGCTAAAACCTGAAATCGCCAATATCTCTTGATTATATAAAATAGTTATTCTGCAATAAACATTTGACACTTTCCTTTTTTCTTTTTTTATGGAGTTATTTAGTGTCGGGGGAAGGAAGAAAATTTGCTTTGGATCTATAACAACTTCCTCATGTATGAACTAGACTTTCTAAACATTATAGCATATCAATCCTAAGTTCACCTCATTATTCAATATATTATAATATAAAAAGTCATTTGGTATTCTACAAAATTTTAGGTGCATTTCATTTTTAATCAATCAAGATGAATAATTTTTTGCTCTTTCAGGTTTCAACCAACATACACCTTAACTCTTTGTACTCTGTAATTTACGGGTAGCCAAACAAAGCAAATGGTATTACGGTTTTATTAAGATACTTTTATCACAAAACCTACAACATATATACACAATTACAAAATTAAATTAAATTTTTCATTTGATTCCCTTTTTATTGTAATCAAATTGTTCATTTCCATCAATGAAGTATTGCTCAATTTTACTGTGAGAAGATAGTAGAGTTCGTGACGAAGTAGTGTTTGAGCCCTAAAATTAAACAGAACAGGAAGAGAATGAGAAGAGGCACAGAATTGTTATCAAAATGTTCTTTTCCATTAATGAAAAGAATTGCTATGTGAATATTTACATACATGAATGATAATTGAACTCTTCGTGTGATTCGCAATAATTCAATGGACAATAAAGAAACGAATCCTACAATACACTCACTCTGACGCTAGAAGATTCTTTTTCAATTTTTTTTTTTTTTTTTTTTTTGTAATTTTCCTTCGTTTTCTAAGCAACCAAAAGGAGCATTTGAGCTAAGAAATTCCATGAAACTATGAAGAAGAAACCCAAAAAAACGAGAAGAAAAAATAAACAACGATTTTACATAGCGATTTCTAGGGTTTGAGGAGTCAAAAAGGAGAAGAGATTCATACCTTTGCGTAATTGGAATTCAATTCATGAAAAATCGAACCGTTTTAGTGGGACTCTCTCTCAGGCCCGAATACAGGTTCTTTGTTTGGAGGAAACACTCGATTCTCGATTGCAGTGTTCGGTGGCGTTTGAGTGCCTGGTCAGAGGAGTCACGTACCCTTTTATCTTCTTTTTTTTTTTTTTTAATTTTTTTTTAAGTTACAGATACATGAAAGAATGGGAAATAAAAAAAATCACCCCGCAAATGATTTTTTTTTAGTACAATTTTGACGCACAAAAAAATTGTAGCAAGTACAATAATAAGGCTAGGTTTAGGATAAATAATACGTCAAAAAGTCATTATTTTATTTAAGTCATATCATTTTATTTAAATCATATTATTTTTCTAAGGCGTTGATTGGGAGCTCGAAAGGGGGAGCCCGAATCTCCCGAATTTCCTTTTCAAGTAAAAAAAAAAAAAAACAGTTTGCCAAAAATGAAAATTATGGGGATTAGGGGGAGTTTTTTTAAGGGGATTTTTCATTTTCCATTTTTCTAACACATTACATCAAACCTAACCCAAACTCAACCCATATAAGCCAATAAGTCAAAAAATATATTTTTTTAGAACATCCCAAACCAACCCTAAATTTGCATCATGCACACACGGGGCAACCGCACAATCATTAAAATATATTTTAAAAAAAAAATCTCGCTACTCACTAAAAATGTAATTTTTCCTTTTATTTTTAGTAAATTACAATATTTATCCAAAAATTTACTTAAAATATGATTTGTTTCTTATAACTTTAGAAATTATATCACATATCTTTAAGTTTTTAATTTCATAACAATCATCTCTTTTAATAATAAATTATCAAATTAATTAACAATTTTTAATAATATTATAAATATATTTTAATTAATAATTCAGATACTTTTATTATTGTATAGGAGAGTAATTTAATTTTTTTTATTAATTCTAATAAATAAAAAATTATGATAAGGTGATAGTATTTGTAATTTTTAAAATTACAAAGATCAATCTGTATTTTAAACAAATCTAATTTATCATTTTTTTGTTTATTTTTTAATTTATTACACTAAGACCCCTCAATTATTAGCGAATATTATTTTACCTCCTCAATCTCTTCAATTATGAAAATTATACAAACACACATTTTTTTAGAGGTAATTTAGAAGGCTGAAATTTATACATTTTTATTGTCGATAGGGGTTAAAATGCAAGAGTTCTTATATGAAGGGACGTGATATGTGATAATAGTTTTGGAAGTTTGGGTGTAATCAATCATTTTTTATTCAAAAAATAAATAATTTGGGTAGTCAAATTATTTTTTTATAATAAATTATACTTTTTCATCCCTGTAGTTTATTTTATTGTTTCAATATAAACAATTTTATTCATACATTTTAAGTCTATTTTAAAATTTAATTTTTTGTTTAATTTTTTGTTAATTTTAATTATTTTCCTCCAAGTGTTTCAAAATCATTCATTTTGGCGTCTAGCTTTAATAAAATAATCAAATTAAAACTAAATTTAAAGTATATGAATCAAATTGTTTAATTTAAAATAATATAGACAAAAAAAAATTTAATAAAATTACAAGAATTATAATGTAATTTACCGTATTTTTAAAAATATATTTACACTTTCCACTATGTTGAGTGAGCTCTCTTATTATGTCGCTTTGGACATTAAACATGTTTTTTTTTCAGGTTCTCAGCATTATATCTGTCATTTCCATAAAATGACTCTAGGTATGATGATATCTACTTTTGGACCATATCTTTGCTTCTGTAATGCTATATTTTGCACACCTCTCTACAATTCATATCATCCTTGATTATTTTTAAAATTGGTTCAAATACTCAATATCAACCTAGGCTTGTATTTTAGACAAGTTGACTCACATCAAATGAGAATTGGCCTTTAAGTTTGAAGTATAACTCAATTCATTAAAGACAACCCAGTTAATGAGTCCGTGGCCATACCATTGTTCCGCGATAAATAACTTATTAGTTTGGAGTCTTTTGAGAAATGGGTTATAATTCACTTCTCAGATTATAATCTATTTTCCTCTCTCACAAAAAACTGATTATAATCAGCTTTTAACCAAAAAACTGATTATAATCATCTTCCGAAAATAGCTTAAGGTATTAATTATTGGTTAGGTAAAAAAGAAAGGGTAAATTATAAATACATCTTGAGATTTGCTTAAGATACATATTGCGACACTTAATTTGAAAAATTACAAATGTCCCTTGTTAAAATTTGTCATTTAACAAAATTAATTAAAAAAATAAAATTCATAATTATTCTCCTATATAATAATAAAGTTACTTAAATTATTAATTGAAACATATTTATAACATCATTAAAAATAGTTAATTGACTTGATGATTTATTAATGAAAAAGCCAATTTGTTATGAATTTAGAAACATCAAGGGATAGAATGTAATTTCCAGAACTATAGAGACGATTTGTGTTTTAGTCAAATCTTAAGGAATATATTTATAATTTACCCAAAAAGAAAACATGTTGAGATTATCTTGCTTGGACAACATTTTTGGCATTACGACTCATAATTCTGATAATCCACATCATGTTATTTCTCAACGCCCATTTTAATCCGAAATATTATTATTTTTATTGTGTTTTAAAATTTAATAATATGAACTTAAAAAAAAAAAAACCAAAACATATTAAATAACTTATAAAACAAAAGTTCAGAGCAACTAAACATTATTTATTATTATCATTATCATATATAAACAGATATTATTATATTTTTTGGTATCCATTTGAATGATTCTTAAAAATCAAGGGAAGTTAGTCCAAAGTAGAAACCTATAGGGGAGTGAGTTGAGATTACAAGAAACTTCGAGGAGTATTCGATAAATACACACTCTTTTATATCGGTGGAGGAGGCTACAGTTCTGTTTGGCTTGAGCTCCTTCACTTCAGCTAGAAAAGGATCAAACTATCAGAGTAGGGTTTTTAGGGTTTAAGAGTGGCTAGGATTGGGTTTTCCCACTGGTAGGTTTCAACTTTCTCACCATTTTCTCTCTCATTTCCTCTATTTGGAACTTCTGATTTCCTCTATTGGAGTCTCAGATCACCATGTGGGCGCTTCGTCGAGCTTCTAATCCTCTCAAGTAACACCTTCCTGCATCTCTCTCTCTCTCTCTCTCTCTCTCTCTCTCTCTCTATATATATATATATATATGTATTGTATGTAGACATGCATTTATGGGTTTTGTTAAATATTTGTTACGTAGTTGCTGAAATTGCTGAACTTTGAAAGGCCTGTCCTGTTTGGTTGCTGAGAAAGTGGGGGAAAAAATAAAAAAAGTGAAATTTTAAGCCCTAATGGCTACTGTCATTTCTGGGTTTTGTTATATCTGCGTTATGTAGTTGCTGAAATTGTTAAACTTTGAAAGGTCTGTCCTGTTTGGTTGCTGAGAAAGTGGGGGGAAAAAGTAAAGAAAATGAATTTTTTGGGTCCTACTGGTTACTGTCATTTCTGGGTTTTGTTGTCTATTATTTATGTAGTTGATGAATTCGTTGATTGTTGAAAGGTCTGACATGATTGTATTTTTATCAAAAATTATATATACATTTTTTTCGGGTTTTGTACTGAAGAACAAGGGTTTCTGTTGGCTAAACGTTGTTACCGTGTTTGGTCGCTGGGATAGTGGGGGGAAAAAGTAAAGGAAGTGAAACTTGAAGTCTTGTGGCTACTGTCATTTCTGGGTTCTGATATATATTCGTTACGTAGTTGATGGAGTTGTTGAATTTTGAAAGGTCTGTTGTGGTTGTAATTTTATAAAAAAAATCTATTTTTTTTCCTGGTTTTGTTTTAAAGAACAAGGGTTTCCGTTGGCTAATCATTGGTTACCTTGTTTGGTTGCTGAGAGAGTGGGGGGAAAGAAAAGAAAGTGCAACTTTGAGTCGTATGGGTAGCTTTCTGTTAATGAAAAGATTTGGACTCATTAAGACAAATATTTCTAGTAAGTCTTTGTGAATCCATACGACTTTCGTTCTTCCATTTCTTTGTCCTGAACTATCAATTGACTTGGGTTCTTGGGTACTTCAAGACGGAGATAATTGAAGTGTTGATGTTCTTATTTATTATCATCTTATAACATTTCTAAGCAACCAAACAAAATGTTAGGCGCTCATTACTTGGAAATCAGTTTTTTGCTCTCTGTTTTACGATCTTCTTTTCCTTTTATTTATTTGCGTTCAGTTTCTTTTGGTCTTTATGTTCAATTAAAATTTCAAACATGCACATGGACAAACACATTTTATTTATAAAAAATAAAAAATAAAAAAAACTTGCAGGACTGAATCCAAGCAGGGCATTAACTCTTGTTATTGACATTCTTCTGCAAAAAAATATTATGCTGTACAGCCTGTACATTGTTTCGTTATAAACTTTATAATCCTCACCAGGGAAAAGCAGGGCCTTTTTCTATTTAATAAATTGGTCAGGGGTGAAAATAGAGTGCAAAGCAGGCAGTAAATTGTTGAGGGAGATTCCTCCCATTTTTTAGTACCTACGTACATATAATTTATAAACAATAAATTAATGCAATTTTGAATATTGGTTGCATGCCTGTTAGTGATTCATGTCTTGGTTTCATAATTGCTTTCATTGACTGCATTCAGGAATCGAGTGCTTAGCATCGGAACTTCTAGAGCTTGTTGTGCTAAATCAGAAGTAGCAAGTTGTTGTGTAGATGTCAAAGCCAGTAATGGTGATTCTCGCCTAGTAGCATCTGATGGATGCATCTCTTTGAAGAGATTTTACAGTGCAGCACATGGTTCCCCAAATTTCTTTATGGGGTGTTGCAGTTTTTCTTCACAGGCTGACACAAAAAGCAGTGCACAAGAAGAAGATGATTTGGAGGATGGGTTTTCTGAGCTTGAGACTGCAGCTAGTGCTGCTGATGTGGTTCAAGACAGCAATGTTGACGATTTAAACGAAGATCAATTGATTTCTGAACCAGAGCTCTCCGAAGAAGAAGATGATGGTGATGGTGTAGAAGAACCTCAAAATGAGCTGGAATTATTTGATACTGAGGCAGAAGTAACTGAGAAAAGACCTCCACAAAAGAGAGCTTCTTCGGCATTGTTCAAGGCTATCATGGCTGCTCCAGGTTTGTCTGTTCAAAGTGCTTTGGATAAGTGGGTTGAGGAGGGAAATGACTTGAATCGACCTGAGATAGCCTTGGCCATGCTCAACCTTCGGAAACGTCGGATGTATGGGAGGGCCTTGCAGGTAATTTGTCTCAATTCTTTTGTTGCATATGATTAATCTGAGTTAGCTTGTGTTAAGAGTATTTGTGCTTAAATCTTCACTTTTAAATTCTAGCAGTCTGTAATCTGGTTTCAATAAGTAGATGCAGTATACTTTTCAATGTATTGTGGCTCTAAATCAGGATCACAAAGTTGGGAAAACTCTTAAAAGAATAAAGACCCTTCAAAAAGTTTTCTATCTAGAAAAACTATCGTTACACCTTTATTTTTTTTTAAAAGTATACTTGACCAGAATTCTAAGTTTTACTGCCGTACTAAAGATAACACTCCTGAGGGTTTCTGTTTACAACCTTGCAACAAAGCCATAATCGCAAGTCCTAGGGTTTAAAGGATAATTTTTCCCCTTATGGAGTAAATAAAGTTTTAAGATTTTTTTTGTCCATTATTAATCAATCTTAGCCACTACTTCATGCAGTGTGGTTCTTCATGGTAATCTCTTTATATAATCGTGCAACATGACATTATACATTCCTAATAGGGTGGAAAATATGCTGCTTGTATCTTTCTTCATCAATTGAATTAGTTGTCATTCTTTTTTTAAGTTGCAATTCAATCTTGTTACTATTCTCTTTTTCCTTTTCTTATTTTTAATACCTTGAGTCTTTATCAACAATCTCTCATCACTCTTTGGGCTTCAATCTAGCTTAGTCAATTCAGTTGTATCCATCTTAAATTTTATAAGTGTTTTATAATTAAACCCCATAACTTGATGATTAATTGAATTGTCTTCTAAATTGCATACAATTTTCAGTGCCCCTCCCCGACCCCATAGATTTAAATTTTGCTCATTAGTATGAATTTTCGTCATTCCCCCACTTTTCTGGCGAGAGATGACTGACCTCTTAGTTGTTAGGATAAGTATAATAATAGTTTTTCAATATCTTTCTGACTTCTTTTGCTTCATTTGGTTCATAGGAATGAGTTAGAATGGAATGGAATAATCATTACTTAAACTCACCTATGGAATGATCATTCCCTTACAATGTTCAATGACAATTCCGTTTGCATTGTATTTTTCACTATTTTTTTTAGTCAACCAAACATAGGAATGAATATTTTGATGGAATGACCATTCTATTCCGGTGAACCAAACACTACCTTAGAGTTTAGTAAACTCGTGAGATTAAAATAGTACCTTATTTCTTGCAAGTTGCAATATTTATCCTTAATGTGTCGTACATGTGTCTCATATCATTGTCCATACTTTATAGAAAGTGAGTATTTATAAGAAAACATAATGTCACTAAAATCTGATCTCAACAAGTAAACTTGCGTGCTGCACTTTTGCATGTATGATATAACACCTAGTGTGTGAGGAAAAAGCACAAGAGCAAGCACTGAACTGTTCTGTTATTCCATATTTGTGCTTCATATTTTGCAATAGCTTGCTTCGTATTTGTTTACCTAAGATGTTGAGAAATGATTTGTTGTTAGTGGCTGACCATCTTTTGCTACCCTTTTTTATACTGATTTGTCAAAGACACGGCCCTTGTCATTTTTCAGTTTTGTTCATAGTTCTTTGGTTTTGCAGCTCTCAGAGTGGCTGGAGTCAACTAAGCAGCTCGACTTTGTTGAGAGAGATTATGCTTCTCGCCTTGATTTGATTTCCAAGGTACGTGGTCTCCAAAAGGCCGAGAACTACATTGAGAAGATCCCGAAATCCATGAGGGGAGAAATAACATATAGAACTCTTTTGGCTAATTGTGTTGCCGCAAACAATGCAAAGAAAGCAGAGCAAGTGTTCAACAAAATGAAAGACCTTGAATTCCCGATCACAGTCTTTGCGTGCAATCAGTTGCTCCTCCTATACAAGAGACTCGACAAAAAGAAAATAGCCGATGTGTTGTTGTTAATGGAGAAAGAGAATGTGAAGCCAACGCTCTTCACGTATAGAATCTTGATAGACACCAAAGGCAAATCTAATGACATAACAGGGATGGATCAGATTGTTGAGACTATGAAAGCTGAAGGGATTGAACCCGATTTAAACATACAAGCAATATTGGCTAGGCACTATGTCTATGGTGGGCTCAAAGAAAAAGCCGAGGCTGTTTTGAAGGAGATGGAAGGAGGCAACACGAAAGAGAACCATTGGGCTTGCCGTGCTTTGCTTCCTCTGTATGCTGCTCTCGGAAAGGCCGATGAAGTGGGGCGAGTTTGGAAGGTTTGTGAGTCTAATCCCAACCCCGATGAGTGCATGGCTGCCATTGAAGCTTGGGGGAAACTAAACAAAATTGAAGAAGCCGAGGCGGTCTTCGAACGGATGTTGAAAACCTGGAAAAAGCTATCTTCAAAGCATTATTCAACGCTCTTGAAAGTTTATGCAAACCATAAGATGTTGGCGAAGGGAAAGGATCTTGTGAAGCGAATGGCAGATAGTGGGTGCCGGGTTGGCCCATTGACATGGGATGCGCTTGTGAAGCTCTACGTGGAGGCTGGGGAGGTTGAAAAGGCCGACTCAATTCTACAGAAAGCTGCACAGCAGAACCAGATGAAGCCGCTGTTCAGTTCTTACATGGCGATTATGGACCAGTATGCAAACAGAGGCGATGTGCACAATGCCGAGAAGATGTTTCATCGGATGAGACAATCTGGGTACGTGGGTCGGCTTAGGCAGTTCCAAACTTTGATCCAGGCTTATATTAATGCCAAGTCACCAGCCTATGGGATGAGAGAGAGGATGAAGGCAGACAATATTTTCCCAAATAAAGCAGCCGCTGGGCAGTTGGTTCAGGTTGATGCATTTAGGAAGTCGGTGATGTCGGATTTGCTCGACTGAGCGGTGAGGGTTTTAAGAAGTTCCAAGTGAATCAGAGTTATGTTGTTTGGGTACTTATTTTTTACTCTGTTTATACCAAACTAGTAGGGATTTACTTGTAGGCGGAAACATTTTTGGATTATGCTTTTTGCTGTATCTGCTGCTATTGAAGCTTTTTAATATGTCAGTTCATATGTCCAAATCCACCAGATTGATTTTGCTGAGTTTTTATAACAAATTTGCTACCACATCTCTGTTATTATTCACAGGGAGATCATATGCCCAAACCCCGAGTGTGTGATCCGAGTGTGTGATCAGATTTAATAATTATCGATATTCGATTAATATAATTTTTTTAAATCTTTTTGATAAAATTAGTATTCTTGATGAATTTTATACATTGAACAGTTTAAGGGACCTTTACTCTAATTGTAAATTAGAGCTCATCCCTAGAGTTCAACAAGCACTGACAATTCTGTCTGGGTCTAAATATAAAAATTTCTCGTGTTTAAACCTAAGATGATATGACAGAGTTCATCTAAGAAACTCGTATATTACATAAAAATTAAATATTAATAATTTTATAGTTGAGTTGACATAAAAACTAAATATTTAGTCATTATATATTTTTTATGTTTTAAACAATAAAAAAATAATATTTTAAATATTTTACGTGCATTTATATTATGTTTAATGGATAATATAATTTTTTATTTGATTTTACTTAACGAAAATAGATAAATGATTTAAATTGAAAATAAAAATAAAATGAAAAAATTGGTTTAAGATCCCTGCCCAACTTTTGATAGGATGAGAGGTCCACAATAATATTTTTTGATACCTAAAGTCTCTTAACCTTAATTTACGTTATAAAATACCTAATTATCCTTCTTTATAACATAAATTTGTTTGGATTTTGGCAAACTGAATGTTCTATTGCTGACTTCACGGTGGAGATTTTGGCACAAACTAACTTCACAGTGGAGATTTCGTAGGAATTTTGCAAGTGTTATAGTGGACTTGACGATAGAGATTGCTATGATCGTGTAAGTGTTACAGTGGTGTTGATCGTATAGATTTTTTAGTGGAGTTGAATCAAGTATGTTTTTTATAAAGGTTCTACATGAATTTTGATTTTTATTTTGAATTTTATGTAAGGATTCCGATTTCATATTAGTTTTTCGAGTGTAATTTTGCATTAGGTTTTTGTTTTCAGTTTTGATCAATTTAAAAGAGAAGCTAGCTCAGTAAAGTTGTTTTTTATTTTTGGTGTTGATTTTTCATTCTCTATTATTGATCAATTTTAGAGAGAGGCCAACTTGATAGAGTTGATTTTGATTTTAGGAGTTCATTTTTCATTCTCTGTTTTTTGATCAATTTCAAAGAGAGTTGACAGTGGAGCTGATTTTGATTTTTAGAGTTCATTTTTCAAGCTCTTTTTTTCATCAACATGCTTATCAATGATAAGTTTTGTTGTCTATTTTTTCAAATCAGAGAAATTTCTTTAAACCAGAGATAAGTGTAAATTTCTTATCATTTTTTGTTCTCTGTTTTTCTGCACTTTTGTTGGTATAGTCTAGAGAAAATTGTAAGTTTGTTATTATAATCTAACGAAAATCACAGAGAAAATTATAAGTTCATATGGACATATTATTGTAAGTTTCTAATACAGATAGAATCTCAGAGAAAATTGTAAGTTTGTACTTCAGTGAAAATCACATAGAAAATTGTAAGTTTGTAGTTCAGTGAAAATCACATAGAAAATTGTAAGTTTGTAGTCTAGTGAAAATCACAAATAAAATTGTAATTTGTTATGGACATGTTATTATAAGTTTGTTATTTATTTATTTTATTTTATTTTTCTTAATTGAATGTTTTGTAAGTATAACAAATCTTCTCTATGAGTTTCTCTGCGTTTATACGGAATAGTTAGCATTTTTGTCAATTTGATGTTAATGTGTTTTTGTTTTTGTGATCTTGAAAATTAATATAAGTTCTTACATTTCCTTAAACTTTTATTTGTAGTTCCGAGAAAATTATAAGTTTGTCATTCACTTTCAGTTTGTAGTTCAGAGAAAATTATGAATTTGTGGTTCAAAGTGAATATAAGTTTTTGTTTCTCTGAGCAAAAGTTACTTTTTGTGTTTTTTCTTTCAGTTTAGATGGACAGTACAATTTTTTTGTTATTTTGAAGGTGTATGTAAGTTTGTAAATTTCTCTGAATTTTGATATGAGTGTAATATTGCACAATCACACAGAGAAAATTGTAAGCTTGTAGTTCAATGAAAATCACAGAGAAGCTTATAATTTCATAATAGATCTTCTGTGTGATTTTTGTCTATGATTATATTTAATAGTTAGCAGTAAATTTCTCTGTGATTCTCTCCAGATTCATTAAGTTTTCTTTTATTTTGTTTTTGTTATCTTGAAGGTGAATATAAGTTTGTAAATATCTCTGGACTTTATTTGAGTCCAGAGAAAATTATAAGCTTGCTATTATAATCCAGAGAAAATTATAATTATTATAAATTTCTCTAGACTTTTATGTTGTTCTTGTGAATTGTTTTTATATTGAACAAATTATTTTTCTTGTTTTTTCTTTCAGTTTTGATGGACAGTGCAGTGTTGTTGCTATACAAATATGGGAATTATACTATTGTCATTAATGTTTCATGTGAATTGAATTTTGAGGAATTGGTTGGCATTTTGTGTAAAACATGGGAGAATTTAAAACCTGAGACGATGTGTATTTCATATTCTATTATATGGGTCATCTGAATTGTATGGTTCGAAATAATATTAATTTTCTGAATATGTTGAGGGTTGTTTGTGCACGTGGTGTTGATATAATTAATGTTTCAGTTATTAAGTGCAGTATTTATGATCAAGAGGATGAAGTGAGGTCTAACTGAGTAGATGTTGTGCATGGTGAATGTGATAGGCTCGTGGATATTGAAAGGAATTTACTCTCTAAGCTTTGTTCTCACCAAGAAAAGGTGTTATTGTCAGTTGGTTGGCGAAATAATGTTACGAGTGTTAGTCAAAAGTTTGAAAGTGGTGTGGTTGAGTTTCGTACTGTTTTATGCAAGTATACTATTCAGGTTGGTTTTTCAGTTTATGTATGTTAAAAATGACAATTTGAGAGTTACGGCAGAATGTGCATATAAGGAATCAAGGGGATGCATATGGCGTGTACATGCTTCAGTTAAAAAACAAATGGGTTCTTTTACATAAGAACTTTGAACAATGAACATACGTGTGGTGTGGCGGTTCGTACTAGTAAACATGCTAGTATGACTTCCAGCTTAGTTTCTGAGCTGATACTTGAAGAGGTAAGTGCAAAACCTTTAACTCGTCCAGTGAATATTGTCAAAGAAATAAAAGACAAGTGTGGGATCTCAATCAGTTATAATTGTGGTTGGTTGGGGGTTAAAAAAGCAAAATGTAGTATATATGGAGATTCTTGTTTGTCATTCGATCAATTACGGAAGTATTTTGATGAGGCATTGAAGAATAATCCAAGTAGTCAGTCGTTTTGAGTTAGATTTTGAAAATAACAAGTGTTTCAAAAGAGTGTTTGTGGCTTTTCATGCATGCATTGCTGGTTTCAAATATTGTCGGTCATTGTTGTTTCTTGATGAAACATTTTTGAAAGGACGATACAAAGGAGTTATGCTTACTGCGACAGGGAAAGATAGAAATGAAGGTAATTGTAAATATATCTAATTTTATGTAAGTATGTGAATTTTCTATACATGTGAGAATTGAGTGAATTTTCTATTTTTGTGGTTATGTTTTGTGATTTTTCTCTGACACTTTGAATTTTCTCTGGTTTTGGCCACTGTGTGAATTTTCTCTAGTTTTGGCTACTGTGTGAATTTTCTCTAGATTTTGGTCAGTGTGTGAATTTTCTCTAGATGTTGTCATTATGTGAATTTTATCTGTAGTTAGTCACTAAGTGAATTTTCTCTAGATATTGTCATTATGTGAATTTTCTTTATAATTGGTCACAACGTGAATTTTCTCTGGATGTTGGCAATGTGTGAATTTTCTCTAGAGTTGGTCACTAAGTAAATTTTCTCTGGAGATTGCCATTGTGTGAATTTTTTCTAGATTTGGCCACTATGTGAAGTTTCTTTGGATGTTGGCAGTGTCAAATTTCTTTGGTTGTTTATTGTTCTAATTTTCTCTGCATGTGTATATCTAATATGCTTGTTCTTATTTGTTTTGTACGTTTTTTTCCTACAGCTTTTGATGTTGTTGATGATGAAAATAAAGACAATTGGTGTTGGTTCCTTGAACATTTATATGAAGTATTAGGATCGGAGAGGGTGATAAGTTTCATATCAGATCGACATTGTGATATTTATGGAAGGAATTGCTAGGCTTTTTCCTAATTGCTATCATGGATTTTGTCTTGAACATCTAAAGAGAAATTTGAGGGATAGGTTATCATGTGGAAACACAAATTTGGTTAGGGAAACGATTGTGTCCAAGTTTTTAGAATGTGCATATGCGGCAACAAATGCATTCAATTTCAAGTTAAATGAATTAAAGAGTGAGGGAGGAGACATTGTGAGTGTTTTCTTGAGAAGTTTACCATATGAAAATTGGAGTGATGCATATTTTAAGGGGAAACATTATGGTGAGATGTATTCAAATGTTACTGAGTCATTCAATTCATGGATACGAGAAGCTCGACACTTGCCAATAACAAATTTGGTGAACATGATACGGTTGCAAATCATGAATATGAGATCTGATATGAGGCTGCTCTCTAGTAAATGGAATAAAGTTATCTGTCCTCGTGTGGATAGTGTATTGGAGAAGGTTTTATGGATGGGAGGACATGGAATGTAAGTTTATCATCTGATAATGTCTTTAAAGTGCATTGCTTTCCTTCGATTATGGTTGATCTTGGGTTGAGAACTTGTTCATGTCGAAAATGAAAAATAAATGAGTATCCATGTCAACATGCTGTTGCTGCAATTTTTAGGAGTGAAAAGAATTTGAATTCATTTGTTGAACCATTTTTTCATGCTAATATGTATCGTCAAGCATACTCGTTTTCGATTGGCCCAGTTCCAACTGTCGAAAAACTTGTGTGTAACATTGATGATGTTATAATTTTACCTCCACTGAGTAAGAGATCAACTGGGAGGCAAAAGCAGAACAGAATTGCTTATACTTGAGAGTTTAAAAGCGTGATAAAGTGTAGTCGATGTGAGAGTATTGGTCTCCATAATAAGAGGATATGCAAGAAACCCTTGTTAAATAGTTGAGGATAATACATTTTATTGATTGAATAATACATTTGATGATTACTTTGTGTCTTTTGTTTTGTGAAATGTATTTTTTGGACAGTATGTATATAATAATACCAATCAAATTCATCCAGAGAAATTTTTCAATAGTAGTGAAAATTACTTTTTGTATTGTGTTTTTAGAAACATCCTTTGAGAGTGCCTTTATAATACTAGTCAAATTCATCCAGAGAAATTTGCCAAAAGTAGATAAATGTACTATGGGCATTGTTTTTGTTGAAATGTGCATTGTGTTTTGTGAGGTCAAATTAATCTAAAGAAATTTGCTAATAGCAGAAAAAATTACAGTGTGCATTGTGCTTGTTGAAACATACTATAGGCAGTGTGTTTATAATACCAATCAAATTCATCCAGAGAAATTTGCCACTAGTAGCGAAAATTCTCTGTGCATTGTGTTTTATGAGGTTAAATTCATCTAGAGAAATTTACCAATAGCAGAGAAAAATACTGTGTGCATTGTTTTTTTGAATTTGATGATTGTTTTGTACCAACACAGTGCATTACAGATTATGTGATCATATAGGCACCCTCTTGGCATGATACTAGTTAAATTTCTCTATGAATTTTTGGTAACTTCATACCAATCGAATTTATATAGAGAAATTTGCCAATAGAAGAGAAATTTACTATGGGTATTGTGTTTGTTGAAATGTGCATTATGTTTTGTGATGTCAAATTCATCTAGAGAAATTTGCCAATAGCATAGAAAATTACAGTGTGCATTGTGTTTGTTGAAACATACTATAGGTAGTGTGTTTATAATACCAGTTAAATTCATCCAGAGAAATTTGCCACTAGCAGAAAAAATTCTCTGTGCATTGTGTTTTAAAGCTTCAAATTCATCTAGAGAAATTTGCTAATAACAGAGAAAATTACTATATGCTTTGTGTTTTTTGAATTTGATGATTGTTTTGTACCAACATAGTGCATTACAGATTACATGATCATATAAACACCCTCTTGGCATGATATGAGTTAAATTTCTTTGTGAATTTCTAGTAACATCATACCAGAGAAATTTCTACAGACAATTTTCTCTATGTGGATTGTATTGACAATCACCACTTAGCATGCATTATAAAAAATATATATATTTAACCATTGATAGCTATGAAATTTACATTAGTCAAAAAAAGATATATACATATATGTCAAACGTCATCATTCTTTCAATGTATGAAAAAACAAATTGAAAGTTTATTCATAATTACATTGTGTGCATTGTCTTCCTTTCACTAGTATGCCTTCACTATTATACTTTTGGTTATTCTTCTGGTGGTATTTAAATTGGTTCTGTCTATGACCGACCAACTTCGATCGCAAATCTTTCTATGATTTCTGCCCTCATCAACCTTACATCTTGTGTCGCCAATTTTGAGCTGATAGGTTCATGGTTGCTATATTGTCTCATTATGTAGCATACAAAGAGACTACAATCCACACTGCATATAAATTATAGATATAGTTAGTTTTAAGAAACATTCAAATTAGATTATCTTATTTATAGATGTTGTATGAAACTTACGAATCACTGTCTTGTAGTGGAGCATTGTTGGCATATTCAAAGTCATAATTTGTGTTTTGTGAGTCTATTAATTTGAAAGAGGGTTGTGATTATGCCTCTCTTTCAAGGCAAGCTTTCAAAAAATTCTACACATAATCTTGCTGCAAAAAATAATTTTTAAATAAAAGAGAAATTTACACACAAATTAATGGAATTCTATGAAAATTATCATCACATAAACATTATTATGGATTAGAGAAATTTGCACTGGTAGCAATTAGCTTGCATCTTTAATATATTTGTCTTGTGCATCATCCCTCATTGGCTTTAATGAGTTGTAAATTGTCTTGTTTGTCCAAGATTAGCAAGGTCCAATGATTTACATCTGTTGACTTCTCATTGCCCCTGGTATTTATTGGGAAATGGAGAAACACGTAGTTCCTTCATGCTGTTTCAAGATGCTTGTCAAATAATGAGACTTGGAAAGTTTGATTTTCCGTCATCTTGATGAAGTTTTGCGGTCAGAGAAAATCAAAAAATGTTATGAAAAAGTTGAAATGACAGGAATTTAAGAAATATACACACAGAGAAATTTTAAATGCACACAACTAGCTAGAGAAAATTAGACTAGTGATATAATTGGCTTCAAGAAATATTTTAACAAGAGAAAGTAGTAAGTAAATTCCAGAGAAAATTAAATAAAAGAGTAGTAACAAACTAAGCTCATGCATATGGAAAAAAATGAAATTGGTTGTTATCCTTTCTCCTTTGGTCAACAAATGGGATCTCTCCATAGCCATCAATGATCTGAAAAATATCATTTATAATTGTAACATTGGTTTATAAAGGCTGATGGAACATTATAGAGAAATTTTGATGAAAGACTTACATTGTTGACAATTTCTTTTTCCTTTATTAGGTTTCTAATATCTTCAAAGGTAATGAGATTCAACTCACTTGTCCAGATTAAAGCCCTACAAGATGACAAAGAATGGATTTAATAGTTGTTAATGCAATATAAGTTAGTAAATTATTGTTTGTTATCTTTTATTTTATTTGTTGTACTTACTCGAGTCCAGACACATTTGATATGTGCTGCAAGATGTCTTTTACATGTTCTTTTACCAATTTTGAAACCGGTAGAGTTTGTGGAAAAATCCAAGATTTTCTGATGCTTGTTGGTTGATGCAAGACGAATTCATCGGCATCAAGTACTTCTTTGTCTTGGGTGGTTTGCTTTGTTTGCTTTGCAGCTTGCTTCGAATCTCTAGTCACCTTCGCAACTTTGGGATACTGAAATTCTGGATTTTTTGCTTTTCTTTCATTTCATTTGTCTTTAAATTCTTTATCATTGATGTAGGATCTTTTTTCACTGTAGACAGTGAAAATATTAGTAAAAGTTAAATTTCTTTGAAGTAACAGATCATATTTCAATATGTTCTTGCTGGGTTGTTGGTTGTTGTTCCACTTCTATTCCAACTATATACAGTGAAAATCAAACAAGCCCCAAAAATCAAATAAACAAATAGACAGAGAAAATCAAATAAGCAGCAGAAATCAAACTGGCCAAACTAATGTGGTCAGAGAAATTTAACTTCCAAAGAAAATTACCATTGATAGAGAAAATTGTAATAAATAGAAATTTCTCTGAGTTATATTGACACAAAAACATAACTTTTCAAACTAATGTGGTCAACGAAATTTAACTTACAGAGAAAATTACCATTGACAGAGAAAATTGTAAAAAATAGAAATTTCTCTGAGTTATGTTAACACAAGGACATAACTTTTTGTGGCTCAAGATTTTCATTGACCTTGGGGTTGAACTTGTGTTAGTGTTCGGTAAGGTTATGTTGCTAGTTTGATGGATAGTTCTTGAATTTGTTCATGCAATCTAGCATTTTTAGTTTCAAGCTCTGAAATTGAATACTTCAACTGTTGAGAATTGTTTTTGTATCATCTTGTTTCTGAACCTCCAACATCCTTAGTTTTATTTGGTTTGTGTTGTCTCTTTCTTGAAGTTTTGAGTAATGTGATGTCAAGGTTCTTATTGCAATGTCATTTTTTGCAAGTAATTCATTCCAATTTTTTTCTTCTTCTATTTTGGATTTAGAAAATGCCTTTAGTCTTTGATGTAGATCAGCAATTTGGGCATCCGTTGGTTCCTTAGATTCTTGAGGCTGATGCATTGTTGAGCCACAAATGCTATCATGATGTTAGTCTATCAGCTCATTATGTTCTTCTTTATCACTTTCTTCATTATTTTCTTCTTCTTCTTTAGATTCAGTGCCTTCATCTTCTTCTTCATTGTCTTCTTCTTTCTGTTCATTTTCTTCTTTGTCTTCTACTTCTTTACTTTTTTCTCTGGCTTTCGCTTCTGCACTGCTTGTTTGATCTTCTTCTCCATTGCTTGCTTCTTGTTTTTCTTTGTTGCCTTCTTTTTCTTCTTCAGATGAATCTTCTAATGTCTCATTGAATTTGACAATTGCCTTTTTTGATTCTTTCTTCTTCTTTTTACCAAAACAAAACTCTTCTAATGGGTTTTTAACTAGCTCTTTGTTATTTATCTGTAATAGGAGGCTCTTTTATTAGAGAAATGTTAAAAATTCACTGAGAGAAAAAATTCAAATAAGGCAAATAAAATTCATCTAAATCATACTAACGGGAAATAAACTTCAGAGAAAAATATATGGGCTAGAGAAAACTACAAACAATGAGATAATTTTATGAGCTAGAGAAAATTATGAAACAAGCAGCATAATTTAGATATCAGAGAAAATCAATCAGGGCATATAAGTTAATGTTACTATAATTGTGTTAGAGAAATTTAGATTCCAGAGAAAATTCATTACAAGGGCAGAAATAAACAGTGGTAATCAAAAAGCAACATAAATTGAAATTTCAAATAAAATTGATCTCAATTAGTCAAGACACATAAGTTATGGGCCAGATAAAATTCATCTAAATCATACTAATGGGATACAAATTTTAGAGAAAATTTTATGTGCTAGAGAAAATTACACACGAGGACAAATAATTTTATAGGCTAGAGAAAATTATGAAACAAGCAACATAATTTAGATATCAAAGAAAATTAATCAAGATAGATAAGTTAATGTCATTATAATTGTGGTCAGAGAAATTTGAATTCCAAATAAAATTCATTACAAGGGCAGAAATAAACAATGTTAATCAAATAAGCAACATAAATTGAAATTTCAGAGAAAATTGATCTCAATCAGTCAAGGCACATAATTATGGGCCAGAGAAAATTACACATAAGGAGAATAATTTTATGGGTCAGAGAAAATTATGAAACAACAAACATAATTCAGATATCAGAGAAAATCAATCAGGACATATAAGTTAATGTGTTACAATTGTGGTCAAAGAAATTTGGATTCTAGAGAAAATTCATTACAAGGGCAGAAATAAACCGGTGGTAATCAAAGAAGAAACATAAATTGAAAATTCAGAGAAAATTGATCTCAATCAATTAAGGCACAAGGAGGGAAACAAACTAATGGTCAGAGAAATTTTGGAATTTCACTGAGATTTCAGTGGCGATAGAAATCTTACATGTCGATGTGCAAGAGAGTGGACTGGTGTCTTATGCAGTTGTTTGGTCAAGCTTTGCAAGCTCCACTTGGCACATATTAGGAAGTCAGTTGTGTTACTGTCTTCCTAGTCAATGATATTCGCATGTTCACATAGCTAATATTGTGATGGAAATTAAAGTAATTAAATTTTGCTAAACACACAAATTTGTAAGTATCATAACTGTAAATTTGAATGGAAATTATACTTATCAACAATGCAATGACACACCCCGTAACTTTTTCTAGAGTTTTGTGCAATGTTGTGATAGATTGATCAATGTTGATGTGATTGCTTCTAGCCAATCATACTGCCTCATTAATACAAGAGGTTCCACGTACTTTATAAAATCCCACCCTATTGAATTCCCTATTTGTTGCAAAAAATAAGGTGAGACACAAGTACAAGATAACAATGATTACTACATCTTTGAAGTCAGTTGGTTTCTTGCCTTTCATTGCTTTGACCAAGGCATTCTTAAGAACAGGACCAGTGAGCTTTGTGTTCTTTGGGAATCTTATCCTTAGGAATGCAGTTTTTGACTTTTTTGAGTATCATAATGACATGACTCATTTTCCTCATTACAAACCAAAAATCAAGGTCATGTCATTGGTTGTAAAGGTCAAGTTCTTTTTACCAACTGTGAATGCTTTCGTTTTTTCATTGTAACGTTGGATTATTGCACCTACATCATCATCATCAGATTTTCTAAAGTTCCTTGGATCCATTCTTCCAGTAGTTAGAGCTTGGATCAAATACTAGAATGGGGTCTTTTGAAGCTCTTCAAGTTAGTTTGAATTGAATTTAAGTGTTTAAAAAAAGGAGACAACAAATGAGAGGTTGAATCGGTATTGAATACGGTAATGAGCTCTCTTTCTTTGGAGTTTAATAGGTTTTTTCCCCCTTGAGTTTGAGTCTTTTGAAGTTGGGATATTCATCTTGATGCTAGTTGCTTTATCACCTTGGACTTGTGTGTTTTGGCGAGAAGTTTGGGGTATTTTGCTTTTTTTTGATCTAAGATTATAAGAAGATTGAGAGAGTTTCTGTTTCTTACTCGGTGTTTCTAGTGTTTTCCTGCTTTTATGTTTTGCCATTTCCAAACAATGATGAAAACATAAAGATGTCAACATTAAATCCCAGAGAAAATTGAACATGCTAGAGAAAATTATGTTAGATAATGTCTCAATGGGACCACATAATTAAATGTGGTGTTATCATTTATAAGAAGCCTACAATTTAAGTGATTCAATTTAGTTAATAGGCTTAAGGGTATATGTGTTATGGACCTAATGTGTAGATACTAGTTGTATAATTTCTATTTCTATGAGGGGCAGAAATATAAATTAAAACATATTGGTTAAAGTTGGTTTTCATTCCTTTTGAACTTCCACAACCTTTCAGTTTTGAAAACCAATTACAACCTTTAAAAGGTTATGGTCCCCATTCCTTCCCAAGTGGAAAAAAGAACACTGCCATTTTTCTTAATCCTCTCAAGGAGAAACATAAGGCACAAAAGGGGAAAGGATTAGAAGGCAATAACATAATCAATAACAAAGAGTTTATTGATAATCACGCTTCCGTTTAACCGTTCATCAATGGATTCAGGTATGTCATTTTGTCTTGATTTCTTGATAATACACATGGTAAATGATCCGAAGTGTAAGGTTTATGTTCTGAAATTTATGTTTACAATTGGTATCAGAGCAAGCATATCATGTGTCTTATCAGAATTGATATGCTTTATTCATTCTATTTAGTTTCCTGGAATCAGATTCTGAATTTTCTTATGGATGTAAATTCTATTTTTTCCTGTTTTGTTCTGTGAAAATGGCAATCTATTTTCTGGAATTGTAAAATGATTCGGTGGGCAGTTTTTTTTTTTTTTTTTTTTTTTTCTCTCAAATGGATGAACATCATGTATTTATATATAGATATATCTTGCGATTTGATCGGTTTAATTTTGAACATTATAAAAAAAAAAAAAAAAAACTATTTGTTTTTTTTTTTTGGATCCGTCAATTCTATTTATATATGTATGTATATAATTGGGATTGCTGCAGATTATATTATATATACGGAGTCACAACTTTAGAAATCTTTAAATTTAATGTAATTTCATACAACGTCTACAGAAATTTAATTTTCTAACATTCTCAATATAAGTCAATTCAAATAAGATGTCACAAAAGTGATCTCTCTTGTCTAGATTGTTTTATATGGAATGTTTTGATGTTCATGTCTGTGTATCTCATGCGGGTATTTATCGGTCCAAAGACATGATTAAGACTTGGCAGAATTATACACACATTTTGTGGTGATAAACATGTGCCAATTGTCAAGAAAACCTAATGTGAATAATAAATCCATCAAAAGATAGATTTGTTATTTGACATAACTTATTGTCAATGTTTGATCATTACAACAAGAATATCACTTACAGTTAATATCACTACCCAAAGGCTTGGTATTAATGTTGTGCTAGGTATCTTGAGATGTTGTCATTAAATTAATTTATTTAGAGATTATCTGTTTGGTAACTTAATGTGCGCATAATTGTTCTACAACCTTAACCTCAAGAATCTGTGCCATTAAGGCGATCCACAAGAGAAAGGAGATTTCCAACTCTCATAAGTGGATAGAAGCCATGAATGAAGAATATAAGTCTATGCAAGACAATAAAGTTTGGGAACTTGTCTCATTACCAGTTGGTGCGAAGCCCGTAGGTTGTAAATGGATATTTAAAACCAAAAGGGATTCAAATGGTAATGTGGAGAGGTATAAAACGCCTTGTAGCCAAAGGCTTTACTCAAAAAGAAGGAATTGACTTTAAAGAAACTTTCTCTCCAGTTTCTTCGAAAGATTCTTTTAGGACAATTATGGCGCTTGTTGCATATTTTGATCTTGAGTTGCATCAGATGGATGTCAAAACAGCTTTTCTTAATGGTGACATTAAAGAAACAATTTATATGGTGCAGCCAGAAAACTTTGTGTCAGGAGACCCAAAGAATATAGTTTGCAAATTGACTAAATCCATCTATGGACTCAAACAAGCTTCTCGTCAGTGGTACTTCAAATTTCATCAAGTTCTCACTTCGTATGGTTTTGAAACTAATGTTGTTGATGAATGTGTGTATCACAAGTTCAGTGGGAGTAAACACATATTTTTGATTTTATATGTTGACGACATATTGCTTGCCATAAACGATATAAACTTATTGCATGACACCAAGAGATTTCTATCTAAGAATTTTGACATGAAAGATCTTGGTGATGCTTTCTTTGTATTAGGAATCGAAATACACCGATATCGTTCTCGGGGTATTCTGGGATTATCACAAATGAGCTATATCGAAAAAGTACTCAATAGATTTGGCATGCAAAATTGTAAATCAGGTGAAACCTCGGTTGCTAAGGGAGACAAGTTTAGTCTCAGCCAATGCTCGAAGAACAGTCTTGAAATTCAAGAAATGCAGAAGATTCCTTATGCCTCGGCTGTAGGGAGTCTAATGTATGCTCAAGTATGTACGCGTCCGGATATTGCGTTTATAGTTGGCATGTTAGGCAGATATTTAAGTAATCCTGGCATAGATCATTGGAAAGCAATCAAGCGTGTTATGCGATATTTACAGAGAACAAAGGAATACATGCTCACATATAGGAGATCGGATAAGTTAGAGGTCATTGGATATTCCGACTCCAATTTTGCTGGATGCCAAGACAGTAGGAAATCCACATCAGGCTATATTTATTTGTTAGCTGGCGGAGCAATTTCTTGGAGGTCTGCAAAGCAGACGCTCATAGCTTCATCCACCATGGCCGCAGAATTTGTAGCATGTTATGAGGCATCAAACCAAGGGATATGGCTGCGGAATTTTGTCACTGGGTTGCGTATTTTGGAAGGCACTGAAAGACCACTTAAGTTATATTGTGACAATAAGTCTGCAGTTTTATATTCCAATAACAACAAGAGCTCGACAAAATCAAAGCATATTGATATCAAGTTCCTAGTTGTAAAAGAAAGAGTGCAGAGTGGACAGATTTCCATAGAGCACATTGGGACAAACTCCATGATAGCGGATCCACTTACGAAGGGACTACCACCCAAGGTTTTTCATGAGCACACTGCTCAAATGGGTGTTGGTCTATTTGAGAACATTCTGGTTTAGTGGGAGTTTGTATTTATATTACTACTTTATGTCAGCCTTGAGTTTTATCTATGTAATTAGATTAATTTCTGCAGAAATGAAATATTCAGTTTATTACGCTCTGTTACGTATTGTGAAGTATTGATCTCAATAAAGTTAAGTAGGACCAGTTGGAAATAGGCATGTATGGATCACATCACATGTAATTTCCATGCTACGCATCCATGATTGATCTATGTCATTTAGCTGTATTAGTATACGTGACCATTGGTGGGTCGAGTTACGATTGATGTAACGAAGACCGCTTTGATCCTATATTAATATAGTTAATGGACAAGATTGTTTGGATACCCTCAAGTTATGATAACAAATTTACGAGCTCACTAAAGTTAAGCACATTTTCCAGGATACATATGTGGTCCAGTGGGAGATTGTTAGATAATGTCTCAATGGGACCACATAATTAAATGTGGTGTTATCATTTATAAGAAGCCTACAATTTAAGTGATTCAATTTAGTTAATAGGCATAAGGGTATATGTGTTATGGACCTAATGTGTAGATACTAGTTGTATAATTTCTATTTCTATGAGGGGCAAAAATAGAAATTAAAACATATTGGTTAAAGTTGGTTTTCATTCATTTTGAACTTCCACAACCTTTCAGTTTTGAAAACCAATAAATAGAAATTAAAACCAATAATGGTTAAAGTTGGTTTTCATTCCTTTTGAACTTCCACAACCTTTCAGTTTTGAAAACCAATTACAACCTTTAAAAGGTTATGATTCCTATTCCTTCCTAAGTGGAAAAAAGAACACTGCCATTTTTCTTAATCCTCTCAAGGAGAAACATAAGGCACAAAAAGGGAAAGGATTAGAAGGCAATAACATAATCAATAACAAAGAGTTTATTGATAATCACGCTTCCGTTTAACCGTTCATCAATGGATTCAGGTATGTCATTTTGTCTTGATTTCTTGATAATACATATGGTAAATGATCCGAAGTGTAAGGTTTATGTTCTGAAATTTATGTTTACAAATTACACATAAGGGAGAAAACTAAGGTGGCCAGGGAAAATTATAAATGTTAGAAAAAATTAGACACTGAAAATTAAATGTCAGAGTACTAATTGTTTTCCTGTGGAATACATCTTGCCACAGAAAATTTCCATTTCCAGAGAAAATCAACAAAGCAACATAAACATGCCAGAAAATTTTTCAATAATTGTTAAAATTACATATAGAAGTAAAATATAACCATAGAAAATTCAAAAAAGAAACATTTATCTAGCAAGCACAGAAAATGAATATGACATAGAAAAGTAAACATGGCAAGTTAGAGAAAATTTCCATTCCACAATTAACAAGATAAAATAAACAAAGTAACGTAAACATGCCACAAAAAATTACACAACATTGAAGCCAAGAATTGAACAAAATAAACATACCAGAGAAATTTGCAAAAAAGAAATATAAATCTAGCAAGCCACATAATATTAAAATGCCAGATAAATTTACACACACAACTAGAGAAAATTGAACATGGCAGACAAACACAAGGGAGAAAACTAATGTGGCCAGAGAAAATTATAAATTCCAGAGAAACTTAGACACTGACAAGAGAATACTAGGTGTTTTTGTGTGGAATACATGTGGCCACAACTAATTTTCTTTCCCATAAAAAATAACCAAAGTAACATAAATATGACAGATAAATTTTTAAAAATTGCTACAAATTACATATAGATGTAAAATATAGCTTGAAAAAATTCAAAAAAGAAACATAAACCTAGCAAGCACAGAAAATGAAAATGCCAGAGAAAATTACACAGTCTAGAGAAAATTACACATTCCAGATAACATTTCCATTTCAGAGAAAATTTTCAGTCTATAATATTAAAATGTCAGAGAAATTTACATACACAACTAGAGAAAATTAAACGTAATAGAGACACATAAGGGAGAAAAGTGATGTGGCCAGAGAAAATTATAAATATCAGAGAAACTTAGACACAGACAAGAGAGTAATATTATATATAGATGTGAAATATAGTTAGAGAAAATTCAAAAAAGAAACATAAATTTAGCAGGCACAGAAAATGAAAATTCTTGAGAAAATTACACATTCCAGAGAAAAATAGACATTCCAGAGAAATTTACAGAGCAGAGAAATTTACAGACAAAATCACACAAACATGTTCAAGAATAAGATCAAAACAAAGAGAAATAACTTTTTTCAAAATAAACATGTCAGAGAAAATTCAAAGAAGAAACATACATCAAGCAAATACCAGAGAAATTCAAATGCCAGAGAAATTTATAGATAAAATCACACAAACATGTTCAAGAATAAGTTCAAATTCATGTAACTTTTTATTACGAAATTAAAACCCTATTTAATGGAAGGTTAATATAAAATGCAATTAACTGTGTTTCCAGGAAAAAAACTTACCAGAGTTAGGAACGCTAATTACAAATTGATATGCCTTGAGATGAATATGCAATGTAACGAAGATGAACTGAGATGACGATGAATAGTGAAAACAAGGTCAGAGAAATTTGTGAGGAAGGAATGAGAAAGATTTTTGCAGAAGATAATGAAACTTTAATGTTGATGATGAAGATGATATTGAAACCCTAATTCTGTTGTTCTCTTGCTCGTGAAGATGGTTGGATATTTGGAATGAAACTCAGTTGTCGGAATCCAGTTTAGTTTCTGTATTGATTTGTGAAGGGTATTTTGATCCATAAAATAATTAAAAATGCACGCGATATACTTGAGGGACCTGATGCATCACCTTTTTTTTTTGGTGTCCTCTATCTTCTAAATTACTATTATTAGGGACCTTAAAAAAAAATTCTCAAAAAAAATTATGGTTTAAATTGATAAAATTAAAAATTGAGAATTTGTTTTGTTACAATTGTCAAATTATTATTATTGTTATTTGTAATTTTTCCAATCCATTACATTTTTTTTAGATGGATCCAATCTATTACATTAGACTAAGGCCAATTTTGGAAAGTGATTTTCTTTTTGGCTTATTGATTTTTTTTTTAAATATACAAAAAAATAAAATAAAAATAAAGAGGTGATATAACTCAAATAAGTCAATAAACTGACTTTTTTTCCTAGTTATCAAATTAGGCCTAAATACTATCATATTATAGAATCAAACTAGCATTATTGAATTTATAATCAAGCTCTATGTTAAAATATATATAGAGAGAGAGCGAAGAAAAATGATAATTCAATAATTATTTCACAAAATAATTAAAAAATTAAAAAAATTAATTATTAAATTTTATCAAATATACTACCAATCGTAATTTAAAGAGTTATTTATACAAAGACCTCAAAACTATTAAAAATATCACTTTGACCCTTTAAATTATGAAAACGTACAAATAAATCTTTTAAACTATTAAAAAGTATTAATTTAAGGGGATTTTTTTTAGGGTCCATGATATTAAGATTTTATAACATAAAGGACATTCAATATTTTTATAATATCTAAGGTCCCTTAATATCGATTCGGAGACATTCTCTCCAGAGAAATTCTAGACTTTCCAAAGAATTTCTCTGGGTTCACACTAGAGAAAATTGAAATTTCTCTGAGTCCAAACTAGAGAAATTCAGAGAAAATTGAACATCATATAGAAAATTAAACAAGACAGATAAAATTAAACAAATTTCTCTGAGTTTGTTTTATTGAAATTTTATTGAGTTGTTTCAGTAAAATTTCACTGAGACAACTTAGTGAAATTTCATTGTGTGAAGACCCGATCCAACTTTTCGCCTTTTGTTTGACACCGTCAATGAACGAAGGTTACATCTCATATTTAATAAGTTCATCAATGTTATGTTAATAAATATTATCTATACTTTGCCATCCGGGGTAGACCTATAATATAACAATAATTGATAATCCTCTTCGAGTGTGTCAAAAATGAAACTCATAAAGATGTATATTTTTTCTTTAGGCGAAACGGATCACACCATCGAACTCAGAATGTCGAAATTAGTCAACGGTGATTAAATGGAATTTTTCTTGAAACGATTTTCGGACAGGCTGGATGTCCGCGCACTGCATTTTATCCAAGCAGTGCAATTTGTGGTGGTAAAATCAGCCACCATGGCAGTAATTTCTTGGTGAGGTGAAAGATATATCCACCTCACTCCCCTTTTTACCACATACTTCACCATTCAATCCTAGCTATTGATCCTACTTACCCATTCCTTCCTATATATATCCTATATGTGCAGAAACTTCATCTTCTTGCTGAAAATCTGTAGATTTAAGAGAGAAAATCAAACACTTTCATCTTTGTTCTTCAAGTTTCAAGTCTAGGTAAATTCCTCTCTATATCTACTTCAATTCTATAAGTTAAAGCCTTCATTTCTTTCCTTTGATTTCATGTTACAATGAACCATAAATCTAAATCCTAAAATACAGATTTAGACTTTATTTCCTCCCATTGATATCATGTTGCAATGAACCATAAGGCTAAAGCTCAAAACAAGGATTTTACCCAATAAACAGTTTTTTTTTTTCCTTAACAGACAGTCTACTTTGAAAATTCATCAAACAATATTTAGGCCACTTTAACTGTTGATTTTTGGACCAAAGTTAAATTAGAGTGTTATCTTTCCAACCCAATTTGTTTCAACTCGATCCAACGGCTAGATTGTTGTGGAAATGATTTTTTTAGAAACTGCAATGGATTTGGACCAGCTTTGTTTTACTGCCATTTTACCCTATTTATGAGCATTTTTGGGAGACGAGTCCTTTATGAAAAAGTTTCATAACATCTTGATTGATAACCCTGTAAAATTTCAGAATATTTTAAAGTGTTTTGATTAGGATTTTAGCCTCTGATCTAAAGTGCTGCAAACTAAGAATTTCTGGACCATAAGAGAAGGACCCCTTTTAAATTGTACACTTTGGGATTATGGTTTGAATATTTATTTCATACTTAGAATTAATTCCTAGACCTACTATAATGTAGTTTTTCATACGTTGTGTTTAGATCTCGATTCTGGTTGATTTTACCAAACTTCGTGTACATTTAGGTGAGCTTATGCTTACGCTTTTTACATGTATTTGAATATAATGATATGCTTTGATCGATGAATTATTTTGGAGGAGTTGACTCACACGTATTGTCGACTCACACGTATTGCTTATATAACATAAAGGACATTCTAGACACAAGCCGACTCACACGTACTGCTAACGGGATTAGCCGACTCACACGTATTGCTAACGGGATTAGCTAACTCACACGTATTGCTAACGTGAGCTAACGGGATAAGCCGACTCACACGTATTGCTTATATACATATTGTTTTTATGAAGCCATGGTTATGACTTTGTTATAAAACTCTTGCAAATGTAATAACGTACATTTGAACGGAACATCCCGGACGTTGGGGGAAATTAAAGATACCAACGGGTGAGGCATTATAAGGGTGATTGTTGGGACGCGACCATCGTCTATTGGCATGATTATGACCACTTGATATTAGTATGGGTAGCTCCCTACTTCTCTGGTAATATATCCAGTAGAATGGACATATGTATGTATATTTTGATATATATAAAAGAGCATTTATTTTGTCTTTTCAGCCATTGGGCTTTTGAATATGAACAGTTATGCTTGAAACTTGAAATATTTATGTTTGAACCGTGGCAAACTTGTAAATTGTGTAAATATGTTCTTACAAGCTTTATAGCTCACAGGTGTGTTACTAACCCATTTCAGGTAAGGAGAATGCTTAGTGGATAACCAAAGGCCTATTTTTGTGGTGTCTCGTGGCCTGTGATGGATTATAGACTTATAGTTTTATATAAGTCATGTATTACCTCTTTTGTTGGCATAGGGTCAAGTTATTGTTGTAACTTAACTTTCTTTTATGACTTGTATGACTTATATAGCAACGCTCTAGTTAAATGTAGTTAGCTAGCATTTGTGATGATTTATTTATTTGTTCTCTAAACTAGTTAGTAATAGGCCTAGGGTGCGAGATGAGGCGCTGGCCGATCGCGATTCCGATTAGCCCTTATTTCGGGTTGTGACACATTGAGTGTACCGAATAAACAAAACAAACAGTATAAATGCATACATATACACATATGTGTTGACCTTGACATCTTCACCAAACTCATATACTAGCAAAGGGTTTTTTTCAAACTCATATTTGTGTTGACTGAAGAATTTTGGGATAATCGTGCCGACGAGGAAGCTTCGGTCTTCATCTGATCCAGCACTACCGTCGATGTCTCTTTCTCTCTATTTGTTTGTTGCTTGCAAATCTGTGTCTCTCTCTATAGGAAAAACGATGAAGACCAGTAGGGAGCAGACAGTGACGCCAGAGAGTTATTAAAGCAAAGGTCCACTTGGATCTGAACGAATGACGATGATCTCTTCAACGGCGAATTTTGCAATGAAGTGGTTATAGTCCGAAAAGCCGGAGAGAAGAGCTATGATGTTGTGGCCATTAGCAGTGAAGAAGACGAGAAGGAATAGAGGGTGTAGAGGAGACGCGTCGTAGAAGATTTGAAAGATCGCAACTGTTGCTTTAGAGAGAGAACATTTTAGAGAAAGAAAGAGGCATAGAGAAGACAGAGAGAAAGGAGAATAGGTGAATTTTGTAGAGGAAGAGAGAGTTTAGAGTGAAAAAGAGAAAAAAGAAAAAAGAGGTTTGATATGGGTGTGGGAGTTGAGGAGACCTTATACATCATAAAATAATATTGTGAATAATGAAATAGAGATTTTAGACTAATTTTTCCTTAATTTAATCTCCTAAATTATAAAAATATATATTTTTTAATAATTCAGGAGATCTTAGGTTAATAACCTTAATTTAGAAATGGTGGTGCTACATACACCAATTAATGTACTAATTAATGTTGGTACACTAATTATGATATTATTATTGACCTCACTCATTAATTACATTACAAATATTAAAAATATCTTAAATTATGCCACATTATCAATTGGTACACTACTTAATATACTAATTGATGCATACAATATTATTCATTTAAAAAAAAAATTAAAACCCTACATCCCCACCATCTCCCAGTCACGTGATGACCCTTTACTAAAATCTCTCGCTCAGATTTGTTCCTCTCACACAAGTTAGGGAATCGAGGACTCTTTACACTTTTTTCTCTCTCATTTTTTCTCACGCTTCTCATCTCTCTCTCTCTCTGGGGAATCATCGAAGACATTGATCGATTGTTCAAGGTTTGAGCAAAAACATTCTCTTCTCTGCAATCTTTCCGCACATCTGATTCATCGTAAGCTCTCTCTGCATCTAACTATGTCTATCTATTATGTCACATATGTAGCTCACAATACTTGGGTATTCAATTCATTTTCTGTGTGACAATAATAACCCAATTAATTGAATTGAATTTCATTCACAGAATCAATCAAGTCTCATGTTCCACCAATTAACTTGTATTTGTATTTGAAACCGACATAAAACCCTAGCACTGTTCAATAGTTTCAATTGGTGACTTATGGATATTGTTGGACCCATTTACTAGTAAATTTATTTTTTTGGGATAATTGGTTACCTAACACAGATCATGGTTGTGTAACTGTGATGGGTCTATTGCAATTGGTTAACTATTAAGTATTTTTATATTTCTTTATCTGCAGAAGTGTATAAAAAAAAAGAAAAAAGAAAAAAAGAAAACCCAATTTGAATTTGGGTTTGAGTTGCTACACTTGGGTTGGTTAGTGGGTGGGGAGTTCGAGATGTCGGTGAGGTTTCATGTTGGTGGGAAAGTGGTGGATTCTGTTGATTTGTTGAAAAAGAGACATTGGTCATGGCGCTTAGATGTATGGCCTTTTGCGGTACTTTTTGCTGCTTGGATAGTCACGGTACTACCTAGCTTGGACTTTGTGGATGCTGCAATTGTTCTTGGTGGCCTTGCTGTTCTTCATATTCTGGTGTTCCTCTTTACGGGTTGGTCGGTGGATTTCAGATGCTTTGTCCAATATTCTAAGGTATGTGATACACTAAAATCTGCTGCAAACAATTATATATGTTATTTTTCTAATGTATCATTCTAGAATTTAGTTTTGTTATATTGTTATTCTAAACGCTAACTTTAGTGCCAATAAAGCTTCAACTAGTTTTGTCCCTTCTTTGATAATTTTGTTTTTGAGAAGTTGATGATGGAATGAGAAACAATTATTGGCACTACAGATTAATTGAATCTCATCATGCCCTGAAAAAATGATTTGAAATTTCATTATAACAACCATGACAAATCAAAACAAACAAAAGGCACAAAAAAAAAAAAAAAGATTTCAAATAAATTTTTTAACTAATTAAAAGTTCAGCAACAATTCATGAGATCCAAACCAGTACTCAATTTATAGGGGAAAAAAAACCGAATTTCTGACTTTGAAGTAGGAAGATTATTTGTAGGAATATGTTTTATTGGCTACATTTAGTAAAATTCTTCGTATTCAGTTATATTTGTAGTAAGAAAGTAGTGAATTCAGAAATATAGTATTTCCTGCCAATAGCAACATTTAAATTACAGTAAAGTTAATTACAAATACTAAATCATGTTTGTGGGTTCAACAAAATTCGCTGGTAGTGGCAATCATTAAAAACATTAGTTTGCAGAATTTGAGGTTGAACCATTCATTTTTGCAAGTTTTTGTGCGTTCTATGTTACTTCGTACGTACCTGTTTGATATTGTCATTTCATTAAGTGACATCTTACACTGACATCCCATGCCACCTAAACTGTGTTTGTAATTTGAGATTACACTTTTTTTTTTTTTGGACAAGTTCAATTTAAAGTCAAACTTGAAAGGAGTGGTGTTGGTCAACTGGACACATACTCGAATCTGGTGCCAGCCGAATAGAAGCAAAAATTGCTATGGATGGTAGTGTATGAGTCCAGTGATAGCGTTGTTGGATCAAACCCAAATAGTTCACAATTTGGCCTGTAATGTTTAAACTGGCAATATAGAACTTTCGTTAGAAGTAAATGCTTCAGTTTATAGGGTCGAAAGCATTCAACTAAGGCTTACAAGTTATGGTTGAACAATATCTCATTAATATCATATTTGGTGTTTTTTTGACAGGTTAAAGATATTCATCAAGCAGATGCATGCAAAATAACTCCGGCTAAATTCTGTGGTTCTAAAGAAGTTGTGCCACTTCATTTTCGGAAGGTTGTCTTTTGAGTTTATATTCTTAAGTTCTATTTTTTATTTATTATTATTATTTTTTTGTGGATTTTGTAGAGCTTACAACAAATCTGTTTGTATTTTGAATTTCCATTTTTTGATTGCATGATGCCATTGTAGTAGTTTTTGTCAATTCATTAAAAAAAAATCTAATGTGTAAAAAGAATTTGTAAATCTGCATAATGTAATGCCTCTGTTATTTCATCTTTGAAAATGTAGCAAGTGTGTGTGCAGTTACGTCTGTTTATCTCTAAAGGTCAATAAACTACATTTCACTGATCAAGAAGATTGACAATACATAGCCTTGTTATTGACCAAAAGCAGTTTTTATTTTTTATTAATTGCAAGAGATGTCTTGGAAGCTTTTTACTTTAGACAAGAGTGTTTCAGTTGTGAAAGTTGATCTCTATCCCTCATCTATGTCTTCTATGCGTCAAGATGAGGTCCCATTCTTCACATTTACCGCTGTTCCCAGACCTTACTCTTTTAACACTTGTATACTTTCTAAATAGTTAGGCGGAGTAAGCTTTAAGATGTAGTAAGTGCCTTGTGGTCAAGATCATTTTGGATTAGATTATTCTTGATAGTTAGTTTCAAAACAAAGTAAGCATAGCGATTGAGGATATCCTTTGGCGACTGAATGAGAGGTTTCAAAAGATGGAAGGATATATTGTAAAAAGTGTTAGAATTTCTTTAGAGATGGCTTAAGCGGAGAGGTTTACTCAATTTTACTTGGCGTTGGCAGGAGGGGTTCACTCTCAAACTCTGTCTTTTTAGGTTTTTTGGATGGAGCTCATTCTACTCTTCAATCTTCACCTTTTGTATATCTCTAGTAAACTCATCCATCAATCGGAACTCCCATAAAAAACTGCCAGGAAAATTTCCAAAGCCTGAAATTCCCTTCATCACCTCACCCTATTTGGATGATTCACTAGTATCCTCAATCCCACTGCCTCTCCCGTTAAGAAGGTTGAGAGCACTGCCACTGACTTGCAGAAAATAGTGGCTGGAACACTCTGGACACTATAGGTTTTAGGTGTGGGATTACAGGCCAAAGGGTAGAGGAGTAGGTTTGGAATGATTTGATTAGATAGGGTTAAGTGGTTCAAATCAAGGTAGTTGTAGGGTTATGAACAGTAATCAAAGAATAAGTTTTGTGAGAAAAAGGAAGAGGAAGAGGAAAGCGACCCCCCCAAATTCGGATGGCACCCCTATATGTCATTCTTTCCTTGGATAATTTGAGAGGCAGGTTTTGATGCTCCCCGATGGGCGTTTAATGTTTCTGTGGGTGGAGGAACCATGAATCATTTATCGTTCATTACTTCATTGTTTGTGATAAGGACTTGTGGAGTTCTGATTTTAAGAGCCCATGGGGTTATGGCACCCAGTCTTACTACTCTAGTTGGGTACTTGGAAAGCGGGGCTGATGTGTTCGGTGTGGTATGTTTGTAGGTTATGGAATCTACATACTTTTGAGGAAATATAGACTGCGATATATAGGTTTGAAGATGTCAATCTTGTTGTTACTTATTAGTTTTGAATTTTGAGAGGGAAGTTTTGTGGATTTTGTTTTTGTTTTTCTTTGGTTGATTTCATTGGCCACTCCAGCTTTGTGGGAAGGGTTTTAGTTTAGTTTTTTTTTTTTGGTATCTGTGAATTTATGTCTCTTTTGATACCCTTGGTGGATTATTTTTTTTATTCATTAAGAAAAAAAAAACTCTTGGTTTGTCCTTATAGATGCTACCTGTCCTTTTATCAAAGACTTAATGAAGCTGTATGCAAATTTTCTGTCTAGACAAACGAAAATAAGTGTTTTAATATTCTCTGTTTTAAAACACATTTGGTTTGCACAGCTGGCAGGTTCTTCATCCTCAGTGGAGGAAGAGATTTATTTTGATTTCAGAAAGCAATGTTTCATCTACTCAAAGGGAAGTCAGACCTTTTGTAAGCTTCCTTACCCTTCCAAGGAAACATTTGGCTACTATCTCAAAAGTACTGGCCATGGTTCTGAAGCAAAAGTCAATGTTGCAACTGAGAAATGGGGACGCAATGTGTGGGTTTCTATTCCTTTTATTGTTACATCTTTATTTTTTGAATATTTGTAATTATTTGAATTTACTTGATACTTATGATTTTGTGAATTTAAACTATTTCCATACTAGAGAATGAAGATTCAAGATAATTTTTTTCCTCCTGAGAAAAAGTTCTATAGTTGCTTCTTTCAACTGGAATCTGTAATTATCACTATTTAAATGGGTTGCTTGATTTCATGGGCGTATTGCCTTTTACTAAACCACTGTGCTCTGTTGAAATGTAATATTGCTATTTTTTACTACCACTTCTGCTGCATTGGGAAGCATAACACTTAACTGCCCTTTATACATTCTTGTGGTGAGGGCTTTTTAATCTTGATTTTTTGGTGGGTCCAAATATTTATGAATAATTTTGAAGCTTATTTCAAAAACCACCTGATGTAGGAAGATGATGTACTCGTGCTTAGGGATGGCCATTTTAGCCTGATCCGCGGGGGCCCGCTCATACCCACCCCAAATATGGCGGATTTTACCCAACCCAACACTTATGCTGGGTGGGGGTGGATTAAATTTTGGTCACCCGCGGTGGGGGGCGGGTATCGCCTCCCCCTATCCAAACTCAACCCGATATAATTAATAATATATATGTATATATATATATATAATATAATTAGATATCAGAAAGAAATACGAAAAGTCTATAGCTCTGTTTAAATATAAATAAATAAAAAGCCAAATTGTCATTCCCTTATTTTGTTATAGGAAATTATTTAGTGTGTTAAGGATTAAATGGTTCTCAATTTTTTTGGCAATTTGAAATGTGGTTGGGTATCTGTGGGGGCGGGGATGGGGTTGAAAAATTTCACCCGTAGTGGGGTTGGGGTTGGGGCGGGGGCAGGGATAGGGGATGACAAACCCGCCCTGTGGCCATCCCTACTCATGCTACTCCAGAGATAAAATTACTAGATCATATGTTGCTTGATTAGTATATCTAGATTAATTGCCTAAGGTGCATGTGGTTGCTTTCTCCCCCTCTTGCTAATGGGCCTTGCTTTGAGTCTTCTCTCTACCCTACTTTTGATGCATTTTTTTTTTGTTTATGCACTTTTCATTGGCACATTAGTTCTTTTTTGGTTGGGATATTATGTCAGATTGAACCGACTTATTATTTTTCTTTTTCCTAGTTAGTAAACCTATATCTAGTTACCTATTGAGTACTTTTCTCGTTATGGTTAAACAATTTTTTCTTTGGGACCTTGGTTTTTTCTTTTTAGTTGCTTGTGCTTCTAATATGGATGTTTCTTGGCCATGTAGCTTTGAGTATCCTCAACCCACTTTCCAGAAATTAATGAAAGAACACTGCATGGAGCCTTTCTTCGTATTTCAGGTTTGTTCTGATACAAAGTTTGCCTTCATAATTCCCCAGTCTGATTTTCCCTTTCATTTTAGCTTTCCATTTTGGTCAGTTTTTTACTCTTTTCACAACCTTATTCATTACTTCTTCTTACCTTTAGGTCTTCTGTGTGGGTCTCTGGTGTTTGGATGAGTATTGGTATTACAGTTTGTTCACCCTATTTATGCTGTTTATGTTCGAGTCAACAATGGCAAAAAGTCGGTTGAAGACTCTGACCGAGCTTAGACGTGTAAGAGTGGATGGCCAGACTGTAATGGTGCATCGTTGTGGGAAGTGCGTTATCTCAGTAATGTTTATTTTACTTTTTTATCTTGTTTCCCTCCTACCTGTTTGCAGATTTTTTGTGCTGACTTTTGACTACTGAGGATTATAGGTGGGTGAAACTCTCGGGGATGGATCTTCTCCCTGGGGATGTTGTGTCTATTGGACGCTCTACTGGTGAGAATGGAGAAGATAAGTCTGTACCAGCAGACATGCTTATATTAGCTGGAAGCGCTATAGTAAATGAAGCAATTCTCACAGGCGAATCTACTCCCCAATGGAAGGTGGTTCCCTTTTCTGTTTGCTCATTTTATCTGCTGTTGGTCATTAAGCTTTACTAGTTTTGGATCTGATAACTGAAGGTTGTTTGTTCTTGTTTTGTGGTGGTTAGATGTTTGTATTTCTGCCATATTTTTGTCACTTTATGCTTTTGTTTTTCTTGTTTTTGTTGTTCTGCTTGTAATTGTTAGTGTTTTACTGCAAATTCTTTTTGTTATTTCACCTGAGTGTTAATTTCTTAGATTAGAGATGTTTAAGTTTTGCCCTTTTGCCTATATTGTTTTTGGTTATGTGGTTGACTTAGGGTGGGGTTTGGTGGATTAAGAGAATGTATAGATCTTCTAAATTTTTCACGGTTTTCCTGTACCATAAAGTCAGTAACTCATTCGTTAAGGAGAGTGCATCTGTGTCTTTGTTAGTGTGGAAATGTTAAGGATGTCTATATACATTGATAAGATCTGCATCTGCAACTGACTTTGCATTTAATTGTTTAGATGGTAGCTATGCTGCATGTGAAGCTATTCTGTATTTGCTTATTGGTTGTATGATTGTATCACTAGATTTTTCTAACTCTTCAAAGCATGACCATCTTTTCAGGTTTCGATCATGGGTAGAGGAGCTGAGGATAAGTTATCAATTAGGCGAGATAAAACCCATGTTCTTTTTGGAGGGACAAAGATATTGCAGCATACCCCAGATAAAGTTGTTCATGTTATTGATTATTTTTTTTCTTCTCTCATTTTTGTCTTTCAATGTTAAAAATCTTCTCATTACAATTCCATTTTGTTGCTATTTTTTCTCATTGGAGTCAGAGCTTTCTTATGAAAACCCCTGATGGTGGCTGCTTGGCGGTTGTTTTACGAACTGGGTTTGAAACAAGCCAAGGAAAACTGATGCGAACTATTTTATTTTCTACGGAGAGGGTATATAACTTTTGATACTTAGTTGGGTTGGTCAGCTTTACAAAGTTACTCTATGACTACTCTGTTTCTGCTTCCCTTTTGTGTAGTAATACTATCATACTTGTTATAGGTAACTGCTAACAGCTGGGAAAGTGGGCTCTTCATACTGTTCTTAGTTGTATTTGCTTTCATAGCTGCTGGTTATGTACTTAAAAAGGTATATAAACTTCACTAGTACGGCTCCCGGATAAGGCAACTTCTTCTCCATGGTTCATATTGGTGGAGTGATGCTTTCTTCACTTCTGAATGGTAATGAGGATGTCTTTGATGCAGGGACTGGAGGATCCTACAAGGAGCAAATACAAGCTTTTTCTGAGTTGTTCATTGATTATTACTTCTGTGATCCCACCTGAGCTGCCAATGGAATTATCTATAGCTGTTAATACATCTCTTATTGCACTGGCACGGCGTGGGATATTTTGTACAGAACCTTTTCGAATTCCATTTGCTGGGAAGGTGGGTAGTGCAAATTTCAATAATTTTCTTTGATTGTTAGTTGACATATGAATGCCCCAGTGACCCTATGTTACATGGACTTCGGTACGAATATCGGTTGTAGGTGTGTTATGGATTACCCTTTGTTGCCTTTTAGTGAATATCTTGACCAGTAAAAAAAAGGGGAAAAAATGTTTCTTGATTCTGTAACAGATAGCAACAACCAACAGCCTCTCATATGAACTAATATTTGAGTTTTGTGGAATGCCTACATGCTATTCATTGTTGGTGCATCTGCTACTCAGTAATTAATATTATGTCAGAATGTGGTGCCATGACTAAAAAAAGTTAATAGACCATTATCCACCTCAAGCTTCTGCCTATGTTTCCTGGTAGTTTTTTGTGTTGCACTTGGAGTTTTTTCTTTGGAGTACATTTTTTTGTAGCTACGTTTTCTTGTTTGCTTCCTTTCTCTTTTCCTTTCCTGAAGAATTCATCGTTCTTTGCGATGTATCTTGTTTCTAGCATTGAATACAAGTCCTTAACTGCAGAAAATAATATTTGTCAATAAAAAGGGGGAAAAAAAAAAAAAACTAGAAAATAATTAGTTCAAGTTCATAAACAATAGTGTGTGTTTCTTTTTTCATTTACAGTCGTGTTGGTGCTGTAGTTTACATAATTTATATTTCTGTTTATTTTTCTATATCCTCCTGCAGGTTGATTTATGTTGTTTTGACAAAACGGGAACACTCACATCTGATGACATGGTATGGCATTTTCAAGTCTAATATTTTATGCTTATTTGATTAATTGACCTTTCATTTATGATTTTATTTTTTTTGCCATTATACTTGTGTTTTTCTGGAGTTTTCTCGAGTTGTTGGATTGACTGACTGAGTTTAGGAATAGATGTTTTTTTCTTAAATTTTTTTTTCTGTTACACTTCTGCTTTCAGGAGTTTTGTGGAGTTGTTGGCTTGACTGACAGCATGGAGTTAGAAACAGATATGAGTAAAGTTCCTGGCCGCACTGTGGAAATTCTTGCTTCTTGTCATGCTTTGGTGTTCGTGGACAACAAGTTGGTATGAATGAAAATGCGCACCAAACTTGTACATTAATTTGTGAACAAATCTGCATTGTTTTAAACATTTTTTTGATAAGGATTTTATAAAAGAGGCACCAAGTGGATGCAGCCAGTATACATGGAGAGAAAAGAAAAAGGTTTATTTTAAGGAGACTGCAAAATTCAAAAATTAATTTAAGGAATGCACTCCATCTGAGAACCAACTATACAAAAATGCTAATATTCTACTTTTTCCACCTAAAAAAATGGATCTTCAACCCCCTTATGAGTTCTATTTTTTCACTTTCCCTACCACCAAATAATATACATCAAAGCAAATGGCACCAAAGAGCACACCTTCTTCTTTTTATTCTCCATTCTAGATCCCCTTCAAGAATGGACAAGATCCATCACATTCTTGGTGAAGTCCCACTCAATGCGGACCTTCCCTAAGATCAAAATCAAATTATCAATAGTTAGAATTTTGCCATGCATAACCTACCCCACAAAAAATGCCACCTTAGTTGGAGCCTTAGACCCAAACTCCTTCCCAAGAAAAAAAGAAAGATCAATGTTGACTGCTCTAGGCTTTATAATAGGTTATTACTTTAAAGCTTCCAAATTTTGATCTCGTCCAATGCACCCTATCCTCTCCCCCTCCAATGTGGGGAATGGCATAAAGGCAGCCAAGAAGATCCACCAACTCCCCACAGAACGTAATATCCTAGAAAATTTGACTTATCTTTTTTGAGCACTAAGGTAGTCACTAATATCAGTTGTCCAGCATATTATATTCTGGGGCACTGTCCAAACAATAAAGTCTTTTTTTTAAAAGAACTGGACATGTCAAAACAAAATGACCTGGGTGAGAGGCTTCAGTCATATCAGCCAAAAAATTATTACTAGATTTGATTGACATTTCTCGCGTATCCTGCAGGTATTGTTTAGATTGATTTGATGCAGGACTGAACACTATCTTTTATTGCATTCTCTACATCATGAGCAAACCAGTCTTGTCTAATTGTAACTTTTTTGTACTGAACTGCCTTGTGCTTAGAGGCAGCTACCGAATACATATAGAATCCTTGTTAAAAGTTTATTGAGCACTGAGAGTTTCATATTTCAGATCTCTAATTGGAACTTTTTTGTACTGAACTGCCTTATGCTTTAGTTCCTATATCATTCATTGTTGCTTGTAGGTCGGTGATCCTCTTGAGAAGGCTGCACTTAAGGGAATAGAATGGAGTTATAAATCTGATGAGAAGGCTATGCCGAAAAAGTAAGCAGCAACATTAATTGTCGCTATTTAATTTGTACACAGTTATTGTTTGTCTTGGTCTTTACATTATATAAATTGTTCCAATCTTTAATCTCTCTTGCACCCTTGATTTCTTCTAACTAATGTTATTTATCACTTTTCTTATTGTAGTTAGGTATCTTCAATGTTTTACTTATAAAAAGAAAATGTTGAGGGAAAAAATATGCTAATGGACAATATGAAAGGCTAAATTTTTTCTTTACTTGTGAAACAAATCTGAATCAAAGGCCGACTGCCCTCATTAATGCAAAGGGAAACATATTTCCAGCTCATTTGCACAGATACAGACCCGAACACATATGTACAAGTGCTCCGGCAGTGCTTTGGGCGCTAAATGTGTTGAAATCTGATGCTCCTCCACTCTTTCTCCCTCTACTGCTCCTGCTCTTGCTATGTGAATCAGTCACCTAAGCAAGGAGCACCATTTTGTTTCTTTTCCATTGAAATGGTCGAAATGTTTACGTTTCTTAGGAAATCAAAACGAAACATAAATGAATACTGAAATTGCATTGTTTCCACTGAAACATACCAAAATGCACCAAAACACATGGGATAAGTGTGAATATTTACTTTGTTGCTCGTTTGATCGATAATAACTCCAGTTCCCCTCTATTTGTTGTCTTGCATATTTAGGTTACATGGACTAGAAATAGTGACATTATAGTTACTTGTGCAGTCTATAATTCATTGTTTAATGAATAATTGTTTCCATCTCTTGTTCATCTTTCACTTCATTGGTTTTTGTAAAACGCTATTATGTTAAGTTTTTCCCAATCCTAATTTTATTTTCAACAATTTCAGGGGAGGTGGCAATGCTGTTCAGATTGTGCAGAGACACCACTTCAGATCTCGCTTGAAACGCATGGCAGTTGTTGTTCGTGTTCAGGAGCAATTTCTTGCTTTTGTGAAGGTTATCTGGTTGCCTGTTTTCTTTTCCCCCTTACTTTTAGAGTTTGCGTTGATGCACAAAAGTATAATTAATAAATAGACGTACTACATTTTAATAAACATTACATGACTTGAAATTTTGAGAAAACATTGTAATGGTTCATATATTTTAGTAAGGTTTGCTATCATTTCTTCCTTCCAACAATAGATCGAAGCATTTCTTAAAAATGTGTATCATTTACAGTAATTATGCTTTTGTATTTTTTGAATTGCGTTTGTAGTTGAATTTTTACTTTCACTTGACTTCATTTTTTGGTCCCTGCTTCCTGTGCAATTAAATGGTTATTCAGTTTAGGAAACATGCCATTTATCTGTCATTTTTTTAATTGGATGATTACAAAAAATATGTCTACGTTTGACTAAACTTAGATGCCCTTTTGCTTGTTGATAATGTCCAGGGTGCGCCAGAAACCATTCAGGATATGCTCATTGATTTACCTTCATCATATGTTAAAACTTACAAGAAATATACACGTCAAGGAGCTCGAGTTTTGGCCCTGGCTTATAAGTTTATTCCAGAAATGACAGTAAGAGTTCATTCTCACTTTCTGCAAATTCTTTTGGATGTACCATTGATGTTATGTTAGTCAAACACACACACACCCACACACACTCTCTCTCTCTCTCTCTCTCTCTCTCTCTCTCACACACACACACACACACACACACACACGCGCGCGCACGCACGCACTTACATACAAACTCTCACAGACACATTCATGCAGACATACAGTCAGAAATACTCAAACAGTGCCCTTTAAATTTTTTTTTACACTCTTCCCATATGCTTGTGTCTATTTTTAAGTTGCCATGTTCTATTTGTTTACTGCATGTAGGTCAGCGAAGCTAGAAGCTTGGATAGAGATGTTGTGGAGAGTGGGCTTACTTTTGCTGGTTTTGCGGTAAAAAGCAGCTGCCATCTTTCTCAGTTTCCTTTAATTTTGAAATTGTGTACAAACTTACTTTAGGAAATTTATATCATTTTGCTGATGAGATGCTGCCGTATTTCATTTTTTAATACATATTTTTGCTAGCTTTCTTGTTATTTGATGCTTTTATCTGAATTCCAGGTATTTAATTGTCCTATTAGAGGAGATTCGAGCACTGTGCTGTCTGAGCTGAAAGCATCGTCACATGACTTGGTGAGTTTGTGTTTCTTTGGATATAGCATGATTGATGTCTTCTCTCAAGCAAAGCTTTTGACTTCTGATTTTGACACTTCAGTTAATGCAGAAGTTATTTAATTGTGGAAATTAAAAAAATTGAAACATAAAACATGTGTTAGATTTAATATAGAGTGAAGCATAAATTCTGTCAAGAGAATCAAATTGTTTATGATACAAGTAGTAATCATACATAGTATTAATTGGATTTTTTACATTGAAGAAATGGTTGAGGTGATGTTTTAACGAGAGAAATGTCATGGCAATACTCCAAATATCAGAAGTGTAAGCTATTAGGAAGGCGAACGTTAAAATTGTGTGTATTATATTCAACTGAACCACATGTTTTTTTTTTTTTTTTTTTTTTAAAAGTTTACATTTGCAGTTATATTGCACTAATTTTCCTTACAGTTTACTTTCTGACTTGTAGACTGCAATTGTATTTTAATGGAACATGGTTCTTTCAGGTGATGATCACTGGTGATCAAGCTTTGACAGCCTGCCATGTTGCTAGTCAAGTTCATATTATTTCAAAACCAGCCCTGATTCTTTGTCGGTCAAAGAATGGCGAAGGATATGAGTGGGTTTCACCAGATGAAACTGAGATTATTGGTTACAGGTAAGGTTTAGTTGTAAGACAGTAAATTAAGTTCTCTCTCTCTCTCTCTCTCTCTCATTAGCTCTATGTTAGTCCTCATTTTGCATATCCATGTAACTTGCTTACCATAAGGTTCGTTTGTCATTATATTCCATGGCTCTAATGTCCTTTTACTCTTGTTGGCAAAAATTTCTTTTGATCGCTGTTTTGACTTACTATATTTTATGATTAATTTTTTAGGTAATCTTTTGAAATTGTTATTTTAAATTATTTACAGTGAGAAAGATGTTGAAACTTTATCAGAGACTCATGATCTCTGTATCGGGGGTGATTGCTTTGAAATGTTGCAGCGGACCTTTGCTGTTTTTAAAGTCATCCCATATGTGAAGGTTCGTACTTTTTGCCATCTGCTAAACACTTACTTGACAATGGCTTCTTTGTGACAAATTATGCATTGTTTATCAGGTGTTTGCTAGGGTTGCCCCTGAGCAAAAGGAGCTCATCATGACTACCTTTAAAACAGTAGGGAGGATAACATTGATGTGTGGTGATGGAACTAATGATGTTGGAGCTCTGAAGCAGGTAAATGACACTTACAAAAATTTATAATATTTTTGTTTATGGTGACCTTTGTAGGATTATTATAGAAATGAGTCAAACTTGGATATTTATTTGTAATCTTCTGTGTGACTACTCCATATACTTCTGATTCACCTTTTAACTAGAGCTAGCAGGAAAGAATGATAGGGCGAGTGGGGGATTTCTCATAGTTCTTTTATTTATTTATTTAAATGTAGTTTCTTTTTCTTTTTCTTTTCAGGCCCATGTAGGAGTAGCTTTGTTGAATGCAATCCCACCGCCAAGTACGAAGTCTAAAGATGAAAAATCTTCTAAAGATGAAAGTACAAAGTCTGCCAAGTCAAAGAAACCTAAGCCCGCAATAGAAGCCAGCAAAGCCTCGAGTGCAAATGGAGAAGGCCCTTCAAAAAGCAGAGCTGTTGCAAGGTTAGAATCTGCCAGCCAGTCAGCTGGTAACCGTAATCTGACAGCTGCAGAGAAGCAACAACAAAAGCTGAAGAAGCTCATGGAGGAACTAAATGAGGAAGGTGACGGTCGATCTGCTCCCATTGTCAAGCTCGGTGACGCTTCAATGGCATCCCCATTCACTGCGAAGCATGCATCAGTGGCCCCCACCACTGATGTAATCCGTCAGGGCCGTAGTACCTTAGTAACTACTCTCCAGATGTTCAAAATACTTGGTCTTAACTGTCTTGCAACTGCCTATGTGCTGTCTGTCATGTACCTTGATGGTGTCAAGTTGGGCGACGTACAAGCCACAATTAGCGGGGTATTCACAGCCGCATTCTTTCTATTTATCTCACATGCTCGTCCACTCTCCGCCCTCTCAGCTGAGCGGCCCCACCCCAATATCTTCTGTTCCTACGTCTTTCTCTCGTTGCTAGGTCAGTTTTCTCTCCACCTGTTTTTCTTGATTTCATCGGTGAGAGAGGCAGAGAAATACATGCCTGAGGAATGTATCGAACCAGACTCTGAGTTCCACCCGAACCTAGTGAATACCGTTTCATACATGGTAAGCATGATGATCCAGGTGGCGACTTTTGCTGTGAACTACATGGGCCATCCGTTCAATCAGAGCATAACAGAAAACAAACCATTTTTATATGCCCTTTTGGCTGCTGTCGGGTTTTTCACTGTCATCACCTCCGATTTGTTGAGGGACTTGAATGATTGGTTGAAATTGGTTCCTTTGCCATCAGGACTGAGGGATAAACTGTTGCTTTGGGCTTTTCTCATGTTCTTGGTGTGCTATACGTGGGAGCGGTTATTGAGGTGGGCTTTCCCGGGTAAAATTCCAGCCTGGAAGAAGAAGCAACAGCTGGCTGAGGCCAACTTAGAGAAGAAACGCATCTAAATGAACAGCGGTATGAAACAGTACTAACTTTATCAGCATTTTTGGCCGAGGCAGTGGGCAGAAAAACATTTCAGAAAGAATAGCAACTGCTATACAATAGAAGGGAATGATTATGAAGTTGAGGGACTTATTTTTAGCTTACGGTATGTATCATTATTCTTTATAATTAAGGCCGCCTATTTTTTGTTAAATTTGAGGTGGGAATATTAAGTTGAATATGCTTTTCATGATCTTTTGTTTGGAGGGGTGGTAGGTATAACAATGCTGGTTGAATTTTGCTGGGAAGAATTGGTATATGTATAATGGACACAAGGTAACATATATCATATGGAGAAGTTGATTTTTATTTTTCGTTCTTTCTTATCTCTTAGCTTGTGTTTGGATCTTGGCTTTTATTTTCCCTTCTTGACTTTGTAAAGGGAATTTTATTTTTATTCCCTTTCTTCTCTCTTGGGTTGTGTTTACCTTGACTTTGTACAGGGATTTGTATAGGGAAAAGTGACTGAAAGAAAAAAGGAAAAGCCCCAATTATTATTCATTGTTTGGTTTTAATTTTTTATATTTAATTTTTAAAAAAATTGAGGGTTTTTTTTTTGTTGGAAAAATTAGTTTAAGGTTCTCTCATTTTTAGTAATGAAAGAGATCGACAATATTATTTTTTGATGTCCTTAAATCAACACTTATATATCAGATCAGAGAAATTTGACATTCTCTCTCTCTATCTGATTTTCATTCTATCAAAACCAAACCCTTTCTCTTTGTGCACATTTCGATCTTCACCTTCAATTCTGTCTCTATCGCACTGTCGTCGGAATGCTGCGATCTGAGCGGCGAGGGTTGGTGAATATTGCACTTTTTACTACTCCATTGATGAGTCAATTCAAAATTCAATAACCGATGGAGGAATATATATTGGTTTTTTATTTTTTACTGTGAATATGATCGTGTTTAATGGATTCTGGGAAATGGCCATGACAATATTGTGACGCTTTCCATCTTTCACAAGCAAAGGGACCTCTCTTTTATCCCCTCTGGGCATATGCTCCTCCCAAATGGATTTTCAAGATGCCCATTACATGTGTCGAGGTTGTTTTTTGGGTGTTCCCCACTTACTATGTCACTGGATATGATCTAAATGTGGGAAGGTAAATACTTGAGAATTTATTCATATCTGTTTTGCATGTTTTTTTTCTTTCAAATTAAAACTAACCTCCTAATAGCATCACTGCAAATTGATTTTGATACACAAGTTTGTTTTGAAAATATGCAAAATATGTACAGAGCTAGGGACATGGATTTAACAAAGAAGGTGTTTCATGAAATGCCAAGGAGAGAATATCTAAGGTCCCTCAAATTAATCCAGAAAAATTTCAATTCAAACCAGAAATTTCTCTGGACCAACTCAGAGAAAATTCATTTCAAACCAGAGAATTTTTCTAGATTAACCTAGAGAAAATTAAGTTTAACCCAGAGAAAATTCAATCTAAACTAGAGAATTTCTCTGGACTAACCTAACTTTCTCTGAAGCAGAGTACTAGTCCTCATTGTTGTCTAGAGAAATTTGGAATTTTCTTTGTGATATGTCCAAAGAAATTTGGAATTTTCTCTGTGATGAATTTTCTTTGAATTGAATTTTCTCTGGATCGATGTTGAGGGATCTTAGACATTATGAAAATATTGAGGGTCCTTTATTTTATAAAATCTTAACACCAAGGACCTTAAAAAAAAATTCCCTTTTGTTTTTAGTGAATATTTTTAAAATTTTAAGCAATTTAAAATTTTTTTTATAAAAAATAAAATATTTATTAAAAATTAATAAATACACAAGAATATGAAAAATGTATTGAATTTTTGTTTTGTTTTTGTTTTTGTTTTTGTATTTTTGATATTTAATGAATTTTTTAAATATTTTTTTTTCATAAATATTATATATTTTAAGTGTATTTATGTTAAGTGTATTTAAAAATTAAAATAAAAATTACTTAAAATATTAAAAAAAATTCAGTAAAAATAAAAAAATACTAAAAATAAAAATTTTAATTTTTTGAAAAGTGAATTCAGAAAATTCAAATCAAAATTCTTTTTCCCTTTTTGTTATTCACTAATTTAAGATCCAAGCACTTCATATTTCTTTCTGTATTATTATTTGAGTATCAAAAAACGAAAGAAAAAGTCATTTTTAAGCAGGTGAAAACTTGTTCTACTTGACCAAAGCTTGGAATTCCCATTCTGCGAGCTGTCTCCAACAGGTAATCCATGTCATACGTGATGATGTGTTATCCCCTATCCGAGGAGAAATTATTTAATAATTCTGAAACTTTCTAAAATACATGTGACACGTACAAACATGACGTGTGCAAGTAATCGAAAAATTCAGATAATATTTGATAGAATTTTAGAATTATAATTTGAGAATAGAGTTGTATTTTGAATTTGTGAATTTTGAAATTATGATTTGAATGTAAAAAATTTGTTTGGTTATGAGTTTTGAAAAGAACTTTAAATTGAGTTTGAATTGAGTGATGTGACATATGATATTTGATACAAAAACTTACAACTTATAAACAAACACAATCCAAAATTTTGTTCAAAGCTCATAAATTTTTTTTTAAAAAACTCGCAAATATATTTTTTGTAATATAAAAATAACAGGTGCTAAAAAAAATAAAAAAATAAAAAAACCTGAACATTGTTCTGGTCAACTGGTTAGACGACAGATAGGATGATTGGTTAGCTCAAATTTTTCTACATTGAAAAGAGTTATCAAAAATGAGTGAAATTAATTTTTGAAAGAAAAATGATTTGTGCCCACAATTTCCCTGCCCCTAATGCCCAAAACGACGTCATTTTGGATATCTTTTTTTTTTTTTTTTTTTCCCTTATGCCTTGTTCTCCCCTTTAGGGGCATTCGGGGCTCCCATTTTTTGGGGCCCCTATCACTACCGTTTTTGAAAATACTAAACAAATACTACATTCAAAAGTGAGTGTGAAACTATATTTTAAAAACTCCATCAAACGGAGCCCCAATTTCTCTCTCACCTGTTCAGCATTTCCATTGTAAATTCTAGAGGTGTACGCGGTGCGGTTCGAGCGGTTTGAGAATAAATTTACAAACCGAATGACGGGTTGGCAAATTAGCGGATTGATAAATTACAGTTTGGGCGGTTTTTGACAGATTGACGGATTGAAGAATATTCTAAGTAATTATCATACATTTGTATAATATATAACACTAATTTATATAATATTTTTTAGATATATAACACTGTAATTTTACATAATATGTTTCATATATATAGTTACTAATTTGTAATAAATTTTATATCTTAAATCTCTTTCACACTCATTTTTACATTGATATTTTATTGAAAGTTAAAAAATATATATGTATTAACTATAGCGGAGCGGAGCAATTCGGTTGGAGGATTATAAATTTTAAAATTTAAACCGCGGTTAACGGTTAGAACGGTGCGAATAGATGCAGATCGGTGCGATTTTAACAGATTGGGCGATATTTTGTACGGCGCTAGTAAATTCATAGCAAATACCCACAAATACAAGACAACCCAGAAGTTAATTTCCACGGCAATCACTTCCATTGCCGCTCAAGCAGACTTGAGTGCACCGATTCCATAAGCAGACTTGAGCATTCCATACCAAGACTCGAGTGCTGGTTCTTGTCAAGTGCACCAATTCCAAAAGCAGACACAGCATTCTTGACAAGAAAGAATCATTCCTCTAACAAAGCTGTGAAAAAGTTAAATCCAACAAACTGATTCTTGTTTTGAACTACTTAAAAACGCCTCATTCATACTCCAAAGCATGAAAAACAAAGATAAACGATACATAAAATCAAGCAATGCATGGAAACTACACTTCCAACACAATAAATAATGATATTTTATACTGAAAATGACTCTTGAGGATATATGCAATTCATGTTGACCAACAACATAATTATAAAATAGGATATTTACAAACCACATGCCAGGCCAACATTTACAAATACCTATAAATATATTATCCAGCACAAAACATTTAACAAATTTATTGAAGACATATTTTACTTTGTTATCAAACTCATAGTTATGACATAGATCAGAAAAAAGCAAGAAGCCTATGAAGTTCTGGCTACTATGACTGCAATCTTACTTGCTATCATTATTATTGCCGCCATACTGTGTAGAATTTCCATTCCAGAAGGCATTTTTGTCACTAAACCGGCTATCGTCCTCATCATGCTTTAGTGTGTGGATATTGCTTCCAATACGGGATGACGTTGCTTGCTTACTCTTCTTGCTGTCATTTTTGCCAGGCGCAGGAATGTTTTGGTCTGATGAGTGGACAGTGTATGATCTCCCTGTGCCTCTCAGGTTATTTTGCAGTGCCGGATTTGGATCTACAATATCCAAATCATTATAGTGAGAATACAACTAGTAAATATTCAAATCACAGAAATCAGGAAGATCACAGAAATCAGGAAGGTCTAGGGGCACGATAAAAGAAACAGACCACAAAATGGCACGATCATTTAAAACATAACTTTTTTGTAGCCCACTCAATATCAAGTCTCATACATTGCATGCAACACTATATATCTAGAATGAGACATTCTATAACACCAATTCTATATCATGCGAAGCGTAGAAAGGGCATCTCAAATCTGACGTACAGAATCTTGCAGCATAAATGGTAACAAGGAAAACAACATACAGAGAAAATACATGAATCATTAATTTTTGTTTTGTACAAGATTAATCCTAGTTCGCATCACTTATTCCACCACTTATTCTGCATTCCATATGAAATTTCTTTATATAATGGTGGCCCGTTGCATGTCAAAGGCCATGGTTTTTAGAGCAAGGATTATACCGAGGTTACAATATGTAAATACAGAACGCAAGTTTAGCTTGGTTCAGGCATGTATAACATTACCACAACTAGTTGAAGTATATGACGATCATAAATTGTACAAGGATTTCTACAGCCTAGAGCTTTTTATTAAGATTTAAATGAAAAACATGATAGAGAAACTCACTGTATTGCCACATGCTGCTTTGAGACTCCTGTGCAGAATTTGGTGAGGTGGCACTACCACCAGCAAGATAGGACAAAGGATTCACGTAAGATAAAACCCTTTTCATCAATCCCCAATATCCTTCATTGCTTCTGTTTGAAGAATCAATATCAGTGGTGGAACTTGTTTGGTTATGGGATGAAGATCCTCTTCGGTAAAAACTAGTAGCTCCTTGACGTGGAACCACTATCAATGCTTGTCTGCCAAACAAACCCAACTCTGACAATGTTTTGTTCAAATCTGCATCCATATTAGAAGTATAAGCCCATAAAGTAAAGAAGAAGAAGAAGATATTTGACATGCAAGTATGGATTTATCAATGTAACCACCAATATAAAAGTATTTCCATTTACCGAAACAAGTACTTGACTCTGTAGGGTTATGATATGTTCCTGAATAGAATTGATTCTAAATTTCTTTGTTCCACCAACATATTGCCTCTATGTGTGTGTGTGTGTGTGAGAGAGAGAGAGAGAGAGAGAGAGAGACAGAGAGAGAGAGCACATTGATTAGGCTTGGAGCACACATTGATTAGGCCTAGAGCAGTACATCATGTAGTAATACTTAAGGGTGTTCAAATTACCGAACCGAACCGAACCGAACCGACTTCTTTGGGTTGGGTTGGGTTGGTTTTTGGGCGCATTGATTTGGTTCTGGGTCTTCAAATCATCAAACCAATAGGATTAGGTTGGCTCTTCGTTTAGGTCGTGTCTAAACCGAACCAAACCAACCCAAGAACTGAACCTATTTATATATATATGTATGGGAAACACTATGGTGCACACCCTTCCATATGCACCTTATAACTAAAAAGAAAATGTCATAATTTCAATTTTCTGAGTTATAACTATATAAAATAAAAAATGTCACAACTCAACATAATATAAGGCATAACAAAAGAATTCATGAGTCATAACTAAAATAATTTTTTTTGAGGAACAACAAAATTTTATTAAAACGGAAAGGAGAGAGGACAAGAAGTCCTCTTACAAGGATAGAAAGAAGAAGAAGAAAAAGCAAAACCAAACACAAGACTCCAAACACTAGGGATAACAAACAGCAGCCCAATCCCTAGAAATCAAAAACAAAGGAACTCCTTTAAAAGGAGGAGATACAAAAGCCCAAAAAGAAGCCAAATATTCAATCCTATCCCACAAAGCCTCTACATTTGCTACTTTGTCGTCAAAGATCCGAGCATTTCTCTCCAACCACATAACCCAAAAAATAGCAAAAACAATACCTAACCATAGTGATTTGGCTGTCTTGGTACTCCCAAACCCATCAAACCGAATAAGAAGCATATGCATACACTCCCTTGGAGCAACCCACAGCACATCACATAATCTAAAAAGGCGCTGCCATAATGCTGTAGCCACCGGGCAATGAAGAAAAAGATGATCCGCTACCTCCAAATTATTCTTGCACATCACATACCATTGGGGACAAAGAGAGTGATTAGGCCTTCTCCTCTGAAGAACATCATTAGTTGTAACACCCTTTTGAGCCAAAGACCACATGAAAAACTTCACTTTATGAGGAACACCCGCTTTCCAAAGTTTCTTGTGAAAAGGAAACAATGGAACCGAGGGATTATCAATAATCTTATCAAAAAAAGATTTGCATGAAAAGACCCCAGAAGAAACAAGATTCCACACCCTACTATCAGGAGTTGAAGAAAGAGAAACCCCCTCAAGCATAACCAACAAAGAAGCCAATTCCCCCACCTCCCTATCATTCAAGTTTCTAATGAGATCAAACTTCCATGATATGGGTGCCAAAGACGAGCAAGCCATCGACGCTATAGACGCATTTGATGCACCCTTTTTCAAGGGGTGTATATTAGAATTTCCCTATATGTATATATATTTTAAAATTTTATTTATATTGACATGTTTTCACCTTATTGCTCTATTACAATGGATTTGATTATACTTGTAGGAAATTAATGTATTGATATTATTGATTGATACCAATATACATATTTTTGAAGACCATATTACACTCCTTATATAGGAGAGAACAAGAGCTACTATTTGTGCCACTAAGAGCCACTATCACCACTAAGAGCCACTATCTATATCCTTACATATTATATACATCCACTACATCCACTATCTAGATCACTAACTACATCCACTATCTAGATCACTAACAATACATTACATATAATATACTAACAGCCCCCCTCAAACTCAAGGAGGATAGAGACTAGCCAACTTGAGTTTGGAGAGAGTAACAAAACAGGAAAATAAACTGAAAATAAAATAAAAGTGGATAGGAGACACTGTATGGTCGTGTCAGACCGTTGTAGAAGACCGTATGGTTATGGCAGACCGATGTAGAAGACAGTTTATGGGGTCATGTCGGACCGTTGTAGAAGATAGTTTATGGGGTCATATCGGACCGATATAGAAAACAGTTTACGGGATCATGTCGGACCGTTGTAGAAAACAGTTTACGGGGTCATGTCGGACCGTTGTAGAAAACACTATACGGCTGTGTCGAACCGTTGTAGCTGAGAACCGAAATCAATGTCGGAACAGTTTACCGAGTCTTGTTGGACCCATATAGGAGCTAACCGGAATCAATGTCGGGACAGTTTACCAAGTCTTGTCGGACCCATATAAGAGCTAACTGGAATCAATGTCGGGGATGATTTACGAGTCTTGTCGGACCCATATAGAGCTAACGGAATCAATGTCGGGGCGATTCGAGTCTTGTCGGACCTTCAAAAAGCGTGCCCAATCTTATCAAAAGCGTGCCATCAAAAGATGTGCTTGACCATCAAAAAGGGTAGCCCGATTTGTCTGGCGTTGAGAGAGGCGCGTAAAGCGGCGTGTTCCTTGCCTATTTAAACCAAGAATTAGGCCGCGATGCATAACAAACAAACCAAAAAAAACTCTTCGTTCTCTCAGAACACTTCGAGAGATACTCAGAACACGCCACAACCAACCCTGAATATGGCCTCTTCTTCCGCTCACTACCCGAACATAGCCTCTTCGTCTGTGGTCTCACTCTCTTTCCCGACCTCGGTGAGGCCACAAGAGAGATAGCTGCGATTCTTGAACCTCAACCAAGTGCCCCTGGACCAAGCGCCCCTGGTTTTGCGCCTTTGAACTTTCCGATGCTGTCTGTAGAGCAAAGAATGGCTGCACAATCGGATATTGAGGCGAATTATTACACACTGAAGTCATGTGTTGAGACCATGATCGCGTCTCAAACTGTCGCTTACCGCCTTGAGTAGGACAAATGAGGTGCAGATTAAACGCTAACCGGCTCTGCTCACGACATGTATAAGGATGCGGCAGAGATATGTGGTGCGTAAAACAAGGAACGAAGCGGAAGGCCACCGTGATGCTCGAGATTTGGAGGTCCGCCATATGTGACAGTTGAGGAGTAATGGGAAGTGAACGTGCTCGGCGGCTGGGAAACACGGAGGCAAGACGCAACGCAAGACAAAGGCAAGAAGAAGAGAACAGCTGAAAAGGCGAAGAAGTGAGGCCGGTTGTTTGTGGTGGTTATGGGTTGTGGGTTTTTTTTTTTTTTTTTTTTTTTTTTTTTGGTGTAAAATGGTGATCGGGTTTGATCTCCGACATGAATAAAATAAGGTTGGTGACATTATTGCAATTGCTTTCTCTTTTTGGATGACCCAGATTTCTTTTTCTGAGTATTCCAATTCTTGGAGAAGAAATCAAAACCAAATGAATAATACAACCGTAGGTGGGACCCAATGTTGCTACCATTGCACGTGGTGGCAATTTCCACAACCAGCTCAAATGAAAACCATGGGCCATGAACCTAGTTTTTGAAATTCAAAAACATTAAAGTGGCGGAAGACTGAGTCATCTCCTCCCCGATTGCCATGCTTTGCTGGGCCCTACCGTTCATGATTGGTCGAACCAAGCCTGGACAGTTGTTTGTGGAAGGTGAAATTGAACAAGATGGAACATCATCAGTTAATCCAGATTGGCCTCCACCTGCAGCTCCAGTCAATAAACTGCTGCCAGTTGTGGAGAGTTGATTGCTTGTAGGGGTGTGTCCCAAATGCCCAGGCAATTCTGGAAGCACTTCTTCTTGGCAGCAGATTTGGTGACTTTAGCACCAGATGGATCCTTCTTCTCCACGTTCTTGATAACACCAACAGCAACAGTTTGACGCATGTCCCTGACTGCAAATCGTCCAAGTGGGGGGTGTGGCAGTCAAGAACTGGAGCATACCCATTACCAATCTGACCTGGGTGATTCATAATAATAACCTGGGAGGTGAAATTTGCAGCTTCCTTGGCTGGATCATCCTTTGAGTTGGATGCAACAAAACCACGCTTGAGATCCTTCACTGCAACATTCTTCACATTAAACCCAACATTGTCACCAGGCAAGGCTTCTAGCATGGCCTCGTGGTGCATCTCCACGGACTTGACTTCAGTAGTGAGCCCAGTTGGTCCAAAAGTTACAACCATACCAGGCTTGATGATACCAGTCTTAACCCTTCCTACTGGGACAGTACCAATACCGCCAATCTTGTAGACATCCTGAAGTGGGAGACAAAGAGGCTTGTCTGATGGCCTCTTGGGCTCTGTAATCATGTCGAGGGCATCAAGAAGGGTTGGGCCCTTGTACCAGTCGAGGTTGGTGGACCTCTCAATCATGTTGTCACCCTCAAAACCAGAGATTGGGACAAAAGGAATTTTGTCAGGGTTGTAACCAACCTTCTTAAGATAGGAAGAGACTTCCTTCACAATTTCATCATACCTTGCTTTTGAGTACTTGGGAGTGGTAGCATCCATCTTGTTACAGCAGCAAATCATCTGCCTCACTCCAAGAGTAAAAGCAAGGAGAGCATGTTCATGGGTCTGACCATCCTTTGAGATACCAGCCTCAAAACCACCAGTGGTGGAATCAATGATAAGAACAGCACAGTCAGCCTGGGATGTACCAGTAATCATGTTCTTAATAAAGTCGCGATGTCCAGGAGCATCAATGACTGTGCAGTAGTACTTGGTGGTTCTGAATAGATGGTTGCTGCTGAAGAATATTCTGAGTTTGGCCAGGAGAGGCAGTGGCAACACCACCTGCCCCAGAGCTATTGACTGAAAAACTAACTGAGGTGGCAGCAACAACAGAGGAGCCAGCAGCTGCCCTGAAAGCTGAAGCTCCGGCAATGGAAGCCAAGATTAAGGAAGTTGTTGAGGTCCGGCGGGCGGCCAAGGCGAGGTTGCCGCCCGCCGGTGAAGCGAAAAAATACTAGGTGCTAAACCCGCTCTGATACTATGTAGGAAATTAATGTATTGATATTATTGATTGATACCAATATACATATTTTTGAAGACCATATTACACTCCTTATATAGGAGAGAACAAGAGCTACTATTTGTGCCACTAAGAGCCACTATCACCACTAAGAGCCACTATCTATATCCTTACATATTATATACATCCACTACATCCACTATCTAGATCACTAACTACATCCACTATCTAGATCACTAACAATACATTACATATAATATACTAACAATACTTAATAATTTTCATATACAAAATTTATTAGGTAAACGAAGGAAGTACTAGAAACTTGAGTCAGATTTTGTAGTTAATTTAATTTGTATTGGTTGTATTGGTTGATTTAATTTGCATTTATTATATTTAAGCTTGAGTTAAATTTAATTTGTATTGGCTCGCATTAAACAATATATTGCTCTTTGTTTGTGCTATGTTTAAATGTTAAAGACTTATTTATTTTAATTATTTATAATTGACTGATTTGCTTATTTTTAATATAGTGGAACCGTGGTTTCAATCCGAACCAACCCGAGCTACATTGGGTTGGGTTGGGTTGGGTTGGTTCTAGTGCAAGATTGGTTCGGTTTTGGGTCCAAAAACTTAGAACCAATCATGATTGGGTTAGTTCCAAATTTGGTGCCAAATCAAACCAAACCGACCCATGAATGAACACCCCTAGTAATACTTCCATGAAAAATAAGGAAAATCCACTGACATAATTTTCAGAAGCACTCCATTCACATACAGTATGCAAGGCATCTCAGAATCACATTTCCTCCATCAGGAAGCCCAACACCTAATAGCTAAATGTAGTTCCTGATGTTGTCTACCATATTTGTCTAGACCTTTCACTAGTCTATGGTACTTGTGGGGATTCCTCAACTGCACAAGTTCCGAGAAGAATCGATACTCACTAAAGAAAAGAGCCACTGCCATGTCGGAGATGTGTTAGACATGAACTCCTTGAATACTATTGAACATGCAAAATGGGAAATAACCAGTGGTTTAGGAATTTTTTTTTTCTTCTATTAACTGTCTTGACTATTGAACAAGGTTCGCTAGCGGTCCCTCTCCTGCATGAAACCAAACTCTTAGGAATTTGGCACCATATAAGGGAAGATGTTAGGTTGTAAGAAGGCTCATCAACTTCGGTTCTGGTTCAAATTCTAGTTCTACCATGCAAGGCACATGAATTTTGTACCACTCAAGACAATGCATCTTTGAGACAAAAGATCAAACAGCGACCAACAATCTTCATAAATAAGTGCATGGCTTCTTAATAGATACATTCTTGACATTTTTATTGCTGGTGTAATCATTGCAAATGGCGCAAGAAAGTACCAGATAAGTAGGAAAAACATTACATCTGTATTTAATTGAAAACAAGCAAAACAGCTACTCCCTCCAATCCCATTTCGTTGGTCCACTATTCCATTTTGGGATGTCCCAAAATGATAGCCCCATTTGAAAAGTCAAAGTAAAAAACATTTGATTTTCCAAAACTACCCTTTTGAGTAATTATAAGTATATTAAAGATTTGAAAAGATAGTGGCATTTATGGAAAAATATTTTGAAATTTAAATTTGAGTGTAATGATTGCATGCCCCCTTAAAAAGCTGGAATCCCCAAAAGGGACCAACAAATTGGGAAGGAGGGAGTATAAAACAATCATACTTAACTGTAGATGGCGCTGGACCATCAAAAATTAGTTCAATGCAATGAAAAATCAATAGAGGAGCTTTTAGAAGAAGAAGATTCAACGAGAGTAAACTTCAGCAGGTGAAATAGCAAGCCAAAAGGAATCAGTAGATTAAGCTGGCAAAAAGTCTTCAGATTTACAGGATATAAATTTAATGCCAGTCAAAAATAGTAGCTAAGCTTCAAGTAAATAAAGTAAGCAGGCTGATATCTGATGCTCATACCTTGATCACTGAATACCTTGCGAGGATAAGGAATGGCAAGATCATAAGAGCCAATGGAACTTGCTTGGTTCTCATCCACATAGCCTTTTACCATTCTCAAAGTGCTCGTTAGAAGGAACTTCTCTTGTAGGTTAGCACCATCAAGCAATCGGATATTTAAATGAACATCAGTTGATTTACTTGAACAGGAGTCTAAAACATCAATTTTGTCTTCCTCTACATCATCAGCCTTTTTATCCTGGACAGCTTCAGTTGCCTTGTTGGCAATCACTTGACAAGTTTCTCTTGTAACTTCTGATTTAATTTTGTCATCAGCTTCAGCCTCTTTGTCTTGTACTGCATCAATTGCTGCATTAGCAATCACTTGAGAAGTTTCTGTTGTAACTTCTGAATGATGATCAACCACATTTAATTTTCCTTCTTGTGCAGGACATTCATCTCTAGCAACAGAAGACGTATGGCCAACTCCAGCGTCATTTGGATCTACCTTCCCAGGATTAATTGATTCTTTGGCTGTTTCAATTGAAGAGATGGACCTTCCAACCTCACCATGTTCCAATACATTAGCCAAAACTGATCCAGTAGATGCCTCATCACCTAGTTTGGAATTTATCTCCTGTACATGCACACAAAACATGATAGGCTAGTAATATCAGCACACTTCAGTTGATATACATTCTACTTCCCAAGGACAGCAATTCGAGTTTACCTCATCAGTCTGATCAGACTCTTTATTTTCCATCTCTGTGCTAGCTGCTGCTCTAGCTTCAGAATGTAGGGCATGTTTATCTGTTGAAGGTGAAGGAACATCCATGCTTGAAGAACTTCCTTGCTCAAATGAGGCAGTATCAGAACCGCTAGTACCCTGTGGTTCAGATTTCTTTGAAGCAAGTGCCGCAGTTAGGAAAGTTGCGGTTGTTTCCTGCAATTTGTAATAAAAAGATTACCCCTTGGTGCATTATTGTTCTATCAGACTAGATCACAGAGTGAGTGCAGGAACGCAAGAAAATTATTAGAAATCTGGGCACAGAGTGTCTTCAATGCAATTAACTATACGCTTGTAAAGTAAAAATTCAACTAGATTCCGAATTGGTGTCTGGAATTAAGACTGGGAGCAGAGTCATAGCCATAGGAGTATGACACAGGCTTAGAAGATATACTGAAGACAGTAAGAATCATCTACACAACCTACCTGGATATGAAGACTCAACCATGCCTTCTCAAGGCTAGATGCCAGAATATCAGCACTGACAAAGCCCTCTGCACATTAATTCAATTTAGAAGTTAATTATAAATTGTCCAGTATGATTTCCTAAAATAAATGAATAAATAAATTTCCATTCTATAGAGAAACCACACCATTTTGCCAAAGTTGTAAACCGTTGTATCCAATAGCAGTAATACAAGGGATGGATTTCTGGGGATCTGTGCTGGATGATGTAAGGACACATGCTTCATTTTTCACATAATAGCAAAAGCTTAAGATAAATACTTATTGAAACAAAATAGAACAGCAGCAGTGGCCAGAAATTTTACCCCAGCATCACCACATGGCAAAAAAGAAAAAAAAATAAAAATTGGAAACCCACTAAATGTTTGGAAACATACACTGAAACCTATGTACATAAATACAAGCGCAAGAATTGACTAGCTGAACATGTTTCAGGTCTACTCTATTTACACAGGGAAAAGAGGACAAATACGGAATAATTGTTAATGCAATGCAAAATTCATAAACAAATGTCAAATAAATCATTGTGTTCAAAGACATGTATATATGATTCTAAAGGTGCATAAAATCCCAACCAAACAAGGTCAGCAATTTATCAAAAATAATAATACTAAGCTAATGCCCATCCTTCAGAGGTTAAAGTTCTTTTAGTAAACAAATATAAAGAGAGCCTTTTCAATAATAAGTAAATGTTTAAAAAGGTTAAGATGAAGGTCAAGAAACTGTGAAAGATAAAAAAAGGGGAAAAAATTATAATACCAGGAAAATTTTTTTTATTTTTATTTTTATAAGGGGTCAAATTTAGGGAGGGGAGAATTCCACTTCAAATAAAACCTTAAGAAAGAAAAGGTTGTAGAAGTCAAGGAAAAAGGAAGAAGAGTTACTTAGTGAAAATTGCAGCCTCAAGATTTCAATCAACTGTAAGTGACACAAACTATTGCTCTTTTATTTTTTTTGTTCCCAAAAGAAAGAGAAAGAAGTTCTCCTCTTTCTCTTCTACTCAGTTCCTCTTGTCTCCTCTTTCTCTAGAGTTTTCAAACAAATCCGAGATGTCTTCTCTGTTCTTTTACTATTAAATTACTATTATTGTTTTGACAAATATTTTGGAAAATTAAACAAGTTATGTTACAGATTCATGATTGGCGTTAAGAAGCTCGTTGTTCAAGTTACTTCAATGTGTTTCAGCAGAAATACTAGAGACGTTTTGGCCACTTCAAAGGAAAGGAAACTAATTTTGAGGAAAATGGCATGGGCCAAATCCAATCATACCTTGCTAAAATTATGACTGTTTAATCTATTATCACCAAGAGATATCTTAATTACAAATATGCCAATTAACGTATAGCGAATAATGAATATGAATTCAGAAGTGTAATTTTCTCATGGAATTGCACAGAAGGAATGTCATTCAGCAAAGGATACATATTGCAGAAAAATTTGCCGCATCAGTACTCCCCTCTGAGATGTGCAATAAAATGCAGTACTTCGAAATAGACTCTGCAACCTGAAAGCAGCATGCAACTATAAGAGCATGGCACCGATATAAAACATCACAAAAATTTTCCATTCGAATATTTATTAAAAGAAGAAGACAGCAAGGAAACCTACATTTGAATCCAACCACGTTGATTCCTCTAAATGAGTTGACTCTGCATTGTCGCCTAAAAATGCAAAATTGAAGGCATTAAATGAACAAATCAAGTAATCGTTTAATTGAAGGAAAAGAATAGTGGGAAAAAAAAAAAATTAAGCAACATTGAGCAAAATTAAGTCTCAGATCTAGAAGCATCTAGACATTTACTAATGGTGAAATGTTCTAAATCATTTGCACAAAAGAAAGCCATTTTACAAAGTAGAATCACCAGCAAAATACAAAGCAAAGGAAAAAATGATATTCCTTGCCTCAAAGGTTCAAACCCACAACCTCAAGCTCTTAACACCATAGAGCCAACAAAGGGAGTAAATATTGGATATAACAGTGACACAACATGTTAGTATCACCATCCAATGAGCAATTTCACTTTGAAGTAGGGACAATAACTGAGAGAATTATCCTATAGCTTGTGTTTAATGGTGGGAAAAATATTTTTACACTGGTTTCAGTGATGTTAAAAGGCCATGATGCAGAAAATTACTAAGAAGAATGAAAAGGAGAAAAAAATTCTAGAAATCACTCCTAGAAGCCTTTAGCATCACACAATCCACAAAAGAAGAGCTTGAAAAGCTTCACAAAAGGAATAATTCAGTGTATCTTCGGCACCTTTTCTTTTCCATGTTTGGACATTCTGTTGGATGAGATCATACTACTTTGATTTAGTACAGCATATAAAGCATCACTAACACATACGTTAGCGACATGCTAACACTATATCCAAACATGAAAGAATAATCATATTAAGAAACATTACCTGAAATGTAAACTACAAAAATTTTCTTCTGCCTCTTGGCCTCAGCAATTGCTTCAACAATAGAACCTTTATAAGCAAGAGAAGAGATGGAACGTTCCATCTGTTTTAAATTTTATCATGTGAGTGAAGATTTAATGGAACTTATATTTCCTCTGCAGTCCTATTTGTCACATACAAAGCTCAAAGACATGTAAAGAAGACAAATCGTGGTTGAAATCCACAATTTGAAGATAAGAAAGTCACATGTTCATTACATAAGATAAGGAAAAACGGAAAAATAAAAATTTGCCTACTGAACCAAGGACTTAGAGCCGCTAGCATTCTCATTATTCAAGTTTTTGCACACCAAATTCATAAACTCCGGTTAAAGCTATTAAGGTCATGATTGTTTAAGCACATACATTTATATCTAAACTCCTATAACTATATCTACAGTACTATAAAATGTATCTAAAGATGTACAATATTTTAGGAATAGGATGGAATAATCCCTACCACATCAAACTATCATTGCTCAAAAATATTGCTCCAAATGAACATTAAATACTCCTAGAAAAGTTACTATCAATTATGATGCTAAATTATCATGAAGGGCCTAGTTTAATTCCGTCTCAGATTATTAACTCCAATGCATTATATTTCGGTCCAGCATTCCCCACTTTTAATCAACATTAAAACAATTTCACGCCTAGTACTTAAAGTATCCAAGTGTCAGTTTCTCAAGATCTATAGCATTTCTAAAACGTGGCCCACTAAACAAACCCAGAGAAGTTCATCTGTCTAATTAACAGAAGGCAAACCCTAACATCATAATCATATGATCATATCATAAGCACATAAAAATCAATCAATTTAAAAAAATAAAAATAAAAAGCTAGGGAAGTGTTAGCACAAATCAAAATCCCATTTTTCAATTTCTAGTTGACATTTGGATACAAATCCCAACAATGTTTCCTCAATAATACTTTTTTTTTTTTTGGTTCCTTTTTCTTGGAACATGGTGTATGATCTTAAATTGTTCAAAAAATTTGTTGGGTTATAAAAAGTATCCAAAAACAGAGAGGAAAGAGAACAAAATCAATAAAACACGGTATACCCACAACTCCTTCAGTAAACCTAAAACTAAAAATCACTACTAGGAAGCAACAATGTCTGATTTTCTTATACAACAACAACTTTAATTAAATTCGAATCCCAATATCATTCTGGTCATAAATTGAAGAGATATAGACAGAACATAGATAGAACGATGAAACAGAATTTGAAACAACATTAAAGATAATCAATACAATATTAATCCCAATTGTTCACAACCTATCCATCATATATATGTTGTCTATACATATATATATATATACAGAGAGAGAGAGAGAGAGAGAATCGTACTCTGAATTCCCCAAAATCAGAGCTTTTTGGACTTGCAATTCAGTAACGATTGAACTGTATTATTGTATACGTACGTACATAGATTGATGAGAGATATATACCTATGATGGGTTCACCGTCAAAACGTACTGAGTCGAACCGGATACCGTGTCAATCCAGAACGGTTTAAGGGCATGTGTGGATTTTTGCAGATTGTTATTATTATTTTGCCAAGCCCTAATTTCAAGTACCTTGAATATTTGGCTGTTTAATACCATAGGGTGTGTTTGTTTTGGAAGGATTGGGCATGAGATTGGGCTATTAGTTCAGATGAATTAATAGTTTGTTGTTATAAGACTTCCGAACTATTAGTCCCATATTTATGGGACTATGCTATCGTAGGGGGTGAAATAGAAATCATGGGATAACTCATCCTATGAGATTAGCTAATAAAATTATATTTTTGTCTTATGGTATTTAATTATGTATTATATTTAGTAAAATTCAATAAAATTTAAATGTCTCAATTGAAAAATAAAAAAAAAAAATATTTTTTATTTTGTTTTATTTATTTAATTTTTAAAAATAATTTGTTATAGATATTTTATTGATGTTTTATTTTAAAATTTTGTTTATATTTTATTTAATTTCATTATTTACATTTTAATAGATGTTTTATTTTATTTCATTATTTAATTATTATTATTATTTAAAATAAATTTATTTAAAATTTTAATTAAAAAATAACATATATTTTTATTGATATTTAATTTATTTAATTTTTTAAAAATAAATTTGTTTAAAATTTTAATTAAAAAATAACATATATTTTTATTGATATTTAATTTATTTAATTTTTTAAAAATAAATTTATTTAATTGTGCAAAAAATAAAATAAAATAAATTTTTATTTAATCTAGGGAAAAATAATTAAAATGAATAAAATAATCATTTGAGCATTTATCATTCTCCATAATATCCCAAACAAACATTGGATTCACTAAAAATAGTCCAATCCAGACATTTAATCCCATGAACAAATATAGGATACAAATCTAGTCCAACCAAATAGTCTGGGGACAATGTATCCCAGGACTAATAATCTGATGGATTACAATCCCTCTTATCTAGTCTGTCCAAACAAAATTGGTGTTATTTTTTTTAGGGCATGTGTGTGGATGAGTTTTTTTAGTTGTTTTTTATTCAACTTTAGTAAAATATAAAATTAAAAAAGAAAACAAAATTCACACTGAAAAATCATAAAAACAATTAAAATTTGAATATTGATTGAAATATTTCTATAAAAAATACTAAAATTCAATTATAAAAATTTACTGAAAAATTTGATCCAAATAAATTATTTTGTCTTATCTTGTTTTGATCGGCAAGAAAAATATAAAATCAAAAGCTTAACCTCAATCACCTATAGGAATGGCAACAGGGCGGGGTGGGGCTGGGGATCACATCTCCGGTCCCCGATCCTCGACGGTGGAAATTCCCCTGTCCCCGACGGGGAACCTATATCTACCTTTGCCCCCGTCCCCTAACGAGGATTGGGTTTCCCCGACCCCGAAAATTCACCCGCCAAAAAAAAAATTAGATCCAACAGATCTGTTCATGATCAACAATGACAACAACAACAAAGTAGAGAGATATATTCATCATTATCATACAAATCTGTTCATCATCATCATCATCACCATTAATAGATTTGATGAGCTCAAATGTTAAAAAAAATAAAAAAAATTCAGATCTAACAGATCTGTTCATCATCATCATCATCATCATCATCAACAACAACATATATATAGAGAGAGAGAGATATCTGATGCTCAAATCTAATATATATATATATACATAAAAAATCGAGAGAGAGAGAGAGATATCTGTCATTAGAGAGATATCTGATGCCCAAAGAGACGGTGGAGCGACGGTCGGAGATAGTGACGGAGGTCGGGAAAGAACTCAGATCTCGGCGTGATGGGAGGAAGAACTCAGATCTTGGCGGTGATGGGAGGAGGGAGATCGCGATGATGAGAGGATGGAGATCGGCGGAGGGTTTTAGAGAGAAAGAGAGAGAGAGAGAGAGAGAGAGAGAGAAAGAGGCGGTGATGTTGTTGTGTTGCTGTGTTGTGTTGTGTGAGTGAAAAGTGTTGGTTTATATATATATATATAGAGGGGTAAAATGGTAATTTTATTTGGGAAAATTGGGGGTCGGGGCCGGGGACGGGCCGGGGCTTGAACACTGATCCCCGTCCCCGGCCCAAAACTGATTGAGGATTTAATTTCGAATACCGTCCCCATCCCCACGGGGGTATTTTTCGGGAAAAAACCATTCTAATCGGGGTCGGGAGATCGAATCCCCGTCGGACCGGGTTTAAATTGCCATCCCTAATCACCTAGTTAATCAATAAAGCTACTCGTTGTTCAAAACCTTCGAACTTCACTAGGACGGACAATAATTCAAATTTCTCCAACGTTATGCATGAAGAATTGATTGAGTTTCATTATAATAAAATGACTAAAATTTAATGCCCAATGTAATTGAGATTAGAACAGGAAAAAATAAATTATAAAAAATAATAAATAACCAATCAAACCAAACTTACTCCTCCCTTCAAGTTATAGATGTAATTTACGTGGACTAAAGTAATAAAAAATTTAAATTTAATACTTTGTGAGAGGGAGTTTTTATGTGCATTAGGGCCGAGCTAGGCCAAGGCGTGGTAATGAGCCGTTTTGTGGGCCGCGGTAAAAAGGGCTGAGTGAAAGGATCTTGTAGTTAGCTCGGTCTAAATATGGTTACAGTCACCACGGTCGGAGTGGTAGTTAGCTCGGTCATAGTATTTGGAACCGAGGTATTTGGGCTTCTGATAATGAACCTTGCTCTTGTTAGCTCGGTCAAAACTTGCTATAGTTAGCTTGGTCTCAACAGGCAACGAAGATGCAAGTGAACAAAAGCTAAGCTATGTGTTGCATGTGAAGGTGCTGGATTGAGTATGACAAAGAGATATTGTTAGCTCGGTTATATTGTCATCCCACCGAGGTAAAATCATCTCACTTGGTTTAAACAGTGAGGGGGGGTGTTGGAGGATACATATTATCTTTCAGGAGTGTGATTCCTAGGAGGACTCTACATGGAGAAATAAAAATCCTACTAGGATTGTGCCATGCGGAACCTATAAAAACTCACAACATAACCTATGTACAGGTAACACAACTTTGACTTTCGGAATAAACAGAGCTTTTGTCTATTTGTCTATTTTGCTGACTTAGGTATCGGAGAGGTATCCGGCACACACCCGTCGGCTAGCTCACGTTTGTGTTTTCAAGGAGTAAAACGGCGACGTTTGGAGGAGCGCAGACTTGATCAATAAGATTATACGAGAACATTATTTCGTGCTCATACACTTTGTATATTGTTTGAATGCTTATTATACAAAACTCAAACAATTTTCATATTTGTAATTTTTTATATATATACTTTTTTTTTAATTTTCAAAAAATGCAATGGTCAATTAAAGACATTTGTGTGTGTGTGTTTTTGAATTTGAGTAACCAATCCTACACAAATTATTTGGGATAAACTTGAGCTTAAATTTGGACAAGTTGGTCGAGACAAATGCCTTAGTCTGAAGAGATCCTCAAATTGACCAAACATGGCCAAGTTGCAGTGCAACTTCAAGCTATTATTTACAAGGTAAATTACATTGACACCCCTTAAAGTTTATGTTTATCACGGTTTCTCTGCCCTACCTTTAGAAAATTACATTTCCCTCACTGAGATTTAAAATTTTATTACAGATTCCTCCCTCAGCAATTTAATTTTTTTAAATACCAATTTTGCCCTCACTGGGTAAATTACATTGACACCCCTCACATTTTAGAAATTACAATCCCCTCCCTAAAGTTTAAAGTAACATTACCAATTGCCCTTTCGGTTAGTATTAGTTGAAAAAAAAAATTAATTGGGAAAAAAATTATTTAAAAAAAATTTTTGTTAGTAAATTTTTTGAATTTCTGTTTAAAAACCAATGTGAACTTATTTTTTGAATTTACATTTTTTTTCTTAAATTTACAAACTGAGACAACCATTTATAAACTAAAAAAATTATCAAACAAGTTTTTATGACAACTTTTAAAATTTTTGTAAATATAAATTGAAAACTAAAAACGAAATGGTTACCAAAACCAGCTTCAGATGATAAAAATGTCGTAAAATTAATAAATAATTAAATAAGTTACCAATATAAGAAATTACTTATGAAAAGATTCTTAGGCTATGTATGGTTTGATTTTTAGAATTTTTTTTTAAAATTAAAAATTAAAAATTAATTTGGTTAAGAAATAAAAAATAAAAAATAATTATCATTTTTATATAACTTTTATCTTTCGAGTGGTTAGAAATAATTTTTTACAAATTAAATTGAAACAGCCATACGTATATATATAACTTGCCCAAAAATTAAAATGACAATTATTTTTTACCCTTAAATGATAATTATTTTTTAGTTTTTATTTCTTAGCCAAATTAATTTTTAATTTTTAAAAAAAATTTCTAAAAATCAAACCATGCATAGCCCAAGAATCTTTTGATAAGTCATTTTTTATGTTGGTAACTTATTTCATTATTTGTTAATTTTACGACATTTTTACCATCTGAAGTCTGTTTGGTAACCATTTCGTTTTCAGTTTTCAATTTATATTTACAAAAATTTTAAAAATTATCATAAAAACTTGTTTGATAACTTTTTTGGTTTATAAATTGTTGTCTTAGTTTGTAAATTTGAGAAAAAAATGTAAATTCAAAAAATGAGTTTACGTTGGTTTTTAAATAGAAATTTAAAAATTTTACTAACAAAATTTTTTTTCAATTAATTTTTTTTTTCAAATAATTGTTATTCCAATTAATTTTTTTTTTCCAATGAAACTAATACTAACTGAGGGGGCAATTGGTAATGCTACTTTAAACCTTAGGGAGGGGATTGTAATTTTTAAAATGTGAGGGGTGTCAATGTAATTTAACCAGTGAGGACAAAATTGGTATTTAAAAAATTAAATTGCTATGGGGGAATTTGTAATGAAACTTTAAACTTCAGGGAGGGAGATATAATTTCTAAAAGGTGAGGGAAAGAACTATAATAAACATAAATTTCAGGAGGTGTCAGTATAATTTATCCTATTTACAATTTTTGTTTGGATAAACATGAATAATAAAGAAGATTTGAACACTTACTAATTTTCAAGACTTGTACATGATAATGATGACAATGGAAGCTGATCATAGAAAGTGCACTCATGTTTGCACTCTTGCATGCATTCTCAAAATTAGAAATAGAATAAAAGAGTCTTGGACTTGTCATACTGTTATAATCTGATACGTATTAAGATTTTAGACTTTTGACAATGATATAAGTTGATTATTGCGAATATTAATACATATATTTTGATACCTGTTGCTTAAAAACCATGAGAAGGACTCTTATTTGGCCATTTTCATTTCTTCATGGTTCTCATTGGTTTTCTATCCTTCCTAATCCAATTCATTGTTAGGAGTTGAACTTGTTATGGGTATCTCAAGTTTAATCTAACAATCTTAAAAATTCAACAAAATTATTATTTTGCTAATAAACGTCCAAATCGCTGCATAAACTTCCTACTAATCACCATTTCATCACAAAGTGTACTTTGTTTGGACAGTACTCCCAACTATGTATTTTTTAGAATTCTTTTCTTGCAAAACTTAATATCTTCTTTATTCTCCTCCTTTTTATAAACAGAATTGCTTGACAACCTTTACTTTGCTCTCAAAACTCCTATAATTAGCAAATCATTCTTTTCCTATCCACATGAAACTCAAAAAAGTTTCAGAGTTCTGTGAGAATATTAATTATGGTATTATGTATCAATTAGGTAGGTTGCTAATTGTAATATGTGATTGATTGTATAGGGTTATTTCCTATTATAGATTAGGTTTAGGATTGCTATTAATATTGGTTGCAATCTTTGTTTTATACAATTTGAATATACAGAAAAGCTTTTTGGAATCTTACATGGTATCAGAGTTGGTTGCAAAACCCTAGTGCCGTTAGTTAAAGAGTGTCACAGTTGTTGGCCATGAGTCTTCTTCTTGGTTCAATCTGGCTTGAGATCTCTCTCTCTCTTACTCTCAGCCCTGGGTATCGATTGAAGCTTCTTGCTTCATTTATCATTTGGTTCGTTTGGGTCTGGTTTGATCAAAGCCCCTTCTCTCTTGTTAACGATTGGTGGTTTTCTCTCTCGTTGCAGGACTCCCCTCCGATGAGGTTCGTCTCTTCTTTTGTTGGTTCTGCTTTTTCTGAGGGGTGATCCATCTGTTCGACATCATCTAGTTGCTTCTCTTGGTCAACGTATTTGATTTATTTGAAGTTGACCCACTGTGAGGGTCCTGAAATTAACAAGTTCTTTTTTATTCTTGTTTGGACCCAACAAGTTCTTGATTATTACAGTTTGTCCCTTAGATTTTTGAGTATTACACTTGAACCCCTAGTTTGGCTATTTTGTTTGATTGCACTTGAAACCTTAGTTTTTCTAGTTATTATGATGTCTCTGACTTTTGATGAGTGTGCTTTTTGCCATCAGAAAGGCCATTGGAAGTATCATTGTCCTAAAAAAGGATGTTTGTTTGCTTTGCTGGTGTCTGCCCCGTCTTCTCAGTAGTTTCCGATCAAGTTCTGCGTTTCTCTTTTGAGTACCGTTCGGCCTCCCACCGGTTCTACTGCATCTGCTCCGGCTCTTGATCCTAACTTGGCTTCCTTGACTGCTCGGATTAGTCAGCTTTAACATACATTGTCTACCTCTCAGCCATCCCCATCTGCCTCCATTGTTTCCTTTCTTCATTCAGGTTTGCTTGGGTTTTCTTCAGGTATTTCTTCGCTTGTCTAGCTTTTTGACTCGGGTGCCTCTCATCATATAACTCCCCATCTCTTCTTACTTTAAAATTGTACTCTTCGTCCCTTTCCTATTACTGTCAATGCTGTTAATGGGTCTGGTATGTCTATTATATCTGTTGGATCTGTCCTACTGTCTGCTATGTCTATTGTCTCTATTCTATTTGTCATTTATGTTCATCAGTTATCTATCAGTTTATTATCTATCAGTCAGCTTGATGCCTCTGGTTTTGATATTATCTTTTCTTCTTCTACTTATTCTGTGCAGGATCGGATGTCTAAGCAGTAGATTGGGATCGGCCGTAGAGTTGGAGACCTCTATGTAGTGGAGAGCTTGCATCTGCCTATAACAACCTCTCTGACTGCCTTTTCCTCTTTTTAGTTGGATTCTCTGTCTAGTCCTTTCTATTTGTGGCATTCTAGATTTGGGCATTTGTCTGCTGATCGCTTACGGTCTTTAGCTCAGTCGAGTATATTAGGTAAAGTTTTTCCTAGTAAACTTACTGAATGTCGAGGGTGTAAACTTGCCAGAATGATAGCCTTACTTTTTCATAAAAATACCTCTATATCTGATATACTATTTTCTTTAGTTCATACTGATGTTTGGGGCCCTTTTCTTATTCTCACCAAAAAGGATTCTGCATACTATGTGTCATTTGTTGATAACTATATCCGTTATACTTGGGTTTATCTTACGACTTATAAGTCTGACCTTTACCAGATATATCGTACTTTCCAATCTATGGTCACTACACAGTTTGGGTCTACTATTAAATTGTTGCGGTCTGACTTGGGCGAGAAATACTTTAAAACTGAATTCTGTGAATACTTGGCCAAATTGGGTACCATTCACCAAACTTCTTGTACTGATACACTTGCCCAAAATGGTCGAGTTGAGCGTAAACACTGTCATCTTCTTGGGACAGTTAGGTCTCTCCTCTCTACCTCCGTTTTGGCTCCGTTTTGGAGTGAGGCAGTTCTTACTGTTGTTTTTTTTCTCAACCGTATGCCTATCCCCTTTTTTTCTAGTCAATCTCCTTATGAGGCTCTATTTTATCAACTTCCTAATTACTTCATTCTTCGTGTGTTTGGGTCTGCTTGTTTTGTCTTTTTACCCTGTAAAGATAGGACCAAACTTAGTGTCCTGTCTGTCCTATGTGTCTTTTTGGGTTATAGTTTCACTCAAAAAGGTTATCGCTGTTATGACCTTGTTTCCTGTCGCCTTTATGTCTCCCGCCATGTTACCTTTCTTGAACATCTACCTTACTTTCAGCTTCCTTCCCTTACCGCCCTAGTTTCTAAAGAAAATTTGGTTCATATTGATCTATTTCCTTTTGAGGTCTCGTCTGATGAGTACATCTCCACTGTTCCTCCTGAGCTTGTTCTATTTTCTCCTCCTGCTTCCCCTCTGGCTTCTCTTCATTTGGCTTCTTCTCCCTATTCATTGTTGGTCAATTCTCGTCGCCAAGCTCCTCCACCACCAGTTGTCTCTACTCCTGTTGTTACTCTTTCTACTTTTGACGACTTTGATCCTGTGGTACACCGACATCCTACTCATGAGCGTCATCCTCCAAACAGGTTGGGTTGGTCTAATACATGTTTTTCTGCTTCTTATCATACTTTTTTGTCTATTATTCATTCTTTTTTAGAACCTCAGTCTTACGCAGAGGCCTGTCAGGATACTAATTGGGTTCAAGCTATGGAGGATGAATTGTTTGCCTTGCAGAAGACTAAAACTTGGGAGTTGGTTCCTTTGCCTACTGGCAAGAATCTGGTTGGTTACAAATTGGTCTATAAAGTCAAGACTTATTCTGATGGTTCTCTCGAGCAATACAAAGCTTGCTTGGTTACAAGGGGTTTCTCGTAGGAGTATAGTATTGATTATGATAAGACATTTGCACCTGTTGCCCAGATGACTACTGTCCGTACCTTGATTTTTGTTGCTGCTGTTCGACATTGGCCTCTTTATCAGATGGACGTTAAAAATGCTTTTCTTAACGGTCATCTCACTAAGGAGGTCTATATACATCCTCTCCCTAGTTTTCTCCATTCCTCTGGATTGGTTTGTCATCTTCGGCTTGCTTTGTATGGTTTGAAGCAATCTCCTCGTGCTTGGTATGATCACTTTCAGACTGCTGTTACCGAGCTTGGGTTTTATATTTCTGCTTCCGACTCTGCTTTGTTTTTGAGACATACCTCGACTGGTTTTATTGCTCTTTTACTCTATGTGGATGATATGATCATCACTAGCTCTGACTCTTTTGCTATCTCTGAGGTTAAGCAACATCTCTTCCGTACCTTCGAAATGAAGGATCTGGGTCCAATGCGGTTTTTTCTTGGTATTGAGGTTGCCTCTTCTCCAAAGGGCTATTTTCTATCTCAGGCCAAGTATGCTAATGAGGTTATTCACTGTGCAGGTCTTACTGATACTAAGGTTTCTGATACACCTATTGAGCTTAATGTGAAGCTCAACTCTACTGATGGTATCCCTTTAGATGATCCCACTTTCTATCGCGAGTGTAGACGTCCCCAAACGTCCCGGGAGGGAATCCCGTTTTGTTCATTGGGCTTACTACAGTTCAGGACTCAATGTCACGGTCCTGTATCTAATCTCGCAGAGTGAAATGCAAGACCGATGAATCATCAAAGAGTCCAAATCCGGCAAATCGTTTTTGAAAACAGATTTTTTTGAAAGAAGTGCCAAACATGGACTGCTTTTCCAGATACAGAGTCGCCACCTAAATATTTATTTTTGGGAAAATTTAGGAAACCCTGATTCGTTGCCTAAGGTCATGTGTCCGTCATCACCAAAGTTGCCTCGGCTTGGGAACTTGGGTACGATTGGGGAAGGTCATCCGTAGCACCCCAGCTAGATCAAAGATCGGCCTCTACTAACCATGATATCAAGTTTTGAAAAACATTATGCGTTCTTATTCTGGTTATTAGCCTAAATTTACTATGTGATGCGCACAGCATACAAGTATAGACTGGATCGCCTGAATTGGAACAAAACATTTCATGTTTGTTTTTGAAAACGGTTTGAAGGTGCTACTCGCAAGTAGGCTAAAATGTGGATTTGTCACCCTCAGGTGGGCTTAGAAAACATGATTTTGCCACTCTCAAGTGGGCTTAAAACTCACAGTCAATGCATTATTCCAATTCAGATAATCCAACCTTCACCCATAGGCATTTAGGCAGGTATATCACATAAGCACATAGCCTCATGGTAAGCATGCTATCATGGCAGTCACTTACACGCATGCAAGGATGCTAAAGCATAAACACTTACCGAGTACTCCAAGCCAAAAAAGAAGCTAGTTAGTAATCAATGCATGATCCTAGTTCATGTTAAGATGGCTAATGCAACACATACAAGAATGCAACTAAGATAGGCTCGGCTATTCTAAGATGGCATATGATGATGCTACAGCTAACATGTATTCATCTTGGAATTGAAATACGATGCAGTTAGTATAATGCGTCGAGCCCGGTGCATGCAATACAGATGAATGGATGCAAACATGCGAGCATAAGTATGCTAATTGAAACGTGCCCTAAACTAACCATCATAAGCTGGTAAATAAAAAGGAGAAAGACGTGGGGTTGGAAGACATACATCACACACACGCACACTTATTTTGGAGGGTCCGAAAAAATAATACAGTCCAAATAAATAATTAAATACTCTAGTTAATTAAATATTACAAAATCCTAATTAATTAACAAATTAACTAGGAAAGCGGATAAATTAGCATGCAAATCCATGGACCGCCTCAGCTCTGTTCTGAATAATGAATGATGCATGCTCGAGTCGTTTCGTCGAAAAATTCCTCGCGATGCTCCGATTTGCCTCTGTTTGCAATTAATCCCAGAATGCTGTGCAAGGCTTTAGAAAGTTGCTGATTTCTGGTTTGCTGCAACAGAGAGCAAGAAAGGGGCACGGCAAAGTATTTTCACATATGTATGCACACCTCGTCCTCGTGCCACCAATTACGCATCTCGATGCATGATGGCCAAGGAGTCGAATTGCACGACTCGATGTGAAATGAATGCACAAGACAACACAACAAGGTCTAGACTCCATCATGGATAATCCAGAGTGTCGGCGACCGGAAATTGAGACACGTTCCGTCACTTTGAGTACGAAACGCCCCTCGTTTCCCGTGTTTGGGCTAACTTCTATCCCAAACACAATGCAAATGAGATGGCATACATAATGCAAGATGGGATTACATCAACATGAGTGGACCTCAGCCACACTCACATCAGTGGCCATGTGATGAAAATGAGACAACCTAAACACATGCAAACATGCACGAATGCAATGGACCGATCCTAAGGCACAACATGCAACTCTAACAAGGCATGGTGTAGACGTCCCCGAACGCCCCGGGAGGATGGGTCCCGTTCTGTTCATATTGGGCTTACTACAGTTCGGACTCGATTTGTTGTCACGGTTCTTAATCTTGAACCAAAGAGTCCAAATCCGGCAAATCGTTTTTAGAAAACAGATTTTGAAAGAAGTGCCAAACATGGACTGCTTTGCTAGATACAGAGTCGCCAAATATGGCTCAAAGATGCCAAATATGGCTCAAAGATGCAACATGAGATCAAGATGCAAGGCATGCCAAATGTCATGCAACTATCATGGTAAGTATGCAATGCTAGACATGCAAGATGTAAATGTAATGTGAATATGGGCAATCTAAGCAATGGAATCATCATGTTATAACACCTAATGAAACAATCATGCAATAAACATGAGATGAGCATGCAATAGTGGACTTAAACCATAAAGGGGCAGACCTCAATCCACCCCAAATCAGTGGCCAAAATGCCCAAAAAGGTGGGCAATATACACAACAAACATGCAAGCTAATGGGCCTAAAGCTAAGGCGCAAAAGAGGGTACTCCACTACCACTAACATGACCACCCATGGCATGGATTAAGCGACCAAAAACAGATTTTTAACATGTGAAATGGGTCCTCAAAACTCAATAATATGGCAACCCAAATGCTTTAAACATACAAGCATGCACAAAGGCCCATTTCAAGGCACAAAACTCCAACAACTTAAAGCATGGTAAGGGACATAAATGACAATGTAAGATCACATTATATGGACTGAAACATGATCCTAAATGATGCCAAACCATGATAAGAAGCTTATGCTAAGCATGTTAGGGACCCATACAACCAAGGCTTACAAGCCAAAATGCAAGGCAACTATATCAAGCATACCAAACACGACAATATCGTTGGCCAATGACCTTACACATGGCAAAATGATGCTAATACCTTCATGGAATTAGGCTAATGCATGCAAGAATCATGGCCTAAACACAAAATGCATTTCTATGCCAAATAGAGGAATGTAAAGCAAGTATGTTAAGCATGCAAGGGAGCACAAATCCAACCAAAAACAGAGATTATATGTGACCTAGAGACACCCAAAAACCTCTGAAATAGGGCCAAAATTAATCAAGCATGCGTGTTGCCCTTTAAGCCAAAAGGCAAGAAAATGAGGCAATGAAGGGAGGAGGGTGTCCCTCCCCTATACAAGACTTCAAACCACCTTCCTCACCATTGAAAATCCACTGGTTTTCAGTGGTGAGAAGACTAAAACACTCAAGCAAACAAAGCCTTACAAAGAAAGCATCAAAAAGGCCAAATAAGGCCTAAGAGGGTGAGTTCGAACTCAAACCACAAAACACCCTTAATGAAAGTTCTAAAGCATGAAAATATAAGCTTTTTTTATGTTATACACAAAGCCTAAATCAGCATGCAAGACAGGTAGAAATCTAGTGCAAATTTGGGGAAACTAAAGCAAAGTGATTATCCTTGAAGAACCCTTGAAGAACAGATGATCCAGCCACCTTCTATTGATCAAAATCAGTCCAAAAGCTCAAGAATCAACCCTCCAAGCCTCTCAATCTCGGAGCAAGGTGTAATGGTGTGTGTATTAGTGCAAAAGTAAGGTCAAAATGCACTTTTAGGCCTAAAAACACACACACAAGAGGGGAGAGAGGAAAAATCTAGAGAGAGGGGATATATGATAGATATATAGATATGTATGAGCTCTGGTTTTGTTTCCAAAATGGCTAACCCTTGACAATGGAGGAGGTGGGATGCTTATATAGGCCAAGCAAAGCCAAGAAACTTAATGGCTAAGCTAAAGAGAAAGGGTCAAGGGGGCCAGGAGGTTCAAGGCTTCTAGAGGAAGCCAATACAGCTGGCCAAGCTTCTCCAAGAAGCTTGGCCAAAGGGTCAACCTTCTAGAAGGAATTAGGGGGTCAAGGGTTCAAAACAGTCACCAACCTTACGGGGAGGAGTAATGGTGCATCTCAGCTGGCACAACTGGCATGCACCATGCCTCAAGGGTTCAAAGGAGTCACACCGGCTAGCAAAAGAGGTCGCCGGCAAAATAAAGTGCCGGTCGGCCAAATATAGTGCCGACCGGCCATTGGTGTTAAGAAACCATGGTCGGTGGCACCCATAAACGGCCGGTGATGCAAGGGAGGGGCCGGTGGGATGTGGGGATGGCCAACAAGCCATTCCCTGCCCTTCAAGGCAAAAACACAAGTGTTTGGTGCCAAAACCGAACACGGAGCAGACGAGTTAAGAGATCCTAAGGCAAGGTGCGCAACCGAGACCTCCGGGGGCTCAAAACGAACACAAACAAAGACGATCACCGAGTGTCCAAGCGGTGACGTCCAAGTCTTGAGGACGGTCAAAAATGGGGTATCTACAGTTGCCCCTCTTTGACAGAACTCGAAAGTCATAACAATGACGGGAGTGAATGTCAAAGCCCAGAGACGACCCATTTTTGACAAGGCCGAAGACTTAGACAAACATGCAAGACAAACAAGGTATGCGCCCGAAGGCAGGGGCAAAATGCAAGACAATGCACGAAGCCGAGCATAGCTTATGATCATGCAAAGAAAAACTTTAACGAAGCACACAATACCTGTCCAGTTCGTCTGGTTCTACCAGTCGCAAATGAACCGTACATACAATATCGTGCCTGCAAAGAAAACAAACTTAACAGGTACAATGTGATTAGCAACCTGCATATTAATGTACTTGAAAATGCGTGACAACGCAAAGTAAGTGGGAAGCATAACAATGCTGTGAAGGCACAGACATGTAAGTGGAGCATGCGGTCTACGCAGGCAACGAAATTGAACACGAGCATGCGGTTTACGCAAGCAATGAAATTGAACATAAGAATGCGGTCCACGCAAGCAATGACATTGATTACAAACATGCGGTCTACACCAGTAGTGTAATTAATTATAAACATGAGGTCTACGGAAGCAAAACACGCGGTCTACGCAGGTAATTTATTTAATTATAAACATGCGGTCTACGCAAGCAAAACATGCGGTCTACGCAAGTAATGAATTTGAACATAAGAATGCGGTCCACGCAAGAAAAACATGCAGTCTACGCAAGTAGTGGAATTGTTCATAAACATGCAGTCTACGCAAACAAAACATGTGGTCTACGCAAGCAAAACATGCGGTCTACGCAAGTGAAACATGCGGTCTACGCAAGAAACACATGCGGTCTATGCAGGTAATGGAATTGAATATACACATGCGGTCTACGCAAGCAAAACATGCGGTCTACGCAGGTAATGGGATTGAATATACACATGCGGTCTACGCAAGTAGTGTAATTAGTTATAAACATGCGGTCTACGCAGGCAAAACATGCGGTCTATGCAAGCAAAACATGCGGTCTACGCAGGCAAAACATGCGGTCTATGCAGGTAATGGAATTGAATATACACATGCGGTCTACGCAAGTAGTGTAATTAGTTATAAACATGCGGTCTACGCAAGTGAAACATGCGGTCTACGCAGGCAAAACATGCGGTCTACGCAAGTGAAACATGCGGTCTACGCAAGCAATGAAATTGAATATACACATGCGGTCTACGCAAGTGATGACATTGAATATAAGCATGTGGTCTACGCAGGCAATATGTATAAAAATAGACTCGAACACATCATTGCAACACAGTACGATCGAAGCATGTTGTGGAGTTCACAAGATGCAAAAGGATATGGGAAGGGATGTTCCTTGCTCGTACAGAGCGTCGCTCAAAAAGATACAGCCTGAGGTCAACTCGAAAGCCTACTAATGTTTTAAAAGTGCGCTTCTCCGCGGCATCTTGAACAACGAAGACGTCAAATCATATAGTTGACCCTGAACAAGGGCGCAGGTGGTGCATCAATCTTTAAGAAAAAGGATGCGGGGGTATCAGTAGCAATCTCGACACTCTGCTGCCCTACTTTCCTTTTGTTTTACTTTCCTTTTTTACTGGTAGTTCAAGCACATTGCACTGCGTCAGGCAGGTTTGTTATCGACGTTTTTCAAAACTGTATATTTCTTTGCAAAACCACATGTCGGAAATGAAATTGCTATTTTGATTCAAAAGATGTTACATTTGCACATTCTATACATCGCATCGCAAGGCATCACATGACAATGTGAATGATACTGAAATTCATTTGAAAATAAGCGCTTGCATCGTAATAATCAGGTAGCGAATCGACTTACAACTCAATAAGCAAAAACGAGGGAACACGATAAGCTAACTAAGTGCGAGTATAACTCGATAAGCAACACGAAGACTTAAAGAGAGTGAAATACAACTCGATAAACAAATGTACAACAACTCGATAAGCAAATGGGCGTGACTCCTCGAGAATTGATCATCCGAGGGCATCGGAAATGGTGGGATTCCACAACCTCTGAGCATAAACAACTCAGGGAACCAAAGGGAAGACCACCGGCCTCAGGGAAAGGCCACCGGCCATGAGAGGACTCCACCGGCCAACAGTAATGGCCGGTCGGCACTATATTTGGCCTACGGCCAAAATGGTAGGAACGGCAGAATCTTGACACCATCCTCCATTCAACCTTATCCCCTACAAAAGGCCCCAGCTTCGTGGTTTATCTCATTTCAACACTGACTTACTTCAGATGGAGGAATTTCTTGCCCAAAATCTTGCAGCTTGGATTAACAACTTGGATGGCTCGGAAAAGCTAAATTTCTGGGGTTTCGGCATGAACGCACTATTCACTTTGGGTCGTACCCCGCTGCACTTTTCGTTTCTCCATGCCGCGGCAAGGTTTTGGAATCCAGTGACGCATGTTTTCAGCTTTGGCGGGCAAGAGGTATGTCCCACCTTTGAAGATTTTCAAGTTTTAATGGAGGTTGAGCGCAATGAAGAGATTCTGCCCCAACCCCGTTTTGGCCATGCCCAAGCCTTGGGACAAATGTGTGGATTCTCCGTGCCTGATGCTCGATCTCTGATTTGTGACGGAATGCTGGATATTCCGAGTTTGGTTTGCCATTTTTCGAGATCGGTGACGCGCATGGCCGTCATTGGCAAGGTTTTCGTCAACACGCACTTTGTTTGTGTATGCTATCTCATTTCTTATTTGCCTCGGGTTCTGGAGGATCTAGCATCCGATTGATTGAAGTTACCTAAGGTTTGAAAGAGGGCAAGAGTTGCATTATCATGACTTTGGCTGAGACGTTGATGGGTTTGGATGCTTTCTATCGTCGCGAAGCAACCAAATTTGCGGGGAGTCCACTACTACTGCAGGTAAAGTTTCCCACCCAATCTCTCACATGTATTGCTCACGTCACTCGGCTCTCAAGCTCGATTTTCTCACAGAACCCTTTTCTTACTTTTCTCTCATCGTACATCTCTCTATTTTTCAATCTCTCATTTTTATCCCTCCCCAGATATGGTTGATGGACAAGTTGCAGGTTGTGGACTCTTGCCCAACATACTCAGCCCGTGGTTACTTCTTCAGGCGACGCCTAGTCGATGCCCTTGATGAGGGTTGGTGGTTCGACTGGATGTGTAACTTGTCCGCGGATCGCATTGTTTGGCGGTGTCCTTGGCTCAATCTAGGCAATGAGCTACAAGATGACTCACCAACTGATTCACCGATTGGCTTGACTCACTGTGTCTTCTATTTTCGCTCGGATCCGTCGTCAATTTGGTCATGACCAGACTTGTCCACGAAGAGATATAGTACCCAACAAGATTCTCGATCCGGCGCCTGCTTGCCGATATGCTACAAAGATGGAGAACGAGAGCTCTGCCCCGCTCCCATTTTCAATTGCACTTTGTCTGATGAGTGTTGGGATTGGCTCAATGAAGAGGCACAGAATGGGCCTAGATTGGTATTAGAGACTTCGACCGGCTCTGGGAGGGGGCGTAGGGGCACCTGACTTGACTATGCTCCGGGTTTATTGCTTTATTAGAACTTTCAAGTTTTCCTTATGATTGTAATAAAAAGCAACTTCAATTGTATGCAAGAGCAAGAGAACTCTGTATTGAAATCAATGAAATTGAAGATTGTGGTACTGAAAATTTTCCGCTTTGGTCCAAAAATGGTCTTAGTTGTAAAAAGATTAATTTGAACAAAGTCAACTTTTATTAAAACTTTTTCAAAACCATTTTCGATATGGATCAGAACTGAACATGCCTGAAATTTGTCATTGAGATGCACAATCCCGAATCCCAAAGAATCAAAAAGTTGCCCTAGTCTGAATAGCAAGACAAGACTGCGACAACGGAAAGTTGCCCCTAGTCTAAAAGCACCGCGGAGACCACGATGAATGCCGATGGACAAAGATGACCAAATGATCAAATGGACAAAGTTGATCGGGGAAAAGTTTGTGGTCAACTTCGTAATGAAGTCGCCACGATCCCAAAGATGGGAATCAAGCCTTACGTAGTTCGGCTAAGGTTCACTCGAGTATTTTCACTCTCCTTTTATGCTCTAACTTTTGCCAAGGCCGCCCTTTGCGGGTTTTCAACCTTGCGAGCTCAGTTTTTCTATTTTCTAATTTTTTTGCTCTAACTTTTGCCTAGGTCGCCCTTTCGGGTTTTCAGCCTAGCGAGCCTCTCAAGGGTAATATTTCTTCAACTTGTCCATGTTGATCGGTTATGAGAACTCCCGGCCATCTACGTCCATCAGAACTACAGCTCCACCTAACCAGATAGTTTTGATGATGTAGGGACCAGTCCAATTGGGTCTGAACTTGCCCCTTGGGTCATGGATGGGAGCTCGGTTGTCTTTGAGCACCAAATCTCCTTCTTTTAGGTTCCTGGACTTAACCTTCTTGTTGAAAGCCCGGGCGATTCTGCGCTGATAACCCTGAACATGATACAATGCTTTCAGTCTTCTCTTGTCGAAAAGCATGAGTTCCTCAAACCTACTCTGTTGCCAGTCTGTTTCGGCTATTTGGCACTCAGCCAATACTCGTAACGACGGAACCTCAATCTCGATTGGTAGGACGACCTCCATCCCATAGACTAAGGAATACGGAGTAGCCCCAGTAGAAGTTCTAATCGAAGTCCGGTAGCCCCATAGAGCGAACGACAACTTATCTGGCCAATCTCGGTAGGTTTCCACCATCTTCCGCAGTATGTGTTTGATGTTCTTGTTGGCGGCCTCAACTGCTCCGTTGGTCTGCGGCCGGTATGTGGAAGACTTATGAAAAGCCACATTGTACTTCTCCAACAAATCAATCACCTCCTTCTTGAAGTGGGAGCCATTATCTGAAATAATCTCGTTCGTGACCCCATAGCGGCAGATAATGTTATTCCTGATAAACTTCGCGACATGTGAAGCCTTCAACACCGCATAAGATTGGGCCTCAACCCATTTTGTAAAATAATATATCGCGACGAGGATGAACTCATGCCCATTCGACCCCTTTGGAGTAACAGCCCCAATCACGTCGATTCCCCATACTGAGAATGGCCATGGCGAAGTCATGTTGTATAGCTTTGTTGGCGGGATGTTCATGCGGTTTGCATGGATCTGGCATTTATGGCATCGTCGAACAAAGCCAATACAATCCTCCTCCATGGTGGACCAATAATAACCCTGTCTGAGGATCTTCCGTGCCAGCATTACCCCATTCATATGTGCACCACATTCTCCTCCATGGATGGCCTCCATCAGGTGCTTCGACTCCTCAGCTTCTACACACAGCTTGTGCATTCCCAGATGACCTCTCTTGTACAGTTTACCCCCGCAGATGATGGACTGAACAGCCATTCTCCTGATTGCCCTTTTATCTTTGGCATTTGCCCCTGGTGGATACGTCTCCTTCTCCAAGAAGTTCCATATGTCATAATACCAGGGGTTCTCATCCTGAGCTTCATCTATGGTAGAAATCGACTCATATGCTGGCACAAACTTCTGGTCAATGATGATCGGACGCATCCAGACTCCGGACGGGATGTCTATCATGGAAGATAGAGTTGCTTGTGAGTCTACAAACCTGTTGTTCTCTCTTACTAGATGAGTGAAGTTCAGTTTTTCAAACCGAGAAATTAATAAATCCAAGGTCTGGTGGTAAATTATCATTTTCTCTTCTTTGACCTTCCAATCCCCTTTTGCTTGAGATACAACAAGGTTGGAGTCCCCGATAACGTCTAATCGTTTTGCCCCTAGTTCTAGAGCCGCTTCCAAACCAGCAATACATGCCTCGTATTCCGCTTCGTTGTTTGAGACTTTGAACTGGAGCTTGAATGCTAAAGGGATACGGGAATTGTCGGGCGCTATTAGCAACACTCCTATCCCATACCTATACTGGTTTGATGCTCCGTCAAAGTACATTGTCCAAGTTTTGTCTTCGACATACAAAATGGCTTCTTCTGGGAATAGATACTCAACTGCTTCATCCCCATCGACCGGGTGGTCGGCAAGGAACTTCGCTACTGCTCTCCCTTTCACGGACTTGCGCGTCACATACTTTAGATCAAATTCGGAAAGCAACAGCAGCCAACGAGCTAGCCTACCCGTAAGCGCCGGTTTCTCGAAAAGATACTTGATAGGATCGAGTCGTGAAACCAGCATTACGGAGTGAGCTAACAGGTAGTGCCGCAGCTTCCTGGTAGCCCATACCAAAGCTAAGCAAGCTTTCTCCAGCAGAGTGTAGCGGGTCTCGTAATCCAGCATCTTTTTGCTCAGATAGTAGATGGCTCTCTCCAACTTATCCTCTGATTCTTGTGCGAGCATACAGCCCATTGTAGTCTCAGTTACCGAAAGGTACAATATCAACGGTTTCCTTGGCTCCGGTGGTGACAACACGGGTGGGTTTTGCAAATATTCTTTGATCTATTCGAAAGCTGCTTGGCACCAGCCGTCCCACTGGAATTTCTTTCCTTTCTTCAGGAGACCAAAAAGTGGTTCACAAGTTAAGGTTAATTTTGAAATAAACCATCTTATGAATTGCACTTTACCCAGAAAGCCTCGCACCTCTTTTTCAGTCATTGGTGGTGGCATTTCTAAGATGGCCTTGATTTTGGAAGGGTCGACTTCAATGCCTCTCTGCGTAATTAGAAACCCTAGCATTTTTCCTGCTGTAACACCGAATGTACACTTCTGAGGATTCAACCGCAGTCGAAATTCTCTGATTCTTTGGAAAAACTTTTGCAAGGTGGTGTAATGACCTTCTCTTTCTTTGGATTTGACAATCATGTCGTCCACATACACCTCAACCTCTTTGTGGATCATATCATGCAATATTGTGGTCGCTGCCCGTTGATAAGTAGCCCCGGTATTTTTCAACCCAAATGGCATTACTCTGTAACAGTGTGTACCCCACGGGGTGGTGAATGCAGTCTTCTCCCGGTCTTCGGGTGCCATTACTATCTGATTATAGCCTGAGAAGCCATCCATAAATGAAAGCAAAGCATGCCCTGCTGTGAAATCTACCAACTCATCAATGTGTGGCAAGGGAAAGTCGTCCTTCGGACTGGCCCTGTTCAAATCTCTGAAATCAACACATACCCGAATTCTGCCATCCTTCTTTGGTACTGGAACAATGTTGGCCAACCAAGTTGGGTATTCGGATACCAGCAGAAAGCCTGCGTCGATTTGCTTGGTGACCTCTTCCTTGATCTTAATGGCCCAATCAGGGCGAATCCTCCTGAGCTTCTGTTTGACAGGTCGGGCCTCGGGGTCAAGAGGGATCCGGTGCTGTACAATCTCAGGATCGATTCCAGGCATGTCTTAGTAGGACCACGCGAAAACATCTTTGAAATCTTTTAATAAAGCGACTAAGTGCTCGCGTTCCTCTGAAGACAACGTGGACCCGATCTGGACCAGCCGCGGGTCCTTCTCAGTACCAACATTCACACTAATGATTTCATCAACTAAAGGTTTGACAAACCTTTCCTGCTCTTGTTCAATTAAACGTTGTAAAACCGGAGGAATTTCGTCCTCGTCGTTTTCATCAAAATTTTGAAAGTCCTGATTTAAGCAATAAATCAAAGGCCGTAAAAGTACTAAAACCACATTCATATCATTCTCATTATGTACTTCCAAACCGCTCGATTCTTCATATAACAGACTCAAAAGAAAAAAAAAGACGACACAGATCGTGGCATCCGGTTATCACCCCAGAATACCGAACTCAGACTTCAGCTGGAACTCGATTCGACTCAACAGATTCGGAGGAATCGATTCCTCACTACCGACCCGGTCGCTCGACAAATCCCTCTTCAGACCGGTGAGGAGGGTGCGATGGATGCATCTAAAATGGTTGATGGTAGGCCCGCAATTGTTTCATTCCCGATCATGGACACCGGAAGTTATCCCCTAAGCACAACGGTCGATCAAGGATCTCGAAGTAGACATGCGATTACTACCCCATTTCAAGTTCGGTGTCCTCAGACTCTACTTTCCTGTTCTGTTTAACCTCAACTGTTGGGTCTGCCTGCTCTTTAGCAACATCATCCCCAGGTAACTGTAGGTCAAAGAAAATCTCGAACCCTGGTACACGTTTCCTCTCCGCGTCCAACCATGGCTCTGGAAAACCACAAAATGGAAAGTCTTCCCCCTCCCGGACAAAGCGTCCGTTTAGGGTACCCTGAATGGGCCGGTGCATTAAGTCGAAAGGTCTCCCCATTTGTTTTGCTCTGGCTCTCCCAGCCATCTCCTTTCCTTTCCTTGCCCAATGCTCCTTGGTAGGCAGATAACCCAAGCCAAAGGTATGGGGATTGTGTGGCACTTCGGCCAATGCTGCAACGCCCTTGCAGCCGCTCTTTCCTAATCCCATCCCGGGGATATGTTGGAGCTTGTTCATGAGATACACTGCTTGGGCATTGACATAGATCCCTTCATTAGCAGCCATAATGTTCTGTACAACCTGAGCCTCAGCCAGGGTAAAACCCGATATGAACACATTCTCCATGCCATGCTCGATTTCTAGAACAGGCGTGGATACTTCCGGTGGCGGATGGATTGATGAATTCCCGAAAACAATGGCCACTCCCTTCCCGTAGGGGTATTTCACTATTTGATGCAAAATGGAGGACACCGCCTTTACCTGATGCAGCCACGGTCGCCCTAAAAGCAAGTTGAAAGTTGCAGGCACTTCCAAGACATGGAAATCTATCTCATGCTGTCCCGGCCCAACTTTTGTCTGAACTTTAACTATTTCCATCACTTCCCTACTTGTATTGTCGTACGCCCGGATGACTTGGGCTGTTGGTACAAAATCTGCGACTTTCAAGCCAATTACAAACGCCGTCCTTGCCGGGCAGACATTGATGGCGGATCCGGTATCGACGAGAACCACCAGTATCCATTTATTCTTACATTCCACAGAAATGTAGAGGGGTTTATTATGCTCTGCGCCCTCGGGTGGCAATTCCTTGTCGGAAAAAGTCAGCGTCAGGGTCCCCCTGGAAAGACCAATCCCACCAGCTGCTTTGGCGTGGTTTCTATTGAAAGCCTTGCTTTGTCCATGGCTGATAAGACAGCCTCTCTGTGCACCCTTGATGCCATGAGCAGTCCCCATATAGAGATGTCTGCTTGTATCTTTTTAAGCTGTTTGAGTACAGCCTCCTCTTTAAGTTGCTTCTCCTTTTTCTTCTCGAACTCTCTATCCTTCCCCGAGGCCTCTGGTTGATCTAGGTGTGGAGGTTTGAAATACTGCCCACCACATATATGGTCGACCTCCAAGGTACCGTGTTATCGGGTTGGTTGTTCCCCAATCTTCATCTGTAGGCAAGACACAGTCCTCATCTTCCCACCACATTCTATCACCGTTGACAAACATCCGTCTGCTCGTATGGTCGTTCTTGTACTCGCAGCACCTTCCATCCAGATGCTCGCGGCATTCTCAGTTTTTGTGCACACAGCAGTTTCAGTCCCCATATGGGCCTTTGCCTTCCTGATTCTCTCGGAGTCTTCGAATTTTTCCTGTTCTAGGTGTGTTAACGCAATCGACCATTCAGTTATTCCCATATTTGAAATGCTCCAATCCTGAGCGAAATTCTTGAACCGGCGCTCTCCGGCGATGCACTCTGTTCTTCGACCTTTTCGGCTGTTACTGACATTCTCGTCCCTGCTGGGCCCCGTTCTAATTGGAATTCTTCTACCACATCTGGTTGATCGTCTAACCATCCTGTAGCCTCTGTTGACTCCTCATAATCATACCAGTTGACTGTCACATCCCCTGGATCTTGATCGCTGTAAAATCGGAGATTGGCAAGGTCCTCTTCCATAGCTGTTAAATCATCTGTTCCCTGTCCCAAACTATCCCCTTGGATTACACACAGTTCTCCTCCTGTTGGAAATTCTACATCTGGCGTATCCTGGCCTATTGATGAAATGTAGTCACCCGGACTATACGTTTTCTCAACACAACTTCCAGATTCCGCAGACTCTGGCCCAACAATCATCTTCTTCTTTGGAACCTCCTCTCTCTTGTCTTCGACAAATACCACCGCTTGCTTAGGTTGGGTTATGGAGATGTCCATCATGCACAAATCGGTGCAATCGGCAGAACACTTCCGCTTAGGCGGTGGGAAGGTGTAATATAGATACTAGGATCGAGGACACGACCCCAGATGGATGAAATTGATTCTTTTGGGTGGTGGAGCTTGGTTATGTGCGGAGGATTTGTAGTAACGAGATTTTTCGAGGCAAGATCACCCCATTATCGATGAGATCTTGAATCTCATGATGTAATCCAAGCACGATCGTGTCATGACCATGTTGGTGAAATGCACAATACTTACTGGGTTGTGGGTAGCGGGAGTCTTTTCGTAAGGGTCATATCTAGGGGCTTTAAGTGCCCTTTTCTAATTAAAACCCCCAGAGCTTTGGACAGGGGCATATAAAGTGGAGCGAAGGTTCTGGTATTTTTGGGTGGGTATTTGGCTGTTGGTGGGTTGTTTCCGGACGCACCGGAGAATGGTGTAGCTGCCGTGGTTCTCGGAGGGGGGTTGGTGGTGACCATGCTCACTTCGGAGGCTCTTGTAATTGTGGTGCCGCCGTCTGTGATAGTGTTATGTTGAAAGTCCTTCGGGGTTGTTCCCGGTCATTGTCAATTAAGCCTTGCTTCAAGGCATCCTCAATCTGCACCCCCATTTCATGCAGGTCAGAAAAAGTAGGAAAGGGGAGTACGATCATCTTTTGCATCAACTTTGGTTGAAGATTGCGCACAATCATCCGAACCGATCTTTGTCTCAGAGGTCTTAAGGTCATCATCGGCCTTGGCCCTCCATCCGTTACGATTCTCGAGAAACTCTCTTTAGGTTCCTCGTTTGTTGTCTCGAGATCACGGTTGTAATCTCGATTTGTGTATTATATGAGTACTGGGCAATGAAGGCCTTAGCCATCTCATCCCAGTTTCTCTTGACATCATCTTCTAACTTGGCATACCATATGGCCGCCACACTGACAAGGTCCGACCAACAAAGACATCTTCAGAGCTCACGAGGCCCATCGGCCTTAGGACATCCGAAACAGCCTCAGTGCACCATGGGGTCCCCGGACCCGCCAAATCAATCAATATGGGGCATTTTAAATCTATCGGGGCGTCACAAAGGCCAAGCAGTAGCCATCTTCAATGCCTGGGATGGTCTTGGCTCCTTGGGATCTCTTAAACAATTTTTCAAGCTTGTTCAACTTTAGAGCAAGGGGGTCACCTCAAACTCAAAGGAGATTCTGTAGGTTGGTGGGTGTCTTTGATAGTTGAGGTTGGATTTGGGGAGGATCGGGTGGAGGTGGCCCTGGGAAGTTCTCAGATCATTCTGAGCATTAGCCGTCTCCCCGAGGTTTGGAACTCCTGGTGGGAGAGGAACTTGTTGCAAAGCGGAGGCTCCAGCTTTGTCAGTCAGAATTCGACAATTAACTCGCTTGTTCATTCATAACCGGGCTCGTTGCTTGGCAACTCGCTCGCTTTCGGACAACATCCTCGCCGCATTATTTTCATGCTTTCCGAAGCCGGGCGCATCTCTTCTAAGCTAGCCATACTGCTCGCTTCCGACCGAGTTATCGTGTATGTTCCTTTTCGTGGGAGGAGCGAGTCCCGATCCCTCATCAGACACGTGGGGTAGACAAAGCCCTCCGCTCGATCACGAACCGATGCCTTCTGCCTAGCTGACCTCCGTCTAGTAACCGGGGGTAGAGAGTGGTACACTGGTTGTCCGTTTACCAGATCCTCAGATCGATGGAGTCGACGACCTCTAGTCCAGAGTGCTTGGGGAATATCTACTGGGTTGGAAGCAATTGTGCTCAACTACCTAGCAAAAAGATAAAATAAAGCGTATAAATAAACAGACAATCGGACAGCGTAACGGCGTAAAATATACAACACATGGTTGGGTATCATAACATGTTGCCAATAAATTGAATAGACTATCCCTCAAATACTGATCCTTGTTCCCCAAACGACTGTCCTAAAACTAATACCCTCAGGTAGAACTGATTCCTCAAATACTGATGCCCGCAGGCCTGATACCCAGACTTGCAAACTGATACATGCATTCCCTGTAGAGATATACTCTAAAAGCACATAGCATGTAAGAGAGGACCAAAACACCCCTATGTTGGGGTAGGGTTTCCCTGTCCTATTTTGTAAGGAGCTAGGGTTTCACTATGCACGCAGCGGCTTCAAAAAACCTGACATCGGGTAAGCAACCTGTCCTAGTTTGGAATGGTCACTATGGATTCCGAATATGCGCTAGGTCGAATGGTCAAAAGGGGTGCCCCGGTAAAACGGGGTTTTGTGTTCCCATACTGGCAGAGCCCACAACCGGTTGGCCTTATGGCATGCTTTGACAAAGTCATGCCTCCAGCAAACCGCTCAGGAATAGCAGATGGCCAACACGGTGTCCTAGGCGCACCAATGCACATGCAATGCAAAGAGACACATAAATGAAATCAAAACAGGATATCACGAGTTCGAGTCAAGCTCTCTAAATTCCCCAGCAGAGTCGCCAGAAACTGTAGACGTCCCCGAACGCCCCGGGAGGATGAGTCCCGTTCTGTTCATATTGGGCTTACTACAGTTCGGACTCGATTTGTTGTCACGGTTCTTAATCTTGAACCAAAGAGTCCAAATCCGGCAAATCGTTTTTAGAAAACAGATTTTGAAAGAAGTGCCAAACATGGACTGCTTTGCCAGATACAGAGTCGCCACCTAAATATTTTTTAATGGGGGAATTTAGGAAACCCTGACTCGGTGCCAAAGGCCACGTGTCCGTCATCACCAAAGTTGCCTCGGCTCGGGAACTTGGGTACGATTGGGGAAGGTCAGCTATGAGCACCCACTCTCGCCCGATCCGAAGATCGGCCTCTACTAATCGTGATATCCAGTTTTGAAAACGTTTTGTGTTCTTATTCCGGTTATTAGCTTAGATTTACTATGTTATGCGCACAGCAAACAATTATAGACCGAATCGCCCAAATTGGAACAAAACATTTCATGTTTGCCTTGAAAATGGTTTGCTACTCGTGAGTAGGCTAAAATGCAGATTTTGCCACCCTTAAGTGGGCTTTAGAAAAGATGGTTTTGCCACTATCTAGTGGGCTTAAAACTCACGTTCAATGCATTGTTCCAATTTAGGTAATTCAACCTCCATCCATAGGCATTCAAGCAGTTATAACACATAAGCAGCTAGCCTCATGGTAATCATGCTATTATGGCAACACTCACACGCATGCGGTATGCTAAAGCATAAAAGCTTACCTAGTACTCCAAGTCAAAACAGAAACTAGTTAGTAATCATATGCATGATCCTAGTTCATGTTAAGATGGCTAATGCAACACATGCGGGATGCAGCTATAATAGGCTCGGCTATCCTAAACATGGCATGTGAAATGCGACAGATAACACGTATTCAATTTGGAATTGAAATACAATGCAGTTAGCATGATGCGCCGAGCCCGGTGCATGCAAGACAAATGTATGGATGCATGCATGCATTGCATAAGGTATGCTAATTTAAATATGCCCTAATCTACCATCATAAGCAGGTAAATAAAAGGGAAGAAAAACGTGGGGTTGGAAGACATGCACACACTCACACACACTTATTACACATTTGCCCTCACTCAGAGGGTCCAAAAGAATAATACAGTCCGAATAATGAATCAACTATCCTAGCTAATTAATTATTACACAACTTCTAATTAATTAACAAATTGAATGCAGAAAGGAAAAGGCCACAGCCCCCGCCTCGGGATGCGCGAATGATGCATGCTTGACCCATCTCGCCCGGAAACTCACTGCCATAGCATTGCTGCCTCTGTTTTCACTGCCTTTCTTCTCTGAAGACTGCCAAAGTCTCAGGGTATCTTCTATGAACACTTCAGAACACTATCGGCTAGAGGAAATGTCCACCAGCCATCGAAAATATCCATCGGCTGCTGATGGAGTCATCGGCCATTCACTAATGGCCGGTCGGCACTCTATACTGCCAGTCGGCTAAAAATCCCTGCAGAATCTGGTTTTTGACAGCAACAAGGACAGACAGTGTATGGCATGGAATTTCAAGCAAGTGTATGCATGGCTACTCTCCCAATCATGTAACGGACTCAAGGGAGTATGGCCCTTGACCCTCGGGCTATCAATTGTGCATTTGATGCATGATAGCCTATGGAGCCAAGGTTGCAATTCAATGTAAAAATGCATGCAACACACAAATGAGGACCAAGACCCTATCATGTCGAAGTCAAGGGCCCCGGTGACCGAGAGTTAAGACGTGTTACATCACTCGTAGTATGAACACTTCTTAACCCTCACACTTGGTTTGACACCCCAAACCAAGTAATGCAATGCATGTTATGCGAATATAGCTCAAAGATGCAACATGAGATCAAGATGCAAGGCATGCCAAATGTCATGCAACTATCATGGTAAGTATGCAATGCTAGACATGCAAGATGTAAATGTAATGTGAACATGGGCAATCTAAGCAATGGAATCATCATGTTACAACACCTAATGAAACAATCATGCAATAAACATGAGATGAGCATGCAATAGTGGACTTAAACCATAAAGGGGCAGACCTCAATCCACCCCAAATTAGTGGCCAAAATGCCCAAAAAGGTGGGCAATATACACAACAAACATGCAAGCTAATGGGCCTAAAGCTAAGGTGCAAAAGAGGGTACTCCATTACCACTAACATGACCACCCATGGCATGGATTAAGCGACCAAAAATAGATTTTTAACATGTGAAATGGGTCCTCAAAACTCAATAATATGGCAACCCAAATGCTTTAAACATACAAGCATGCACAAAGGCCCATTTCAAGGCACAAAACTCCAAAAACTTAAAGCATGGTAAGGGACATAAATGACAATGTAAGATCACATTATATGGACTGAAACATGATCCTAAATGATGCCAAACCATGATAAGAAGCTTATCCTAAGCATGTTAGGGACCCATACAACCAAGGCTTACAAGCCAAAATGCAAGGCAACTATATCAAGCATACCAAACACGACAATATCAGTGGCCAACAGACCTTACACATGGCAAAATGATGCTAATACCTTCATGGAATTAGGCTAATGCATGCAAGAATCATGGCCTAAACACAAAATGCATTTCTATGCCAAATAGAGGAATGTAAAGCAAGTATGTTAAGCATGCAATGGAGCAAAAATCCAACCAAAAACAGAGATTATATGTGACCTAGAGACACCCAAAAACCTCTGAAATGGGGCCAAAATTAATCAAGCATGCATGTTGCCCTTTAAGCCAAAAGGCAAGAAAATGAGGCAATGAAGGGAGGGGGTGTCCCTCCCCTATACAAGACTTCAAACCACCTTCCTCACCACTGAAAATCCACTGCTTTTCAGTGGTGAGAAGACTAAAACACTCAAGCAAACAAAGCCTCACAAAGAAAGCATCAAAAAGGCCAAATAAGGCCTAAGAGGGTGAGTTCGAACTCAAACCACAAAACATCCTTAATGAAAGTTCTAAAGCATGAAAATATAAGCTTTTTTTATGTTATACACAAAGCCTAAATCAGCATGCAAGACAGGTAGAAATCCAGTGCAAATTTGGGGAAACTAAAGCAAAGTGATTACCCTTGAAGAACCCTTGAAGAACAGATGATCCAGCCACCTTCTATTGATCAAAATCAGTCCAAAAGCTCAAGAATCAACCCTCCAAGCCTCTCAATCTCGGAGCAAGGTGTAATGGTATGTGTATTAGTGCAAAAGTAAGATCAAAATGCACTTTTAGGCCTAAAAACACACACACAAGAGGGGAGAGAGGAAAAATCTAGAGAGAGGGGATATATGACAGATATATAGATATATATGAGCTCTGGTTTTCTTTCCAAAATGGCTAACCCTTGACAATGGAGGAGGTGGGATGCTTATATAGGCCAAGCAAAGCCAAGAAACTTAATGGCTAAGCTAAAGAGAAAGGGTCAAGGGGGCCAGGAGGTTCAAGGCTTCTAGAGGAAGCCAATACAGCTGGCCAAGCTTCTCCAAGAAGCTTGGCCAAAGGGTCAACCTTCTAGAAGGAATTAGGGGGTCAAGGGTTCAAAACAGTCACCAACCGTACGGGGAGGAGTAATGGTGCATCCCAGCTGGCACAGCTGGCATGCACCATGCCTCAAGGGTTCAAAGGAGTCACACCGGCCAACAAAAGAGGTCGCCGGCAAAATAAAGTGCCGGTCGGCCAAATATAGTGCCGACCGGCCATTGGTGTTAAGAAACCATGGCCGGTGGCACCCATAAACGGCCGGTGATGCAAGGGAGGGGCCGGTGGGATGTGGGGATGGCCAACAAGCCATTCCCTACCCTTCAAGGCAAAAAAACAAGTGTTTGGTGCCAAAACCGATCACGGAGCAGATGAGTTAAGGGATCCTAAGGCAAGGCGCGCAACCGAGACCTCCGGGGGCTCAAAACGAACACAAACAAAGACGATCACCGAGTGTCCAAGCGGTGACGTCCAAGTCTTGAGGACGGTCAAAAATGGGGTGTCTACACATGGCAGAGGATGAAACATGGTGTAGACACCCCATTTTTGACTGACCTTAAGACTCAGACGTCACCAATTGAGCGCTCGGTGATGTTGCATATTTTGCTCGTTCTGGAGTTTCAAAGTCTCGGCTGCGAGCCTTGCCTCTGGACTTCCGGGCTCTTTTGTGCTCTGCCTCGGTTAGTGAATCGAGTCCCGTTTTCTCTGTTTTCTCTTCCCGAACGGAGGGAGAGGTCTCGTAGACTATCTCTCAGTGGCCGTAGGCTACGTTTCGTGGTTGTAGGCCATTTTTCCCGTTTGGAGGCCAGTTTTTGATTTTCGGAGCCGCTGGCCGTGCGCCTCGGTTCGGGACTGCCTAACTACCTTCGTTTGCTCCAGTTTTTTGCATACACCTTATTTCCTTCCTTTTGAGGGACACTGTGGCCCGAGAGACCAACTTCATGGTCGAACGCCACCTCCGGTGCTTAATAGTCAGTTTTCGGGGCCCCGGGCCGCACGTTTCGGTCCCCGAACCTCCCTTTTGCATCCGTCTTAGTTCATTTTAGGCGGAGTCCTTATTTTCATTGTTAGGAATGTTGTAGGAGGGTGGGAGACCAGCAATTTTTCTGAAAAACCAGCTTTCTCCTTTTTCTCTCTCCGAAAGCCGGTTTTTCTGACAGAAAGCTGGTTTTTCTTACTTTTGGGCCACAATTTCTGATTTTTCATACCACCATTATGATCTACACACCTAGGAGGCCACCAATATGGGTAGGCTGACCAGTAATGCTTCCTGACCCTTTTGAACCCCTCTAAAAAGCTGGTTTTTCTCTCTCCTGAACCACATTTTCTGGTTTTTGACCATACAGCTGTTTTCTACTCACCTGGGAGGCCACCTTTCTGGGGTGGCCGACCAGCAATTGTTCTTGCCCCTTTGGACCCTTGGTCGGCCGACCAGGAGAGGTGGCCGGCTGGCCACCTTGGCCTTTTGAACCTGGCCGGCCATGTTTGCCCTCCTGAGTGCATTCCAGCTGTGCCAGCTGTTTTGCACCTGTCCCTCTGTCTGAGGGTGTGCCCTGGTTTTTGGTCCATTTAAGGTGGTTTTCACCCCTTTGCTTGGTTTCAAGGATAGTTTGGCCCTTTTGGTCAAGCTTCTTGGGAAAGCTTGACCCTTTTGGTTTAGCTTCCTCAAGAAGCTTGACCCCTTTGCTCAAGCTTCTCTTAGAAGCCTTGAACCTTTCTCTTGGCTTCTCCAAGAAGCCTCACTTCTTCTCCTCTATATAACCAACCCTCCACCTCATTTTGCAAGGGTTAGAAAAAAAAATACCAACTGAGATATACATACACCCCTATATCAATACTTCAAACCTCCAAACACCCATTTTCTTGGCCATTTTACCCTACACCCCATAGCCTACCACCTCCATCATCCATTCCAGCCCCTTGGAGGTCATTTGCAGAGGTTGAAAGCTCACCAACTTGGTCCAAAAGCTGCTGGAGTTCGGCTCTACGAGGGTAAGCTTCTATTTTTCCCATTTTTGCATAATTTTGCTCTATATCTTAGTTCCTTTTGCTTGCATTTTTGGGCTCCAAGATAAACTGAAAAAGATCTTATTTTAAGCTACTCTTCAACTTTTTTAAAGAAAACTTTGCTGTTTAAAGTCATCTACTCCCCCTTTGTGCTTTATCTCTCTTTTAGGGCTTATTTTGCATGGTATATTAGCCTTATTTTTGAGCATTTTTGGGCTTCGACCTAAACTATAAAGTGTCTTATTTTGAGACCCTCTTAAACTTTGTTGAAGGACTCTTTGCTGTTTGAGGCCATCTACTTCTCCTTACCCTCTATCTCTCCTTTAGGGCTATTTTTGCATCATATTTTAGCCTTACTTGTGAACATTTTAGAGATTTTCTATATACTGGAAAAAGTCTTTTTTTGACATCCTCTTCAAGTTTGGTTAAGGTCCCATTTCTTTTTGGGGTCATCTTTCCCCTATGCATGCTTCATCTCTTCATGATTAGGGCTATGCATTAGAGCTCTTGCATTGGCCATGGCTTGGCCTCTTAGCCACTGAAATCTAGTGGATTTTGAATGGCTTAGGTGTATTCTTGAAGGCCAAAATCAGAGGGGGGTGACCTCCTCTCTCCTTGTCTTGTTTGGTGATCCTTTTGGCCTTCCGAAGGGACCCTATTTTTCATGCTTTGAAGTCACTTTCCAGGCCTTATTCTGAGGGTTTTGAGGTCTTCCTTGGCTCTGTCCAAGGCCCTTTTGGCTATATTTTATGTCTATGATGCATGTGTAGAGAAATCCCATTCAAGGCCTTTCAAAGAGGCCTTTCTTTGCATGTTTCTGAGACTGATTCTAGGGCTTGTTTTGTGGGTTTTAGGGCTGTCATAACCTATTTCCAGAGTTGGTTTGGTCTTGCTAAGTGTCTATCTTGTATGTGCTTAATAACCCCTTGTATGGCCCTCTAAAGGAGCCCATCATTTTGGCATGCATTGGCTGCATTTCAGTGATTATTTGGGCATATTTTGGCATGTTTTATTCATTGATTTTTGTTGGTTTGTTGAGTTCTCATACGCTTCATATACATGCCATGTAAACCATGTTTGCTAGTCAAAGTTGCATGCTATTTTAGTCCATCATGCTAGCATCTTTTGGTCATGCTTTGAACTAGAAATGTTCATGTTTTGGGACTGCCTTGGCTCTATCTCTGTGCTTCATAGTCAAATAATGCACGCTTTGTATAGCTATAAGTCAATACATGTGCCTAGTTTTGAGTTTCGGGGCTCATCTCATGCATCGGGTGCCATGTTTCCATGTTTCGGGACCTTTAAGCATCACGTTTCAGTGCTGGAATTTAATGTTTGAATGCCATGCTTCATCCTTGCCATGCCTTGTTAGAGTTGCATGCTGTGCCTTAGGTTCGGTCCTCGGTTTGTGTGCATGTGTGCACGCATTTCGGTGGTCTCATTTTCATCTTATGGCCACTGATGTGGGTGTGGCTGAGGTCCACTCATATTGGTGTAAGCCCATATTACATTGTGTATGCCATTTTATAGCATTGTGTATGCTAGGTTGCATGTTAGGATTACATTCATGCATGTCATACATATTGCATTGTGTTTGGGATAGGAGTTAGTCTTGTTAACGGAAATGAGGCCGCGTTCAGATTGAGTGACGGAATGTGTCTCAATTCCCGGTTGCCGACACTCCAGATTATTCATGATGGAGTCTAGGCCTTGTTATGTTTTCATGCGCATTCATTTCATATTAAGTCGTGCAATTTGACTCCTCGGCCATCATGCATCGAGATGCGTGATTGATGGCATGAGGATCGAGGCAAGCATACATATGTGAAAATACATTGCCATGTCCTTTTCTTGCTCTCTGTTGCAGCAAATCAGAAACCGGCAGTCTTTTGGAGCTTCGTGCAATATTCCGGGCTTAATTGTAAACAGAGGCTAATTGGGGCATTGCAATGGATTTCTGCACAAGGCAACTCAAGCACGCATCATTCATCATTCAGAACAGAGCTGAGACGGTCCATAAATTTGCGTGCCAGTTTACTGCTTTCCTAGTTAAATTTGTTAATTAATTAAGGTTTTGTATTTATTTGGACTGTACTATTTATTCGGACTGTATATTATTCAGACCCTCCGAGCAAGGGCAATGTTGTAATAAGTGTGCGTGCGTGTGATGTATGTCTTCTGACCCCACGTCTTACTCCCTTTTATTTACCAGCTTATGATGGTTAGATTAGGGCATGTTTCAATTGGCATACAGTATGATAGCATGTTTGCATTCATTCATCTGTTTTGTATGCACCGGGCTCGGCGCATCATACTCACTGCATTGTATTTCAATTCCGAGTTGAATACATGTTAGCTGTAGCATTCCATATGCCATGTTTAGAATAGCCGAGCCTATCTTAGTTGCATTTTGTATGTGTTGCATTAGGCATTTCTTTATAGTTAGGATCATGCATGGATTTCTAACATACCTTCTTTTTTGGCTTGGAGTAGTCGGTAAGTTTTATGCTTTAGCATCCTTGCATGCGTGTGAGTGACTGCCATGATAGCATGCTTACCATGAGGCTATGTGCCTATGTGATATAACTGCCTGAATGCCTGTGGGTGAAGGTTAGGTTATTTGGATTGGAACAATTCATTCACTGTGAGTTTTAAGCCCATTAGATAGTGGCAAAACCATGTTTTCTAAGCCCACCTGAAGGTGCCAAAATCCGCATTTTAAGCCTACTTGCGAGTAGGAAATCACTTTCAAAAATAAATATGAAATGTTTCGTTCCAATTCAGGTGATCCAGTCTATACTTGTATGCTGTGCGCATCACATAGTAAATCTAGGCTAATAACCGGAATAAGAACACATAACGTTTTCAAAACAAGATATCATGGTTAGTAGAGGCCGATCTTTGATTGGGCGAGCGGGGGTGCTCACGAAGTGACATTCACCAATCATACCCAAGTTCTTGAGCCGAGGCAACTTTGGTGATGACAGACATGTGGCTTTAGGCAACGAGTCAGGGTTTTCTAAATTTCCCCAAAATAAAATATTTAAGTGGCGACTCTGTATCTGGCAGAGCAGTCCATGTTTGGCACTTCTTTCAAAAAAATCTGTTTTCAAAAATGATTTGCTGGATTTGGACTCTTTGATGATTCATCGGTCTTGTATTGCACTCTGTGAGATTAGATACAGGTCCGTGACTTTGAGTCCTGAACTATAGTGAGCCCAAATGAACAGAACGGGATTTCCCTCCCGGGACGTTCGGGGACGTCTACAGTTTCTAGCGACTTTGCTGGGGAGTTAAGGAACTTGACTCGAACTCATGATATCTTGTTTTGATTATACTTGTGTGTTTCTGTGCATTATATTTGTATTGGTGAGCCTAGGACACCGTGTTTGCCATCTGCTATTCTTGAGCGGTTTGCCAGAGGCTGCGTGCCATAAGGCTTACCGGTTACGGGCTCTACCAGTATGGAAACACAAACCCCGGTTTTACCGGGGCATCCTTTTTGACCATTCGACCTAGTGCATATTCGGAATCCATAGTGACCATTCCAAGCTAGGACAGGTTGCTTACCCGATCATAGGTTGTTTGAAACAGCTGTGTGCATAGTGAAACCCTAGTTCTTGATGAAACTAGGACAGGGAAACCCTATCCCAATATAGGGGTGTTTTTGGCTCTCATTTGCTTGCTATGTGCTCTTAGAGTGTGCCTCTACAGGAATGCATGTAACAGTTTGCAAGTCTGGGTATCAGGCCTGCGGGCATCAGTATTTGGGAATCAGTTTTACCTGAGGGTATCAGTTTACAGGAAAACTTTTGGGCAGAATTTGGTAGAGAGTACGGTCATTCAGCTACGCTCATATCTGTTTTGGCAAAAATGGGCTGAGATGCTGCCTGTGTTTCTCTTTTGCTAGGTAGTCCTGGAATCATAGCTTCAGAAGGCTCCAATATCCCCCGAGTACACCGGACTTGTGTTGATAGACTTTGTCAGGTCAGAGACTCAGTTCAAGGGCAATCAGAGCCAGAGAAGACTAGTCAGGCGCAGACCACCAGTGCAGCAGCTACCAGATCAGTGGTCTTAGAGCAGTCGGGTTGAGATTCCCGAGCTTACTACAGAGACAGATATACCGGTAGTTCAGTCAAATTAGGACAGCATGGCAGGAATGGAGGAAATGATGCGTCAACTCCAAGAGAGCATGAAAACCATGCACAGATGTCCGTCAGCGACTTTCGCCAAACAAAGCAGCCGAGATCATGGCCCAACAGGCAGACTTAATTGCCCAGCTGCAGCAACAAACAGGAGCATTTGCTTCACATCAGGCCCCTCCCCCACCAGGAGTTCCAGCACCCGAGGAGGCACCAAATGTCCAGGGAGATACGGACATTCCGACAGGATCGGCTCCTCCTCCAATCCTACCCCAATTATCCAAAACACCCACCAACCTGCCGGATTCTCCCTTTGAGTCCGAGGTGGACCCCACAGTATTGAAGGTGAGCAAGCTTGAAAAGCTGTTCAAGAAATCTCAGGGCGTCAAGTCCATCCCGGATATTGAGGATAGGTATACCGATGTGGCCGTGACACTGCCAGACCGCTTTAAAATGCCACATATTGACCGCTTTGACGGGTTCGGGGATCCCATGGTGCACTTACGGTTGTTCTCAGATATACTACGGCCGATGGGCCTCACCAGACCACAGAAGCTTTCTTTATTCGGCTGGACCCTGTCGGGTGTAGCGGCCATCTGGTATGCAAAATTGGAAGACGATGTTAAGAGGAATTGGGATGAGATGGCCGAGGCTTTTGTCGCTCAATACTCCTATAATACACAGATTGAGGTCACAACCCGTGATCTCGAGATGACTAGGCAGGAGCCTAAGGAGAGTTTTTCTGACTTCGTAACGTGGTGGAGGGCCAAGGCCTCAATGATGACCACTAGGCCCATTGACAAAGATCAGATTAGGATTATTATGCACAATCTCCAGCCCAAGCTTATGCAGAAAATGATTGTTCTCCCCTTCCCCACCTTTTCAGATTTACATGAGATGGTGGTACAAATTGATGATGCTATGAAGCAGGGCCTCATTGACCAGGAGAAGGAGCAGCCCAGGAGGGCGTTTTCCCGCAGTTCGAATGCGACCACCAATGGTGATGTAGCTGCAAGATCTTCTAAAGTAGGCATGGTTACCACTACCGCATCAAAAACAACTACCCCATTCACCGGTGCGTCCGGAAGTAGCTCACAAAAAACCAAATACCCACCTCGTTACTCCATTTCATATGCCTCTGTCAAAGGCTCTAGAGCTCTTACTCCGGAAAGGACATTTGAAATCGTTGGAACAACGGCCCCTACCCGATCCTATCCCTGCAAAGCATGACCAGACTAAATACTGTGTCTACCATCAACAAATCGGTCATGACACCGACAGTTGCTTTCGTCTGCGCCATGATGTACGAGATCTGTTTGACAACGGGGTCATTGCAGCACCAAGTCCTGCAAAGTCTATCGACACTTGATTAGTGAACTTGTGAGGGGATAATGTGATGTGATCAGGGGTTGAACCAGCTGCGGGTGGCGCTCGATTTACTCCAGATGTGAGAATGGCAGGCACAATTTTGAGCATTTGCGAATGCTAGGTTTGTAGTTTCTAACTTGGGTGTTGAGTCAGCTCTGTGGTTTTGTTTTAAGTCTGTCTCTTTGTTTTGAGTTAGTCTTTTTGTTAAGGTCTGTCTTGTTGTATCGAGTCAAGTCCTGTTGTGCAGAGGTCAGGTGATTCCGGGGTTGTTGTCTCGGATATCACTATTTTGTTTTGTGTTTGTCTTTTTGCTTTCTTTTTGAGTCTGTTTCTGCCGTGGAGCCAGTTACACCATTAGATTTGAATGGAACAACAGTTGTCTTTTCATACTCTTGTGTTCGCTTCTGCCTTGTGCCAGTTGTGCCAGAAGTTTTGAATGAAATGGCAGTGCTTTTCACCTACTTTTCTGTGCCTCGAACTCATTGCATTGACCTAAGTTTTTCAAAACCTTTTGAACATTGTGATGAAAACAAAGAGGAAGAAATTCCTCAGGATTTGTAAAAATTTGATTAATTGAGAGAAAGAGAGGCATGCTAAGCCCTTAATGATCGAGATCATGCTTGTTAATGTGAGTACTGGGAAGGATCCTGGCTTGATCCAGATTGGTTCTACACTGTCTTCAGCACGAGCGACTGGTCGCTTTCTTAAAAGATTTCAAAAAAATGTTTTGCGCAGTCCTGTGAAGACCTGTGTAGAATCGCTCTTGAGATTCTGCAGCTTAGGATTGCTATCAGCCTCGAGATTCAATCCCTTCGCTTTCAAACCTTGAACTGGGATTCAGAATGTTCAATGGTCAACCACAACGTAAGGCCTGTGTAGCCGGATTAGAAGCAGCCCTTGAACTAGGGGCAAGAAAGCCATGTCAAAGAAGATCGGATATGATCAAAAGAAGCTTGCAAAGCTGGATCAGAAGCACCCCTCGAACTAGGGGCAAAAAAAAAAAAAATGTCAGACAGCTCGAAGAGCCAAAGGTGGATCATTTTGCAAGTCAATGAAGATCGGCAAGAATGCCAAATCCCAGAAGGGAAGAAAGAAGAAAGTTTTGTTGAAGGATAACCAAGTTCCTATCAACAACACTAGGGGCAAATTCAGTCCCCCATTGGATAGACTGCTACATCGCCAGCGGACAACAGCCATTCCCCTGGATTCAGATGACTTCGGGATCTCAAAACCATTTGACATGGACAAAGCTACACTTTTACCCTTGAGAGGCTCGCTGGGCCAAAAACCCGAAAGGGCGACCCAGGCAAAAGTTAGAGCAAGAAAAGAAAAAAAAAGAAATGAAAAGAAAAGAAGAAAAGAAGAAAAGAACAAAAAAAGAAAAATGCAAAGAAAAGAACAAAAAAGAAATGAAAAGAAAGGAAAAACAGAGCTCGCAAGGTTGAAAACCCGGAAGGGCGGCCTTGGCAAAAGTTAGAGCACAAAAGGAGAGGTTAATACCCGAGTGTACCTTAACCCCGAACTATGTAAGGCTTGATTCCTATCTTTGGGACACGTATGTAACTTCATTCTGAAGTCCAGCCATAAAACACTTCCAAACCGATTGTGTCCATGTAATGGTTTTGTTCATCTTTGCCTTCTCTGTATCCGAGAGTCTGGTTGTGTTCGTTGCTTTGAGGACTGACTACAATGCGCTGCGGTGCCGTTCAAACAAGGGGCAACTTTCCGTTGCCATTCAATTAGCTGTAGTGCCGTTCAAACAAGGGGCGACTATCCGTTGCCATGCAGCTCCCCTCAAGCAAGGGGCAATTTTCCTTCGAATCTGAGGTTGTGCATCTCGAGAGTGGGTTCTATGCTTGTTGAGCAGTGGCCGTTTGAAAAAACAGTTTTTGAGAATTTTTACTAAGGTTGACTGATCTTCTCTCGAAAACTATTCCATTTTTCCAAAACTGGACTTTTTTCTTGGACCCAAAAAGGAAAATTTTCAGTGCTTATAACCTAACTTGCATGATTTTGAATCAGAAAATCGAACAAGCGTGTTAATCTAACTCTCATTTTGGTTAAACTTGTTTTAGTAGAAAGCCAAAAACAAAAAATGGTCAAAATGATGAACTAGGGGCACAATTGAGTCAGGTGTTCTGTCTTTTCCCCATTGTCAACATATATGCCAGAAAGGGCACCATACTTGCCAAGAAGGGCACTCTACCTGCCAGAAAAGGCACAACTGAAGGTGACAACAAAAGGGCCGAAAAGCTTCAAAATCCTCTGAGCAACGAGGTATCAAGCCAAGTACGAAGCACAAACTGGAATGGATCCAGATGTTCCACTTCCTTATTTGGACATATCCGATCACGTCCAAACTCCCTGGCAAAGCATCATCAACCGATGTCAGCTGCAAATTCGCTGCACACCCAGTTGTAGCACAACCCCTCTGTGGGAAGAACTCACTAGCTGCGCGCAGAAGAAAAAGGATCTGGCAGCATGCTAGGGGCAAGAGCCCGCAATTTCTTGTTCATCCATCAACCACCCAAGGGAGGGATAAAAAAATGAGAGATTAAAGAATAGAGAGATGTGCGTTGAGAGAAAAAGTGAGAAAAGGGTTTTTTCAGAAAAACAGAGCTTGAGGGCCGAGTGATGTGAGAATCACAAATGAGGAAGGGCGGGAAACAATACCAGGAGAAACTGGCTCCTCTTGCACCGAGAGGTCTCTTGCCTTTGTAACACGTCCGAGTGTTGTGTTTATGTCTTTGTTTTTCTCGATTCTTGTTTTGAGTTGTTTTGAGTGTCAACGGATGTGTTTAGGTTGTTTTATCTTTTGCTTTCCGTTGTTGAGTCGTAGTGTGCTGTGTTCAGTCGTAGGCTCAATACCCTGGCCAAGAACTCATCTCTCAATTTCAAAAATAAAAATCGTTTTGTGCTCAGAGTGTTGTATCGTTCTCCACATTTGTGCAAAACAAGATTTTGTTCTTTCAAAAACCGCAGGGTTCAACTCGGGTCATATAGGAACAGTAAAACCAGGACCTATCTGAAGCTATATAGGTTCCAGACTGCAAAGCAAAAGAAAACAGGGAAAATGTCGGGCATCTGAGTTTGTTTCAGCTTCAGTAAGTTCCGAGATTGCATTCCGTGTGTACCTCTTCAGGTCTTGCCAATACCATGAAGTATGAGTGCGCCTTTACCTCAAGCTCAAGATCAAGTCCGCTTCAAGCCAAAATGGCGATCAAAAGTGCTCTCCCTGAGTACTATTCCCTGCCAGAGGCATCTTGGCTGTGTTTGCAATGAGTTCCTAGGAGACCAACTGCGACGGTGGAAACTAGAGTTCGAATGGCTGTTGCCTAGAACGCAAAGGTTTGGGATTTCCGAGAGTAAAGTCTGGTTTAAATACCCAGAGGCGTGTCCTCGGCTTGAAATCTGTATGGAAGCCCCATAGGTTGAGATAGCGTGTATGCACCTCAATTGTGGATACTGAACCAACCTAGTCTGTCACCCCGTTGGAGAATAGGGAAAGTTGTGAATATGATCAGGAAGAAAGGCAGCATCCAAAGTGTTCTACATGAAGAATCCTTGTCAGTATTTCAGAGCTTTTGTATTGCGAGATGAAGGTAAGTGTTCGAAGAGTACGAGGGGAGATCCCCGTCAGAGTAGAGCGGTTCATCGCCACTCACCTCATGAAGTGTTTTCTAAAGCGCCGCTATGCTTGTTTATTGCATCATGCATTATATTGCATCGTACCTCTCAAGTTTCTTTCTCATTCATGCATACGGTTCATTCAAAGAAGTTCCGTTTGAGATCATTTATTTAGTGTATCAATCACACTTCATTCAGTTAGTGTATCAATCACACCTTATGCACCCTTAGTGTATCTATCATACTTTCTTCATTCGCTTAGTGTATCAATCACACTTCATTTATTTAGTGTATCAATCACACTTTGTTCACATAGTGCATCTATCACACTTTGTGTCCACCTTCAGTATATCTATCATGCTTTGTTCACATAGTGCATCTATCACGCTTTGTGTTCGCTTTTAGTGTATCTCTCACTTTTAGTGAATCTATCACACTTTGTGTTCGCTTTTAGTGTATCAATCACACTTTGTGTTAAAGGCATCTATCACAATTTTTGTGTCATCTTCGCATATCTATTGCTTTTAGTGTATCAATCACACTGTTAGCATAGTGCATCTATCACACTTTGTGCTCGCTTTTAGTGTATCAATCACACTTTATTCACATAGTGCATCTATCACACTTTGTGTCCACCTTCAGTATATCTATCATACTTTGTTCACATAGTGCATCTATCACGCTTTGTGTTCGCTTTTAGTGTATCAATCACACTCTGTTCACTTAGTGCATCTATCACACTTTGTGTTCGCTTTTAGTGTATCAATCACACTTTGTTCACATAGTGCATCTATCACACTTTGTGTCCACCTTCAGTATATCTATCATACTTTGTTCACATAGTGCATCTATCATGCTTTGTGTTCGCTTTTAGTGTATCAATCACACTTTGTTCACTTAGTGCATCTATCACACTTTGTGTTTGCTTTTAGTGTATCAATCACACTCTATTCACTTAGTGCATCTATCACACTTTGTGTTCACTTTTAGTGTATCAATCACACTCTATTCACTTAGTGCATCTATCACACTTTGTGTTCGCTTTTAGTGTGTCAATCACACTCTGTTCACATAGTGCATCTATCACACTTTGTGTTCGCTTTTAGTGTATCAATCATACTTTGTTCACTTAGTGCATCTATCACACTTTGTGTTCGCTTTTAGTGTATCAATCACACTTTGTTCACATAGTGCATCTATCACACTTTGTGTTCGCTTTTAGTGTATCAATCACATTCTGTTCAGTTAGTGCATCTATCACACTTTGTGTTCGCTTTTAGTGTATCAATCACACTCTGTTCACTTAGTGCATCTATCACACTTTGGGTTCACTTTTTGTGTATCCATCATACTTTGCTTCACATAGTGCATCTATCACACTTTGTATTCACCTTTAGTGTCTATCACACTTTGCTTCATATAGTGTATCCATCACACTCGCTTCGCTTTGTGTATCTATCACACTATGCTCACTTTGTGTATCTATCACACGTTCACTTTGTGTATCCATCACACATATTCGCTTAGTGTATCTATCACGTATTTGCTTAGTGTATCCATCACGTTCATTTCGCTTTGTGTATCTATCACTTTGCTTCACTTAGTGTATCAATCACACTTTATTCATATAGTGTATCCAGCACACTCTCTTCACTTTTGTGTATCTATCACACATGCTCGCTAAGATTGCATAATCTTCTTACATCATAACTGCATGAAATGTAGTTTGATTTGCCTTCTTGCTTAAAACTGTAGCATTTATTGTGAATATTTGCTTCGTTACAGTTTTATTTACATGATCCTTACTGCATGAAATGTAGCTAGATTTTTATATGCTTGCTTAAAACTGTTGCATGATATGCTTCATTACAGCTTTCTTTGCATGATCATAAGTTATGTTCGGCTTCTTGCATTGTCAGTTGCATTTTGCCCCTGCCTGCGGGCACATCTCTTTGTTTATCTGGCATGTTTGTCTAAGTTTTCGGCCTTGTCAAAAACGGGTCGTCTCTGGGCTTTGACATTCACTCCCGTCACGTATAACTTTCAAGTTCTGTCAAAGAGGGGCAACTGTAGACACCCCATTTTTGACCGACCTTAAGACTCAGATGTCACCAATTGAGCGCTCGGTGATGTTGCATATTTTGCTCGTTCTGGAGTTTCAGAGTCTTGGCTGCGAGCCTTGCCTTTGGACTTCCGGGCTCTTTTGTGCTCTGCCTCGGTTTGCGAATCGGGTCTCATTTTCTCTGTTTTCTCTTCCCGAAGGGAGGGAGAGGTTTCGTAGACTATCTCTCAGTGGCCGTAGGCTACGTTTCGTGGTCGTAGGCCATTTTTCCCGTTTGGAGGCCAGTTTCTGATTTTCGGAGTCGTCGACCGTGCGCCTTGGTTCGGGACCGCCTAACTACCTCCTTTTGCTCTGGTTTTTGGCATACACCTTATTTCCTTTCTTTTGAGGGACACTGTGGCCCGAGAGACCAACTTCGTGGTCGAACGCCACCTCCGGTGCTTAATAGTCAGTTTTCGGGGCCCCGGGCCGCACGTTTCGGTCCCCGAACCTCCCTTTTGCATCCGTCTTGGTTCATTTTTGGCGGAGACCTTATTTTCATCATTAGGAAGGTTGTAGGAGGGTGGAAGACCAGCAATTTTTCTGAAAAACCAGCTTTCTCATTTTTCTCTCTCCGAAAGCCGGTTTTTCTGACAGAAAGTTGGTTTTTCTTACTTTTGGGCCACAATTTCTGATTTTTCATACCACCATTATGATCTACACACCTGGGAGGCCACCAATATGGGTAGGCTGACCAGTAATGCTTCCTGACCCTTTTGAACCCCTCTAAAAAGCTGGTTTTTCTCTCTCCTGAACCACATTTTCTGGTTTTTGACCATACAGCTGTTTTCTACTCACCTGGGAGGCCACCTTTGTGGGGTTGCCGACCAGCAATTGTTTTTGCCCCTTTGGACCCTTGGTCGGCCGACCAGGAGAGGTGGCCGGCTGGCCACCTTGGCCTTTTGAACCTGGCCGGCCATGTTTGCCCTCCTGAGTGCATTCCAGCTGTGCCAGCTGTTTTGCACCTGTCCCTCTGTCTGAGTGCCATACAGTTTTGGTCCATTTAAGGTGGTTTTCACCCCTTTGCTTGGTTTCAAGGAGAGTTTGGCCCTTTTGGTCAAGCTTCTTGGGAAAGCTTGACCCTTTTGGTTTAGCTTCCTCAAGAAGCTTGACCTCTTTGGTCAAGCTTCTCTTAGAAGCCTTGAACCTTTCTCTTGGCTTCTCCAAGAAGCCTCACTTCTTCTCCTCTATATAACCAACCCGCCACCTCATTTTGCAAGGGATAGAAAAAAAAAATACTAGCTAAGATATACATACACCCTAATATCTATACTTCAAACCTTCAAACACCCATTTTCTTGGCCATTTTACCCTACACCCCATAGCCTACCACCTCGATCATCCATTCCAGTCCCTTGGAGGTCATTTGCAGAGGTTGAAAGCTCACCAACTTGGTCCAAAAGCTGCTGGAGTTCGGCTCTACGAGGGTAAGCTTCTATTTTCCCCATTTTTGCATAATTTTGCTCTATATCTTAGTTCCTTTTGCTTGCATTTTTGGGCTCCAAGATAAACTGAAAAAGATATTATTTTAAGCTCCTCTTCAACTTTGTTTAAGAAAACTTTGCTATTTAAAGTCATCTACTCCCCCTTTGTGCTTTATCTCTCTTTTAGGGCTTATTTTACATGGTATATTAGCCTTATTTGTGAGCATTTTTGGGCTTTGACCTAAACTATAAAGTGTCTTATTTTGAGCCCCTCTTAAACTTTGTTGAAGGGATCTTTGCTGTTTGAGGCCATCTACTTCTCCTTACCCTCTATCTCTCCTTTAGGGCTATTTTTGCATCATATTTTAGCCTTACTTGTGAACATTTTAGAGATTTTCTATATACTGGAAAAAGTCTTGTTTTGACATCCTCTTCAAGTTTGGTTAAGGCCCCATTTTTGTTTGGGGTCAGCTTCCCCCTATGCATGCTTCATCTCTTCATGATTAGGGCTATGCATTAGAGCTCTTGCATTGGCCATGGCTTGGCCTCTTAGCCACTGAAATCTAGTGGATTTTCAGTGGCTTAGGTGTATTCTTGAAGGCCAAAATCAGAGGGGGGTGACCCCCTCTCTCCTTGTCTTGTTTGGTGATCCTTTTGGCCTTCCGAAGGGACCCTATTTTTCATGCTTTGAAGTCACTTTCCAGGCCTTATTCTGAGGGTTTTGAGGTCTTCCTTGGCTCTGTCCAAGGCCCTTTCGGCTATATTTTATGTCTATGATGCATGTGTAGAGAAATCCCATTCAAGACCTTTCAAAGAGGCCTTTCTTTGCATGTTTCTGAGACTAATTCTAGGGCCTGTTCGGTGGGTTTTAGGGCTGTCATAACCTATTTCCAGAGTTGGTTTGGTCTTGCTAAGTGTCTATCTTGTATGTGCTTAATAACCCCTTGTATGGCCCTCTAAAGGAGCCCATCATTTTGGCATGCATTGGCTGCATTTCAGTGATTATTTGGGCATATTTTGGCATGTTTTATTCATTGATTTTTGCTGGTTTGATGAGTTCTCATACACTTCATATACATGCCATGTAAATCATGTTTGCTAGTCAAAGTTGCATGCTATTTTAGTCCATCATGCTAGCATCTTTTGGTCATGCTTTGAACTAGAAATGTTTATGTTTTGGGACTACCTTGGCTCTGTCTTTGTGCTTCATAGTCAAATAATGCATGCTTTGTATAGCTATAAGTCAATACATGTGCCTAGTTTTGAGTTTCGCGGCTCATCTCATGCATCGGGTGCCATGTTTCCATGTTTTGGGACCTTTTAGCATCATGTTTCAGTGCTGGAATTTAATTTTTGAATGCCATGCTTCATCCTTGCCATGCCTTGTTAGAGTTGCATGCTGTGCCTTAGGTTCGGTCCTCGGTTTGCGTGCATGTGTGCACGCATTTCGGTGGTCTCATTTTCATCTTATGGCCATTGATGTGGGTGTGGCTGAGGTCCACTCATATTGGTGTAAGCCCATATTGCATTGTGTATGCCATTTCATAGCATTGTGTATGCTAGGTTGCATGTTAGGATTGCATTCATGCATGTCATGCATATTGCATTGTGTTTGGGATAGGAGTTAGCGAAACACGGAAGCGATGGGCGTTCAGACTCGAGTGACCAACGTGTCTCAATTCGATGGCCGACACCAGTTATTCATGATAGAGTCTAGGCCTTGTTATGTTTTCATGTGCATTCATTTCATATTAAGTCGTGCAATTCGACTCCTCGGCCATCATGCATCGAGATGCGTGATTGATGGCACGAGGATCGAGGCAAGCATACATATGTGAAAATACATTGCCATGCCCTTTTCTTGCTCTCTGTTGTAGCAAATCAGAAACCGGCAGTCTTTTGGAGCTTCGTGCAATATTCCGGGCTTAATTGTAAACAGAGGCTAATTGGGGCATCGCAATGGATTTCTACGCAACGCAACTCAAGCACGCATCATTCATCATTCGGAACAGAGCTGAGGTGGTCCATAGATTTGCGTGCCAGTTTACTGCTTTCCTAGTTAAATTTGTTAATTAATTAGGGTTTTGTATTTATTCGGACTGTACTATTTATTCGGACTGTATATTATTCAGACCCTCCGAGCAAGGGCAATGTTGTAATAAGTGTGCGTGCGTGTGATGTATGTCTTCCAACCCCACGTCTTACTCCCTTTTATTTACCAGCTTATGATGGTTAGATTAGGGCATGTTTCAATTGGCATACAGTATGATAGTATGTTTGCATTCATTCATCTATTTTGCATGCACTGGGCTCGGCGTATCATACTCACTGCATTGTATTTCAATTCTGAGTTGAATACATGTTAGCTGTAGCATTCCATATGCCATGTTTAGAATAGCCGAGCCTATCTTAGTTGCATTTTGTATGTGTTGCATTAGGCATTTCTTTATAGTTAGGATCATGCATGGATTTCTAACATAGCTTCTTTTTTGGCTTGGAGTACTCGGTAACTTTTATGCTTTAGCATCCTTGCATGCGTGTGAGTGATTGCCATGATAGCATGCTTACCATGAGGCTATGTGCCTCTGTGATATAATTGCTTGAATGCCTGTGGGTGAAGGTTGGGTTATTTGGATTGGAACAATTCATTCACTGTGAGTTTTAAGCCCACTAGATAGTGGCAAAACCATGTTTTCTAAGCCCACCCGAGGGTGGCAAAATCTGCATTTTAAACCTATTTGCGAGTAGGAAACCACTTTCAAAAATAAATATGAAATGTTTCGTTCCAATTCAGGCAATCCAGTCTATACTTGTATGCTGTGCACATCACATAATAAATCTAGGCTAATAACCGGAATAAGAACACATAACGTTTTCAAAACAAGATATCATGGTTAGTAGAGGCCGATCTTTGATCGGGCAAGCGGGGGTGCTCACGAAGTGACCTTCCCCAATCGTACCCAAGTTCCTGAGCCGAGGCAACTTTGGTGATGACGGACACGTGGCCTTAGGCAATGAGTCAGGGTTTCCTAAATTTCCCCAAAATAAAATATTTATGTGGTGACTCTGTATCTGGCAAAGCAGTCCATGTTTGACACTTCTTTCAAAAAAATCTATTTTCAAAAATGATTTGTTGGATTTGGACTCTTTGATGATTCATCGGTCTTGCATTGCACTCTATGAGATTAGATACAGGACCGTGACTTTGAGTCTTGAACTGTAGTGAGCCTAAATAAACAGAACGGGATTTCCCTCCCAGGACGTTCGGGGACGTCTACACATGGCATACAAACAAACAAGTTCCAGCTCTGAAACAATATGCTCAATGGTCCCGAATCATGGAAACATGTCACCCAATGCATGAAATGGGCCCCGAAACTCAAAATTAGGCAAATGCATTGAACCACAAGTATACAAGGCAAGCATTATTTGATCATGAAGCATGAAAATAGAGCCATGGCAGTCCTAAACATGTACCAAATCAGTTTCAAGCATGGCCAAAAAGTGCTAACATGAAGGGCTAAAACAACATGCGACATAGGCTAGTAAGCATGGTTTACATGGCATGTATATGAAGCACAAGAGAGGTCACCAAACCAGCCACAAATAGGAACATGGTATGCTAAAATATGCCCAAATAACTACTGAAATGTATCCAATGCATGCAAAAATGATGGGCTCCTTTGGAGGGCCATGAGGTGGATTACTCAACACATACAAGATAGACATGTAAAATGGCAAAACAAACTCTGGAAATCAGTTATGAAAGCCCTAAAACTCACCAGAAAGGCCCTGAAATGGGTCAATGAAACATGCAATGAAAAGTCCCCTTGAAAGGCCTTGATGAGGATTGCTCCACACATGCATGAGGGACGCAAAATATGGCCAAAAGGGCTCCGGAAAGAGCTAAGGTAGACCTCAAAACTCACATAATAGGGCCTGAAACAAGACTTCAAAGCATGCAAGATGGAGCCCCTTTGGAAGGCCAAAAGGGTTAATCAAACAAGACAAGGAGAGAGGGGGTCACCCCCCTCTGATTTTGGCTCTCAAAACAATGTGTTAGCCACTGAAAATCCACTGGATTTCAGTGGCTAGAAGGCCAAACAAAGCATGCAACAAAGGCCTTGATGCAAGGCTCAAAACAAGAGGCAAACAAGCATACAAGGAAGTAAACGACCTCAAACAGAAAAATTCCCTTAATCAAACATCAAGAGGGACTCAAAATAAGACTCTTTTCAGTTTATGACAAATCTCGAAAATGCTCACAAGTAGGGCTAAGATATGAAGCAAAATAAGCCTACAAAGAGGGATAGAGCATACAAGGAGGTGTATGACCTCAAACAGAAAAGTATCCTTAATCAAACTTCAAGAGGAGCTCAAAATAAGACACTTTCAGTTTATAACAAAACCCAGAAATGCTTGCAAATAGGGCTAAGTTATGAAGCAAAATAATGCAAAAAAGGGGGAAATGAGGACTTACCCTTGTAGCACAGTAACGCAGCAAGTTCTGGACCAAGAAGGTGAGTCCTCAACCTCTGAAAAACAGTTCCAAGATGATTGAATGGATGGTGGAGGTGGTAGGCTATGAGGTGTGGTGTAATGGCCAAGAACAATGGGGTATTTGAGCTTGGATGATAGAGATATGGAGGGTGGAGTGTATATGCCTTGGCTGGTTTTTCTAACCCTTGCAAATGGAGGGGGAGTGTTGGCTTTATAGAGGAGAAGAGCCAAGACTTCTTGGAGAAGCCTTAAGAGAGGGTCAAAGCTTCTTAAAGAAGCTTAACCAAAAGGGTCAAGCTTCTTGAGGAAGCTAGACCAAAACGGTCAAGCTTCCTCTAAGAAGCTAAGCAAAAGGGTCAAAACCAACTTAAAAAGACCAACAAAAGGCTCAAAATCTCGGAGGAAGGGTCAAGTGCTTCACAGCTGGCACAACTGTGTTGCACTTGAGAAGGCCAAAAAGCAGAAAGCTGGCCAACCAGCTTGGGTGGTCGGCCGGCCACTCCCCCTAGTCAGCTGACCAGGGGTCAAAAGGTTCAAGCAAAAAAGCTAGTCGGCTTACCCAGAAAGGTGGCCTCCCAGGTGAATGCAACACAGCTGTATGGTGGGAAACCAGAAAATATGACCCAGGAGAGAGGAAAACTAGCTTTCTAGCAAGGTTTGAAAGGGTCAAGAAGAAATACTGGTTGGCCTACCCATATTGGTGGCCTCCCAGATAAGCATAACACAATGGTGGTAAGAAAAACTAGAAATTATGGCCCAAAAGTGAGAAAAACCAGTTTTCTGTCAAGAAAATTGACTGGAGGAGAGAGAAAATGGTTTTCAAAAGAATTGCTGGTTTCCTACCATCCTACCACCTTCCTAGCAATGAAAATAGGGTCCATACCAAAAATGAACCCTAACCGATGCAAAACGAGGGTTCGGGGCCAAAACGCGCGGCCTAGGGCCCCGAAAATAGGCTGTTAAGCACCGGAGGTGGCGTACGACCACGAAGGTGGTCTCCCGGGCCACAGTGTCCCTCTAAGGAGAGGAAACAAGGTGTGTGCCAAAAATCGGAGCAAACGGAGGTAGTTAAGCGGTCCCGAACCGAGGCACACGGCCGACGGCTCCGAAAACCGAAAACTGGCCTCCAAACGGGAAAAGTGGCCTACGACCACGAAACGTAGCCTACGGCCACTGAGAGATGGTCTACGAGACCTCTCCCTCCCTTCGGAAAGAGAAAACAGAGAAAACAGGGCCTGGTTCGCAAACCGAGGCAAAGCACAAAAGAGCCCGAAGTCCGGAGGCAAGGCTTGCAGCTGAGACTCTGAAACCCCAGAACGAGCAGAATATGTACTATCACCGAGCGCTCAATCGGTGATGTTTGAGTCTTAAGGTCGGTCAAAAATGGGGTGTCTACAGTGAGCTTGTGGTTTATTTAGTTTATTTGATTGTCACTCGCCTTAATCTTGCTTATGTTGTGCATGTGGTTAGTCAGTTCATTTCTGCTCCTCGTTTTACACATTGGGCTGCTTTGGTTCAGATTCTTCGTTGTCTCCGGGATACTATCTTTCAAGATTTACTGTTGTCTTCCACTTCCTCTTTGGACTTGGTAGCTTATGTTGATTCTGATTGGGCTGGTGATGTCACTGATCGTAAGTCCACTTCTGGCTTCTGTATGTTTCTTGGTGATGCCTTGATTTCTTGGAAGAGCAAAAAACAGACTATTGTTGCGCGTTCCAATCGCCGAGATCGGAGTGCTATGGCTCATGCCACTGCTGAGATTGTTTGGCTTCGTTGTCTCTTGACTGATTTAGGTGTCCCTTAGTCTTCTCTGACCTAACTTTACTATGATAACCGCAGTGCTATTTAGATTGCCCATAACACCGTCTTTCATGAACGAACGAAGCATATTGAAATTGATTGTCATTTTGTCCGTCAACATCTGTAGTCTGGCTCCATCTTACTTCCTTTCGTCTTTTCAGCATTGCAACTTGCTGATTTCTTTATGAAGACTCACACAACTGCTCGATTTCAGTTTCTTCTTGGCAAACTCTCAGTATTTCTGCTAAAACACCTTGAGTTTGAGCGGGGGTGTGAGAATATTACTTATGGTATTATGTAATTATGGTATTATGTATCAATTATATAGGTTGCAAATTATGAATATGCGATTGATTGTATAGGGTTATTTCCTATTATAGATTAGGTTTAGGATTACTATTAGTATTGGTTGTAATCTTTGTTTTATACTATTTGAATATACATAAAAGCTTTCTGGAATCTTACAAGTTCCATTTCCAAAAATGGCAATCTCATCAACCAATAGCTTCACAACTCCTCCTTCCATCATCAGCCGCTCCCGAGCTTTCAAGCTTGCTGCATCAGATTGCAATTCATCAGAGTCATACACACTCCATTGCATTTTTCTTAGATAGGAAGGCGTGCAATTGATAGATGCGCGAGGCAACACTCTCTTCCATTTTCTCCCCATGTATGACAATTTGTTCGCCTTCCAGATGCTTCTTGGGGGTGGTATACTAACGAATGAAGACCTCGCAATAGGTAAATGTTGAATTGTTATTAACTCGCCTAAAAATTTGAGTTTAATTTTTTTCGATAAGTTTTCTCACATGTAGCAAAACTCTCTTTTATTAGTGATTCAAATATGTTTTCTCACATGTGGCAAAACTCTCTTTTATTAGTGATTCAAATATGGACAAAAATCTCGCCACCAATATTACTTTGACCATCTACTCCGCTTATTTTCTTTTAAGTTTTAGTATACATCTATTAAAAAATACAAAATAAAAAAATAAAAATCAGATTAATCTATTAACTGTAACCATATAATTGTGTTGTCATTATAGGGATGACAAAAATTATATCCTATTATTTTTAGATCAATTTGGAAATTTTTTTAATAGAAATTCTACACAATGAGTAGAATTGATCATCGAATGGCCTGTTTTGTGTACTTCTAGCAAGTTGAAAAGCAGATAATCAGAAACGACAAACTGAAATACCTCTCCTCCAACTTTTAAATAATCATTTTTTTTTCCAATTCTTCAACTTATTTAAACTAATTTTCAAAATTTAAAAATAAATAAATAAAACTCCATAAACTGTACCAAATAATTTTATTGGGTGCCCCACAGACGAAACTCAACGGTCCAATCCACTTATTGGAGAAAATCTAAGTTGTTTAATTGTTGAGTAGATAATGAGGTTTAAATTTCTAATTATAAAATTTATTATCTATTCTAATATCATATTAACTAGTAACTCATCGAAAAATCCTAACTACTTGAGCGAAGGATAACTTTATTATTTATTTTCACTTCGCTAGGAAATAAAAAAGGCGACATGGCTCTGCATGAGGCTGTGAGGTTCGGTCAGAAAAAAGTTGTGGAGGTGCTGTTGAAGTATGAGAGAGATTTGGTTATGGTGAGCAGTAATTCAGAAGAGACTCCTCTATTCACTACGGCTTCATGTGGAAAGAAGGATGTTTTCGATCTTCTCATCAAAGATGGAAGAATTCACAGTGATCATAGTGTGATGGCAAGCATTGATGGTTCTACTGTTCTTCATGCTGCTTTCATGGGAGAATATTTTGGTGAGTTCACTTTTTTTTTCAATGAATTCAAAATATTTTTCAATTGGAGCTTCCCCACTACAACAAAATTGAATTTTTACAGCTTGCAATGCATGCTGTAAAAACTCTTTCACAGCATGCACACAAATGCCATTATATGATATGTCGTGAAAAGTTGAGTGTCATTTACAGCATGCTGGTAAAGTTATAAAAGGTAATAAATTAAACATTAATGGCATACTTTGTATGTTATATATAATTTTTTACGACATTTTTGTCATGCCATAATTCATCATACTTTCCATGACATAATTTTGCATGGCGTAAAAAGTTATTTTTAATATATTTATGACTTACTACGCATGCCGTATATAATCTTTTACGACATTTTCTTGCATGTCATAAATCATTACACTTTTCACGACATAATTTTATATGCCGTAAAAAGTTATTTTTAGTATATTTCTGACATACTTTGTATGCCGTATATAATCTTTTACAGCATTTTCTTACATGTCATAAATTATTACACTTTTTAGGACATAATTTTGTATACCGTAAAAGGTTATTTTTAATATATATATATATATAGAGAGAGAGAGAGAGAGAGAGAGAGAGAGAGAGATTGAGAGAGAGAGAGAAGAAAAGGAAATTCAAAGTTCAATATATGAACGCATGATATCACTAAAATGCCTACTTTAGTACTTGAAAAGCAAATTACAAGATCAGATAGCAAATTATATGTACAAATGAAAGCAAAAAGATTATACACAACACAAGTCAGTCAAGTCTAATTCATTATCAGGAGCAGTAGAGAGAGAGCTAAAGAATCAATTAACTTGGCCAATACAGAAAGGCCCTACCCTAATATCAATTATAGTGATTCGAAGAGCAAATGTTGTAGCAGCAGCAACAGGTGCAAGCACACATTCCAGAACAGCAGAAAAGCATCCAACTTCCTGCAAAGCCAGGGCAAACTCAACAATCTGCAAAAAAATAAATCCATCTTAAGATAAAATCTCTTCTTCAAAGCTTGCAAACTTATGAATTTTTTTGGAAGCTTGCCGTCGATTTTCTTGCACTCAATTGCCATCGATTATCTTGCTTGACCATCTCCATTGGTGCTGTCTCCAGCTCCTCGGCTCTGGAAAAGAACAAGAATCACTCTCATGGATCTATCTCAAAAAAATTAACAGAATTTATGCCAGGAAGCAAATGGTTACATTCATTTTAGGAGTTGTTTTATCTGTAAAGATTGACTGCCATCCATGCGAAATTAATGCCCTTAAAACAAATAGACAATGGGTATATGTCTGTATGATAACATAGACTACTAGCACAAAGAAGTTTAAATCAACAATTTCCTCCAACAAAGTTAGTGTTGTGAACTAAACACAAAAATGTAGACAAACATAAAAGTGCTGCGGGACAAGCTAATCATGTAATGCATACCAGGCATCCAAGACACTAGCTTGGGCACTTGGACTGGATAACTACTTGTTTCTCTCTTAGTAGAAGGAAACTCATACTGGAGTGGGTGACATTTCTTAATTAGAAACTCGATTCCGCGCTTCTAAGTAAGAAACTTGTATAAACTTGCTCCCATCAAGGAAGAAACTCGTTCCGAACTGAGATAGATCCTCTCAAGCATACAAATCTCAAAATAAATAAAAGAAAAAACTTATTTTAATGCTTTGTATTTACATAATATTTACATCCTAAACAATGACAATTGTAGTTCATATCAATCTCTAGTATTTATTCATATTTTAACACATATATTACAACAGGCTTGGTTTGGCATAAACTAAAAAAGTTAAAAAGTCAAAAAGTTACTATAAAAGCCAAAAAGTCCACACTATTAGGGAAAAACTTGTGGTGGAAATCTAGAGGTTTTAAATTATTATTTTGGAAGCTATAGGGCGAAATTATTATTTTGCCCTTTGCCATTAACAAACCAAAAGTCAAAAAGCCAAAAGTCAAAAAGTCAACAAGTCAACAAGTGTAGAATGGTCATTTCGGTTTTACTACAATATTTTATTATACATATTCTCGTAAAAATTCAAAAAGTTACCCCAAACATACATTTTTTTTCTTTACTTTTTTAGCTAAAAAGTAAAAAAGTGCACTTATTTAGAACATTCCAAACACTTAATAAGCAGTAAAAAATATTTGTTAGAATATATTTATGTGTTTAATATATAAAATATATACATACTCCAATAGCCACTCCTAACCTTAGAAATTTCTATATGCCCTCACTCCCCCACCGCTATCCCCATCCCCATCCCCATCCCCACTCCCATTCCTAGTGTTGTGAAAAGCGCACCTAGGTGCAAGGCGCATCGAGGCATAGCCTGTGCGCCTGAACTGGTCCTAGGCGAGGTGCTTTGAAGAAGTCACGCGCCTTAGGCACGACTTGAAGTAGGCAAGTGAGGCGCAAGGCTCGCGCCTAGGCACGACTGATGGTTTACGCCCTAATTTTGATCTAACGGCTGTGGTGTGTGTTCGAATGGCTCTAACCACAGAGGATTACAACTTATATACAATACAACCCCTATACGACTGAAACGAAATCGCTAATTTGTGTCGTCTCTTCCTTTCTTGACTTCGACTTGGACTGGGCTACGACTTCGACTTCGACTTCGACTTGCAGGTGCGCTACGACTTCCAGGTGTGTGTTCGAATCCCTAATCAGGTAAATCTGTTTTTTTTTCTTTCTCTTTAAACCCGACTACAACATTTTCTTAGTTTAGTGACATTTGAAAGTGCCACAAAACTATTGGTTTAATGACATTTTTTAGTCATGTGGCATTTTGAACAAGTGCCATTTGTATCCATGCCATGGTAGATATTAGTGCCACGATAGATACTTGCAAGTGCCACTACACCATCATGGCTAAAAACTTTCAATGACATTTTGATGTCATGGTAGATATTATTTGTGGCACTATCAAGCGTCATTAAAAAAAGAGTTAGTGACACTTATAAGTGTCATTACACCATCAAGACTAAAACATTTCAGTGACACTTTAATGTCATGGTAGGCACTATTCGTGACGCTATTAAGTGCCATTCGTGACGATGATTCGTTGTAGAACAATTTGATCCGTTCTTGCGGAGACTCGAACCGCCAACCTCCCGTACCATAAACCTCATACACTACACTCTTCCCACTACACCTCTATAGCACCACATGATTATATATGCAACATATATTATTTATATAGTACATACATCCATAATAATATAAAAGTATATGTATAAACATAATTATTTTATTGAACATAGTTTATGTAAAATAAACTATTTACTAGCAAAATAAAAAAGACCACTTTTAGCGACTAAAAATATTTTTTAGTTGCCAATTCTATACTTTTGACTACTAATTATTTTTTAGTTGCTAAAAAACTTAACTTTTACCAATCAAAATCGGATTCGGTCGCTGAAGATACACTTTCAGCTACCAAAACTTTGGTCGCCAAAAAATCTAATTCCCGCCTTAAAAATTTAGTTCTTCTACGCTAAAAATGACAACTTTTGGCGACTAAACTTATTTTTTAGTCGCCAATTGTAGACTTTTGGCTACTAAAATTTTTGTAGTCACCAAAAAGCTTTACTTTTGGCTACTAAAATTTTTTTAGTTGGTAAAACCCATATAATCAGCAACCAAACTTATTTTTAGTCACCAATTGTAGACTTTTGGCTACTAAATTTTTTTAGTCACCAAAAAGCTTTACTTTGGGCTACTAAAAATTTTTTAGTCACTAAATCCCATATAATCAGCGACCAAACTTAGTTTTAGTCGCCAATTGTAGACTTTTTGGCTACTAAAATTGTTTAGTCGCCAAAAAGCTTTACTTTTGGCTACTAATGCTGTTTTGGTCGCTAAAAGTTATACTTTCAGCGACTAAATTTTTTTTGGTCAGGAAATTTAGTCACCGAATGTGTTTTTTCCTGTAGTGTATATTGAGTTTAATTTATTTATTTTTAATGATTTACTGCATTTTAAAAAGTAAAAAGTAATTTGCAGCTACCTAGTGTCCTGACGTTTTTTAAAAAATGCCATTGTTACTAAAGTTTAGTGGCATCTGTTGGTAAATGTCATGAACATAATTTTTTTTGTCATTATTTTATAAAATGCCATAAAATTGATGTGACATTTTTTTATTGAAATGCCACTAGAGCCTTATATGTTTGTGGTTTTGTGTCATTTTCTAAAACATTTAATGCCAATTTTTATTTTTGTGGCATTTTCTAAAAACATGCCACTAGTGTAGTGTCACTAAAGTGTAAATTTGTTGTAGTGACATTTTTGTTGTAGTGAAGTGACATTTTTTTTAATTGAAATGCCACTAGAGCCTTGTATGTTTGTGGCTCTATGACATTTTTCTAAAAAATGCCACAAAATATTCTTTTTGTGACATTTTTTAAGAACATGCCACTAGTATGGTATCACTAAAATCTGTTTTTGTTGTAGTCTTCTTCTTCTTCGACTTTGGCTCTCTCTCTCTCTCTCCTCTTCTTCTTCTTCCGCCTTAATCTGTGTTGTCTGCTTGTTTTTTTGTTTTTGTTTTTCTGGCTTCTTCGACTTCGATCGTCTCTCTCTCTCTCTCTCTCTCTCTCTCTCTCCCTCCTTCTACTTCTTTTTGTTTGACATTTCAGGTCATTTTTTTCTTCTTCTCTCTTTCTCTCTTCTTCGCTGATTCAGTCTGCTCTGCTCTGCTTTGTTTTTTTTTTCTTCTCAATTATGCCTTTGAGTCTCTGTTAAAAACAAAAAAAAAAAAAAAAAAATAGAAATACAAAATAAGACTTATCTTATTGATTGATTAACTAAAAAAATACACTAATTTTTTTTTACAAATAATTAATTAATACACTGCTATTGGTCTCTATTTTTTTTTACATTACATTATTTTCTAAATTGACACATTACATTACATTACATTACATTACATTACATTAATTATTTTTAAAATTGACACATTACATTACATTACACTGAGTGTAATTTTCCATTACATTATTTTCCATTACATTGCTATGTTAATTTTTCTATTTTTTACTAAGACTGTGCGCCTTATTTCAATAAAGCCCACGCCTCGCCTTGCACCTTGTGCCTAGGCCCTGAGAGACCTTCAGCGCCTTAGTGCGCCTTGAGCCTTTAAAAACACTGCCCACTCCCCATCCCACTCCCACTCTCGCCACCACTTTGTGCAACTAAATTTATCTTATCAAATTGACATAATTACTGTCTCATTTTCAGCCTAAAAATATGAGTCTAACTAAAAGCAACAAGAATCTTTGGAAAGATGCAGATACCACACACCTTAATGTAGCAAATCTCTTATCCTCTAGCATACTGGACAACTCGACCTTCAACCAAGTTACCTGCACATAAACTGTTAATAATGAAACTTAAAAACAGTTGCGCAGGGGTTGCGTATGTTTGTCAGTGAACTTATTACATGTACTACACCATTAGTTTCCTTCGTAAGTTTCAGAATTATAGAGCTAGAAATCTAGTCATACTACCCAACAAATGAAATGAGTGACAGAGACAATGATATATCATCAGATATACAGAGCAATCCCAAGTACGGAAATACATTCGAAACTAATAAAGAATGCAGCCAACATATCGTTGCACAATCATACTATGGCATGCAAAATAGCAACTAGTCAAATGCTTCAACAATGTTTTATTTTATGCAGTAAAACATCTGAAATTCCTCAGTTTCCTAGAGCAACAAACTTCTACAGTACAGTAAACATTATCAGATTTTTGGATCTTATCATTGGCAAAAAAAAGTATGCATCCCCCATCCACCCCCTTCCCAATAACAAGTGAATAATAATAAAATAAGACAAAAGTATGCTAATCACTAACGCAATTAACTTAACTCAGTTATGGAGCAGAAAACAATTTGAAAAGCAATTGACAAAAATTTACAAATCATTTATCCCAAAAAATAAATAAATAAATAAAATAATTACAAATCAGATCAGTAACCATTGCTCTAATAGGTGGCATTGCATATCTCCCAGAATCATTACAAAACTCACAAAAATTAAAATTTGGTCTTGTTGCTTCATAATTTAGCAAAATCCAGTTTACAAGAAGAAAAAACCACCAAATAAAATCTCAAGTTACAATACCAAAATAATTGAACCAGCTGCAGCAAAGGATCACTTAAACATTATTTTCCACACATTTTTAGCTGCAGAATTACTAATTAAACTTGCATAATCAAGCTTATCTACTATATCATATTCAATAAATAACGTAGCTAATCCATTTGATCTTGGATTTGGGACACCATTCAATCTTTCTCTTTTTTCTTACTAAATGTAATTAAAAGGGCCTTCAGAATTTTGGACATAGATTAGAGCCCCTCCATTTGATTGAGGATTAGTAAGACTAATTTTGTTTTTAGGATTTAATATAAGGGTTGGACCTAGATGGGGACCTAATTTTTAATCAAAAGTTGTGAGCCCTAAGCGGCAGCTTCGCTTGCTTATGCTTAGGGCCAGGCCTGCTTACTAATGTGAAACAAGAAATAATCAATGTAGAAGAGAAATTGTAGAAAATATAATGAATACAACTTGAGAAATATTGTTGAAATTAAGTGAATTAAATTAGCTTTGAACTGTTAATAATAATCACTCAAAAACCGTCATATCATTGCATGTTTGACATCATGCAATAGGCAATTACTAGTACCAAGAAACAAATTGAAACTATAGAAATGAAAATTATTATTTAAAAAAAATAAAATAAAAGTCACTGATATGTGGGACATACAAGATTAGAAAAACAATCAGATAAGTTTGCTATATTCCCATATTTAATACAAGCAATAACAATAGATCACTTCTCACTTTTCAAAAAAGTTAAAAATGTAAATGTGACCCAAAAAAATTAAAGGAAAAAAAAACGGAAATGGTAAATACCTATTCTTGAAGATCTGGAACAGAATCTACTTTTGCTCGTGGTTATACCCGAGAAAGTCATCCAGATTAGTAGAACGAGACTTCAAATGAGAAATATCGCCATCACCTGACTCCACTTCTGCATTTGTATCCTTCATAGTGCAAGCTTGCAAACCTTGTACAAAAAAAAAAAAAATATATTTATAAGGAGAGAAACTGAAACAAAAAGCAAGTGTAAACACTTAAGAACTAATCGATTAGCAAAATGACAAAAACAAAATAAACTATCGTATGATTGAATTAGCCTATTCGATTGACACACGCATATGCTCTCACAAACAAAACTAGTCATGTAATTTGAGAGCCACATTGTTTATTTGGTTACCCTGTGAAAAACTTGCAACATTGTTTCTCATAAAATATATCACTCAAAAACATCATGATAATCGTTATACATTGTGAGGCCACGCGAAGTTGTGCGATCGATCAAGGCAATTCATTTGAACATATGTTTAAACAACATTATACCTGATCAAGGAAGCAATTCATATTCTATTGGAGTTCACTCGCCCAATGAAGGTTTTTTTTTTCTGCCAGAGACCTAAATTGGTTTCCATGATCTAAATAGAAAACTATTTTCTTGGAATTAGCACACTGACAAACACGCGTAGCACATTGCATATTGAATTACTCATGGCCAAGAATCACAAAATCGAACACTAGACTTGCACAGTAAGTTAGTTCGCACTCTAGTTCTTTTGTAAAACCAACAATCATGACAATAACATATCAATACCATTCACAATTACGAGGCACCAAAAACCAAAAAGCAAAAAATAGAGAAACAACAAAAATAACAAACAATTATTGATGATATTTTTTTCATCTGAGAAAAAGGAAAAGACAGTGGAGAAGAAAAAGTTGAAGCAACCTAATAATGATCCCCTAAAGAAGTAGAGTCAATGTGCTACCCATTTGAGAGACAAATCAACATACATTACCCTAGAACCTTAAGACACAAACAATCCAAACAGATCCAGCTATGAAATGCATATCAAATACATAAATTATATAAAAATCATGAATTATATAAAAAATCTCAAAACACATAAATCTCATAACATACACCAATAAGAGGCACGGCTATTTTTGAGAAATCTTTGACAAACCTTCTGTAATATTCAGCTAAGCCCATGAAACTGCGGACTTCTGTTACATTTGTTGGTGTAGGCCAATTTATGATTGCTTCTATCTTTTGTGTGTCTATTGAAATCCCCTCCTTGTTGATAACATGCCCTAAAAAGATAACTTCATCCAACCAAAATTCATATTTCTTTAGTTTGGCAAATAATTTCTTTTCTGTAAGTGTTTGCAAAACAGTCCTCAGATGTTGTTCATGTTCAAGTCTATTCTTTGAGTATATCAAAATATCATCAATAAAAACCACAACAAATTCATCAAGGTAGGTCTTAAAAATTCGGTTCATTAGGTCCATAAATGCTGCGGGAGCATTAGTCACCCCAAATGGCATAACATGAAATTCGTAATGGCCATACCTTGTCCAAAATGCGGTTTTCTCAACATCCTTTGCTTTTACTTTCAGCTAGTGGTACTCGCATCTTAAATCAATTTTGGAAAACACTTGTGATCCTTGCAACTGGTCAAACAAGTCATCAATACGAGGTAAGGGCTATTTATTCTTTATTGTCACCTTGTTCAGTTCTCGATAGTCAATACACAAGTGCAAGGTTCTGTCTTTCTTTTTCACAAATAAAACTAGTGCACCCCATGGTGAAGTACTTGGTCGAATAAACCCTTTGTCAAGCAGGTCTTGCAATTGTTTTTTCAGTTCTTTCATTTCAGTAGTAGCCATTACGTAGGGAGTTTTGGAAATAGGCTGAGTGCCTGACACAATTTCAATGGTAAACTCTATCTCCTTGTCCACTAATTCCCCTGACAATTCATCTAGAAATACATCTGGAAATTCGCTAACAAAGGGATACTACTCAATTCTACGTTCACAATTTGTTCAGATAGCACACAACACAAGTAACCCTGGCACCCTTTTCTGATCAATTTACATGCTTTCATTGCAGATATCAAGTAAGATGGAGGCACTACCTAGTTACCTACAAACACAATTTCTTCATGTTCCGGTGGTTTAAGTACAACTTGTTTTGTTACACAATCAATGGCGGCACAATATTTAGTTAACCAATCTATGCTCAAAATTACATCAAAATGTCTAAAGTCCAAGGGCAAAAAATCTACATATAGAATAGTATTCCCAATACGCATGTCACAAAATCGATATACAGATACACACAACACAGATTCCCTAGATGGAGCAGATACACATAGCAAATATGGCAATGATTTTAGAGGTCTACTCAGTCTAGATGCAAATACACAAGTTACAAAAGAGTGTGTTTGATCTGGAGTCAATTAACACAAAAGCATCCTGATTGCATATAGAGATAGTACTTGAGACAACGACTTCAGCATTCCGTGTATTGCCCGGAACAAGCGCAAAACTCTCCCTTGCCTCACGGTATCTCCGGTGGTAGTAGATCTCGTAGTATTTCCCAGTTTTGGGATCGATGCAGTGGAGCTAGCAGCGAACTTCCCGTTGTTCTGATTACAATCTCTGGCCATGTGCCATGTCTTACCACACTTAAAATAGGCCCCTGATATACGGTAACTGTAGACACCCCATTTTTGACCATCCTCAAGACTTGGATGTTCTTGCAGGTACATTTGATGGCGACTCTGATTGCTCGTCGAGCGCTCGAAGTCTACGGCAGAACGCCACAGGTATGAGTTTTCCCAAACCCTGCATCCATTATGTCTCATTTTTGGACCATGTTTAGGTCTTTGCATAGTGATGTTGTTGATGGCCTGCTGGCCATCATTGAGGGCTGCCGGCCATGGCTATTGGCCTGCCGGCCATTGATGTGCCCTACCGGCCATTGGCCACCAGTGCATCAGTAGTTTTTGATATTTTGTGCCAGCTTTTGCACAGATTGAACCATCTTCTTGCATGTGTATGGCTGGATCTCTTTGGGGAGATTTTGCATCTTCTATATATAGAAGCCCTCTCTTGCATGTGTAAGGGTTAGAAATTTTTGAAGACAAAAAAATCCCTTTTTCTCTCTCTAGAATCCTCTCTTTCTAGATATTTTGTGCCTTATAGCCTAAATTCTCTACACTCTTGCATATAAGTCCTTGATCAAACTTGATCACCATTGAGTAGAGGTTACTTGAGGCCCTCTTTGAGCTCTAGAAGAGGATATTGGCTTGGTTTGGCTTGATTTTGGTGCCTAAATTGCATCTTGTCTTCAAGAGGTAGAACACTTGTGTTTTAAGCCTATTTTAAATACTTGTTTTGCCATCTTTACATACTATTTTGAGGCTGGTTTTGACCTTTGAAAATCTCTATTTTCATGGTTTAAAATGGTGGTTTGAGGTTTGTTTGGAGTTAGGGGTAGTCCACCCTTCTTGTTGCTTGATTACTAAGTTGTTGTGCCATTTTTCAGAGCTTTTAAAACAAATTTTTTTGGGCCCTTTTAACCACTAAATTCCAGGGGATTTTCAGCGGTAAAAACTATGTTTTGAGGTCCAAAATAGGAGGGGTTAGCCTCCCCTCCTTGTGTCTTGCTTCCATGCCTAGGTTGCTTCACATGTTGGCATGATTTTCTAGCTTAACCTAGCTTAATTCAAGCATGTTTTAGGTTTTATTTTGGCATGCTTCAGCTCTGTTTTGCGCTGCTTGGAGCACTTGAGGCTTGCTTTGTATGCTTGTAGTGCAATTGTGCTTACTAGTTTAGCTTATGCTATGTTTTGGCCTCTTATTCTAGCTATTTTGGGCTTACTTCAAACATGTTTTAGGACTCTTTTTAGGCTATTTTAGGACTATTTTGAAGTGTTTGTACCTTTTGAGCTTTGTGTTGCATGTCTATAGTGTTGTGATCTTCACTAGTTTGGTGTTTTAGGCTTTTAAATATGATTTGCTTGGGTTGTTTGCATGTTGTAGTGTCATAGTGTCATTTTGCATGTCATTTTAGCACATATAATATTTGCAACCTCCCTCATTTCATCACTTTTTCATTTGCTTTGAGGGTTGGTTAACCTTTGGGTTGTGTTTAAGCTTGAGATTGAGATTTGTGCTTAATGGTTTTAATCCTCTTTTGAGGGTTTCTACTAACCAAAGGCATGATTTCTCTCTTGCCTTAAATCCTCCCTTGGTTGACACCTCTTCCATTAGATGACAATCACCTTGGACTTAATCAATTAAAGAATGAGTTGGTAACTTAAAATGAGTAAATAAAAGTGCTAAGTAAAACTTGAGCAAGTTAAGCATTTTGTGTTGCATTGCATGTGTTCAATCGGATGTTATATTGAATACAAGGAAGATTGGAGCATTTCATACTCAAAGTGATGAAATGAGGCAATCTCCTTTGTCTTCATTGCCTTTGATCCTACATGATGAGGTGATGGTCTTAAGTCTTGTTTTTGCATCTATTGAAATTGTACTCCTTGGTTCCTTGGCCATCATGCATTGAAAATGCTTGATTGGTGGTTTTGGATCCAAGAGAGCCACTCCTTTGAGATTTTGAGATGATAAGGAGGGGCACAGTACAAACAAACCCCTGGAAAACCCTCCATTTTCCTCTGTTTGTGCTCAGTTGCAGTGTGGTGATTCAGAGCACCAGTGGCCGACAGTGGCTCATTAATGGTCGGCAGTGCCTTATTCTTGGCCGGCAAGGCACATTTTTGGCCGGCAGGGGGTTGGCAGCAACCATCCATGGCCGGCAGGTCACTGGTGTAATCCTCAGCATTGATTTGGTAAGGTGGAGCAGAATTTTTCTGGAGTACGTTCAACCCTGCAAACAGAGCCTCTTAGGAGCAAAACAGAAGCCTTTTCGGGGCAAAAACAGAGTGCAAGCATCCTCCACTTCCCGAGGAAGAGCTGAGGCAGTGTAGTTTAATCCTTTGCATGTGTATTTAGTGTACATTTGTTTTCAATTAATTAGTTTGCTAATTTGTTAAAGTGTTGTAATAATTAGTAATTAGTTTACTAGTTATTTGTTTGATTTGAAATAATTAGTCTAATTAGCTTAATTAGATTAGTTAGCTTAGCTTAGATTAGCTTAGCTCTTATTCATTCAGACCCTTCTTCGTGAGGGCACATTGTTGTAATAAGTGTGCGTGCATGTGTGTATGTCTTCCAACCCCACGTCTTTCTCCCTTTTATTTAACCGCTTTCGATGGTTAGATTGGGGACATGTTTTGATTAGCATACCTTATGCTCGCATGTTTGCATCCATTCGTTTGTGTTGCATGCACGGAGGCTCAGCGCATCATTCAAACTGCATCGTTATTTCAATACTTCTTTGAAAACGTGTTTAATTGCATGTTGTTCAAGTTGCTTTGTATGCCATATTAGTAGCCGAGCCTATTAATTGCATATTGCATGTGTTGCATTAGGAATCTTAACATAGTTAGGATCATGCATTCTTTCTAACTAGCTTTTGTTTTGGCTTGGAGTACTCGGTAAGCTTTTACACTTTAGCATACTTGCATGAGTGTAAATGTTGCCATGTTTCGCATGCTTGCCATGAGGCTATGTGCTTATTTGCTAAACTACATGAATGCTTGTGGATGAAGGCTTTGTTGTTTGAATTGGAACAATTCAATGTATGTGAGTTTTAAGTCCACTTTGCGAGGTGGCAAATCATGTTTTAAGCCCATCATGTTTGATGGCAAATCCGCGTTTTAGCCCACTTGAGGGTGGCAACTTCAAACCATTTTCGAAAACAAACATGAGTTGAAATGTTTCAATTCTTGCAATTTTAGTCTATACTTGCTTGTGTGTGTCACATAGTCAGTTAGCTAATAACCGAAATAAGAACACATGAGATTTATAAAACAACATATCATGATGGTAGAGGCCGATCTTTGATTGGGTGAGCTGGGGTGCTCATTTCAGGACCTTCTCCTCTCGTACCCAAGTTCCCGAGCCGAGGCAACTTTAGTGATGATGGACACGTGGCCTTTGGCACGAGTCAGGATTTCCTAAATTCCCCAAAAACAAAATATTTAGGTGGCGACTCTGTAATCTGGCAAAGTAGTCTAATTTTGGTATTATTTGATTTAAAATCGATTTTCCAAAATGATTTTCCGGATAGGACTCTTTGGTGTTTATTAGTTTCACATTGCACTTGTGAGACTAGATTCAGAACTGCGGGAGTCCGAATTGTGAGGCCTTTCTTTTCAACCCTTTTCCGAAAGCTGGGGGGCGCGAAAAAAGGTGAGCCCACAGGTAACAAACCCCACAGTGCCTTTTACCACATTGGTTGCACATTGGGGATGTGTCTCGGGAAGAATTCGAAGTACTTGAGGAGCTCGTATTCTGCTTCTTTGAAAATTTCTTCTTCGAAAAGAAGCCCTGTCTTTTATTACCTTTCCAATTAGTTGTTGATTTGGCCTATCTGGCAATGTTAGCCTCTGATATTATGGCCCGATCCAGCACCTCAATATAAGTTTCCAGCTTGAGAACATTCACCTTTTCTAGGATATCATCTCGAAGTCCCAGTAGACACCCCATTTTTGACCGACCTTAAGACTCAGACGTCATCAATTGAGCGCTCGGTGATTGCACATGTTGTGCTCATTCTGAGGTTACGAAGTCTCGACTGAGGGCCTTGCCACCGGACCTCGGGACTCTTTTGTACTTTGCCTCGGTTTGCGAACCAGGTTCTATTTTCTCTTCCCAAATGGAGGGAGAGGTCTCGTAGGCCATCTCTCAGTGGCGGTAGGCTACTTTTCGTGGTCGTAGGCCACTGTTCCCATTTGGAGACCAGTTTTCGATTTTCGGAGCCGTCAACTGTGCGCCTCGGTTTGGGACTGCTTAACTTTCTCCGTTTGGCACGGTTTTGGCACACACCTTGCTTCCTCTCTCTAGAGGACATCAGGCACAGGAGACCACTTTTGTGGTCGCACGCCACTTTTTGTGCTCAACAGCCAGTTTTTGGGGCACCCGGCCGCGCGTTTTGCCCCCCGAACCCTCGTTTTGCATCGGTGTTGGTTCATTTTTGGCATGAACCTTGTTTTCATTGTTTGGGAGGTGGTATAAGGGTGGGAGACCACCTTTTCCCATTGGAGATCACTTTTCTCCCCGCCAGCCAGTTTTCTTGGTTTTTAGCTTCTTTGAGAAGCCTTGGTCCCTTTTGGCTATAAAGGAGGGCCTCCCCCTCCTTTGTGAGGGTTGAGATTTTTTCTAAGACTCCAAGATATATCTCTCTCTATATCTCTGCATTTTGGCTCAAAAAGTGTATTGTTCTTGCACCTTTGCACACCACCTCATAGCCTAACCCTTCCACCATTGCTTGGAGCTTCTTGGAGGCCATTTTCAGAGGTTAAGGAGTTGGGTTTTGGGTCCAGAAGTTGCTGTCTTGCTGAGCTTCAAGGGTAACACACCTTTTCCCTCTTTTAAGCTTTGTTTTGATCCATCTCTTAGCCTTATTTACATGCATATTTGAGCTTTGTTGTAAACTAAAAAAAGTCTTGTTTTGAGGTCCTTTTGATGTTTGTTTATGGTCATTTTGTTGTTGGGGGTCATCTACCCCCTTGCGTGCTTCATTTGCCTTGTTTTGAGCCATGCCCTAAGGCCTTTGTGTTGACCTTTGCTTGACCTTTTAACCACTGAAATCCAGTGGATTTTCAGTGGTTAACATGTATTTTTGAGAGCCAAAATCAGAGAGGGGTGACCCTCTCCCTCCTTGTCTTGTTCACTAGCATTTTTAGCCTTACAAAGGAGCCTTCATTTACATACCTCCAAGCCTTGTTTTAGGCCCTTTTCAGTGACTTTTAGAGCCTGCCTAGGCTCTGTCCAGAGTTGGTTTTGTCACCTTGGGTGTGTCTCTTGCATGTGTAGAATAACCCCTCTTATATCCTATCAAAGGAGCATGACATTCTTGCATGCATTGATCATGTTTCAGTGGGTTTTTGGGCTTTATTTGGCATGTCATGTCTCTGAATTTTTCTGATTTAGTGGCCTTTTGAATGCTTCATATGCTTGTAGTGTAAACCATGCTCACTAGCTTCCATTGCTTGTTGTTTTGGCCATTGATTCTAGCATATTTTGGCCATGTTCTAAACTGATTTTATTGATGATTTGGGCTGCCTTAGCTCTTTTTTGAGGTCCCATGGTCGAATGATGCTTGCCATGCATGCTTGTAGTGTAATACCCCTGTCTAGCTTCGAGTTTTGAAGCCTCTTGCATGCTTAACTCGAGTTGTTTTCATGTTTTGGCATCATTAAACATGTTATTTCAGAGCTTATACTTGTGCCATATTCCCATGTTCTCCACTCTTTAAATGCGTTTAAGAGTTGTGCTTGTATGCCTCATTTTTGGGTTATTGCATGAGCTTCATTTTTGTGCATTGCAAGCCATCATTTTAGTCCATTTTGCCACTGTTTCGGATCTGCATAGGGACTGTTTGGGGTTGGTTTGGTCATTTGGGCATTGCTTTGCATACCTCTAGTGTAATGCACTTCATTAGTTTTGGTAATTGTGCCATCCAACATGCATCGGGTGAGTTGTTTTCATGATTCGGGACCATCTTGTATGTCATTTCAGAGCTGGAACATGTGTCCTCGTATGCCATATTTCATCCTTGTCATGCTTTGGTAGAGTTGCACTTTGTTCCTTAGGTTTGGTCCCTTGCATTTGTGCATGTTTGCATGTACCTTGTTGCCTCATTTTCATCATATTGGCCACTGATTTGGGTGTGGCTGAGGTCCATCCATCTTGGTTTAAGCCCATCTTGCATTGTGTATGCCATATAGTCCATGTTATCGCATGTTCGATCATTGCATTGCGCATGCCTCGTTCGTAACATTGCGTATGTTAGTGCATTGTGTATGCATGTCATATAATCCATGTGCATTGAGTATGCCCTTGATTAGTTTATAGCATTGTGTATGCTAGTTGCATGCTTGCATATCATCCTTTGCATGTTTGCATCACTTAGTTGCATTGCATTTAGATTGCATGCTAGAGTTGCATTTGTCCATACATTGTTTGTTGCGTTGTGTTTGGAGTAGGGTTTAGTCCAAACATGGGAAATGAGGGACGTTTCGTACTCAAAGTGACGAAACGTGCCTCGATTCTTGGTCACCGACACTCTTGACTATCCATGATAGAGTTGTTGGCTTTAGGTATTTACATGTGCATTCATTTCACATTGAGTCGTGCAATTCGACTCCTCGGCCATCATGCATCGAGATGCGTGATTGATAGCACGAGGATCGAGGACTATACTCCCTAGAGCTTATGCAATGACGGGAAGAGTGGTCGGGCACACATATGTTGAAAATACTTTGTCTTCTCTCTCTCTTGCCTTTGTTGCAGAAAGTGCAGCAACCAGGAGAAGAAACTGGCCGGTCGACCAGGTTTTCTAGCAGGTCGACCACCTTTTCTGGTCTCCACCACCAAGGGTGGTTGGCAGGTGGTTTCCCTTTGCCCATAGCTGGTCGGCAGCCTTCCCACAGCTTCCCTGGGTGGAGTTTCATCTCTTTGAAGCCTCGTGCAACTTTCTAAAATCAATTGCAAACAAAGGCGAGTCGGGGCATCGTGATGGATTTCCCGACAAGGCGACTCGAGCATGCATGCATCCTTTATCATTCAAGGCAGAGCTGAGGCAGTCCACATCCATGTAGTTTGCATGCTAGTTTAATTGCTTACTTAGTTAGTTTGTTAATCAATTAGAGTTGTGTAACAATTCACTGTAATTTATTATTCATTTTGGTTGTGTAATAACTAGCTTAATTAGATTGACTTAGATTAGCTAGTTGGTGTTGTATTATTTATTCGAACCCTCCGAGAGAGGGCAATGTTGTAATAAGTGTGCTTGTGTGTGATGCATGTCTTCCAACCCCACGTCTTTCTCCTTTTTATTTATCAGTTTATGATGGTTAGTTTTAGGATACGTTTCAATTAGAATCCTTATGCTCGCATGTTTGCATCCATTCATCTGTCTTGCAGGCACTAGACTCGGCGCATCATACTAATTGCATTGTATTTTAATACCTAGTTGAATACATGTATCAATTGTTGCATTTCACATGCCATCTTAGAATAGCCGAGCCTACCTCAGTTGCATTCCTGCATGTGTTGCATTAGCCATTTTAACATGAACTAGGATCATGCATTGATTACTGACTAGTTTCTGTTTTGGCTCGGAGTACTTGGTGAGTGTTTATGCTTTAGCATCCTTGCATGCGTATAAGTGACTGCCATGATAGCATGCTTGCCATGAGGCTATGTACTTATGTGATATAACTGCCTGAATGCCTGTGGGTGAAGGTGTAGACAGGCCCGCAGGGGACCTCGCTACAGCTCGGACTCGATTTGTGTTATAGTTCTTAATCTTGAACCAAAGAGTCCAAATCTGGCAAATCGTTTTGAGAAAACAGATTTTTGAAAGAAGTGCCAAATGTGGACTGCTTTGCCAGAGTCGCCACCTAAATATTTTATTTTTGGGAAATTTAGGAAACCCTGACTTGTGCCTAAGGCCACGTGTCCGTCATCACCAAAGTTGCCTCGGCTCAAGAACTTGGGTACGTTTGGGGAAGGTCACTTCGTGAGCACCCTCGCTCGCCCGGTCAATGACCGGCCTCTACTAACCATGATATCTAATTTTGAAAATATTGTGTGTTCTTATTCCGGTTATTAGCCTAGGTTACTATGTGATGCGCACAGCATACAAGTATAGACTGAGTCGTCTGAATTGGAACAAAAACACTTCATGTTTGTTTGTGAAAATGGTTTGCTACTCGCAAGTAGGCTTAAAATGCGGATTTTGCCACCCTCGGGTGGGCTTAAAAAACATGATTTTGCCACTGTCTAGGGGGCTTAAGACGCACAGTCAATGCATTGTTCCAATTCAAGTAACCCAACCTTCACCTACAGGCATTCAAGCAGTTATATCACATAAGCACATAGTCTCAGGGTAAGCATGCTATCATGGCAATCACTCACACGCATGCAAGGATGCTAAAGCATAAAAACTCACCGAGTACTCCAAGCCAAAACAGAAACTACATTAGAAATCATGCATGATCCTAAGTATACAGAAAGGCCTAATGCAACACATGCAAAAATGCAAACTACAGCAGGCTCGGCTATTCTAAATGTGGCATATGGAATGCTACAGCTAACATGTATTCAACTTGGAATTGAAATACAAATGCAGTTAGTATGATGCGCTGAGCCCGGTGCATGCAAAACAGATGAATGAATGCAAACATGCTATCATACTGTATGCTAATTGAAACATGCCCTAATCTACCATCATAAGCAGATAAATAAAAGGGAAGAAAGATGTGGGGTTGGAAGACATACATCACACTCACCCACACTTATTACAATTATGCCCTCGCGCAGAGGGTCCGAATAAAAGAATAGTACAGTCCAAATAATACAGTCCAAAATGTACAAATTCCTAATTAATTTACAAATTAACTAAGAAAATAATAAGCGGCGTGCAAGCCAGGACTTCTTGATTCGATGAATGATGTATGTTTAGTGCCTTCTTGCGCGAAATCCTTTGATGCCCCAATTAGCCTCTGTTTTACAATTATTCTTGGAAAGCGCGCCAAGCCTCGAAAGACTGCTGATTCTTGATTTTGCTGCAACAGAGAGCAGGAAAGGGGCATAGCAATGTATTTTCACAAATGTATGCATGCCTCGATCTTCGTGCCACCAATCACGCATATCGATGCATGATGGCCGAGGAGTCGGATTGCACAATTCAATATGGAATGAATGCACATGAAAACTTAACTAGACCTAACTCCATCATGGATAATCTAGAGTGTCGGTGACTGGGGAATTGAGACACGTTCCGTCACTCGGAGTTTGAAACGCCCCTCGTTTCCCGTGCTCGGGCAAACTCCTATCCCAAGCACAATGCAATATGCATGACATGCATGAATGCAAACTAATATACAACCTAATATGCACAATGTTATGAAATGGCATACACGATGCACGAGATAACATGGCATACACAATGCGCTAACATACATCCTAGCATACACAATGCTATGGAATGAAATGGCATACACAATGCAATATGGGCTTACACCAACACAAGTGGACCTCGGCCACACTCACATAGGAGGCCATAATGATGAAAATGAGACAACTCGGGATACGTGCACACGTGCACGCAAACCGAGGACCGACCCTAAGGCACGAAAATGCCACTCTAACAAGACATGGAAAGACATGGGATATGATATGCAAACATGAAAATTTCAGTAGCAAAATGAGATGCGAAACAGCCCCGAAGCATGGGAAAAATGCACCCGATGCACGAAATCAATCCCGGAATGCAAGATTAAGCACATGAAATGACTTGTAGCTATACAAAGCATGCATAATTTGAACATGAAGTGTAAAGACAGAAGGAAGGAAGCCCCAAAAAAAGCATGTTTACAGTTTAAATCATGGCCAAACAGTGAGCACAAGTGGGACTAAATTAGCATGAAAAATTGCTCTGCAAGGGAGGTAATGAAGCAAGTCACAAATTATGGCCCCAAACAGAGAAGGGGCCTTCTACAATATTGAATAAGGGCCAAAAATATGATGTTTTACAGTTTATGACAGGTCCCAAAAACAGATACAAGTATGCCAAAGATCTCATGCAAGAAATGAGCCAACAAAGGGGCAAAGAAGCAAGTAGTGGCTGGAGGTCTCAAAAAAGTGAGGGCCCTTCAACAATGTTGAAGAGGGACCAAAAATATGGCTTTTTACAGTTTAGAACCAGCCCCAAAACAGTATAAAAGTATGCTCAAAATATCATGCAAAATGAGGCCACCAAGAGGGCTATAACATGAAGTATACAAAGGGTGTCTCAAACAGCCATAGACCCTTAATTAAACATGAAGAGGGGGTCAAAATAGGTCCATTTTCAGTTCGGACCAAAGTCCAAAAACAGAGACACAATAGGCTAATAAATCATGCAAAAATGGGGACCAAAGAGGGGTTCAATGGCAAGTGACACATGGAGGTCCTAAATAGTGATGAGCCCTTCTTAAATGCTTAAGAAGGGCTCAAAATAAGCTACTTCACAGTTTATGACAGAGCTCAAAACAGATTATATATAGGCCAAAAATATCATGCAAAAATATGGCATCCAAGAGGGGTAATGAAGAAAGTGGCAAATGGGGGCCTCAAACAGTGAGAGGCCCTTAATGAAAGATGAAATAGAGCTCAAAAAAATTCCACTTTCAGTTATGGTTGGAGCTCAAAAATATAAGCAAGAAGGGTTAAGAAATAGTGCAAAAATGAGCCTAAAAGAGGGGGAAAACAACTCACCCTTGTAGACCAATCTTTAGCAACTTCTTGGACCAAGTTTTCTGCCTCCTAAGCTCTGAGAAGACCTTCCTAGCTGCTGGAATGGAGTGGTGGTGTGATGCTAGGTGATGGTGAAGAAATGGTCTAAGAACTTGGGTGTTTGGAGGGTTGAAATGAGAGAGATAGGGGAGCTATGCATACAAGGCTTGAAGACCAATTTTTCCAACCCTTTGCAAGGGGCTGGAGCTGCTGTATATGTAGACAAAAAGGGGGGAAAAGAGGGGGAAAAAAGGGAGGGAAACCACTCCAAGTTTCCCTCCAAAAAGTGCCCCCCCGGATGCAGAATCTGGGGGGGAAAAAAGTGTATATTTGAGATGTACCTGCAGCAAGGAGCAAGGCCAGCCAATTTTTGAGGTTGCAGGTGGCCGGCCGGCCCTCCCCATGGCCGGCCGGCCAAGGGTCAAAAAGGTCAATTGGAATTAATGGCCGGCCACCACAGATTGGTGGCCTCCCATGTGTCCTCAACAAAACCCTGTGGTTGAAAACTGGCAACTGTGAACCAGGAGAGAGAACAACCCACTTTTCAAAGGGGTTCAAAAGGGTCAACCAGATGTGTACGTCACAAATATGGGGTTTAGAGTGCAAGAAAATGGTCCAAGGGTGGTCAATATTGGCCTTGAAGTGAGAAAAAACGGGCGTCGGAGGGCGATGATGGAATATAACTGGTTGTTGGAACAATTATTGGCCTCCCACCCTTCTATGACCTTCTTGGTGATGAAACAGAGGTCCCTGCCAAAAATGAACGAAAACTGATGCAAAATGAAGGCTCAGGGGCCGAAACGCGCAGTCCGGGGCCCCGAAAACCGACTGTTAGGCACCGGGAGTGGTGTTCGACCACGAAGTTGGTCTCTCGGACCTCATTGTCCCTTAAAAGGGAGAAAATAAGATGCATGCCGAAAACTGGGGCAAACGGAGGTGATTAGGCGGTCCCAAACCGAGGCACACGGCCTAACGGCTTCGAAAATCGAGAACCGGGCTCCGAAATAGGCAAAATGGCCTACGGCCACGAAATGTAGCCCACGGCCACTGAGAGATGGTCTACGAGACCTCTCCCTCCCTTTGGGAAAAGAAACAGAGAAAACCGAATCTGGTTCACAAACCGAGGCCAAGTACAAAAAGAGTTCGGAAGTCCGGAGGCAAGGCTCACAGCTGAGACTCTGAGACTTCTGAATGAGCACAACATGCAACATCACCGAGCGCCCAATCGGTGACGTCTGAGTCTTAAGGTCGGTCAAAAATGGGGTGTCTCTGATTGCCCTCTTTGTGAACTCGGAAGTCAAGAAGTGACAGGAGTGAATGTCAAAGCCCGAGATCGACCCATTTTGACAAGGCGACTTAGACAATCATACAAGATACCGAGATATGCCATGAGCGTGCCCATGAGGGCAAAATGCAAATGGGTATGCACAAGGCCAGAGGTAACTCAATGATCATGCAAATGCAGCAAGCTGTAATGAAGCAAGTATTCGCAAATAGATGCCACAGTTTTAAGCAAAGATGCAAAGCAACAACTACATTTCATGCAGTTAGGAATGCGGAGAATTAATCAATTCTCGTCGCGTCTCACACGGAGAAGATACGATACCTGCGCGATTCGTCTAGTCGCACCAGCTTCAAATGATTCGTACGTACAATATCGTGCCTGCAAAAGAGAGAAACTCAACAAGCACAATCATACTAACAACATATATTCAAGGTGATTCCGAAAGCTTGACACACGCGGTGCCGGCGGGTGAATGCATCATGATGCGAGAAAGGAACGTGCGTGACAACGCAAGCTTAAGCACAGAGGCATGGTAATATCAAGAAAATGTGCATGACGATACAAGCATGTTCATGAGAATGCAAGTCAGATGCACAATAATGCAGAACAATCGCCGTCGGGATCGTGTGCATGCATAAAGCGGCGGGCAAGGAAATGCGCGTTTCGGCGAGGGCGACTCGATTGCGGTCTCCGGTCCACCTCTCGGAGAGGTTACAATATGTTCACGAAGGATACATTTCGATTTTGATGAGTAATGATGAGACACATGTCAGAAATCGAAGCTAAAGTTCTGGCGGAGCGATTTTGCGACAGAAAATGCACTTTTCTTAAACTTTTTCAGGTCCTGGGGACTCCAATCTTCCTTCCTCAAAATTTGCAGAGAGCTTGGGACCCACCTAGGGATCACCACCGGCCAGTTTCCTTCCCCATTAGAGGCCACCGGCCAGTTTTCCAAAAAGGAGATGGCCGGCTAGCTAGAAAAGGTGGCCGGCCGGCCATATGCCCAAATCCGCGGGCATTTTGGTCTTTTCACCTTCTTTTCTTTATATTCACTCACCCAAACACTTTGAACTCATAACATCAGGTCCAAAATCTTCTCCTCTAGCTTCCCAACCATTTTCTCCCTCAGATCCGTGCTCCATACACGTTTTCCAACGTCCCACGCAAGTTGTTTTCGCGAAAACATTCAGTTTTAAGCACTTTGGACCGATTAAATTTTGATTTCGATGCTTCTTTTCTCATTTTTGCCACTTGAGGTGAGTTTATCTCAACATTTGGAAGATTTTCTCGGGAGTTGACTTTTGTTGACTTTTCCATTTCCCGGGAGTTGACTTTTGTTGACATTTTCCAATTTTGGCTCATTTTTGCTCATTTTGCAGATTTTCTGAAATGGCCGGTCATTTTCCTCATGGTGGAGGTCCTGTGGATGCCGGAGGTGATCCCGATATTATGGCTCTGTCTCCGGGGGTTCGACCCTTCATACCCGAGAGGTACGCCCCGCCAGCGCATGTTTTTCCACGAGCTGTTTCCATCACTTCACGGACTTTGACGGGCAAGCACCTGGGGATCTACTTCTGCGGGAGCCGGAGTATCACCTCTCTCATGAGGCACGAGAGGTATTTACTTCATTTTTATCTTTTCTGCAACGTATTCTGCATTTTTCGTGCATTCTGTTTACATTCTTAATACACGGTTCGATTATTTGAATTCCTGAACACTCAGCCCATAAATTGACTGTGAACACACGGCACACACTGATTGAAAGTTGAACACGCAGCCCAAACTAATTTTCTAAACACACAGCCCAAATTGAAGGTGAACACACGGCACACACTGATTGAAAGTTGAACACGCAGCCCAAACTAATTTTCTGAACACACAGCCCAAATTGAAGGTGAACACACGGCACACACTGATTGAAAGTTGAACACGCAGCCCAAACTAATTTTCTGAAAAACACAGCCCAAATCGAAGGTGAACACACGGCACACACTGATTGAAAGTTGAACACGCAGCCCAAGTTAATTTTCTGAACACACAGCCCAAATCGAAGGTGAACACACGGCACACACAGATTGAAAGTTGAACACGCAACCCAAGTTAATTTTCTGAACACACCGCCCAAATTGAAGGTGAACACACGGCACACACTGATTGAAAGTTGAACACGCAGCCTAAACTAATTTTCTGAACACACAGCCCAAATCGAAGGTGAACATACGGCACACACTGATTGAAAGTTGAACACGCAGCCCAAGTTAATTTTCTGAACACACAGCCCAAATCGAAGGTGAACACACGACACACACTGATTGAAAGTTGAACACGCAGCCTAAGTTAATTTTCTGAACACACAGCCCAAATTGACGTCTAGCACACAGCTTAAACTTTGAAATCTGAACACGCAGCTCATTCACTTTATTTTGCACGCAGCCCATTCATTTCATTTGCACACAGCTCATTCATTCTATTTGCACACAGCTCATTCATTCTATTTGCACGCAGCTCATTTTATTTTATGCTGAAGCATGTATTCATTCTGAATGCAGGTGACTTCTTGCCTGATCTTGGATCTGGCTCCACCGTAGCCAAAGATTGGTCTGCCGAGCTCAGTCTCGGATTTGGTTGATTTGGCAGGGTTTGGGCCTTTCTGTACTGGGCTTTCCCGTTGTCCCACCAGGAGGACGATGATGGCAGCTTTGGTGGAGAGATGGTGGGACACCACCAACTCCTTTCATTTTTACCTTTCTGAGGGACGACCATGACCCCGCTTGACTTCGCTGTGTTGACTGGCCTCGACGTGGGAGGTTGGCCTATTCCTTATGACGAGGATATGGGTTAATGGGAGGCCACTTGGATATATCTGTTGGGGGCTCGCCCACCTGTTGATAGAGCTTCGGGCAGAGTCCGATACACTTGGTTCTCTTCTCATTTTCGGAGGGAGGAGATGGAGCCCGGGACTCCTGAGGAGGCAGCATAGTATGCCCGTGGTTTTTTGATGTTCCTCTTCGGGACCACTCTGTTTGCTGACAGGGGAAATACTGTTGGGCTGTATCTGTTGAGCACCTTGGTGGACCTATCACAGGTCAGGCGGTATGACTGGGGTGGCGCCGGCCTGGCTACCCTTTACTGTTACATGAGCGCGACCTCCCGAGGACGGGGGAGGGGGATTTACTTGGTGGTTATTGGAGAGCCTGGGAGGTACTTTCTGCCCTCTTGATTTACATTTCTGCTCTTCATTATTCGTACACTGCACACATGGCGTACTTTACACATTGTATTTTGCCCTTAGTACTTTGCATTTACATTCTGCAATGTTTTCCACAGTTATTGGGTCTATCGTACTTCCAGGCATTGGCCGGAGATGGTGGTGGAGGGCCCTTCATTACCCGTACTCACTTGTATTTGAGGGCCAACACCGCCAAGACCTCGAGTCTCTCCTTTATCTCTGGCGATATTTTGACACGCAGTCGGTCGGAGGTATTTCAAAACTCTCGATTCTTTGTGCTTCCATCATTGATTTGTCTTGTACCTTCGATTTCGATTGATTGGTTATCCATGATTACATAGAGCCTGGGCACCTTTTGGTGAGAGTCTCGATACCCGATATCTTTGGGCGGGGTGCCTCTCGACTGAGATTCTATTTGAGGGGCCAGTTGGTAGGGACTGGTTTCTAAGGGAGCGCTTCCTGCGCCAGGTATGGGGCTATATCTCTCAAGACCCTCCCTCAGCACCCCCGGTCGAGATGCGGATTGCTGATAGACTCTCTTCTCGGGATGTTGTCAATGCTATGCTGGGTATTGATGCTTTTCTTCATCTTGAGGAGGGGGATTATGCCACTTATCGTCACATATATCTGATGCCTCCATTGACGGGAGTCCGCACTCCGACAATGAGGGCTGCTAGTATGCCATCTTCGAGTCGGGCCCCGGCTCGGGCTGCAGACGCTCCTACTTCCAGCAGGGTTGGTACATTCGGGGGCGGACGCGGATTTATTCCCCCGACTTATCATCATCCTGGATGGCCGGATATGCCGACTGAGCTGATGGGGTGGTAATATGGGACTACTGCTTCGATTTCGATCCCGATAGAGCCTCCGATGCACAGCCACCGCTATGTCGAGACCTGAGTCTGCCGGTATGTTTCTGACTTTGATTCATCACTCAGATATTTGAACGTTCATTCTTTTATTGATACCCGTGCCTTTGTATCTGCAGCCCCCTGTTGAGTACATGGATTAGGTGCTCGAGATGGTAGCCTCGCTTGAGGGGATGGTCCTACAGAGGGAGGCGCAGTTGTCCATCATGGGCTTCCAGGTACCTTTCAGTTTTCCAGCACTGTATCTTCTAATTACATGCTAATTTCGGACATTTTACTGCATTAATAGGCTACTTGTGTAGAGCACATCTGACACACGCCTCACTTACCCACTGTATTTATATGTACCCACTTCATGTAGTTCTCTTGTATCTGCCTCTGATGTACATGTTTTAGCTGATGTGTTCAAACTGTACTTTTCATTTTCAGATGCCTCCAGTATATGCTCAGCCACAGGCCAGGCCACCTGGACCTTCTCGGGGAGGTGGACCATCTGGGTCTTTTCGAGGAGCTGGGCCATCTGGGCCTTTTCGAGGAGTTGGGTCATCTGGGCCTTCTCGAGGAGCTGGGCCATCCAGGCCTTTTTGAGGGGCTGGAGGAGAGGGATCGTCTCGCAGACGCAGGGCACATATCATAGAGGCGGAGCCCGATGAGGATGAGGAGGAGGATGTTGCAGATCGTCAGCCAGAGACATTTGCTGACAGAGAGGAGGGCTCCGGTCTTGGCTTCGAGAGTGGAGGCGAGGCTGAGGGGGATCCTGAGGATGACAGTTCTGACTCGGACGGTGATGGGGATGCAGAGGCTATTCCGCAGAAGAGGACGAAAAGGGCCTCTTATTGCCGCTCTCGAGAGCATTGATGTTACAGTTCCCTGTTTTATTTACCTTTTTGCTAGTAGTTGTAGCACATTGTATATTACTAGGCAGTTTTATATTGTTGTAAAACTTGTGCCCTTTGTTTGCAAAGTAAAGCATGATGGAATGAAACGGCTTTTGAAAAAGGTGTTGTATTTTAAACTCTTAGCATCATATCGCATCGTTTTGCACCATAATGAGGTTGAATGAAAATGTGCATTGTGCATTTGCCCAGTCAGGTAATGAACCGACATAATAACTTAATTTACTAAGATATAACAAAATCTCGGCAAGTTTACTATTCGATAAGCAAAACACAACAGGGTTGATGACTCAATAAACTAAACTTAAAGAGTAACAATTCAAAACACGAAATACGATAGCTCGACAAAACTTACAACTCGATAAGCAAAACAACAACTCGATAAACAAAACACAACTCAATAAGCAAAACAACTCGACAAAGTGTACTTCGGACGATCTGGGCAACGGCATCCAAACAGAGGAAATGGAGGCCTTTGACATACGATGCGGAAACACTTGAAACTTCCTCCCGGAGGTAAACAGATCAAGGAACACAGCAGAGCATGGCCGGCCACTTTTTGGGGCCGGCCGGCCAGTTCTTTGTAGGTGAGGAGAGAAATGTGGCCGGCCAGCTAGAAAAGGTGGCCGGCCGGCCACTTATCCTGGCAACCATCAAATTTTCGACACGTGTCTCCCTGAATAGTGTTTTCTCCTCTTTAAAAGCTCCAACTTCGGGACTCATTCATTTCATCACTCTTTTGTACAAAAATAGAGGCATTTCTCGTAAGAAATCTCACATCTTGGATCTCTTCTTTGGATGGCTCGGAAAAGTTGAACTTCCGGGGTTTCGGCTTGAATACACTATTCACCCTGAGTCGTACTCCACTGCACCTCCCTTTTCTCCATGCCGCGGCAAGATTCTGGAACCTAGTGACGCATGTTTTTAGCTTTGGCGGGCAAGAGGTATGTCCAACTTTTGAAGATTTTCAAGTTTTGATGGAGTCCGAACGTTCGGAAGAGATCTTGCCTCAGTTCCGCTTTGGCCACGCCCAAGCTTTAGGGCGGATGTGTGGACTTACCGCGCATGATGCTCGATCTTTGATTTGTAATGGGGAACTAGACATCCTTGGTTTGATCCATCGCTTTTCTGGTGCCCGTGACCGCGGTGACCATCATTGGCAAGGTTTTCGTCAACATGCGCTTTGCTTGTGCATGCTATCTCGCTTCCTGCTTGCCCCGGGCCTGGGTGGACCCAACATCCGTTTGATTGAAGTTGCTCAGGGCTTGAAGGAAGGGAAGAGTTGTATTGCTATGGCATTGGCTGAAACAGTGATGGGCTTGGACGCTTTCCAACGTCAGGAGGTGATCAGATTTGCGGGGAGTCCACTACTGCTGCAGGTAATGTTTCCCACCCACTCTCACTTATGTATTTGCTCACATCACTAGGCCCTCAGGCTCGGTTTTTCTCACAAAACCCTTATCTCACTGTTTTCTCATCGCACATCTCTCTATTCTTTATTCTCTCATTTTTCATCCCTCCCCAGGTATGGTTGATGGATAAACTGCAGGTTGTGGATTCTTGCCCTGCCTACTCAGCCCGCGGCTACTTCTTTCGGCAATGCCTGGTTGATGCGCTCGATGAGGGATGGTGGTTCAACTGGATGTGCAATCTGTCTGCTGACTGCATTGCTTGGTGCTGCCCTTGGCTCAATCTTCCGGCAATGAGCTATAGCATGTCCCCGCAGACTGGGGTCCAGCTAATTGGTCTGACTCACTGTGTGTTCTACTTTCCATTCCGGTTCCTGCGCCAGTTTGGTCATGATCAGACTTGCCCGTTAGAGGGGATTGAGTACCCGTTGCTTTTTCGATCCGAGGCACTGGCTTGCGACATGCCACAGCATGGAGGACTAGAGAGCTCCTGGCCCCTGCTTCCACTTTCAGTTGCACTTTGTTTGATGAGTGCTGGGATTGGCTCAACGAAGAGGCGCAGATTGGGCCTAGCTTGGCATCAGAGGCTTCGACTAGCTCCGGGAGGGGGCGCAGGGACACCTGACTTGACTATGCCCCGGACTTATTGCTTTATTAGTACTTTCAAGTTTTCTTTATGAGTGTAATAAGAAGCAACTCCAATTGTATGCAAGAGCAAGAGAACTCTGTTTTGAAATCAATGAAATTGAAGGTTTGTGGTACTGAAAATTTTCGGCTTTGGTCCAAAAATGGTCTTAGTTGTAAAAGATTAATTTGAACAAAGTCAACTTTTATTAAAACTTTTCAAAACTATTCTCGATATGGATCAGAACTAGACACGCCTGAGATCTGTCACTGAGATGCACAACCCTGGATCCTAGCAACTAGAAAGTTGCCCCTAGTTTGAATAGCATCGCGGCACTGTGTGGCAACGGAAAGTTGCCCCTAGTTTGAATAGCACTGTACTAGAGATTGCGATGAATGCTGATGGAAAAAGATGACTGAGATGATCAAAATGGACAAAGTTGATCGGGGAAAAGTTTATGGCTGAACTTCAGGGTGAAGTTGCCTACGTATCCCAAAGATGGGAATCAAGCCTTACGTAGTTCAGGCGCAGGTTCGCTCGGGTATTTTTACTCTCCTTTTGCGCTCTAACTTTTGCCAAGGCCGCCCTTTGCGGGTTTTCGACCTTGTGAGCTCAGTTTTTATGATTTCAAATTTTCTGTGCTCTGAGTTTTGCCTAGGTCGCCCTTTCAGGTTTTCGGCCTAGCGAGCCTCTCAAGGGTAGTATTTCTTCAACTTGTCCATGTTGATCGGTTGTTAAAACTCCAAGCCATCTAGATCCATCAGAACCACAGCTCCACTTAACCAGATTGACTTGATGATGTAGGGACCAGTCCAATTGGGTCTGAACTTGCCCCTTGGGTCATGGATGGGAGCTCGGTTGTCCTTGAGCACCAAATCTCCTTCTTTTAAATTCTTGGACTTAACCTTCTTGTTGAAAGCCCGGGCAATTCTGCGTTGATAACCTTGGACACGATACAGTGCTTTCAGCCTTCTTTCATTGAAGAGCATGAGTTCCTCAAATCTGCTCTGCTGCCAATCCGCTTCAGCTATCTGGCACTCAGCCAATACTCGTAATGACGGGACCTCAATCTCAATAGGTAGGACAGCCTCCATCCCATAAACGAATGAGTACGGAGTCACCCCAGTAGAAGTTCTGATTGAAGTCCGGTAGCCCCATAGAGCGAACGGCAACTTATCTAGCCAGTCCCTGTAGGTTTCCACCATCTTCTGCAGTATGTGCTTGATGTTCTTGTTGGCGGCCTCGACCGCTCCGTTGGTCTGCGGCCGATAGGTAGACGACTTATGAAAAGCCACATTGTATTTCTCCAACAAATCAATCACCTCCTTCTTGAAGTGGGCACCATTGTCTGAAATTATTTCGTTTGGGACCCCGTTGCGACAAATGATATTGTTTCTGATAAATTTTGCAACGTGCGAAGCCTTCAACACCGCATAAGATTGGGCCTCAACCCATTTTGTGAAATAATCTATCGCTACCAAGATGAACTCATGCCCATTCGACCCCTTCGGCGTGACAGCTCCGATTACATCAATTCCCCAGACTGAAAAAGGCCATGGCAAAGTCATGTTGTACAGCTTTGACGGCGGAATGTTCATGCGATTTGCATGAATCTGACATTTGTGGCATCGCCGGACAAAACCAATACAATCCTCCTCCATGGTGGACCAGTAATAACCCTGTCTGAGGATCTTCCGTGCCAACATTACCCCATTCATGTGCGAACCACATTCTCCCCCGTGGATGGCTTCCATCAGACGCTTTGACTCTTCGGCATCAATGCACAATTTATGCATTCCCAGATGACCTCTTTTATATAGTTTACCCCCGTAGATGATGAACTAAACCGCCATTCTCTTGATTGCCCTTTTGTCTTTGGCATTTACCCCTGGCGGGTATACTTCTTTCTCCAAGAAGTTCCAGATGTCATAATACCAGGGGTTTTTGTCCTGAACTTCATCTATAGCGGCAATCGACTCGTAGGCAGGTGCAAATTTCTGGTCGATGATGACTGGACGCATCCGGACTGCACACGGGATGTCTATCATAGAAGATAGAGTTGCTAAAGAATCTGCGAACCTGTTGTTCTCTCTTAATAGATGAGTAAAACTTAGCTTCTCAAACCGAGGAATCAGCAAGTCCAAGGTCTGGTGATACATCATCATCTTTTCCTCTTTTACTTTCTAGTCTCCTTTAGCTTGAGACACAACAAGGTTCGAGTCCCTAATGACGTCCAACTGTCTTGCCCCTAGTTCCAGGGCGGCTTCTAGACCAGCAATACACGCCTCATATTCTGCTTCATTGTTCGAGACTTTGAATTGGAGTTTGAAGGCTAGAGGGATACGGGAATTGTCGGGTGCTATCAGCAACACTCCTATCCCATACCCGTATTGATTTGACGCTCCGTCAAAGTACATAAATCAAGTTTAAATGTCGATCTATAAAATGGCTTCATCTGAATAAATACTCATTGCTTCACCCCTTCTCTTGGATGGTGCTAAGAACTCGCCTTTGCTCTTCCTTTGACCGACTTATGCGTTACATACTTTAGATCAAATTCAGAGAACAACAACCAACGAGCTAGCCTACCGTAAGTCTTTGGTTTCTCGAAAAGATATTTGATGGGATCAAGTCGTGAAACCAACATTACGGAATGAGCTAACAGGTAGTGCTGTAGCTTCCTGGTAGCCCATACCAAAGCTAAGCAAGCCTTTTCCAGTGGAGTGTAGCGGGTTTCGTACTCCAGCATCTTCTTGCTGAGATAGTAGATGGCTCTCTCCACCTTGTCTTCTGATTCTTGTGCAAGCATGCAGCCCATTGTAGTTTCAGTTACTGACAGATACAAAATCAACGGTTTCCCTGGTTCTGGCGGTGACAACACGGGCGGGTTCTGTAAATATTCTTTAATCTGTTCAAATGCAGCTTGACATCGGCCGTCCCATTGGAACTTCTTTCCTTTCTTGAGGAGGCCAAAAAGTGGTTCACAAGTCAAGGTTAATTTTGAGATAAACCGTCTTATGAATTGCACTTTACCCAGAAAGCCTCGCACCTCCTTTTCAGTCCTTGGTGGTGGCATTTCTAAGATGGCCTTGATTTTGGAAGGGTCGACCTCGATGCCCCTTTGTGTAATCAGAAACCCTAGCGTTTTTCCCACTGTAACACCAAATGTACACTTCTGAGGGTTTAACCGCAACCGGAATTCCCTGATCCTTTGAAAAAACTTGTGCAAGGCGGTGTAGTGGCCCTCTCTTTCCTTGGATTTGACAATCATGTCGTCCACGTACACCTTAACCTCTTTGTGGATCATGTCGCGTAATATCGTGGTTGCGGCCCATTGATAAGTAGCTCCCGCGTTCTTCAACCCAAATGGCATGACTCTATAGCAGTACGTCCCCCACGGGGTAGTGAATGCAGTCTTCTCCCGGTCTTCTGGCGCTATCACTATCTGGTTGTAACCTGAGAAGCCATCAATGAATGAGAGCAAAGCATGCCCTGCTGTGAAATCCACTAACTCATCGATATGCGGTAGGGGAAAGTCGTCATTCGGACTAGCTCTGTTCAAATCCCTGAAATCCACACATACCCGGATCCTGCCATCTTTCTTTGGCACCGGAACAATGTTGGCCAACCAAGTCGGATATTCTGATACCAGCAGGAAGCTTGCGTCGATTTGCTTAGTGACCTCTTCCTTAATCTTGAGAGCCCAGTCCGGGCGGATCCTTCTGAGTTTCTGTTTGACAGGTCGGGCCTCGGGGTCAAGGGGGATCCGATGCTGTACAATCTCAGGATCGATTCTAGGTATGTCTTCGTAGGACCACGCGAAAACATCTTTGAAATCTTTTAATAAAGCGACTAAGCGCTCGCGTTCCTCCGAAGACAACGTGGACCCGATCTGGACCAGCCGCGGGTCCTCCTCAGTACTAATGTTCACGGTAGTGATTTCGTCCATTAAAGGTTTGACAAATCTCTCTTGCTCTTGCTTAATTAAACGTTGCAAAACCGGAGGAACTTCGTCCTTGTCGTTTTCATCAAAATTTTGAAAGTCTGAATTAATACAATAAATCAAGGGCACAGAAAAGTACTCAGAAACCACAGTTACTTGATTCTCATTAAGTTCATCCAAATCGTCCGATTCATTTACAACAGACTCAAATGAAAAGGAAAAAGACGACCTAGACAAGACTGTGGTATCCGGGTTATCATCCCCAGGATTACCAGATTCAGACTCAGTTGAGCTGGAACTTGATTCCGACTCACAAGACTCAATGGAATCAGATTCCGGCTCACTACCTGACCCGGTGCTGCTGGACAAAAATCCCTCCTCGTATTGCCAAGTGAGAGAAGGTGCGATAGATGCATCCAAGATAGCCGCTGGTAGGCCCGCAGCCGTTTCATCCCCAATCATGGAAACCGCGAAGTTATCCCCCAAGCACTTATGGTCGATCAGAGGATCAGAAAGTAGACATGCCAGTGCTACCCCCATTTCAAATTCTGTGCCCTCAGGATCTACTGCCTTACACTGCTCAACCTCAGCTGATGGGTCTGTCTGCTCTGTGGCAACGTCATCCCCGGATAGTTGCAGGTCGAAGAAGATCTCGAAACCTGGGACGCGCTTCCTCTCCGCGTTTAGCCATGGCTCTGGGAAGCCGCAAAATGGAAAGTCCTCCCCCTCCCGGATGAGACGTCCGTTCAGGGTACCCTGAATGGGCCTATGCATTAACTCAAAAGGCTTCCCAGCCTGCTTTGCTCTGGCTCTTCCGGCCATTTCTTTTCCCTTCCTCACCCAGTCCTCTTTGGTGGGCAGATAACCCAAGCCAAAGGTATGAGGGTTGTGTGGTACTTCGGCCAATGTCGCAACGCCTTTCCGGCCGCTCCTTCCTAATCCCATCCCGGGGATATGTTGTAGCTTGTTCATGAGGTAGACAGACTGAGCACTGACGTACACTCCCTCATTCACAGCCATGATATTCTGCACCACCCGGGCCTCAGCCAAAGTGAACCCTGATAAGAAGACATCCTCTGTGCCATGCTCAATTTCCAAGACAGGTGTGGACACTTCTGGCGGCGGATGGATTGATGAATTCCCGAAGACAATAGCCACCCCCTTCCCGTAAGGGTACTTCAATATCTGATGTAGAGTGGAAGAGACTGCCTTTACTTGGTGCAACCACGGCCACCCCAAGAGTAGATTGAAGGTTGCGGGAACGTCCAAGACATGAAATTCAATGTTATGTTGTCCCGGACCAACCTGAGTCTGAATTTTGACAGTCCCCATCACTTCCCTGCTGGTATTATCATATGCCCTGATCACCTGAGTAGTCGGCGTGAAGTCCGCGGGCTTCAACCCAATTGCATCTGTTGTTACATTTGGCGGAACATTGATGGCGGATCCGGTATCAACAAGTACCACCGGTATCCACTTGTCTCTACATTCCACGGAAACGTAGAGGGGTTTGTTATGATTTGTGCCCTCAGGGGTAGTTCTTTATCTGAAAAGGTTAATACCGGGGAACCTCCTCCCGGAAAGACCAGCCCAACCAGCTGCTCTGGTGTAGTATCTATAGAGAGTTTGGCCTTGTCCATAGCAGATAGGACAGCCTGTCTGTGTACTCGCGACGCCATAAGCAGCCCCCAGATGGAGATGTCTGCTTGTATCTTCTTCAATTGCTTGAGCACAGCTTCTTCTTCAATCTGTTTCTCCTTCTGTTTCTCAGCTTCTTTGTCTTTCCCAGACGCCTCAGGTTGGTCTAAGTGCTGGGGCTTGAAGTACCGCCCACTTCTTGTCATATGAGCGACCTCGTCAATATACCAGGTATCATCTGGTTGGTTACTTCCCCAATCCTCATCTGTGTGGGCAAGACATAAGTCATCGTCTTCCCACCACATTCCGTCGGCAGCCGACAGACACCTGTCCGGCTCCGGTATGCTCGTACCCGCAGCACCTTCAGTCCTCATGCCCGCAGCATTTTCTGTTCCCGTGCACACAGCACTCTCGACCCCCACATGGGCCTTAGCTTTTCTGATTCTCTCGGAATCCTCAAATCTTTGTTGTTCCAACTGCGTCAGTACAACTGGTGGTTCAATGCTCACTGCATTTACAATCCCCAAGTTCTGAGCGAAATTCTTAGTGCCGACGCTCTCCGGCGGTGTATTCTGACTCTCGGCCCTTCCGGCCACCACTGATACTCTTGCCCCTGCCGAGCCCTGTTCTGGTTGATATTCTACAATGTCTGGTTGATCATCTAACCATCCGGTAACTTCTGCCGACTCCTCATATTCAAACCAGTTGATTATTGCATCCCCTGATTCTTGGTCACTGAAGAACTAGAGGTTGGCAAGGTCCTCTCCTACAGTTGTTAGGTCATCCATTCCCCGTTCAAATCTGTCCCCCTGAATCACACATAATTCTGCTCTTTCTGCAGCAGACTCAGACCGCCTTCGACTGGATGTATTCACTTGGATCATAGGCTCCTGCAGCGAGATTCCCAGACTGTTCAATCTCAGACTCAGCAACCCCCCTTTCCTCTGAAATCTGCCCTGTCCCATCTTCGGTGGTCACCACCACTGGCTCAGATTGGGTTGTGGAGATGTCCATCATGCACAAGTCAGTGCAGACCGGAAGGATCACCTCTGACTTAGGTAGGTGGGATGGGGTGATATAGATACTAGGATCGTAAGACACGACCCCAGTTTGGATGAAGTTGATTCTTTTGGGAGGAGGGGCTTGGTTATGTGGTAGGAGAGGATTTGTCGTGACGTTGGGTTTTTTGGGAGGCGCAATCACCTGCTTGTCAATAAGATCCTGGATCTCATGACGCAATCTGAAACAACGGTCGGTGTCATGACCGTCTTTGTTGGTGATCTGTATGATATTTTCTTTGGGTCATGAGAGGGAGGGAGTGGATTTGGTAGCGGCCTCGGCTCTAGGGGCGTCAAATGCTTCTTCCTGATTAACACCCCCAGAGCTTTGGACAGGGGCATATATAGGGGGGTGAAGGTTCTTTGGCCTCTGGGTTGATATTTGGTGTTTTGGGTATTGCTTCCAGATGCGCCAGAGAAAGGCGTGGCTGTCATGGGTCTTGGGGGAGGGGGAGTGGTGGTAACCGTGCTCACTTCTGAAGCTCATGTAGTTACAGCGCCACTCGGGCCTGCGTTGTTGTTACAGTTGAAAGTCCTTCTAGGTTGCTCCCTATCCTGGTCGATCAGACCTTGTTTCATGGCATCCTTGATTTGTACCCCTATCTCGTGTAAATCTGAGAAGGTGGGAAAAGCGAGTACAATCATCTGCTGCATCAACTTTGGTTGGAGATTGCGCACAATCATCCTGATTTGATCTTTGTCTGTAGGCCTTAAGGTCATCATCGATGCCTTTGCCCTCCAACGAGTTACGAAGTCTGAGAACGTCTCCTTGGGTTCCTGCCTCGTTGTTTCGAGATCACGAGTTGTAATCTCGATCTGTGTATTGTACGAGTACTGTGCAACAAAGGCCTCAGCCATCTCATCCCAGCTTCTTTTTACCTCATCTTCTAACTTCGCGTACCAGATGGCTGCCACACTTGACAAAGTTCGACCAAACAGGGAAAGCTTTTGTGGTCGGGTTAGGTCCATTGGCCGTAGGATGTCTGAGAATAGCCGAAGATGGACCATGGGATCTCCGGACCCGTCGAAGCGGTCAATTTGTGGCATCTTGAATCTGTCTGGCAATGTTACGGCTACATTGGTGTACCCATCTTCGATGTCTAGAATGGCCTTCACCCCTTGTGATTTCTTGAAAAGCTTCTCAAGCTTACTCAGTTTTAGAGTTGTATGGTCCATTTCGAACTCAAAGGGAGAGTCCGGGGGGTTGGGTGTATGGGTCTTGGACAGTTGAGGCGGAAGCGGGGGCGGAGCTAGCCCCGTTGGAAGATTTGTGTCCTCTTGGATATTCTGGACATTTGGCATGGTGTTCTGGGTGTTTGGCAGAGCATTCTGAACAGTAGGAGCCTGCTCGGGTAATGGGGGTCCTGGTGGAGGAGGAACCTGATGTGAAGCGGATGCCGCATTCTGCTGTTGCAGTCTAGTGATTAGCTCAGCTTGCTGGGCCATGATTGCAGCTTGTTGCTTAGAGAACTCTGCTTGGCGGGCAGCGTCCTCTTGCATCTGTCTCATGCTCTCCTGCATTTGGCGCATTAGGGCTTCTACCCCTGACGTATTTTGCTGATCCATTTGACTGACCGGTAGATTTATTTCTATAGCAACAATTGGGACCTCAATCCTATTATCCTCTGATGGAGTAACCCACTGTTCTGGCAACCTCTGTTCTGACACACTGCGCTTCCTTGGCCTTCTCCTGACAACGGGGGGTAAAGAATAGAACACTGGATGTCCATCAACCAGATCCTCAGATCGATTGAGTCGGCGACCTCGTGTCCAAAGTGCTTGGGGAATATCTACTGGGTTGGAAGCAATGGTGCTAAAACTGCCCTAGCAAAAGATAAATAAAGCGAAAAGGAAATAAATAACTAGATAAATGAAGAGCATGACAGCTTAAAGTAAATACACAACACACAGTCGGGCATACAACACACGGTTGATAAGCTGAAAAACACACTGTCTCCAAATACTGATCACTATTCCTGAACTACTGTTCCCCAAAGACTGAACCTGATACCCGCAGATAACTGATTCTCAAATACTGACTGATGCCCGCAGGCCTGATGCCCAAACTTGCAAACTGATACATGCATTCCTGTAGAGACGCACTCTAAAGCACATAACAGATAAGTGAGAGCCAAAACACCCCTATGTGGGGGTAGGGTTTCCCTGTCCTATTTTGTTAGGAGCTAGGGTTTCACTACGCACACAGCGGCTTCAAACAACCTATAAACGGGTAAGCAACCTGTCCTAGTTTGGAATGGTCACTATGGATCCGAATATGCCCTAGGTCGAATGGTCAAAAGGTGCCTGTAAAACCGGGTTTGTGTTCCCCATCTTGGCAGAGCCCGTGTCGATCGACCTTATGGTCATGCCTTGACAAGACAAGCCTCCGACAAACCATTCAGAATAGCGAGATGGCAAACACGGTGTCCTAGGCGCGCAATGCAAATGCAATGCAAAGAAACACACAAGTGCAGTCAAACCCGGATATCATGAGTTCGAGTCAAGTTCTCTAAATCCCAGATGCGAAGCGTAAAGCAGGCCATGGGGACCTCGCTGACTCGGACTCGATTTGTGTTACGGTTCTTAATCTTGAACCAAAGAGTCCAAATCCAAATCGCTTTTGAAAACAGTTTTTGAAAGAAGTGCCAAACGTGGACTGCTTTGCGGAATCTGAGTCGCCACCTAAATATTTTATTTTGAGAAATTTAGGAAACCACGACTCGTGCCTAAGGCCACGTGTCCGTCATCACCAAAGTTGCCTCGGCTCGGGAACTTGGGTACGATTAGGAAGGTCACCGTGAGCACCCCCTTTCGCCAGTCAAAGGCCTCTACTAACCATGATATCTAATTTTGAAAACATTGTGTGTTCTTATTCCGATTATTAGCCTAGGTTACTATGTGATGCGCACAGCATACAAGTATAGACTGAGTCGTCTGAATTGGAACAAAAACACTTCATGTTTGTTTGTGAAAATGGTTTGCTACTGGCAAGTAGGCTTAAAATGCGGATTTTGCCACCCTCGGGTGGGCTTAAAAAACATGATTTTGCCACTGTCTAGTGGGCTTAAGACGCACAGTCAATGCATTGTTCCAATTCAAGTAACCTAACCTTCACCCATAGGCATTCAAGTAGTTATATCACATAAGCACATAGCCTCATGGTAAGCATGCTATCATGGCAATCACTCACACGCATGCAAGAATGCTAAAGCATAAAAACTCACCGAGTACTCCAAGCCAAAACAGAAACTACATTAGAAGTCATGCATGATCCTAAGTATACAGAAATGCCTAATGCAACACATGCAAAAATGCAAACTACAGCAGGCTCGGGTATTCTAAATATGGCATATGGAATGCTCTGACTAACATGTATTCAACTTGGAATTGAAATACAAATGCGATTAGTATGATGCGTCGAGGCAGTGCATGCAAAACAGATGAATGAATGCAAACATGCTATCATACTGTATGCTAATTGAAACATGCCCTAATCTAACCATCATAAGCAGATAAATAAAAGGGAAGAAAGATGTGGGGTTGGAAGACATACATCACACTCACCCACACTTATTACAATTATGCCCTCGCGCAGAGGGTCCGAATAAAAGAATAGTACAGTCCAAATAATACAGTCCAAAATGTACAAATTCCTAATTAATTTACAAATTAACTAAGAAAATAATAAACTGGCGTGCAAGCCAGGGACTGTCTTGATTCTGATGAATGATGTATGTTTAGGCTGCCTTGCGCGGAAATCCACTGGGATGCCCCAATTAGCCTCTATTTTGCAATTATTCTTGGAAAGCGCGCCAAGCCTCGAAAGACTGCTGATTCTTGATTTTGCTGTAACAGAGAGCAGGAAAGGGGCATAGCAATGTATTTTCACAAATGTATGCATGCCTCGATCCTCGTGCCACCAATCACGCATATCGATGCATGATGGCCGAGGAGTCGGATTGCACAATTCAATACGGAATGAATGCACATGAAAACTTAACTAGACCTAACTCCATCATGGATAATCCGGAGTGTCGGTGACTGGGGAATTGAGACACGTTCCGTCACTCGGAGTATGAAACGCCCTTCGTTTCCCGTGCTTGGGCTAACTCCTATCCCAAGCATAATGCAATATGCATGACATGCATGAATGCAAACTAATATACAACCTAATATGCACAATGTTATGAAATGGCATACACGATGCACGAGATAACGTGACATACACAATGCGCTAACATACATCCTAGCATACACAATGCTATGGAATGAAATGGCATACACAATGCAATATGGGCTTACACCAACACAAGTGGACCTCGGCCACACTCACATAGGAGGCCATAATGATGAAAATGAGACAACTTGGGATACGTGCACGCAAACCGAGGACCGACCCTAAGGCACGGAAATGCCACTCTAACAAGACATGGCAAGACATGGGATATGATATGAAAACATGCAAATTTCAGTAGCAAAATGAGATGCGAAACAGCCCCGAAGCATGGCAAAAATGCACCCGATGCACGAAATCAATCCCGGAATGCAAGATTAAGCACATGAAATGACTTGTAGCTATACAAAGCATGCATAATTTGAACATGAAGTGTAAATACAGAAGCAAGGAAGCCCCAAAACAAGAATTTTTACAGTTTAAAGCATGGCCAAACAGTGAGCACAAGTGGGACTAAATTAGCATGCAAAAATGGCTCCGCAAGCGAGGTAATGAAGCAAGTCACAAATTCTTGCCCCAAACAGAGAAGGGGACTTCTAAAATATTGAAGAGGGGACAAAAATATGATGTTTTACACTTTATGACAGGTCCCAAAAAAAGATACAAATATGCCAAAGATCTCATGCAAGAAATGAGCCAACAAAGGGGCAAAGAAGCAAGTAGTGGTTGTAGGTCTCAAAAAAGTGAGGGCCCTTCAACAATGTTGAAGAGGGACCCAAAATATGGCTTTTTACAGTTTATCACCAGCCCCAAAACAGTATACAAGTATGCTCAAAATATCATGCAAAATGAGGCCACCAAGAGGGCTATAACATGAAGTATACAAAGGGTGTCTCAAACAGCCATAGACCCTCAATGAAACATGAATAGGGGGTCAAAATAGGGCCATTTTCAGTTCGGACCAAAGTCCAAAAACAGAGACACAATAGGCTAATAAATCATGCAAAAATGGGGACCAAAGAGGGGTTCAATGGCAAGTGACACATGGAGGTCCCAAATAGTGATGACCCCTTCTTCAATGTTGAAGAAGGGCTCAAAATAATCTACTTCATAGTTATGATAGAGCTCAAAACAGATTATATATAGGCCAAAAATATCATGCAAAAATATGGCATCCAAGAGGGGTAATGAAGAAAGTGGAAAATGGGGGCCTCAAACAGTGAGAGGCCCTTAATGAAAGATGAAATATAGCTCAAAAAAATTCCACTTTCAGTTATGGCCGGAGCTCAAAAATATAAGCAAGAAGGGTTAAGAAATAGTGCAAAAATGAGCCTAAAAGAGGGGGAAAACAAGTCACCCTTGTAGACCAATTTTTAGCAACTTCTTGGACCAATTTTGCTGCCTCCTAAGCTCTGAGAAGACCTTCCTAGCTGCTGGAATGTAGTGGTGGTGTGATGCTAGGTGATGGTGAAGAAATGGTCTAAGAACTTGGGTGTTTGGAGGGTTGAAATGAGAGAGATAGGGGAGCTATGCATACAAGGCTTGAAGACCAATTTTTCCAACCCTTTGCAAGGGGCTGGAGCTGCTGTATATGTAGGAAAAAAAGGGTGGAAAAGAGGGGGAAAAAAGAGAGGGAAACTACTCCAAGTTTCCCTCCAAAAAGTGCCCCCCCGGATGCAGAATCTGAAGGGAAAAAAAGTGTATATTTGAGATGTACCTGCAGCAAGGAGCAAGGCCGGCCAGTTTTTGAGGTTGCAGGTGGCCGGCCGGCCCTCCCCATGGCCGGCCGGCCAAGGGTCAAAAAGGTCAATTGGAATTAATGGCCGGCCACCACAGATTGGTGGCCTCCCATGTGTCCTCAACAAAACCCTGTGGTTGAAAACTGGCAACTGTGAACCAGGAGAGAGAACAACCCACTTTTCAAAGGGGTTCAAAAGGGTCAACTGGAATTACTGGCCGGCCACCAAATATTGGTGGCCTCCCAGATGTGTACGTCACAAATATGGGGTTTAGAGTGCAAGAAAATGGTCCAAGGGTGGTCAATATTGGCCTTGAAGTGAGAAAAAACGGGCGTCGGAGGGCGATGATGGAATATAACTGGTTGTTGGAACAATTACTGGCCTCCCACCCTTCTATGACCTTCTTGGTGATGAAACAGAGGTCCCTGCCAAAAATGAACTAAAACTGATGCAAAATGAAGGCTCGGTGGTCGAAACGCGCAGTCCGGGGCCCCGAAAACCAACTATTAGGCACCGGGAGTGGTGTTCGACCACGAAGTTGGTCTCTCGGACCTCATTGTCCCTTAAAAGGGAGGAAATAAGATGCATGCCGAAAACCGGGGCAAACGGAGGTGATTAGGCGGTCCCGAACCGAGGCACACGGCCTAACGGCTCTAAAAATCGAGAACCGGGCTCCGAAATGGGCAAAATGGCCTACGGCCACGAAATGTAGCCCACGGCCACTGAGAGATGGTCTACGAGACCTCTCCCTCCCTATGGGAAAAGAAATGGAGAAAACTGAGTCTGGTTCGCAAACCGAGACCAAGTACAGAAAGAGTTCGGAAGTCCGGAGGCAAGGCTCACGGCCGAGACTCTGAGACTTCTGAACGAGCACAATATGCAACATCACCGAGTGCCCAATCGGTGACGTCTGAGTCTTAAGGTCGGTCAAAAATGGGGTGTCTACAGAAGGTTAGATTACTTGAATTGGAACAATTCATTAAAATGCGAGTTTTAAGCCCACTTGAGAGTGGCAAAATCATGTTTTCTAAGCCCACTTGAGGGTGGCAAATCCACGTCTTAGCCTACTTGCGAGTAGCACCATCAAACCATTTTCAAATAAACAAACATGAAATGTTTTGTTCTAACTCAGACGATCTAGTCTATACTTGTATGCTGTGTACATCACATAGGAATCCTAGGCTAATAAACTGGAATAAGAACGCATATGTTTTCAAAAACTCGATATCATGTTTAGTAGTGGCCGATCTTTGATCGGGCGAGCGGGGGAGCTCATTGCATGACCTTCCCCAATCGTACCCAAGTTCTCGAGCCGAGGCAACTTTGGTGATGACGGACACGTGGCCTTAGGCACGAGTCAGGGTTTCCTAAATTCCTCCAAAATAAAATATTTAGGTGGCGACTCTGTATTTGGCAAAGCAGTTCATGTTTGGAACTTCTTTCTAAAAATCGGTTTTTCAAAACGATTTGCCGGATTTGGACTCTTTGGTGATTTATCGGTCTTGCATTGCACTTTGCAAGATTAGATTCAGAACTGTGACATTTGAGTTTGAATTGTAGTAAGGCCAATGAACAAAACAGGATTTTCCCAGGACGTTCGGGCGCGTCTACAGTCCCCTTTCAAAATATCTTGCTTTCTTGTAGTCGGTGTCGACCACATGTGGTGCAAATCTGGCCAATTCAGTGAACTTGGCCTCATACTCGGCTACTATCATGCTGTTCTGTTTAAGTTCCATGAACTCCAACACCTTTCTGTCATGAACACATTGTGGAAAGTATTTGTCATAGAAAATTTCCAAGAACTGTGCCCAATCAATATCCTTATTGTTTTCATGCATTACCATCCACCACCTTCTTACCTCATCTTCAAGAGTAACAGTGGTTAGCAATACTTTCTGTGTTTCTAGGCAAGGAAACACTTCAAATAACTTTTCTATTCCAAGGACCCGTGCTTCTGCCCTTAACGGATCCAATTCCTTATAAAACTGTGGCGGTTTCATTTTCTTAAACTCTTTGGTGAGACCGATTATTCGGTCATCATTCTGAATGTCTTGGACAGGTGGTACTGGAGGAGGAGGTGGAGGATGTGGTTGTTGCCACTGTTGTTGTTGCCTCAATGTTTCTGCCATCTCTTGAATCAGTCTTTCCATTCTATCCACTCTGGTAGTAGAGGATTCTTCTATTTCATCACTTCTTGTTCTCACTATCTGATTAGATTTGCATTATTCCTTATACAAAAAAAATTCACAAGTATGCATATACTAAGGAGCACATATATTGAAATAGTTCCTAATGCAAGTAAATCACAAACTTATAGCACATAATCATTCACTTTGATACATTTAGGCATATTTGCTTTCAATTTCATACTTATTGCATGGATGCATCCTAGATCTTTTCCAAATGCTTATTGCTCATTTGGACAAGTGTATGAGTTATTAACTTGTGCTCTGACACCACTCTGTCATGACCCGAACCTGCCCCTATGGATTAAGGTCATAATAGGCCAGTAATCAAGAGATTACCTATGGCCTCGAACCTGATTAAACATATTTCATCAGAGTAAAGGGGCCAAAATGGAAGCAAACTTAAAATTTTTGTCCATAGAGTTGTGCTTAGATGGCACATCAAACATTTTACATATGCTCATTAATAACTCACACCAAGTAAATAACATATGATTTTACACCTACAAGATTATTCAAGTTATAGTCAGCCAAACCCAAAAGCTTATGTACATGGTGGTGCAACATGTTCACCAAAATAACAAAAGAGTAAACTAAAAGAAACAAAACAGTGTCTCGTGCGTGAGACATTCAGGCTGACTCCACAAAACTTGACTTTCCTCACATACTTCAGAAATTTGGGTTTGGACATCTCTTGGCTCACCTACATACACATGAATGAGAGTGAGCGAAAGCTCAGTGAATAATATCAAATGAAGAAGATACATGAATGAAACTTGAAACAGATATATCAGACGGCCTTGGGCCCATTCATAGTTCTATCTGGTACATTAAACAGCTATAAATCCAAACGTATCAAACGGCCTTTGGCCCAATTTATCTTTAACAGATGGCCTCGGGCCCAATTCATTCACATCAAACGACTTTTGGCCCAATCATTCATGTTATACGGCCTTTGGCCCAATCATTCATGTCTAACGACCTTTGGCCTAATCATTCATATCCAACGGCCTTTGGCCCAATCATTCATATCCAACGGTCTTTGCGCCAATCAGTTATGTCAAATGGCCTTTGGCCCAATCGTATGGTATGGCGAATATTTGTCCACAATTCAAATTAACAAACTTAAGAAACTCAAATAGGAATAAGCAATTGGACAAATAGCATACTTCAAAATATCTTTACTAAGATATTACTCATAGTGTTCTGCCAGTGGATTCGTCCATAATTCATAACATATATTGGGTCAAAAACAATTCAATCCATTCTTTAATCTAATTATTTCTCTTAGGCTTCTTTCTTTACCTTTTAAGTTATTTACAAAGCTCAATGTATGTCTAAGAGTGCTTAGAAATGAAAGAGAACGGAAAACAAGTCACAAAACTATTTTTCAGAATTTCTGAAACAGAGCTCTCCACTCGAGCGCAGCTTTCGCCACTTGAGCGGACACCTTTGGTCTGCAAAAGTACTGGTTGCCTCATTTTCACCCTCGAGCGTGACTTCGTATGCTCGAGCTGAGAGTCAAAACATGTGCTCGGATGCTCGAGCGTAACTCTTCCCGCTCGAGCGGGCATCAATGTTTGCAAAAGTTCTGGAAGCTAATATTTCTCGCTCGAGTGGCGCTTTCCCTACTCAAGCGGACCCGATGAATTCTGGAATTTCCATAATTGTTCTTGAAGCTCAAACTTGATGTTCAATGGCCCAAAACTCATGATTTTGGTTCAAATACATGGGAACACACTATACAATATGAGACCAATTGTTCAAAATCATGGTCCCTTTCCAAAATCATTTTGAATTCTCTTCACAAATTTCAAAAACCCATGCATTCAATCTCATACAAACTCCATATCTTCATTAATCATGCATGCATGTTACTTCTTGACTCCAATTCTATCTCAAATGATGCAAATGATACTTATTGTCACGCCCCACTTTTTATTACTCGATGTCATTACCAAATTCATTAACTTAATTCACTTTCAGAGATAACATGCGGAAATTAACTCATACATTCAATCCGTAGGAGTGATTAACAATACTCTCATTCGTATGCAAAGTAAATATTACATGAACATACTCAAGAAATTGCCCTTGGGCTTACAACATTGAATAATCAAATGAAGGGTGTAACCCTTTTACAGATATGGCATTCCGCCAACAACAAAGAGGCCCCGTAGCCAGCAATTAAAAGATCCAAATCTTGTAGCACATCCTGCTAAATACCTGAAAAAGATTTCAACAACGTGGGATGAACATATAGTCCAGTAGGGATCTCAACATGATCCTCAACAATATCAACAATACAGATAGCTATGATCATGCACACTCATTCTCGTACTAGAACAGTAATGTGACAGTTTATACAAAAATATATATGTATGAACCTTTCTTTTGAAAACAACCGTTTCATTCAACGCTACAAGCGATTCATCTTTCCATATTCCTCTCATTAATCCCCATTCCCATTCTTTCATAATATCAACAACTACTTAGGCAAACAATTACTAAGCCCGATACACTCATCCATTTCCCATACGTACGACAGACGTATCCTTTCAACATGTTTATTTTTAAAACATTCATTGGAGTAACTCGTTTCTCGAACTTAACCAATCAAATCCATGATACTTTTAGTTACAACAAAACTACAATAATTCCACCTTGCTCTACTAGCTATGCGCTTAGTAAGCCAAGGATATCTTGCAATAACTACTATCAACTTCGCTCTACTAGCTATATGCATAGTAAGCCACCTTTGCACTTTTCACAAGAACATACCATTTTACCGGTGCTACGGAAGGGTGTGGCACCTCAGATTATAAGCGCATCTGATTCTCGGTAGCTATTTGGAAGGTAACGGTACCTCTGATTATAAGCGCGGCATATAACGCCAACAACCACCATGCACACAAGGCATATCCAACATGTATAATGCATATACATAAACTACCAAGATAACAGCAATGTGTTAAAATAGATGAACACATACGTGTAAAGCGTACACAACAATTCAATACAACCGTATCATCCTCCACCGATGACCAAGGACAAACCTCTAGATGCAAATATATTATACATCTATAAACTTACTTAATTATCATGAAATTATCGCTTAACATTAATACCATCACAGTAGTATAAGATACAACAGTCCAACATTCATACTTATTCCTAAGTACCATTCCCATTCCGCAAAACCAATCCCGCTTCCTTGTATTTTCCACAAAATCAAGTTCAAGGACAATAAGCCCTAACTCATTTTAATCAACTACATTCCTTTCAAAGCCATTTTAATTTAATTACACAAATTAAATCATAATCACTATACTAGGGTTTTCCTCCTCTTTCTCATTATTGAACATAAGCCTCAATCATCTACAATAGCCAACAATGGTTTCCTTTAAAACCCAAAATACCCAAGTATTTACCCTAAGATCAAACCCTCTATTAAATTATTAAATCAATAAATATTAGGGTTTCCTCTCCTTTCAACAACACTTGCTAATTAACACCCAATTGGTCCAAGGCACATCTAATAATCAAAGATCTAAAACCAACAACCAACCTAATGTTCAACCTCATGAATTTATATAAAATTCCAACATGATGTAGTTTTCATGCAATACAAAAGTAACCACATGTCTATCTATAGTAGGAGTATTGAAAAGAGAACAAGGAGAATCCCTACCTCAAAGAAGAACTCAAATAGAGATGATGACCCGAAACCAAAGTGCTCCAAATCCACAATTTCTCCGATTAAAAGCGAAGCCCTCGACGATCCACGCAACTATTGTAAAGGCCAAGGTGAGCAAATCACTCATACTAGATCAATACCAAGAGAAGGTAGAGTTCTAGAGTGAGAGGCTCAAGAATGGTGTTTTTGAAAAGTAGGAGAGAAAGAAAAAAAGTGAAAAGTGATTTTAAAATGTCAAAACCGGAACTTAAACCCATCCTCCGCTCGGCGCTGTTCTCGCTCGGCGGACAAATAAAAAGTACCCCTTTCGGCGCTAAAACCTCCGCTCGGCGCACCACAAAGTCCCCGCTCGGCGCTCGAATACCTCGGCTGGATGCAACCTTCCAGAAAATCTGCAGCAGCAGAAACTCTTGGGAGGTGATTTCTCCGCTCGAGCGCTCTGATCCTTTCGGCGTCTGAGAAAAACATCTCCGCTCGGCGCCTAATCTCGCTCGGCGCAAAGAAGCCAAAACACAGGCAGCTTATCTTTGGTTCTAAGTTCAACCAACCTGCCTCCAACTGGCCCAACACATCCTATAACTCAAATACAAGATAGGAAAGGATGTAAACAATATAATACTCAACTACCAACACCCACGGACACACGTCCGGATCACTGTACAACAAGGGGTAAACCCGGGATCGCTATAACCTCCCCCCCTTAAAGAATTTCGTCCCCGAAATTAAAGGTACGTCAAAACATAAGGCCAACGATAACACAACACCAACACCCCCAACACTAGGGTGAAACCGCCCTCACAACAACCATCACGCCACTCTTACCCAAGAAGAGACCCACTAAGGGAATACGTTCCAAACAACAATACTTAGGTGCGAAAATCTCAACAAACCAAACCCTTCCTGGAACAATAACCAACATCTGACTAGCGCTTCAAGCTAAGCGACTACTCAACAACAAGATTCCCAAAAACTAATCAAAGCAAACCTTATGAGTAAACAATAAGAAAACATTTTCTTGTTCAAGCGACATTTCTCAAAGATAGTCAAATTTTCAATGCTAACTTTCCAAAATAAATCCTCCACTTTCCATGAGAAACTCAACAGTTTTGTAAACATTTTTCACAAACACGGTGTTATCCAAAACACAAAATCATCCACAGTTTATTTGCAAAAAGAAATATTTTCATTTGGAACTTTCCAAAACCCTTGATTTAAATCAATTTCTCAGCAACATCCTTAGGTGGCCCAAACATTAAGAAAAAATTTGTTTTCCATAACTTTTCAACATACTACTAGCAACAGCCATCACTCATACAGTGATACCAAAACCAACACGAAGCATAACATTTCTATAATGATGATTAATAGAAATAAGTACAGTGCTACATCAAATCAAACAAACAACACTTCAATTGATAAGCATATATGCTCTGTCAATACATTTCTAGATAAGCATACATGCTCTATCTACGGAGTTCATCCCCTATCTCCTCCCTCCCAATAACATCCGGTTTAGAGGTCCATCCCCTATCTTCCCCTAAACCGCGGAGTACATCCCCTATCTCTTCCAACACTAAGCAATGCATATAAACACATAGGTTCTATACACAATCAAACAATACATAAATTAATGTATTCATCACCAACAGATTCAATAGCACAACATGTTCGATTAGCTTGATCTCCTAATCAACACACATGGTCTACATAACCACAACTACCCAATCAAGAGGATAATTAGACCAACGCTATTCTTGTTACTCTAGAACACAAAGCTGTTCTTCCACTAAGGAATGCCGCTTTGCATCCACTCACAAACCATATCCCACAATTGATAACCAATCACAAAACAAACACTACCCCTATACAACCGTTAGGGTCACCCAGAACTCACCTACTAGCAAGCCCAAAACACAAACCGACATCTGGTACCATTCGCTAACCCGAGATATAACCTCACATAACCTTGCTAATACCGCAACTCTCGAAACCATCACATCAAACACATCCACCCACAGTTCCGTTCTCAACCCATAATCTCTAAAGAACAAGGCCCACGGGCCGTCACAAGACTAACTCACTACACAATACTAAGCAAGCAACAATACTAGGATCATTGACCCCATTAACAACTTCTCAAAATAAAATAGAGAGTTCAAATTTCCACACATACTCCCCAATACACGAGGATTAAACAAACAATACTATGCATGCATATGCAATACATAAACGTGATGCCTCAGCATCCAGTAGTACACCGGTCAACAACAAAATCAATAAACGTGATACTCCACCGGCCAACATTACAAAAAGTCCCTCTCCAGGGTAACACTGTAGGGCTAACTACTAAGTCGCCCCTTGCGAGGCTCCCGAAGCCTGGCCTGCCCGTTTCTGGTACCGAGAACGCCCCCGATTGGACGAGTACGACTGAGTCTGACTAGGTTTTAATACCCCCGAAGAATTAGCACGCAAAGGACAAGAACGTCTACCATGGCCCAGCTGACCACAAACAAAACAACCACCAGACCCTCTACTCCAAGACTGGTCTGAAACCTGCACCGCCCCGGAAATCCCAATAGAAGGATCCGAAACCCCTGGCGAAGAAAAGGAACCAGCTCCCGACTGAGCATGTTTCCGCCTCCACCCCTTACTGAGCCTAGAACGTTTTGGAACCACAAGACTGACCGAGATGGTCTCTTCTTTAACCCCATCACCACTAGCAATCAGGGCCTCCACATGGGCCGCTGCCTCAACTAAGGTATAGTAATCCTTCCACAAGGATCCAGCTACCTTCTCCCGAATATCGAAACACAACCGCTTTTCGAACTCAAAACAACGACGCTCCTCTGTTGTCACCAACTCTGGAGCAAACCTCGACAAACTATCAAACCGCATCTCAAACTGTGCCACAGGAGTGTCATCCTGACGCAACTCCAAAAACTGTTCCCTCAACCTTTCGGCGAAGGAGGGAAATACTTGGCCCAAAAGGCCTCAGTAAAAGCAACCCACGTGCCACCCACATTAGTCTTAGCATTCTTCCACCAATAACTCGCATCACTCTTCAACTGAAAGGTTGCCAAAGAAACCCTCAACTCCTCATCTTCGACTCTGAGCATATCAAGAGTCTTGGTAATCTGTTCCAACCAACTCTCTGCTTCTAACGGTTTAGCCTCCCCCACAAACTCAGGCGGACCGGAGCGAAAGAACTCCTTAGTAAGTTTGAGAGCATGCCCGCTGCCACCCTCAGTGCGAGCTAGGGCATCTTGCACTGCTCTCACAATCTCACGTGCGACATCCTCGCCGACAGCCGATGCTGCAATGGCAGGTGCTAAAGGAACTGTTGTGCCTCTCCCGGCGTTCCTACTACTCAATCGTCCTCTACTCCCTCGTGTAGACATCCTATAAGGCACAAGGTAAATTACACTTAGCGTAAACACAATAGCCTTCGCCGAGGCACACTCCACTACTGTTAAGTCACAAGACACACTTAGTTTCAAAATTTACATTTCTCGCATATAAACATCCAAACAAGTAAACACATAATCGAATCAAGTCCACAAAGATAGCCACTCATCCGGAACTCTCAAGGAATTCCTATCGAAACCACGTTGATCGCGTGTTTCCAAAAGGACCTCAAAGCAAGTTCACCGGCTATGAATACTATCCAGAGATGAATCCCATGCTCACATAAATGCAACACATAAGTCTTAATTCCCATGGTATCTATATGCAACGTCCTCACTTTGCGTAGTAAACCCGTGGTAAAAACCACTTCCCACGAGCTCAAGGTATTCAAACCGGTAGCTCGATACCAAGTTGTCACGCCCACTTTTTATTACTCGATGTCATTACCAAATTCATTAACTTAATTCACTTTCAGAGATAACATGCGAAATTAACTCATACATTCAATCCGTAGGAGTGATTAACAATACTCTCATTCGTATGCAAAGTAAATATTACATGAACATACTCAAGAAATTGCCCTTGGGCTTACAACATTGAATAATCAAATGAAGGGTGTAACCCTTTTACGAGATATGGCATTCCGCCAACAACAAAGAGGCCCGTGCCAAGAATTAAAAGATCCAAATCTTGTAGCACATCCGCTAAATACACGAAAAAGATTTCAACAACGTGGGATGAACATATAGTCCGAGAGGGATCTCAACATGATCCTCAACAATATCAACAATACAGATAGCTATGATCATGCACACTCATTCTCGTACTAGAACAGTAATGTGACAGTTTATACAAAAATATATATGTATGAACCTTTCTTTTGAAAACAACCGTTTCATTCAACGCTACAAGCGATTCATCTTTCCATATTCCTCTCATTAATCCCCATTCCCATTCTTTCATAATATCAACAACTACTTAGGCAAACAATTACTAAGCCCGATACACTCATCCATTTCCCATACGTTTACGAGGCGTATCCTTTCAACATGTTTATTTTTAAAACATTCATTGGAGTAACTTGTTTCTCTGAACTGTAACCAATCAAATCCATGATACTTTTAGTTACAACAAAACTACAATAATTCCACCTTGCTCTACTAGCTATGCGCTCAGTAAGCCAAGGATATACTGCAATAACTACTATCAACTTCGCTCTACTAGCTATATGCATAGTAAGCCACACTGCACTTTTCACAGCAACATACCATTTTACCAGGTGCTAGCTGGAAGGGTGTGGCACCTCAGATTATAAGCGCATACAGTTCTCCAGGCGCTAGCTGGAAGGTAACGGTACCTCTGATTATAAGCGCGGCATATAACGCCAACAACCACCATGCACACAAGGCATATCCAACATGTATAATGCATATACATAAACTACCAAGATAACAGCAATGTGTTAAAATAGATGAACACATACGTGTAAAGCGTACACAACAATTCAATACAACCGTATCATCCTCCACCGATGACCAAGGACAAACCTCTAGATGCAAATATATTATACATCTATAAACTTACTTAATTATCATGAAATTATCTGCTTAACATTAATACCATCACAGTAGTATAAGATACAACAGTCCAACATTCATACTTATTCCTAAGTACCATTCCCATTCCGCAAAACCAATCCCGCTTCCTTGTATTTTCCACAAAATCAAGTTCAAGGACAATAAGCCCTAACTCATTTTAATCAACTACATTCCTTTCAAAGCCATTTTAATTTAATTACACAAATTAAATCATAATCACTATACTAGGGTTTTCCTCCCTCTTTCTCATTATTGAACATAAGCCTCAATCATCTACAATAGCCAACAATGGTTTCCTTTAAAACCCAAAATACCCAAGTATTTACCCTAAGATCAAACCCTCTATTAAATTATTAAATCAATAAATATTAGGGTTTCCTCTCCTTTCAACAACACTTGCTAATTAACACCCAATTGGTCCAAGGCACATCTAATAATCAAAGATCTAAAACCAACAACCAACCTAATGTTCAACCTCATGAATTTATATAAAATTCCAACATGATGTAGTTTTCATGCAATACAAAAGTAACCACATGTCTATCTATAGTAGGAGTATTGAAAAGAGAACAAGGAGAATCCCTACCTCAAAGAAGAACTCAAATAGAGATGATGACCCGAAACCAAAGTGCTCCAAATCCACAATTTCTCCGATTAAAAGCGAAGCCCTCGGCGATCCGCAACTATTGTAAAGGCCAAAGGTGAGCAAATCACTCATACTAGATCAATACCAAGAGAGAAGGTAGAGTTCTAGAGTGAGAGGCTCAAGAATGGTGTTTTGAAAAGTAGGAGAGAAAAGAAAAGTGAAAAGTGATTTTAAAATGTCAAAACCGGAACTTAAACCCAGTCCTCCGCTCGGCGCTCTGTTCTCCTTTCGGCGGACAAATAAAAAGTACCCCGCTCGAGCGCTAAAACCTCCGCTCGAGCGCACCACCACAGTCCCCCGCTCGAGCGCTCGAATACCCGCTCGAGCGCTGGATGCAACCTTCCAGAAAATCTGCGCAAGCGATTAAACTCTTTGGGAGGTGATTTCTCGCCGGCGCTCGATCCTTTCGGCGTCTGAACAAAACATCTCCGCTCGGCGCCTAATCTCGCTCGGCGCAAAAGGCCAAACACAGGCAGCTTATCTTTGGTTCTAAGTTCAACCAACCTGCCTCCAACTGGCCCAACACATCCTATAACTCAAATACAAGATAGGAAAGGATGTAAACAATATAATACTCAACTACCAACACCCACGGACACACGTCCGGATCACTGTACAACAAGGGGTAAACCCGGGATCGCTATACTTATAATCATGAAACTCATGAAATTCATGCATGCATGTGAAATTTGGTACTCAATTCATCATGTTCATCATGCCTCATGCTAAATTCAATTTAATTCTTGTTCTTGATTACCATTTAATTTTGAATTCACAAAATTACAAACTCAAACTCATGAATTTACTCAGCTAGGAGCTCAAATTCTTCAAACTATAGCTAATCCTTGAGTTAATCCACTTAATTCTCCAATTTCATCGAAAAATCTTCAATGGTAGCGCCTTTCTCTCTCTAAATTCGGCTCACTTTCTCTCTAGAGTGCTATTTCAAATTTTAAGCCCCAAGCAAGATGAATATGAGTGTAATTAGGTCCTTATATACACACTTTACTAATCAACTTAATTAAGGCCAATTAACAAAGCTTAAATTAATCAATTCGATCTAATTATTTTGGTCCGAATCAATTTCTAATTAAATTTCACCGTAGGCTTTAGAAATTACGTTAATCACAATGGCGTAGTCAATTTTAGTTTCTGATGCCTCTACGGCCTTTAGTTTAAATTCTAATGCAGGAATTCAAATAGATTTTCCTACGATAAACAGATAGAAATTAAAAAACACATATAATCATATAATTATCACTCAAAATCATATCAAGCATACAATCACGATCATAAATTAAGATCAATTAGTATAACACGGGACAGGGTTATCACAGTATGTATGTCATTATTGATAAAGCATTAATAGCTTGCAAATAAAAAAATGCTGTAGTATACACTAACTCTGACATGAATTTAATGCGAGTTATGCTAGGTACCCCAAATAAATTACCAAATTTTCTACCAAATCTCTCACATGGGTGTGAGACCCACACACATGTGTTTTGTGTGGATCCCACACCCATGTGAGAGATTTGGTAAAAAAATTGGTAATTTATTTAGATCTCTCATTTTCCTTTAATGCATGTAAATGTAAAGTGTAAATGGTTAATTTTGTATCCAGTTTATTGGGAAAAAAAAAAAAGTTTGTCATATCTACTAGAAATTTATAAATATTTAAGCATGTCTAGAATTTGTTTTTTTATTATAACTAAAATATAATTTCTCTAGAGAATGAGACGGTTTGGGACGAAAACAGGTATGGATCTAGAATGAGAGGGAACGTGGCGTAAGTTTTTAAATATTTTTTTTTTACTTTTTAAATTCAAATAATTTACATATACTTAGAAGGACAAATATTTTTTAATTTTCTAGAAAATCACTAAATTCAAAAAAATATAAAATTTAATATTTTACGGCATGAAATGTATGTTGTCTTAAGTGCAAATATTTTATAACATATTTTTGTATGCCGTGAAAATATACATTTTTTACGACATACTTTTGCATGCCATAAAAAAATTAGATTGCATTTTTTTTTGGGTACAAGTTTTCACGACATTTATTTGCATGTTGTGTAACGTTATAATATTTTACAACATGAAATGTATGTCGTCTTAAGTACAAATATTTCACGACAAATTTTTGTAAGTCGTAAAAACATACATTTTTTAGTGCACATTTTTGCATGCCGTAAATATATGAATTAACGACTTACATGGCATGTATGTTGTTTTTGACAAAACATCAACGGCTTGCAAAAAAAAAATGTCATAGAATGTACTAACTACGACATGCATATAATGCATGCCGTGATGCCGTAAATAGTTAGTTTGTCGATGTCTGGCTCCATTTCGCTTTATTGTGATAACCTTAGTGCTATTCAGATCGCCCATAATGCTGTCTTTCATGAACGGACGTAGCATATTGAGATTGATTGTCATTTTGTCTGTCAGCATCTGTAGTTTGGCTCCATCTTGCTTCTTTTTCTCTTCAACATTGCAACTTGCTGATTTCTTTATGAAGACTCACACAACTGCTCAATTTTAGTTTTTTTTTTTGGCAAACTCTCAGTATTTTTTGCTAAAACACCTTGAGTTTGAGCAGGAGTGTGAGAATATTAATTATGGTATTATGTAATTATGGCATTATGTATCAATTAAGTAGGCTGCTAATTGTGAATATGCGATTGATTGTATAGGGTTATTTCCTATTATAGATTAGGTTTAGGATTGCTATTAATATTTGTTGTAATCTTTGTTTTATACAATTCGAATATACAGAAAAGCTTTCTGGAATCTTACAAGTTCCATTTCCAAAAATGGCAATCTCATCAACCAATAGCTTCACAGCTCCTCCTCTCATCAAGCTTTCAAGCTTATTGCATCGGATTGCAATTCATCAGAGTCATACAAACTACTCTGCAATTTTCTCAGACAGGAAGGCGTGCAATCGATAGATGTGCGAGGCAAGACTCTCCTCCATTTTCTCGCCATGTACGACAATTGATCCGCCTTCTAGATGCTTCTTGGGGGTGGTATACTAATGAATGAAGACCTCGCAATAGGTAAATGTTGAATCATTATTAACTCACCTAAAAATTTAACTTTAATTTTTTTCGATAAGTTTTCTCACATGTGGCAAAACTTTCTTTTGTTAGTGATTCAAATATGTTTTCTCTCATGTGGCAAAACTCTCTTTTATTAGTGATTCAAATATGGACAAAAATCTCGCCACTGGTATTACTTTGGCCATCTACTCCGCTTCTTTTCTTTTAAATTTTAGTATGTAGTTCATCTATTAAAAAAATACAAAATAAAAAAATAAAAATCAGATTAATCTATTAACCATAACCATATAATTGTGTTGTCTGTATAAGGATGACAAAAATTATATCCTATTATTTTTAGATCAATTTGGAATTTTTTTAATAGAAATTCTACACAATGAGCAGAATTGATCATCAAATGGCCTGTTTTGTGTACTTCTAGCAAGTTGAAAAGAGGATAATTATAAACGATAAACTGGAAATACCTCTCCTCCAACTTTTAAATAATCATTTTTTTAAAAAAATTCTTCAACTTATTTAAACTAATTTTTTAAATTTTAAAAAAAAACTCCATAAACTGTACCAAATAATTTTATTGGGTGCCCCCATAGACGAAACTCAATGGTCCAATCCACTTATTGGAGAAAATCTAAGTTATTTAATTGTTGAGTAGATAATGAGGTTTAAATTTCTAATTATAAAATTTATTATCTGTTCTAATATCATATTAACTAGTAACTCATTGAAAAATCTTTACTTGAGCGAAGGATAACTTTATTATTTATTTTCACTTCATTAGGAAATAAAAAAGGCGACACGATGCTGCATGGGGCTGTGAGGTTCGGTCAGAAAGAAGTTGTGGAGGTACTGTTCAAGTATAAGAGAGATTTGATTATGGTGAGCAATAATTCAGAAGAGACTCCTCTATTCATTGCGGCTTCATGTGGAAAGAAGGATGTTTTCGATCTTCTCATCCAAGATGGAAGAATTCACAATGATCATAGTGTGATGGCAAGCATTGATGGTTCCATTGTTCTTTATGCTGCTATCATGGGAGAATATTTTGGTGAGCTCACTTTTCTTTTTTTTTTCAATGAATTCAAAATAATTTTCAATTGGAGCTTCCCTCATTACTTTTATCGAATAATACCCCTTATCCTAGTGAGTTTTACGAACTTACTAGACCAGAAGTTTCTCAAACGCAAACATTTACTTTTCTATAGTTAGAGATTGTTGGAATTATCATTTCTATCTAGTACCACAACTGAATCGAAAGTTGAATTCGCATTGGATTTATAAGTCCATCAGCCCACATAGTTGTTCATGTATGAGTAGAAAATTTGGCCACTCAAAACTAGCACTAATTAATTTATTCAAAAAAAATAATGTCGGATGTGATTCTACTTTGTCTGACACCACTTACACTTATAATGAATTTGTATTCTTTTGTGCAAAAATTCTGAATACCTAGCAATTCTCTTAGTTTTTGAATTTTACATGAAGCACTGACAAAATTAAAATGATCAAATACGCACATGATTTAAAATTTTAAAATATGTATTTTTTTTTGTTGCATTTTCTTCATTAATCTATTTTTGGTAAAATGCTAAAAATACCCTCCTATTACTGATTTTGAATAGTGATGCTAATACTAGGGATTAAAATGTTACAAAATGTATATTTGAGAGACTATTTGTATAATTTACCCTTTATTTATCTAAAGGCAAACTACTAATCAGATAACTAAATAATTGAATTTAATATATATATTTTTTGTGTGAACTAGATCTTGCTATGAGCATATTGGAAACATTCCCTAAACTTGCTCACAAGTATGATGGCAAAGGAAGGACTCCCTTGGATCTTTTGGCCACAAAACCCTTGTCCTTTAATAGTGGCTCACCTTATTCCTTGGTCAATTTGGGCAGTTGGCCTTTCATTCCCCTCCAGCTTATTGCAATTTTCGTATACTTTTGTAAGTCCTACTGTTACTATATATTAATAGTCTTTTCCGTAAATAAAGAAATCACAATACACATTTAATGAGATAGATTGTTTGTCCCCAACTATCCAACAAAAACAAGTCACTGTCTCCTATCTATAAAATTTTCTGCTCCATGATTTGATTTGAAAAATACTTGGAGACTAAGAAGTATGGACACTTCTAAGAAGGTAGCATGTCATGTCTGACACCGATATGACACTCGTTGGACACTTTCCAACACTCAGGCACATAAAACATATTACAGGTTTAAATAAAATAACTTGAAATTATATGATAAAATAAAAACAATATAAATTTATACTTATTCTCCTCCATTAGACTTTAAAATTATTATTTTGATTTAGATATTCACACACACATATATATATATATATATGATATATAATAATTATTTTTATAACATAGTATAAATATATAAAATTATATATTTTAAATTTGTCTTCAACATGTCTTGTCCTACATTTTTTTAAAATTATGTATCGATATGTCCGTGTCATGTTATGTCCATATCCGTATCATGTCGTGTTACATATCTAGCTATGCTTTCCTAGCTCAGAGAGTACATCAAAAGAAATTTTAGATGGTGTCTTTGTATATTATTAAGCAGGTATTCCATCGATGGTTTATGGGTGGAGAGATGCTGGTGATGAGGAAAATCAACATCGAAATGGACATAATATCTCCAACTTAGGGCATTTGTCAACAAAATTAATCCCAGGTTCAATTTTTGTTTTGTTTGTTTTCTACTACGAAAAAAAAAAAAAAAAAATCACTCTATGCCTAGTTTTTTCATCTCCCACGTTGAATATGACATTTATTGTGTTGATCCACGTAAACAAGAAGTAAAAAAAAAAAAAAATGAAATTCATTGGCGATATATATAGTAATCAAGAAATGTGGCTTTACAAGTCATATATATATGATTACATATATGTTGCATTTTCAACAGGAGTTTGTTTTTTTAATTCCTAGTTTATTTTTCTATGTTCACCTTTGTTTTTCTTTCACCCAATTAGTTATTTCTTACCACAGGGTTCAAATTCAGAAGGATTCTTAGAGGTTGGTTGCTCTTACTCTTTAATTATGATAAAATTATTATATGCTCTTTACTCTTACCCCCATTTTATGTGGCTCGTGGATTTATTATGACATTTGCTCAAAAACACCAAATTTCTTATTTGAGTTAGAAAGTCTATTAGTATTTTAATAATAATTGATCCCTTATAAACTTGTTACTATGATTATAGATAGGGTCTTGTTTCTCTCATTATTCCTTCTCTTCTTTCTCCAAGTTTGTGCTTGGCTTAGAGAAATTGATGATGCAAAGCAAAAACATGAATTTGCACTCGCCTTGGCAAAAAAGCTGGTAAATGAAGAGAGTGATTGGAGTCATTACTCAGAAGGAAAATGCTTAGATTCCATTTCAAAAAACTCAGACAAGAAGACAAAGTTAAAGAACCCAATTGTTCACGCAACGGAGAATGGCATCGTTGAGTTGATTGAGGAGATTTTAGAAATATTGCCAGATGCTGCATATAGCTTTGACAAGAATGGAAAGAACATACTGCACATAGCTGTTGAGCAGAAAGAGAGAGTTCTATATGACTACTTGAAGAAAAATGTTGATCACAAGGATGTGATGTTGTCAGATGTTGATAATGATGGGAACACTATATTGCATCTGGCGGCCAACATGGGAACCAGTCCTAAAGTTGTTCTTGGACACTTGAAGCAGATGACGTGGGATATATGTTGGTTTAAGGTACGATTAAATGTATTTAGTTTAGGAAAACAATATTTGTTACCAGATAAATTTCATCATTTTTTATTATTATTTTTAGGCAAACTCTCTATTATAATTTTTTGTTTCTAAAAGGTGTTGAGCTCTTAAGAGTACCCTTGCACATGCAGTCCCTCATTCAACATGAACTAGATAACTTTTTAATAATGCACACCCTATAGTACCCTAGCAAATCGACACCAATAATAAGGAACCAAATCCTTTGTCATTTTTTGTCTTGTCTCTCTGTCCCAAAGCCCCTCTACTATATAGGATTGGAGTCAAAGAGAGATAAATGGTATGGTAGAGAAAAAATTTAGGAGGGGATAGAAAAAAGTGAGAAGAGGTTCCTCAACCCAATACTAAGAATGGGAAAATCTTAGTTGTTATATGAGAACACTTCCTAGTAACTCGTTGTTCAATAGTTTAACTGTTGAAAAGTTTAGGGTCATCATAATTGGACATGTTACTGGAGAGAAGCCAACCCCTAGTAGTATAATGGAAAAATTACATCCTTGGGCCCTAACCAAAACTTAAAATTAATATATATTCAGTTTACAACCAATGTATCCTAGCAAATCAATACCAATAACAAGGAACCATATCCCCTGTTCCACTTGTTAAAGATCCACACCGCGTGAAGGTGGTTTTTTGGAAGTCAAGAATGGAGGCTACAGAAGTTCTTTTTTTTTTTTGGTCAACTTAGGGTGGTTGTGTATTAAGCTTGCCATTTATGTTTATGGTTGATGGTGGCAAGCAAATGTTGAACCTTGGTGCTCCCGTTTGTGTATAAAATGGGAAGAGTTGTAAGCTTAGATCATTAGAAAGAGAAAGAAGGAAACACAGAGTGTAATTTATGAGTGAGAGTGCTATAATGAGAAAGTGAGGTGTGAGTGTTGTAAACTCCCTCCGGGAAAAATTCTATAGTGGATATTTCTCCCGTGGATGTAAGCTATTGCCAAACCACATAAATTTCTTGTCTCTTTTTGGTGTGTGATTGATTTCTGGGTGTGTCTAATCCTAACAAGTGCTATTAGAGCCTCGTTAGTCTATTTGCAAAAAAACAGCGTGTGTTTTTTAGAAACTACAGAAATCAAGTTTCTCGAAATTCAATTTTAAGACTACTTGGAGGAAGCTCTCGAAGAGAGGAGTCCAGAACTGCAAACTATTACCCAAGACGAAGCTCCACGCGTTCTTATACGCTTCTTTTAGAAGGTGCGTGAATCCCAGTCTCAAACATGCACTTCATGTGCTGATTACAGTACCGGTGCGTCACCTTAGTCGCACTTACGCGCCCCACGTGCGGCGGAAGGAAGAAGGAAAGTGTTCTGCGCGTCACTACCACACGTCAACGAAATGTTAGCACCACTTGTCTGCCACGCTAGCGCCACGTGTCTGCCACACCATCAATACATCAGCGCCACGTGTCTACCACACTATCGACACGTGTCTGCCTCGTGTTTGCCACGTTAGTATTAAGTTAGCAGTCAACCCGTCTGGTTGACCCGACTCGACCCAGTAGTAGAGGGATTATCCAGTGCTACGCGGCTAAGGTACATCCATATATCTGAACCATCGAACTTATCTTGGCTAGATCTGAGCCATTTGAAGTCCGATTTTGGTGATCCAATAGTGGCTTCTAACTGTTTGGAGTATTTCAGAGAGATCTGTATGGTCAAATTTTTGATTCAAAATTTCTGTAAAAAGTAAGAAGACGATGGAAGAATCTACTTCAACTTCAAGATCCATGATCAAGCTGAATCCTTCCAAATATGCAATCCGGAAGTCGCGGATGGAAGACATCCTATATTATAAAGATTTGTTTGACCTTATTGATCTAAAAGGGGTTAAATCGAAAGAAGTGAATGATGAAGATTGGATAAAGATGAACCGGAAGACTGTCGGTTGTATCGGATAATGGATAGACCATAGTGTGTTCCACCATGTCGCCCAAGAGACAGATGCATATGTCCTTAGGATAATGTTAGAAGGAATGTACCAGTCAAAGATTGCTCGAAACAAAGCCTTGGTGACGAGAAGGCTTGTAAATCTGAAGTTGAAGAATGTTGTGTCTGTTGCCGAGCAAATTCAAGAATCTGGTGAATCAACTTGTAACTGTCAAGATGCCCTTGGATGATGAAATGCAAGCTGTACTACTGCTCAGTTCTTTACTGGATAGTTAGGAGACGTTGGTGGTTTCTCTTAGCAACTCTGTACCCGAGGGAAAGCTGACCATGAGCATGGTCATAGATGCCATGTACAATAAAGAGATAATGAGGAAAGACATGGGAGGTAATCAGTCCCATGCTCTTGTTATAGAAGATAGAGGCAGAGATAGAGGTAGAGGAAGAGATATAGGAAGAAGTAAGAGCAGAGGCAAATGGAACAGCAGGGGTAAATCTAGAGATAGTAAAATTCAAGATAACTTTAGCTTCACTTACTTTCACTTTGGCCATGAGGGTCACACAAAGAGGAATTGCCCAAACTGAAAAGATAAAGGCCAAAGTAGTAAGTCAAAGGGAGATGAGAACACGACAGCCACAATAACTGATGAAATACTTCTTACAGTTGGTGAAGAGGAATATTGCCTTCACGTGGCTAACCACAGCTATACAGAGTCGGTGATAGACACAGCTGCATCCTATCATGCCATTTCCCACAGAGAACTTTTTAGCTCGTACAACGCTGGAGAATTTGGCATTGCTCAAATGGGAAATTCTAGTTATTCGAAGATTGTGGGTATTGGAGACATTAGTATTTAGACTAATGTCGGATACAAGCTGGTTCTCAAAGATGTGAGGCATGTTCCAAATTTGCACTTCAATCTTATCTCAGGAAGCGCCCTGGACCGACAGGGTTATACAAGTACATTCAAAAATGGCCGTTGGAAGCTAACAAGAGGAGTTTTGACAATCGCCAGAGGAGAGATGTCTTCAACACTGTACAAGACTCAACGAAGATCTGTCTAGAAAGTCTTAATGTAGTAGAAGACAAGGAGTCACCAGACTTATGGCACAGAAGACTAGCTCACATGAGCGAGAAGGGATTGTATCTGTTGGCAAAGCAATCCATGATACCCTTATCCAATAGGAGTGCCCTAAAGCCATGTGATCATTGTCTTTATGGCAAGCAACATCGAGTATCATTTAGTTCAATGAGCAAGAGAAAAATAGAAGTGCTCGGTATGGTATACTAGGATGTTTGTCGCCCAATCGAAGTGGAGTCACTTGGCGGCCGCAAATATTTTCTGACCTTCATTGATGATACATCAAGGAAGTTGTGGGTGTATTTCCTGAAGACGAATGATGAGGTATTCCAGCATTTTCAAGAGGTCCATACAATGGTGGAAAGAGAGACTGGGAAGAAGTTAAAGTGTTTTCGCACAAACAATGGTGGCGAGTACACTTCCAATGCTTTTGAAGCATATTATGCTAGCAAAGGTATCCGACATGAGATAACAGTTCCCGATACCCCATAACACAATGAACTGCACTATTGTTGAAAGAGTCAGATGTATGCTCAGAATGGCAAAGTTGCTAAAGTCATTTTGAAATTTGAAACCGTACAACCTGTTATCTTATCAATAGGTCACCTTCAGTCCCGTTGAATTTTGCAATACCTGAGGAAGTCTAGTCCAAAAGAAAGGTATCATATTCTCACTTCAGAGTCTTCGGGTGTAAAGCGTTCGCACACATCTCCAAGGAAAATAGACAGAAGCTTGATGACAAGTCCACTCCATGTATATTTTTGGGCTATTCAGATGCAACATTTGGGTACAAGTTGTGGGACCTAGTGAACAAGAAAATGTTCAGGAGCAGAGATGTTGTGTTCCAGGAAGACCAGATAGTAGCAGATTTTGAGAAGTCTGCAAAGTCTAGAGATGCCATCACTCCAGACTTATTCCCATCTCCCGAGCCATCACAAAATGTTAGATATGATGATGTGCAACAAGAAGTGCCAGAGTTGCAGGATCCTATGCGAGAAATTGAGGATCAAGAGGAAAGAGATGAAGACCATGATGAAGAAGGTATTGAGTAGGGGGAGCAACCCCCTCAACCAAAGGCGATTGGGCTTCAGTTGCGAAGATCTGGAAGAGCTGTCGTACCATCAACCAAATATCCTACTTCTCAGTATATTCTGATTACTGATGAGAGAAAACCTGAGAATTTTTCAGAAGCAAAGAGTCATACAAAGAAAGATTGCTGGATGCAAGCCATGAAGGAGGAGATGAGTTCTTTGTAGAAGAACCACACTTATGAGCATGTTTCACTTCCAAAGAGCAGGAAGGCATTGAAAAATGGGTGTATAAGTTGAAGAAAGATGGCAACGGCAAAATACTACAGCATAAAGCTCGCTTGGTGGTCAAAGGTTTTGGGCAGAAGAAGGGAATTGATTTTGATGAGATCTTCTCTCTAATTGTGAAGATGACTTCCATTCGAGTAGCTCTGGGATTAGCAATTCGCTTAAATCTGGAGGTAGAACAGATGGATGTCAAGACTGCCTTTCTCCATGGTGATTTGGAGGAAGAGATCTATATGGAGCAACCAGAAGGATTTGAAGTTAAAGGGAAACAGAATCTAGTCTACAAACTGAAGAAGAGTCTTTATGGCTTGAAGTAGGCACCGAGACAATAGTACAAGAAGTTTGATTCATGCATGGTTGATCATGAGTACACAAGAACGGTAGCAGACCAGTGTGTATATTTTCAAAGGTTTTCAGATGGAAACTTCATCATTCTATTGTTATATATTGATGATATGCTGATCATCGAACATGATACTACTATGATCAACAAGTTGAAAAAGGACTTGTCACAGTATTTTGACATGAAGAATTTAGGCCCAGTATAGTAGATTTTGGGCATGACGATTGTTCGTGATAGGAAAGCCAAGAAGATATGGTTGTCACTGGAGAAATATGTTGAACGGGTGATTGAAAGATTCAACATGAAAGATGCTAAGCTAGTCAACACACCACTAGCCAACCATTTCAAGATGACAAAGCGTTCGTGTCCCACGACCAGCTCTGAAAGTAAAGAAATGGAGCCAATCCCCTATTCCTCTGCAGTAGGAAGTTTGATGTATGCAATGGTGTGTACCCGACCAGATATAGCTCACGCAGTTGGCGTTGTGAGTAGATTCCTCACCAATCCAAGAAAGGAGCATTGGGATGCAATTAAGTGGATTTAAGGGTACCTTAAAGGTACATCTAAAATGTGTTTGTGCTTTGGAGGAGCTAAACCAGTCTTGGATTGCTATACTGATTCAGATATGGTAGGCGATCTTGATGGTAGGAAATCTACATTAGGATTTCTATTTACTTTTGCAGGAGGGGCTGTGTCTTAGCAGTCCAAGCTGCAGAAGTGTGTTGCTTTATCCACAACCGAGGCAAAGTTTATTGCCGCAAGCGAAAGTTGGGAAAGAAATGTTATGGTTAAAGCGGTTTCTCCAAGAACTGCGACTAAAGTAGGAAAAGTTCACGGTACATTGTGATAGCCAGAGTGCCATAGACCTGAGCAAGAATTCTATGTACCATTCTCGCACAAAGCACATCGATGCTCGGTATCATTGGATACGTGAAGTGATGGAAAAATAGTTATTGGAACTGGTCAAGATCTACACAGATAAGAATCCAACTGACATGCTTACAAAGGTGGTCTCGAGAGACAAACTCGAAGTATGCAGGGACATTGCTGGGATGGACTTCCAGTAAGGATCCTACTCTCCATAGGTGTGGAGGGGGAGAATTGTTAAAGATCCACACCATGTGAAGGTGGTTTTTTGGAAGTCAAGAATGGAGGTTACAAAAGTTTTTTTTTTTTTTTTTTTTTTTTTTTTCAACTTAGGGTGGTTGTGTATTAAGCTTGCCATTTATGTTTATGGTTGATGGTTGGCAAGCAAATGTTGAACTTTGGTGCTCCCATTTGTGTATAAAATGGGAAGAGTTGTGAGCTTAGATCATCGAGAAAGAAAGAAGGAAACACAAAGTGTAATCAGAGTGAGAGTGCTATAGAGAGAGAGTGAGGTGTGACTGTTGTAAACTTCCTCCAGGAAAAATTCTACAGTGGATATTTCTCCCGTGGATGTAAGCTATTGTTGAACCACGTAAATTTCTTGTCTCTTTTTTGTGTGTGATTGATTTCTGGGTGTGTCTAATCCTAACACCACTATCCTTTGTAACTTTGTCCCCAAAGCCCCTCATTGATCATGATTAAAGTTAAAGAGATATATTGTATGGAAGAGAAAATATTTGGGACAAAGGAACAAAAGAGAGTATGATAGAGGATCCTCAGTCCCATTCTAAGAACGGGAAAGTACAACTTGTAGTAAGAGAACAACGTCTTTCCAGTAACTTGATGTTCAATTGTGACAGAAATTGGGGCTCATCACAATTGCACGTGTTGTTATTGGAGAGAAGCCAATCCCTAATAATACAATGAAGAAGTTGCATCCTTAAGCCATAAAACTTTAAACTAACATATTTTTGACTTGTTCTTTATTCTTTTCTTCTACAACGCGTGTGGTACGACTCTCCTCCACACTTTTTGTACTATGAAAACTCTAATGGAATAACAACAAAAGAACTATTTGAAATAAACCATATAGACCTACGAGACAAGACCGAAAAAGCTTTCAAAGATATGAACAACAGCCTCATGCTTGTTACCGCTCTCATTGGCATAGTCAATTATGCTACACTCTTCACCCTTCCCAGAGGTTACGATCAAGACAACCAAAACAAAACCTATGGCAAGCCTGTTCTCCTTATCAGGGAGGATACAGAGGATGATACTGTGAAGTTCTTGTGGTACATATCTATTGCCCTATTTTCTTCCCTATTCGCCTTGGTCGCCATGCTTTCAAGTCAGTTTTCACGATTTTGTAGCAACGACTTCTACATAGCCTTGCCATTCAGATATATTGTTGCTGTGATGGCTCTTGTTTGCTCCACAACCTTCACTATCACAGCATGTTTGCAAGCCTATATTCTTGATCGCATATCTTTTAATTCGGTTTCTTACATGTGGCTTGTTGGTATTTTGAGGGCCCTAGTTTACATAGATGCATTATACCTAACCTCTTATTACATGTTCTTTGTGATTGGTTGTTCGTTCGCCTATAAAGGTCAAGAAATGTAGAATCCGTTTGTTTAATTGGTATGTATATGCAAGAATATAAAAGCATTGCTATTTTACATTTGTGGCACAATGGCTTGTACTAAGATTGTTTGAATTTTTATATTGATTGTAATAAACAGATGTATGCAAGTTTCAATAATACTTGTTCTTCTCATGAGATAAAGTTCATTCACCAAATATTAGTTAATTGATGGAAATTTAAAGTGCAATAACTTCTAAAATAATAAATTTCCTCTAGAACAAATCAAAGAATAACGACGTAAGATCAAATTGTGCAACCCTACAAAGATCATTTATCTATTAAATGAGTGTCATGATCTGTCACGGGACTCTACGGGTAAGCATGGAATGGTTTTGTACAGTTTAGAGGGGAAAACCAAATGCTACCAAATGTTCCTAGAAATTTGGATAAAATCAAATTGTAAAAATCATGGAACTAAACTTCACCAAACCTGTACAAAGTGTTCAATTAAGCTTTGGAACAACTGTTCAATTGTGAGGTCAGGTAGTGCATCTATGTAAACTAGGGCCATCCAAACACCAAGAGGCCACATGTAAGAATCCAAATTAAAAGATATGTGATCAAGAATATAGGCTTGGAAACATGCTGTGATAGTGAAGATTGTGGAGCAAGCAAGAGCCATCATAACAACAATATATATGAATGGCAAGGCTATGTAGAAATCGTTGCTACGAAATCGTGACAACAGAATTGAAAGCATGGCGACCAAGGAAAATAAGGTAGAAAATAGGGCAATAAATATGTACCACAAGAACTTCACAGTATCATCCTGTGTATCCTTTCAGATAAGGAGAACAGGCTCGCCATAGGTTTTTCTTTGGTTGTCTTGATCGTAACCTCCTGGAAGAGTGAAGAGTGCCACAAAATTGATTGTGCCAATGAGAGAGGTAACAAGCATGAGGCCGTTGTTCATATCTTTGAAAGATTTCTCGGCCTTATCTCGTAGGTGTATGTGGTTTATTTCAAACAATTCTTTTGCTGTCATTTCCATTAGAGTTGTCATGGTACAAAAAGTGTGGAAGAGAGTCGTACCACACGCGTTGTGGAAGAAAAGAATAAAGAACAAGTCGAATATATGTTGGTTTAAAGTTTTACGGCTTAAGGGTGCAACTTCTTCACTATATTATTAGGGGTTGGCTTCTCTCCAGTAACAATACGTGCAATTGTGATGGGCCCTAACTTCTCTCACAATTGAACATCAAGTTACTGGAAATACTCTGTTCTCCTATTACAACTAATACTTTCCCGTTCTTAGCATGGAATTGAGGATCCTCTATCGTACTCTCTTTTGTTCCTTTGTCTCAAATATTTTCTCTACCGTACAATATATCTTTTTTACTTTAATCATGATCAATGAGGGGCTTTGGAGACAGAGTTAGAAAGGACAGTGGAACAGAGGATATGGTTCCTTGTTATTGGTATTGATTTGCTAGGGCACATTGGCTGTAAACTGAATATATATTAGTTTGAAGTTTTGGTTAGGGCCCAAGGATGTAATTTTTCCATTATACTACTGGGGGTTGGCTTCTCTCCAGTAACATGTCCAATTATGATGACCCTAGCCTTTTCAACAGTTGAACTGTTGAACAACGAGTTACTAGGAAGTGTTCTCATATAACAACTAAGATTTTCCCATTCTTATTATTGGGTTAAAAAGCCTCTTATCTCACTTTCTTCTATCCCCTCCTAATTTTTTTCTCTATCATACCATTTATCTCTCTTTGACTCTAATCCTATATAGTAGAGGGGCTTTGGGACAAAGAGCCAAGACAAAAAATGACAAATGATTTGGTTCCTTGTTATAGGGTGTGCATTATTAAAAAGTTACCTAGTTCGTATTGAATGAGGGACTGCATGTGCAAGGGGTACTCTTAAGAGCTCGACACCTTTTAGAAACAAAAAATTATAATAGAGAGTTTGCCTAAAAATAATAATAAAAAATGATGAAATTTATCTGGTGACAAATATTGTTTTCTTAAACTAAATACATTTAATCGTACCTTAAAACCAACATATATCCCACATCATCTTGTTCAAGTGTCCAAGAACAACTTTAGGACTGGTTCCCATGTTGGCCGCCAGATGCAATACAGTGTTCCCATCATTATCAACATCCGACAACTTCCCATCCTTGTGATCAACATTTTTCTTCAAGTAGTCATATAGAACTCTGTCTTTCTACTCCACAACTATGTGTAGTATGTTCTTTCCATTCTTGTCAAAGCTATATGCAGCATCTGGGAATATTTCTAAAATCTCCTTAACCAACTCAATGATGCCATTCTCCGTTGCGTGAACAATTGGGTTCTTTAACTTTGTCTTCTTGTTTGAGTTTTTTAAAGTGGAATCTAAGCATTTACCTTTTGAGTAATGACTCTAATCACTCTCTTCATTTACCAGCTTTTTGCCAGTGCGAGTGTAAATTCATGTTTTTGCTTTGCATCATTAATTTCTCAAAGCCAAGCACAAACTTGGAGAAAGAAGAGAAGGAATAATGAGGAGATAAACAAGACCCTATCTATAATCATAGTAACAAGTTTATAAGAGATCAATTATTATTAAAATACTAATAGACTTTCTAACTCAAAAAAGAAATTTGGTGTTTTTGAGCAAATGTCATAATAAATCCAAGAGCCACATAAAATGGGGGTAAGAGTAAAGAGCATATAATAATTTTATCATAATTAAAGTGTAAGAGCAACCAACCTCTGAGATCCTTCTGATTCTAAACCCTGTGGTAAGAAATAACTAATTAGGTGAAAGAAAAACAAAGGCGAACATAGAAAAATAAACTAGGGATTGAAAAAACAAATTCCTCTTGAAAATGCAACATATATGTAATCATATATATATGACTTGTAAAGCCACATTTATTGATTGTTGTATGTATCGCCAATGAATTTCATTTTTTTTTTAGTTCTTGTTTACGTGGGATCAACACGATAAATGTCATATTCAACGTGGGAGATAAAAAAACTGGGCATAAAATGATTTTTTTTTTCTTCCCGTAGTGGAAAACAAACAAAACAAAAATTGAACCTGGGATTAATTTGGTTGCAAAATGCCTTAAGTTGGAGATATTATGTCCATTTTGATGTTGATTTTCCTCATCCCAAGCATGTTTCCACCCATAAACCATCGATGGAATACCTGCTTAATAATATACAAATACACCATCTAAAATTTCCTTTGATGTACTCTCTGAGCTAGAAAAGCATGGATATGTAACACGACATGATACAGATATGGACATAACACGACACGGAAATATTGATACGTAATTTTAAAAAAATGTAGGACAAGACATGTGGAAAACAAATGTAAAATATATAATTTTATATATTTAAACTATGTTATAGAAATAATTATTATATATCATATATATATGAATATTTAAATCAAAATAATAATTTTAAAGTCTAAAGGAGGGTGGGAGACCAGCAATTTTTCTGAAAAACCAGCTTTCCTAGCTCCCTTTTGCATCTGTCTTGGTTCATTTTTGGCGGAGACCTTATTTTTATCGTTAGGAAAGTTGTAGGAGGGTGGGAGACCAGCAATTTTTCTGAAAAACCAGCTTTCTCCTTTTTCTCTCTCCGAAAGCTGGTTTTTCTTACTTTTGGGCCACAATTTCTGATTTTTCATACCACCATTATGATCTACACACCTGGGAGGCCACCAATATGGGTAGGCTGACCAGTAATGCTTCCTGACCCTTTTGAACCCCTCTAAAAAACTGGTTTTTCTCTTGGTTCATTTTTGGGCGGTGGAGCTTGGTTATGTGTGGGGAGGGGATTTGTAGTAACATTGGGCTTCTCGAGAGGCAAAATCACCCCGTTATCGATGAGATCTTGAATTTCATGGCGTAACCGATAGCACTGGTCGGTGTCGTGACCGTGCTGCTGGTGAAACACACAATACTTGGCTGGGTTATGGGTAGGGGAAAGTTTTTCTGGTAGGGGCCACGGCTCTAGGGGCTTCAAGTGCCCTTTTTTGATTAGCACCCCCAAAGCCTTGGACAGGGGCATATAAAGTGGGGCGAAGGTTTTGGTGTTCTTGGGTGGGTATTTGGTTGTTGGTGGGTTACTTAGGGACCGGAGAATGGTGCAACAGATTATTTCTTCGCGGGGGTTAGTGGTAACCATGCTTACTTCGGAGGCTCTCGTAGTTGTGGTGCCACTCGGGCCTGCATTGCTACCACGATTGAAAGTTCGTCGGGGTTGCTCCCGGTCGTTATCAATCAAGCCTTGCTTCAAGGCATCCTCAATCTGTACCCCCATTTCATGTAGGTTAGAAAAGGTAGGAAAGGGGAGTACTATCATCTTTTGCATCAATTTTGGCTGAAGATTGCGCACAATCATCCGAATCTGGTCCTTGTCCGTTGGCCTCAAGGTCATCATTGAAGCCTTGGCCCTCAATCTGGTTACAAATTCTGAAAAACTCTCCTTAGGCTCTTGCCTAGTCGTCTCGAGATCACGGGTTGTAATCTCAATCTGTGTATTGTACGAGTACTGCGCGATGAAAGCCTCAGCCATCTCGTCCCAATTCCTCTTGACGTCATCTTCTAGCTTGGCATACCATATGGCCGCCACACCTGACAGGGTCCGGCCAAATAAAGACAACTTCTGAAGCCTGCTGAGGCCCATTGGCCTTAGGACATCTGAAAACAGTCTTAAGTGCACCATGGGATCTCCGAACCCGTCAAATCGATCAATATGAGGCATTTTGAATCTGTCGGGCAGCGTCACAGCTGCGTCGGTATATCCATCTTCAATGTCAGGGATGGTCTTGACCCCTTGAGATCTCTTGAACAACTTTTCAAGCTTGCTCAACTTTAGTGCTGTGGGATCAGTCTCGAACTCAAAAGGAGAGTCCAGTAGGTTGGTGGGTGTTTTTGACAGCTGAGGTTGGATTTGTGGTAGGGTTGGAGGTGGAGGTGGTCCTGTGGGAAGTTCTGTATCGGTTTGAACGTTGGCTGTCTCCCCGATGTTTGGAACTCCTGGTGGGGGAGGAACTTGATGCGAAGCAGATGCTCCGGTTTGCTGCTCTAGCCTGGCAATTGTCTCTGCCTGTTCTTTCACCAATGTGGCCTGTTGCCTGGCGAATTCTGCCTGACGGACGGCATCCTGCTGCATTGTTTTCATGCTTTCTTGGAGGTGGCGCACCATTTCCTCCAAACTAGCCATACTATTCTGCTCTGGTTGAGTTACTGGTATATATTCTCTCTCTGTTGGTGACACGGAATCCTGATCCCTCCTGAACACAGGTGGGGTAGATAAGGCTCTCTGAACTGACTGTCGTACTGATGTCCTCTGCCTGACTAACCTCCGTCTAGTAACTGGGGGTAGCGAGTAGTACACTGGCTGTCTGTCTACCAGATCCTCAGATCGATGGAGTCGACGACCTCTAGTCCAGAGTGCTTAGGGAGTATCTACTGGGTCAGAAGCAATCGTGCTCAACTACCTAATGAAAAGATAAATAAAGCGTATAAATAAACAGACAATTGGACAGCACAACGGCATAAAATAAACATACAACACACGGTTCGGATATCATAACACACACTGCTCGTGAACTGAATACAATGTTCCCCAAATACTGATCACTGTTTCTGAATCATTGCCCCCATGTCTGAATCTGGTACCCACAGATAACTGATTCCCCAAAATACTGTTACTGGTGCCCTCAGGCCGAATATCAAAATTCGCAAGCTGATATGCGCATTCCCTGTAGAGATACACTCTAAAAGCACATAACATGTAAAAGAGAGCCAATACACCCCTATGTTGGGGTAGGGTTTCCCTGTCCTATTTTGTCAGGAGTTAGGGTTTCACTATGAACACAGCGGTTTCAAACAACCTATATCGGGTAAGCAACCTGTCCTAGTTTGGAATGGTCACTATGGATCCGAATATGCACTAGGTCGAATGGTCAAAAAGGGTACCCTGGTAAAACCAGGGTTTGTGTTCCCATATCTTGGCGAGCCATAGCCCGCAACCTTATGGTCATGCCTTGACAAGACAAGCCTCCAAACCGCTCGGGGAATAGCGGATGGCCAACACAGAGTCCTAGGCGCACCAATGCACATGCAATGCAAAGAAACACATAAGTGTAGTCAAAAGCAGATATCACGAGTTCGAGTCAAGCTCTCTAAATCTCAAAGAAGCGCCAGAATCAGACGCTGGGCTTCACTTCTGATTCGGACTCCCTTTGTTTTTGTTGTTTGTCGCGGTTCGTAATCTGAACCAAAGAGTCCAACTCTGGCAAATCGTTTGAGAAAACAGATTTTTGAAAAGTAATGCCAAACATGGACTGCTTTGCCAGATACAGAGTCGCCACCTAAATATTTTAAAATGGAAAATTTAGGAAACCCTGACTCGGTGCCAAAGGCCACGTGTCCGTCATCACCAAAGTTGTCTTGGCTCGGGAGCTTGGGTACGATCGGGGAAGGTCAGCTATGAGCACCCCCTTTCGCCCGGTCTGAAGACCGGCCTCTACTAACCGTGATATCCGATTTTGAAAACATTACATGCTCTTGTTCCGGTTATTAGCCTAGAATTACTATGTTATGCGCGCAACAAATAAGAATAGACTAGATTGCCTAATTTGGAAACAAGCATTGCATATCCGTGTGTTTGGAAAACAGTTTGAAATTGCTACTCGCAAGTAGGCTAAAATACGGATTTCAACGAGTTTTTCCAACTCAAGCAATCCAACCTCCACCCACAGGCATTCAAACATTTTATCTCATATAAGCATTTAGCCACATGGTAATCATATTGTCATGTTAACATTCACACGCATGCGAGATGCTAAAGCATAAAAACTCACCTAGTACTCTGTGCCAAAACAATAAACTAGTTAGCAAACATGCGTGTCCTAGTTCATGTTAGAGTGACTAATGCATCACATGCAATGGTGTAATCTAGACAGGCTCGGCTATCCTAAGCATGGCATGCGAAATGCTACAAGTAACAAGTATTCGATTTGGAAATTGAAATACAATGCAGTTAGCGTGATGTACCGAGCTCGGTGCATGTAAGACAAATGTATGGATGCACGCATGCTATCATACTGTTATGCTAATTTAAATATGCCCTAATCTACCATCGTAAGCAGGTAAATAAAAGGGAAGAAAGAAATGGGGGTTGGAAGACATGCATACCACTCACCCACACTTATTACAAATACGCCCTCACTCGGAGGGACCAAAAGAATATACAGTCCGAATAATACAGTCCAAATACAAAATAAATTATTACAACAAAATTCTAATTTAATTAATAATTGAAATGCGAAAAGAAAGGAGGCCATGACCTCCCGCCTCGGGATGCACGAATGATGCATGCTCGAATCCGACTTGCCCGGAAACCCGCGCCATGGCACTGCTGCCTCTGTTTTTACTGCCCTGTCTCCCCAAAAATTGCCAAAGTCCCAAAATGCCTTCCTTGCATGCTGCTGTATACCACCGGCTAGAGGAAATGTCCACCGGGCACCCACAATTCCCATCGGCTATCCATGAGGTTATCGGCCACCTATGTAGTGCCGGTCGGCACTATATACTGCCGGTCGGCACAAAATTCCTGCAGAGGACAGTTTGACAGCAACAGCAGACAGACAGTGCATGACATGGAGTTTTGAGCATATGTAAGCATGGCCAATGCTCACTATCATGTATGGGACTCAAGGAAGCATGACCCTTGGTTCTTGGGTCATCAATTATGCATCTTGGTGCATGATAACCTAAGGAACCAAGATTGCATTTCAATGTAAAAATGCATGCAACATACAAAATGAGAACTAAGTCCCTATCATGTCAAGATCAAGGGCCCTAGTGACATGAGAATTGAGGTGTGTTTTGTCACTTGAAGTACAAACACCCCTCATTTCTCACACTTGGTTTGACACCCCCAAACCAAGTAATGCAATGCATGTTATGCAAACATGGTTTAAATGGTGCAATGTGAGATGAAATGCAAGACATACTAAATGTAATGCAACATATTATGACAAGTGTGCAATAGTAGGTATGCAAGATACAAAGTGTGATGTAAACATGGACACTTAAGGCAATAGGATTGACATGTGCTAAGATCATATTGACCAAACATGCAACAAGCACCAAATAAACATGCAATGGTGGACTTAACCACAATGGGGGAGACCTCAAACCTCCCCAAAACAAAGGCAAAACATGCCCAAAAACATGGGCAAAACGCTACGCAAGCATGCAAGTTAATGAGCCTAAACCTAAGGCACCTAAAGAGAGCATCTTACTACCATTGACATGACCACTCATAGCATGTATTAGGCCACCAAAAACAGATTTCTAGCATGCAAAAACACACCCAAATCCCCTTGATATGGCAGCCCCGAAATGCTCTAAACATACAAGCTTGCATAAGGCCTATTCCTAGGCATAAAAGGACACACCCTAAAGGCATGAAATAAGCCACATATGCAAACATACAAACATGATTTATGGACTGAAATATGACCCTAAATAATGCCAAATCATGAGGGTGGTCCAAGCTAAGCATGTTAGAGGCCAATATGCTTAAGGCTTACAAGCCAAAACACAAAGTAACCACATCAAGCACACCAAACATGGAAAAATCAGTGGCTAACAGATCTAAAACATGACAAATCATGATCAAGTGCTTCAAAATGTTAGGCTAAAACATGAGGATATACTAGGCTAATGGCATGGCACATTTCCAAGCAAAATGGAGGGGTACAAAGCAAGTATAGAAAGCATGTTAAGGGCCAACAAACCCACATTAGACAGAGGTTAAACATGCTCCAAAACACCAAGAAAAGCTCTGAAATGAAGCCAAATGCAACCACTCATGCATGTTACCCTTTTGGCCAAAGACAAAGGCAAGAAAGGAACAAAGGGGAGAGGGGTGTCCCTCCCCTATACAAGACTTCAAAACACTTTCCTCAACACTAAAAACCCTTTGATTTTCAGTGATGAGAAGACAAAGACAACAAAGCAAACAAGGCTTCAAAGAAAAGCAACTAAATAGGCCAAAATAAGGTTTAAGAGGGTGAGTTTGCACTCAAACCAGAAAACAACCTTAATGAGAGTTCAAAAGCAAGAAAAAATAAGACTTTTTTTAGTCATACACAAAGCCTAAAACACAAAGCAAGATAGGTAAAAACTAGTTGCAAAAATGGGGAAACTAAAGTAACTAACTCACCCTTGAAGAACACTTGAAGAACAGGTGGTGCAGCCCTCCTCTAATGATCAAAACCAGTCCAAAAACTCAACAAACAACCCTCCAAGTCCCTCAATCTCGAAATAAGGTGTAATGGTGTGTGTATTAGTGCAAAAATGAGGTAAAAACACACTATTTAGGCTCAAAACACACACACAAGGATGAGAGAGAGAGTGAGATATAGAGAGAGAGAGAGAGTACAACACAGATATATAGATATAGAAGCTCTGGTTTTGTGTTGAAAATGGCTAACCCCTTTCAAAGGGAGAGGGGTGGTGTTTATATAGGCCAAGGCAAGGCCAAACTTAGTGGCTAAGCAAAGGAAAAGGTTCAAAGGGGGGTGCAAAGGGGTCTTGGCTTCTTGGAGAAGCCAAGACAGCTGGCCAAGCTTCTCCAAGAAGCTTTAGCCAAAGGGTCAAGCTTCTAGAAGCTTAGAGGGTTCAAGGGTGCAAAGGGTGCAAAATGGCCACACCTGTGCACGGGGGAGTGTGAGGGTGCATTCCAGCTGGCACAGCTGGCATGCACCATGCCTCAGAGGTGTACAGGGCGCACGCCGGCCACAAAATGGATCATCGGCACAAAAAAGTGCCGGTCGGCAACATATAGTGCCAACTGGCCAAAACTTTTGACAAAACAGTGCCGGTGGAAACAATGTGTAGCCGGTGATGGTAGGGGAGGGCCGGTGGTGTGTGGGGATGGCTAATAAGCCATTCCCTGCCCTTCCAAGACAAAAAACAAGTGTTTGGTGCAAAACCAGACACAACACGGTCAAGTTCGGAGATCCTGAGGCAAGGCGCGTAGCCGAGACCTCCGGGAACTCCAAATGAACACAAACATGGATAATCACCGAGTGTTCAAACGGTGACGTCCAAGTCTTGAGGACGGTCAAAAATGGGGTGTCTACAGCGTGCATGTGTGCACACATTTCGGTGGTCTCATTTTCATCTTATGGCCATTGATGTGGGTGTGGCTGAGGTCCACTCATATTGGTGTAAGTCCATATTGCATTGTGTATGCCATTTCATAGCATTGTGTACGCTAGGTTGCATGTTAGGATTGCATTCATGCATGTCATGCATATTGCATTGTGTTTGGGATAGGAGTTAGCCCGAGCACGGGAAACGAGGAACGTTTTGTACTCCGAGTGACGGAACGTGTCTCAATTCCCGGTCACCGACACTCCGGATTATTCATGATGGAGTCTAGGCCTTGTTATGTTTTCATGTGCATTCATTTTATATTAAGTCGTGCAATTCGACTCCTCGGCCATCATGCATCGAGATGCGTGATTGATGGCACGAGGATCGAGGCAAGCATACATATGTGAAAATACATTGCCATGCCCTTTTCTTGCTCTCTGTTGTAGCAAATCAAAAACCGGCAGTCTTTTGGAGCTTCGTGCAATATTCTGGGCTTAATTGTAAACAGAGGCTAATTGGGACATCGCAATGGATTTCTGTGCAAGGCAACTCAAGCACGCATCATTCATCATTCGGAACAGAGCTGAGGCGGTCCATAGATTTGCGTGCCAGTTTACTGCTTTCCTAGTTAAATTTGTTAATTAATTAGGGTTTTGTATTTATTCAGACTGTACTATTTATTCGGACTGTATATTATTCAGACCCTCTGAGCAAGGGCAATGTTGTAATAAGTGTGCGTGCGTGTGATGTATGTCTTCCAACCCCACGTCTTACTCCCTTTTATTTACCAGCTTATGATGGTTAGATTAGGGCATGTTTCAATTGGCATACAGTATGATAGCATGTTTGCATTCATTCATCTATTTTGCATGCACTGGGCTCGGCGTATCATACTCACTGCATTGTATTTCAATTCCGAGTTGAATACATGTTAGCTGTAGCATTCCATATGCCATGTTTAGAATAGCCGAGCCTATCTTAGTTGCATTTTGTATGTGTTGCATTAGGCATTTCTGTATAGTTAGGATCATGCATGGATTTCTAACATAGCTTCTTTTTTGGCTTGGAGTACTCGGTAAGTTTTATGCTTTAGCATCCTTGCATGCGTATGAGTGACTGCCATGATAGCATGCTTACCATGAGGCTATGTGCCTCTGTGATATAATTGCTTGAATGCCTGTGGGTGAAGGTTGGGTTATTTGGATTGGAACAATTCATTCACTGTGAGTTTTAAGCCCACTAGATAGTGGCAAAACCATGTTTTCTAAGCCCACCCGAGGGTGGCAAAATCCGCATTTTAAGCCTAGTTGCGAGTAGGAAACCACTTTCAAAATAAAATATGAAATGTTTCGTTCCAATTCAGGCAATCTAGTCTATACTTGTATGCTGTACGCATCACACAATAAATCTAGGCTAATAACCGGAATAAGAACACATAACGTTTTCAAAACAAGATATCATGGTTAATAGAGGCTGATCTTTGATCGGGCGAGCGGGGGTGCTCACGAAGTGACCTTCCCCAATCGTACCCAAGTTCCTGAGCCGAGGCAACTTTGGTGATGACGGACACGTGGCCTTAGGCAATGAGTCAGGGTTTCCTAAATTTTCCCAAAATAAAATATTTATGTGGCGACTCTGTATCTGGCAAAGCAGTCCATGTTTGACACTTCTTTCAAAAAAATCTATTTTTAAAAATGATTTGCTGGATTTGGACTCTTTGATGATTCATCGGTCTTGCATTGCACTCTATGAGATTAGATACATGACCGTGACTTTGAGTCCTGAACTGTAGTGAGCCTACGGGATTTCCCTCCCAGGACGTTCGGGGACGTCTACAGATGGCATACAAACAAACAAGTTCCAGCTCTAAAACAATATGCTCAATGGTCCCGAATCATGGAAACATGTCACCCAATGCATGAAATGGGCCCCGAAACTCAAAATTAGGCAAATGCATTGAACCACAAGTATGCAAGGCAAGCATTATTTGATCATGAAGCATGAAAATAGAGCCATGGCAGTCCTAAACATGTACCAAATCAGTTTCAAGCATGGCCAAAAAGTGCTAACATGAAGGGCTAAAACAACATGCAACATAGGCTAGTAAGCATGGTTTACATGGCATGTATATGAAGCACAAGAGAGGTCACCAAACCAGCCACAAATAGGAACATGGTATGCTAAAATATGCCCAAATAACTACTGAAATGTATCCAATGCATGCAAAAATGATGGGCTCCTTTGGAGGGCCATGAGGTGGATTACTCAACACATACAAGATAGACATGTAAAATGGAAAACCAACTCTGGAAATTAGTTATGAAAGCCCTAAAACTCACAAGAAAGGCCCTGAAATGGGTCAATGAAACATGCAATGAAAGGTCCCCTTGAAAGCCCTTGAGGAGGATTGCTCCACACATGCATGAGGGATGCAAAATATGGCCAAAAGGGCTCTGGAAAGAGCTAAGGCAGACCTCAAAACTCACATAATAGGGCCTGAAACAAGACTTCAAAGCATGCAAGATGGAGCCCCTTTGGAAGGCCAAAAGGGTTAATCAAACAAGACAAGGAGAGAGGGGGTCACCCCCCTCTGATTTTGGCTCTCAAAACAGTGTGTTAGCCACTGAAAATCCACTGGATTTCAGTGGCTATAAGGCCAAACAAAGCATGCAACAAAGGCCTAGATGCAAGGCTTCAAACAAGAGGCAAACAAGCATACAAGGAAGTAAACGACCTCAAACAGAAAAATGCCCTTAATCAAACATCAAGAGGGGCTCAAAATAAGAATCTTTTCAGTTTATGACAAATCTCAAAAATGCTCACAAGTAGGGCTAAGATATGAAGCAAAATAAGCCTACAAAGAGGGATAGAGCATACAAGGAGGTGTATGACCTCAAACAGAAAAGTATCCTTAATAAAATTTCAAGAGGAGCTCAAAATAAGACACTTTTCAGTTTATAACAAAACCTAGAAATGCTTGCAAATAGGGCTAAGTTATGAAGCAAAATAATGCAAAAAAGGGGGAAATGAGGACTTACCCTTGTAGCACAGTAATGCAGCAAGTTCTGGACCAAGAAGGTGAGTCTTCAACCTCTGAAAAATAGTTCCAAGATGATTGAATGGATGGTGGAGGTGGTAGGCTATGAGGTGTGGTGTAATGGCCAAGAACAATGGGGTATTTGAGCTTGGATGAGAGAGATATGGAGGGTGAAGTGTATATGCCTTGGCTGGTTTTTCTAACCCTTGCAAATGGAGGGGGAGTGTTGGCTTTATAAAGGAGAAGAGCCAAGACTTCTTGGAGAAGCCTTAAGAGAGGGTTAAAGCTTCTTAAAAAAGCTTAACCAAAAGGGTCAAGCTTCCTCTAAGAAGCTAAGCAAAAGGGTCAAAACCAACTTAAAAAGACCAACAAAAGGCTCAAAATCTCGGAGGAAGGGTCAAGTGCTTCACAGCTGGCACAGCTGTGTTGTACTTGAGAAGGCCAAAAAGCAGAAAGCTGGCCAACCAGCTTAGGTGGTTGGCCGGCCACTCCCCCTAGTCAGCTGACCAGGGGTCAAAAGGTTCAAGCAAGAAAGCTGGTCGGCCTACCCAGAAAGGTGGCCTCCCAGGTGAATGAAACACAGCTGTATGGTGGGAAACCATAAAATATGACCCAGGAGAGAGGAAAACTAGCTTTCTAGCAAGGTTTGAAAGGGTCAAGAAGAAATACTGGTTGGCCAACTCATATTGGTGGCCTCCCAAATAAGCACAACACAATGGTGGTATGAAAAACCAGAAATTATGGCCCAAAAGTGAGAAAAACCAGCTTTTTGTCAAGAAAATCGACTGGAGGAGAGAGAAAATGGTTTTCAAAAGAATTTATGGCTTCCCACCATCCTACCACCTTCGTAGCAATGAAAATAGGGTCCATACCAAAAATGAACCCTAACCGATGCAAAACGAGGGTTCAGGGGCCAAAACGCGCGGCCCGAGGCTCCGAAAATAGGCTGTTAAGCACCGGAGGTGGCGTACGACCACGAAGGTGGTCTCCCGGGCCACAGTGTCCCTCTAAGGAGAGAAAACAAGGTGTGTGCCAAAAATTGGATCAAATGGAGGTAGTTAAGCGGTCCCGAACCGAGGCACACGGCCGACGGCTCTGAAAACCAAAAACTGGCCTCCAAACGGGAAAAGTGGCCTACGACCATGAAACGTAGCCTATGGCCACTGAGAGATGGTCTACGAGACCTCTCCCTCCCTTCGAAAAGAGAAAATAGAGAAAACAGGGCCTGGTTCGCAAACCGAGGCAAAGCACAAAAGAGCCCCGAAGTCTGGAGGTAAGGCTTGCAGCCGAGACTCTGAAACCCTAGAACGAGCACAATATGCTCTATCACCGAGCGCTCAATCGGTGACGTTTGAGTCTTAAGGTCGGTCAAAAATGGGGCGTCTACAGCGAGCTTGTGGGTTATTTAGTTTATTTGATTGTCACTCGCCTTAATCTTGCTTATGTTGTGCATGTGGTTAGTCAGTTCATTTCTGCTCCTCGTTTTACACATTGGGCTGCTTTGGTTCAGATTCTTCATTGTCTCCGGCATACTATCTTTCAAGATTTACTGTTGTCTTCCACTTCCTCTTTGGACTTGGTAGCTTATGTTGATTCTGATTGGGCTAGTGATGTCACTGATCGTAAGTCCACTTCTGGCTTCTGTATGTTTCTTGGTGATGCCTTGATTTCTTGGAAGAGCAAAAAACAGACTATTGTTGCGCGTTTCACTACCGAGACTGAGTACCGTGCTATGGCTCATGCCACTGTTGAGATTGTTTGGCTTCGTTGTCTCTTGACTGATTTAGGTGTCTCTTAGTCTTCTCTGACCTAACTTTACTATGATAACCGCAGTGCTATTTAGATTGCCCATAACATCGTCTTTTACGAACGAACGAAGCATATTGAGATTGATTGTCATTTTGTCCGTCAACATCTGTAGTCTGGCTCCATCTCACTTCCTTTCGTCTTTTCAGCATGGCAACTTGCTGATTTCTTTATGAAGACTCACACAACTGCTCGATTTCAGTTTCTTCTTGGCAAACTCTTAGTATTTTCTGCTAAAACACCTTGAGTTTGAGCGGGGGTGTGAGAATATTACTTATGGTATTATGTAATTATGGTATTATGATTCAATTATATAGGTTGCAAATTATGAATATGTGATTGATTGTATAGGGTTATTTCCTATTATAGATTAGGTTTAGGATTACTATTAGTATTGGTTGTAATCTTTGTTTTATACTATTTGAATATACATAAAAGCTTTCTGGAATCTTACAAGTTCCATTTCCAAAAATGGCAATCTCATCAACCAATAGCTTCACAACTCCTCCTTCCATCATCAGCCGCTCCCGAGCTTTCAAGCTTGCTGCATCGGATTGCAATTCATCAGAGTCGTACACACTCCTCTGCATTTTCTTAGACAGGAAGGCGTGCAATTGATAGATGCGCGAAGCAACACTCTCCTCTATTTTCTCGCCATGTACGACAATTTGTTCGCCTTCTAGATGCTTCTTGGGGGTGGTATACTAACGAATGAAGACCTCGCAATAGGTAAATGTTGAATTGTTATTAACTCACCTAAAAATTTGAGTTTAATTTTTTTCGATAAGTTTTCTCACATGTAGCAAAACTCTCTTTTATTAGTGATTCAAATATGTTTTCTCACATGTGGCAAAACTCTCTTTTATTGGTGATTCAAATATGGACAAAAATCTCGCCACCAATATTACTTTGACCATCTACTCCGCTTATTTTCTTTTAAATTTTAGTATACATCTATTAAAAAATACAAAATAAAAAAATAAAAATCAGATTAATCTATTAACTGTAACCATATAATTGTGTTGTCTTTATGAGGATGACAAAAATTATATCCTATTATTTTTAGATCCATTTGGAAATTTTTTTAATAGAAATTCTACACAATGAGTAGAATTGATCATCGAATGGCCTGTTTTGTGTACTTCTAGCAAGTTGAAAAGTAGATAATCAGAAACGACAAACTGAAATACCTCTCCTCCAACTTTTAAATAATCAATTTTTTTTCCAATTCTTCAACTTATTTAAACTAATTTTCAAAATTTAAAAATAAATAAATAAAACTCCATAAACTGTACCAAATAATTTTATTGGGTGCCCCACAGACGAAACTCAACGGTCCAATCCACTTATTGGAGAAAATCTAAGTTGTTTAATTGTTGAGTAGATAATGACGTTTAAATTTCTAATTATAAAATTTATTATCTATTCTAATATCATATTAACTAGTAACTCATCGAAAAATCCTAACTACTTGAGCGAAGGATAACTTTATTATTTATTTTTACTTCGCTAGGAAATAAAAAAGGCGACATGGCTCTGCATGAGGCTGTGAGGTTCGGTCAGAAAAAAAGTTGTGGAGGTGCTGTTGAAGTATGAGAGAGATTTGGTTATGGTGAGCAGTAATTCAGAAGAGACTCCTCTATTCACTGCGGCTTCGTGTGGAAAGAAGGATGTTTTCGATCTTCTCGTCAAAGATGGAAGAATTCACAGTGATCATAGTGTGATGGCAAGCATTGATGGTTCTACTGTTCTTTATGCTGCTTTCATGGGAGAATATTTTGGTGAGTTCGCTTTTTTTTTTTTTTTTTTTTCAATGAATTCAAAATATTTTTCAATTGGAGCTTCCCCACTACAACAAAATTGAATTTTTACAGCTTGCAATGCATGCCGTAAAAACTCTTTCACAGCATGCACAAAAATGCCATTATATGATATGTCGTGAAAAGTTGAGTGTCATTTACAGCATGTTGGTAAAGTTATAAAATGTGATAAATTAAACATTAATGGCATACTTTGTATGTTATATATAATTTTTTACGACATTTTTGTCATGCCATAATTCATCATACTTTCCATGACATAATTTTGCATGGCGTAAAAAGTTATTTTTAATATATTTATGACTTACTATGCATGCCGTATACAATCTTTTACGACATTTTCTTGCATGTCATAAATCATTACACTTTTCACGACATAATTTTATATGCCGTAAAAAGTTATTTTTAGTATATTTCTGACATACTTTGTATGCCGTATATAATCTTTTACAGCATTTTCTTACATGTCATAAATTATTACACTTTTTACGACATAATTTTGTATACCGTAAAAGGTTATTTTTAATATGTGTATATATATATATATATAGAGAGAGAGAGAGAGAGAGAGAAGAAAAGGAAATTCAAAGTTCAATATATGAACGCATGATATCACTAAAATGCCTACTTTAGTACTTGAAAAGCAAATTACAAGATCAGATAGCAAATTATATGTACAAATGAAAGCAAAAAGATTATACACAACACAAGTCAGTCAAGTCTAATTCATTATCAGGAGCAGTAGAGAGAGAGAGCTAAAGAATCAATTAACTTGGCCAATACAGAAAGGCCCTACCCTAATATCAATTATAGTGATTCGAAGAGCAAATGTTGTAGCAGCAGCAACAGGTGCAAGCACACATTCCAGAACAGTAGAAAAGCATCCAACTTCCTGCAAAGCCAGGGCAAACTCAACAATCTGCAAAAAAATAAATCCATCTTAAGATAAAATCTCTTCTTCAAAGCTTGCAAACTTATGAATTTTTTTCAAAGCTGCCCGTCGATTTTCTTGCACTCAATTGCCATCGATTATCTTGCTTGACCATCTCCATTGGTGCTGTCTCCAGCTCCTCGGCTCTGGAAAAGAACAAGAATCACTCTTATGGATCTATCTCAAAAACATTAACTGAATTTATGCCAGGAAGCAAATGGTTACATTCATTTTAGGAGTTGTTTTATCTGTAAAGATTCACTGCCATCCATGCGAAATTAATGCCCTTAAAACAAATAGACAATGGGTATATGTCTGTATGATAACATAGACTCCTAGCACAAAGAAGTTTAAATCAACAATTTCCTCCAACAAAGTTAGTGTTATGAACTAAACACAAAAATGTAGACAAACATAAAAGTGTTGCGGGACAAGCTAATCATGTAATGCATACCAGGCATCCAAGACACTAGCTTGGGCACTTGGACTGGATAACTACTTGTTTCTCTGTTAGTAAAAGGAAACTCATACTAGGGTGGGTGACATTTCTTAATTAGAAACTCGATTCCGCGCTTCTAAGTAAGAAACTTGTATAAACTTGCTCCCATCAAGGAAGAAACTCGTTCCAAACTGAGATAGATCCTCTCAAGCATACAAATCTCAAAATAAATAAAAGAAAAAACTTATTTTAATGCTTTGTATATACATAATATTTACATCCTAAACAATGACAATTGTAGTTCATATCAATCTCTAATATTTATTCATATTTTAACACATATATTACAACAGGCTTGGTTTGGCATAAACTAAAAAAAGTTAAAAAGTCAAAAAGTTACTATAAAAGCCAAAAAGTCCACACTATTAGGGAAAAACTTGTGGTGGAAATCTAGAGGTTTTAAATTATTATTTTGGAATCTATAGGGCGAAATTATTATTTTGCCCTTTGCCATTAACAAACCAAAAGTCAAAAAGTCAACAAGTCAACAAGTGTAGAATGGTCAGTTCGGTTTTACTACAATATTTTATTATACATATTCTCGTAAAAATTCAAAAAGTTACCCCAAACATACATTTTTTTTCTTTACTTTTTTAGCCAAAAAGTAAAAAAGTGCACTTATTTAGAACATTCCAAACACTTACTAAGCAGTAAAAAATATTTGTTAGAATATATTTATGTGTTTAATATATAAAATATATACATACTCCAATAGCCACTCCCAACCTTAGAAATTTCTATATGCCCTCGCTCCCCCACCCCTATCCCCATCCCCATCCCCATCCCCATTCCCATTCCTAGTGTTGTGAAAAGCGCACCTAGGTGCAAGGCGCATCGAGGCGTAGCCTGTGCGCCTGAACTGGTCCTAGGCGAGGCGCTTTGAAGAAGTCACGCGCCTTAGGCATGACTTGAAGTAGGCAAGTGAGGCGCAAGGCTCGCGCCTAGGCACGACTGATGGTTTACGCCCTAATTTTGATCTAACGGCTGTGGTGTGTGTTCGAATGGCTCTAACCACAGAGGATTACAACTTATATACAATACAACCCCTATACGACTGAAACAAAATCGCTAATTTGTGTCGTCTCTTCCTCTCTTGACTTCGACTTGGACTGGGCTACGACTTCGACATCGACTTCGACTTCCAGGTGCGCTACGACTTCCAGGTGTGTGTTCGAATCCCTAATCTGTGTCGTCTGTCTTTTTTTTTTTTCTTTCTCTTTCGGCTTCGACTACAACATTTTCTTAGTTTAGTGACATTTGAAAGTGCCACAAAACTATTGGTTTAATGACATTTTTTAGTCATGTGGCATTTTGAACAAGTGCCATTTGTATCCATGCCATGGTAGATATTAGTGCCACAATAGATACTTGCAAGTGCCACTACACCATCATGGCTAAAAACTTTAATGACATTTTGATGTCATGGTAGATATTATTTGTGGCACTATCAAGCGCCATTAAAAAAAGAGTTAGTGACACTTATAAGTGTCATTACACCATCAAGACTAAAACATTTCAGTGACACTTTAATGTCATGGTAGGCACTATTCGTGACGCTATTAAGTGCCATTCGTGACGATAATTCGTTGTAGAACAATTTGATCCGTTCTTGCGGAGACTCGAACCGCCAACCTCCCGTACCATAAACCTCATACACCACACTCTTCCCACTACACCTCTATAGCACCACATGATTATATATGCAACATATATTATTTATATAGTACATACATCCATAATAATATAAAAGTATATGTATAAACATAATTATTTTATTGAACATAGTTTATGTAAAATAAACTATTTACTAGCAAAACAAAAAAGATCACTTTTAGCGACTAAAAATATTTTTTAGTTGCCAATTCTATACTTTTGACTACTAATTATTTTTTAGTTGCTAAAAAACTTAACTTTTACCAATCAAAATGAGATTCAGTCGCTGAAGATACACTTTCAGCTACCAAAACTTTGGTCGCCAAAAAATTTAATTCCCGCCTTAAAAATTTAGTTCTTCCGCGCTAAAAATGACAACTTTTGGCGACTAACTTATTTTTTAGTCGCCAATTGTAGACTTTTGGCTACTAAAATTTTTGTAGTCACCAAAAAGCTTTACTTTTGGCTACTAAAATTTTTTTAGTTGGTAAAACCCATATAATCAGCAACCAAACTTATTTTTAGTCGCCAATTGTAGACTTTTGGCTACTAAATTTTTTTAGTCACCAAAAAGCTTTACTTTGGGCTACTAAAAATTTTTTAGTCACTAAATCCCATATAATCAGCGACCAAACTTAGTTTTAGTCGCCAATTGTAGACTTTGTGGCTACTAAAATTGTTTAGTCGCCAAAAAGCTTTACTTTTGGCTACTAATGCTGTTTTGGTCGCTAAAAGTTATACTTTCAGCGACTAAATTTTTTTTGGTCAGGAAATTTAGTCACCGAATGTGTTTTTTCCTGTAGTGTATATTGAGTTTAATTTATTTATTTTTAATGATTTACTGCATTTTAAAAAGTAAAAAGTAATTTGCAGCTACCTAGTGTCCTGACGTTTTTTAAAAAATGCCATTGTTACTAAAGTTTAGTGGCATCTGTTGGTAAATGTCATGAACATAATTTTTTGTGTCATTATTTTATAAAATGCCATAAAATTGATGTGACATTTTTTTATTGAAATGCCACTAGAGCCTTATATGTTTGTGGTTTTGTGTCATTTTTTAAAACATTTAATGCCAATTTTTATTTTTGTGGCATTTTCTAAAAACATGCCACTAGTGTAGTGTCACTAAAGTGTAAATTTGTTGTAGTGACATTTTTGTTGTAGTGAAGTGACACTTTTTTTAATTGAAATGCCACTAGAGCCTTGTATGTTTGTGGCTCTATGACATTTTTCTAAAAAATGCGACCAAATAGTCTTTTTGTGACATTTTTTAAGAACATGCCACTAGTATGGTGTCACTAAAATGTGTTTTTGTTATAGTCTTCTTCTTCTTCGACTTTGGCTCTCTCTCTCTCCCCCATTCTTCTGCTTCTACCTTAATCTGTGTTGTCTGCTTGTTTTTTTGTTTTTGTTTTTCTGGCTTCTTTGACTTCGATCGTCTCTCTCTCTCTCTCTCTCTCTCTCCCTCCCTCCTTCTACTTCTTTTTCTTTGACATTTCAGGTCATTTTTTTTTCTTCTTCTCTCTTTCTCTCTTCTTTGCTGATTCAGTCTGCTCTGCTTTGTTTTTTTTTTTTTTTTTTCTCAATTATGCCTTTGAGTCTTTGTTAAAAACAAAAAAAAAAAATAAATAGAAATACAAAATAAGACTTATCTTATTGATTGATTAACTAAAAAAATACACTAATTTTTTTTTTACAAATAATTAATTAATACACTGCTATTGGTCTCTATTTTTTTTACATTACATTATTTTCTAAATTGACACATTACATTACATTACATTACATTAAGTATTTTTAAAATTGACACATTACATTACATTACACTGAGTGTAATTTTCCATTACATTGCTATGTTAATTTTTCTATTTTTTACTAAGACTGTGCGTCTTATTTCAATAAAGCCCGCGCCTCGCCTTGCACCTTGCCTAGGCCCTGAGAGACCTTCAGCGCCTTAGTGCGCCTTGAGCCCACTCCCACTCCCCACTCCCACTCCCACTCTCGCCACCACTTTGTGCAACTAAATTTATCTGATCAAATTGACATAATTACTGTCTCATTTTCAACCTAAAAATATGAGTCTAACTAAAAGCAACAAGAATCTTTGGAAAGATGCAGATACCACACACCTTAATGTAGCAAATCTCTTATCCTCTAGCATACTGCACAACTCGACCTTCAACCAAGTTACCTGCACATAAACTGTTAATAATGAAACTTAAAAGCATTCTTGCTAGGGTTATGATGTTTGTCAGTGAACTTATTACATGTACTACACCATTAGTTTCCTTCGTAAGTTTCAGAATCATAGAGATAGAAATCTAGTCATACTACCCAACAAATGAAATGAGTGACAGAGACAATGATATATCATCAGATATACAGAGCAATCCCAAGTACGGAAATACATTCGAAACTAATAAAGAATGCAGCCAACATATCGTTCCACAGTCATACTATGGCATGCAAAATAGCAACTAGTCAAATGCTTCAACAATGTTTTATTTTATGCAGTAAAACATCTGAAATTCCTCAGTTTCCTAGAGCAACAAACTTCTACAAAGACAAGAAACATTATCAGATTTTTGGATCTTATCATTGGCAAAAAAAAGTATGCATCCCCCATCCACCTCCTTCCCAATAACAAGTGAATAATAATAAAATAAGACAAAAGTATGCTAATCACTAAAGCAATTAACTTAACTCAGTTATGGAGCAGAAAACAATTTGAAAAGCAATTGACAAAAAATTTACAAATCATTTATCCCAAAAAAAAAATAAATAAATAAAATAATTACAAATCAGATCAGTAACCATTGCTCTAATAGGTGGCATTGCATATCTCCCAGAATCATTACAAAACTCACAAAAATTAAAATTTGGTCTTGTTGCTTCATAATTTAGCAAAATCCAGTTTACAAGAAGAAAAAACCACCAAATAAAATCTCAAGTTACAATACCAAAATAATTGAACCAGCTGCAGCAAAGGATCACTTAAACATTATTTTCCACACATTTTTAGCTGCAGAATTACTAATTAAACTTGCATAATCAAGCTTATCTACTATATCATATTCAATAAATAACGTAACTAATCCATTTGATCTTGGATTTGGGACACCATTCAATCTCTCTCTTTTTTCTTACTAAATGTAATTAAAAGGGCCTTCGGAATTTTGGACATAGATTAGAGCCCCTCAATTTGATTGAGGATTAGTAAGACTAATTTTGTTTTTAGGATTTAATATAAGGGTTGGACCTAGATGGGGACCTACTTTTTAATCAAAAGTTGTGAACCCTAAGCGGCAGCTTCACTTGCTTATGCTTAGGGCTAGGCCTGCTTACTAATGTGAAACAAGAAATAATCAATGTAGAAGAGAAATTGTAGAAAATATAATGAATAAAACTTGAGAAATATTGTTGAAATTAAGTGAATTAAATTAGCTTTGAACTGTTAATAATAATCACTCAAAAACCGTCATATCATTGCATGTTTGACATCATGCAATAGGCAATTACTAGTACCAAGAAACAAATTGAAACTATAGAAATGAAAATTATTATTTAAAAAAAAATAAAATAAAAGTCACTGATATGTGGGACATACAAGATTAGAAAAACAATCAGATAAGTTTGCTATATTCCCATATTTAATACAAGCAATAACAATAGATCACTTCTCACTTTTCAAAAAAGTTAAAAATGTAAATGTGACCCAAAAAAATTAAAGGAAAAAAAAACGGAAATGGTAAATACCTATTCTTGAAGATCTGGAACAGAATCTACTTTTGCTCTGGTGGTTATACCACTGAGAAAGTCATCCAGATTAGTAGAACGAGACTTCAAATGAGAAATATCGCCATCACCTGACTCCACTTCTGCATTTGTATCCTTCATAGTGCAAGCTTGCAAACCTTGTACAAAAAAAAAAAAAACATATTTATAAGGAGAGAAACTGAAACAAAAAGCATGTGTAAACACTTAAGAACTAACCGATTAGCAAAATGACAAAAACAAAATAAACTATCGTATGATTGAATTAGCCTATTCGATTGACACACGCATATGCTCTCACAAACAAAACTAGTCATATAATTTGAGAGCCACATTGTTTATTTGGTTACCCTGTGAAAAACTTGCAACATTGTTTCTCATAAAATATATCACTCAAAAACATCATGATAATCGTTATACATTGTGAGGCCACGCGAAGTTGTGCGATTGATCAAGGCAATTCATTTGAACATATGTTCAAACAACATTATACCTGATCAAGGAAGCAATTCATATTCTATTGGAGTTCACTCGCCTAATGAAGGTTTTTTTTTTTTCTGCCAGAGACCTAAATTGGTTTCCATGATCTAAATAGAAAACTATTTTCTTGGAATTAGCACACTGACAAACACGCATAGCACATTGCATATTGAATTACTCGTGGCCAAGAATCACAAAATCGAACACTAGACTTGCATAGTAAGTTAGTTCGCACTCTAGTTCTTTTGTAAAACCAACAATCATGACAATAACATATCAATACCATTCACAATTACGAGGCACCAAAAACCAAAAAGCAAAAAACAGAGAAACAACAAAATTAACAAACAATTATTGATGATATTTTTTTCATCTGAGAAAAAGGAAAAGACAGTGGAGAAGAAAAAGTTGAAGCAACCTGATAATGATCCCCTAAAGAAGTAGAGTCAATGTGCTACCCATTTGAGAGACAAATCAACATACATTACCCTAGAACCTTAAGACACAAACAATCCAAACAGATCCAGCTATGAAATGCATATCAAATACATAAATTATATAAAAATCATGAATTATATAATAAATCTCAAAACACATAAATCTCATAACATACACCAATAAGAGGCACGGCTATTTTTGAGAAATCTTTGACAAACCTTCTGTAATATTCAGCTAAGCCCATGAAACTGTGGACTTCTGTTACATTTGTTGGTGTAGGCCAATTTATGATTGCTTCTATCTTTTGTGTGTCTATTGAAATCCCCTCCTTGTTGATAACACGCCCTAAAAAGATAACTTCATCCAACCAAAATTCATATTTCTTTAGTTTGGTAAATAATTTCTTTTCTCTAAGTGTTTGCAAAACAGTCCTCAGATGTTGTTCATGTTCAAGTCTATTCTTTGAGTATATCAAGATATCATCAATATAAACCACAACAAATTCATCAAGGTAGGTCTTAAAAATTCAGTTCATTAGGTCCATAAATGCTGCAGGAGCATTAGTCACCCCAAATGGCATAACATGAAATTCGTAATGGCCATACCTTGTCCAAAATGCGGTTTTCTCAACATTCTTTGCTTTTACTTTCAGCTAGTGGTACCCGGATCTTAAATCAATTTTGGAAAACACTTGTGATCCTTGCAACTGGTCAAACAAGTCATCAATACGAGGTAAGGGCTATTTATTCTTTATTGTCACCTTGTTTAGTTCTCGATAGTCAATACACAAGCGCAAGGTTCTGTCTTTCTTTTTCACAAATAAAACTAGTGCACCCCATGGTGAAGTACTTGGTCGAATAAACCCTTTGTCAAGCAGGTCTTGCCATTGTTTTTTCAGTTCTTTCATTTCAGCAATAGCCATTACGTAGGGAGTTTTGGAAATAGGCTGAATGCCTGACACAATTTCAATGGTAAACTCTATCTCCTTGTCCACTAATTCCCCTAACAATTCATCTAGAAATACATCTGGAAATTCGCTAACAAAGGGATACTACTCAATTCTACATTCACAATTTGTTCAAATAGCACACAACACAAGTAACCCTGGCACCCTTTTCTGATCAATTTACATGCTTTCATTGCAGATATCAAGTAAGATGGAGGCACTACCTAGTTACCTACAAACACAATTTCTTCATGTTCCGGTGGTTTAAGTACAACTTGTTTTGTTACACAATCAATTGCGGCACAATATTTAGTTAACCAATCTATGCTCAAAATCACATCAAAATGTCTAAAGTCCAAGGGCAAAAAATCTACATACAGAATAGTATTCCCAATACGCATGTCACAAAATCGATATACAGATACACACAACACAGATTCCCCGGATGGAGCAGATACACGTAGCAAATATGGCAATGATTTTAGAGGTCTACTCATTCTAGATGCAAATGCACAAGTTACAAAAGAGTGTGTTGATCTGGAGTCAATTAACACAAAAGCATCTTGATTGCATATAGAGATAGTACTTGAGACAACGACTTCAGCATTCCGTGTATTGCCCGGAACAAGCGCAAAACTCTCCCTTGCCTCACGGTATCTCCGGTGGTAGTAGATCTCGTAGTATTTCCCAGTTTCGGGATCGATGCAATGGAGCTAGCAGCGAACTTCCTGTTGTTCTGATTACAATCTCTGGCCATGTGTCATGTCTTACCACACTTAAAATAGGCCCCTGATATACAGTAACTGTAGACACCCCATTTTTTACCGTCCTCAAGACTTGGATGTTCTCCAAGGTACATTTGATGGCGACTCTAATTGCTCGTCGAGCGCTCGAAGTCTACGGCAGAACGCCACAGGTATGAGTTTTCCCAAACCCTGCATCCATTATGTCTCATTTTTGGACCATGTTTAGGTCTTTGCATAGTGATGTTGTTGATGGCCTGCTGGCCATCATTGAGGGTTGCCGGCCATGGCTATTGGCCTGCCGGCCATTGATGTGCCCTACCGGCCATTGGCCACCAGTGCATTAGTAGATATTTTTTGATATCTTGTGCCAGCTATTTGCACAGATTGAACCATCTTCTTGCACGTGTATGGCTGGATCTCTTTGAGGGGATTTTGTATCTTCTATATATAGAAGCCCTCTCTTGCATGTGTAAGGGTTAGAAATTTTTGAAGACAAAAAAATCCCTTTTTCTCTCTCTAGAATCCTCTCTCTCTAGATATTTTGTGCCTTATAGCCTAAATTCTCTACACTCTTGCATATAAGTCCTTGATCAAACTTGATCACCATTGAGTAGAGGTTACTTGAGGCCCTCTTTGAGCTCTACAAGAGGATATTGGCTTGGTTTGGCTTGATTTTGGTGCCTAAATTGCATCTTGTCTTCAAGAGGTAGAACACTTGTGTTTTAAGCCTATTTTAAATACTTGTTTTGCCATTTTTACATACTATTTTGAGGCTGGTTTTGACCTCTGAAAATCTCTATTTTCATGGTTTAAAATGGTGGTTTGAGGTTTGTTTGGAGTTAGGGGTAGTCCACCCTTCTTGTTGCTTGATTACTAAGTTGTTGTGCCATCTTTCAGAGCTTTTAAAACAAATTTTTTTGGGCCCTTTTAACCACTAAATTCCAGGAGATTTTCAGCGGTAAAAACTATGTTTTGAGGTCCAAAATAGGAGGGGTTAGCCTCCCCTCCTTGTGTCTTGCTTCCATGCCTAGGTTGCTTCACATGTTGGCATGATTTTCTAGCTTAACCTAGCTTAATTCAAGCATGTTTTAGGTTTTATTTTGGCATGCTTCAGCTCTATTTTGGGCTGCTTGGAGCACTTGAGGCTTGCTTTGTATGCTTGTAGTGCAATTGTGCTTACTAGTTTAGCTTATGCTATGTTTTGGCCTCTTATTCTAGCTATTTTGGGCTTACTTCAAACATGTTTTAGGACTCTTTTTAGGCTATCTTAGGACTATTTTGAAGTGTTTATACCTTTTGAGCTTTGTGTTGCATGTCTATAGTGTTGTGATCTTCACTAGTTTGGTGTTTTAGGCTTTTAAATATGATTTGCTTGGGTTGTTTGCATGTTGTAGTGTCATAGTGTCATTTTGCATGTCATTTCAGCACATATAATATTTGTAACCTCCCTCATTTCATCACTTTTTCATTTGCTTTGAGGGTTGGTTAACCTTTCGGTTGTGTTTAAGCTTGAGATTGAGATTTGTGCTTAATGGTTTTAATCCTCTTTTGAGGGTTTCTACTAACCAAATGCATGATTTCTCTCTTGCCTTAAATCCTCCCTTGGTTGACACCTCTTCCATTAGATGACAATCGCCTTGGACTTAATCAATTAAAGAATGAGTTGGTAACTTAAAATGAGTAAATAAAAGTGCTAAGTAAAACTTGAGCAAGTTAAGCATTTTGTGTTGCATTGCATGTGTTCAATCGGACGTTATATTGAATACAAGGAAGATTGGAGCATTTCATACTCAAAGTGATGAAATGAGCCAATCTCCTTTGTCTTCATTGCCTTTGATCCCACATGATGAGGTGATGGTCTTAAGTCTTGTTTTTGCATCTATTGAAATTGTACTCCTTGGTTCCTTGGCCATCATGCATTGAAAATGCTTGATTGGTGGTTTTGGATCCAAGAGAGCCACTCCTTTGAGATTTTGAGATGATAAGGAGGGCACAAGATAAACAAACCTGAAAACCCTCCATTTTCCTCTGTTTGTGCTTGGCCATTGTAGGGTGATTGAGCACCGGTGGCGTGATGGCTCATTAATGGTTGGCAGTGCCTTATTCTTGGCCGGCAAGGCACATTTTTGGCCGGCAGGGGGTTGGCAGCAACCATCCATGGCCGGCAGGTCACTGGTGTAATCCTCAGCATTGATTTGGTAAGGTGGAGCAGAATTTTTCTGGAGTACGTTCAACCCTGCAAACAGAGCCTCTTAGGAGCAAAACGGAAGCCTTTTCGGGGCAAAAATAGAGTGCAAGCATCCTCCACTTCCCGAGGAAGAGCTGAGGCAGTGTAGTTTAATCCTTTGCATGTGTATTTAGTGTACATTTGTTTTCAATTAATTAGTTTGCTAATTAGTTAAAGTGTTGTAATAATTAGTAATTAGTTTACTAGTTATTTGTTTGATTTGAAATAATTAGTCTAATTAGCTTAATTAGATTAGTTAGCTTAGCTTAGATTAGCTTAGCTCTTATTCATTCAGACCCTTCTTCGTGAGGGCACATTGTAGTAATAAGTGTGCGTGCATGTGTGTATGTCTTCCAACCCCACGTCTTTCTCCCTTTTATTTAACCACTTTCGATGGTTAGATTGGGGACATGTTTTGATTAGCATACCTTATGCTCGCATGTTTGCATCCATTCATTTGTGTTGCATGCACGGAGGCTCAGCACATCATTCAAACTGCATCGTTATTTCAATACTTCTTTGAAAACGTGTTTAATTGCATGTTGTTCAAGTTGCTTTGTATGCCATATTAGTAGCCGAGCCTATTAATTGCATATTGCATGTGTTGCATTAGGCATCTTGTATAGTTAGGATCATGCATTTTTCTAACTAGTTTTTTTATTTTGGATTGGGGTACTCGGTAAGCTTTTATGCTTTAGCATACTTGCATGAGTGTGATTGCCATATTGCCATGATTTGCATGCTTGCCATGAGGCTATGTGCTTATTTGCTAAACTGCATGAATGCCTGTGGATGAAGGCTTTGTTGTTTGAATTGGAACAATTCAATGAATGTGAGTTTTAAGTCCACTTTGCGAAGTGGCAAATCATGTTTTTAAGCCCATCATGTTTGATGGCAAATCCGCGTTTTAGCCCACTTGAGAGTGGCAACCTCAAACCATTTTCGAAAACAAACATGAGTTGAAATGTTTCAATTCTTACAATTTTAGTCTATACTTGCTTGTGTGTGTCACATAGTTAGTTAGCTAATAACCGAAATAAGAACACATGAGATTTATAAAACAACATATCATGATGGTAGAGGCCGATCTTTGATTGGGTGAACTGGGGTGCTCATTTCAGGACCTTCTCCTCTCATACCCAAGTTCCCGAGCCGAGGCAACTTTAGTGATGACGGACACGTGGCCTTTGGCACGAGTCAGGATTTCCTAAATTCCCCAAAAACAAAATATTTAGGTGGCGACTCTGTAATCTGGCAAAGTAGTCTAATTTTGGTATTATTTGATTTAAAATCGATTTTCCAAAATGATTTTCCGGATAGGACTCTTTGGTGTTTATCAGTTTCACATTGCACTTGTGAGACTAGATTCAGAACTGCGGGAGTCCGAATTGTGAGGCCTTTCTTTTCAACCCTTTTCTGAAAGCTGGGGGGCGCGAAAAAAGGCGAGCCCACAGGTAACAAACCCCACAGTGCCTTTTACCACATTGGTTGCACATTGGGGATGTGTCTCGGGAAGAATTCGAAGTACTTGAGGAGCTCGTATTCTGCTTCTTTGAAAATTTCTTCTTCGAAAAGAAGCCCTGTCTTTTATTACCTTTCCAATTAGTTGTTGATTTGGCCTATCTGGCTATGTTAGCCTCTGATATTATGGCCTGATCCAGCACCTCAATATAAGTTTCCAGCTTGAGAACATTCACCTTTTCTAGGATATCATCTCGAAGTCCCAGTAGACACCCCATTTTTGACCGACCTTAAGACTCAGACGTCATCAATTGAGCGCTCGGTGATTGCATATGTTGTGCTCATTCTGAGGTTACGAAGTCTCGACTGAGGGCCTTGCCACCGGACCTCGGGACTCTTTTGTACTTTGCCTCGGTTTGCGAACCAGGTTCTATTTTCTCTTCCCAAATGGAGGGAGAGGTCTCGTAGGCCATCTCTCAGTGGCAGTAGGCTACTTTTCGTGCTCGTAGGCCACTGTTCCCATTTGGAGACCAGTTTCCGATTTTCGGAGCAGTCAACTGTGCGCCTCGGTTCGGGACCGCTTAACTTTCTCCATTTGGCACGGTTTTGGCACACACCTTGCTTCCTCTCTCTAGAGGGACACTGTGGCCTGGGAGACCACTTTTGTGGTCGCACGCCACTTTTTGTGCTCAACAGCCAGTTTTTGGGGCACCCGGCCGCGCGTTTTGCCCCCCGAACCCTTGTTTTGCATCGGTGTTGGTTCATTTTTGGCATGAACCTTGTTTTCATTGTTTGGGAGGTGGTACAAGGGTGGGAGACCACCTTTTCCCATTGGAGATCACTTTTCTCCCCGCCAGCCGATTTTCTTGTCAGGAAGCTGGTCTTCTCGATTTTTGAGCCACATTTACTGGTCTCCCACCACACCATTGGTTTTGTTTCAGTGTAGAGACCACCAAATGGCCCTGGAGACCATTTTTTTTTTCTGGGAGACCACTCAGGGTGGTTGGCCGACCACTAAAATTAGCAGGCCGACCACCTTAACTGGTCAGCCTACTCCTTCCAGTTTTGTCCCTGTGAGTTGTTGCCAGCTGTGTCAGCTGGAAGGCACCGACTGGGTCCTCCATACACGTGTATGGAGGTTTTTAGCTTCTTTGAGAAGCCTTGGTCCCTTTTGGCTATAAAGGAGGGCCTCCCCCTCCTTTGTGAGGGTTGAGATTTTTTCTAAGACTCCAAGATATATCTCTCTCTATATCTCTACATTTTGGCTCAAAAAGTGTATTGTTCTTGCACCTTTGCACACCACCTCATAGCCTAACCCTTCCACCATTGCTTGGAGCTTCTTGGAGGCCATTTTCAGAGGTTAAGGAGTTGGGTTTTGGGTCCAGAAGTTGCTGTCTTGCTGAGCTTCAAGGGTAACACACCTTTTCCCTCTTTTAAGCTTTGTTTTGATCCATCTCTTAGCCTTATTTACATGCATATTTGAGCTTTGTTGTAAACTAAAAAAAGTCTTGTTTTGAGGTCCTTTTGATGTTTGTTTAAGGTAATTTTGTTGTTGGGGGTCATCTACCCCCTTGCGTGCTTCATTTGCCTTGTTTTGAGCCATGCCCTAAGGCCTTTGTGTTGAACTTTGCTTGACCTTTTAACCACTGAAATCCAATGGATTTTCAGTGGTTAACATGTATTTTTGAGAGCCAAAATCAGAGAGGGGTGACCCTCTCCCTCCTTGTCTTGTTCACTAGCATTTTTGGCCTTACAAAGGAGCCTTCATTTACATACCTCCAAGCCTTATTTCAGGCCCTTTTCAGTGACTTTTAGGGCCTGCCTAGGCTCTATCTAGAGTTGGTTTTGTCACCTTGGGTGTGTCTCTTGCATGTGTAGAATAACCCCTCTTATAGCCTATCAAAGGAGCATGACATTCTTGCATTCATTGATCATGTTTCAGTGGGTTTTTGGACTTTATTTGGCATGTCATGTCTCTAAATTTTGCTGGTTTAGTGGCATTTTGAATGCTTCATATGCTTGTAGTGTAAACCATGCTCACTAGCTTCCATTGCTTGTTGTTTTGGCCATTGATTCTAGCATATTTTGGCCATGTTCTAAACTGATTTTATTGATGATTTGGGCTGCCTTAGCTCTTTTTTGAGGTCCCATGGTCGAATGATGCTTGCCATGCATGCTTGTAGTGTAATACCCCTGTCTAGCTTCGAGTTTTGAAGCCTCTTGCATGCTTAACTCGAGTTGTTTTCATGTTTTGGCATCATTGAACATGTTATTTCAGAGCTTATACTTGTGCCATATTCCCATGTTCTCCACTCTTTAAATGCGTTTAAGAGTTGTGCTTGTATGCCTCATTTTTGGGTTATTGCATGAGCTTCATTTTTGTGCATTGCAAGCCATCATTTTAGTCCATTTTGCCACTGTTTTGAATCTGCATAGGGACTGCTTGGGGTTGGTTTGGTCATTTGGGCATCGCTTTGCATACCTCTAGTGTAATGCAGTTCACTAGTTTTGGTAATTGTGCCATCCAACATGCATCGGGTGAGTTGTTTGCATGATTCGGGACCATCTTGTATGTCATTTCAGAGCTGGAACATGTGTCATCGTATGCCATATTTCATCCTTGTCATGCTTTGGTAGAGTTGCACTTTGTTCCTTAGGTTTGGTCCCTTGCATTTGTGCATGTTTGCATGTACCTTATTGCCTCATTTTCATCATATTGGCCACTGATTTGGGTGTGGCTGAGGCCCATCCATCTTGGTTTAAGCCCATCTTGCATTGTGTATGCCAAATAGTCCATGTTATCGCATGTTCGATCATTGCATTGCGCATGCCTCGTTCATAACATTGCGTATGTTAGTGCATTGTGCATGCATGTCATATAATCCATGTGCATTGAGTATGCCCTTGATTAGTTCATAGCATTGTGTATGCTAGTTGCATGCTTGCATATCATCCTTTGCATGTTTGCATCACTTAGTTGCATTGCATTTAGATTGCATGCTAGAGTTGCATTTGTCCATACATTGTTTGTTGCATTGTGTTTGGAGTAGAGTTTAGTCCATACATGGGAAACGAGGGACGTTTCGTACTCAAAGTGACGAAACGTGCCTCGATTCTTGGTCACCGACACTCTTGACTATCCATGATAGAGTTGTTGGCTTTAGGTATTTACATGTGCATTCATTTCACATTGAGTCGTGCAATTTGACTCCTCGGCCATCATGCATCGGGATGCGTGATTGATGGCACGAGGATCGAAGACTATACTCCCTAGAGCTTATGCAATGACGGGAAGAGTGGTCGGGCACAAATATGTTGAAAATACTTTGTCTTCTCTCTCTCTTGCCTTTGTTGCAGAAAGTGCAGCAACCAGGAGAAGAAACTGGCCGGTTGACCAGGTTTTCTGGTAGGCCGACCACCTTTTCTGGTCTCCACCACCAAGGGTGGTTGGCAAGTGGTTTCCCTTTGCCCATAGCTGGTCGGCAACCATCCCACAGCTTCCCTGGGTGGAGTTTCATCTCTCTGGAGCCTCGTGCAACTTTCTAAAATCAATTGCAAACAAAGGCGAGTCGGGGCATCGCTATGGATTTCCCGACAAGGCGACTCAAGCATGCATGCATCCTTTATCATTCAAGGCAGAGCTGAGGCAGTCCACATCTATGTAGTTTGCATGCTAGTTTAATTGCTTACTTAGTTAGTTTGTTAATCAATTAGAGTTGTGTAACAATTCGCTGTAATTTATTATTCATTTTGGTTGTGTAATAACTAGCTTAATTAGATTGACTTAGATTAGCTAATTGGTGTTGTATTATTTATTCGAACCCTCCGAGAGAGGGCAATGTTGTAATAAGTGTGCTTGTGTGTGATGCATGTCTTCCAACCCCACGTCTTTCTCCTTTTTATTTATCAGTTTATGATGGTTAGTTTTAGGGTACGTTTCAATTAGAATCCTTATGCTCGCATGTTTGCATCCATTCATCTGTCTTGCAGGCATTGGACTCGGCGCATCATACTAACTGCATTGTATTTCAATACCTAGTTGAATACATGTATCAATTGTTGCATTTCACATGCCATCTTAGAATAGTCGAGCCTACCTTAGTTGCATTCCTGCATGTGTTGCATTAGCCATTTTAACATGAACTAGGATCATGCATTGATTACTAACTAGTTTCTGTTTTGGCTCGGAGTACTTGGTGAGTGTTTATGCTTTAGCATCCTTGCATGCGTGTGAGTGACTGCCATGATAGCATGCTTGCCATGAGGCTATGTGCTTATGTGATATAACTGCCTGAATGCTTGTGGGTGCAGGTTAGATTACTTGAATTGGAACAATTCATTAAAATGCGAGCTTTAAGCCCACTTGAGAGTGGCAAAATCATGTTTTCTAAGCCCACTTGAGGGTGGCAAATCCACGTCTTAGCCTACTTGCGAGTAGCACCATCAAACCATTTTCAAATAAACAAACATGAAATGTTTTGTTCTAACTCAGACGATCTAGTCTATACTTGTATGCTGTGTGCATCACATAGTAATCCTAGGCTAATAAACTGGAATAAGAACGCATATGTTTTCAAAAACTCGATATCATGTTTAGTAGTGGCCGATCTTTGATTGGGCAAGCGGGGGAGCTCATTGCATGACCTTCCCCAATCGTACCCAAGTTCCCGAGCCGAGGCAACTTTGGTGATGACGGACACGTGGCCTTAGGCACGAGTCGGTGTCGACCACATGTGGTGCAAATCTGGCCAATTCAGTGAACTTGGCCTCATACTCGGCTACTGTCATGCTGTTCTGTTTAAGTTCCATGAACTCCAACACCTTTCTGTCATGAACACATTGTGGAAAGTATTTGTCATAGAAAATTTCCAAGAACTGTGCCCAATCAATATCCTTATTGTTTTCATGCATTAGCATCCACCACCTTCTTACCTCATCTTCAAGAGTAACAGTGGTTAGCAATACTTTCTGTGTTTCTAGGCAAGGAAACACTTCAAATAACTTTTCTATTCCAAGGACCCGTGCTTCTGCCCTTAACGGATCCAATTCCTTATAAAACTGTGGTGGTTTCATTTTCTTAAACTCTTTGGTGAGACCGATTATTCGGTCATCGTTCTGAATGTCTTGGACAGGTGGTACTGGAGGAGGAGGCGGAGGATGTGGTTGTTGCCACTGTTGTTGTTGCCTCAATGTTTCTGCCATCTCTTGAATCAGTCTTTCCATTCTATCCACTCTGGCAGTAGAGGATTCTTCTATTTCATCACTTCTTGTTCTTACTATCTTATTAGATTTGCATTATTCCTTATACAAAAAAAATTCACAAGTATGCATATACTAAGGAGCACATATATTGAAATAGTTCCCAATGCAAGTAAATCACAAACTTATAGCACATAATCATTCACTTTGATACATTTAGGCATATTTGCTTTCAATTTCATACTTATTGCATGGATGCATCCTAGATCTTTTCCAGATGTTTATTGCTCATTTGGACAAGTGTATGAGTTATTAACTTGTGCTCTGATACCACTCTGTCATGACCCGAACTTGCCCCTATGGATTAAGGTCATAACAGGCCAGTAATCAAGAGATTACCTACAGCCTCGAACCTGATTAAACATATTTCATCAGAGTTAAGGGGCCAAAATGGAAGCAAACTTAAAATTTTTGTCCATAGAGTTGTGCTTAGATGGCACATCAAACATTTTACATATGCTCATTAATAACTCACACCAAGTAAATAACATATGATTTTACACCTACAAGATTATTCAAGTTATAGTCAGCCAAACCCAAAAGCTTATGTACATGGTGGTGTGACATGTTCACCAAAATAACAAAAGAGTAAACTAAAAGAAACAAAACAGTGTCTCGTGCGTGAGACATTCAGGCTGACTCCACGAAACTTGACTTTCCTCACATACTTCACCGAGGCTTGGTTTGGACATCTCTTGGCTCACCTACATACACATGAATGAGAGTGAGTGAAAGCTCAGTGAATAATATCAAATGAAGAAGATACATGAATGAAACTTGAAACAGATATATCAGACGGCCTTGGGCCTATTCATAGTTCTATCTGGTACATTAAACAGCTATAAATCCAAACGTATCAAACGGCCTTTGGCTCAATTTGTCTTTAACAGATGGCCTCGGGCCCAATTCATTCACATCAAACGGCCTTTGGCCCAATCATTCATGTTATACGGCCTTTGGCCCAATCATTCATGTCTAACGACCTTTGGCCCAATCATTCATATCCAACGGCCTTTGGCCCAATCATTCATATCCAACGGTCTTTGCGCCAATCAATTATGACAAATGGCCTTTGGCCCAATCGTATGGTATGGCGAATATTTGTCCACAATTCAAATTAACAAACTTAAGAAACTCAAATAGGAATAAGCAATTGGACAAATAGCATACATCAAAATATCTTTACTAAGATATTACTCACAAATTCTCGCCAAAGGATTCGGCCCATAATTCATAACATATATTGGCTCACAAACAATTCAATCCATTCTTTAATCTATTTATTTCTCTTAGGCTTCTTTCTTTACCTTTTAAGTTATTTACAAAGCTCAATGTATGTCTAAGAGTGCTTAGAAATGAAAGAGAACGGAAAACAAGTCACAAAACTATTTTTCAGAATTTCTGAAACAGAGCTCTCCACTCGAGCGCAGCTTTCGCCACTTGAGCGGACACCTTTGGTCTGCAAAAGTACTGGTTGCCTCATTTTCACCCTCGAGCGTGACTTCGTATGCTCGAGCTGAGAGTCAAAACATGTGCTCGGACGCTCAAGCGTAACTCTTCCCGCTCGAGCGGACATTAATGTTTGCAAAAGTTCTGGAAGCTAATATTTCTCGCTCGAGTGGCGCTTTCACTACTCAAGCGGACCCGATGAATTCTGGAATTTCCAGAATTGTTCTTGAAGCTCAAACTTGATGTTCAATGGCCCAAAACTCATGATTTTGGTTCAAATACATGGGAACACACTATACAATATGAGACCAATTGTTCAAAATCATGGTCCCTTTCCAAAATCATTTTGAATTCTCTTCACAAATTTCAAAAACCCATGCATTCAATATGATACAAACTCCATATCTTCATTAATCATGCATGCATGTTACTTCTTGACTCCAATTCTATCTCAAATGATGCAAATGATACTTATAATCATGAAACTCATGAAATTCATGCATGCATGTGAAATTTGGTACTCAATTCATCATGTTCATCATGCCTCATGCTAAATTCAATTTAATTCATGTTCTTGATTACCATTTAATTTTGAATTCACAAAATTACAAACTCAAACTCATGAATTTACTCAGCTAGGAGCTCAAATGCTTCAAACTATAGCTAATCCTTGAGTTAATCCACTTAATTCTCCAATTTCCTCGCAAAATCTTCAATGGTAGTGCCTTTCTCTCTCTAAATTCGGCTCACTCTCTCTCTAGAGTGCTATTTCAAATTTTAAGCCCCAAGCAAGATGAATATGAGTGTAATTAGGTCCTTATATACACACTTTACTAATCAACTTAATTAAGGCCAATTAACAAAGCTTAAATTAATCAATTCGATCTAATTATTTTGGTCCGAATCAATTTCTAATTAAATTTCACCGTAGGCTTTAGAAATTACGTTAATCACAATGGCGTAGTCAATTTTAGTTTCTAATGCCTCTACGGCCTTCAGTTTAAATTCTAACGCAGGAATTCAAATAGATTTTCCTACGATAAACAGATAAAAATTAAAAAACACATATAATCATATAATTATCACTCAAAATCATATCAAGCATACAATCACGATCATAAATTAAGATCAATTAGTATAACATGGGACAGGGTTATCACAGTATGTATGTCATTATTGATAAAGCATTAATAGCTTGCAAATAAAAAAATGTTGTAGTATACACTAACTCTGACATGCATTTAATGCGAGTTATGCTAGGTACCCCAAATAAATTACCAAATTTTCTACGAAATCTCTCACATGGGTGTGAGACCCACACACATGTGTTTTGTGTGGATCCCACACCCATGTGAGAGATTTGGTAAAAAAATTGGTAATTTATTTGGGTCTATAGCATTTTCCTTTAATGCATGTCGTAAACAGAAAGTGTAAATGGTTAATTTTGTATCTAGTTTATTGGGAAAAAAAATAAAAGTTTGTCATATCTACTAGAAATTTATAAATATTTAAGCATGTCTAGAATTGTTTTTTTATTATAACTAAAATATAATTTCTCTAGAGAATGAGACGGTTTGGGACGAAAACAGGTATAGATCTAGAATGAGAGGGAGCGTGGCGTAAGTTTTTAAATATTTTTTTTTTACTTTTTACATTCAAATAATTTACATATACTTAGAAGGACAAATATTTTTTAATTTTCTAGAAAATCACTAAATTCAAAAAAATATATAATTCAATATTTTACGGCATGAAATGTATGTTGTCTTAAGTGCAAATATTTTATAACATATTTTTGTATGCCGTGAAAATATACATTTTTTAGGGCATACTTTTGCATGCCATAAAAAAATTAGATTGCATTTTTTTTTTGGTACGAGTTTTCACGACATTTATTAGCATGTTGTGTAACGTTATAATATTTTACAACATGAAATGTATGTTGTCTTAAGTACAAATATTTCACGACAAACTTTTGTAAGTCTTAAAAACATACATTTTTTATTGCATATTTTTGCATGCTGTAAATATATGAATTAACGACTTACATGGCATGTATGTTGTTTTTGACAAAACATCAACGGCTTGCAAAAAAAAAATGTCATAGAATGTACTAACTACGACATGCATATAATGCATGCCGTGATGCCGTAAATAGTTAGTTTTGTCGAAGTTTGGCTCCATTTCGCTTTATTGTGATAACCTTAGTGCTATTCAGATCGCCCATAATGCTGTCTTTCATGAACGAACGTAGCAAATTGAGATTGATTGTCATTTTGTCTGTCAGCATCTGTAGTTTGGCTCCATCTTGCTTCTTTTTCTCTTCAACATTGCAACTTGCTGATTTCTTTATGAAGACGCACACAACTGCTCAATTTCAGTTTTTTTTTTTTTGGCAAACTCTCAGTATTTTTTGCTAAAACACCTTGAGTTTGAGCGGGAGTGTGAGAATATTAATTATGGTATTATGTAATTATGGCATTATGTATCAATTAAGTAGGCTGCTAATTGTGAATATGCGATTGATTGTATAGGGTTATTTCCTATTATAGATTAGGTTTAGGATTGCTATTAATATTTGTTGTAATCTTTGTTTTATACAATTCGAATATACAAAAAAGCTTTCTGGAATCTTACAAGTTCCATTTCCAAAAATGGCAATCTCATCAACCAATAGCTTCACAGCTCCTCCTCTCATCAAGATTTCAAGCTTACTGCATCGGATTGCAATTCATCAGAGTCATACACACTACTTTGCAATTTTCTCAGACAGGAAGGCGTGCAATCGATAGATGTGCGAGGCAAGACTCTCCTCCATTTTCTCGCCATGTACGACAATTTATCCGCCTTCAAGATGCTTCTTGGGGGTGGTATACTAATGAATGAAGACCTCGCAATAGGTAAATGTTGAATCGTTATTAACTCACCTAAAAATTTAAGTTTAATTTTTTTCGATAAGTTTTCTCACATGTGGCAGAACTTTCTTTTGTTAGTGATTCAAATATGTTTTCTCTCATGTGGCAAAACTCTCTTTTATTAGTGATTCAAATATGGACAAAAATCTCGCCACTGGTATTACTTTGGCCATCTACTCCGCTTCTTTTCTTTTAAATTTTAGTATGTAGTTCATCTATTAAAAAAATACAAAATAAAAAAATAAAAATCAGATTAATCTATTAACCATAACCATATAATTGTGTTGTCTATATAAGGATGACAAAAATTATATCCTATTATTTTTAGATCAATTTGGAATTTTTTTAATAGAAATTCTACACAATGAGTAGAATTGATCATCAAATGGCCTGTTTTGTGTACTTCTAGCAAGTTGAAAAGAGGATAATTAGAAACGACAAATTGGAAATACCTCTCCTCCAACTTTTAAATAATCATTTTTTTAAAAAAAATTCTTCAACTTATTTAAACTAATTTTTTAAATTTTTTAAAAAAACTCCATAAACTATACCAAATAATTTTATTGGGTGCCCCCATAGACGAAATTCAATGGTCCAATCCACTTATTGGAGAAAATCTAAGTTATTTAATTGTTGAGTAGATAATGAGGTTTAAATTTCTAATTATAAAATTTATTATCTCTTCTAATATCATATTAACTAGTAACTCATTGAAAAATCTTTACTTGAGCGAAGGATAACTTTATTATTTATTTTCACTTCGTTAGGAAATAAAAAAGGCGACACGATGCTGCATGGGGTTATGAGGTTCGGTCAGAAAGAAGTTGTGGAGGTACTATTGAAGTATGAGAGAGATTTGATTATGGTGAGCAATAATTCAGAAGAGACTCCTCTATTCATTGCGGCTTCATGTGGAAAGAAGGATGTTTTCGATCTTCTCATCAAAGATGGAAGAATTCACAATGATCATAGTGTGATGGCAAGCATTAATGGTTCCATTGTTCTTCATGCTGCTATCATGGGAGAATAGTTTGGTGAGCTCACTTTTCTTTTTTTTCAATGAATTCAAAATAATTTTCAATTGGAGCTTCCCTCATTACTTTTATCGAATAATACCCCTTATCCTAGTGAGTTTTACGAACTTACTAGACCAGAAGTTTCTCAAACGCAAACATTTACTTTTCTATAGTTAGAGATTGTTGGAATTATCATTTCTATCTAGTACCACGACTGAATCGAAAGTTGAATTCGCATTGGATTTATAAGTCCATCAGCCCACATAGTTGTTCATGTATGAGTAGAAAATTTGGCCACTCAAAACTAGCACTAATTAATTTATTCAAAAAAAATAATGTCAGATGTGATTCTACTTTGTCTGACACCACTTACACTTATAATGAATTTGTATTCTTTTGTGCAAAAATTCTGAATACCTAGCAATTCTCTTAGTTTTTGAATTTTACATGAAGCACTGACAAAACTAAAATGATCAAATACGCACATGATTTAAAATTTTAAAATATGTATTTTTTTTTGTTGCATTTTCTTCATTAATCTATTTTTGGTAAAATGCTAAAAATACCCTCCTATTACTGATTTTGAATAGTGATGCTAATACTAGGGATTAAAATGTTACAAAATGTATATTTGAGAGACTATTTGTATAATTTACCCTTCATTTATCTAAAGGCAAACTACTAATCAGATAACTAAATAATTGAATTTAATATATATATTTTTTGTGTGAACTAGATCTTGCTATGAGCATATTGGAAACATTCCCTAAACTTGCTCACAAGTATGATGGCAAAGGAAGGACTCCCTTGGATCTTTTGGCCACAAAACCCTTGTCCTTTAATAGTGGCTCACCTTATTCCTTGGTCAATTTGGGCAGTTGGCCTTTCATTCGCCTCCAGCTTATTGCAATTTTCGTATACTTTTGTAAGTCCTACTGTTACTATATATTAATAGTCTTTTCCGTAAATAAAGAAATCACAATACACATTTAATGAGATAGATTGTTTGTCCCCAACTATCCAACAAAAACAAGTCACCGTCTCCTATCTGTAAAATTTTCTGCTCCATGATTTGATTTGAAAAATACTTGGAGACTAAGAAGTATGGACACTTCTAAGAAGGTAGCATGTCATGTCTGACACCGATATGACACTCGTTGGACACTTTCCAACACTTAGGCACATAAAACATATTACAAGTTTAAATAAAATAACTTGAAATTATATGATAAAATAAAAACAATATAAATTTATACTTATTCTCCTCCTTTAGACTTTAAAATTATTATTTTGATTTAGATATTCACACACACACACACACATATATATATATGATATATAATAATTATTTTTATAACATAGTATAAATATATAAAATTATATATTTTACATTTGTCTTCAACATGTCTTGTCCTACATTTTTTTAAAATTATGTATCGATATGTCCGTGTCATGTTATGTCCATATCCGTATCATGTCGTGTTACATATCTATCTATGCTTTCCTAGCTCAGAGAGTACATCAAAAGAAATTTTAGATGGTGTCTTTGTATATTATTAAGCAGGTATTCCATCGATGGTTTATGGGTGGAGAGATGTTGGTGATGAGGAAAATCAACATCGAAATGGACATAATATCTCCAACTTAGGGCATTTGGCAACAAAATTAATCCCAGGTTCAATTTTTGTTTTGTTTGTTTTCTACTACGAAAAAAAAAAAAAATTCACTCTATGCCTAGTTTTTTCATCTCCCACGTTGAATATGACATTTATTGTGTTGATCCACGTAAACAAGAAGTTAAAAAAAAAAAAAAAATGAAATTCATTGGCGATATATATAGTAATCAAGAAATGTGGCTTTACAAGTCATATATATATGATTACATATATGTTGCATTTTCAACAGGAGTTTGTTTTTTTAATTCCTAGTTTATTTTTCTATGTTCACCTTTGTTTTTCTTTCACCCAATTAGTTATTTCTTACCACAGGGTTCAAATTCAGAAGGATTCTTAGAGGTTGGTTGCTCTTACTCTTTAATTATGATAAAATTATTATATGCTCTTTACTCTTACCCCCATTTTATGTGGCTCCTGGATTTATTATGACATTTGCTCAAAAACACCGAATTTCTTATTTGAGTTAGAAAGTCTATTAGTATTTTAATAATAATTGATCCCTTATAAACTTGTTACTATGATTATAGATAGGGTCATGTTTCTCTCATTATTCCTTCTCTTCTTTCTCCAAGTTTGTGCTTGGCTTAGAGAAATTGATGATGCAAAGCAAAAACATGAATTTGCACTCGCCTTGGTAAAAAAGCTGGTAAATGAAGAGAGTGATTGGAGTCATTACTCAGAAGGAAAATGCTTAGATTCCATTTCAAAAAACTCAGACAAGAAGACAAAGTTAAAGAACCCAATTGTTCACGCAACGGAGAATGGCATCATTGAGTTGATTAAGGAGATTTTAGAAATATTACCAGATGCTGCATATAGCTTTGACAAGACTGGAAAGAACATACTGCACATAGCTGTTGAGCAGAAAGAGAGAGTTCTATATGACTACTTGAAGAAAAATGTTGATCACAAGGATGTGATGTTGTCGGATGTTGATAATGATGGGAACACTATATTGCATATGGCGGCCAACATGGGAACCAGTCCTAAAGTTGTTCTTGGACACTTGAAGCAGATGACATGGGATATATGTTGGTTTAAGGTACGATTAAATGTATTTAGTTTAGGAAAACAATATTTGTTACCAGATAAATTTCATCATTTATTATTATTATTTTTAGGCAAACTCTCTATTGTAATTTTTTGTTTCTAAAAGGTGTTGAGCTCTTAAGAGTACCCTTGCACATGCAGTCCCTCATTCAACACGAACTAGATAACTTTTTAATAATGCACACCCTATAGTACCCTAGCAAATCGACACCAATAATAAGGAACCAAATCCTTTGTCGTTTTTTGTCTTATCTCTCTGTCCCAAAGCCCCTCTACTATATTGGATTGGAGTCAAAGAGAGATAAATGGTATGGTAGAGAAAAAATTTAGGAGGGGATAGAAGAAAGTGAGAAGAGGTTCCTCAACCCAATACTAAGAATGGGAAAATCTTAGTTGTTATATGAGAACACTTCCTAGTAACTCGTTGTTCAATAGTTTAACTGTTGAAAAGTTTAGGGTCATCATAATTGGACATGTTACTGGAGAGAAGCCAACCCCTAGTAGTATAATGGAAAAATTACATCCTTGGGCCCTAACCAAAACTTCAAATTAATATATATTCAGTTTACAGCCAATGTATCCTAGCAAATCAATACCAATAACAAGGAACCATATCCTCTGTTCCACTTGTTAAAGATCCACACCACGTGAAGGTGGTTTTTTGGAAGTCAAGAATGGAGGCTACAGAAGTTCTTTTTTTTTTTTTTTTGGTCAACTTAGGGTGGTTGTGTATTAAGCTTGCCATTTATGTTTATGGTTAATGGTGGCAAGCAAATGTTGAACTTTGGTGCTCCCGTTTGTGTATAAAATGGGAAGAGTTGTAAGCTTAGATCATCAGAAAGAGAAAGAAGGAAACACAGAGTGTAATTTATGAGTGAGAGTGCTATAGTGAGAAAGTGAGGTGTGAGTGTTGTAAACTCCCTCCGGGAAAAATTCTATAGTGGATATTTCTCCCGTGGACGCAAGCTATTGCCGAACCACATAAATTTCTTGTCTCTTTTTGGTGTGTGATTGATTTCTGGGTGTGTCTAATCCTAACAAGTGCTATTAGAGCCTCGTTAGTCTATTTGCAAAAAAACAGCGTGTGTTTTTTAGAAACTACAGAAATCAAGTTGCTCGAAATTCAATTTTAAGACTACATGGAGGAAGCTCTCGAAGAGAGGAGTCCAGAACTGCAAAGTATTACCCAAGACGAAGCTCCACGCACTCTTATACGCTTCTTTTAGAAGGTGCGTGAATCCCAGTCTCAAACATGCGCTTCATGTGCTAATTACAGTACCGGCGCGTCACCTTAGTCGCACTTACGCGCCACACGTGCGGCGGAAGGAAGAAGGAAAGTGTTCTGCGTGTCACTACCACACGTCAACGACATGTTAGCACCACTTGTCTGCCACGCTAGCGCCACGTGTCTGCCACGCCATCAATACATCAGCGCCACGTGTCTACCACACTATCGACACGTGTCTGCCTCGTGTTTGCCACGTCAGTATTAAGTTAGCAGTCAACCCGTCTGGTTGACCCGACTCGACCTAGAAGTAGAGGGATTATCCAGTGCTACGCGGCTAAGGTACATCAATATATCTGAACCATCGAACTTATCTGGGCTAGATCTGAGCCATTTGAAGTCCGATTTTGGTGATCCAATAGTGGCTTCTAACTATTTGGAGTATTTCGGAGAGATCTGTATGGTCAAATTTTTGATTCAGAATTTTTGTAAAAAGTAAGAAGACGATGGAAGAATCTACTTCAACTTCAAGATCCATGATCAAGTTGAATCCTTCCAAATATGCAATCTGGAAGTCGCGGATGGAAGACATCCTATATTATAAAGATTTGTTTGACCTTATTGATCTAAAAGGGGTTAAACCGAAAGAAGTGAATGATGACGATTGGATAAAGATGAACCGGAAGACTGTCAGTTGTATCGGATAATGGATAGACCATAGTGTGTTCTGCCATGTTGCCCAAGAGACAGATGCATATGTCCTTAGGACAATGTTAGAAGGAATGTACCAGTCAAAGATTGCTCGAAACAAAGCCTTGGTGACGAGAAGGCTTGTAAATCTGAAGTTGAAGAATGTTGTGTCTGTTGCCGAGCGAATTCAAGAATCTGGTGAATCAACTTGTAGCTGTCAAGATGCCTTGGATGATGAAGTGCAAACCGTACTACTGCTCAGTTCTTTACTAGATAGTTAGGAGACGTTGGTGGTTTCTCTTAGCAACTCTGTACCCGAGGGAAAGCTGACCATGAGCATGGTCACAGACGCCATGTACAATAAAGAGATAATGAGGAAAGACATGGGAGGTAATCAGTCCCATGCTCTTGTCATAGAAGATAGAGGCAGAGACAGAGGTAGAGGAAGAGATATAGGAAGAAGTAAGAGCAGAGGCAAATGGAACAGCAGGGGTAAATCTAGAGATAGTAAAATTCAAGATAACTCTAGCTTCACTTACTTTCACTTTGGCCATGAGGGTCACACAAAGAGGAATTGCCCAAACTGAAAAGATAAAGGCCAAAGTAGTAAGTCAAAGGGAGATGAGAACACGACAGCCACAATAACTGATGAAATACTTCTTACAGTTGGTGAAGAGGAATATTGCCTTCACGTGGCTAACCACAGCTATACAGAGTGGGTGATAGACACAGCTGCATCCTATCATGCCATTTCCCACAGAGAACTTTTTAACTCGTACAACGCTGGAGAATTTGGCACTGCTCAAATGGGAAATTCTAGTTATTCGAAGATTGTGGGTATTGGAGACATTAGTATTTAGACTAATGTCGGATACAAGCTAGTTCTCAAAGATGTGAGGTATGTTCCAAATTTGCACTTCAATCTTATCTCAGGAAGCGCCCTAGACTGACAGGGCTATACAAGTACATTCGAAAATGGCCGTTGGAAGCTAACAAGAGGAGTTTTGACAATCGCCAGAGGAGAGATGTCTTCAACACTGTACAAGACTCAACGAAGATCTGTCTAGAAAGTCTTAATGTAGTAGAAGACAAGGAGTCACCAGACTTATGGCACAGAAGACTAGCTCACATGAGCGAGAAGGGATTGTATCTGTTGGCAAAGCAATCCATGATACCCTTATCCAATAGGAGTGCCCTAAAGCCATGTGATCATTGTCTTTATGGCAAGCAACATCGAGTATCATTTAGTTCAATGAGCAAGAGAAAAATAGAAGTGCTCGGTATGGTATACTAGGATGTTTGTGGCCCAATCGAAGTGGAGTCACTTGGCGGCCGCAAGTATTTTCTAACCTTCATTGATGATACATCAAGGAAGTTGTGGGTGTATTTCCTGAAGACGAATGATGAGGTATTCCAGCATTTTCAAGAGGTCCATAAAATGGTAGAAAGAGAGACTGGGAAGAAGTTGAAGTGTTTTCGCACAAACAATGGTGGCGAGTACACTTCCAATGCTTTTGAAGCATATTACGCTAGCAAAGGTATCTGACATGAGATAACAGTTCCCGATACCCCATAACACAATGAACTGCACTATTGTTGAAAGAGTCAGATGTATGCTCAGAATGGCAAAGTTGCTAAAGTCATTTTGGGCTGAAGCCACCCGTACAACCTGTTATCTTATCAATAGGTCACCTTCAGTCCCATTGAATTTTGCAATACCTGAGGAAGTCTAGTCCAAAAGAAAGGTATCATATTCTCACTTTAGAGTCTTCGGGTGTAAAGCGTTCGCACACATCTCCAAGGAAAACAGACAGAAGCTTGATGACAAGTCCACTCCATGTATATTTTTGGGCTATTCAGATGCAACATTTGGGTACAAGTTGTGGGACCTAGTGAACAAGAAGATGTTCAGGAGCAGAGATGTTGTGTTCCAGGAAGACCAGATAGTAGCAGATTTTGAGAAGTCTGCAAAGTCTAGAGATGCCATCATTCCAGACTTATTCCCATCTCTCGAGCCATCACAAAATGTTAGATATGATGATGTGCAACAAGAAGTGCCAGAGTTGGAGGATCCTATGCGAGAAATTGAGGATCAAGAGGAAAGAAATGAAGACCATGATGAAGAAGGTATTTAGTAGGGGGAGCAACCCCCTCAACCAAAGGCAACTGGGCTTCAGTTGCGAAGATCTGAAAGAGCTGTCGTACCATCAACCAAATATCCTACTTCTCAATATATTCTGATTACTAATGAGAGAAAACCTGAGAATTTTTCAAAAGCAAAGAGTCATACAGAGAAAGATTGCTGGATGCAAGCCATGAAGGAGGAGATGAGTTCTTTGTAGAAGAACCACACTTATGAGCAAGTTTCACTTCCAAAGGGCAGGAAGGCATTGAAAAATGGGTGTATAAGTTGAAGAAAGATGGCAATGGCAAAATACTACAGCATAAAGTTCGCTTGGTGGTCAAAGGTTTTGGGCAGAAGAAGGGAATTGATTTTGATGAGATCTTCTCTCTAATTGTGAAGATGACTTCCATTCGAGTAGCTCTGGGATTAGCAGTTCGCTTAAATCTGGAGGTAGAACAGATGGATGTCAAGACTGCCTTTCTCCATGGTGATTTGGAGGAAGAGATCTATATGGAGCAACCAAAAGGATTTGAAGTTAAAGGGAAACAGAATCTAGTCTGCAAACTGAAGAAGAGTCTTTATGGCTTGAAGCAGGCACTGAGACAATAGTACAAGAAGTTTGATTCATGCATGGTTGATCACGAGTACACAAGAACGGTAGCAGACCAGTGTGTATATTTTCAAAGGTTTTCAGATGGCAACTTTATCATTCTATTGTTATATATTGATGATATGCTGATCATCGAACATGATACTACTATGATCAACAAGTTGAAAAAGGACTTGTCACAGTATTTTGACATGAAGAATTTAGGCCCAGTATAGTAGATTTTGGGCATGACGATTGTTCGTGATAGGAAAGCCAAGAAGATATGGCATCCTTTGGAGAAATATGTTGAACGGGTGATTGAAAGGTTCAACATGAAAGATGCCAAGCCAGTCAACACACCACTAGCCAACCATTTCAAGGTGACAAAGCGTTAGGTGTCCCACCGACTCTGAAAGTAAAGAAATGGAGCCAATCCCCTATTCCTCTGCAGTAGGAAGTTTGATGTATACAATGGTGTGTACCCGACCAGATATAGCTCACGCAGTTGGCGTTGTGAGTAGATTCCTCACCAATCCAAGAAAGGAGCATTGGGATGCAATTAAGTGGATTTAAGGGTACCTTAAAGGTACATCTAAAATGTGTTTGTGCTTTGAAGGAGCTAAACCAGTCTTGGATTGCTATACTGATTCAGATATGGCAGGCGATCTTGATGGCAGGAAATCTACATTAGGATTTCTATTTACTTTTGCAGGAGGGGCTGTGTCTTAGCAGTCCAAGCTACAGAAGTGTGTTGCTTTATCCACAACCGAGGTAAAGTTTATTGCCACAATCGGAAGTTGGGAAAGAAATGTTATGGTTAAAGCGGTTTCTCCAAGAACTGCGACTAAAGTAGGAAAAGTTCACGGTACATTGTGATAGCCAGAGTGCCATAGACCTGAGCAAGAATTCTATGTACCATTCTCGCACAAAGCACATCGATGCTCGGTGTCATTGGATACGTGAAGTGATGGAAAAATAGTTATTGGAACTGGTCAAGATCTACACAGATAAGAATCCAACTGACATGCTTACAAAGGTGGTCTCGAGAGACAAACTCAAAGTATGCAGGGACATTGCTGGGATGGACTTCCAGTAAGGATCCTACTCTCCATAGGTGTGGAGGGGGAGAATTGTTAAAGATCCACACCATGTGAAGGTGGTTTTTTGGAAGTCAAGAATGGAGGCTACAGAAGTTTTTTTTTTTTTTTTTTCAACTTAGGGTGGTTGTGTATTAAGCTTGCCATTTATGTTTATGGTTGATGGTTGGCAAGCAAATGTTGAACTTTGGTGCTCCTATTTGTGTATAAAATGGGAAGAGTTGTGAGCTTAGATCATCAGAAAGAGAAAGAAGGAAACACAAAGTGTAATCTGTGAGTGAGAGTGCTATAGAGAGAGAGTGAGGTGTGACTATTGTAAACTTCCTCTAGGAAAAATTCTACAGTGGATATTTCTCCCGTGGATGTAAGCTATTGTTGAACCACGTAAATTTCTTGTCTCTTTTTTGTGTGTGATTGATTTCTGGGTGTGTCTAATCCTAACACCACTATCCTTTGTAACTTTGTCCCCAAAGCCCCTCATTGATCATGATTAAAGTTAAAGAGATATATTGTATGGAAGAGAAAATATTTGGGACAAAGGAACAAAAGAGAGTACGATAGAGGGTCCTCAGTCCCATTCTAAGAACGAGAAAGTACTACTTGTAGTAAGAGAACAACGTCTTTCCAGTAACTTGATGTTCAATTGTGACAGAAATTGGGGCTCATCACAATTGCACATGTTGTTATTGGAGAGAAGCCAATCCCTAATAATACAATGAAGAAGTTGCATCCTTAAGCCATAAAACTTTAAACTAACATATTTTTGACTTGTTCTTTATTCTTTTCTTCTACAACGCGTGTGGTACGACTCTCCTCCACACTTTTTGTACTATGAAAACTCTAATGGAATAACAGCAAAAGAACTATTTGAAATAAACCATATAGACCTACGAGACAAGACCGAAAAAGCTTTCAAAGATATGAACAACAGCCTCATGCTTGTTACCGCTCTCATTGGCATAGTCAATTATGCTACACTCTTCACCCTTCCCAGAGGTTATGATCAAGACAACCAAAACAAAACCTATGGCAAGCCTGTTCTCCTTATCAGGGAGGATACAGAGGATGATACTGTGAAGTTCTTGTGGTACATATCTATTGCCCTATTTTCTTCCCTATTCGCCCTGGTCGCCATGCTTTCAATTCAGTTTTCACGATTTTGTAGCAACGACTTCTACATAGCCTTGCCATTCAGATATATTGTTGCTGTGATGGCTCTTGTTTGCTCCACAACCTTCACTATCACAGCATGTTTGCAAGCCTATATTCTTGATCGCATATCTTTTAATTCGGTTTCTTACATGTGGCTTGTTGGTATTTTGAGGGCCCTAGTTTACATAGATGCATTATACCTAACCTCTTATTACATGTTCTTTGTGATTGGTTGTTCGTTCGCCTATAAAGGTCAAGAAATGTAGAATCCGTTTGTTTAATTGGTATGTATATGCAAGAATATAAAAGCATTGCTATTTTACATTTGTGGCACAATGGCTTGTACTAAGATTGCTTGAATTTTTATATTGATTGTAATAAACAGATGTATGCAAGTTTCAATAATACTTGTTCTTCTCATGAGATAAAGTTCATTCACCAAATATTAGTTAATTGATGGAAATTTAAAGTGCAATAACTTCTAAAATAATAAATTTCCTCTAGAACAAATCAAAGAATAACGACGTAAGATCAAATTGTGCAACCCTACAAAGATCATTTATCTATTAAATGAGTGTCATGATCTGTCACGGGACTCTACGGGTAAGCATGGAATGGTTTTGTACAGTTTAGAGGGGAAAACCAAATGCTACCAAATGTTCCTAGAAATTTGGATAAAATCAAATTGTAAAAATCATGGAACTAAACTTCACCAAACCTGTACAAAGTGTTCAATTAAGCTTTGGAACAACTGTTCAATTGTGAGGTCAGGTAGTGCATCTATGTAAACTAGGGCCATCCAAACACCAAGAGGCCACATGTAAGAATCCAAATTAAAAGATATATGATCAAGAATATAGGCTTGGAAACATGCTGTGATAGTGAAGATTGTGGAGCAAGCAAGAGCCATCATAACAACAATATATATGAATGGCAAGGCTATGTAGAAATCGTTGCTACGAAATCGTGACAACAGAATTGAAAGCATGGCGACCAAGGCAAATAAGGTAGAAAATAGGGCAATAAATATGTACCACAAGAACTTCACAGTATCATCCTGTGTATCCTTTCAGATAAGGAGAACAGGCTCGCCATAGGTTTTTCTTTGGTTGTCTTGATCGTAACCTCCTGGAAGAGTGAAGAGTGCCACAAAATTGATTGTGCCAATGAGAGAGGTAACAAGCATGAGGCCGTTGTTCATATCTTTGAAAGATTTCTCGGCCTTATCTCGTAGGTGTATGTGGTTTATTTCAAACAATTCTTTTGCTGTCATTTCCATTAGAGTTGTCATGGTACAAAAAGTGTGGAAGAGAGTCGTACCACACGCGTTGTGGAAGAAAAGAATAAAGAACAAGTCGAATATATGTTGGTTTAAAGTTTTACGGCTTAAGGGTGCAACTTCTTCACTATATTATTAGGGGTTGGCTTCTCTCCAGTAACAATACGTGCAATTGTGATGGGCCCTAACTTCTCTCACAATTGAACATCAAGTTACTAGAAATACTCTGTTCTCCTATTACAACTAATACTTTCCCGTTCTTAGCATGGAATTGAGGATCCTCTATCGTACTCTCTTTTGTTCCTTTGTCTCAAATATTTTCTCTACCGTACAATATATCTTTTTTACTTTAATCATGATCAATGAGGGGCTTTGGAGACAGAGTTAGAAAGGACAGTGGAACAGAGGATATGGTTCCTTGTTATTGGTATTGATTTGCTAGGGCACATTGGCTGTAAACTGAATATATATTAGTTTGAAGTTTTGGTTAGGGCCCAAGGATGTAATTTTTCCATTATACTACTGGGGGTTGGCTTCTCTCCAGTAACATGTCCAATTATGATGACCCTAGCCTTTTCAACAGTTGAACTGTTGAACAACGAGTTACTAGGAAGTGTTCTCATATAACAACTAAGATTTTCCCATTCTTATTATTGGGTTGAAAAGCCTCTTATCTCACTTTCTTTTGTCCCCTCCTAAATTTTTTCTCTATCATACCATTTATCTCTCTTTGACTCTAATCCTATATAGTAGAGGGGCTTTGGGACAGAGAGACAAGACAAAAAACGACAAAGGATTTGGTTCCTTATTATAGGGTGTGCATTATTAAAAAGTTACGTAGTTCGTATTGAATGAGGGACTGCATGTGCAAGGGGTACTCTTAAGAGCTCGACACCTTTTAGAAACAAAAAATTATAATAGAGAGTTTGCCTAAAAATAATAATAAAAAATGATGAAATTTATCTGGTGACAAATATTGTTTTCTTAAACTAAATACATTTAATCGTACCTTAAAACCAACATATATCCCATGTCATCTGGTTCAAGTGTCCAAGAACAACTTTAGGACTGGTTCCCATGTTGGCCGCCAGATGCAATACAGTGTTCCCATCATTATCAACATCCGACAACTTCCCATCCTTGTGATCAACATTTTTCTTCAAGTAGTCATATAGAACTCTTTCTTTCTACTCCACAGCTATGTGTAGTATGTTCTTTCCATTCTTGTCAAAGCTATATGTAGCATCTGGGAATATTTCTAAAATCTCCTTAACCAACTCAATGATGCCATTCTCCGTTGCGTGAACAATTGGGTTCTTTAACTTTGTCTTCTTGTTTGAGTTTTTTAAAGTGGAATCTAAGCATTTACCTTTTGAGTAATGACTCTAATCACTCTCTTCATTTACCAACTTTTTTGCCAGTGCGAGTGTAAATTCATGTTAATGCTTTGCATCATTAATTTCTCAAAGCCAAGCACCAACTTGGAGAAAGAAGAGAAGGAATAATGAGGAGATAAACAAGACCCTATCTATAATCATAGTAACAAGTTTATAAGAGATCAATTATTATTAAAATACTAATAGACTTTCTAACTCAAAAAAGAAATTTGGTGTTTTTGAGCAAATGTCAAAATAAATCCAAGAGCCACATAAAATGGGGGTAAGAGTAAAGAGCATATAATAATTTTATCATAATTAAAGTGTAAGAGCAACCAACCTCTGAGATCCTTCTGATTCTAAACCCTGTGGTAAGAAATAACTAATTAGGTGAAAGAAAAACAAAGGTGAACATAGAAAAATAAACTAGGGATTGAAAAAACAAATTCCTCTTGAAAATGCAACATATATGTAATCATATATATATGACTTGTAAAGCCACATTTATTGATTGTTGTATGTATCGCCAATGAATTTCATTTTTTTTTACTTCTTGTTTACGTGGGATCAACACGATAAATGTCATATTCAACGTGGGAGATAAAAAAACTGGGCATAAAATGATTTTTTTTTTCTTCCCGTAGTGGAAAACAAACAAAACAAAAATTGAACCTGGGATTAATTTGGTTGCCAAATGCCCTAAGTTGGAGATATTATGTCCATTTTGATGTTGATTTTCCTCATCCCCAGCATGTTTCCACCCATAAACCATCGATGGAATACCTGCTTAATAATATACAAATACACCATCTAAAATTTCCTTTGATGTACTCTCTGAGCTAGGAAAGCATGGATATGTAACACGACATGATACAGATATGGACATAACACGACACGGAAATATTGATACGTAATTTTAAAAAAATGTAGGACAAGACATGTGGAAAACAAATGTAAAATATATAATTTTATATATTTAAACTATGTTATAGAAATAATTATTATATATCATATATATATGAATATTTAAATCAAAAAAAGAATTTTAAAGTCTAAAGAAGGGTGAGAGACCGAATTTTTCGAAAAACCAGCTTTCCTAGCTCCCTTTTGCATCTGTCTTGGTTCATTTTTGGCGGAGACCTTATTTTCATCGTTAGGAAAGTTGTAGGAGGGTGGGAGACCAGCAATTTTTCTGAAAAACCAGCTTTCTCCTTTTTCTCTCTCCGAAAGCTGGTTTTTCTGACAGAAAGCTGGTTTTTCTTACTTTTGGGCCACAATTTCTGATTTTTCATACCACCATTATGATCTACACACCTGGGAGGCCACCAATATGGGTAGGCTGACCAGTAATGCTTCCTGACCCTTTTGAACCCCTCTAAAAAGCTGGTTTTTCTCTCTCCTGAACCACATTTTCTGGTTTTTGACCATACAGCTGTTTTCTGCTCACCTGGGAGGCCACCTTTCTGGGGTGGCCGACCAGCAATTGTTCTTGCCCCTTTTCACCCTTGGTCGGCCGACCAGGGAAGGTGGCCAGCTGGCCATCTTGGCCTTTTGAACCTGGCCGGCCATGTTTGCCCTCTTGAGTGCATTCCAGTTGTGCCAGCTGTTTTGCACCTGTCCCTCTGTCTGAGGGTCTGCCCTGGTTTTTGGTCCATTTAAGGTGGTTTTCACCCCTTTTCTTGGTTTCAAGGAGAGTTTGGCCCTTTTGGTCAAGCTTCTTGGGGAAGCTTGACCCTTTTGGTTTAGCTTCCTCAAGAAGCTTGACCCCTTTGGTCAAGCTTCTCTTAGAAGGCTTGAACTTTTCTCTTGGCTTCTCCAAGAAGCCTCACTTCTTCTCCTCTATATAACCAACCCTCCACCTCATTTTGCAAGGGTTAGAAAAAAAAATACTAGCTAAGATATACATTAACCCCAATATCTATACTTCAAACCTCCAAACACCCATTTTCTTGGCCATTTTACCCTACACCCCATACCCTACCACCTCCATCATCCATTCCAGCCCCTTGGAGGTCATTTGCAGAGGTTGAAAGCTTACCAACTTGGTCCAAAAGCTGCTGGAGTTCAGCTCTACGAGGGTAAGCTTCTATTTTCCCCATTTTTGCATAATTTTGCTCTATATCTTAGTTCATTTTTCTTGCATTTTTGGGCTCTAAGATAAACTAAAAAAGATCTTATTTTAAGCTCCTCTTCAACTTTGTTTAAGAAAACTTTGCTGTTTAAAGTCATCTACTCCCCCTTTGTGCTTTATCTCTCTTTTAGGGCTTATTTTGCATGGTATATTACCCTTATTTGTGAGCATTTATTGGCTTCGACCTAAACTATAAGGTGTCTTATTTTGAGCCCCTCTTAAACTTTGTTGAAGGGCTCTTTGCTTTTTGAGGCCATCTACTTCTCCTTACCCTCTATCTCTCCTTTAGGGCTATTTTTGCATCATATTTTAGCCTTACTTGTGAACATTTTAGATATTGTCTATATACTGAAAAAAGGTCTTGTTTTGACATCCTCTTCAAGTTTAGTTAAGGTCCCATTTCTGTTTGGGGTCATCTTCCCCCTATGCATGCTTCATCTCTTCATGATTAGGGCTATGCATTAGAGCTCTTGCATTGGCCATGGCTTGGCCTCTTAGCCACTGAAATCTAGTGGATTTTCAGTGGCTTAGGTGTATTCTTGAAGGCCAAAATCAGAGGGGGGTGACCCCCTCTCTCCTTGTCTTGTTTGGTGATCCTTTTGGCCTTCCGAAGGGACCTTATTTTTCATGCTTTGAAGTCACTTTCCCGGCCTTATTCTGAGGGTTTAGAGGTCTTCCTTGGCTCTGTCCAAGGCCCTTTCGGCTATATTTTATGTCTATGATGCATGTGTAGAGAAATCCCATTCAAGACCTTTCAAAGAGGCCTTTCTTTGCATGTTTCTGAAACTGATTCTAGGGCCTGTTTGGTGGGTTTTAGGCCTGTCATAACCTATTTCCAAAGTTGGTTTGGTCTTGCTAAGTGTCTATCTTGTATGTGCTTAATAACCCCTTGTATGGCCCTCTAAAGGAGCCCATCATTTTGGCATGCATTGGCTGCATTTCAGTGATTATTTGGGCATATTTTGGCATGTTTTATTCATTGATTTTTTCTGGTTTGATGAGTTCTCACACGCTTCATATACATGCCATGTAAACCATGTTTGCTAGTCAAAGTTGCATGCTATTTTAGTCCATCATGCTAGCATCTTTTGGTCATGCTTTGAACTAGAAATGTTCATGTTTTGGGACTGCCTTGGCTCTATCTTTCTGCTTCATAGTCAAATAAGGCATGCTTTGTATAGCTATAAGTCAATACATGTGCCCAGTTTTGAGTTTCGGGGCTCATCTCATGCATCGGGTGCCATGTTTCCATGTTTCGGGACCTTTTAGCATCATGTTTCAGTGATGGAATTTAATGTTTGAATGCCATGCTTCATTCTTGCCATGCCTTGTTAGAGTTGCATGCTGTGCCTTAGGTTCGGTCCTTGGTTTGCGTGCATGTGTGCACACATTTCGGTGGTCTCATTTTCATCTTATGGCCATTGATGTGGGTGTGACTGAGGTCCACTCATATTGGTGTAAGTCCATATTGCATTGTGTATGCCATTTCATAGCATTGTGTACGCTAGGTTGCATGTTAGGATTGCATTCATGCATGTCATGCATATTGCATTGTGTTTGGGATAGGAGTTAGCCCGAGCACGGGAAACGAGGGAGGTTTTGTACTCCGAGTGACGGAACGTGTCTCAATTCCCGGTCGCCGACACTCCGGATTTTTCATGATGGAGTCTAGGCCTTGTTATGTTTTCATGTGCATTCATTTCATATTAAGGGCTGGTTTGAGGTAAACTAATTCAGCCAAAAAGCCAAAAAGTTACTCCAAAATCTAAAAAGATATCACTATTCACCAAAAAAAATAAAATAAAATAATAATTTTTTTCTACCCAAAGTACAGACGGAAGTGACCAACAGCCGGCTGCTGTGCAGCGGCAGTGCAAGCATACGAAATGATTGGGAATGATTGGGTGTGCTTGGCACACACACCGTTGTTTGGCTTGTGGGGGCTATCATGGGTCCCGTTTTGATAATCTGAACCGTTAAATGTGTAGAACTCGTCGAGTACTATATGTCTGCAAAAAATCACATTGATCGGATATCGATAACTATATGATTAGATCAGTTACGTACGACAAATGGATGGTGTTATAATTAATTATTGAAAAAATAAATATATCTGATCAGATAGCTATCGATATCCGATTAACGTGATTTTTTATAGGTACATAGTGTTCGACGAGTTATACACATTGAACGGTTCAGATTATTAAAATGGGACCCGTAATGACCTCCACGAACCAAACAAAACCGTGCAGTGCTTTGTAAAAAAAATAGCCAATAATTTCCAACTCCTCCTCACAAATTTGCCGATTTGTCTTCTTTGGGACCCACCTGTCACTATTCATCTCTTACACACTCTTTTTATACAATTTTTTAATACACATTTTTTCATAAAAATCCAAAAAGTTAACCCAAACCTTCATTTTTTTTTTTTTTGTCTTTTTTAGTCCAAAAAGACAAAAAGTGCACTTTTTTAGGACACCCCAAACAAGCCCTAAGTCGTGCAATTCAACTCCTCGGCCATCATGCATTGAGATGCATGATTGATGGCACGAGGATCGAGGCAAGCATACATATGTGAAAATACATTGCCATGCCCTTTTCTTGCTCTCTGTTGTAGCAAATCAAAAATCGACAGTCTGTTGGAGCTTTGTGCAATATTCTGGGCTTAATTGTAAACAGAGGCTAATTCGGACATCGCAATGGATTTCTGCGCAAGGCAACTCAAGCACGCATCATTCATTATTCGGAACAGAGCTGAGGCGGTCCATAGATTTACGTGCCAGTTTACTGCTTTCCTAGTTAAATTTGTTAATTAATTAGGGTTTTGTATTTATTCGGACTGTACTATTTATTCGGACTGTATATTATTCAGACCCTCCGAGCAAGGGCAATGTTTTAATAAGTGTGCGTGCGTGTGATGTATGTCTTCCAACCCCACGTCTTACTCCCTTTTATTTACCAACTTATGATTGTTAGATTAGGGCATGTTTCAATTGGCATACAGTATGATAGCATGTTTGCATTCATTCATCTATTTTGCATGCACTGGGCTCGACGTATCATACTCACTTCATTGTATTTCAATTCCGAGTTGAATACATGTTAGCTGTAGCATTCCATATGCCATGTTTAGAATAGCCGAGCCTATCTTAGTTGCATTTTGTATGTGTTGCATTAGGCATTTCTGTATAGTTAGGATCATGCATGGATTTCTAACATAGCTTCTTTTTTGGCTTGGAGTACTCGGTAAGTTTTATGCTTTAGCATCCTTGCATGCATGTGAGTGACTGCCATGATAGCATGCTTACCATGAGGCTATGTGCCTCTGTGATATAATTGCCTGAATGCCTGTGGGTGAAGGTTGGGTTATTTGGATTGGAACAATTCATTCACTGTGAGTTTTAAGCCCACTAGATAGTGGCAAAACCATGTTTTCTAAGCCCACCCGAGGTTGGTAAAATCCGCATTTTAAGCCTACTTGCGAGTAGGAAACCACTTTCAAAAATAAATATGAAATGTTTCGTTCCAATTCAGACAATCTAGTCTATACTTGTATGCTGTACGCATCACATAATAAATCTAGGCTAATAACCGGAATAAGAACACATAACGTTTTCAAAACAAGATATCATGGTTAGTAGAGGCCGATCTTTGATCGGGCGAGCGGGGGTGCTCACGAAGTGACCTTCCCCAATCGTACCCAAGTTCCTGAGCCGAGGCAACTTTGGTGATGACGGACACGTGGCCTTAGGCAATGAGTCAGGGTTTCCTAAATTTCTCCAAAATAAAATATTTATGTGGCGACTCTGTATCTGGCAAAGCAGTCCATGTTTGACACTTCTTTCAAAAAAATCTGTTTTTAAAACCGATTTGCTGGATTTGGACTCTTTGATGATTCATCGTTCTTGCATTGCACTCTATGAGGTTAGATACAGGACCGTGACTTTGAGTCCTGAACTGTAGTGAGCCTAAATAAACAGAACGGGATTTCCCTCCCAGGACGTTCGGGGACGTCTACACATGGCATACAAACAAACAAGTTCCAGCTCTAAAACAATATGCTCAATGGTCCCGAATCATGGAAACATGTCACCCAATGCATGAAATGGGCCCCGAAAATCAAAATTAGGCAAATGCATTGAACCACAAGTATGCAAGGCAAGCATTATTTGATCATGAAGCATGAAAATAGAGCCATGGCAGTCCTAAACATGTACCAAATCAGTTTCAAGCATGGCCAAAAAGTGCTAACATGAAGGGCTAAAACAACATGCGACATAGGCTAGTAAGCATGGTTTACATGGCATGTATATGAAGCACAAGAGAGGTCACCAAACCAACCACAAATAGGAAAATGGTATGCTAAAATATGCCCAAATAACTACTGAAATGTATCCAATGCATGCAAAAATGATGGGCTCCTTTGGAGGGCCATGAGGTGGATTACTCAACACATACAAGATAGACATGTAAAATGGCAAAACCAACTCTGGAAATCAGTTATGAAAGCCCTAAAACTCACCAAAAAGGCCCTGAAATGGGTCAATGAAACATGCAATGAAAGGTCCCCTTGAAAGGCCTTGAGGAGGATTGCTCCACACATGCATGAGGGATGCAAAATATGGCCAAAAGGGCTCTGGAAAGAGCTAAGGCAGACCTCAAAACTCACATAATAGGGCCTGAAACAAGACTTCAAAGCATGCAAGATGGAGCCCCTTTGGAAGGCCAAAAGGGTTAATCAAACAAGACAAGGAGAGAGGGGGTCACCCCCCTCTGATTTTGGCTCTCAAAACAGTGTGTTAGCCACTGAAAATCCATTGGATTTCAGTGGCTAGAAGGCCAAACAAAGCATGCAACAAAGGCCTAGATGCAAGGCTTCAAACAAGAGGCAAACAAGCATACAAGGAAGTAAACGACCTCAAACAGAAAAATTCCCTTAATCAAACATCAAGAGGGGCTCAAAATAAGACTCTTTTCAGTTTATGACAAATCTCGAAAATGCTCACAAGTAGGGCTAAGATATGAAGCAAAATAAGCCTACAAAGAGGGATAGAGCATACAAGGAGGTGTATGACCTCAAACAGAAAAGTATCCTTAATCAAACTTCAAGAGGAGCTCAAAATAAGACACTTTTCAGTTTATAACAAAACCCAAAAATGCTTGCAAATAGGGCTAAGTTATGAAGCAAAATAATGCAAAAAAGGGGGAAATGAGGACTTACCCTTGTAACACAGTAATGCAGCAAGTTCTGGACCAAGAAGGTGAGTCTTCAACCTCTAAAAAATAGTTCCAAGATGATTGAATGGATGGTGGAGGTGGTAGGCTATGAGGTGTGGTGTAATGGCCAAGAACAATGGGGTATTTGAGCTTGGATGAGAGAGATATGGAGGGTGAAGTGTATATGCCTTGGCTGGTTTTTCTAACCCTTGCAAATGGAGGGGGAGTGTTGGCTTTATAGAGGAGAAGAGCCAAGACTTCTTGGAGAAGCCTTAAGAGAGGGTCAAAGCTTCTTAAAGAAGCTTAACCAAAAGGGTCAAGCTTCTTGAGGAAGCTAGACCAAAACGGTCAAGCTTCCTCTAAGAAGCTAAGCAAAAGGGTCAAAACCAACTTAAAAAGACCAACAAAAGGCTCAAAATCTCGGAGGAAGGGTCAAGTGCTTCACAGCTGGCACAATTGTGTTGCACTTGAGAAGGCCAAAAAGCAGAAAGCTGGCCAACCAGCTTAGGTGGTTGGCCGGCCACTCCCCCTAGTCAGCTGACCAGGCGTCAAAAGGTTCAAGCAAGAAAGCTAGTCGGCCTACCCAGAAAGGTGGCCTCCCAGGTAAATGCAACACAGCTGTATGGTGGGAAACCATAAAATATGACCCAGGAGAGAGGAAAACTAGCTTTCTAGCAAGGTTTGAAAGGGTCAAGAAGAAATACTGGTTGGCCAACCCATATTGGTGGCCTCCCAGATAAGCACAACACAGTGGTGGTATGAAAAACCAGAAATTATGGCCCAAAAGTGAGAAAAACTAGCTTTTTGTCAAGAAAATCGACTGGAGGAGAGAGAAAATGGTTTTCAAAAGAATTGCTGGTTTCTCACCATTCTACCACCTTCCTAGCAATGAAAATAGGGTCCATACCAAAAATGAACCCTAACAGATGCGAAATGAGGGTTCGGGGGCCAAAACGCGCGGCCCAGGGCCCCGAAAATAGGCTGTTAAGCACCTGAGGTGGCGTACAACCACGAAGGTGGTCTCCCAGGCCACAGTGTCCCTCTAAGGAGAGGAAACAAGGTGTGTGCCAAAAATTGGATCAAACGGAGGTAGTTAAGCGGTCCCGAACCGAGGCACACGGCCGACGGCTCTGAAAACCGAAAACTGGCCTCGAAACGGGAAAAGTGGCCGACGACCATGAAACGTAGCCTACGGCCACTGAGAGATGGTCTACGAGACCTCTCCCTCCCTTCGGAAAGAGAAAATAGAGAAAACAGGGCCTGGTTCGCAAACCGAGGCAAAGCACAAAAGAGCCCCGAAGTCCGGAGGCAAGGTTTGCAGCCGAGACTCTGAAACCCCAGAACGAGCACAATATGCACTATCACCGAGCGCTCAATTGGTGACGTTTGCATCTTAAGGTCGGTCAAAAATGGGGTGTCTACAGTGAGCTTGTGGGTTATTTAGTTTATTTGATTGTCACTCGCCTTAATCTTGCTTATGTTGTGCATGTGGTTAGTCAGTTCATTTCTGCTCCTCGTTTTACACATTGGGCTGCTTTGGTTCAGATTCTTCATTGTCTCCGGCATACTATCTTTCAAGATTTACTGTTGTCTTCCACTTCCTCTTTGGACTTGGTAGCTTATGTTGATTCTGATTGGGCTGGTGATGTCACTGATCGTAAGTCCACTTCTGGCTTCTGTATGTTTCTTTGTGATGCCTTGATTTCTTGGAAAAGCAAAAAACAGACTATTGTTGCGCGTTCCACTGCCGAGACTGAGTACCATGCTATGGCTCATGCCACTGTTGAGATTGTTTGGCTTCGTTGTCTCTTGACTGATTTAGGTGTCTCTTAGTCTTCTCTGACCTAACTTTACTATGATAACCGCAGTGCTATTTAGATTGCCCATAACACCGTCTTTCACAAACGAACGAAGCATATTGAGATTGATTGTCATTTTGTCCGTCAACATCTGTAGTCTGGCTCCATCTCACTTCCTTTCGTCTTTTCAGCATTGTAACTTGCTGATTTCTTTATGAAGACTCACACAACTGCTCGATTTCAGTTTCTTCTTGGCAAACTCTTAGTATTTTCTGCTAAAACACCTTGAGTTTGAGCGGGGGTGTGAGAATATTACTTATGGTATTATGTAATTATGGTATTATGATTCAATTATATAGGTTGCAAATTATGAATATGCGATTGATTGTATAGGGTTATTTCCTATTATAGATTAGGTTTAGGATTACTATTAGTATTGGTTGTAATCTTTGTTTTATACTATTTGAATATACATAAAAGCTTTCTGGAATCTTACAAGTTCCATTTCCAAAAATGGCAATCTCATCAACCAATAGCTTTACAACTCCTCCTTCCATCATCAGCCGCTCCCGAGCTTTCAAGCTTGCTGCATCGGATTGCAATTCATCAGAGTCGTACACACTCCTCTGCATTTTTCTTAGACAGGAAGGCGTGCAATTGATAGATGCGCGAGGCAACACTCTCCTCCATTTTCTCACCATGTACGACAATTTGTTCGCCTTCTAGATGCTTCTTGGGGGTGGTATACTAACGAATGAAGACCTCGCAATAGGTAAATGTTGAATTGTTATTAACTCACCTAAAAATTTGAGTTTAATTTTTTTCGATAAGTTTTCTCACATGTAGCAAAACTCTCTTTTATTAGTGATTCAAATATGTTTTCTCACATGTGGCAAAACTCTCTTTTATTAGTGATTCAAATATGGACAAAAATCTCGCCACCAATATTACTTTGACCATCTACTCCGCTTATTTTCTTTTAAATTTTAGTATACATCTATTAAAAAATACAAAATAAAAAAATAAAAATCAGATTAATCTATTAACTGTAACCATATAATTGTGTTGTCTTTATAAGGATGACAAAAATTATATCCTATTATTTTTAGATCCATTTGGAAATTTTTTTAATAGAAATTCTACACAATGAGTAGAATTGATCATCGAATGGCCTGTTTTGTGTACTTCTAGCAAGTTGAAAAGTAGATAATCAGAAACGACAAACTGAAATACCTCTCCTCCAACTTTTAAATAATCATTTTTTTTCCAATTCTTCAACTTATTTAAACTAATTTTCAAAATTTAAAAATAAATAAATAAAACTCCATAAACTGTACCAAATAATTTTATTGGGTGCCCCACAGACGAAACTCAACAGTCCAATCCACTTATTGGAGAAAATCTAAGTTGTTTAATTGTTGAGTAGATAATGAGGTTTAAATTTCTAATTATAAAATTTATTATCTATTCTAATATCATATTAACTAGTAACTCATCGAAAAATCCTAACTACTTGAGCGAAGGATAACTTTATTATTTATTTTCACTTCGCTAGGAAATAAAAAAGGCGACATGGCTCTGCATGAGGCTGTGAGGTTCGGTCAGAAAAAAAGTTGTGGAGGTGCTGTTGAAGTATGAGAGAGATTTGGTTATGGTGAGCAGTAATTCAGAAGAGACTCCTCTATTCACTGCGGCTTCGTGTGGAAAGAAGGATGTTTCCGATCTTCTCATCAAAGATGGAAGAATTCACAGTGATCATAGTGTGATGGCAAGCATTGATGGTTCTACTGTTCTTCATGCTGCTTTCGTGGGAGAATATTTTGGTGAGTTCGCTTTTTTTTTTTTTTTTTTTTTCAATGAATTCAAAATATTTTTCAATTGGAGCTTCCCCACTACAACAAAATTGAATTTTTACAGCTTGCAATGCATGTCGTAAAAACTCTTTCACAGCATGCACACAAATGTCATTATATGATTTGTCGTGAAAAGTTGAGTGTCATTTACAGCATGTTGGTAAAGTTATAAAATGTAACAAATTAAACATTATTGGCATACTTTGTATGTTATATATAATTTTTTACGACATTTTTGTCATGCCATAATTCATCATACTTTCCATGACTTAATTTTGCATGGCGTAAAAAGTTATTTTTAATATATTTATGACTTACTATGCATGCCGTATATAATCTTTTACGACATTTTCTTGCATGTCATAAATCATTACACTTTTCACGACATAATTTTATATGCCGTAAAAAGTTATTTTTAGTATATTTCTGACATACTTTGTATGCCGTATATAATCTTTTACAGCATTTTCTTACATGTCATAAATTATTACACTTTTTACGACATAATTTTGTATACCGTAAAAGGTTATTTTTAATATGTATATATATATGTATAGAGAGAGAGAGAGAGAGAGAGAGAAGAAAAGGAAATTCAAAGTTCAATATATGAACGCATGATATCACTAAAATGCCTACTTTAGTACTTGAAAAGCAAATTACAAGATCAGATAGCAAATTATATGTACAAATGAAAGCAAAAAGATTATACACAACACAAGTCAGTCAAGTCTAATTCATTATCAGGAGCAGTAGAGAGAGAGAGAGAGCTAAAGAATCAATTAACTTGGCCAATACAGAAAGGCCCTACCCTAATATCAATTATAGTGATTCGAAGAGCAAATGTTGTAGCAGCAGCAACAGGTGCAAGCACACATTCCAGAACAGTAGAAAAGCATCCAACTTCCTGCAAAGCCAGGGCAAACTCAACAATCTGCAAAAAAATAAATCCATCTTAAGATAAAATCTCTTCTTCAAAGCTTGCAAACTTATGAATTTTTTTCGAAGCTTGCCGTCGATTTTCTTACACTCAATTGCCGTCGATTATCTTGCTTGACCATCTCCATTGGTGCTGTCTCCAGCTCCTCGGCTCTGGAAAAGAACAAGAATCACTCTTATGGATCTATCTCAAAAAAATTAACAGAATTTAGAGGGTTTTCCAATCGTACCCAAGTTCCCGAGCCGAGGCAACTTTGGTGATGACGGACACGTGGCCTTAGGCACGAGTCAGGGTTTCCTAAATTCCTCCAAAATAAAATATTTAGGTGGCGACTCTGTATCTGGCAAAGCAGTTCATGTTTGGCACTTCTTTCTAAAAATCGATTTTTCAAAACGATTTGCCGGATTTGGACTCTTTGGTGATTTATCGGTCTTGCATTGCACTTTGCAAGATTAGATTCAGAACCGTGACATTTGAGTCTGAATTGTAGTAAGGCCAATGAACAAAACAGGATTTTCCTGGGGCGTTAAGGCGTCTCTGATCCCCTTTCAAAATATCTTGCTTTCTTGTAGTCGGTTTAACCACATGTGGTGCAAATCGCCAATTCGGAACTTGGCCTCATACTCTCGCTACTATCATGTCGTTTCGCTTAAGTTCCATGAACTCCAACACCTTTCTGTCATGAACACATTGTGGAAAGTATTTGTCATAGAAAATTTCCAAGAACTGTGCCCAATCAATATCCTTATTGTTTTCATGCATTACCATCCACCACCTTCTTACCTCATCTTCAAGAGTAGCAGTGGTTAGCAATACTTTCTGTGTTTCTAGGCAAGGAAACACTTCAAATAACTTTTCTATTCCAAGGACCCGTGCTTCTGCCCTTAACGGATCCAATTCCTTATAAAACTGTGGCGGTTTCATTTTCTTAAACTCTTTGGTGAGACCGATTATTCGGTCATCATTCTGAATGTCTTGGACAGGTGGTACTGGAGGAGGAAGCGGAGGATGTGGTTGTTGCCACTGTTGTTGTTGCCTCAATGTTTCTGCCATCTCTTGAATCAGTCTTTCCATTCTATCCACTCTGGCAGTAGAGGATTCTTCTATTTCATCACTTCTTGTTCTCACTATCTGATTAGATTTGCATTATTCCTTATACAAAAAAAATTCACAAGTATGCATATACTAAGGAGCACATATATTGAAATAGTTCCCAATGCAAGTAAATCACAAACTTATAGCGCATAATCATTAACTTTGATACATTTAGGCATATTTGCTTTCAATTTCATACTTATTGCATGGATGCATCCTAGATCTTTTCCAGATGCTTATTGCTCATTTGGACAAGTGTATGAGTTATTAACTTGTGCTCTGACACCACTCTGTCATGACCCGAACCTGCCCCTATGGATTAAGGTCATAACAGGCCAGTAATCAAGAGATTACCTACGACCTCGAACCTGATTAAACATATTTCATCAGAGTAAAGGGGCCAAAATGGAAGCGAACTTAAAATTTTTGTCCATAGAGTTGTGCTTAGATGGCACATCAAACATTTTACATATGCTCATTAATAACTCACACCAAGTAAATAACATATGATTTTACACCTACAAGATTATTCAAGTTATAGTCAGCCAAACCCAAAAGCTTATGTACATGGTGGTGCGACATGTTCACCAAAATAACAAAAGAGTAAACTAAAAGAAACAAAACAGTGTCTCGTGCGTGAGACATTCAGGCTGACTCCACGAAGCTTGACTTTCCTCACATACTTCACCGAGGCTGGGTTTGGACATCTCTTGGCTCACCTACATACACATGAATGAGAGTGAGCGAAAGCTCAGTGAATAATATCAAATGAAGAAGATACATGAATGAAACTTGAAACAGATATATCAGACGGCCTTGGGCCCATTCATAGTTCTATCTGGTACATTAAACAGCTATAAATCCAAACGTATCAAACGGCCTTTGGCTCAATTTGTCTTTAACAGATGGCCTCGGGCCCAATTCATTCACATCAAACGGCCTTTGGCCCAATCATTCATGTTATACGGCCTTTGGCCCAATCATTCATGTCTAACGGCCTTTGGCCCAATCATTCATGTCTAACGGCCTTTGGCCCAATCATTCATATCCAACGGCCTTTGGCCCAATCATTCATATCCAACGGTCTTTGCGCCAATCAATTATGACAAATGGCCTTTGGCCCAATCGTATGGTATGGCGAATATTTGTCCACAATTCAAATTAACAAACTTAAGAAACTCAAATAGGAATAAGCAATTGGACAAATAGCATACATCAAAATATCTTTACTAAGATATTACTCACAGTGTTCTGCCAGTGGATTCGTCCATAATTCATAACATATATTGGCTCACAAACAATTCAATCCATTCTTTAATCTATTTATTTCTCTTAGGCTTCTTTCTTTACCTTTTAAGTTATTTACAAAGCTCAATGTATGTCTAAGAGTGCTTAGAAATGAAAAAGAACGGAAAACAAGTCACAAAACTATTTTTCAGAATTTCTGAAACAGAGCTCTCCACTCGAGCGCAGCTTTCGCCACTTGAGCGGACACCTTTGGTCTGCAAAAGTACTGGTTGCCTCATTTTCACCCTCGAGCGTGACTTCGTATGCTCGAGTTGAGAGTCAAAACATGTGCTCGGACGCTCGAGCGTAACTCTTCCCGCTCGAGCGGACATCAATGTTTGCAAAAGTTCTGGAAGCTAATATTTCTCGCTCGAGTGGTGCTTTCCCTACTCAAGTGGACCCGATGAATTCTGAAATTTCCAGAATTGTTCTTGAAGCTCAAACTTGATGTTCAATGGCCCAAAACTCATGATTTTGGTTCAAATACATGGGAACACACTATACAATATGAGACCAATTGTTCAAAATCATGGTCCCTTTCCAAAATCATTTTGAATTCTCTTCACAAATTTCAAAAACCCATGCATTCAATCTGATACAAACTCCATATCTTCATTAATCATGCATGCATGTTACTTCTTAACTCCAATTCTATCTCAAATGATGCAAATGATACTTATAATCATGAAACTCATGAAATTCATGCATGCATGTGAAATTTGGTACTCAATTCATCATGTTCATCATGCCTCATGCTAAATTCAATTTAATTCATGTTCTTGATTACCATTTAATTTTGAATTCACAAAATTACAAACTCAAACTCATGAATTTACTCAGCTAGGAGCTCAAATTCTTCAAACTATAGCTAATCCTTGAGTTAATCCACTTAATTCTCCAATTTCATCGCAAAATCTTCAATGGTAGCGCCTTTCTCTCTCTAAATTCGGCCCACTCTCTCTCTAGAGTGCTATTTCAAATTTTGAGCCCGAAGCAAGATGAATATGAGTGTAATTAGGTCCTTATATACACACTTTACTAATCAACTTAATTAAGGCCAATTAACAAAGCTTAAATTAATCAATTCGATCTAATTATTTTGGTCCGAATCAATTTCTAATTAAATTTCACAGGCTTTGGAAATTACGTTAATCACAATGGCGTAGTCAATTTTAGTTTCTAATGCCTCTACGGCCTTCAGTTTAAATTCTAACGCAGGAATTCAAATAGATTTTCCTACGATAAACAGATAGAAATTAAAAAACACATATAATCATATAATTATCACTCAAAATCATATCAAGCATTTAATCACGATCATAAATTAAGATCAATTAGTATAACACGGGACAGGGTTATCACAATATGTATGTCATTATTGATAAAGCATTAATAGCTTGCAAATAAAAAATTGCTGTAGTATACACTAACTCTGACATGCATTTAATGCGAGTTATGCTAGGTACCCCAAATAAATTACCAAATCTCTCACATGGGTGTGAGACCCACACACATGTGTTTTGTGTGGATCCCACACCCATGTGAGAGGTTTGGTAAAAAAATTGGTAATTTATTTGGGGTCTATAGCATTTTCCTTTAATGCATGTCGTAAACAGAAAGCGTAAATGGTTAATTTTGTATCTAGTTTATTGGGGAAAAAAATAAAAGTTTGTCATATCTACTAGAAATTTATAAATATTTAAGCATGTCTAGAATTTGTTTTTTTATTATAACTAAAATATAATTTCTCTAGAGAATGAGACGGTTTGGGGCCAGCAATTATGGATCTAGAATGAGAGGGAACGTGGCGTAAGTTTTTAAATATTTTTTTTTTACTTTTTAAATTCAAATAATTTACATATACTTAGAAGGACAAATATTTTTTAATTTTCTAGAAAATCACTAAATTCAAAAAAATATATAATTTAATATTTTACGGCATGAAATGTATGTTGTCTTAAGTGCAAATATTTTATAACATATTTTTGTATGTCGTGAAAATATACATTTTTTACGGCATACTTTTGCATGCCATAAAAAAATTAGATTGCATTTTTTTTTTGGTTCAAGTTTTCACGACATTTATTAGCATGTTGTGTAACGTTATAATATTTTACAACATGAAATGTATGTCGTCTTAAGTACAAATATTTCACGACAAACTTTTGTAAGTCGTAAAAACATACATTTTTTGCGGCATAACGACTTACATGGCATGTATGTTGTTTTTGACAAAACATCAACGGCTTGCAAAAAAAAAATGTCGTAGAATGTACTAACTACGACATGCATATAATGCATGCCGTGATGCCGTAAATAGTTAGTTTTGTCGAAGTCTGGCTCCATTTCGCTTTATTGTGATAACCGTAGTGCTATTCAGATCGCCCATAATTCTGTCTTTCATGAACGGACGTAGCATATTGAGATTGATTGTCATTTTGTCTGTCAGCATCTGTAGTTTGGCTCCATCTTGCTTCTTTTTCTATTCAACATTGCAACTTGCTGATTTCTTTATGAAGACTCACACAACTGCTCAATTTCAGTTTTTTTTTTTTTGGCAAACTCTCAGTATTTTTTGCTAAAACACCTTGAGTTTGAGCGGGAGTGTGAGAATATTAATTATGGTATTATGTAATTATGGCATTATGTATCAATTAAGTAGGCTGCTAATTGTGAATATGCGATTGATTGTATAGGGTTATTTCCTATTATAGATTAGGTTTAGGATTGCTATTAATATTTGTTGTAATCTTTGTTTTATACAATTCGAATATACAGAAAAGCTTTCTGGAATCTTACAAGTTCCATCTCCAAAAATGGCAATCTCATCAACCAATAGCTTCACAGCTCCTCCTCCCATCAAGCTTTCAAGCTTGCTGCGTCGGATTGCAATTCATCAGAGTCATACACACTACTCTGCAATTTTCTCAGACAGGAAGGCATGCAATCGATAGATGTGTGAGGCAAGACTCTCCTCCATTTTCTCGCCATGTACGACAATTTATCCGCCTTCTAGATGCTTCTTGGGGGTGGTATACTAATGAATAAAGACCTCGCAATAGGTAAATGTTGAATCGTTATTAACTCACCTAAAAATTTAAGTTTAATTTTTTTCGATAAGTTTTCTCACATGTGGCAAAACTTTCTTTTGTTAGTGATTCAAATATGTTTTCTCTCATGTGGCAAAACTCTCTTTTATTAGTGATTCAAATATGGACAAAAATCTCGCCACTGGTATTACTTTGACCATCTACTCCGCTTCTTTTCTTTTAAATTTTAGTATGTAGTTCATCTATTAAAAAAATACAAAATAAAAAAATAAAAATCAGATTAATCTATTAACCATAACCATATAATTGTGTTGTCTGTATAAGGATGACAAAAATTATATCCTATTATTTTTAGATCAATTTGGAATTTTTTTAATAGAAATTCTACACAATGAGCAGAATTGATCATCAAATGGCCTGTTTTGTGTACTTCTAGCAAGTTGAAAAGAGGATAATTAGAAACGACAAACTGGAAATACCTCTCCTCCAACTTTTAAATAATCATTTTTTTTTAAAATTCTTCAACTTATTTAAACTAATTTTTTAAATTTTTTAAAAAAACTCCATAAACTGTACCAAATAATTTTATTGGGTGCCCCCACAGACGAAACTCAATGGTCCAATCCACTTATTGGCGAAAATCTAAGTTATTTAATTGTTGAGTAGATAATGAGGTTTAAATTTCTAATTATAAAATTTATTATCTGTTCTAATATCATATTAACTAGTAACTCATTGAAAAATCTTTACTTGAGCGAAGGATAACTTTATTATTTATTTTCACTTCATTAGGAAATAAAAAAGGCGACACGATGCTACATGGGGCTGTGAGGTTCGGTCAAAAAGAAGTTGTGGAGGTACTGTTGAAGTATGAGAGAGATTTGATTATGGTGAGCAACAATTCAGAAGAGACTCATCTATTCATTGCGGCTTCATGTGGAAAGAAGGATGTTTTCGATCTTCTGATCAAAGATGGAAGAATTCACAATGATCATAGTGTGATGGCAAGCATTGATGGTTCCATTGTTCTTCATGCTGCTATCATGGGAGAATATTTTGGTGAGCTCACTTAGGGCATAATGGACATAATATCTCCAACTTAGGGCATTTGGCAACAAAATTAATCCCATGTTCAATTTTTGTTTTGTTTGTTTTCTACTACGAAAAAAAAAAAATCACTCTATGCCTAGTTTTTTCATCTCCCACGTTGAATATGACATTTATTGTGTTGATCCACGTAAACAAGAAGTAAAAAAAAAAAAATGAAATTCATTGGCGATATATATAGTAATCAAGAAATGTGGCTTTACAAGTCATATATATATGATTACATATATGTTGCATTTTCAACAGGAGTTTGTTTTTTTAATTCCTAGTTTATTTTTCTATGTTCACCTTTGTTTTTCTTTCACCCAATTAGTTATTTCTTACCACAGGGTTCAAATTCAGAAGGATTCTTAGAGGTTGGTTGCTCTTACTCTTTAATTATGATAAAATTATTATATGCTCTTTACTCTTACCCCCATTTTATGTGGCTCCTAGATTTATTATGACATTTGCTCAAAAACACCAAATTTCTTATTTGAGTTAGAAAGTCTATTAGTATTTTAATAATAATTGATCCCTTATAAACTTGTTACTATGATTATAGATAGGGTCTTGTTTCTCTCATTATTCCTTCTCTTCTTTCTCCAAGTTTGTGCTTGGCTTAGAGAAATTGATGATGCAAAGCAAAAACATGAATTTGCACTCGCCTTGGCAAAAAAGCTGGTAAATGAAGAGAGTGATTGGAGTCATTACTCAGAAGGAAAATGCTTAGATTCCATTTCAAAAAACTCAGACAAGAAGACAAAGTTAAAGAACCCAATTGTTCACGCAACGGAGAATGGCATCATTGAGTTGATTAAGGAGATTTTAGAAATATTACCAGATGCTGCATATAGCTTTGACAAGAATGGAAAGAACATACTACACATAGCCGTTGAGCAGAAAGAGAGAGTTCTATATGACTACTTGAAGAAAAATGTTGATCACAAGGATGTGATGTTGTCGGATGTTGATAATGATGGGAACACTATATTGTATCTGGCGGCCAACATGGGAACCAGTCCTAAAGTTGTTCTTGGACACTTGAAGCAGATGACGTGGGATATATGTTGGTTTAAGGTATGATTAAATGTATTTAGTTTAGGAAAACAATATTTGTTACCAGATAAATTTCATCATTTTTTATTATTATTTTTAGGCAAACTCTCTATTATAATTTTTTGTTTCTAAAAGGTGTTGAGCTCTTAAGAGTACCCTTGCACATGCAGTCCCTCATTCAACACGAACTAGATAACTTTTTAATAATGCACACCCTATAGTACCCTAGCAAATCGACACCAATAATAAGGAACCAAATCCTTTGTCGTTTTTGTCTTGTCTCTCTGTCCCAAAGCCCCTCTACTATATAGGATTGGAGTCAAAGAGAGATAAATGGTATGGTAGAGAAAAAATTTAGGAGGGGATAGAAGAAAGTGAGAAGAGGTTCCTCAACCCAATACTAAGAATGGGAAAATCTTAGTTGTTATATGAGAACACTTCCTAGTAACTCGTTGTTCAATAGTTTAACTGTTGAAAAGTTTAGGGTCATCATAATTGGACATGTTACTGGAGAGAAGCCAACCCCTAGTAGTATAATGGAAAAATTACATCCTTGGGCCCTAATCAAAACTTCAAATTAATATATATTCAGTTTACAGCCAATGTATCCTAGCAAATCAATACCAATAACAAGGAACCATATCCTCTGTTCCACTTGTTAAAGATCCACACCACGTGAAGGTGGTTTTTTGGAAGTCAAGAATGGAGGCTACAGAAGTTTTTTTTTTTTTTTTGGTCAACTTAGGGTGGTTGTGTATTAAGCTTGCCATTTATGTTTATGGTTGATGGTGGCAAGCAAATGTTGAACTTTGGTGCTCCCGTTTGTGTATAAAATGCGAAGAGTTGTAAGCTTAGATCATCAGAAAGAGAAAGAAGGAAACACAGAGTGTAATCTGTGAGTGAGAGTTCTATAGTGAGAAAGTGAGGTGTGAGTATTGTAAACTCCCTCTGGGAAAAATTTTATAGTGGATATTTCTCCCGTGGACGTAAGCTATTGCCGAACCACACAAATTTCTTGTCTCTTTTTGGTGTGTGATTGATTTCTGGGTGTGTCTAATCCTAACAAGTGCTATTAGAGCCTCATTAGTCTATTTGCAAAAAAACAGCGTGTGTTTTTTAGAAACTACAGAAATCAAGTTGCTCGAAATTCAATTTTAAGACTACTTGGAGGAAGCTCTCGAAGAGAGGAGTCCAAAACTGCAAAGTATTACCCAAGACGAAGCTCCACGCGCTCTTATACGCTTCTTTTAGAAGGTGCGTGAATCCCAGTCTCAAACATGCGCTTCATGTGCTGATTACAGTACCGGCGCATCACCTTAGTCGCACTTACGCGCCCCACGTGCGGCGGAAGGAAGAAGGAAAGTGTTCTGCGCGTCACTACCACACGTCAACGACATGTTAGCACCACTTGTCTGCCACGCTAGTGCCACGTGTCTGCCACGCCATCATTACATCAGCGCCACGTGTCTACCACACTATCGACACGTGTCTGCCTCGTGTTTTCCACGTCAGTATTAAGTTAGCAGTCAACCCGTCTGGTTGACCCAACTCGACCCAGAAGTAGAGGGATTATCCAGTGCTACGCGGCTAAGGTACATCCATATATCTGAACCATCGAACTTATCTTGGCTAGATCTGAGCCATTTGAAGTCCGATTTTGGTGATCCAATAGTGGCTTCTAACTATTTCGAGTATTTCAGAGAGATCTGTATGGTCAAATTTTTGATTCAGAATTTCTGTAAAAAGTAAGAAGACGATGGAAGAATCTACTTCAACTTCAAGATCCATGATCAAGTTGAATCCTTCCAAATATGCAATCCGAAAGTCGCGGATGGAAGACATCCTATATTATAAAGATTTGTTTGACCTTATTGATCTAAAAGGGGTTAAACCGAAAGAAGTGAATGATGAAGATTGGATAAGGATGAACCAGAAGACTGTCGGTTGTATCGGATAATGGATAGACCATAGTGTGTTCCACCATGTCGCCCAAGAGACAGATGCATATGTCCTTAGGACAATGTTAGAAGGAATGTACCAGTCAAAGATTGCTCGAAACAAAGCCTTGGTGACGAGAAGGCTTGTAAATCTGAAGTTGAAGAATGTTGTGTCTGTTGCCGAGCGAATTCAAGAATCTGGTGAATCAACTTGTAGCTGTCAAGATGCTCTTGGATGATGAAATGCAAGCCGTACTACTGCTCAGTTCTTTACTAGATAGTTAGGAGACGTTGGTGGTTTCTCTTAGCAACTCTGTACCCGAGGGAAAGCTGACCATGGACATGGTCACAGACGCCATGAACAATAAAGAGATAATGAGGAAAGACATGGGAGGTAATCAGTCCCATGCTCTTGTCATTGAAGATAGAGGCAGAGACAGAGGTAGAGGAAGAGATATAGGAAGAAGTAAGAGTAGAGGCAAATGGAACAGCAGGGGTAAATCTAGAGATAGTAAAATTCAAGGTAACTCTAGCTTCACTTACTTTCACTTTGGCCATGAGGGTCACACAAAGAGGAATTGCCCAAACTGAAAAGATAAAGGCCAAAGTAGTAAGTCAAAGGGAGATGAGAACATGACAGCCACAATAACTGATGAAATACTTCTTACAGTTGGTGAAGAGGAATATTGCCTTCACGTGGCTAACCACAGCTATACGGAGTGGGTGATAGACACAGTTGCATCCTATCATGCCATTTCCCACCGAGAACTTTTTAGCTCGTACAACGCTGGAGAATTTGGCACTGCTCAAATGGGGAATTCTAGTTATTCGAAGATTGTGGGTATTGGAGACATTAGTATTTAGACTAATGTCGGATACAAGCTGGTTCTCAAAGATGTGAGGCATGTTCCAAATTTGCACTTCAATCTTATCTCAAGAAGCACCCTGGACCGACAGGGCTATACAAGTACATTCGCAAATGGCCGTTGGAAGCTAACAAGAGGAGTTTTGACAATCGCCAGAGGAGAGATGTATTCAACACTGTACAAGACTCAAACGAAGATCTATCTAGAAAGTCTTAATGCAGTAGAAGACAAGGAGTCACCAGACTTATGGCACAGAAGACTAGCTCACATGAGCGAGAAGGGATTGTATCTGTTGGCAAAGCAATCCATGATACCCTTATCCAATAGGAGTGCCCTAAAGCCATGTGATCATTGTCTTTATGGCAAGTAACATCGAGTATCATTTAGTTCAATGAGCAAGAGAAACATAGAATTGCTCGGTATGGTATACTAGGATGTTTGTGGCCCAATCGAAGTGGAGTCACTTGGCGGCCGCAAGTATTTTCTGACCTTCATTGATGATACATCAATGAAGTTGTGGGTGTATTTCCTGAAGACGAATGATGAGGTATTCCAGCATTTTCAAGAGGTCCATACAATGGTGGAAAGAGAGACTGGGAAGAAGTTGAAGTGTTTTCGCACAAACAATGGTGGCGAGTACACTTCCAATGCTTTTGAAGCATATTATGCTAGCAGAGGTATCCGACATGAGATAACAATTCCCGATACCCCATAACACAATGAACTGCACTATTGTTGAAAGAGTCAGATGTATGCTCAGAATGGCAAAGTTGCTAAAGTCATTTTGGGCTGAAGCCACCCGTACAACCTGTTATCTTATCAATAGGTCACCTTCAGTCCCGTTGAATTTTGCAATACCTGAGGAAGTCTAGTCCAGAAGAAAGGTATCATATTCTCACTTCAGAGTCTTCGGGTGTAAAGCGTTCGCACACATCTCCAAGGAAAACAGACAGAAGCTTGATGACAAGTCCACTCCATGTATATTTTTGGGCTATTCAGATGCAACATTTGGCTACAAGTTGTGGGACCTAGTGAACAAGAAGATGTTCAGGAGCAGAGATGTTGTGTTCCAGGAAGACCAGATAGTAGCAGATTTTGAGAAGTCTGCAAAGTCTAGAGATGCCATCACTCCAGACTTATTCCCATCTCCCGAGCCATCACAAAATGTTAGATATGATGATGTGCAACAAGAAGTGCCAGAGTTGCAGGATCCTATGCGAGAAATTGAGGATCAAGAGGAAAGAGATGAAGACCATGATGAAGAAGGTGTTGAGTAGGGGGAGCAACCCCCTCAACTAGAGGCAACTGGGCTTCAGTTGCGAAGATCTGGAAGAGCTGTCGTACCATCAACCAAATATCCTACTTCTCAGTATATTCTGATTACTGATGAGAGAGAACCTGAGAATTTTTCAGAAGCAAAGAGTCATACAAAGAAAGATTGCTGGATGCAAGCCAGGAAGGAGGAGATGAGTTCTTTGTAGAAGAACCACACTTATGAGCATGTTTCACTTCCAAAGGGCAGGAAGGCATTGAAAAATGGGTGTATAAGTTGAAGAAAGATGGCAACGGCAAAATAGTACAGCATAAAGCTCGCTTGGTGGTCAAAGGTTTTGGGCAGAAGAAGGGAATTGATTTTGATGAGATCTTCTCTCTAATTGTGAAGATGACTTCCATTCGAGTAGCTCTGGGATTAGTAGTTCGCTTAAATCTGGAGGTAGAACAGATGGATGTCAAGACTGCCTTTCTCTATGGTGATTTGGAGAAAGAGATCTATATGGAGCAACCAGAAGGATTTGAAGTTAAAGGGAAATAGAATCTAGTTTGCAAACTGAAGAAGAGTCTTTATGGCTTGAAGCAGGCACCGAGACAATAGTACAAGAAGTTTGATTCATGCATGGTTGATCACGAGTACACAAGAACGGTAGCAGACTAGTGTGTATATTTTCAAAGGTTTTCAGATGGAAACTTCATCATTCTATTGTTATATATTGATGATATGCTGATCATCGAACATGATACTACTATGATCAACAAGTTGAAAAAGGACTTGTCACAGTATTTTGACATGAAGAATTTAGGCCCAGTACAGTAGATTTTGGGCATGACGATTGTTCGTGATAGGAAAGCCAAGAAGATATGGCTGTCACTGGAGAAATATGTTGAACGGGTGATTGAAAGATTCAACATGAAAGATGCTAAGCCAGTCAACACACCACTAGCCAACCATTTCAAGGTAACAAAGCGTTCGTGTCCCACGACCAGCTCTGAAAGTAAAGAAATGGAGCCAATCCCCTATTCCTCTGCAGTAGGAAGTTTGATGTATGCAATGGTGTGTACCCGACCAGATATAGCTCACGCAGTTGGCGTTGTGAGTAGATTCCTCACCAATCCAAGAAAGGAGCATTGGGATGCAATTAAGTGGATTTAAGGGTACCTTAAAGGTACATCTAAAATGTGTTTGTGCTTTGGAGGAGCTAAACCAGTCTTGGATTGCTATACTGATTCAGATATGGCAGGCGATCTTGATGGTAGGAAATCTACATTAGGATTTCTATTTACTTTTGCAGGAGGGGCTGTGTCTTAGCAGTCCAAGCTACAGAAGTGTGTTGCTTTATCCACAACCGAGGCAAAGTTTACTGCCGCAATCGGAAGTTGGGAAAGAAATGTTATGGTTAAAGCGGTTTCTCCAAGAACTGCGACTAAAGTAGGAAAAGTTCACGGTACATTATGATAGCCAGAGTGCCATAGACCTGAGCAAGAATTCTATGTACCATTCTCGCACAAAGCACATCGATGCTCGGTGTCATTGGATACGTGAAGTGATGGAAAAATAGTTATTGGAACTGGTCAAGATCTACACAGATAAGAATCCAACTGACATGCTTACAAATGTGGTCTCGAGAGACAAACTCGAAGTATGCAGGGACATTGCTGGGATGGACTTCCAGTAAGGATCCTACTCTCCATAGGTGTGGAGGGGGAGAATTGTTAAAGATCCACACCATGTGAAGGTGGTTTTTTGGAAGTCAAGAATGGAGGCTACAAAAGTTTTTTTTTTTTTTTTTTTTTTTCAACTTAGGGTGGTTGTGTATTAAGCTTGCCATTTATGTTTATGGTTGATGGTTGGCAAGCAAATGTTGAACTTTGGTGCTCCCATTTGTGTATAAAATGGGAAGAGTTGTGAGCTTAGATCATCAAAAAGAGAAAGAAGGAAACACAAAGTGTAATCTGTGAGTGAGAGTGCTATAGAGAGAGAGTGAGGTGTGACTGTTGTAAACTTCCTCCAAGAAAAATTCTACAGTGGATATTTCTCCCGTGGATGTAAGCTATTGTTGAACCACGTAAATTTCTTGTCTCTTTTTTGTGTGTGATTGATTTCTGGGTGTGTCTAATCCTAACACCACTATCCTTTGTAACTTTGTCCCCAAAGCCCCTCATTGATCATGATTAAAGTTAAAGAGATATATTGTATGGAAGAGAAAATATTTGGGACAAAGGAACAAAAGAGAGTACGATAGAGGATCCACAGTCCCATTCTAAGAACGGGAAAGTACTACTTGTAGTAAGAGAACAACGTCTTTCCAGTAACTTGATGTTCAATTGTGACAGAAATTGGGGCTCATCACAATTGCACGTGTTGTTATTGGAGAGAAGCCAATCCCTAATAATACAATGAAGAAGTTGCATCCTTAAGCCATAAAACTTTAAACTAACACATTTTTGACTTGTTCTTTATTCTTTTCTTCTACAACGCGTGTGGTACGACTCTCCTCCACACTTTTTGTACTATGAAAACTCTAATGGAATAACAGCAAAAGAACTATTTGAAATAAACCATATAGACCTACGAGACAAGACCGAAAAAGCTTTCAAAGATATGAACAACAACCTCATGCTTGTTACCGCTCTCATTGGCATAGTCAATTATGCTACACTCTTCACCCTTCCCAGAGGTTACGATCAAGACAACCAAAACAAAACCTATGGCAAGCCTGTTCTCCTTATCAGGGGGGATACAGAGGATGATACTGTGAAGTTCTTGTGGTACATATCTATTGCCCTATTTTCTTCCCTATTCGCCTTGGTCGCCATGCTTTCAATTCAGTTTTCACGATTTTGTAGCAACGACTTCTACATAGCCTTGCCATTCAGATATATTGTTGCTGTGATGGCTCTTGTCTGAGTTTTTTAATGTGGAATCTAAGCATTTACCTTTTGAGTAATGACTCTAATCACTCTCTTCATTTACCAGCTTTTTGCCAGTGCGAGTGTAAATTCATGTTTTTGCTTTGCATCATTAATTTCTTAAAGCCAAGCACAAACTTGGAGAAAGAAGAGAAGGAATAATGAGGAGATAAACAAGACCCTATCTATAATCATAGTAACAAGTTTATAAGAGATCAATTATTATTAAAATACTAATAGACTTTCTAACTCAAAAAAGAAATTTGGTGTTTTTGAGCAAATGTCATAATAAATCCAAGAGCCACATAAAATGGGGGTAAGAGTAAAGAGCATATAATAATTTTATCATAATTAAAGTGTAAGAGCAACCAACCTCTGAGATCCTTCTGATTCTAAACCCTGTGGTAAGAAATAACTAATTAGGTGAAAGAAAAACAAAGGTGAACATAGAAAAATAAACTAGGGATTGAAAAAACAAATTCCTCTTGAAAATGCAACATATATGTAATCATATATATATGACTTGTAAAGCCACATTTATTGATTGTTGTATGTATCGCCAATGAATTTCATTTTTTTTTTACTTCTTGTTTACATGGGATCAACACGATAAATGTCATATTCAACGTGGGAGATAAAAAAACTGGGCATAAAATGATTTTTTTTTTTCTTCCCGTAGTGGAAAACAAACAAAACAAAAATTGAACCTGGGATTAATTTGGTTGCCAAATGCCCTAAGTTGGAGATATTATGTCCATTTTGATGTTGATTTTCCTCATCCCTAGCATGTTTCCACCCATAAACCATCGATGGAATACCTGCTTAATAATATACAAATACACCATCTAAAATTTCCTTTGATGTACTCTTTGAGCTAGGAAAGCATGGATATGTAACACGACATGATACAGATATGGACATAACACGACACGGAAATATTGATACGTAATTTTAAAAAAATGTAGGACAAGACATATGGAAAACAAATGTAAAATATATAATTTTATATATTTAAACTATGTTATAGAAATAATTATTATATATCATATATATATATATATGAATATTTAAATCAAAATAATAATTTTAAAGTCTAAAGGAGGAGAATAAGTATAAATTTATATTGTTTTTATTTTATCATAGAATTTCAATTTATATTGTTTTTATTTTATTTAAACTTGTAATATGTTTTATGTGTCTGAGTGTTGGAAAGTGTCTAACGAGTGTCATATTGGGGTCAGACATGACATGCTACCTTCTTAGAAGTGTCCATACTTCTTAGTCTCCAAGTATTTTTCAAATCAAATCATGGAGCAAAAAAGTTTACAAACAGGAGACAGTGACTCGTTTTTGTTGGATAGTTGGTGACAAACAATCTATCTCATTAAATGTGTATTGTGATTTCTTTATTCACGGAAAAGACTATTATTCACGGACTTACAAAAGTATATGAAAATTGCAATAAGCTGGAGGGGAATGAAAGGCCTACTGCCCAAATTGGCCAAGGAATAAGGTGAGCCACTGTTAAAGGACAAGGGTTTTTTGGCCAGCAGATCCAAGGGAGTTCTTCCTTTGCCAGCATACTTGTGAGCAAGTTTAGGGAATGTTTCCAATATGCTCATAGCAAGACCTAGTTCACACAAAAAATATATATATTAAACTCAATTATTTAGTTATCTAATTAGTAGTTTTCCTCTGGATAAATAAAGGGTTAATTATACAAATAGTCTCTCAAATATGCATTTTGTAACATTTTAATCCCTAGTATTAGCAGCACTGTTCAAAATCAGTAATAGGAGGGCTATTTTTAGCATTTTACCAAAAAAAGATTAATGAAGAAAATGCAAAAAAAAAAAATGCATATTTTAAAAATTTAAATCATGTGCGTATTTGATCATTTTAGTTTTGTCAATGCTTCATGTAAAATTCAAAAACTAAGAGAATTGTTAGGTGTTCAAAATTTATGCACAAAAAAATACAAATTCATTATAAGTGTAAGTGGTGTTGTACAAAGTAGAATCACATCTGACATTATTTTTTTGAATAAATTAATGAGTGCTAGTTTTGAGTGGCCAAATTTTCTACTCATACATGAACAACTATGTGGGCTGATGGAGTTATAAATCCAATGCAATTTCAACTTTCGATTCAGTCGTGGTACTAGATAAAAATGATAATTCCAACAATCTCTAACTATAGAAAAGTAAATGTTTGCGTTTGAGAAACTTTTGGTCTAGTAAGTTCATAAAACTCACTAGGATAAGGGGTATTATTCGATAAAAGTAATGAGGGAAGCTCCAATTGAAAAATATTTTGAATTCATTGAAAAAAAGAAAAGTGAGCTCACCAAAATATTCTCCCATGATAACAGCATGAAGAATAGTGGAACCATCAATGCTTGCCATTACACTATGATCATTGTGAATTCTTCCATCTTTGATGAGAAGATCGAAAACATCCTTCTTTCCACATGAAGCCGCAGTGAATAGAGGAGTCACTTCTGAATTATTGCTCACCATAACCAAATCTCTCTCATACTTCAACAACATCTCCACAACTTCTTTCTGACCGAACCTCGTAGCCTCATGCAGCGCCGTGTCGCTTTTTTATTTCCTAAGGAAGTGAAAATAAATAATAAAGTTATCCTTCGCTCAAGTAGTTAAGATTTTTTGATGAGTTATTAGTTAATATGATATTAGAACAGATAATAAATTTTATAATTAGAAATTTAAGCCTCATTATCTACTCAACAATTAAATAACTTAGATTTTCTCCAATAAGTGGATTGGACCGTTGAGTTTCATCTGTGGGGGCACCCAATAAAATTATTTGGTACAGTTTCTGGAGGCTTTTTTTTTTTTAAAAAAAAAAAATTAGTTCAAATAAGTTGAAGAATTGAAAAAAAAAATGATTATTTAAAAGTTGGGGGAGAGGTATTTTCAGTTTGTTGTTTCTGATTATCTGCTTTTCAACTTGCTAGAAGTACACAAAACAGGCCATTTGATGATCAATTCTACTAATTGTGTAGAATTTCTATTAAAAAAAATTCCAAATTGATCTAAAAATAATAGGATATAATTTTTGTCATCCTTATAAAGACAACACAATTATATGGTTACGGTTAATAGATTAGTCTGATTTTTATTTTTTTATTTTGTATTTTTTAATAGATGATCTGCATACTAAAATTTAAAAGAAAATAAGCGGAATAGATGGTCAAAGTAATACCGGTGGTGAGATTTTTGTCCATATTTGAATCACTAATAAAAGAGAGTTTTGCCACATGTGAGAAAACATATTTGAATCACTAATAAAAGAGAGTTTTGCCACATGTGAGAAAACTTATCGAAAAAAATTAAACTTAAATTTTTATGTGAGTTAATAACGATTCAACATTTACCTATTGCGAGGTCTTCATTCGTTAGTATACCACCCCCAAGAAGCACCTGGAAGGTGGATAAATTGTTGTACATGGCGAGAAAATGGAGGAGAGTGTTGCCTCGTGCATCTATCGATTGCATGCCTTCCTGTCTGAGAAAATTGTAGAGGAGTGTGTATGACTCTGATGAATTGCAATCCAATACAGCAAGCTTGAAAGCTCGGGGAGCGGCTGATGATGGGAGGAGGAGCTGTGAAGCTGTTGGTTGATGAGATTGCCATATTGCCATTTTTGGAAATGGAACTTGTAAGATTCCAGAAAGCTTTTCTGTATATTCGAATTGTATAAAACAAAGATTACAACCAATATTAATAGCAATCCTAAACCTAATCTATAATAGGAAATAACCCTATGCAATCAATAGCATATTCACAATTAGCAACCTACCTAATTGATACATAATACCATAATTAATATTCTCACACCCCCGCTCAAACTCAAGGTGTTCTAGCAGAAAACACTGAGAGTTTGCCAAGAAAAAACTAAAATCGAGCAGTTGTGTGAGTCTTCATAAAGAAATCAGCAAGTTGCAATTCCAAAGAGACGAAAGGAAGCGAGATGGAGCCAGACTACAGATGCTGACGGACAAAATGACAATCAATCTCAATATGCTTCGTCCGTTCATGAAAGATAGTGTTATGGGCGATTTGAATAGCACTGCGGTTATCATAGTAAATGGAGATCAGAGAAGACTAGGGGACACCTAAATCAGTCAAGAGACAACAAAGCCAAACAATCTCAGCAGTGGCATGAGCCATAGCACGGTACTCAGTCTCGGCAGTGGAACACGCAACAACAGTCTGTTTCTTGCTCTTCTAAGAAATCAAGGAATCACCAAGAAACATGCAGAACCAAGAAGTGGACTTGCGATTAGTGACATCACCAGCCTAATCAGAATCAACACAAGCTACCAAGTCCAAAGAGGAAGTAGAAGACAACATAAACCTAAAAAGATAGTACCCTGGAGATAACGAAGAATCTAAACCAATGTAGCCCAATGTGTAGAACGAGGAGCAGAAACGAACTAACGAACCACATGCACAACATAAGCAAGATCAGGGTGAGTGACAATCAAATAAACTAAACAACCCAGAAGCTCGCTATAGAAAGTGGGATCTTTCAAAGAGACACCATCAGGAGAGTTGAGCTTCACATTAAGTTCAATAAGTGTATCAGAAACCTTAGTATCGGTAAGACCAGCACGGTGAATAAGCTCATTAGCATACTTGAACCTTTGAATGTTGTAAGATGCATTTGAAGGGAAGGAACTTTGTAGTTGTTTTAGTTCTGCATCATCATAGCAATAATATGTTTGCTTTTCGCTCTCAACCTGATTATTTTGACAAGAGAGAACAAACTTTTATGAAGTTACTAGAACATTTTTTCAATTGGACCCATCAAATTCAAAAGCACACCTTGTATGAGTGCATCACGCCAACATAAATGCAACCTTCATCAAATAAAGCTCTCTGCAAGGAACAAAAATTAAATAAACCAAATTGCTTTTGAATTTTTTAGGCATTTCAAGAAAAAATTTATTCTTTCTTCTCTTTTTCAAACCAACAAAATTTAATAGATGATTATCTCAACTATCTACCTGGTATCTAAAGAAAAATGTCAATAGTAAAGTTCGGATGTGAGCACCATCCACATCAGCATCTGTCAAGATTGTAATTTTATGATAGCGGAGAGCTTGTCACACCCCAAACCCGGGTATGACCGGCCGTGGCCCACAAGGCCTTAGCCCAAGACACACGTAAGCCTAAATACGAATCCATACACATTGAATAACTATAAAATAGTCCATTAATAAATAACCAAAACTCAATCCAGTGCCTTGCCACAAGTATAAATGACAAAACCAACCGTAATCAATACCATCCAAACTTATGGGATATAAACAACTCACATATCAAAATAATCCTAAATGAACCTTAATAAAAATAAATATAAATATGCACAAACTTGACATAATAGTCTAAAACAAAATAAATGAATGTCCTAGAGGTCCATGAAATTTAGTCCCTGCTATGCCATAAGTCCACCCTAAGTCCTTCTAACACTTGGAAATGGTAAACAACTAAGTCAGCTGATAGCTCAGTGAGTAGCAAGATGGATAGTAAATATAGTTTTGAAAATAGGGTTCAATTCCAAAATAAGATATATATCACAGAAACTAGATTGGCATACAGTTTGGTAAAGACAATCTGTTTCAAAAAGAAGGTTCCACAGTTCAATAGTTAAAATACTCATGTCTCTCAAGAACATGATAAATGACATTTTTCACTTAAAACAGATTACAACATGAACACTAATAATTTTCTGGGTACCAAGAAAATAACAAGTAATATGCCACATAGTTCTCAAGGCTATAAGCCCCGTTGAATCTAATACCGAACTAAGAGTCATCCTCAGGGTGGTAACCTGGGCCTTTTCTCAAAGGCTATCCGGTTGAAGGTCACATAGCCTAACCTAGGTCTTTTCCTTACAATCGTTGAGCACTAGAGTCATCACGGCCCAACCCGGATCTGTTCCCTAGTGGCCAGAGTCACCACACACAGTGGAATAATTTCCCTAGACTAAATACACAGATGGTCCCAATAATCAATACACATCAGTTTCGCAAAACATGGTAGTTCATCATTATAAACATGAGACCAAAACAAATAGTTTACAGTAGGCCAAGTTCACACATGTTTCAGAAATAATTTGATTCTATTGATAATATAATAATTTATCAAAACAGTTTAGTTATGAAACAACAATTTAATTTTCCAACAGTTCAAGGTAGGGGAACATTTATAAAAATATGTAGCATGAAACTACTCACCTGGAAACGAAATAATGTAATCCTCAAATAGAGTATAAAAGTCCAACTAGTGCCCTAAACTAAGTATAAAAACTACACGTCACTACTAATTTAAAAATACTACAGAATAGAAACAAAGTAACCTCAACTAAAGCGCACTAACACGGCTCAACCCAACTCACCGTTACTCTTAAATATTACCTAAATTCATGTTCTTCAAGGTCTAAAATCACCCAAGACATGGGTTCTGGTCGAAACTTAATTAAAAGTGACTTTAAGATAAAACAGAGTTTTAAACAAGTTTTTTCAATCTATTCACGAACTTTGAAAATTACAAAACCCACTCCATGCTGTTCGAAAAATTCCAAAACCCTCCAGATATCAACTAATATATCCTAAGTTTCAAACCCAATTGGTTTCACTTGATTTGCTTATAAAAATAATTTGTTACAATTAATTATATTCAAACAGGTTGTTTTCTGCAGCACTTTAAAGAAATTAATGGTTCTCTTAGTATACATGAGCAATCAATGCAAGGTAAAAAATTTAAGAAACTAGACTCATAACCGGTTATAATGACGCTGATTTGATAATTTTTGGATTTATATCCAAAGAGAACAACACTCCTGAACTTACTGTTCAAAACTAGTTTTTTGGACAGATTTGAACGCATCAGTTTATATGGATTTGGACTCCCAAAAATTATGAGAAAATTCAGATATTCAATTCAATACGTAATTAATCTACTGTAAAAATTTCAATCCAAAATTCATCCGTTTGATATGGTTTCTTGATTTTTAAAGTTTGCGATTTTGTGCAGAATTTTTTGAACTAAGAATTACACCCGTTCTTTACACATAAATTTAGCTCCTCAGATTTCTTAACAGTGTATATACATATACAAAATACATAAACCTACAACCTCTCCATGAATGAATAAAATAATTATAGAATAAGGATGAAGAACAAAGAAAGAAGAGAAGAAAACCTAGGAGGGCTATCCTTTGATGATCGCACACAGCACAACACACCCAATTCCATCCATAATTAGTTGCAACCTTTTGTTTCTCTTCTCTCTCACAGCTGCTGCTGCTGCTAGGAAATTGATAGAAGAGCTAGGGTTTTGTTTTGTTTTTATTTTATACTAGTGGTTGGGTACACTTAAAGCATGTGTAGGTCAAATAAATAGATAAATATATAAAACATATGTATAAGTTATATGCAACTCAAATGGTAAGAACCTTATTTATTAATTTTGTGGTCTATAGTTCAAGTCACACCCCTCTTCTCTATTTTTTATTTATTTATTTATAATAAACCTTGCCTCTAAATTAAAGACTTTCACCATAAATTTATTTTAGGTTATTTATTTTAGGTTTTAAAATTAATTAAAAGATCTTCTAAATATTTAATTTGCACTTTAAGATTCACCACCAAAATATTTGAGATTGTAATATTATTATTATTTAATTATTTACTTGATTTTTATATTCGGGTTCTCACAGAGCTTCCTTTTTAAATCCTCTCCCTAAAACCAGTAAAATTCAGTCAACAAAATAGGTGAAGCATCTGAAAAGAAATGAACTAAGACTTTGAAGATTATAATTAAATAACCTTTACTCCAAGTCCCAGACCAAGAATAAGATTTTGAATCTGTTCATTCTTATACATTGCTGCTTCGTTCTTTCTTTCAATGTTCAAAATTTTACCCCTCAAGGGAAGAACAGCCTGCATCAGGGCCACACATATGTATGTTTTAGTAGTCAGTACTGTTATAGATTTCTTGAAGAATAATGCATTTAGAAGCTATGATGATTGAGAAATAAGTACAAAGAAGGACATGTCCTGCACAAGTTAAACTAAAGTTCCCTCACTTAAATTATGATTTTTTTCATTCAAAACTTCAAGTTTACAAGAAGCATGAAGCATATTCCGTAACACAAAACATTATCAATCATTGGCACATATTCCACACAATTAATATGGCACACAAGAGAGAGAGAGAGAGAGAGAGAGAGAGAGAGAGAGAGAGAGAGAGAGAGAAATCAAAAAATTTCATGGTGAACCATATCACATGTATTTTATGTGTTTTAAATTTTAATTCTATCTTATATAAAATAAATAAATAAGTCAATAAGTGATATACATTTTTTTTTTGATCAACAAAAAGAAACTTTATTGATGAAGAAAGTATAACATACAAAATCTTACATCAACAAAGAGGAAAGTGCAGAGAGTATCAACGCTAATCTTAACAATCCTAACTAGGTTGGCACCGTTAAGGAAGCACAATCATTTGCAAGCACTTGACCCAAGATCGGTGAGAAACCAATCAAAATAAGTGATATACATAGGTCACAAATTACAAACAAACTATGATGCACGGACATGAGACACGACACAAATACGAGGACACGCAAATTTTCAAAAAATTGGGGACACGACATGCTAGGAACACGCTCAATATATATAATTTTATTTATTTATTTTATATAAAATTTAAAATATTATTTATTTATTTTATTTACTTTAACATCAAATATCATTCATAAATTAAATTTTTTTAGAAATAAAAATATATTTTTTTTCTATTTATGTTCAGATTCATCAAAAATATTCAAGAAATAGAAAAAAGGAAAAAAAAGGGTTAAAAAGTATTTTGCTATAAAAAAAAAAGTATATATAAAAAAAAAAGAAATGAATACGCAGAGAGAGAGAGAGAGAGAGAGAGAGTGTGTGTGTGTGTGTATGTGTGTGAGTGGCACACAGAGTATGAGAAAAGGGGTCAAACACGGAGAAAGATGAGAGTGAGTCGAGAGGAGTTGCCGAACAAAGAGAGAGATCTGAGTCAAACACAGAGAAAGCAAGAGATAGTCAAACACACACACACACACACACACACAGAGAACAAACATCAGAGAGAGACGAAGAGATTCAACCAAAAAACAAAAACAAAGAAAGAAGAATAAAAGAAGAAGAACGAAGAAGAAAATTAAGAAAAGAATAACATACCTCGATCTGGGGCTGAGGATTTCAACAAGTTCTTCTTCACACACACACTCTCTCTCTCTCTCTCTCTCTCTCTCTCTCTCTCTCTTTGTGTGTGTCTTTGATGGGTTAGGTTTCTCCTTCTCTGTCTCCAATGTGTCCCCAAGCGTGTCCGGCTGGAGAAATTCAAAAAAAAAGGGTGGACATGCTAGGTAGAGTGTCCACCGCGTGTCTGACACCTGTCCGTGTCCAACACATGTCGGACACCCATATGTTGCCTCCAGAGACGTGTCTGTGCTTCATAGCAAACAAATATAAAATATCCATCTCAAGCAAGATAACTAGGCACAGGACAAGACTCCACTAACACCATGCGCGTACGCGCGCACACAACATCATAGTTGTCAAATCAGGATTATCGTGAATTAAAATGACCTTACACCGAATCACGAATCGAATCAAATCGTGAATTGTAAAGATTCGGTCACTTTTTCAAAATTACTTAAAAACATAAATCTACACATTTAGATATTAAATATATTTTATTAATATAAAATATTTAGACTTAAATCTATGAAAATGTTATTTTGAATGATAATCACATAGTTTAATAGGTAAGAAGTTAACAAAGTTTCCTACGTAAGAACGCCATCTTACCTTTTTAGATATTTCTTATTAACTATTCTCAATAAAGATAATAACCAAGTAGACAAACTATCAGTTTCTAAAGTAAGAATAATTAACAACGATATTGATATCTGGACAATAAGATATATACTTTTCTAAGTAATAGTGAGCAAATAATAAGAAAAAATTATTTAGAATCTTTTATTTTAAAGCCTAAAACATTTTAAAAGGTATAACTAATCTCACACATGTAATATTCAATTTAATAAAATTGCAATAGATAATTCATAGTGTAACTTTAATCTTAAACATTTTTAGAAGATATATTATGATTTTTTAAAGAAAAAAATGAGAAAAAATGTTTAAAATATGTTGAGTCTGACTGAATCTGATTGGATCCTATTAAAAACTCTATGATCACTAAAATAACAACAAATCATGTATATATCTTGGTTATTTTGGTATTAAACGCTATTAGAAGTTGTATTATGTCATTTTCACTAAAAAGATAGAGAAAAAAAGAGTCAAAAATATGTCAAACTCACTAATTTTAAAAATTGCATGAATCGTAAAAAGTGATTTGAATTGTAAATCGTGCGATTCACTAGAGATTCACTTCCAAAATAAATTCACCCATAGATTTGTATTGATTTTGCAGAAATTGCGAATCAAATCGTAAATCGAATCGCGAATCGTAAGATTCTGATAAACATAAACAATATGATTTTGAGAATTTACAAGGGTGAATAGAACATTGACGACTCAGTAACTTGGATACTGGTAGTACTCTTCCTTCCTAGTAGTGCTATACGAACCCAAAAAAATAAAAGAATTTGCAAAATGATGTCTCTTGTCATTAAATGCCTTCTTAAATTGCGTGGTAATGTTACAGGCCAGATCGCAGGTCACTTTGTAGGATGAGGGATTATATGTAACGGATGCACACCACTCTGGTGTACTATGCCGTTATATACAATATTCTCCACTTTGTAGACAAAGTTCGCAAATTTTTTAAGTGTCTGCAGATTTTTTTCACCAAAAATTTATATGGAGCTGATGTTATACTTGCAATTGGCCGGTCGACTGGTTTGCATGTCTTTTGGTAGTTGCTTCATAGGTAGCTAACCACGAGTAGTAACTCAATAGGTTGAAAGATTTACATACATTAGAAAGCATACATGAGATACCAAGGATGACCTATTTGCTTGTCTTGGTAAAATCTTTACATGCTTCATTATGCACATATTCTCCTTTATTTCTGCTTCTCCTTCTTTGAAATTCAGATGTTTTGAGTACATCTTCTCTTTTTCCTGGGCTTGCCACGTTCAAACATTTTTTCTATTGCATAAGTTTTCTTGGCATTTATATGATATTGTAGTTCTAATTTGTTAAAATATTTACAACACAGTAGTAAGTTGATTTACTTCTAAATTTGGAATTTCTTCCCTCAAATAGACTTGGATTTTATTTTTTATTTTTTTCCTTTAAAAAGGTCCTTTGGCCTTTTTTATAGCAAAAAAATTTACATTACAACAACGCAGAGATGCTAGAATAGATCGGTCAATTTTTATGTGAGAATCAGCCAAGACACTTCCATTAGATCAGCATTGCAGATTCTTGTTCTCCTAAGAATAGAGTGAGTACTTTCTTTATTCACACTAAAAAAAAAAAAAAAAAAAAAAGAGCAAAGCAAAACATTAGCAAAAGAAAAACCTAAACACATACCTTTGGGGGGAAATAGATTGCACAAAAGCATTGTGGTTTCCTTCTGAATCTGACAACATATGGCTGTTATTGGGGAAGGGGCATTTGATTTGTGGTAGACCTTCAACGTGCAATTTCTTCAATTGAGGGAACTCGATCTCATCAATCTCTCTACAGAAACCAGTGAGCTTTGGAAGTCTATCAAGCTGCAGTTCTTCTAACTTGGGGAACACAGTCTTGTTGGCAGTGGTTGTTAGAAATTAAGAACAATAAAAAGAAAAACAGAATGGAAAAAACAGCGGCTTTGAGGCACGATGAATCGTTTTCTTTAAGGCGAAATTTGCACCCACTCGTTTAGAGTTTGCTAAAAAGTTCCTAGAAAACAAAGCCAAAACCTACAAATAGCAACTCGGGAGGTTTTTTGTAGAATTTATACTCAAACTGTAACTGACAAAATAAATAATAAAAAAGTAAGAGAAGAAGATATATTAAAATGTCAAGGATCCTAGCATTTTATAGAACCAGAGGAGATGCAAACTGTAACATACTTGTTCAATTCAAATTAAAAACTGAAAAATAATTATTATTATTCAATGCATCTCGGCACATGCTTGTATTAGTAGATTGATCGCATCGCACACGCCACGTGTCCAAGTGTGCTCCAGAGCTCCGCACTTGGAGCACATGAGATCCTTTCTCTTGTTCTTGTACTAAGACAATAGTCTAAATGGGTCTCTTATTAATATACCTACAAAACTATCTCTCGACTAATGATGTGGGACTGCCCTTATTTAACTATTACAATTTAGGGTAAACTACCTATAGATCCTAATAGTTGGACTTAATTCCCATCAAGTCCTATTGAAAATAAGTCTTGGTAAAATTGTCGTTAAAAATATTTTTTTTGTGACAATTTTTTATATATGTCGCTAAAAATTAACAATTAGTGACTTTTTTTGTCATGATTTTTATAAATTGTCACTAAAACTTACAATTAGTGACATTTTTTTATGACAAATTTTTTTCATAAGACCTATTAAATAATAAGTCCACTTATTAGAACCTACACGTAAGTACCCCTACAATTTACAACCTAACCTATGTACTTTGAACTCCTCAAAGTATAACAGTGGTTGCATTGCCAATGCTATCATCTCCTCTTTCATTCCAAATAACTACTTCCATCATATCACAACAAGATATGTTAAGAGCTTGGAGTTGCACGAGACCTCTTGCGATTGATAGTGGAAACAGATTTCGCAATTTATAACAAAGATGCACGTCAATGAATCTCAGGTAGCTGAGGCAGACATGAGTTTGAGTTGGACCCTCCACCAGAAAATGCGTCAAAGCAGGTAAACATGATGCCTTCACTGCTCTTAGCTTCCTGAAGGACCCCACTGGAAGCTGGCCAAGACATATCTCTCTCAAGTTAGGCAGACAATGAATATCCAAACTTTCCAGAATAGGAAAAACAGCAGGAGCAGTATTAGTGGCATAATCCAATTCATTGTATCAGCCACACATTCCAGTGCATCACAATCACAAATTGAGAGAGACTTCAAGTATTGCAGTCCTTAAACTCCATCTCGAACTAACTCATCTACCATATCCTTTGAACCCTCCCCTTGTAAACATAGAAGTTCGGTATTCTTTAACAGCCAGTTGATCCCGTACTCTAAAGGAACACAAGTGCCAAGATTGAGTGTTGGCATTCCACTGGCCAGTCGCAAATCGTTACCTATTAAAATTGTGTATTTCGTCTGATTCCCAAAGAGGGCTCTGGAATTTCTTGGCAAAAGAGCTTTTGCATCTCTTATTTTGATCTCTAAAGTATTTAAATTGGACAATGACTCAAGCTCTCTGAGGCTAGCATTTCTTATTTTTGTTTTGCCTCCTATATCTTCCTCACCATCCCAATTACCAAACAAGCTGTCTCTCATGTACAGTTCTTGTAATCTGGCTAGGCCTGATATGACATCCAGTGATATTCTACTGAGATAAATACATTTCCTCAAATCCAACAACCTTACATTAATCAATTTTCCTATTTCTTCTAGTAAACCCTGGATGAGGGAACCACAAAAGCTGAGTATTTCTAGGTTCAATAACTTTCCAATTGCAGATATGTCTCCCACCAGGTGATAATCGAGACACACTGTTCGAAGGTTCCTCAAGAATCGAAGTGATAAAGGTGTCCATCGAGACATCATGCACCGCACATCTAAAACTTTGAGTTCTCTCATCCCCTCAAAGAAACTGTCCAGCATTCTTGAAGAAAGACTTGTGCACTGTAACAACTCAAGTTTTGAGCTTTTAAACCCTACCGGAAGCTCCCTAGTGTTCTCCGATATAACTGAAATGCAATTGTAGTGCTCATGCATGTCCTTCTTTGGTCCCTCTCTCAGTTTGAGGCCATCACTTATCACAAGTACACGCTTATCCCTGGATCCAATGGCTGTGGCAACATCACGAACTACTTCAGGCATTTTAACATGCTCACCTTGTACACTATCAATGAAATTGTCTAATGTCACCTTCTAACAGTAAATTGCAGCTCTTTAGTTGATCAACCAACACAAATACTCGATCTCTTGCTTCTTCTAGTTCATTGATGCCTTCAAACAACCGTAGCCCCATTCCATATCTAACCAAATCTTCGATGGGAATATAATAATTCTCTTCAAATAAGCAACAAAGCAGAAACAATGACTTGGCTTAAGTGTAACAACTCTATAGACTGGTACACATTTGCAGGCACTCCTGGCAAAATGCTTTTGGAACAAGGCATTCTTAGTTGAAGAAGTGCATCACTCCATACATGCTTGCTTTTGTTTAGGAGTGCACTTCCTATAGTCACCAGTGCAAGAGGTAAACGTCCGCATTCCTCCACAATTTCTTTCGATATTGGTTGCGGATCAGGAGTTGTAGCAGAATTTCCTACCTTGTCCCTAAACAAATTCCATGCTTCCTCCTCGTGTAAGACATCAAGTGAGATATCTATTTTCGTTTGTACTCTGCTCCACAGATATCGATTTCAGGATACGAAAAGTATATTGAAACCTTTACTGCCACCTCCCAGAGGAAATCCTAGGGCCTCCACATTAAATTCTGCCCAAACATCGTCCAATATCACAAGAATTTTCTTATTGTTTTCTAGTCTCTTGCATAGGCGGCCAGCTCTAACAATGGGATTTTGGAGGCTTTTCCCAAAATAAGCCTATTTTACATTCTATTTCCCAAACTAGGCCAACTTCTGACGAAATTCCCAAACTAAGCTAAATCGCCATTTCGATTCGCGCTTTTACTGTTAAGAGGCGAAAACTTGATGAACAGAAAAATCGCTATTAGAAATAGCGATTTTAATTAAGAAATCGCTGCTGTAAATAGCGCTTCTAACATAAAAAAATTTTGTGAAAAAAACGCTATTACTAATAGCGCTTTTACTGTGCATATATTTTTTATTATTATTTTTTTTTCTAAAAGCGCCATTTGAATTGGCGTTTCTATGTTGCACCACAGCACACACCAATGGCACACACACCAATGGCACACCCACACCACTCAACACCACTCAAATATTAAAATAATATAATTTATATTTATAATAATCAATTATATAAATTTTATAATTTTCGTAAATATAAATTATTTTTAGGTTATGGATGGTTTGATTTATAATACGTATGTATGTAAGGGCAAAAATTTTTATTATCAAAAATAATTTATAATACGTATGTATTATAAAATTTTTTATAATAATTTATAATACGTATGTATTATTTGAATCTTTACATTTTTATTTAAAATTTTTTCTGATAAACCCATCTTCACATTTTATAATCGTATGTATTATTCAAAAATAATTTATAAAATTTATAATTAATACGTATGTAAATAATTTATCGTATCTTCACATTTACAGTAAACCCATCTTCACATTTATATACGTATGGTTTAAGGGTAAATTTTTTGATAAATGACTTAAATGATAAATCAAACCATCCATAACCTAAATTTTTTTACCCTTACATACGTATGGTTGTATTAATTTATAAAATTATTGTCATACGTATGTAAAAATCGATTATAAAAATTGTAAAAATTATTTATAAATTGATTATAAATTATTTAAAAATTATTATCAAAAATTGATTATAAATTATTATAATCTTTAGCCCCTCTCTCCCTCTCGCAAAGATTATTTAAAAATTATTATTAGAAATTGTAGATGGGTAAAAAAATTTATAATAATTTATATTTACATACGTATGACAATAATTTATGTATGACAATATTTATGACAATATTTATACGTATGACAATAAATTATTATACATATGACAATATTTACATACGTATGACATACGTATAATAATTATAATAATAATAATTTATAATCAATTTATAAATAATTTTTACAATTTTTATAATCGATTTTTACATACGTATGACAATAATTTTTATAAATTATTTAAACCATACGTATGTAAGGGTAAAAAAATTTAGGTTATGGATGGTTTGATTTATCATTTAAGTCATTTATCAAAAAATTTACCCTTAAACCATACGTATATAAATGTGAAGATGGGTTTACTGTAAATGTAAATGTGAAGATACGTATTAAATTATTTACATACGTATTAATTATAAATTTTTATAAATTATTTTTGAATAATACATACGTATTATAAAATGTGAAGATGGGTTTACTGTAAAAAATTTTAAATAAAAAATGTAAAGATTCAAATAATACATACGTATTATAAATTATTATAAAAAATTTTATAATACATACGTATTATAAATTATTTTTGATAATAAAAATTTTTGCCCTTACATACATACGTATTATAAATCAAACCATCCATAACCTAAAAATAATTTATATTTACGAAAATTATAAAATTTATATAATTGATTATTATATATATAAATTATATTATTTTAATATTTGAGTGGTGTTGAGTGGTGTGGGTGTGCCATTGGTGTGTGTGCCATTGGTGTGTGCTTTGGTGCAACATAGAAACGCCAATTCAAATGGCGCTTTTAGAAAAAAAAAAAATAATAAAAAATATATGCACAGTAAAAGCGCTATTAGTAATAGCGTTTTTTTCACAAAATTTTTTTATGTTAGAAGCGCTATTTACAACAGCGATTTCTTAATTAAAATCGCTATTTCTAATAGCGATTTTTCTGTTCATCAAGTTTTCGCCTCTTAACAGTAAAAGCGCGAATCGGAATGGCGATTTAGCTTAGTTTGGGAATTCCGTCAGAAGTTGGCCTAGTTTGGGAAATAGAATGTAAAATAGGCTTATTTTGGGAAAAGCCTCGGGATTTTGCTCTTCAAGTTGCAGATCCAACATTTCTGCAATATCCCTCTGAATCTTACTCAACTCTGCCTTTGGGCTTACAACTGACATCACAATCTCATCAAACAGATTGTCTTCTTTCACTTTTTTGGCAACTTCCTTGGCCACGCCCGGCATCCCTCATATCCCAATCATGCTGATCTGATCATTCTTTAGAGTCTCAATGATCTCATTCATAGTTGACACTCGGGACTCAAATTCCTTAAAACTCCTCGAGGATAGAGATTCTATCCCCATTGGAAGTGCAGAGCATGATACTTTCTCGAATTTTCCATCTCGTCTTAGCTCAACAGCAACTTGAGTCCACTTTGTTGCTTTTCTGCTCAGCGCATAACGTGACTTCAAATTCATACATCCCTTCTGAATTTCTGCTTTTTCTGAAATAATTCCGTCTGCCACTTCCCTGATGTTATCCACACTAGTCAACCAATCTTCAACATCATTTCCGACAATCTCTACGTTTCTCCTGGCAGCATCCACCTGTAGTTGCACCCCATCTCGCATAGTTTCAAGCTTCTGCACTTGATCTTTCAAATTCTCAATGTTGTTGTTGAAGCAAAATAGATATCCCAACTGTATAAACCAAATATTTTCCAATTCTCCCCAAAATGGCATAAGCAATATTCTCCGCCGTGTCAGACCTTTTTTGCATAATTTTTTTTCTTATTTAATCAGCAAAAAAAGTTTTGTTTACTCAAAAAAGAGGAATATATCGAGGTAATAGCATTTAAGGAAAAAGCTTCATCACTACATGGCACATCTAACCAGGTTGACCTTTAATCAACTCAAGAAAAGAGGAATACATCGACTTAATAAGAATTAAAAAAAGAACTTTATCACTAAAAGGCATATCTAACTTGGTGGACTCAATTCAAAAAAGAGGAATACATCGAGGTAATAGGAATTAAAGAAAAGCTTCATTGCTAAATGACATAGGGCAGGAAATCGAAATCTATTTAGTTTTAGGCACAATATCGCCCTCATCTGCTCTCGGAGGAACCAGGGAACCAGTCTCAGCTCGATATCCTTTTGATTGGTTGTGGTGCAATTTCTTTTAAAGAAAAAGAGAAATACATCGAGGTAATAGGAATTAAAGAAAAAGCTTCATCACTAGATGACATATCTAACTAGGTTGACCTTTAATCAAATCGAAAAAAAGGAATACATTGAGATGATAGGAATTAAAGAAAAGGCTTCATCGCTAAATGGCAAGAAGCAATACCTAGTAATTATATTAGAAGATAAGTAATTATATTGAAATATAGTAAACAAAATAATCAAGAAGAAAAACAAAATAATCAAAAAAAAAACACCACCCAGTTGGGAAGATAAGTAGACAAAATAATCAAGAAGCAATACAAAGATGAAATGCCACAGACAGAAACAAATCAAACTAGTAATTATATTGGAATCAAACACAAAGTTTAGAGAAGAAAACACTTAAACATCACCACACACAGAGAGCAACAAATCAAAGTGGAATTAGGGAAGAAAACAATTCAGTTAAATTTATTGAAGAATCTAATAGAGAGCAACAAATCAAAGTAAAGAGTGTATGGAAATCAAACATAATGGGTTGAAAATCTGAATCACTGGCTTCATTTTACAAATTTTTTTTTTGTTACATAGAAAACATTTAACATATTTATTTTTATTTTTAATAAAAATGAAAAAAAAAAAAGAGGTATAAAATTAAATTAGTAAATTCGCATCTCAAAGGATGAGAAAAATGAATCTCAAATTAAAAATTTATGATAAATTACACTAACCTCTATTAAAATTAATAGAAAATATCACAAGGGTTTGGCATAAATACATTGAACTTCCTTTAATTTTAATTTACAAAACACTCGAAAGAAAATCAAATACAACTTAGATGATGATGATGATGATGATGATGATAATAATAATAATATTAAAACAAATACCCAAGGACCCATCAACCTTCACAACCAAGCAAAGATTTCAAGAGCTACAACTATGATCAGAGATATTGGTTGCCTTCGCAAATGGCACCAAACTAGGAAGAAAATAGACAGCATGCAAAAAAGAAGCTTTTGCTTCACAAATTCAAATTTAAAAAATAAATAAATTACATTTGGTTGCCATTTAGTACAATAAATAGCACAAAGGATGTTCTCAATTCTATATTTGATGATACCCTGCACATATCCAGCTGGTCAAGGTTGATCGTGCTTGCAGAGCTCTGTATAAGTTCCTTCCTATAATCCACCTAAAACAGAAAGCATAAGAGGAATTGATTATCTTCATGAACAAGGATACTAGATTATATAGTCAAAAAAATTTAAAAACCACCACAAACCACCCTTTTTTCTTTTCTATTGCAATTTCTGGATTATTATATGATTGTTTTTTAACTTTCCATATAAGGAGTGAGACTAGAAACGACACTTGTAATGTTAATGACAACAAAGAGAATTGTAGCTAGCAACAAGATAGATTTCTCAAGGCAATTGAGAAGACTAATCATCTACAATCTAAGAAGCACGGACACTTTGGAGAAGGTAACATGTTGTGTCCAATACCAATACGACATAACACTTGTTAGACACTTCTCAACACTAATACACACATAAAACATATTATAAATTTGAATAAAATAACTTGAAATCTAAATAATAAAACAAAAACAATGTAAATTTATAATTATTTTGCTCCTTTAAACTTTAAAATTTATTGTATTTTACTTAAATATTTATATATATGACTTCTTCTTTTTTTGGCATCGGAGTGTCCAGATCAAAGCTCGACTAATCCCTAGGGGTGCACAAGCCCTGGCAAGGAGTTTTCCACAAGTGCACCACGGTTAATTCAAGGGCTTTTCCCAGTCCGATGGCCCCAAAGAATTGTTAGCACCTAAAAGGTTTCAATCCCTGAACCTTCGAGGGAGCACACTCCCAAGACTTAAGACCTTACCACCAGACCAACCCCTTGGGGTTATATATATGTGGCATATAATAATTATTTATCCCTATATGACATATTTTGCATCTGTCGTGTCCTATATTTTTTTAAAAAATCGTGTCGGCATATCTATGTTGTGTCCATGTTCATACTTCTTAGCCTGCAAACTATATTATATGGCAAGAAAAGTAGTCATACAATTTCCCACTAACAAAAGACCCAAGTGTCTCCCTCTCCATAAATGTGGATATATATAATTGTCACGAGTATTAGATGCAAGACCCGCAACATAAGCTACATGCTTGATTTGCATGCCCGGGAACCCATAAGAGAGGAGAAAACAACATTCGCTTCTGCTGCATCCTCTACCATTAATTGCTTTAGCAGTCTTTTCTCTGGATCCAACGTTGTTTCCCATAATTGTAAACGCATCATCTCCCCCAAACCTGTGTTCCATTCAATTGCGGTGAATGTCACATTTCATTAAAAAAAATTTACATTCGCTAAGAAAGGGATCAAAATAGAAAGGATTTGCAGAGCCCTCAGGCACCAAAAATATCAAATTTTTTTTTTTTTTTTTTGGTCATACCTTTGAACCTCTGAATGTTGTAAGATGCATTTGAAGGGAAGGAACTCTGTAACTGTTTTAGTTCTGCATCATCATAGCAATAATATGCTTGCTTTCCCCTCTCAACCTGATTATTTTGACAATAGAGAACAAACTTTTGTGAAGTTACTAGAACATTTTTTCAATTGGGCCCATCAAATTCGAAAGCACACCTTGTATAAGGGCGGCACGCCAACATAAATGCAACCTTCATCAAATAAAGCTCTCTGCAAGGAACAAAAACTAAATAAACCAAACTGCTTTTGAATTTTTTAGGCATTTCAAGAAAAAAAATTATTCTTTCTTCTCTTTTTCAGACCAACAAAATTTAATAGATGATTATCTCAACTATCTACCTGATATCTAAAGAAAAATGTCAATAGCAAAGTTCAGATGTGAGCATCATCCACATCAGCATCTGTCAAGATTATAATTTTATGATAACAGAGAGCTTCCTTTTCAAAATCCTCTCCCTAAAACCAGTAAAATTCAGTCAACAAAATAGGTGAAGCATCTGAAAAGAAAGGAACTAAGATTTTGAAGATTATAATTAAATAACCTTTACTCCAAGTCCCAGACCAAGAATAGGATTTTGAATCTCTTCATTCTTATACATTGCTGCTTCGCCCTTTCTTTCAATGTTCAAAATTTTACCCCTCAAGAACAGCCTGCATCAGGCCACAGATAGGTATTTTTAGTAGTCAGGACTGTCATAGATTTCCTGAAGAATAATGCATTTAGAAGCTATGATGATTGAGAAATAAGTACAAAGGACATGTCCTGCACAAGTTAAACTAAAGTTCCCTCACTTAAATTATGATTTTTTTCCATTCAAAACTTCAAGTTTACAAGAAGCATGAAGCATATTCTGTAACACAAAACATTATCAATCACTGGCACATATTCCACACAGTTAATATGGCACACAAGAGAGAGAGAGAGAGAGATCAAAAAATTTCATGGCTAACCATATCGCATGTATTGTATGTGTTTTAACTTTTAATTCTATCTTATATAAAATAAATAAATAAGCCAATAAGTGATATACATAGGTCACAAATTACAAACAAATATAAAATATCCACCTCAAGCAAGGTAACCAAGCACAGGACAAGACTCCACTAATACCATGTGCGCGCGCACACACAGCATACAATTCTTTATTCATTTTTCCTGTTTCTTTTAGATTCTTTTGTATTCTATTAATATTACCATTATCGTAATTATTATTACTATTTCTTGTGGCACTAGGGAGGAAAAAAATATTTCCAGAAGTGCTGCCTAAGCCGCACCATAATTAATTAATGGAAAGTTGACTGAAAGATTTTGTCCATGAAAGCAAATATAAATGAGTACAAGATACACAATTTAGCAAAGCAAACTTTACAACAAAATTATCCAAAAGAAGCTTCAACCATTTCTTGCACTAAGAGCTACAAAAAAGAAAAAGTCAAAATTTCACCTGGAAGCGCCTATCACGCCCTTGTTTTGCACTGCCACCGGCTGAATCTCCTTCAACAATAAATATTTCTGCAAAATATAAAATGAACTTGAAATTGGTTGCTCAAGTTATTACCAAAAACTTCTCCAAACCAAACCTAAGACAACACCTTTCCACAAGTTATGAAGTTAATAGATCCAAAGACATCTATGAAGTACCAGTACGAACACTTCATTTAAGTTGCAGTATCTGTGTCTGACACTTGTAGGACATAGACACTCCTCGGACACGCAGGGACACATGACACATTGGGACACGCCACCTGGCATGTTTAATTTTTAATATTTTTCTTTGGACATGTTGGGGACACCCCCGGACATGTTTGTAATACTAACTAGGACACCTCTTACCTCTCTTCAACCTGAGTACCAAACACTAACTAGATATTATTAGCAATTAGCAATCCTAAATAGCATACAGTTGAGAAGAGTCATGCTACTCGGGGCAAAGGAATAATTCATAACCATATTTCTACACTTTTCTCAACACTGAAAAGAATCCTGAGGAATCGGTATCATATAATAAACTTATGCAGTTCAACCCCAAAAACTAACAATAAATTTATCTAAATAAAACTAGATAAATGATTAAAAAGCCACTTGGATTGACATTTGTTATATATCCCTAAAAGCATCCTTGCAAACTATATGACATATTTTGCATCCATCATGTCCTATATTTAAAAATAAAAAAAAATCGTGTCGGCATATCTATGTTGTGTCCTTATCCATGTTTCTTAGCCTGCAAACTATATTATATCGCAAGAAAAGTTGTCATACAATTTCCCACTAAAAAAAGACCCAATGGTCTCCCTCTCCTTAAATGTGGATATATATAATTTCACAAGTATTAGATGCAAGACCTGCAGCATAAGCTACATGCATGATTTGCATACCCGGGAACCCATAAGAGAGTAGAAAACAACATTCACTTCTGGTGCATCCTCTACCATTAATTGCTTTAACAGTCTTTTCTCTGGATCCAACGTTGTTTCCCATAATTGTAAAGGCATCATCACCCCCAAACCTGTGTTCCATTCAATTGCGGTGAATGTCACACCTCTTACCTCTCTTCAACCTGAGTACCAAATACTAACTAGATATTATTAGCAATTAGCAATCCTAAATAGCATACAGTTGAGAAGAGTCATACTATTCGGGGCAAGGGAATAATTCATAACCATATTTCTACACTTTTCTCAACATTGAAAAGAATCCAGAGGAATCAGTATCATATAATAAACTTATGCAGTTCAACCCCAGAAACTAACAATAAATTTACCTAAATAAAACATGATAAATGATTAAAAAGCCACTTGGATTGACATTTGTTATATGTCCTTAAAAACATCCTTGCAACAGAACTCCAATTGATAATAGAAATATCATTAAAAACATCATTGCAACAGAAATCCAATTGACATTTGTTATAAAACTCTACCCTTTTTTAACTTCGATGAAAGAATAAACAGAGCATACCAGAATCTTCAGGATTTGTGGCTGAGCAATCGGCTAGCTTTCCCGGAAGAGACGAGGATCTTAAAACACTCTTTTGTCTCACCGATTCTCTTGCCCTCTTCGCTACCAGAGCTGCCTAAACATGGAAGAACATGCATGTGACTAGTGAGAGAAATAATCAAATTTTAGATATGAGGGCAATGATCAGCTAGAAGGGACAGAAATGCACCCAAAGGATTGTGAATAATATATTCTTAGGGAAGAGCAGCTCAATCAATCATATAATTGAATTGTGACAGTCATGATTCACGCATTTTAACTATGGTGGAAAGGATTGAATCGAGTACATCTGGATGCAACTCCAAGTATTCGGTGAGATACTCTTGAACAGATTGATCAACCACTTTCCGCACCTCTGGATTTCCCAACCTTGTCTTTCAAGGATAGACAGAATAAGCAGTAATATAAGATACTCCAAACAAACGAAAATGGAAATTGGTGATCTCAAACTTCAAAATGTGCATTGATGATCACAAACTTCATGTTGTTGAAAGCATTATTTATGACTGAAAGCATCAGTGAACACCAATGTAAAGACGAAATTGGCCAGAACAACAAAAAGCCCCTTAAACTAATATCCTTCTCCTGGATTGGATCAAACAAGATTTTCATATTCAAAATAAATAGGCCAGAACCAAAGATATTCGTTGACAACAACAAAAAGCCAAAATAATAGGCCAGAACCAACGCACCTTGAAATTTTTTTATTTCTTCCCGAGGTTGTTGAGAGTTCTTGTTAATGATGCCTGCATACCATCTATGTGAGTACCGCCATCAATTGTATGAATGCTATTAGTGTATCCCAGCATTGTATCTGAATATGCAACAGAGCACCTACAAAAAAGATTGAGAAGAGAACTAAATTAGCTGTAGGCTACACAATTGGCAGCTTTGCACATAATACCGGTTTATAATACTGAAGTTTGAAGCAAGAAATCAAACGCTTTTGGCATTTGAGAAAACTATATACTATTCTGTCCCAACTTGTAAGAAATCCTAGCTCATGCAAATGCATCAAGAAGCATGTAACAAGATAGTGAATGAGTGGCACGTGGACTGAATCTATTGAAGCGGTCTCTGTATTTTCTTGTGGACTGACCAAAATAAATAAATTTGAAACAAGAAATTGTCAAGAGATTCATGGGAAAGAAAAAATGCAACAAGAAGAATGAAAGAAAGAATTGCTCACCACTGAAGAGCCACATCAATTCTGATTCCATCTGCTTCTTTTCTAAAACCCACAATATCATGAAGTGGTTTCTGGATCAAAGAACTATCAGTCACTTTACAGTCAAGACTCAAGCATAATGCAAATGTCAAACCAAGAGTTGCTGCGTATGACAATTATCAGTTAACTGAATGGTGGTAAAAATCCTTTTACCAAATAATCCCAGCCAGCTTTCACATATCAAGACATAAATAAGCATCAAAATGTTACATGATTATTAGCAGTAGTGTAATCAGTGTTTGGGAATGACAAGACTTTCAGGTACAAAAGGTGGATTATCAAGGCTTCAAATAAAAATTTATACGGTTGATGCGTTCAGGTCATAATAGTCATTAGATTTATCACCATTCCAATTTTCAGTTTTTATTTGACTTTTACTATTAGAACTTTAGTTCATCTAAAACTGGGAGAAGGTTATATGTTCTCTTTTCAAATAAGTTGGGAATAATAACCCTACATAAATGGTAAGACAATTAATTTTTGACGATTTAATATCACACTACGACAATAATGATGTGCAAGCAAACACATAATTAGTCGTCCTTTGGTACTTCAGTTTGGATACAAAATGGTGTAAACTTGATGGAAGAATAGGGAAATGGAAGAACAAAAAAATTAGGACTCAACGAGCATAGCGAAGGAGAAGTATTGGAAAATCATGTACATAAAAGCTAGCTCACTTTGTCGGTATTTAGCCACTTCACATACTCAACCAATCCCCCAGCATAGTAGTATTCACTATACTGGTTCTTCTTTGGATCTGTATCATCTTTTTTAAGAGCAATAGTAATCTACAAACAGTGAGACAAGGACAGTGCATAGTATAATGAAAAGAAACATAAGTCACTAAGACTGATGGCACATCAAGAAAATGAAATTAATAATTAACCATTAAAATATTAATACTAAATAGCAAAGGATCCATTTCTGAAAGATCTGAAATGTTAGGGCAGTCAGCAGGAAACTGAAGGACCAACAGGAAATCACTGAGCCTTAATAATCCCACAACATGCTAGGTAACATTCCGTAGTTTGACACGTACAATCTTCTAGCATCATCATCTGGAAACAGGTATACTGCAAGTACGACATTCATTCACAAAACGAATATCAGATTTGACCAACATTTGGAAAAGATGCAGCAAGTTACCATATTAAAAAATTTATAAAAAAAAAAAGAAGATCTACATTTGAAAAATAAATGAGAAGTTTATGGGGAAAAAAATTAGAATAACAACTCAGAAGGTTTAAAGATGTCACAAAACAATAAGCAGATGGTAATGCCTGTACCTCAAGGTTTAAAAAAGCCAGCTCCCTAATCAGTCCAGCTATAGTGCTGTCATCAAACTGAATTGCAGTAGTGAATACTGCAGAAAAGTTCATAGTTAGACAAAGACTATGAAAACCCCTAAATGCAATTATTGCTACAAATTGAATCAATAGAATCATCAAAAGCATGCCGGCTTTGAGAATCGAGACTAACTTGTCAGGCCAAAACTTAATGTGTGTCCCTCGGCGGTCTTTGACTCATTAGGAAGCTCATGACACATTAAAGTTGAAACAGGCTTTCCACGGGAATATTTCTGCTGGTATTCCATTCCATTACGCCAAACTGTAACTTCTAATGCCTGCAAACCAATACATGTCAGAAACATATGATTCGATCCTAAGTCGATTGGTGCTCACAAACTGTAAAATGTATATATAAACAACCAAAAAGAGACAAAAAATATGAAAGAACTGAGTGCGCTAGTGTTGATGTGATGGCCAAGGGAGACACAATTAACACAGCCCACCCTGGGCCAGAGGTAGTTACGCTATTATGAAGAGTGAGTTGGAGCATAACCTGTGGTCCAAGGAATTTGGGGATTATCGTGCAAGCCTAAGAGATATCATTCATTTTGTAAAGTAATGTGACTGACACCAGAATAAAGGAGTCTCAATACTTCTATGACCCAGGAGCCACCAAACTGAAAGTCACAGAACAGGAAAGTAAGACAAATGAAACACAGATACACCATCCCTCCTACTCACAAAACAATCCACTAAAACAACCTCTTTAGCCCTACCCATCAATCTGCCTATAACATCAACCACTAAGGTAAACAGTAAGGGTGACAAAGGGTAACCCTTTCTCAGCATAGATGTATAAAGCTCATTTCATCATTACTTGAAACTTGAAATGAAGGCCATCATTTTAAATGTTTCCACCCTAGTGCAGGGATACATAAGTGGAGACCCGAAGTTAATTGACACCAAAATATATATATATATAATATCATCAAAATTATAGTAAACTAAAGCCTACTCCACTGCCAAAAGGAACTCAAAGGCCCACCAAAACCAACAACATTAAAACGAAAGAGAAAACCATGAATATATATACATATCTCAACCAGCTTGAAGTGAATGGCCAAATAAATTTATAAGAAAAGAAAGTAGCACCTCAGATAATGCATTAACAACAGATAAGCCTACACCATGTAGTCCCCCTGAGACACTGTAACCACTACTTGAACCACCAAATTTCGCAGCAGCATGTAATACCTGCACAATTTAATCAGCATACATTATTCACACAATCTTTATACAATTAGAAAGATCGTCTCCATCAGCCATGTCAGCTATCAGATATATGTATGTTGTAACATGTGTACATACATAAAAGCATATATATCTGCAATCTTTTCTTATACATAACACGTATGTGAAGATTGATGTGTCCACATAGCATTGCATCTTATTTTAAGGATTTCCTATAACCGCATGCCAGTAAGGAATTGAACAGCTGCTCTATTAATTAAAACACACTGTTTTAAAATGTTCTTTGCAAATCTCCGATCAAGAAAACAGAAGTCCATTACAGTGCCGGCTAATAATACTATTTTAGGTTAGGAACTTAGGACAGAACAACTGTATATCTAAATGACCTCAAAAATAATAGCAACTAGATGGTTCTTTTGGTTCACAAATTGTGTGCACTTCAGGAAACAATATAACATGCTCAAAATTTTGTGCAAACATATAGTAAAAAGAATCAAAGTGGCCCCTTGAGAACTATTCCAGGTGAAATTCCATCTTGATCCCATAGCCACGCAGTCTACTTAGAACGTTAAAATGGAATTGGTAATTTATGCAACAATACCGTCAAGACAGTCTCCAAAGAAGATTTTTTTGTCACTGGATGCAAGTCGATTGGAATCTACGATGCACAAGTGAAACATGGAAGTAAGTGAAAAGTTGCAATACCACATGAATGTAAACTTAAAAGAATTGACTCCAAGCAAAATCTAACAACATAAAGTAATTGCAAAGTAGTATTTTGATATAACCCATTTTTTGTAAGTAAATAGAAATTACATAACCAGTTCATTTCAAAATCATAATAAGTATCAGCTATAAACATGGTGAAATCAAAAATACCATAAGGTCATGTTTGTTTGGACAGACTAGAGTAGGTTGGATTAGCATTTCCATGACTAATAGTCCTACGACTACGAATCCCTTTGGATTGTATATCATATCTTATGTTTGGATTAAATTAGGATTTTAAAGAGGGACTAATAGTCCAGACTTTGGCTTAGTCCTCCAATTTATATCCCACCCCCCTCTGTGGGATTAATATTCCATTATATGTAAGATACCATATCCAGATGGATTGTTAGTCTATACTTCAATTGTTTAACCAAATATCGGATTAATAATTTTATTGGACTATTAGTCCAATCCCAAGCTCGTGTCCACCCAAACAAACATGGCCTAAAAGTAAAAAAACAAAATATATATATATAGAAAGGGCAGCAACCACCCCTACAAGACATCTATGGTTATTATCTGTTATAGTTTTGTTTTTTGTTTAATTGTTTGATGGGTATTTATGTGCTTGGGGCAACTCTATCTAATACAAATACATGTATCCCAAGGGAGAGGACCCTAAATTTTTGGTCTCTGTCAATTCAATGAAACCGATGAACCACACAAGCTGATTATATGCATAGGGGCAGAGAGCTCATTAACCGCATATGGGCTCTTTTCTTCTTCTTAGTGTACATTTAACTTGGTATCATGGTGTCATTCTCATATATTCTCGTATTGTGGACTGAAAGGATTGGTATTCTTCATTTACGATTGATATGTAAAATATATATATATTTATATATTAATAATAAATAAATAAATACAGCAGCATGATTGACTTGATGAGTAGTGTTCACCGATAAATTTTTCAAAATTTGCTAAGTTCATTTGATATATTTTTTCTATTTCTTTGATGTTCGAAAAAATATGGCCTATTTTTCTAAGATCTTCAATCAACCTTGGTTTTGATCAAATGAATGCTTGCGAATTCTCTTCTATGGTTGTTGACCACACCATTGGGAACGTTACCCAACCTTATTTTTCAGTTGCAGAAGGTTTTTCAGGCTCCAAGGAGGTCCAGCTAGGGTGTTTTGAATACAATGAGTTTTTTCCTCTAGTTTTCTACAGTTGTTGGTTTATCTGAGTTGGTTTTGACACTATTTAAGTTTTCTTATGGTTGAGTTTTATCAGCTTTGTGAGCATTCCTTGAGATTTTCTGAGTTTGTGAGACATATTGAGGAAAATGGTAGCATATTGAAGACGGTCAAGTACAATGATAACACAACAATGTGCAAAGAGCAAAATTGAGAACCAACCAAACCAAACTAACTCCTCCCTTCAAGTTATAGGTGTAATTTGGTGGACTAAAGTAATAAAAAAATTTAATTTAATATTTGTGTAGTGTCTGAATGCTTATTATACAAAACTAAAACAATTTTCATATTTGTAATTATATATATATATTTTATTTTCAAAAAATGCAATGATCAATTAAAGACATTTTTGTGTGTGTTTTTGAATTTGGGTAACCAATCCTACTCAAATTATCTAGGATAAACTCGAGCTTAAGTTTGGACAAGTCGGTCGAGACAAATACCCTCGGCTGAAGAGATCCTCAAATCGACCAAACCTTGCCAAGTTGCAGTGCAACTTCAAGCTAGTATTTATAATTTTTGTTGGGGGGTTTTTTGGTGAAAAGGCCGTCATAGCAAGTTTTTGTTGCCAACACTCAACAAACAACACAGATTTTGCTTCAAAGGACACTTGCTTGCACTATGAATAATCAATTCTCTCGAAGGAGCTATACTTTTGGGATAAACATGAATAATAAATAAGATTGGAAAACTTCAAGACTTGTACATGATAATGATGACAATGGAAGCTCATAGAAAGTGCACTCTTGCATGCATTCTCAAAATTAGAAATAGAATAAAAGAGTCTTGGACTAGTCATGCAGATATAATCTGATACATATTAAAATTTTAGACTTTTAACAACTATATAAATTGATTATTGTGAATATTAATACATATATTTCGATACCCATTGCTTAAAAACCACAAGGACCCTCATTTGGCCATTTTCATTTGTTCATGGTTCTCATTGGTTTTCTATCCTTCCTAATCCAATTCATTGTTAGGAGTTGAACTTGTTATGGGTATCTCGAGTTTAATCTGACAATCTTAAAAATTCAACAAAATTATCGTTTTGTTAATATACGTCCAAATCGCTGCATAAACTTCCTACTAATCAGCATGCCATCACAAAGTGTACTTTGCTTGGTCAGTACTCCCAACTTTGTATTTTTTAGAATTCTTTTCTTGCAAAACTTAATATCACCTTTATTCTCCTCCTTTTTATAAACAGAATTGCTTGACAACCTTTACTTTGCTCTTAAGACTCCTATAATTAGCAATTCATTCTTTTCCTATCCACACGAAACTCAAAAAAGTTCCAAAAATGGCAATCTCACCAACCAACAGCTTCATAGCTCCTCCTCTCATCATCAGCTGCTCCAGAGCTTTCAAGCTTGCATCGGATTGCAATTCATCAGAGTCATCCACACTCCTCTGCAATTTTCTCAGACAGGAACGCGTGCAATTGATAGATGCACGAGGCAACACTCTCCTCCATTTTCTGGCCATGTACGGCAATTTATCCGCCTTCAAGATGCTTCTTGGGGATGGTATACTAACGAATGAAGACCTCGCAAAAGGTATATGTTGAATCGTTATTCTCACCTAAAAATTTAAGTTTAATTTTTTCCAACAAGTTTTCTCACATGTGGCAAAACTCTTTTATTAGTGATTCAAATATGGACAAAAATCTTGCCACCGGTATTACTTTGAAACATTTATTCTGCCTATTTTCTTTTAAATTTTAGTATGTAGATCATCTATTAAAAAATACAAAATAAAAAATAAAAATCAAATTAATTTATTAACTGTAATCATATAATTGTGTTGTCTTTATAAGGATGACAAAAATTATATCATATTATCATTAGATCAATTTTGAATTTTGTTTAATAGAAATTCTACACAATGAGCAGAATTGATCATCGAATGGCCTGTTTGGTGTACTCCTAGCAAGCTGAAAAGCGGATAATTAGAAATGACAAACTAAAAATACTTCTCCTCTAACTTTTAAATAATTATTTTTTTTTCAATTCTTCAACTCATTTAAACTAATTTTTTTAATTTAAAAAAAAAAAAAAAAACAACTCTATAAACTGTACCCAATAATTTTATTGGGTGCCCCACAGACTAAACTCAACGGCCCAATCCACTTATTGGAGAAAAGCTAAGTTATTTAATTGTTGAGTAGATAATGAGGTTTAAATTTCTAATTATAAAATTTATTATCTGTTCTAACGTCATATTAACTATTAACTCATTGAAAAATCTTAACTACTAGAGTGAAGGATAACTTTATTATTTATTTTCACTTGACTAGGAAATAAAAAAGGCGACACGCCGCTACATGAGGCTGCCAAGTTCGGTCAGAAAGAAATTGTGGAGGTGCTGTTGGAGTATGAGAGAGATTTGGTTATGGTGAGCAATAATTCAGAAGAGACTCCTCTATTCACTGCTGCTTTGTGTGGAAAGAAGGAAGTTTTCGATCTTCTCATCAAAGATGGAAGAATTCATAGTGATCATTATGTGATGGCGAGAACTGATGGTTCCACTGTTCTTCATGCTGCTATCATGGGAGAATATTTTAGTGAGCTCACTTTTCTTTCTTTTCAATGAATTCAAAATATTTTTCAATTGGAGCTTTCCTCGTTACTTTTATCGAATAATACCACTTATCCTAGTGAGTTTTATGAACTTACTAGACCAAAAGTTTCTCAAACTCAAACATTTACTTTTCTAGTTAGAGATTGTTGGTATTATCATTTATATCTAGTATCACGAGTTAATCGAAAGTTGAATTTACATTGAATTTATAAGTCCATCAGCCCACATAGTTGTTCATGTATATGAGTGGAAGATTTGGCTACTCAAAACTAGTACTCATTGATTTATTCAAAAAAATAATGTCGGATTGTGATTTTACTTTGTATGAGACTACTTACACTTATAATGAATTTGTATTTTTTTGGTGCATAAATTCTGAATATCTAGCAATTCTCTTATTTTTTGAATTTTACGTGAAGCACTGACAAAACCAAAATGATCAAATACGCACATGATTCAAAATTTTAAAATATGCATCTTTTAATTTTAATTTTAATTTTTTTTTTTCTTCATTAATATTTTTTTGGTAAAATGCTAAAAATACCCATCCTATTATTGATTTTGAACAGTGCTACTAATGCTAGGGATTAAAATGTAACAAAATGCATATTTGAGAGACTATTTGTATAATTAACCCTTTATTTATCTAAAGGCAAACTACTAACTAGATAACTAAATAATTGAAAACTAGGTCTTGCTATGAGTATATTGGAAACATTCCCTAAACTTGCTCACAAGTACGATAGCAAAGGAAGGACTCCCTTGGATCTGCTGGCCACAAAACCCTTGTCCTTTAACAGTGGCTCTTCTTATTCCTTGGTCAATTTGGGCAGTAGACCTTTCATTCCGCTCCAGCTTATTGCAATTTTTGTATACTTTTGTAAGTCCTACCATTACTATATATTAATAGTCTATCCAACAAAAATGAGTCACTGTCTCCTACTTGTAAAATTTTCTACTCCATGATTTGATTTGAAAAATACGTGGAGACTAAGAAACATGGACACTTCTAAGAATGTAGCATGTCGTGTCTGATACCGATATGACACTCGTTGGATACTTTCCAACACTTAGACACATAAAATATATTACAAGTTTAAATAAAATAACTTGAAATTCTATGATAAAATAAAACAATATAAATTTATACTTATTCTCCTCCTTTAGACTTTAAAATTATTATTTTGATTTAAATATTCACACACACACACACACACACACGCACACATATATATATATATATAATTATTATTTCTATAACATAGTATAAATATATAAAATTATATATTTTACGTGTGTCTTCCACATGTCTTGTCCTACATTTTTTTAAAATTACGTATCGATATGTCCATGTCGTGTTATGTCCATATTCGTATCATGTCGTGTCACGTATCTATGCTTTCCGAGCTCAGAGAGTACTCCATCAAAAGACATTTTAGATGGTGTCTTTGTTTATTATTAAGCAGGTATTCCATCGATGGTTTATGGGTGGAAACATGCTGGTGATGAGGAAAATCAACATCAAAATGGACATGATATCTCCAACTTAGGGCATTTGGCAACAAAATTAATCCCAGGTTCGATTTTTGTTTTGTTTGTTTTTTACTACGAAAAATTCAAAAAAAAAAAAAAATCACTCTATGCCCAATTTTTTCATCTCCTACGTTGAATATGAAATTTATCCTGTTGATCCACGTAAACAAGAAGTAAAAAAAAAAAGAATGAAATTCATTGGTGATATATATAGTAATCAACAAATGTGGCTTTACAAGTTATTTATATATGATTACATATATGTAGCATTTTCAAGAGGAGTTTGTTTTTTTAATCCCTAGTTTATTTTTATATTTTCACCTTTGTTTTTCTTTCACCTAATTAGTTATTTCTTACCACAGGGTTCAGATTCAGAAGGATTCTTAGAGGTTGGTGGCTCTTACTCTTTAATTATGATAAAATTATTATATGCTCTTTACTCTTACCCCATTTTATGTGGGTCTTGGATTTATTATGACATTTGCTCAAAAGCACCAAATTTCTTATTTGAGTTAGAAAGTCTATTAATATTTTAATAATAATTGATCTCTTATAAACTGGTTACTATGATTATAGATAAGGTCTTGTTTCTCTCCTTATTATTCCTTCTCTTCTTTCTCCAAGTTTGTGCTTGGCTTAGAGAAATTGATGATGCAAAGAAAAAACATGAATTTGCACTCAAGACCGCAAAAAGTTGGTAAATGAAGAGAGTGATTGGAGTCATTACTCAGAAGGAAAATGCTTAGATTCCACTTCAAAAAACTCAGACAAGAAGACAAAGTTAAAGAACCCAATTGTTCACGCAACGGAGAATGGCATCATCAAGTTGGTTAAGGAGATTTTAGAAATATTCCCAGATGCTGCATATAGCTTTGACAAGAATGGAAAAAACATACTGCACATAGCTGTTGAGCAAAAAGACAGAGTTCTATATGACTACTTGAAGAAAAATGTTGATCACAAGGATGGGATGTTGTCGGATGTTGATAATGATGGGAACACCGTATTGCATCTGGCAGCCAACATGGGAACTAGTCCTAAAGTTGTTCTTGGACACTTGAACCAGATGACGTGGGATATATGTTGGTTTAAGGTACGATTAAATGTATTTAGTTTAGGAAAACAATATTTGTTACCAGATAAATTTCATCATTTATTATTATTATTTTAGGCAAACTCTTTATTATAATTTTTTGTTTCTAAAATGTGTCGAGCTCGTAAAAGTACCCCTTGCACATGCAGTCCCTCATTCAACACGAACTAGATAACTTTTTAATAATGCACACCCTATAGTACCCTAGCAAATCGACACCAATAATAAAAAACCAAATCCTTTGCCGCTTTTACCCTAGAGTCAAAGAGAGATAAATCGTATGGTAGAGAAAAAATTTAGGAGGGGACAGAAAAATATTAAGAATGGGAAAATCTTAGTTGTTGTATGAGAACACTTCCTAGTAACTCGTTGTTCAATAGTTCAACTGTTGAAAAGTTTAGGATCATCATAATTGGACATATTACTTGAGAGAAGCCAACCCCTAGTAGTATAATGGAAAAATTGCATCCTTAGGCCCTAACGAAAACTTCAAACTAATATATATTCGGTTTACAGCCATTGTACCCCAGCATATCAATACCAATAACAAGGAACCATATCCTCTGTTCCACTGTCCTTTGTAACTTTACCCCCAAAAGTTAAAGAGATATATTGTATGGTAGAGAAAATATTTGGGACAAAGGAACAAAAGATAGTATGATAGAGGGTCCTCAGTCCCATACTATGAACGGGAAAGTACTAGTTGTAGTAGGGAAACAACGTCTCTCCAGTAACTTGATGTTCAATCGTGAGAGAAGTTGTTGGCCATCACAATTGCACATGTTGTTACTAGAGAGAAGCTAACCCCTAGTAATATAATGAAGAAGTTGCGTCCTTAAGCCGTAAAACTTTAAACTAACATATATTCAATTTGTTCTTTATTCTTTTCTTCCATAGCGCGTGTGGTATGACTCTCCTCCACACTTTTTGTACCATGAAAACTCTAATGGAATGACAGCAAAAGAACTATTTGAAATAAACCACATCGACCTACGAGACAAGGCTGAGAAAGCTTTCAAAGATATGAACAACGGCCTCATGCTTGTTACCGCTCTCATTGGCACAGTCAATTATGCGGCACTCTTCACCCTTCCCGGAGGTTACGATCAAGACAACCAAAGCAAAACCTATGGCGAGCCCATTCTCCTTATCCAGGAGGATACAGAGGATGATACTTCGAAGTTCTTGTGGTACATATCTATTGCCCTATTTTCTTCCCTATTCGCCTTGGTCTCCATGCTTTCAATTCAATTGTCACGATTTCGTAGCAACGATTTCTACATAGCCTTGCCATTCAGATATATTGTTGCTGTGATGGCTCTTGCTTGCTCCACAATCTTCACTCTCACGGCATGTATGCAAGCCTATATTCTTGATCGCATATCTTTTAATTCAGATTCTTACATGTGGCCTATTGGTATTTTGATGGCCCTAGTTTACATAGATGCATTATACCTGACCTCTTATTACATGTTCTTTGTGATTGGTAGTTCGTTCGCCTATAAAGGTCAGGAAATGTAGAATCCATTTGTTTTATTGGTATGTATATGCAAGAATATCAAAGCATTGCTATTTTAAATTTGACACAATGACTTGTATTAAGATTGTTTGAGTTTTTATATTGATTGTAATAAGCAGATGTATGCAAGTTTCAATAATACTTGTTCTTTTCATGAGATAAAGTTCATTCACCAAATATTAGTTGAATTGATAGAAATTTAAAGTGCAGTAACTTCTAAAATAATAAATTTCATCTAAAACAGATCAAAGAATGACGGCGTAAGATCAAATTGTGCAACCCTACGAAGATCATTTATCTGTTGAACGAGTGTCATGATATCTATCATGGGACTCTAGGGGGTGACCATGGATTGGTTTTGTACAGTTTAGAGGGGAACCATAGACCAAACGCTACCAAATGTTCTTAGAAATTTGGATAAAATCAAATTGTTGAACAATTGTTCAAGACAAAAATCAATAACAAATAAACTTGTACAACATATGACACAATGAAAGGACTCATAGATGAAGTTTTAGAAGCAAAGTTGTGAAACTTTAAAATTAAAAATTTGTTGGTTAGGGGTGAAAATGTAAAATAACCACTTGATGGCCCAAAAATTGGCACGAGCACCATGCTCTACTAGCCTAAACAAATTTGTAGGAATAAACACGTTGAAAGAAGTCATGGACATAGATTTAGGGCCATTCTAGAATATATGCAAATTATGATATTTGTCTTATTGACTTTTTAATCTATTTTATTTTTTAATAGGCTAAATTAATCTCAACTTGCTTCCCAAACGAGGCCTCAATGAAAGTCCAATGATTTTGCACTCTTCCTTGCATTCTCAAAAGGGATTACATTGGGATGATTTGGAAAATTGGTTAAAAATTGGCTTTTTATTTGTTTGTTTGTTTGTTTGTTTGTTTGTTTTGTCGTTTTGTATGTAAAAAATATAAAAAGTGATGTGACTCAAAATAAGTTAAAAATTAAAAATTAATTTTTACTAACTTCTCAAATTGCCCCATTATGCACGATCGGACTGTAAATGTCATTCATACTGACACTTAAGCAACAAATGTAGGCCCATTTTTACGCCCATCAATCTGTACCAAAGAAAAACCAAAAGAGAAACCAATTTGCACAATGTCTATACATATACATATATAGAATAGAATCTGATTTAGAATTTGTGTTTCAATTTTTGTATGGGTTTCAAGAAAAATTCAATACCAATATCTGTTTAAAATGATCCTAAAAACAAAAGTAAAAAAATAATTAATAAAATCTGGGTTTTAAATTTTCTTTTGGATTTCATTTTTTTTTTTTTTTTCCAATTTGTTTGGTTTGGTTTTTTTAGGATTCACTTCAAAAAATTAAAATTTTTTGTTTTTTGTATTTTTTTTGTTTTTACTAAATTTTTTTAATTTTTAAATACACCTAACATAAATAAACTTAAAAAATATAATATTTGTGAAAAAAATCTTTAGACAATTCACTAAATACCAAAAATAAAATAAATAAATAAAAAAAGAGAGAATTTAGTATATTTTTCGTATTCTTGTATATTTATTGATTTTTTAAAATATTTTGTTACAAATATTTTACTTTTTAAATACATCAAGTAAGGTACATTTAAAAAAGTAAAAAATTGTTTAAAAATTTTAAAATATTCACTAAAAATCAAAAAAAAAATGAAAAACAAAAAACAAAAAACTCAATTTTTAAAAAATTGAAATCGAATACAGTGAATATTTTTTTAACAAGGATAAAACAAACCTGAAAAAGAAAAAAAAAAAAAAAACTCCTGTTTATTTATATGTCAGAGATTATATTCTTGGTTGATGCATTGTATGAGATGGGATAGCCCAAGAAGACTGAAAAAAAATTTAAATACAACCAAAAAAAAAAAAAGTGAAGGGAAGATTGGTAGATGCGTTGTACGAGATGGGGTAACGCAAGCCCTGCTGCTGGAGAAGATGGATAGACTGATAAGGAGAGAATGGATCAAGTGAGGGAGGGGTGTGAGTGAGGGTAGCCCCACATATTTGTAACTTTGACTTAGGTGTTAAAATATTATTGGGTGACTGTAAAGAAAGCTTTCACAGCTCATCTTTTTTTAACATGCCGGAATAATTTGATATGCCTATTAAAATTTTGGAGTTCTAAAATTTTGGACTATTAATGCTGATGTAAGCTAATTATCACCAATATTAATGTGTATTTCGATATCCGGCATTTAAAAACCATGAGGACTCCCATTTGGCCATTTTCATTTCTTTAAGGTTGTATTTAGTTTATGGATTTATGAAAGAATTTAGAAAGAAAAAAATGTGAAAAATAATTATATTTAATTCATATTTCATTTACTTTTTTTATTTTTCTTTTTAAATTATTTCTCAAATCTATGAATCAAACATACCTCAAAGGGTTCTCACTGGTTTTCTATCCTTCCTAATCCAATTGATTATTGGGAGTTGAACTTATAAGGGGTCTCTTGAGTATTAATCTGACAATTTTAATATTGTGTTTAATTAGAGAATTTGAGAAGAGATTTGAAAAGAGAAATAAAAAAAATAAGTGAAATATGAATAAAATATATTTATATTTAAGCTAATTTCACACATCTTCTCCTTTTTCATTTTCAAATTTCTCCTCAAGTCTCCCAACCAAACACAACTTAAGAATTCAACAAAATTATGGTTTAAATGATCAAATTAGTCCAAATCCATCACAAGGTGCACTTTGCTTGGATAGTACTACCAACTTTCGTATTTTTTCATTTACAAAATTCTTTTCTTTTCTTTTCTTGCAACACTAAGGCCTCGTTTGGAGATTAGTTATTTTAGTTAAAAAGTCAAAAAGTCACTATAAATTGTTACATCACGTTCTCTATTTTTTTGTACATCTTTTTGTAAAAAGTCAAAAAAATTATTAAAATAACATCTTCTCAAACGAGATCTAAATATCTCCTTTATTCTCCTTTTTCTTTTTCTTTTTTATCTTTTTTTCCATAAACAAAATTGCTTGAACTTTACTCTGCCCTCATGATTCCTATAATTAGCAGCCAATTCCTTTCCTCTCCCCATGAGACTAAAAAAAAAAAAAGGTTCACAGTTCCAATTTTTTTATTTTTTTTTCAAAAATGGAAATCTCACCAGCCAACTTCATAGGTCCTCCTCCCATAAGCTGCTCAGAGGCTTTCAAGCATGCATCTATTTGCAATTCATCAGAGTCATCCAAAGTCGTCTGCAAATTCCTCATGCAGGAAGGGGTGCAACCGATAGATGCGCGACGCAACACTATCCTCCATTTTCTCGCCATGTATGGTAACCTATCCGCATTCCAGAAGCTCTTAAGCATGGCATACGGACGCATGAAGAGCTCATGAAAGGTGACATTGAATCGTTATAATAACTTCAATTTTAAGTGATTCAAATATATATAAATATTTTAATTATGAAGTCAAGTACTCACCCGTCCGGCCTATTACGTTTCAATAATATATTTGGTTTATCTTTTAAAATCTCAGTATCTAGATTGTCTAAAAAAATATGATTAATCTTATAACCATACCCATATAATTTTGTCATCTTTGTTTCAAAAAAATGAATAGTAAATATCAATTTGAATTTTTTTTATTTTATTTATTTTTTTTTTTGTGAGGTGATCTACACAATAACAAAATAAATCATCAAAAGGCCTTTTTGATGCACTTCTAGCTAACTGAAAATTGATAATTAAAAATCAAAAATCAAAAACCAAAAACATCTCTTCCTTACTTTCCAATAATCAATTTTTTTCTGAACTTTTCAAAACTATTTCTTTCATAAACTATAAGCAGAAACTGTATTAAATAGTCTAACATATATTTTCAAAATTTATAATTAAAAAAAACCCAATAAATAATTTCATAAGTTACACCAAATAGTTTCAAAATAAGGCAGTAATGAGCCCCACAAGGCCAACTATTGTCTACTATAATAATAGTTAACCATTAATTCATCCAAAAAACTTAAACTATTGTTTATATTTCGGATCAACAGGAAATAAAAAAGGCGACACGGCCTTGCATGAGGCAGTAAAGTTTGGTCAAAAAGAAGTTGTGGAGGTGTTGTTGGAGTATGAGAGAGATTTGGTGATATGTCCCTGCCTTGCAGCCTTGGCATGAGAATAGGAACTGCTGCCTCAAAAATAGGAGTTAGTGTAGGCTGTTTTCAATAGTGGTTGTATTGGTTGCTTACTGCTTCCACAATTAGTGCCACATCTTTTTTGCATTATTATTTTCCGTTGTTATTTTCTGCAGTTGGTATGTTCTCATTCCTATAGTTGGTATGTTCTCATTTGGCTTATAAATAGCCTGGGAACTCTTGGAATATATACATGGAATTACAGTCCCGATCTCTCTCTTTCCTTTCTAACCCTCTGTTCCTCTCTTTCTTGGCTACTCACTTGCTTTTCTTATACAAATTACATATTATTTGGTATCAGAGCCAGGTTGCATGGATACGCGGGCCAAAAGCAACGCTGAGTTTCGCAGTGAAGTCAGTGAAGCATTAGCTCGTCACGAATCCAACTTCGACCAAATTCATGGCACCCTCCAAACTATTTTGACAGAACTCCAGACCATGCGAGTCTCGCAAAACACCACTTCCATCGATAACCCATTTGCCCCAGCCGAAACCTCTCATAACCAACCTCTTTCCACTATCCACAACACTTTAGACCGAAATCACAACAACACCCCAGACTGAAACCACACACACTTGAAGCTATCATTTCCTAAATTCAACGGAGACGATCCGATGGGCTGGATCTTTAAGGCTGAACAATACTTTGATTTCAAGAGTGTTGCTCCTGACCAACAAATTCAGCTTGCTTCCTTTCACCTCGAAGGCATAGCTCTCCAGTGGCTTCGATGGCTAACCAAGTTCAGAGGTCCATTAACTTGGAACGAGCTAACCAAGGCCCTTTTACTTCACTTCGGTCCCACAGACTATGAGGATCCCTCAGAAGCCTTGACCCGCCTCAAACAAACTTCGACAGTGGCTACCTATCAAGAAGCCTTCGAGATGCTCTCACATCGTGTCGATGGGTTGCCTGAAAATTACTTGATTGGGTGTTTCATTGTGGGACTCTGTGACAACATACGCCTGGATGTCAAACTCAAGCAACCCCGCACCTTGGCCGACACCATTGGAGCGGCACGGCTAATTGAAGAGCGCAATGCTCTACAAAAAAAAAAAAAAAAGAGAATAGCTCATTTCGTCCTCAAGTGGCAACCTTCATGTAATAACCCTCGCCACTGGTTACCGATAAACTACTGATTACTGCTAAACTGAGAATGATTATGATTGATAATTGAATTGATTGAAATATCGAATCGATCGATTGATCAGACTGCTTAAGTGCATTCTATCTGTTGATCGTTTGATTATCTGTTCATGTCTTTGTGTTTAAACTGCAAATTGAAGGCCTTATCGACGGCCGAATTTGAAAGTGATTGATGTTCTGTAATCGGTAGAATTTATGTGATTTTATGGCATATTTATCTGAAAAGTGATTTGGTATGATTAAATTAGATTAAAATAAGTTAAATTGCATTGTTGGACTTATTTACCGAAACGCCACTCTAGTGGCCCACTACCTAGACTATATTTGAGCCTCATTACACTTAAACAACACAATTTCATCAGCTCATTTCATCACCACCACCAAACTAGAGAGAGAGAAAGTGAGTGAATTGAATTCAACTTGTTGGTTGGCTTGAATCTTGAGGAATTGAAGGATAATTGGCAAATTGAACCTCTAGACTTGTCATTGAGGAACCTAGGTATGAATTTCATTCTCTAAATTGTATATTTAAGCCCTATCTAGCATGGTTCATGATAGTCTAATGAGCTAAGTCAAGAATTGGTCTTGTAGTGTTAGATTAAAGCTTGTATCATGCATGCATGTGTTTATCCTTGCATTGTGAGGTTTGATTTCATGGAAATCTTGCATGCATGTTCATATTTATAGTATAGACCATGTTTTCATCTTGGTTTTGAAAGAATTGGCTCATTAGAGCAAGTTTTGAAGCTTGAAAATTGTTTAAAGTTCATGCATGTTCATTTGAGATCATGTTCATGAAGTTTGGTTTGAAATTGGATTTAATTGAAACACCCTTGGGCTTGATTTATCAAATTGATCTTTGAAACATGTAATATTATGGGTTTTGAAGTGTTTTCCAGAAAATTAGCCCAAGAGGATTGAATTTGATGCATTTAAACTTGTTTTGGAGCCTGGAAGTTCAAATCTGGATATTCTAGATTTTGGACTCCTGCTTGAGCGGGGAAAGTGGCGCTCGAGCGGGAAATTCGTGCTCCCAGTACTTTGCACTGTTTGGTAGTCCACTCGAGCGGGGTACTTGGCGCTCGAGTGGGACCTTGTGTCTTACGCTCGAGCGGCTATCGAGTGCCCTATTGAGCGTGATTTTCACACATCCAGTACTTTTGACTGTTTTACAGACCGCTCGAGCGTGGGAAGTGACGCTCGAGCGGGAACCCTTGTCTACATGACCGCTCGAGCGGAGTAACCTACGCTCGAGCGGGACCCCTGTTTTTTGAAAATTTTGAAAATATTTTCTAAGTGCATCTTTGCATCCTCATCCCATCCTAGGCATTCTTAGGCCTAGTTTAAGACATCTTAATGAGGATATAGATGTAGAACACACCGAGGCAAGCTAGGGATTAAGTTATTATCTCTCCCAACTGTGTAGCTTAGTGTGTGTTCGTTCTGTAAACTGTGTAGGGTTGACTTTTCGAGGAGACGCTCTAGCTTACTATAGCCCAGAACTCTGTGAGTAACAATTATTTAAAGATATGTTCAAAATGATTATCTTTTGAATATCGAATCGCATCGTTTTAATCGCTATCGTTAATCGAATGAATGTATGTCCTAAATTTCGAATCAGACAGGCATCCTTAGCAACTCATCGATCGTTATCAAGTAGAGATCTCTGTCGGTTCCCTCGTTGGAACCACTACTGTTTACTGATTGATGGCCATCATTTACTGTCCGGTCTTTTAAGACCTCATGCATCGTATCGCTATGCTAATGGATGTACCACATATGACCTATTTGATTGACCATCGATATCGATTTAATGAACTGGTTTCATTACTGTAAGGACATTCATTCTTAACCTCTTTACGCATTATGTTATTCACTGGGCTTTAGCTCACTGCTCATATATATATGTAGGTGTACAGGCACCAGACCGCGGCTAGAAGCATTGGGGTGAACTCCAGTTTTGTCAAGCCAACCACTGTGCCTCACTGCGAGGTTCCGAGCCTGCCAAGCTATGGCTTAGGGGTGTTTTTATTTTCCCCTTGTCTGACTCTGTGTCTGTTTAGTATAACTGTATAGACCGTTAACACTGTACTGTACTGTTTTATAGGGATTTGGTCCCTATTCTGACTGGTTGTATATATTGTGCATACTGTTCCGTACCGTGTATATATATACATATGAAAAGTCTTTTTGCATACAGATTGTCACAGCTCATTGGACATTGTTTATTTACTATTTTGGCTTCCTCCATGCCCTCAGACTGCTTTTATCGTTTCATCATCAAGCGAGCCTTGTAATCTCGGATTGACATCGGGATTCTGATGCTAAACCCATAGGGGCGGGTTTGGGTCGTGACACTTCACTCCACGGTCTTCTCCAAACAACACAGCCGGTGTTCTAGGACCCTCACCCGCATTGAAGGTGGGTCAAACCTCGGCCAATGCTCCACTTCATCCGTGAATTACCTACCAAGAGGCGGAGAACGTCATGAAAAGGGCTGTGCTATTATTGTGATGAGAAATTCACTCCGGGTCACCGCTGTCAAAGATCCCAATTGTTTATGATTGAAGAGTCATCAATACTTGAACCTACCGTTGCCATGGACCCTCTTAAAGAACCCGATATGGCCGAGCTTCTTCCTGAAATCTCATTCCATGCAATAGCTGGGACGACACATCCCCAAACATTCCGAGTAATGGGAAAATTACAAAATAAAGCAGTGACTGTCCTCATTGATGGGGGAAGCACCCACAATTTCATTGATCAAGCCATAGTCACGAAATTCGGGTTGCCCGTAGCACGCAATTAGAAGTTGCAAGTAATGGCGGCCAATTGGGACAAAATCGACTGCGATGGACAATGCCTTGGGCTCACCCTCCTCGTCCAAGACTTTCCAATTCAAGCAGATTTTTATGTTCTACCCGCAGCGGCCTGTCAAGTGGTCTTGGGAGTTCAGTGGTTGGCCACCCTGAGTCCAATCGAGACTGATTACAGCCGTCTCACAATGTCTTTCCAGCAAGGAGGAAAATCTTGTATGTTTCAAGGCCTTAAGCAACCCAGACCCACTGCCTTGAGTAATAAGGAACTTCTCCACCTCAATGGCACAGCCTTGTTTTTTCAAATCATTCCAAGCCATGAACCAACTTCAGACAAGGACCACCCCGCCGACCTCGCCCAAATCCTCACTGAGTTTGAGCATGTCTTTGCCGTCCCCAATACCTTGCCACCAATACAAACCCATGATCACCACATACCATTACAACCAAATCAAGAACCCGTGAGCATCCGACCCTATCGATACCCTTATTATCAAAAAACAAAAATTGAAAAGATGGTGAAGGAATTTCTTGACTCAGGTTTGATTCGGCCCAGTACCAGCCCATTTTCTTCACCGGTATTGCTTATCAAAAAAGCAAATGAAGGTTGGCGGTTTTATGTTGATTATCGAGCTCCCAACAATATTATAATCAAAGATAAGTACTCGATCCCTATCATAGATGAACTCCTCGACGAATTACATGGGTCCAGGTATTTTTCGAAACTTGACCTTCGCGCTGGATACCACCAAATACGGGTTCAAGAGGCTGATATACACAAAACTGCTTTTCACACGCATGACGGACATTACGAATTTGTTGTTATGCCCTTCGGCCTTACAAATGCCCCCTCCACCTTCCAGAGTTTGATGAACGACTTGCTATGACCTTACTTGAGGAAATTTGTTCTGGTCTTTTTTGATGACATCTTGGTGTACAGCAAAAATTGGGTTGATCATCTCGAGCACCTCCGTCCAGTCTTTCTTGTTTTATCTAGCAATCAATTGTTTGCTAAACAATCTAAATGTTGTTTTGGCGTGTTACAGGTGGCATATTTGGGACACCTCATTTCATTTGCAGGGGTAGCCGTTGATCCCGGCAAAATTAGTTCAGTTCTCGAGTGGCCAATTCCCACTTCCACTCGAGGTGTTCGCGGCTTCCTTGGCTTAGTCGGATACTACCGGAAATTTATTAGTGGCTTTGGAGGGATCGCTACGCCTCTCACTCGCTTATTATCCAAAGATGGGTTCCGATGGACTTCTGAGGTTGCCGCCGCTTTCTTACAACTCAAATAACCCCTCACATCTCCTCCAGTCCTACATTTACCAGATTTTTCACAATCCTTTGTGATCGAATGCGATGCTTGTGGGGTGGGCATCAGAGTTATTTTGTCACAACAAGACCAACCAGTAGCCTACTTCAGTGAAGCTCTCAAACCGTCGGCCTTAGCTCTATCGACCTACGAGAAGGAGATGCTAGCAATAGTGAAGGCCATCCACAAGTGAAGACCATATTTAATTGGCAAACTTTTTATTGTCCAGACTAATCAGAGGAGTTTAAAATATTTGTTAGAGCAACAGATCACGACTCCGGCACAAACACGGTGGTTACCGAAGATCCTTGGCTATGATTATATCATTGAGTACAAGAAAGGAAGGGAGAATTGTGGTGCGGATGCTCTCTCATGGGTTTGAGAACTAGAGTTCCTCACCGTGTCCCTGCCCGTTGCCGATTGGTGGGCCACACTCCAACGTGAGGTAGCCAACGATCCATTCTATAGTCAGTTATTAGAATCAATACCATCACACCTCAAGCCGCAGTACTCTTTACGTGATGGGGTTCTTTTCAAAGGAGAGTGCATCTGTTTAAGTCCTACTTCACCACTACTTCTAGCAATTTTGTCAACACATAACTCGTCACCGAGTGGTGGACACTTTGGCTATCATAAAACATTGAGCCGCATTAACGCAAGCTTTACTTGGCCTCACATGCGAACTGCGATCAAGGAATTCATCAAAAATTGTAATGTCTGTCAACGATGCAAATCTAATTGCTTGTGACCCGCTGGCCTATTACAACCATTGCCAATACCAGCCAAAGTATGGACTGACATTTCCATGGATTTCGTAGAAGGGTTGCCGCTGTCCCAAAGTAAAACTGTCATCATGGTGGTCGTCGATCGCTTGACCAAATATGCACATTTTATTCCACTCAAGCACCTCTTTACTGCCATCACTGTGGCTAAAGCCTTTATCGAACAAATTGTTCGACTTCATGGCATGCCGACATCCATTGTAAGTAACTGAGATAAAATTTTTATGAGTTTATTTTGGAAAACTTTATTTCAGATCTAAGGTACAGCTCTTTGCATGAGTTCTAGTTATCACCCACAGACCGATGGTCAAACGGAAGTGGTTAATCGCACGCTCGAGCAGTATCTTCGGTGCTTCACACGTGGGCAGCCAAGAAAATGGATGGACTGGGTTGCATGGGTTGAATATAGCTACAACACTTCCACTCACTCGTCCACCAAAATTTCCCCTTTCAAGGCCATGTACGGGGTACCTCCACCCACTTTACTTTCCTACATTCCAGGCACAACAAAAGTTTAGGCCGTTGACGACCTCTTACGCAATCGAGATGACATCCTTAATGCATTGCGTCGTAACTTGACTGACGCTCGTGACCGAATAAAATCCCAGGCTGACTGACATCGATGAGAGATTGTTTTTGAGGTTTGTGATTTTGTGTACCTCAAACTCCAACCATACTGGCAGAAATCAGTGGCTTTTCGCAGCTCTATGAAGCTCTCACCTTGGTTCTTTGGTCCTTATAAGGTTCTTGCTAGAATTGGTCCAGTGGCATACAAGCGCGAGCTACCAGAGGGTTCCCAAATCCACAATGTCTTTCATATTAGTCTTCTCAAGAAACACATCGGTCCCATCACCATTGTTTCCCATCAACTTCCGCTAGTTTTGGACACATCCGAGATCCTTCCTCAACCTGAAGTCGTGTTAGACACCCGTATTGTTCAAAAGGGTCTTTATCGACCTAAGTCTGAGATTTTGGTTAAATGGGTTGGGGTGCCAATTGAAGATGCAACCTGGGAGAATCATTGGCATTTTTCGAAGTCTTACCCTGACTTTATCCTTGAGGACAAGGATAATTCAAGGGGGGAGGAATGATATGTCTCTACCTTGCAGCCTTAGCATGAGAATAGGAACTACTGCCTCAAAAATAGGAGCTAGTGTAGGCTATTTTCAGTAGTGGTTGTATTGGTTGCTTACTGCTTCCACAATTAGTGCCACATCTTTTTTGCATTATTATTTTCTGTTGTTATTTTCTGCAGTTGGTATGTTCTTATTCGGCTTATAAATAGCCTGGGAACTCTTGGAATATATATATGGAATTACAGTCCCAATCTCTGTCTTTCCTTTCTAAGCCTCTATTCCTCTCTTTCTTGGCTACTCACTTGCTTTTCTTATACAAATTACATATTATTTGGTTATGGTGAGCAATAATTCAGTAGAGACTCCTCTACTCATTGCAGCTTCATATGGAAAGAAGGATGTTTTCAATCTTCTCATCAAGGATGAAAGAATTCACAGTGATCATAGTGTGATGGCAAGAACTGATGGTTCCACTGTTCTTCATGCCGCTATCATGGGAGAATATTTCAGTGAGCTCACTTTTTTTTTTTTTTTTTTTTTTTTATTGTTGTTTTCTTTCAATGAATTCAAAATATTTTTCACTTAGAGCTTCCCTCATTCCTTTTATCAAAAAAATATATCACTTATCCAAGTGAGTTTTACGAACTTGTTAGGCCAGAAGCTTCGCAAACTCAAACATTTACTTTTCTAATTAGAGACTAGTTATCATTTCTATCTAGTATCACAAGTGAATCGAAAGTTGAATCTACGTTGGATCTATAAGTCCATCAGCCCACATTGTTGTTCATGTGCTAGTAAAAGATTTGGCCGCTCGAAACTAGTACTCATTAATTTATTCAAAAAGATAATGTCTGATGTGATTCTACTTTGTATGAGACAACTTACACTTAGAATGGATTTGTATTATTCAAAGCATAAATTTTTAACACGTAGAAATTTCTCATATTTTTTGAATTTTACATGAAGCATTGACAAAATAAAAATAACCAAATACACACATGCTTTTTATTTTTAAAATATGCATTTTCGTTTCCAAAATATGCAAACAATTTTTTCATTTTTGTCATTAATCTTTTTTATTTAATTTTTTTGGCTAAAATGCTGAATATTATGGATTTTGGACAATGCTGCTAATATTAGGGATTAAAATGTAATAGAATGCATATTCAAAAGACTATTTGCATAGTTAACCCTTTGTTTATATTAAGGCAAACTACTAATTGGACAACTAAATAATTGAATTTAATATATATATATATGTTTTTTTGTGAACTAGGTCTTGCTATGAGCATATTGGAAACATTCCCTAAACTTGCTCACAAGTACGATGGCAAAGGAAGGACTCCCTTGGATCTGCTAGCCACAAAATCCGTGTCCTTTAACAGTGGCTCACCTTATTCCTTGGTCAATTTGGACAGTATGCCTTTCATTCCCCTCCAGCTTATTGCAATTTTTGTAAATTTTTGTAAGTCCTTCCATTACTACATATTAGTAGTCGTTTCCGATAAATAAAAAAATCGCAGTATATATTAAATAAGATACATTGTTTGTCTCTCAACTATTCAACATAGATAAGTCACTATCTCCTATCTGTAAAATTTTTTACTCCATGATTTGATTTGAAAACTAAAAAGTATGGACACTTTTAAGAAGATAACATGTTGTGTCTAACAGTAATATGATATTTGTCACACTTTTCAATAGTTAGACACATAAAACATATTACAAGTTTAACTAAAATAACTTGGAATTCAATAATAAAACAAAAATAATGTAAATTTTTACTTATTCTCCTCTTTTAGATTTTAAAATTATTATTTTGACTTAAATATTCATATACATATATGATAGGATTAAATTCATTTTACCACTTGTGGTTGGGGTCTGGGGCACTTTATCCCACTAGCTATAGTTTAAATATAGTCAGAAAGCCCTTATATGATTTTGAACTAAAGTGTTACCGTTAGTTTTTCAACCAAATTAACGGAATGTGTATTACACACACCATTTTTTAGAATGGATTTGATTTTCTGAAAAATTAAAGTGAAATTAATACAACAAAAAGATAAGTTTACTCTCATTTTCTTCAAATCTAAAATTAGATTAATATGCTAATTAAAAAAATAAATTAAAATATTGCTAAGAATTGATCTAAAATATAAAATATTGTGGGGGCCGAATATTAGGAGTCGTAAAGAGGCTGAATAGTTGAACTTGGAGAGTCGAAATATATATAGCACTCGACGCCGTCTCGCACGTTCAAATCCTACCCTATTTGGTCAAATAGCCGGTTGAGCAAGGGGCCGAGTGAAAAGTGGTTTGCTGCAAAAGAAGCCGAATGGCGAATTGAAAGTGGGCCCAATCCTGAGGCCCAAGAAAGAAAAGATATAAATAGAAGAACATCAGCCAGAAAGAGGTATGTGAGAACTAGCATGTTTAACTTAAGATACAAGCAATCTAGAGAGTATACAATGACTTACCCGTCGGAGTGCTAATTCCGACACCCCCGACTGGAGTGTTCATTATTTTCAGGTGGCTAGCTAAGGATCACGAGCTTCCTCCAGGATTTGAAGAGTATTTCCAAACCACATCTCCACAATTGGCGCCGTCTGTGGGAACACTAAAATACATCCATGGCAGGTGTAATGGAAGTCCCTCCGATAGTCACTGATGAAACCACACAGAGAGACGACCTCACTCCAACAAACATGCTTGGACCAGAGACTATTGCCGCAAGACGTGTCTTGAACTTCGCCTCACCCTCGACTTCAGCGCATGAGACAATGCAAGCGGTCATGAAACAAGCAAAGCAAAACGAACAAAGGTTGGAGAACATGATCCCTGAGAACAAACGTCTCCATCAAGATTTGGCCTTGGAAGTGGCGAAGTTCAAACAAGCTGTACGCTAAGATCCAGAACGACCTCTGAGGGCAGGTGGTCGATGACCTTGAGCCCGACAACACGACACTGATAGCGACTCCGACTCATTACCCCCAGAGCCCAAGAAGAAGGGGCGACACGAAACTACCAGTTCCTCTTAAGAAAGTCCACGTATAAGGCATAAGCGAAGAAGAAACAGTTCAGACGAAGAAGACCAGCACGATCCCTTTGTACGACGGATTGCAAGGGCAGTGCTACCCAAGAAATTCAAAGCACCGTCATTCACCTTGTTCGACAGTAAATTAGACCCCACCGATCACATCCACCATTACAAGCAAGACATGACGCTGTATGCAGACGACGGGGCTCTCATATGCAGAATATTTCCGAGCAGCCTAGGACCACTGGCTGTCAGGTAGTATTATAAACTAGAGCCGACTTTAATCAAGAGCTTCCACCAACTCCAAAAATCCTTTAGGGCAAGGTTTATCACTAATGAGGTCCAGCCAAAGCAAGCCGATTCCCTCTGGACAATGCAGATTCAACTGGGGGAAACCCTTCGTGCGTATTCGGCGCGGTATTGGGAGTGTTTTAATCTGGTAGATGATGCTTGCAATGACTCCATGGCCATTACCGCCTTCAAGATGGGGTTACATCCCGACAATGCCCTCCGCAGCTCTTTGACCAGACGGCCCCCCAAAACAGTCTGGTCGTTGATGAAGAAAGTTGAGGAATACTGTAAAGTCGAAGATGACGCCTTGCAAGTTAAAGCCGGAAACGTGGCCAACAAGACGGCTCCTTCTGAAATGCTCAGCCGTTAAATTCTATAGCACCTCAGAGCCCTGAACCGCGCCATCGGCCTAAACGAGACAAGCGATGAGATTCCCGCCAATCAAGCGACCAATGCTCCCACCGAGCAAATGAACAACTGCATATCGATAGCAGGCGCACAAGGTGAGCCGACAAGAAATATACGGAGTTGACAGAGCCGATCAGTGTGGTTATGTCCAAAATCTAACACCTTCCGTTCTTCAAATGGCCCTCGAAAATGGTGGGACCTCCCGACACGCGAAGACGGGATAGACGGTGCGAGTATCACAAGGATCATGGCCATGATACTGAGAGTTGTTATGCATTGAAAGATCACCTGGAGGAATTGGTACAAGATGGTCGGTTACAACAGTACATCCAAAAAGGCAACTCAACCAAAACAATAGCATTGAGGCAGGATTCACCTCCATTCAGCATGATCCACATGATATACAGTCTGCCAATGTCATCCGCGATGCATACGATTCAGTCGAATCCCAACCCACAAAATCAACTCACGCTGGCTAAACGGCCCCATGAAGCTGCGAGCATTGCTTTTGATGATTCAAATTTGGCCGGAGTGACACTTCCCCACATTGATCCCTTGGTAATCAAGTTACACATGAACCGATTCACCGTTAAGCGCGTACTCATTGACCCAGGGAGCACATTGGAAGTTATGTATTACAAGACATTCACCAAACTCGGCTTCTCCGAATCAGATCTTTCTCCGGCTCCTTATCCACTATTCGGCTTCAACGCCAATCCAAAATACCCGTTGGGGAAAATCACGCTACCCATTCGAGCGGGCTCCCGAATAGTGGATGTGGAGTTCTTGGTCGTCAAGCTGCCATCGCCGTATAATCTCATCATTTGGCGATCTTGGTTGCATGCTATGTAGGCCGTTCCAAGTACTTATCATCAGCTGCTACGCTTCTCGATAGAATGCGGCATTGAGCAAATCCATGGCTCCCAGAAATCGGCACAAGCGTGTTATCTCCTTGTTGAAAAGACGCCAAAGGAGTTGTAAGTGAACTCTATTGAGGTGATGGATCGGGAGAGCCTCGACGATGTTGGTCGGCTCCCAAATGAAAAGACCACGGAAGCCCTAGATCGAGTTGAAATCAACGGAAACCCAGACAGGTTCTTCATGGTCGGCGCCTCCCTGAATCAAGCCAACAGATAGCAGCTAATCTCCTTCATGATCGGCAACCTTGATGTATTTGAGTGGAATCCATATGAGATGCCGGGTGTAGATCCGTCTGTTTCGCAGCACCATTTAAATGTTGACCCTAAATGCAAGCCGATCATTCAGAAAAGCCGGTGATCAGCTGTAGAGCACACTGCCGCCGTTGTTGAAGAGGTTAACCGATTGCTTGACGCCGGGGCAATCAGGGAAGTGACCTACCCTACATGGCTCTCTAACATTGTGGTTGTGAAGAAGAAAAATAGGACTTGGCAAGTCTGCGTTGATTTCACGGACCTGAACAAAGCCTGCCCCAAAGATTGTTTTCCTCTCCCCAAGATAGACCAACTTGTAGATGCTACGGCACGTCATCAGCGTATGAGCTTCCTCGATGCCTACAGAGGATACCATTAGATCGCCATGCATCCGGAGGACCAAGACAAAACTGCATTCCTCACCCCAAGAGGAACCTATTGCTATAAGGTTATGCCTTTTAGGCTGAAGAATACAGAGGCAACTTACCAGAGACTAGTTACCACCATGTTCAAGGAGCAACTCGGCCACGCTATGGAAGTGTACATTGACGATATGGTGGTCAAGTCCAAGGAAGAGTAGAATCATATAGCCGATTTGGAAGAGACATTCGGCATTCTACACAAATATAAAATGAAGCTGAACGCTTCCAAATGTGCGTTTGGGATCGGCTCCGGCAAATTCTTGGGTTACATTGTCAACCACCGAGGAATCGAAGCCAACCCCAAGGCAAATCACAGCAATCTTGGAACTAGGCTCCCCTCGATCGGTCAAAGGAGGTCTAGAAGTTAATGGGGATGGCCGCCGCACTCAACAGGTTCATCAGTCGTTCCACGGACCGCTGCCGACAATTCTTTCATACACTACAGCAGGGCAAGGCCTTTGAATGGTCCGCCAAGTGCGAAGCTGCTTTCAACGGCCTCAAGACCTACCTCCGGTCAGTTCCACTATTGACAACACCATCGGCGGGCGACCCGCTCATTTTATACCTGGCCGTCTCCGACCGGGCCGTCAGCGCTTTATTCTTTTGGGATAAACATGAATAATAAATAAGATTTTAACACTTATTAATTTTAAAGACTTGTACATGATAATGATGACAATGGAGGCTAATCATAGAAAGTGCACTCATGTTTGCACTCTTGCATGCATTCTCAAAATTAGAAATAGAATAAAAGGGTCTTTGTAACAACGCCCGCGGGGGACCTCGCCACAGCTCGGACTCGATTTTTGTGTTGCGGTTCTCAATCTCGAACCAAAGAGTCCAAATCCGGCAAATCGTTTTGAAGGAAAACAGATTTTTTGAAAAGAAGTGCCAAACATGGACTGCTTTGCCAGATAACAGAGTCGCCACCTAAATATTTTAAAATGGGAAATTTAGGAAACCCTGACTCGGTGCCAAAAGGCCACGTGTCCGCCATCCCCAAAGTTGGCTCGGGAACTTGGGTACGATTAGGGAAGGTCACATCGTGAGCACCCCCTCTCGCCCGGTCAAAGACCGGCCTCTACTAATCATGATATCTGATTTTGAAAAACATTGTATGCTCTTATTCCGATTATTAGCCTAGGATTACTATGTGATGCTCGCAGCAAACAAGTATAGACTGGGCCGTCTGAATTGGAACAAAACATTTCATGTTTGTTTGTGAAAGGTGGTTTGCTACCCGCAGGTAGGCTTAAAATACAGATTTTGCCACAATCTAGTGGGCTTAACAAACAATCGATGAATTGCTCCAATTCAAATAACCCAACCTCCACCCACAGGCATTCAAGGCAGTTATATCACATAAGCACATAGCCTCATGGCAAGCATGCTATCATGGCAACACTCACACGCATGCAAGGATGCTAAAGCATAACCACTTACCGAGTACTCCAAGCCAAAACAGAAAGCTTATTAGAAATCATGCATGATCCTAAAATATACAGAATGCCTAATGCAACACATGCAAAAATGCAACTATAGCAGGCTCGGCTATTCTAGAGATGGCATATGAAATGCAACGGCTAACATGTATTCAACTTAGAATTGAAATTCAAATGCAGTTTGTATGATGCGCCGAGCCCGATGCATGCAATACAGATGAATGATGCAAACATGCTGTCATGCTGTATGCTAATTGAAATATGCCCTATATCTAACCATTCAAAGCGGGTAAATAAAAGGGAGAAAGAAATGGGGGTTGGAAGACATACATCACACTCACACACCCTTATTACATTTATGCCCTCGCGCAGAGGGTCCGAATAAATATACAGTCCGAATAAAAGAATATACAGTCCGGAAATAAATATACAAATTCTAATTAATTAACAAGTTAATTACAAATGAATTAAAACTGGCGTGCAAGCCAGGGACTGCCTCGCTTCTGATAGATGATGTATGCTGGACTGCTTGGCGCGGAAATCCACTGGAATGCCCTGATTCGCCTCTGTTTGCAATATTCCTCGAATTGCGCGCTGGACTCCGAAAAGTTGCTAAACTCTGAATTTTGCTGCAACAGAGAGCAGGAAAGGGCACAGCAGTGTATTTCACAAATATATGCATGTCTCGATCCTCGCGCCACCAATCACGCATATCGATGCATGATGGCCGAGGAGCAGATTTGCACAACTCAATATTGGGATGAATACACATGAATGCTACGAAAAATGGGATGCCTCGATACGCGTGCCCACGGGCACGCAAACAGAGGCGATGCTGAAAGATGAAAATCGGATAAAACCGGCGTGCGCGCACAGCGCAAAACCGAGACGAAACCAAAATGGAGATCGATAAATCGAGTGCCTCGAAATGCGTGCACACGGACACGCAAAACCGAGGCGATGATGTCTGATGCAAAATCGGATAAAACCGGTGCCTTGAAATGCGTGCACACGGACACGCAAAACCGAGGCGATGATGAAAGAATGAAAATCGGATAAATGGCAAGTTTCGGGCGCGTGCCCACAAAGCGCCGCAAATCGAGGCGATGATGAAAGGAGAAAATCGGATAAGACCGAAGTGCCTCGAAGTGCGTGCCCGCCGGCGCGCAAATCGAGGCGATGATGAAAGAATGAAAATCGGATAAAACCGAAGTACCTTGAAATGCGTGCACACGGACACGCAAACCGAGGCGATGATGAAAGAATGAAAATCGGATAAAACCGAAGTGCCTCGAAACGCGTGCCCACAGGCGCGCAAATCGAGGCGATGATGAAATGCAATGAAATGGCATACGGAATGCCGGGATGGACTTACACCAACATGGGAGAGCCTCAGCTCACTCACATAGGAGGCCGTCGGGTAAATAAAGTCGCCAAACGCTACCATGACACGCAAATCGAGGCAATGGCATACAAGCATGAAAATGCGAATTGGGCTTACGCCAACATGAGAGGGCCTCAACCACACTCACATAGGCTGCCGGATAAAAGAAGTGCCTCGAAGTGCGCCCATTGGCACGCAAAACCGAGGCAATGCAAAATGATGCAAATGTCATGGGAAATGATATGCAAGCATGGTAATGGAATTTCAGTACCTAAATAAAGGGGAAAACAGCCTAAACAAATCAAACGACACCAAGCATGCATTCATCCCGAAGTACGAAATTAAGCCCCGAAATGGCCTATAGCCATGCTATACATGCAAAATATGATCATGGCAGCAAGAACAGTAGCAAGGCAGTCCCAAATATGGCATTTTTTCAGTAATAAACATGGCCAAAATGCAAGCATAGATATGGCAACAAAAGCTCGCAAGAATACGGTAAAAGAGAGGATTTTCAAAGCAAGTAGTATATAGAAAATTCAAATAGAAAAATTTTCTTCTACAACATGAAAGAGGGCCCAAAAATAAGCATATATGCAGAAGATGGAAGCCTCTAAATCATAAGACAAATATGCTAGAAATAGAAGGCAAAAATGAAGCCACAAGAGGGTATAACCTAAGACATGCGATCTATACACCAAATGACCAAACCTTCTTCATGAAACATGTAAAGGGGGTCAAAATAAGACTAAAACCAGTAGGGGTCTAAGTCCTAAAACCAAACACAAATAGGTCAAAAATTGCATACAAAAAGTGGCACACTTGATGAAATTTGAAGGAGGTGGTAGATACAAAGGCCAAATGAAGTTGAGCCTATCTACAATGTTGTAGAGAGGCTCATTTTAAGCACAAAATCAGTATGGGTCGGACCCCCAAAAACCAACACAAATAGGTCAATTTCAGCATGCAAAAATGTTACCAACTTGAAGAATATTGAAGGAACTAGTGTATACAAACACCAAATGAGGTTGAGCCCTTCTACAAAGTTGTAGAGGGGCTCATTTTAAGCACAAAATCAGTAGGGGTCGGAGCCCCAATTCTCAACCAATTAAAGTATAGAAAAGGATCAAGAAAATGCCCTAAAAGTTGGTTTTGAGGACTTACCCTTGAAGACTTGTCTTTCTTTGATTCTTGGCTCTGATTTGTAGCTTCTCAACCTCTGAAATTCACCTCCTTGCTGCTGAAGTGATGGTAGGGATGGTGAGGCTAGGTGTTGATGAAGGAATGGCCTTGACACTTGAAGCTTTTTTGGAGTTTAAAGCTATGAAAATGAGGGAATTTGGTTAAGTGTTCTTGAGACCAAAATTTCTAACCTTGAAGAAGGAGGGGGAGGGGCCTTCAAATAGGCAAGAAGATGGGGTGTAAAAGGGGAGGGAAAGCATCCAATCTTTCCCTCCTGAAATGTCCCCCGGATGAGGGAGACACTTTGAAAAGCAGTGACAAATTGAACAGCCGAAAGCGTGGTCTGGCCGGCCAGGTAGTTTTGCTCAAGGTGGCCGGCCAGCCACCCACCATGGCCGGCCAGCCACCTCCTATGGCCGGCCAGCCACCTCAAAAAAACAACTTCAAAATTTCTGGCCGACCACCATACAAGAGTGTCCTCCCATGTGTGTAGAATAAGGCCCCAGGGTCGGAATTTGGCAACACTGAACCAGGAGTCACAACATAGAGCTTGAAGGAGAGGCCCAAAAATGAAAGGCACAATTTCTGGCCGACCACCATACCAAAGTGTCCTCCTAGATGTGTGCAACAAGGTTCCAAGGCCGGAAATTGGCAACACTGAAGCAGGAGTCACAACATAGAGCTTGAAGGAGAGGCCCAAAAATGAAACTCACAGTTTCTGGCCGACCAGTAGTTGGTAGGGTCCTCCCAGGTCCCCTCATCACAGATATGTAACTTTGGTTGGAAGAAAATACCCCCAAGGTGTTCAACATTGGCCCGGAAGTGAGCAAAACGGGCGCCGGAGGAGCGAAACTGGTTATCTGGGATAATTGCTGGCCTCCCACCCCCAAAGGATCTTCCCGATGTTGAAACAGAGGTACCGCCAAGTTTGAACAAAACTAATGAGAAATGAACGTTGGGGCCAAAACCGAGCAAATCGATCCCGAAAATGGGTCAAGGGTGCCGGAAGTGGTGTTCGGCAAATAAGTGGGTATCCGCGACCCCGGTCCTCTCGAATGACAAAACAGAGGTACCGCCAAAACCGAAGAAGATGGATGCGAAATGAATGCTCGGGACCAAAACCGCCGGTTTGGGGTCCCAAAACCCTATGAGCACGAAAGTGGCATCTGACCACGAAGTGGGCATCGGGGCCCAGGGTTCCTCGAAATATTAAAAGCAGGTCTCGCCAAAAACCGGAGAAGGCCGATGCAAAATGAATGCTCGGGACCAAAACCGCCGGTTTGGGGTCCGAAATGGGTCACGGCACCAAGTGGTGTTCGGCCGAAGTGGGCATCAGGGCCCAGTGTCCCTCTAACACTAAAAGCAGAGGTCTCCGCCAAAACCGGAGAAGTCGGAGATGGTTAGGCGGTCCCGAGCCGAGGCACACCCTAACGGCCCAAAACCGGAACCGCCCGAACGGGCAAAATGGCTCTGACCATTAGCATTTAAAAGCCACGGCCACCGGGAGATAGTCTACAAGACCACTCCCTTCCCTCCGGAAAAGCAGAGAAAACCAAGCGGTTATCGCAAGAGACAAGGTAGAGAAAAGGGTTCGAGTCCGGAGGCGGGCGCCTGGCCGCGACTCTGAAACTCTTGAGCAAGCACATGATGCAACATCACCGAGCACTCAACCGGTGACGTCTGAGTCTTAAGGTCGGTCAAAAATGGGGTGTCTACAGTTGCCCCTCTTTGACAGAACTCGGAAGTCAAGAAGTGACGGGAGTGAATGTCAAAGCCCAGAGACGACCCATTTTTGACAAGGCCGAAGACTTAGACAAACATACGAGATAAACAGAGATATGTGCCCGCAGGCAGGGGCCAAATGCAAAGTGATAGGCGCGAAGCCAGATGATCATGCAAATGCAGCAAGCTGTAATGAAGCAGGTATTGACAAATAGATGCAACAGTTTTAAGCAAGGATGCAAAGCAAACAACTACATTTCATACAGTTAGGAATGCGGAGAATCATTCAATCCTCGTCGCGTCTCACACGGAGAAGATACGATACTGTAGCGATTAAATGCAGTCGCACCAAATTTCAAATGAACCGTACATACAATATCGTGCACGAAAAATAGAAATGAAACAAGAACAATATGCCGACAACATATATTCCATGTGATTCCTATGATTCCAAAAGTTCGACACACACAGTGCCGGCGAACGAATGCAACGTAACGCGAGGAAAGGTAATGCGCGACAACGCATGTTTATGCACAGAAAGTGCGGTATATCAAGAAATCATGCATGATAATGCAAAACAATCACGAGAATGCGAATTAGGAGCCAGATAATGACAAATGAGCACAAATCAGGATGCCCGGTTGTTGCACAATAACGAGCTGGAAAATGCGCATTCCGGCGTGATAACCCGATCATGACCTCGATTTACATTAGGAGGTCACGACATGATTTAAAATGGATACACTCCGATTTCGATGAATAATGATGAGACACATGTCAATAATTGCCATTAAAGTTTCAGCGGAGCAATTCGCGCCAGAAAGTGTACTTTTCTTCAACTTTTTCGGGTCCCGGGAGCTCCGATTTTCCTCAAAATTTGCAGAGAGGTAGGGGAGGGAGGGGGGAAGGTGGTCGGCCAGCCCTTTGCCCTAGGGGAGGCCATCGGCCAGGCCAAAAAGTAGAGGGCGGCCAGCGTGTTAGGTGGTCGGCCACCGCCTAAAAGGGCAAAATGGTCATTTTGGCATTTTCTATATATATGCACCTCCATTGCCTCCGAAATCACACCCAAAGTTGCAAAACTTCTTCCTCTTGCTCTCTAGGCCACTTTCTCTCTCGGATCTGCATTTTATCTGGCGTCCCTCGGCCTCACGCAAGTTGTTTTTGAAATCTTTGATTTAAGCACTTTGAAGCGACTAAATTTCGACTTCGGGGCTTCTCTTCTCATTTTCACCACTTGAGGTAATTTTGTTTCAATATTTGGAAAATTTTCCCGGGGGTTGACTTTTGTTGACTTTTTTCATTTCCCGAGAGTTGACTTTTGTTGACTTTTTCCAATTTTGGCCCATTTTGCTCATTTTTGCTCCTCTTTGCAGATTTCTCGCAATGGCAGGTCATTTTCCTCACGACGGAGGTTTTCCCGGTGCCGGAGATGATTTTGACTTTATGGTATTCACGGGTTCGCCTTTCTTTCGTCGATATGCTCCGTGGTTCATAGGCTTCCGCGAGCCACTTTCCGTCATTTTACCGATTTTAACGATCGAGCACCCGGGGATCTTCTCTTACGAGAGCCGGAGCAGCACCTCTCCTATGATGCAGAGGTATTTTATTATTCGCATCTTTCGTGCATTCTGTACCTTTGCCATGCTTAGACACACAGTTTAGCTTACGACACAGTACTTGTATTTTGAGCATGTGACTTAGCCACTTGAATTTCACGAACACTTGGCGCATTGAATAATAGCAAGCACACTGTGAACCTTAGTTACCAATTGAACACACAGCCCTAACATTGATTCACTGAAGACACGGCTTGAAGTTGAAAGTGAGCACACAGCACATACTGACCAAGAGTAGGACACGTAGTCTCCAAAACTCAGACTTTCTGAACGCACAGCCCAGTCTTGGAAGCGAACACACAGCCCACTGATTAAAAGTAGAACACACAGCCCTAAACTTGAAGCACCGAACACACAGCCCAGATTTGAAGTGAATACACAGCCCACTGACGTTGAGTAGAACACACGGTCCCAAACTTGAAGCGAACACACAGTCCACTGATGTTGAGTAGAACACGCAGTCCCAAACTTGAAGCAAACGCACAGTTCACTGATGTTGAGTAGAACACGCAATCCCAAACTTGAAGCGAACACACGCAGTTCATCGATGTTGAGTAGAACACGCATCCCAAACTTGAAGCAAACACACGATCCGCGATGTTGAGTAGAACACACGGTCCCGAACTTGAAGCGAACACACAGCCCACTGATGTTGAGTAGAACACGCAGTCCCAAACTTGAAGCGAACACAGTTCATCGATGTTGAGTAGAACACGCATCCCAAACTTGAAGCGAACACGCGGTTCGCGATGTTGAGTAGAACACGCATCCCAAACTTGAAGCGAACACAGTTCATCGATGTTGAGTAGAACACGCATCCCAAACTTGAAGCGAACACGCAGTTCATCGATGTTGAGTAGAACACGCGATCCCAAACTTGAAGCGAACACGCAGCTTCATCGATGTTGAGTAGAACACGCATCCCAAACTTGAAGCAAACACAGTCCATCGATGTTGAGTAGAACACGCATCCCAAACTCAGATGTCTTGAAACTTTGAACCATGACCCAAATACCAAATTCACTTGAACACGCAGCCCGTTTTGCTTCATTTGGCACACACTCATTTTAAACTTCATTTGCACACAGCTCATTTTCACTTCATTTGCTGATTCATGCATTGATTCTAAATGCAGGTTCGTTCTCGGACAGTTCGAGGATATGGCTCCGGCGCCGCAAGGGAATGGTATTTTGAGCTTCCGGAAGCTGTCCGGGGATTGGTCGATCTTGCAGGATTTGGGCCATTCTGCAGAGGGTTAACTCGTTGCCTCATTAGTAGGACCCTATTAGCAGCTTTAGCAGGGAGGTGGGACACTACCAATTCCTTCCATTTTTTCATGACGGGGGACATGACCATGACCCACTGGATTTTATATGCTCACCGGCCTAGACTTAGGCGGTAGGCCCATTCCCTATGATGAGGACATGGGTGAGTGGCAGGCTGCCTGGATGCATTTGTTGGGGACACACCCGCCCGTAGACAGAGGTTCGGGGAGAGTCCGATACTCCTGGTTTGCTTCTTATTTCCGGCGGCCACAGATGGAGCCCGAGACTCCTGAGGAGGCGGAGCAGTACGCCCGTGGTTTCCTTATGTACCTCCTCGGTACCACCTTGTTCGCCGATAGAGGGAACATGGTAGGGTTGTACTCTTGGCGCTCTAGTGGACCTATCACGGGTGAGCCAAGATGATTGGGCGGCGGCTTTGGCTACCCTTCTTGCTACATGAGCGCATCTCTCGCCTGAGGGACTTACTTGGCGACTCTTGGAGAGCACAGGAGGTACATTCCGTCCTCTTGATTTTCATTTTGCTCCTCATTACTTGTTCACACTTTACACGGCGCACTTTGCATTCTGTATTCTGCCTTTAGCACTTTGTACTCACACTCTGCATTGCCTTTCTCAGCTGTGGGTGTATGTGTACTTCCCCACATTGGCCTCGGAGATGGAGGTGGTGGGACCTCCTATGACTCCATTTTCTTTGATGTTTGAGGGAGAGCATCTGGCGAGGCCTCGAGACTCTCTCTCTGCGACGATACTTTGATACTTGTTCGAGCGACAGAGGTATTGCTTGAACTCTCAGTTCCTTTTATTTTTATCTTTGATCTGCTCTGTATATCGATTTCGGTGATTTGTATCTTTGGTTATCCACAGATCGCTGGCGGCCTTGGGCGATCTTGATGTGAGCTCGAGACTCTGTACCCTGGAGCGTCGAGTTGTGGTCAGTATAGATTCTGCCGAGGACGGTCGGCGGGTTTGGTTCTGAGGGAACGCTTTCGGTCGATATGGGGCGATTCTCAGGACACTCCTGCGGTGCCTCCAGACACCATGCGGACTGCTGATAGATTATCCCCTGAGGAGGTCGAGCAGTATATGCAGGGCAGTGATGCTTTGTTGCATCATCTCGATGGGAACTACGCCACCTACCGCCGCATATATTTGGTGCCCGCTTGGCGGAGTGCGAACTCGACGCGGACCTCTTGGTCTGCGCCGTCTTGAGTCGCGCCCATGCCACGAATATCCCTTCTTCTAGCGAATGGCGAGATCGAGAGGTGAAGCGATTCGATCCTCCAATCCCTCCGTCTCTTGATCATCGGGGTGGCGGACATGCCGACAATTAATGACTGGCGATTTGGGGCGCCTTACGATTCGATAGAGCCTCCTCTGCTGATCACAGATATGTTAGAGACCCGACTACGCCCGGTATGTTTTTTCAATTTTGATTTATCAACAAATATTTGAACATTGATTCCGTTCTTGATAATTTTGCATTTGTATTTGCGACCTCTGTTGAATATACGGACGAGCCGCCGGGATCTTTGGCCTCATTCGAGGGCATGATCTTCTGGAGGAGACGCAGATGAGCATCGTGGGTGTGGAGGTCTTGTCCATTTTCCTGTACTAGCATGTTTCGATGATACTCGGCTTTAGACCTTCGCTATCTTGATAGGCGTGTAGCACATCGACACACACCCTTTTCACGTGCATTTACACCGCTTTTTTTTTATGCTTGAACTGATGTATTGCACTTTGCATCTTCAGATGCCTCCCGTATATGCTTCATCACGGGCGAGCACGGGCCCTCTCGAGAGGTCGAGGTGCTAGACCTACCCGAGGCTGTGGATCGGAGGAGCGGACCATCCAGTCTCATCGAGGCTGGCGAAGGAGGGTCGCCTCGCAGACGCAGGCACCCATCGTCGAGGATGACGAGGAGGAGATCGCAGATCATGTGTCGTGGCGTCTCTGGAGAGGAGGCCACGGTCTTGGTTCCGAGAGGCGAGAGCGAGCTGAGGGATCCGGAGGATGACAGCTCCGATCCGGATGGTGACGATGATGTGGAGATTATCCGAGAAAAGGATGAGGGCCTCCCTTCTCGCTCGAGGGCAGCGATGTTATTTCTGCTTTATTCTACTTTTTAGCTAGTAGTTTGTAGCACTTTGCACATTTGTTAGGCGCTTTTGTTTTACGTAAAACTTGTACCTTTATTTTTGTAAGACATGATGAAATGAAACAACTTTTGAAAAGATGTTGTATTTGAAATTCTCGAGATCGCATCGCATTATTTTGCACAAAAGCGGAATTAAATGGAAATCGCCTCATGTATTTACGGGTTAGGTAGGGAACCGACGCAACAAAGCAAAACAAAACGACTCACTAAGAAATAAAAGCGAGAATCTTAGCGAGTTTACAACTCGATAAACAAAGTACAATAATGTTAACGACTCAATAGACAAGACTTAACAAAATTGTGTAATCAAAAAGTAACAACTCAAAAGCATAAAACGCAGCTCGACAAAACTTACAACTCAATAAGCAAAAACAACAACTCGATAAGCAAAAATATAACACGATGCCTTTGCGGATGGACTATCTGGATAGTGGAGTGTATCCAAAATTGATAGGCACGATGCCTCCTCTTTGCGGAGACAATCAGTTGCGGGGAGTCCACTATCGCTATAGGTAATGTTTCCCCCAAGCTCACTTGTATTTGCTTACATCACTCGACCCTCGGGCTCGACTTTTCTCATAAAAAACCTTATCTTACTTTTCTCGTCGTACATCTCTCTATTCTTTATTCTCTCATTTTTCATCCCTCCCCGGATATAGTTGATGGAGAAGTTGCAAGTTGTGGACTCTTGCCTGCCTATTCAAATGGCTACTTCTTTCGGCAACGCCTAGTTAATGCTCCTGATGAGAGCTGGTGGTCCGAACGGATGCGCAACTTGTCAGCAGATCGCATTGCATGGCGCCGTCCCTGGCTTAATCTTTCAAATGATGAGTTCTGACAAGTTCGTGATCTTGGGATCCGTCTGATCGGCTTGACTCGCTGTATATTTTATCTCCCATTCCGTACTCCGCGCTTGTTCGGTCATACAAGCTGGGCCTAAGTTGGCATCTGAAACTTTGACTAGCTCTGGGAGGGGGCACAGGGACACCTGACTAGACTATGCCCCAGATTTATTGCTTTATTAGTACTTTCAAAGTTTTCTAGCGTGAGTGTAATGAAAAACAACTTCAATTGTATGCAAGAGCAAAAGAATTCTGTTTTGAAATTAATGAAATTGAAGGTTGTGGTACTGAAAACCCTCCGCTTTTGGTCCAAAGATGGTCTTAGTTGTGAAAAGATTAATTTGAACAAAGTCAACTTTTATGAAAACTTTTCAAAACTATTTTCGATATGGATCAGAATCGACACGCTGAAATCATCCGAGATACACAACCCGAATCCTAGCTGGAAAGTTGCCCCTAGTTTGAAAAAAGGTGCTTGCAAAGTGTGGCAACGGAAAGTTGCCCTAGTCTGATGATGCGACACTCCATTGCAACGGAAAGTTGCCCCTAGTTTGAATAGCACTGTCGAGATCGTAGTGAATCTTGATGAATAAAGATGGTGAGGTGATCAAAATGGACTAAGTTGATCGGGAAAAGATTGTGGTGAACTTCAAGGTGAAGGCGCCTCGTATCCCAAAGAGGGAATCAAGTCTTCGTAGTTCAGTTTAGGTTATTTCGAGTGTTTTTGCTCTCCTTTTGCGCTCTAACTTTTGCCAAGGCCGCCCTTTGCGGGTTTTCAACCTTGCGAGCTCAGCTTTATAATTTTCAAATTTTCTATGCTCTGAGTTTTGCCTAGGTCGCCCTTTCGGGTTTTCGGCCTAGCGAGCCTCTCAAGGGTAGTATTTCTTCAACTTGTCCATATTGATCGGTTGGGAAAACTCCAAGCCATCTAGATCCATCAGAACCACAGCTCCACCTGACCAGATTGACTTGATGATGTAGGGACCAGTCCAATTGGGTCTGAACTTGCCCCTTGGGTCGTGGATGGGAGCTCGGTTGTCTTTGAGTACCAAATCTCCTTCTTTCAAGTTCCTGGACTTAACCTTCTTGTTGAAAGCCCGGGCGATTCTGCGTTGATAACCCTGAACGTGGTACAGTGCTTTCAATCTCCTTTCATCAAAGAGCATGAGTTCTTCAAACCTGCTTTGCTGCCAATCCGCTTCGGCTATCTGGCACTCGGCCAATACTCGCAATGATGGGACCTCGATCTCAATTGGTAGAACGGCCTCCATCCCATAGACTAATGAGTACGGAGTCGCCCCAGTAGAAGTTCTGATCGAAGTCCTGTAGCCCCATAGAGCAAACGGCAACTTATCCGGCCAGTCCCTGTAGGTTTCCACCATCTTCTGTAATATGCGCTTGATATTCTTGTTGGCGGCCTCAACTGCTCCGTTGGTTTGCGGCCGGTAAGTAGACGACTTATGAAAAGCCACGTTGTATTTCTCCAACAAGTCAATCACCTCCTTCTTGAAGTGGGAACCATTGTCTGAAACTATTTCATTCGGGACTCCGTAGCGACAGATGATGTTGTTCGATGAATTTTTGCGTGTGAAGCTTTCAACCTTTGCATAAGATTGGGCCTCAACCCACTTTGTGAAGTAATCTATCGCTACGAGGATGAACTCATGCCCATTTGACCCTTTTCGGCGTGGCTCCGATCACATCAATTCCCAGACGAGAAAAAGGCCATGGCGAAGTCATGTTGTCTGACTTTTGGCGGAATGTTCATGCGATTTGCATGAATCGACATTTGTGGCATCGCTGACAAACCGATACAATCCTCCTCCATGGTGGACCAATAATAACCTTGTCTAAGGATCTTCCGCGCCAACATCACCCCATTCATATGTGCACCGCATTCACCCCCGTGGATGGCTTCCATCAGGCGCTTGGACTCTTCAGCATCAACACACAGTTTATGCATTCCCAGATGACCTCTTCTGTACAGTTTACCCCCGCAGATGATGAACTGGACTGACATTCTTCTTATTGCCCTCTTGTCTTTGGCATTTACCCCTGGCGGGTATGTTTCTGTTTCCAAAAAGTTCCAGATGTCGTAATACCAGGGGTGTTCGTCCTGAACTTCATCTATGGCTGCAATCGACTCATAGGCAGGTGCGAATTTCTGGTCGATAATGACTGGACGCATTCGGACTCCACGTGGGATGTCTATCATGGATGATAGAGTTGCTAAAGCGTCTGCGAACTTGTTGTTCTCTCTTAGTAGATGAGTAAAACTTAACTTTTCAAACCGAGGAATCAGCAAATCCAAGGTTTGGTGATACATCATCATATTTTCTTCTTTTACTTTCCAGTCTCCTTTAGCTTGAGACACAACAAGATTCGAATCTCCGATGACGTCCAGCCGTCTTGCCCCTAATTCCAGGGCTGCTTCCATACCAGCAATGCACGCTTCGTATTCTGCTTCGTTATTTGAGACTTTGAAACGGAGTTTGAAGGCTAGAGGGACACGGGAATTGTCGGGTGCTATCGACAACACTCCTATCCCATACCCATGTTGATTTGGCCTCGTCAAAGTACATCGTCAACTTTCCTCGTCGATATGCGTAATTGCTTCATCTCGAATAAGTACTCAATCGCCTCATCCTCAACGGATGGTCGGCAAGGAACTCTGCTCTTGCTCGCCCTTCTTGACTTACGGCGTCACATATGTAAGATCAAATTAGAGCAACAAGAACCAACGAGCTAGCCTACCCGTGGTATTTGGTTTCTCAAAAGATATTTGATGGGATCAAGTCATGAAACCGGCATTACAGTGAGCTAACAAGTAGTACCGCAACTTCCCGGTACCCCATACCAGCGCTAGACAAGCCTTCTCCAGCGCCGTATACCGGGTTTCATACTCTAGCATATTCTTGTTCAAATAATAGATGGCTTTCTCCACCCTATCTTCGATTCTTGCGCAAGCATCTGACCCATCGTGGTCTCGATCAGCGACAGTACAAAATCAACGGTTTCCACGATTACGGTGGTGACAAAACGGGTGGGTTCTGTAGATATTCTTTAATCTGTTCAAATGCAGCTTGGCATCGGCCGTCCCATTGGAACTTCTTGCCTTTCTTCAGAAGACCAAAAAGTGGTTCACAAGTCAAGGTTAGTTTTGAAATAAACCGTCTTATGAATTGCACTTTACCCAGAAAGCCTCGCACCTCTTTTTCAGTCTTTGGTGGTGGCATTTCTAAGATGGCCTTGATTTTGGAAGGGTCGACCTCGATGCCTTTGTGTCGAAACCCCAGATTTTTCATTTGTAACACCAAACGTACATTTCTGAGGGTTTAACCGCAACCTGAATTCCCTGATCCTTTGGAAAAACTTGCGCAAGGCGGTGTAGTGGCCCTCTCTTTCTTTGGACTTGACAATCATGTCGTCCACGTACACCTCAACCTCTTTGTGGATCATATCATGTAATATTGTGGTCGCGGCCCGTTGATAAGTAGCCCCAGCATTCTTCAACCCAAACGGCATTACCCGATAGCAGTATGTTCCCCACGGGGTGGTGAATGCAGTCTTTTCTCTGTCCTCTGGTGCCATCACTATCTGGTTATAGCCCGAGAAGCCATCCATGAACGAGAGCAGTGCATGCCCTGCTGTAAAGTCCACTAGCTCATCAATATGTGGCAAGGGAAAGTCGTCCTACGGCTCATTTAAATCCACAAGTCTCGCACACGGGATCTTGCCATCTTTCTTGACGGCACTATGTTGGCCAACCAAGTGGGATATTCGATACTAGCAGAAGCTGCGTCAATTTGTGGTGACCTCTTCTTTGATCTTGAGAGCCCAATCCGGCGGATCCTTGAGCTTCGCTTGATAGGTCGGGCCCGGGGTCAAGGGGATCCGATCTTTGTACAATCTCGGGATCGATTCGGGCATGTCTTCGTGGGACCACGCGAAAACATCTTTGAAATCTTTTAATAAGCGACTAAGCGCTCGCGTTCCTCGAAGACAACGTGGACCCGATCTGGACGGTAGCGGGTCCTCCTCGGTCTAATATTTACTGAAATGATTTCATCCGTTAAAGGCTTAACAAATCTCTCTTGCTCTTGCTCAATTAAACGTTGTAAAGCGGAGGCACTTCGTCCTCGTCGTTTTGATCAAAATTTTGAAAGTCCGAGTTAATGCAATAAATTAGGGGGCGTAAAAGTACTGAAACCACATTCACCTCATTCTCATTAAGTTCATCCAAATCGCCGATTCGCCGGTTACAACAGACTCAAATGAAAAAGAAAAAGACGACTGGACAAGACTCGCATCCGGTTAACATCCTCAGAGTACCAGACTAGACTTCGGAGCTGAACCTGATTCGACTCACAAGACTTCGGTGGAATCAGATTCCGCTCACTACCGACCTTTCGCTGGATAAGAATCCTCCTCATCTTGCCAAATGAGAGAGGGTGCGATCGATGCGTCCAAAATAGCTGCTGGTTGGCCCGCAGCCGTCTCATCTCCAATCACGGAAACCGCGACGTTATTCCCCATGCAATCTGGTCGACGGAGGATCGAGAGAGACATGCCGCTACCCCCACTTCCAATTCAAGGTTGCCTCAGACTCATTTTCGCCTCGCTTGTTGGGTCTGTCTGCTCTTCGGCAAGGTCATCCACGGATAGTTGCGGTGTCAAGAAGATTTCGAACTGCACGCGCTTCCTCCGTTCAACCATGGTTCTGGGAAGCCGCAAATGGAAAATCTTCCTCCCGGACGGCGTCTGCTCGTGGTACCAGATGGGCCTATGTATTAGATCAAAAGGCTGCTTCGCCTGCCCCGCTGCCATTTCCTTTCCTTTCTCGTCGATCTTCTTTGGTAGGCGATAACCTAATCCAAAGGTATGTGGATTATGTGGCACTGCCAACGCCGCGACACCTTTCCGCCGCTTCTTCCCAATCCCATCGAGGATATCTCAGAGCTTGTTCATGAGGTAGACGGCTTGAGCGCTGACATACAAACCCTCATTCACAGCCATTATGTTTTGTACCACCCGGGCCTCAGCCAAAGTAAATCCCGATATAAACATATCTTCCATGCCGTGTTCAATCTCCAGGACTGGCGTAGATACCTCCGGAGGGGGATGGATTGATGAGTTCCCAAAAACAATGGCTACTCCCTTTCCAAAGGGGTATTTCACCATTTGATGTAGAGTAGATGAGACGGCCTTCACCTGATGCAACCAGGGTCGCCCCAAAAGCATGTTAAAAGATGCAGGGACCTCCAAGACATGAAAATCTACTTCGTGTTGCCCAGGCCCAATCTTGGTTTGGATTTTTACTGTCCCTCAGACATCCCCGCCAGATTATCATACGCTCTGATTACTTGAGTAGTCGGTGTGAAGTCCGCAGGCTTTAACCCAATTGCATAGGCCGTTCTGGCCGGACAAACATTGATAGCGGATCCGGTGTCAACAAGCACCACCGGAATCCATTTGTCCCTGCATTCTACAGAGATGTAGAGAGGTCTGTTATGGTCCACGCCCTCAGGCGGCAATTCCTTGTCCGAGAAGGTCAATGCCGGGGAACCTCCTCCCGGGAAGACCAAACCAACTAGTTGTTCCGGCGTAGTTTCGATGGAAAGTTTCGCTCTGTCCATGGCAGATAAGACAGCCTGCCGGTGCACCCTCGAAGCCATAAGCAGTCCCCAAATGGAGATGTCTGCTTGTATTTTCTTTAGTCCGCTTGATCTGACCTCTTCTTCCACTTGCTTCTCTTCGCTTTCTGCCTCCTTATCTTTCCCCGATGCCTCGGGTTGATCAAGGTGTGGGGCTTGAAATACCGCCCACTTCTAGTCATATGGTCTACCTCCTCGAGGTACAGTCTTGTCCGGCCACACCGCCCAGCCTTCGTCTGTGGGGGCAAGATACAAGTTGTCACCTTCCCACCACATTCCATTAGCGTGTAGCAGACATCTGTCTGGTTCTGGTAAGTTTACGCTCTCAGCGTTTTCATTCCGCATGCTCACAAAGATGTTCGGTCTTCGTGCCCGCAGACTCTCAACTTCCTCGTGATTCTTTGCTTTTCGGGCTCTCGTAATCCCATCTTTTCCTTGTTCCTCCAACAATAACTGGCGGTTTTCAAAATGTTTTGTTCACGAGAGAAATTCTTCGCATCGCGTTCTCCGGCAATGTAATTGGTCCTCGCCCTTCCGCCACAAATGGTACAATATCGGTGATCATCCAACCACCGACGACCTGGCGACTCCTCATCTTCGAACCAGTTAATCGATGCATCCCCTGATTCCTGCTCGTAGGATTGAAGGTTGGCGAAGTCCTTTTCCACCGTAGTCAAATCATCCCCCGCTGATTCAAGCTTGTCCCCCCGGATCATACACAACTCAGCCTCTTCCGACAACCCCATACTCAGTTTAGACTGCTCATTGACAAGATATAACCACTGGATCATAAGCTCGCCAGAATTCTCGATAGCTCCACCCCAGGATTACAGCTTTCCTCGAAGCCCGCCTGTTCCATGTTCGATGGTCACCACCTTTGGCTCGGGTTGGGCTGGGGAGGTGTCCAACACGCACAAGTCAGTGCTGTCGGGAAGGACCACCTCTGGCTTGGGTAGGTGGGTGGGAGTTATGTAGATACTGGGATCGTAAGATACGCCCCCAGTGTGGATAAGGTTGACTCTTTTTGGTGGATCTTGGTTGTGTTTGGGGAGTGGGTTGTTTGTGACGTTGGGTCCTTGGGGAGGTAGGATGATATTTTTGTCGATAAGGTCCTGAACCTCATGACGCAGCCTGTAGCATTGGTCGGTGTCATGACCATGCTGTTGGTGGTATTGGCAATATTTGGCTGGGTTATGGGAAGGGGGGAGTGGATTCGGTAGAGGCCTCGGTTCCAAGGGTTTCAGGTGCCCCTTTCTGACTAGAACCCCGAGGACTTTAGACAAAGGCATATAGAGTGGGGAGAAGGTTCGTTGACCGGGTTGGTATCTTGGGCTTGATTACTGCTCCCGGAGGCATCAGAAAAAGGTGTGGCCGCCGCGGGCCTTGGTTGGGAAGGGGGATTGGTGGTGACCATTCCGACCTCTGAAGTTCTTGTATTGGCAGAGCCACTCGGGCCTGCATTGGTATTCCGATTAAACGTTCTTCGGGGCTGATCCCGATCTTGGTCAAACAGACCCTGTTTCATTGCATCCTCTATCTGCATCCCCATATCATGCAAATCTGCGAAGGTGGGGAAAGGGATCAAGATCATCTTCTTCATTAAAGCCTACCGAGATTGCGCACAATCATCCGAATTTGATCTCTATCGGTTGGCCTCAAGGTCATCATCGATGCCTTGGCTCTCCACCGGTGACGAAATCGAAAAAAGACTCTTTAGGCTCTCGCTCGTCGTCTCGAGATCACGAGTCGTGACCTCGATTTGCGTGTTGTATGAATATTGTGCAAGGAAGGCCTCAGCCATCTCATCCCAGTTTGTTTTCACATCATCATCGAGTTTTGAGTACCAAGTGGATGCCACACCGGCGTGGTTCGACCGAACAAAGAGAGCTTTTGGCGTCGGGTTAGCACCATTGGTCTTAAGACGTCCGAGAATAACCGGAGGTGGACCATAGGATCCTCAGACCCATCAAAGCGATCGATCTGGGGCATTTTAAATCTGTCGGGCAGAGTCACGGCCACATCAGTATAGCCGTCTTCGATATTTGGGATGGCCTTTGCCCCTTGAGACTTCTTAAAGAGCTTCTCCAACTTGCTCAATTTCAGAGCTGTCTGGTCTACCTCGAACTCAAATGGAGAGTCCGGGTGCTTAGGGGTAATGTTTTTGGACAGTTGTGGTAGAAGCGGGGGCGGAGCCAGCCCCGTTGGATGACCTGTGTCCTCTTGGGTGTTTTGTGGGTTGGGCAGAGCATTTTGTGGATTTGGGAGGGTATTCTGGACTGGCATTTTGAGGGTTTGGAGGGCATTCGCCGCAGTAGTTGTTCAGTAATGGGGCCCCGTGGAGGAGGAACTCGATTTGAAGCGACGCCTTCATTGCTAATCTGATGATCAACTCGCATCAAGGGCCATAACAATGCTTGTTGTGCAGAAAATTTCACTGGCGGATAGCATCATCTTGCATTTGCTTCATGCTTTTCACCATCTGGCGCATCATCGCCTCTATTGTTGGATTCGTTGTTCCATCTGAAAAATCGCAAGGGTGTCTCTATAGCGAAATGGGAATCTCAACCCGACTATCTGTCTCTAAAGTAGACCGTACCAATAATCTCGCTCGATGGATCAAGGTTTCTCGGTCTCCTTCTAAAAACCGGGTAGCGAATGGAACATCGATGTCCGTCAACTAGATCCTCGGATCGTTGAGTCGGCGACCTCGTGTCCGATTGCTTGGGGGTATCGACGGTTCGAAGCAATTGTGCTACAAACCGCCCTAGCAAAAGGATAAATAAAAGCGAAAAAGAAATAAATAACCGTAAATAAAGCGGCAAGATAACTTTAATTTGAATACACCACACGGTCGGGTATAAAAGCAGGCAGATAACGGCTTAAATTGAATACACCACACACAATCGGGTATACAAACGGGCAGGATAACGGCTTGAATTGAATACAACACACAATCGGGTATACAAGCGGCGGATAACGCTTGAATTGAATACACCACACACAGGTATACAACAACACACTTGGTAAGTGGCTATACGCCTCAAATCTTGGTCAATATTCTGTATCCTTTTCGATAAATCAATCGATATCCACACAACCGATTCTCAACATCGGATAATGCCCGCAGTTCGATTCCCAAATTCAAAATCGATGCCCTTGCAGTTCGATGCCTGAACTCATATTGATACATGCATTCCTCAGAGGCACACTCTAACAAGCACATAGCGTATAAGTGAGAGCCAAAACACCCCTATGTTGGGGTAGGGTTTCCTGTCCTATTTTGTCGAGAACTAGGGTTTCACTATGCACATGCCGCTTCAAACAACCTATAAGCGGTAAGCAACCCGTCCTAGTTTGGAATGGTCACTATGGATCCCAATATGCACTAGGCCGAATGGTCAAAAGGGGTGCCCCGGTAAAACCGGCGTTTGTGTTCCCATATCGGCAGAGCGTGAATCGCAAGCCTTATGGACATGCCTTGACAAGACAAGCCTCCGGCAAACCGCTCAGGAATAGCAGATGGCAAACACGGTATCCTAGGCGCACCAATGCAAATGCAATGCAAAGAAACACACAAGTGTAGTCAAAAGCAGATATCATGAGTTCGAGTCAAGTTCTCTAAATCCCCAGCAGAGTCGCCAGAAACTGTAACAACGCCCGCGGGGGACCTCGCTACAGTTCGGACTCGATTTTGTTATGGTTCTAAATCTCGAACCAAAGAGTCCAAATCCGGCAAATCGTTTTGAGAAAACAGATTTTTTGAAAGAAGTGCCAAACATGGACTGCTTTGCCAGATAACAGAGTCGCCACCTAAATATTTTAAAATGGGAAATTTAGGAAACCCTGACTCGGTGCCGAAAGGCCACGCGGTCCGCTATCACCAAAGTTGGCTCGAACTTGGGTACGATTAGGGAAGGTCACATCGTGAGCATTCTCTCGCCGGTCAAAGACCGCCTCTACTAATCATGATATCTCGATTTTGAAAAACATTGTATGCTCTTATTCCGATTATTAGCCTAGGATTACTATGTGATGCTCGCAAAGAAACAAGTATAGATCGGGCCGATCAATTGGAAAACATTTCATGTTTGTTTGTGAAAGGTGGTTTGCTACCCGCAGGTAGGCTTAAAATACAGATTTTGCCACAATCTAGTGGGCTTAACAAACAATCGATGAATTGCTCCAATTCAAATAACCCAACCTCCACCCACAGGCATTCAAGGCAGTTATATCACATAAGCACATAGCCTCATGGCAAGCATGCTATCATGGCAACACTCACACGCATGCAAGGATGCTAAAGCATAACCACTTACCGAGTACTCCAAGCCAAAACAGAAAGCTTATTAGAAATCATGCATGATGCTAAAATACTGTAATGCCTAATGCAACACATGCAAAAATGCAACTATAGCGAGCTCGGCTATTCTAGAGATGGCATATGAAATGCAACTGCTAACATGTATTCAACTTAGAATTGAAATTCAAATGCGGTTTGTATGATCGCCGAGCTCGATGCATGCAATACTGAGATGAATGATGCAAACATCTTTGTCATCTTTGTATGCTAATTGAAATATGCCCTATATCTAACCATTCAAAGCGGGTAAATAAAAGGGAGAAAGAAATGGGGGTTGGAAGACATACATCACACTCACACACCCTTATTACATTTATGCCCTCGCGCAGAGGGTCCGAATAAATATACAGTCCGAATAAAAGAATATACAGTCCGGAAATAAATATACAAATTCTAATTAATTAACAAGTTAATTACAAATGAATTAAAACTGGCGTGCAAGCCAGGGACTGCCTCGCTTCTGATAGATGATGTATGCTGGACTGCTTGGCGCGGAAATCCACTGGAATGCCCTGATTCGCCTCTGTTTGCAATATTCCTCGAATTGCGCGCTGGACTCCGAAAAGTTGCTAAACTCTGAATTTTGCTGCAACAGAGAGCGGGAAAGGGCACAGCAGTGTATTTCACAAATATATGCATGTCTCGATCCTCGCGCCACCAATCACGCATATCGATGCATGATGGCCGAGGAGCAGATTTGCACAACTCAATATTGGGATGAATACACATGAATGCTACGAAAAATGGGATGCCTCGTCTGGCGTGCCGCAGACGCATAAGCGAGCGATCTTTGAAAGATGAAAATCGGATAAAACCGAAGTGCCTCGAAGTGCGTGCCTGTAGCGCATAACCGAAACGAAACCAAAATGGAGATCGAGATAAAGCTGGAGTGCCTCGAAATCGTGCGGCAGCACGCAAACCGGCGATGATGTACGATGCAAAATCGGATAAAACCGAAGTGCCTTGAAATGCGTGCACACGGACACGCAAACCGAGGCGATGATGAAAGAATGAAAATCGGATAAAACCGAAGTGCCCCGAAGTGCGTGCCTGGTAGCGCCGTCGAGCGATGATGAAAGGAGAAAATCGGATAAGACCGAAGTGCCTCGAAGTGCGTGCCCGCCGGCGCGCAAATCGAGGCGATGATGAAAGAATGAAAATCGGATAAAACCGAAGTGCCTTGAAATGCGTGCACACGGACACGCAAACCGAGGCGATGATGAAAGAATGAAAATCGGATAAAACCGAAGTGCCTCAAAGCAGCGTGCCTGAGGCGCAAATCGAGGCGATGATGAAATGCAATGAAATGGCATACGGAATGCCGGGATGGACTTACACCAACATGGGAGAGCCTCAGCTCACTCACATAGGAGGCCGTCGGGTAAAAATAAAGCTGCCTCGAAACGCGCGCCCGCGGACACGCAAATCGAGGCAATGGCATACAAGCATGAAAATGCGAATTGGGCTTACGCCAACATGAGAGGGCCTCAACCACACTCACATAGGCTGCCGTCGGATAAAAAAGAAGTGCCTCGAAGTGCGTGCCCATTGGCACGCAAACCGAGGCAATGCAAAAATGATGCAAATGTCATGGGAAATGATATGCAAGCATGGTAATGGAATTTCAGCACCTAAATAAAGGGGAAAACAGCCCCGAAACAAATCGAAACGACACCCGAAGCATGCATTCATCCCGAAAGTACGAAATTAAGCCCCGAAATGGCCTATAGCCATGCTATACATGCAAATATGATCATGGCAGCAAGAACAGTAGCAAGGAAGTCCCAAATATGGCATTTTTTCAGTAATAAACATGGCCAAAATGCAAGCATAGATATGGCAACAAAAGCTCGCAAGAATACGGTAAAAGAGAGGATTTTCAAAGCAAGTAGTATATAGAAAATTCAAATAGAAAAATTTTCTTCTACAACATGAAAGAGGGCCCAAAAATAAGCATATATGCAGAAGATGGCAGCCTCTAAATCATAAGACAAATATGCTAGAAATAGAAGGCAAAAATGAAGCCACAAGAGGGTATAACCTAAGACATGCGATCTATACACCAAATGACCAAACCTTCTTCATGAAACATGTAAAGGGGGTCAAAATAAGACTAAAATCAGTAGGGGTAGAAGTCCTAAAACCAAACACAAATAGGTCAAAAATTGCATACAAAAAGTGGCACACTTGATGAAATTTGAAGGAGGTGGTAGATACAAAGGCCAAATGAAGTTGAGCCTATCTACAATGTTGTAGAGAGGCTCATTTTAAGCACAAAATCAGTATGGGTCGGACCCCCAAAAACCAACACAAATAGGTCAATTTCAAAGATGCAAAAATGTTACCAACTTGAAGAATATTGAAGGAACTAGTGTATACAAACACCAAATGAGGTTGAGCCCTTCTACAAAGTTGTAGAGGGGCTCATTTTAAGCACAAAATCAGTAGGGGTCGGAGCCCCAATTCTCAACCAATTAAAGTATAGAAAAGGATCAAGAAAATGCCCTAAAAGTTGGTTTTGAGGACTTACCCTTGAAGACTTGTCTTTCTTTGATTCTTGGCTCGATTTGTAGCTTCTCAACCTCTGAAATTCACCTCCTTGCTGCTGAAGTGATGGTAGGGATGGTGAGGCTAGGTGTTGATGAAGGAATGGCCTTGACACTTGAAGCTTTTTGGAGTTTAAAGCTATGAAAATGAGGGAATTTGGTTAAGTGTTCTTGAGACCAAAATTTCTAACCTTGAAGAAGGAGGGAGGGCCTTCAAATAGGCAAGAAGATGGGGTGTAAAGGGAGGAAAGCATCCAATCTTTCCCTCTGAAATGTCCCTGATGAGGAGACACTTTGAAAGCAGTGGGCAATTTGGAGCAATTTGAACAGCCGAATCTGGCCCGGCCAGTTAGTTTTGCTCAAGGTGGCCGCCCCCACCCACCATGGCCGGCCAGCCACCTCCTATGGTAGGCCCACCTCAAAAAATCAACTTCAAAATTCTGGCCGACCACCATACAAGAGTGTCCTCCCATGTGTGTAGAATAAGGCCCCAGGGTCGGAATTTGGCAACACTGAACCAGGAGTCACAACATAGAGCTTGAAGGAGAGGCCCAAAAATGAAAGGCACAATTTCTGGCCGACCACCATACCAAAGTGTCCTCCTAGATGTGTGCAACAAGGTTCCAAGGCGGAAATTGGCAACAGGCGAGTCCCAACATAGAGCTTGAAGGAGAGGCCCAAAAATGAAACTCACAGTTTTTGGCCGAACAGTAGTTGGTAGGGTCCTCCCAGGTCCCCTCATCACAGATATGTAACTTTGGTTGGAAGAAAATACCCCCAAGGAGTTCAACATGGTCCCGGAAGTGAGCAAAAGCGGGCTCGGAGCGAATGGCGGTTATCTGGGATAATTGCTGGCCTCCCACCCCCGGGATCTTCCGATGTTGAAACAGAGGTACCGCCAAGTTTGAACAAAACTAATGAGAAATGAACGTTCGGTGCCAAAAGAGCAAATCGGGATCCCGAAAATGAAATGGTCGGAAGTGGTGTTCGGCAAAAGTGGGTATCCGCGACCCAGTGTCCTCTGGAATGACAAAACAGAGGTACCGCCAAAACGGAGAAGATGGATGCGAAATGAAAGCTCGGGACCAAAACCGCTCGGTTTGGGGTCCCGAAGACCGGCTATGAGCACCTGAAGTGGCATACGGCCACGAAGTGGGCATCGGGGGCCCCACGGTTCCTCGAAATATTAAAACAAAGGTCTCCGCCAAAAACCGCAGAAGGATGATGCGAAATGAATGCTCGGGTCCAAAACCCCTCGGGTTGGGGTCTCGAAAATCGGTCGCCGCACCTAAGTGGTGTTCGGCCGAAGTGGCATCAGGCCCCAGTGTCCCTAACACTAAAACAGAGGTCTCCGCCAAAACCGGAGAAGTCGGAGATGGTTGGGCGGTCCCAGCCGAGGCACCTGACCTAAGGCCCGCAAGGAACCGGGCCCCGAAAGCAGGCAAAATGGCCTCTGACCACGAAAAAGTAGCCCACGGCCACCGGGAGATAGTCTACAAGACCACTCCCTTCCCTCGGGAAAGAAAACAGAGAAAACCAAGCCTGGTTCGCAAACCGAGACAAGGTAGAGAAAAGGGTTCGGGAGTCCGGAGGCAGGGCGCACGGCCGCGACTCTGAAACTCTTGAGCAAGCACATGATGCAACATCACCGAGCACTCAACCGGTGACGTCTGAGTCTTAAGGTCGGTCAAAAATGGGGTGTCTACAGTCTTGGACTTGTCATGCTGTTATAATCTGATACGTATTAAGATTTTAGACTTTTGACAACGATAAAAGTTGATTATCGCGAATATTAATACATATATTCTGATACCCATTGCTTAAAACCCATGAGGAGGACTCTCATTTGGCCATTTTCAAATTTTCATGGTTCCCATTGGTTTTCTATCCTTCCTAATCCAATTCATTGTTAGGAGTTGAACTTGTTATGGGTATCTCGAGTTTAATCTAACAATCTTAAAAATTCAACAAAATTATCATTTTGCTAATAAACGTCCAAATCGCTGCATAAACTTCCTACCAATCACCATTCCATCACGGAGTGTACTTTGTTTGGACAGTACTCCCAACTATGTATATTTTAGAATTCTTTTCTTGCAAAACTTAATATCTCCTTTATTCTTCTCCTTTTTATAAATAGAATTGCTTGACAACCTTTACTTTACTCTCAAGACTCCTATAATTAGCAATTCATTCTTTTCCTATCCACATGAAACTCAAAAAAGTTTCAGAGTTCTGTGAGAATATTAATTATCGTATGATGTATCAATTAGGTAGGTTGCTAATTGTGAATATGCAATTAATTGTATAGGGTTATTTCCTATTATAGATTAGGTTTAGGATTGCTATTAATGCTGGATGTAATCTTTGTTTTATACAATTAGAATATACATAAAAGCTTTCTAGAATCTTAGATGGTATCAGAGCTGGTTGCAAAACTCTAGCACCGTTGGTTGAAGAGTGTCGCAGTCGTTGGCCGTGAGTCTTCTCCCTGACTCAATCTGGCTTGCAATCTCTCTCTGTCTTTGTCTCCCACTTTCAGCCCTGGTTGTCGATTGAAGCTTCTTGCTTCATTTATCGTCTGGTTCGTCTGGGTCTGGTTTGATCAAAGCTCCTTTTCTCTTGTTAACGATTGCTGGTCTTCTCTCTTGCTACAGGACTCCTATCCGATGAGGTTCGTCTCTTTTTTTTTTGCTAGTTCTGCTTCTTCTAAGGGGTGACCCATCTATTCGACATCATCTGGTTGCTTCTCTTAGTCAACGTATTTGATTTATTCGAAGTTGATCCACTGTGAGGGTCCTGAAATTAACAAGTTCTTTTTTATTCTTGTTTGGACCCAACAAGTTCCTGATTATTACAGTTTGCCTCTCAGATTTTTGAGTATTACACTTGAACCCCTAGTTTGGCTATTTTGTTTGATTGCACTTGAACCCCTCAATTTTTCTGGTTACTATAATGTCTCTGGCTTTTGATGAGTGTGCTTTCTGCCATCAGAAAGGCCATTGGAAGTATCATTGTCCTAAAAATGGATGTTTGTCTGCTTCGTCGGTGTCTGCCTCGTCTTTTCAGCAGTTTTCGACCTCCCGCCCGTTCTACTATATTTGTTCTGGCTCCTGATCCTGACTTAACTTCCTTAACTGCTAGGATTAGTCAGCTTCAATATACATTGTCTATCTCCTAGCCATCCCTGTCTGCCTTCATTATTTCTTCTCTTTATTCAGGTTTGCTTGGGTCTTCTTCAGGTATTTCTTCGTCTGTCTGGTTTTTTGACTCGGGTGCCTCTCATCATATGAATCCACATCTCTTCTTACTTCAAAATTGTACTCCTCCTCCATTTCTTATTACTGTCAATGCTGTTAATGGGTCTGGTATGTCTGTTATATCTGTTGGGTCTATCCTACCGTCTACTATGTCTACTGTCTCTATTCCATCTGTCATTTATGTTCCTCAGTTATCTGTCAGTTTATTATCTATCAGTAAGCTTGATGCCTCTAGTTTTGATGTTATCTTTTCTTCTTCAACTTGTTTTGTGCAGGATTGGATGTCTAAGCAGTAGATTGGGACCGGCCATAGAGTTGGCGACCTCTATGTGGTGAAGAGCTTGCATCTGCCTATGACAACCTCTCTGTCTGCCTTTTCCTCTTTTCAGTTAGATCCTCTGTCTAGTCCTTTCTACTTGTGGCATTCTAGATTAGGGCATTTGTCTGCTGATCGGTTACGGTCTTTAGCTCAGTCGGGTATATTAGGTAAAGTTTTTCCTAGTGAACTTACTGAATGTCGGGGGTGTAAACTTGCCAAAATGACAGCCTTGCCTTTTCATAAAAGTACTTCTATATCTGATACACTATTTTCTTTAGTTCATACTAATGTTTAGGGCCCTTCTCTTATTCTCGCCAAAGGGGGTTCTGCCTACTATGTGTTATTTGTTGATAATTGCACCCGTTATACTTGGGTTTATCTTATGACTCATAAGTCTAACTCTTACCAGATATACCGTACTTTCAAGTCTATGGTCACTACACAGTTTGGGTCTACTATTAGATTGTTGCGGTCTGACTTGGGCGGGAAATATTTTAAAATTGAATTCTGTGAATACTTGGCCAAATTGGGTACCATTCACCAAACTTCTTGTACTGATACACCTGTCTAAAATGGTCGACCTGAGCGTAAACACCGTCATCTTCTTGAGACAGCTAAGTCTCTCATTCTCTCTGCCTCCGTTCCGGCTCCGTTTTGGAGTGAGGCAGTTCTTACTGCTGCTTTTCTTCTCAACCGTATGCCTACCCCCCTTCTTTCTGGTTGGTCTCCTTATGAGGCTCTATTTTCTCAACTTCCTATTTACTCCTTTCTTCGTGTGTTTGGGTCTACTTGTTTTGTCCTTTTACCCCATAAAGATAGGACCCAACTTAGTGCCCGGTCTGTTCTATGTGTCTTTTTGGGTTATAGTCTCACTCAGAAAGGTTATCGCTATTATGACCCTATTTCCCGTCGCCTTTATGTCTCTCGCCGTGTTGCCTTTCTCAAACATCTACCTTAGTTTCAGCTTCCTCCCCTCATTGCCCCAGTTTCCAAAGAAGATTTGGTTCATATTGATCCATTTCCTTCTGAGGTCCCATCTGATGAGTACATCTCCACTGTTCCTCTTAAGCTTGTTCCATTTTCTTCTCCTGTTTCCCCTCTGGCAGCTTCTCCTCATTCTACTTCTTCTCCCCCTTCGTCGTTGGTCAATTCTCGTCGCCAGGCTCCTCCACCACCAGTTGTCTCTACTCCTGTTGTTACTCATTTTGCTTTTGACGACTCTGATCCTGCGGCACATCGATATCCTACTCATGAGCGTCTGTGAAAACCTGCATTTAATTATTCAAAAAATTAAAAAAATAAAAATAAATAAATTAATTAATTAATTAATAAATTTTATCTGGAGTTTGTCTGAAATATATTAGTGTATAAGTTAGTTTTAAATTAATCTAATTAAATCACTAACAAAGACATTATTAAAAATAATAATTTTGTGGATATTCAATATTTATTGTTTATAAATTATTTTAATTAGAATTTAACATGATAATTATTCTTACTAAATACCTTAGTTAAAAATCTTATTGTATCAATTTTGAGAAACCCACACACACACAAACACACACACACACACAAAATTTGAATCAAATTCTCGGTGGTAGAATAATGACACATGTTTGTTTGCATGTAAATATAGGAACCCTCACCTCATCATAATTCTTGTGTTTAGAAGATACGACGTGACCAGAGAGAGAGAGAGAGAGAGAGAGAGAGAGAGAGGGAAGCCTCAACATGTTTATTTATATGAGCATGCTACTCTTGGAGTAAAGAATGTAAAGGAAACCTGAGAAAAGAAACTCTGCGAAGGAGTGAGTTAACAAGAGGAGAAGGTTAAGAAGGTTGCATATTTTCCTACCATTTCACTATCCCATTTCAATCCTACAACTACGTAAGAAAACCCTCTCAACCCTCTCATTTTTTTTAATTGTTAAAATTTTCAAATTATATTCATATGATTAAATGACTAACTTATAGATAGAAATTTTTATATATATGTATATAAATTTTGTGATGTGCATATCAAATATTCGAAGATATTGATAGTCTTAAAGTCATGGTATTATTGTGGAAATAGGCTTGCATGTGTAGTTTATACCATTAAAGAGAGGATTGAAGATTTTATTTGGTCCTTGAATTTGCAAGAAAATTTGTACGAATTTTTAGACAATTTTATACTCAAAATTTGAAGATGATTTTTTCTACGAAGTTGTTGAGAATGATGTCTAGTTCATCCAGGAATTTTGGCAACAATTATTGAGCTTTGTACGAATTTATACAAAATTTTAATTAAATCTGAAACTGTAAGACAGATTTTACCATAGGTTTGAAAATTTATGAAAAATTCTATATTAAGCCAAATCTGGTAATTTCTAATTAAAAGATGAAATTTGAGAAATCTAGTTTCATAATAAATTTTTAGATTATGGAGTTGATCTATGACTTTAAGTATGGAATTAATTTAAGAAAATATGATAAATCTGTGTCATAAAATTTCTGGGAAGTTTACAGAATTATTTATAACTTATTTTTGGGAAATTCTTTCTGAAAAATGACCTAAACATCTTTATTGAATATTCTGTAAATTTGCACGAATTTTAGAATTGTATAAATAATTTACTTATAATTTTTAATACCTAAGGTATAATCTGAAATTTTCTGGACAGGTTTAAGATCCTCACTTCAATCATTTATTTGGATAAAAATCAATTATTTTGTTGGTCTAATTCATCAAATATTGTAAATTAGTAATCTATGTATGGGTGTATTGTGGTTTATTTAATATTGTGCTAGTCTAATTTTGTAAATTAAAAATTCATGCATGTGTGTGATTATGGTTTATTTTTTTGTATCTAAGTTATTATATTCATACCATGGTTTAAATTAATTGTTTATTTAAATTTTGTACATTGAATTATTATTGTGTGACATGTGTAATATTTTATGTTGGGAATTTTTATGAGTTGGTATAACATTATTGGTGATTGAAATTTGAATAATTTGTGATTAATATAAAAACTAACTGAAATGATTAATGGTATATATAAAGTTAATGATAGAGGGTTAATACCGGTTGTTCAGGGTGAGCCCTGGTTTTTAATAATTTTTACGTAAATTGTGTCACAAAACCCTAAGATGGCACGAGGCTTATTTGAACCCTTATCGATATTTGGTTTTGGAATAAGGGTGGATGTGCAGGTGGCACGCAGGGAAGTTACGTATCCCTGGCAGACCATGCCCTTGGGGCAAACCATGGATGCCATGGCTTGGGTATATAACCTCGGGCGTGGGCATCTTTGGTAGTTCTTGAATATTTGACCAAGGAGGGGGGAGGGGGGGGGGGAGGGGGGGTTTCCAAATTAACCGTGGCTATGACTTAGTTGTTGGTAAGAAAATCTCTTGGGTGAGATTTTGAGCATCACCTAAACTATTAAAATTATCGAAATTATTATAATGGTTGTTACATTTATCATGCTGTTAATTATTATTATTATTATTATTTTAATTATTATGGTTTGATTATTTTCTCTTAAAAAGAATGGTAGGTTGGTTATATTTTCTTACTGTGTTGCAAAACTCATGGCATATATTTTGTTGCTCTGGCGTTTCATGCCTGATTATGTCGAAGAAAGGATTGAGGTTGAAATTGGAGCTGCTGCTAATATTGAACCTTGGCTAACTTAAAGTCAAGACTTTATCAAAATAAAATTTTATTATCTCTTGTATTAGTATTTAAAAATGTTGCGACATTGAATGTGAACTTGTAATTTTTTTTTTTTTGGTTGAACTTTGACTATGTGAGAATTTAAAATTCCCTAATTAGCTGTTAAAATTTTATTTCGCAAGTTATTAGTTATTTAAATTTTATGATGTTTTTTTTTTGGGCGTCATAGCGTCGTCCTCCAAACAGGTTGGGTTGGTCTAATACACGTTTTTCTGCTTCTTATCATACTTTTTTGTCTGTTATTCATTCTTTTCAAACCTCAGTCTTACACGAAGGCCTGTCAGGATCCTAATTGGGTTCAAGCTATGGAGGATGAATTGTTTGCCTTGCAGAAGACTAACACTTGGGAGTTGGTTTCTTTGCCTGCTGGCAAGAATCTGGTTGGTTGGAAATGGGTCTATAAAGTTAAGACTTATTCTGATGGTTCTCTCGAGTAATACAAAGCTCGCTTGGTTGCAAAGGGTTTCTCCTAGGAGTATGGTATTGATCATGAAGAGACATTTGCCCCTGTTGCCAAGATGACTACTATTCGTACCTTGATTTTTGTTGCTACTGTTCGACATTGGCCTCTTTGTCATATAGATGTTAAAAATGCTTTTCTTAACGGTCATCTCACTGAGGAGGTCTATATACGTCCTCCCCCTGGTCTTCTCCACTCCTCTGGGCTGGTTTTTCATCTTCGGCGTGCTTTATATGGTTTGAAGCAATCTCCTCGTGCTTGGTATGATCGCTTTCAGACTGCTGTTACCGAGCTTGGGTTTTATCTTTCTACTACCCACTCTGCTTTGTTTTTTAGACATACCTCGGCTGGTTTTGTTGCTCTCTTACTCTATGTGGATGATATGATCATCACTGGCTCTGACTCTTCTGCTATCTCTGAGGTCAAGCAACGTCTCTTCCGCACCTTCAAAATAAAGAATCTGGGTCCATTGCGGTATTTTCTTGGTATTGAGGTTGCCTCTTCTCCAAATGGCTATTTTCTATCTCAGGCCAAGTATGCTAATGAGGTTATTCACCGTGTCGGTCTTACTGATACTAAGGTTTCTGATACACCTATTGAGCTTAATGTGAAGCTTAACTCTACTGATGGTGTTCGTTTAGATGATCCCACTTTCTATCACGAGCTTGTGGGTTGTTTAGTTTATTTGATTGTCACTCGCTCTGATCTTGCTTATGTTGTGCATGTGGTTAGTTAGTTCGTTTCTGTTCCTCGTTCTACACATTGGGTTGCTTTGGTTCGGATTCTTTGTTATCTCCGGGGTACTATCTTTCAGGGTTTACTGTTGTCTTCTACTTCCTCTTTGGACTTGGTAGCTTATGCTGATTCTGATTGGGCTGGTAATGTCATTGATCGTAAGTCCACTTTTGGCTTCTGTATGTTTCTTGGTGATTCCTTGATTTCTTGGAAGAGCAAGAAACAGACTGTTGTTGCGCGTTCCACTGCCGAAACTGAGTACTGGGCTATGGCTTATGCCACTGCTGAGATTGTTTGGCTTCGTTGTCTCTTGACTAATTTAGGTGTCCCTTAGTCTTCTCCGACCTCCTTTTACTGTGATAACCGCAGTGCTATTCAAATCACCCATAACACTGTCTTTCATGAACGGACGAAGCATATTGAGATTGATTGTCATTTTGTCCGTCAGCATCTGTAGTCTGGCTCCATCTCGCTTCCTCTCATCTCTTCCGCATTTTAACTTCCTGATTTCTTTACGAAGACTCACACAACTGCTCGATTTCAGTTTCTTCTTGACAAACTCTCAGTATTTTCTGCTAAAACACATTGAGTTTGAGCGGGGGTGTGAGAATATTAATTATGGTATTATGTAATTATGGTATCACTACAAGAAAAGGTGTTATAAAACACGAAACTTTTTGTGATAGCGCGTTTCCCGTCGCAAAAAATGATCTTTTGCCACGACAGTGTAAACCATCGCAAATAAATAGCTTTTGCGACGGTAGTTATCCCGTCGGTAATAAACATACACGAAAAGTGTGATAAATACGGAAGTATTCGTGACGCATTTGTGTACCGTTGCAAAAAGAATTTTTTTGAGACGAGAGAAATGTGTTGTCGCAAATAGTGGACAATTTGTGACGGCAAATGTCCATCGCAAAAAAAACCATTAGTAAAATACCTATTTTTATTTATCATTTGTGATGGTTTAAATATACCGTTGCAAAAAGTAATAAATTTTTTTTGCCCAGCTTCTTCCATTGTTTGGCGCTCGATCATTTTGATCCAAAATCCCTAAATCTTTGAAACAAGATCTTTTTCCCCCAAAATCCCCAAAATCACCAATCGCTCTCGACGACTGACGAAAATCCCTAAATCCCTAAATATTTTGATCCAAAATCCCTAAATCTCTCTCGACGACCAACGAACGGCGAGCAGGCTCAATCCCTCTCGACGACGGGTAGCGGTGGTGCGGCGACGGCGTATTACAGCTAGCGGTGGTGCGGCGTCTCTATCTTTCTCTCGCCCGAGCTCAGTCAATCCGACAGCGTATGCTCTCTCTCTCTCTCTCTCTCTCTCTCTCTCTCTCTCTACATTTGTTTGAAGACTTTTCAATCTGTGATGTTAGTTGTGGAAATCTTAACTACACAAAGGACCAATCAAAAAGGGCACGATTTGTGCTTAATTTTGAAATTCTTCTCTCATTTATGAGTTGAGACAAATGGGATTGTTCTCATCTGTCATATATTTGATGATTTACTTTGAGTGAACTGTTAGAGGGGAAGGGGAAAAAAATAATAATTTAAATTTGAGTATTAATAGTCTCATCTACGAATATAAAATTAAATTTTTTTTTTTCGTAAGGGAAGAAACTGAGGAACACATTAACCTAAAAAATAAAGATTCTACCGATGTGTCTTTCAATTTAATAAAACTCTGTTTAACCCCTTGAATTTTTTTATTTTTATTTTTTTAATCTTTTCCTTTAATGTGCTCACATTACATTTTTCTAATAATGTTTTTAAGTAGGATACATTAAAAAAATCACATATAAAAAAGAATAATTAATAACACCATACCTACCACCAAAAAATCCCAAAAATAAAAATTGATGACGTTAGGCATTGATTCTCCAGCTCATGCAGCTGGATTGGATCTCAGCTTTAGCATCCTCTCCCCCTTTCCCTTAGGCTAGGCTTTAAACTATACATTAGCAATGTCAAAAGCTAAATTTTTGTCATGACCTTTTTTTGTTTTTTTTTTGGAAGAAGTATTGGGTAGATTAGAAAGCCATTGAATGTAGAATGACAAATTCATTACTTCAATTTTCATTATTGAGATAAATAAGTGAACAAAGGCAAGAAAGACCAAGACCTTCAATTATAAAATAAATAATCGTAATCATATCACTGGATATATGACAAAAAAAAAATACCAGTCCTTCTACGAACACAAACTAAACATTGAAATCAACACATTACAGAATATAGATGAATGAATAAGATTTGGTAGTGGATTCACTTTTGAAATTTTTTGATGAGATTGGTGTTCTAATGTATTATGATCTTTTTTAAAGATCATGAAACCACTAGTTGACTGGAGTCTTGAAAGGTATCAATCACATCCAAACTTTGACATTAACTGGTGATACACACTTTCTTAGTGCAAGATTTATGACTTAACATGTAATCATCTTACTTACTATGTAAGATTTGGTGCTAGATCTCTTATTAAAGCAACAGAAAATAAAAAAATGATGATGTGACAAAGAAGTTGACATTAATAGGCAAATTAGAGAAAAGACAACCGTGAAGTTCATTGACTAATGGATACCATTAACGCATTAGTGCATGACCACATGTATTAGATGGGGAGGTAGAAGTTTAACAAGCACAAACATTTAGAACTAAGTGTCTTATTCATGTCAAAACTTGTCGTATTTTTTAGAACTAAGTGTCTTACTCAAAAGTTTTTTAAACTTAAGGAGTCTGAATGAATTTGATCATCATATTCCGACTCAAATCAATTCATTTTAGATCCTTAAAATTTAATGGATAGTTATATTCATTGCTATGGAATGGAAGTGTACTACTTGTTTTGAGAGATGAGGGTGTAATTATTTTTGTCTACATTTTCCCCCCTAGCTCTTAAAGCCTATGATGTTCTGTGCACCTCTTGATGTTCTAGACATGTTGAATTAGTGATGGAATACTTGGTGTTTTGCAGCATCTTTATGTCCCACGTGTTGTTGTATAAGTATTTCATTTTTTATGTTCTCCCATCAAATCGGTAAATAACTAACTGGGATAAGACCACCTACCTATTTGAGAGAAATTGAACGGATAGGTATCATGGTGCATGAATACGTAGGTATTATATTTAGAGTTACTTTGATGAGATATTTTTGTGGATATGTGCAGAAGCGATATTTGAGGGAAGTACAGATGATGGATAAGAGTTGGATTGATTTTCCAAATAGGATGTCGAGGGAATACATTAATGGGATTGATGAATTCCTTGTGTTTGCATACACCAATATGGTTGAAGGTTCGATGATCAGTTGTCCGTGTAGGAAGTGTGAGAATCGATACCATCTTGTACGAGAGGGTGTATGGGAGCATCTGATTTTGAATGGTTTTTTTAAAAAGTACAAACATTGGATTAATCATGGGGAATCTTACGTATCTCTGCATGGTAATCGAGAGAATGAAACATTGGCTAATTTAGACATTGGGGATGATATGGTTGGAATGATACAAGGGGCCATAGGAAATCAACATGTCGGTACAAGTGTTGAGGGTAATGAACCACAGGGGCCTGATCCCCATGCATTTGAATCCCAGTTTAATCCAAATGCAGAGACTGCAAAGTATTTCAAACTTCTTCAAGATGCACAAAGTGAATTATATCTAGGTTGTCAGAAGTTCACATCTTTGTCATTCATTGTTCGACTTCTGCATTTGAAGGTGCTTAATCAGTGGACAGACAAGTCTGTTGACATGTTGGTTTAGTTATTGAATGAGGCGTTCCTGTTGGGTGTGAAACTCCCGGATTCATATTATAAAGCTCAAAAGGTCACAACAGATTTGGGCTTCACGTATGAGACGTGGGATGCATGTCCCAACAGTTGCATGTTGTTTCGAAATGAGGACGCCAATCTTGATAAATGTGTCATATGCAACAGTTGTAGATGGAAATCAAATGGTGATGGTGGTTCAAATGGTCCTAACAAAGGTGGCAAACGAATAGCTGCAAAACAGATGAGGTATTTTCCTTTAAAGCCAAGGTTGCAAAGGTTGTTTATGTCATCCAAGACGGCCAAGTTAATGAGATGGCGTGCAGAGGAACGAACTGATAACGGTGTCTTTAGGCATCCTGCTGACTCCCTTGCATGGAAAGATTTTGACCGTTGATGGGTCGTTGAACACACCAAAAATAATCACTAAACTATACCAAATTCTATTAGAATAATGGCAAGTCCAGATATCGATCCACAAGGACTTTTGTGAAATTAAACTAATTTAATTATTAAATTCCTAAAATAATTTTGATAAAAAGATTGGTTGTTTATAATCTAATTTAATAATAAATAAATTAAACTAAGGAATTAAATTATCAAGAATAATTGAAATTGGGTTTACTAAATTGGGGAAAAATCCTAGGGTAGAGAATTCACCACTAACCACATAATTAGGGTTTCTAATTGAAATCAATTATGCTATGGTTTGAACGGATTAATGTTTCGCAACTACAAGTTCGAAGCATTTAACAAGAAGATTATCACATTCAATGTACGAGCACGAACCATCTCAAATGTCTGAATCGTTCACTCTAAACTAGGGTAGTGATACGACTCGTTCCTCGTAGCATGGTTCGTCTCATACCTTGAATGTAAAGGAATAGAAAACTCATGTATGGATAATATTCAACAATCACAGAAAGTCAAATATTCGAAGAGATAATGAAAAATATAATAAAGAAACTTCTAAATCACCATACAATTGTTCAAACCTTTACATAATTTAAAATCAAAAAGAAAACAAAATAATTACATGGCTAGGGTTTCATCAAAACCCTAGAAAAGGAAACTAGCCACTCATGGAGGAGTGGGAGGAGGTAGATGGAGAAGAAATCACCATTGGAGACATCCTTCAAGCTTTTTGTTCCTTCACTTCCAAACCCTAGCCTCTCTTTTGGTCAAAACAAAATTCAGAACCCTAGAAAAGCCTTTTTCTTTTCTTTTTATACTTCTACTCACTTCCAATCAGGTTTAAAATATCAGTTTGACTTATTCAGAAAAAGTCAACTCTGTCCAAATTTGGTCTTTTTGTCCATTTTATGCTCCGACGCTGTACAACCTGATTGACATTTAACACACATAAATTATACGGTTTGACCAGCAAGTGAAGTTAAAAGATTCTAATTAACGGCCTCAATGATGTACATTTCGGCCTTAATCACATCCCCCAACTTACTACTTGCTAGTCCTCAAGCAAGTAAAATAAAATAAAATTAAACAAAATCTATCTATTTCCTTTTTCGTGGGAAAAACGGTTACATTTAGCATATGCAACAAGCCTTTAAACCACAAGGTTACCCCAAGTGGACGAGTAAAGTCTCGTGAGGGTTTCCAGAAATGATACCCACAAATATTAACATATTCATATATACTTAATAACAAATGACCACACTACTCCACACAACAATCAACTTATGTGCCACTACAGTGTGATATTGAGACACGATGAGTCATTAAAGACACAGTGGACAAGCATGAAGGAGCCTATTGAGTCAAAATCACAATTCAGTTAATACAAAAGTAAAGTTCCCTATACTTGTGCATGCTAGTAGACAAGTCATGAGTACCCTCAGTGTAAAGTGCAATCTCCATATTAGTTAACTATCCACTATAATAGCCCAGTGTAACTCACAATAACACCCAACATATACAGAAAAACTAACCTGTTGCAGCCAAGATTCTCAAAAGTAGTTTTTTTTTTTTTTTTTTAATGACTGTGCAATGTTTTGATCCATTAAGCTTTCTAATCAACTCATGTAACAAGCATTGGGCCAATGACTCCCAAACCAGACGGTTTTAGGGCACTAGGTGTAAAGACACCCCTACGGGCTTAATAACTCGAGTTGAAAAGGCTACGAACCCGAACAAGTCATTCTTCTTATTTTTTCTTAACTGTGCAATGTCCAAGTCCCTTAAGCTTTCTAATTAACCCATGTAGCAAGTTTTGGGCCAATGACTCCCAAACCAGACGGTTTTAGGGCATTAGGTGTAAAGACACCCCTACGGGCTTAATAACTCGAGTTAAAAAGGCTACGAACCCAAACTAGTCAAGTGTTTTTTTTTTTTTTTTTTAAGAATCTTGGCTCCTCATTTATTCTTTTCTGCAACTCTAGCTATTATCAATGATGTACACCAGGGATTATAATAAAAAGATCACCGCTATGATAGTGTGTTCATGTGAATTAAGGCATACTCATGACAAGTGTACTAAAACCACAAACACAGACAACTCTCCTCGTGCAAACATCGCATGCAAGTATCTACCCAATAAACCCTTTTCATACAAGTCTACTATGCTCTCCAATTAACATATGCAAACATCATCACACTACTAGCAAAAAGTCACATCAGGTGAAGTAATATAATCAAGTGAAACAGGTATAAGCATGAATTATGGGCCAAATAGGAATGCACAAAAGAAAATATAACCCTCATCCCCCAACTTGAATATAGCATTGTCCTCAATGGAAAATTAAAGAGAAAAGAGAGAATATTACCAGAATTGTAGATGCACATCCAGGTAGGCAGAGAGTAACATGGATACACTTCCCAATATTTTTTTTTTTTTGAAGAAAAGAAAAAAAACTAAAAAGGAAAATAAAAATAAAAATAAAAAGAAAAAAGACAAAGGAATATACAGGTGGGGACTACGAGGAAGCCGGTGGTGGTGGTGGCGGGAAGTGCTGGGCGAACAAAGCTTGCATCATAGAGCGCGTCTCAAAGGCGTCATCATGAATCCGTTCTTTGGTGGGCGGCGGTGGTGAAGGTCGCCGAATAGTCGCAATCTTTGAAAATCCGTCGCAACTCCATGAGACTCGTGATGATCACGAAAATCTTGTGGACTGATCCACGAGTCTTTGGCCGTAAGTACTCCTCGCGAGTCATGTAGAGCGGGTCCCCTGGGGAGGCACGGGGGGAACAGGATGAGCTGGGTGGTCTACAGGATCCTGAGCCTCATCAACTGGGGCACCAATCGGCTGCGGGATACGAGATATGCTATCTTTGCCATTCCTGGCGAAAGTCGGATACCCTCTATCAATCTCCTCATCCTCAGCAATGTGGAGGTGGTTCAGCTGAAACAAGAGGGTCAGCAAATTGGCAAATGAGAGTGGCCAAGTTAGGTTTTGCATAGGATCAGGCCGAACTGCCTCTCGTAGAAATTTCTGCAAGTGCATGAAGATGGTACGTACAAGCGGGACCTGATAGCCATACTGATACCCGTGTAGAACTCGAACAAACTCCAATCGTCGCTCAGCTCGATGCCCAAGTGGAAGGACATTCTTATGGACCACAGAATCCAGGAATAGCAAGCGGCTAGGCAGCTTGCTCCGCCGTAAGCATGTGAAACTGAGATCACCATGGGCCCCCGGGAAGTATTGCTGGATGAGGCTATGAATGGGCTGTCGATCCTCAACTTCCAGGAAGGGCTGATATTCCGGCTTGGAGAAAAACCCTAACACTTTGGCAATCATGGATGAGGTGATTTGGACAGCATGACCATCAATGTTAGAGAGCAATCCAGCCTCGGTGGGTGACTCATATAGGTTCTGGTAGAAGAGTCGTACCAGACGAGGATAAGTTGGTGCTGTGACAGAGCAAATGCCCAACTGTTGCCGGAGTCGGAGCTGCTCAACGGCCCAAGTAGTGTCTGCCTCACCCTGAAAAAATTGCAGGTTGAACTGCGTAAGCTTGTGAAGAGGGCGTGAAGCCCACTCCGGCCGGGGCAAGTCACCTGGTGGTGGTGGCGAGGATGGTGGTGACGGTGACGGTGGCGGTGGTGGTGCCGAAGAGGTGGAACCTCTGGCCTTCTTGGAGGCTCGAGAAACACGGCAACTCATATCCTGCACACACCAAAAGCAAAGAGACACCAACCCGTGGAACCAATTATGAGAATAAAATAAAATATGAAAGCACAAGTTTGCCCACTTAGGTACCACATGCAATTCCCACTCTTTTTTTTTTTTTTTTGAAAATATAAACGAAAATAATTAAATACATGAATAAAAATGACATTAAATTAAATTAACTAAACTATAAAATAAACTAAACTAAACTAAACTATAAAAGAACTAAAACTACAAAAGAGACTAAAGTATAGAATAAAACAACCAAAGCTAAACTTTTTTTTTTTTAAATAAATAAAATAAAATAAAATAAAACTAAACTACTTAATAATTAAAAGAACAATTACATCATAGAATAAAAAAAAAATAATAAAAATAACATCACTAACTAAACAAATAAAAGTAAAAATAAAAATAAAAATAAAACCTAAACAAGTCACAAATTAATTAAACTAATCAGAATCAATAACTAACAATTTAAACTAAACAAATAGAAGAAATAAAAATAAACTAAATTAGGATTAGTATTAGCACCATGATTTTTGAAATATATATATATATATATATATTTTTTTATATTTCGAAAATCCCCGCACGTGCGGGGCCCAAGCCGCACGTGCGGCTTTCATCTTCTCCAGAAGATGATCAGTTTTCATAATTTATTTTATTTTATTTATTTATTTATTTATTTATTTTATTTTTTTATTTTTAACACACTAACTAAACATGCATTCTACAACTCAAGAAAAAACAAATTAAATTAAAACAAAACTAAACTTAAAAGAAAAAGAATGAACCCAAAAAAAAAAAAAAAAGATAAAATAAAATTAAAAAAAAAAAATAAAAAAAAAAAAATAAATAAAGCACCTATGAACAAATTTTTTTTTTTTTTTTTTTGGATGAACTATAGATCAACAATACACAAAAATAAAAATAAAAACTCTACAAATTAATCCTACATCCACAAATCTACATAAAAGAAAAGAAATTACCTTGAAAAAGTGAAGAAATAGAGAAAAAGAATGGAAGTTCGCCGGAAAAAATGGTGGTCACCGGAGTTTCATCGGACGGAGAGTGATGCCGGCGGTGAGACAAGTGTGGTGAGGAAGAAGAAAGAAGGAGAAAAGGGAAGAAGAAGAAGAAAGAAAGAAAAAAAATAAAAAAATAAAAAAAAAAATATGGAAGATAGTGGGTTTGTGTGGGGTTGTAAGAGAGAGTGAGAGAGTGAGAGAAATCTGAGATGGATTCAGATTGGGAGTGTGTGTGTTTGGTAGATAAGGTTTGTCTATTTTTTTTAACATTTTTTTTTTAAATTTTTTTTTTAAATTTTTAAATTTTTTTTTTTACGAAAATAGAAAATAGGAAAAATAATAATAACAATAATAATAATAAAACGATTTTTTTTTATAAAAAAAATTATAAATAAAATAATTGTATATTTATGTATTTTTAAAATTTATTTATGCATTTATTTAAAATTTATTTACTTAAATAAATTAAAAATGAAATAAAAAAATTAATAATAATAAAACAAAACCAAACAATTATTATTATTTTTTTTTGTTTTGAAAATAAAATAAAATAAAATAAAATAAAAATTTGAAAGTCCCGCACTTACACGCACCTGCTTTTAAAGCAGGGTGCACCTTTGCATTTCATCAAATGTCCCGCACGTGCGGGGGCCAGGCCGCACGTGTGGCGATTTCACCCAGGCGCGAGATTTTTTTTTTTTGGCCAAACGTCGTCCGCGACGCAGGGCTTAAGCCGCGCGTCGGAGGTCAACGACGCGTCACAAGACCTTTTTTAGCGGAGTGCGCCTTCATTTTATTTCAAGTTTTCCGCGACGCAGGGCCCAGCCGTGCGGCGATTTCAACCTTTTTTTTTTTTTTTTTGGGTTTGAACAACAAGAACAACACAAATTTTTTTTTTTTTTTTTTTTTTAAATGAACAAGTATGAACCTTTTTTTTTTTTTTTTTTTTAATTTTTAACACAGAAAATAAACATGAAAGCATACTTTTAAACATAGAAAATAAACATTTCTACCTTCAATTGACATCCGGAATAAATGTAGCACAAAAGAATATACGGAATGCCCACTAAAGGTATGATCTTCACGCGAAAACCACGGGTACTACTTTTCTCCCTAACTGTGTTTGTAACTTTCCCTATTCTCCAACAGGGTGACAGACTAGGTTGATTTGGTATCCAGAATCGAGGCGCATAAAGCTACCTCAACCTATGGGGCTGCCATACAGAGTTCAAGCCGAGGTAGTTTTGAAGCAATCTCCACACCCCTGGGTATTTAAACCAGACTCTAGTCTCGGAAATCCCAAACCTTTGTGTTCTAGGCTTTGCCATTCGAACTCTAGTTTCCACCGTCTCAGTTGGTCTCCTAGGAACTCACTACAAACACGGTTAGGTGGCTATACCAGACCGTCAGATGCCGTTCGGGCACGGCAAACACCAAAGGAATTACACCTTTAGAGGATTTAAAGTCTCCTAGACGCAAGTAAAGCATAACGAGAACAAAGAAAAACAGAATAGCATAGAAGGGAAAGAAAAGAGAACATCAAATCAATCTATCAATCATAGTAAAATGGGTCCATCAAAGCAATGGACTCAATCATATCCCCATTCCCAATCCCCTCTATATATGGTTTCAATCTTTGGCCATTCACTTTGAAAGTGTGGCCGGTCTTTGGATCTCGCACCTCAACGGCGCCATGAATAAATGCCTCAACAACCTCAAAGGGTCCATCCCATCTAGACCTTAGCTTACCCGGAAAGAGTCTCAATTTTGAATTAAAAAGCCACACTTTTTGGCCGGGTTCAAAGGATTTTCTATTAATGTGCTTGTCATGAAATTCTTTAGTCCGAGCTTTAAAAACTCTCGAACTCTCATATGCATCATTCCGGATTTCCTCCAACTCATTCAGTTGCAATTTCCGGTTGAGCCCAACCGCGGCCATATCGAAGTTAAACTTCTTTATGGCCCACATTGCTCGGTGCTCAAGTTCAACAGGGAGATGACAAGCTTTACCGAATACCGATCTATATGGTGACATCCCAATGGGTGTCTTATAAGCAGTGCGGTAAGCCCATAATGCATCAATTAACCTTTGTGACCAATCCTTCCTATCCGGTCTCACAGTTTTCTCAATTATGTGCTTTACCTCCCTATTCGAGACTTCCACTTGGCCACTAGTTTGAGGGTGGTATGGAGTGCCAACTTTATGAGTGATAGAGTATTTCTTAACTACCGACTCAAAGAACCGGTTACAAAAATGTGTACCCTGATCACTTATTATGGCTCTAGGAAACCCAAAACGACTAAAGATGTTTTCATGCAAAAATTTGATTACCACTTTATGATCGTTTGTTCGGGTAGCTATTGCCTCCACCCACTTAGACACATAATCTACTGCCAAGAGAATGTACTCAAACCCGAACGACGACGGGAAAGGGCCCATAAAATCAATCCCCCAAACATCAAATATTTCTACTACAAGAATAGGGGTCATTGGCATCATGTCACGCCGAGACATCGAACCCATTTGCTGACAGCGCAAACAAGTTCTACAAAATTGATGGGCATCTTTAAAAATTGTGGGCCAATAAAACCCGCTTTGTAAAATCTTGGCGGCCGTTTTATGCCTACTAAAACGACCGCCACATGCGGAAGAATGACAAAATGTAAGAATGCTATGCACCTCACTCTCCGGCACACACCGTCGGATCACTTGGTCGGAGCAATATTTAAACAACTCCGGATCCTCCCAAAAGTAATACCTGACCTGCGAAAAGAATCGGTCTTTGTCTTGCTTAGACCAATTCTGTGGAATTTGCCCAATGGCCAAGTAATTCACAATATGCGCAAACCACGGGGCTCGCCAGACAAATCAAAGAGTTGTTCGTCCGGAAACGAATCATGCAAAATAAGAGGGTCACTATTATACTCAACAAGGATTCGGGAGAGATGATCCGCCACCACATTCTCAGATCCCTTCTTGTCACGGATCTCTAAGTCAAATTCCTGAAGCAACAAAATCCATCTAATCAACCTAGGTTTAGTCTCTTTCTTAGATAGTAAATACCGCAAAGCGGCATGATCAGTGAAGACTATGACCTTGGAACCTAGGAGATAAGACCGGAATTTGTCTAAGGCAAAGAGCACAGCTAGCAACTCTTTCTCGGTAGTAGTGTAGTTCAATTGAGCATCCGAGAGAGTGCGACTAGCATAATATATAGCAAATGGTGCCTTATTGACCCTTTGGCCCAACACAGCCCCGACAGCATAATCAGAGGCATCACACATGATTTCAAAGGGAAGTGACCAATCTGGTGATTTCATGATTGGGGCTGTGGTCAAGGCCATTCTCAGTGTTTCAAATGCCTTTAAGCATGCCTCATCAAAGACAAAGGGCGCGTCCTTAACTAGTAAACTACACAAAGGACGTGATATCTTACTGAAGTCTTTAATGAACCTACGGTAAAAACCTGCATGTCCTAAGAACGACCTGATTTGACGCACGGAATTGGGTGGAGGAAGGCCCGCAATGAGGTCAACCTTAGCCTTGTCAACCTCTATACCTCGAGGGGACACAATGTGTCCCAACACTATACCCTCACGAACCATAAAATGGCTCTTTTCCCAACTCAAGATTAGGTTTGCCTCAATACATCGTTCTAACACTCTAGTCAAGTTCCTAAGGCATTCCTCAAAAGATGGTCCAAACACCGAAAAGTCATCCATAAAAACCTCTAAGAATTTCTCCACCATGTCGGAGAAAATAGCCATCATACACCGTTGAAAGGTCGCTGGTGCATTACATAGCCCGAAGGGCATGCTCAGAAGCAAAAGTGCCAAAAGGGCATGTGAATGTGGTCTTTTCCTGGTCAGCGGGGTACACCGGGACTTGATTATACCCCGAATAGCCATCAAGAAAACAATAAAAATCCTGCCCCGCTAACCGCTCTAGGATTTGGTCAATGAAAGGTAAGGGAAAATGGTCCTTCCTAGTCGAGGAATTTAATCTCCTATAATCAATACACACTCGCCACCCAGTAGTGGTTCGTGTGGGGACTAACTCTCCTCCCTCATTCTTAACAACAGTGATGCCCGATTTCTTGGGCACCACTTGTGTGGGACTCACCCACTTGCTATCCGAGAAGGGGTATATGATACCCGCATCCGACAATTTCAAAACCTCCTTCTTCACCACCTCTTTCATATTAGGATTCAGTCTCCGTTGCATTTCGCGAGAAGGTTTAGTGTCCTCCTTTAAGTGTATATAATGCATGCACACGGAGGGATCTATCCCTTTCAAATCAGCCACTGACCACCCTATAGCACTCCGATGTGCCACGAGAACATTATTAATCGACTTTCTGCCGTCAGTCAAGTCAGATGCAATGATAACTGGTAAAGTCTCCTGGGGCCCTAAAAATGCATACTTGAGTGTGGCCGGAAGTGGCTTCAACTCAAGTGTAGGTGGTGTGACCAAAGATGGTGTGGCAGGCTCTCTCGACAGAGGAGGAAGTGACTCAAACCGGGCTTTCCATGGAGGAAAATCCGGTGTAAAAGAAGAATTAAGCAAGACATTCACCTCCTCAACTGACCCATCTATATCAAAATTTTCAAACCCAAAATGAGCTAGACAAGCCTCTAAAGGGTCCTCTACAAGAATGGAGGGCAAAGCCTCCTCAACAATCTCATCCACAACATCCACTAATAAGCACTCCTCTCTCTCATGAGGTTGTTGTGATGCTTGGAAAACATTAAGTTTCACTTGCATGTTACCAAATGAAACTTCCATAACCCCGGTCCGACAATTAATGCATGCATTAGCCGTAGCCAAGAAAGGTCGACCCAAAATCACCGGGATTTGTTTCCCCGAACTGGCTACCGGTTCCATATCTAAAACCAAAAAGTCAACAGGGAAGTAGAACCTATCAACCTTAACTAGCACATCCTCAATCATGCCTCGTGGCACTTTGAGGGACCGGTCAGCCAACTGAAGAGTAACAGTAGTGGGCTTCAACTCCCCAAGCCCAAATTCCTCGTACACAGAGTACGGCAACAAATTGACACTCGCCCCTAAATCCAATAAGGCCCTATCAATGAAATGGTCCCCTATAATGCATGCAATGGTTGGGGCTCCTGGGTCCTTAAGCTTAGGAGGTGTGTCATTCAACAAGATGGAGCTTACTTGCTCCGTGAGTAGGACCTTTTGGGACACATGTGTCCGAGATTTACGCTTTTGCGTACAAAGGTCCTTCAAAAATTTGGCATATGATGGCACTTGCTTAATCGCCTCCAACAGGGGGAGGTTGATTTTTTCCTGTTTAAAGACCTCCATCATTGCCTCCATAGATGCCGCCTTCTTATTAAAAGGGGATGGTGTGTCAAGACATTGGGGAAAGGGTGCCTTAGGCACATATGGTGCCTTGGGCTCAAATGAAGTGCTAGGGACTAAGTCATCCCTCTTAAGTGTTTCCCCCTCACCCTTACTCTCACTAGGTGAACCACCGTGGTCACCCTTCATAACTCTAGTTGCATCAGACGCAACTGACTGAGGCTCTAATGTCCTACCACTTCTTAAAGCAACCACCGCCTGCACTTGCTCATGTTGCTTACCATTCCCACCCGAACTCTCTACCCCGTATTGTCCCTTAGGGTTGGCCACAGTTTGACTTGGTAATTTTCCCTCATCTCTCCGATTCATGTTGTTAGCCATTTGACCCAATTGGGTCTCTATCTTGGCAATAGAGTGAGTGTGGGAGTGAACTATCGGTGCTAACCCCTTAAGTTCTGAGAGAACTTCCAACACCTGAGTCTCAAAGGCAGAGTTGCCTTGAGGAACAGGCGGGGGTTGTGGTTGTGGTTGCCGGTATGGTTGTGGGGGTCTATAAGGTTGCGGTGGTCGGTAAGATGATTGGTTGGCAAAATTATTGAAATTCTGCCTTGGTGGTGGAGGATTGTAAGAAGTGCCTTGTGAAGGGGGTCTCCATGAGAAATTAGGGTGATTTCTCCATCCCGGATTGTATGTATTGGAGTATGGATCATTACCCGGGTTGGAGAATCCTTGAGCCGCATTCACATGCTCTTGGACTAACTCCGGAAATTGTGATGCCGAAGGGCACTCACTCAAGTCATGAGCAGGGCTCGCACATATAACACATGCCTCATGAAATTGAGGCTGATCTTGCTGGGTAGGGGCATGTCCCGTAGCTAATAATTGGTCCATCTTGCGGGACAATGCCTCTACTTGTTGGGCTAACTCTAAGTTTTGCCCGACCTCATAAATGCCCCCTCTCTTCGGGGCTCCAACTACGGGTTGCCGGACTTGCCGGGCTGCGGAGGCATGGTGAAGGGAATTATCACTTAAGTTCTCAAACAATTGCCATGCCTCGGCATCATTCTTAGACATAAATGTCCCACCACAGGACGAATCCACCATTTGGCGGTGTGGCTCAGTTAAGCCATAATAGAATGTTTGAACAAGTTGCCAATCAGGCACTTGGTGGTGGGGACACTGTTGGAGAAGGTCTCTAAGTCTTTCCCAAGTCTCATGGAATTGCTCGCCATCCATTTGAGCAAAGTTTGTGATGGCTCGCCTAAGTTGGTTAGTTTTACCTATGGGAAAGTACTTCTCCAAGAACCGTTGCTGTAATTGGTCCCAACTTGTGATTGAATTAGCAGGTAAAGAATTTAGCCAGTGTTTGGCTTTATCCTTTAATGAGAAGGGAAACAATCGCAACATTAAAGCCTCATTTGTGAAATTCTGGATCCTCACTGTTGAGCAAATTTCCAGAAATTCATTCAAATGCTTATAAGGGTCATCATGAGTTAGTCCATGGAATGATGGGAGCATTTGTATGGTGCTGGACTTAATCTCATAATGAGCAGCAGTGGTGTTGGGCAATTGGATGCATGATGGTGATGTATATGCGGTGGGTGTAAAGTAATCCTTAAGTGTCCGGTTGGGCACATTCGGGACATTAGGATCTGCCATCTCTAATGGCTCAATGTATGGATATGAAAATTCAAGCCTAGGAACACGGGCAGAGGCCCTAAGTCTCCTAAGGGTCCTTTCTAGTTCAAGGTCCAAACTCCACAATTCAGGGCGACAAGAACGACGCCCGTGCATACACTACCCAAACACACAATAAGTTCGACTCGGTGCACTAAGTTACGAAAGCAAAATACCAAAGAAAGAAATACTCACAGCGGTTTAACGAAAACGCTTTACTCGTCTTGCGGATGCTTGACGGGTAGACGTTGTCTCCAATCCCCAATTGAGCTTTGGCTTTTGTTTTCGCACTTTGGTGCTTTGCTTGTGAGTGTTTGCTTCTGTTTACTCACTTTAGTGCTGCGTGTTTTTTTTTTTTTTTTTTTTTTTTAGCTCGGCTGCGCTCCGCTTGCACTTCGCTTGCACTTCAATGATAGCTCCAATTTCAAACACTCTGCACACTTAGCAACACCAAAAGCATAAAATCCTAAACTAAAAATTAAAATAAGAATATAACTTTAAATTAACTAATTTCGCCAGAAGTCCCCGGCAACGGCGCCAAAATTTGATGGGTCGTTGAACACACCAAAAATAATCACTAAACTATACCAAATTCTATTAGAATAATGGCAAGTCCAGATATCGATCCACAGGGACTTTATTGAAATTAAACTAATTTAATTATTAAATTCCTAAAATAATTTTGATAAAAAGATTGGTTGTTTATAATCTAATTTAATAATAAATAAATTAAACTAAGGAATTAAATTATCAAGAATAATTGAAATTGGGTTTACTGAATTGGGGAAAAATCCTAGGGTAGAGAATTCACCACTAACCACATAATTGGGGTTTCTAATTGAAATCAATTATGCTATGGTTTGAACGGATTAATGTTTCGCAACTACAAGTTCGAAGCATTTAACAAGAAGATTATCACATTCAATGTACGAGCACGAACCATCTCAAGTAATACGAATCGTTCACTCTAAACTAGGGTAGTGATACGACTCGTTCCTCGTAGCATGGTTCGTCTCATACCTTGAATGTAAAGGAATAGAAAACTCATGTATGGATAATATTCAACAATCACAGAAAGTCAAATATTCGAAGAGATAATGAAAAATATAATAAAGAAACTTCTAAATCACCATACAATTGTTCAAACCTTTACATAATTTAAAATCAAAAAGAAAACAAAATAATTACATGGCTAGGGTTTCATCAAAACCCTAGAAAAGGAAACTAGCCACTCATAGAGGAGTGAGAGGAGGTAGATGGAGAAGAAATCACCATTGGAGACATCCTTCAAGCTTTTTGTTCCTTCCCTTCCAAACCCTAGCCTCTCTTTTGGTCAAAACAAAATTCAGAACCCTAGAAAAGCCTTTTTCTTTTCTTTTTATACTTCTACTCACTTCCAATCAGGTTTAAAATATCAGTTTGACTTATTCAGAAAAAGTCAACTCTGTCCAAATTTGGTCTTTTTGTCCATTTTATGCTCCGACGCTGTACAACCTGATTGACATTTAACACACATAAATTATACGATTTGACCAGCAAGTGAAGTTAAGAGATTCTAATTAACGGCCTCAATGATGTACATTTTGGCCTTAATCAACTGTCGAAATATTGACTCTAGTAATGATTGCCGAAGTTTAAGGCTTGGCTTAGCATCTGGTGGTTTTAACCCATTCAGGACGATGAACATAGTTCATAGCACATGGCCTATTGTACTCATTCCATATAACTTGCCGCCATGGATGTGCATAAAGCAACCATTTCTAATTTTATCCATGCTTATTGACGGCCTAAAAGGACCTGGTAACAAGATTGATGTGTCTATGCAATCGTTGATTGAGGAGTTGAAAGAACTATGGAATGATGGTGTCTCCGCATTTGATGCATCAACAAATCAAATGTTTCAAATGCATGCAGCTTTACTGTGGACAATAAGTGATTTTCCTGCATACGCAAACTTGTCGGGATGGAGCACTAAAGGCGAATATGCATGTCCTTGTTGCAATAAGGAAACTACATCATGTTGGTTGAAGCATAGTAGGAAACAATCATACTTGGGTCATTGCAAATTTTTACCTAGTGGCCATAAATTTCGGAAGGATAAAGTATCATTTGATGGTAGTCGGGAAGTCAGACTCAAACCAAAATTGTTGTCTGGAACTAAAATGCCGCTACAATTAGAATCTGAGGGTATTTTAACCCAATACAAGAGGGATGACCTTAAGGAGAGGCATAGAAGATAAGTAGAGAAGGAGAAAGCTGGACATCGCACCCATAGCTGGAAGAAAAAGAGTATCTTTTATGAACTACCATATTGGGAGCACAATCTAATAAGACACAACCTCGATGTGATGCATATAGAGAAGAATGTTTGTGACAATGTGTTGTGGACAATTTAGGGGTTGTAGGGAAATTGAAGGATGGTGTTAATGCTCGGCGTAATTTACAAAATATGAATATTAGAAAACCCCTACATTTGCAGTTAAGAGGGTTGAATAAAGCTTATTTACCACTAGCACAATTCACGATGACCAAGGATGAGAAAGATTTGTTCTTGAAAGTATTGAAGGAAGTTAGAGTTCCCGACAGGTATTCATCCAATATATCGCATCGCGTGCACTTACATGATCGAAGTATTGGGGGTCTTAAGAGCCATGATAGTCATATTCTGATGCAACAACTAATTCCATTGGCTATTTGAAGATCGTTACCGAAGAATGTAATTGAACCTTTGATTGAATTGAGCAATTTCTTTAGACAATTGTGTTCCAAAGTGAATCGTGTGACGGATTTGCAATATATTCAAGATCGTATCGCCGTAACACTTTGTCATCTAGAGAAAACGTTTCTCTGACTTTTTTTGATATAATGGAGCACTTGCCTATACATCTAGCTGACGAAGCATTATTGGGGGGAACGATTCAGTTTCGATGGATGTATCTTCTTACTTTGAAGCAATATGTGCGTAATAGAGCTCATCCAAAAGGTTCAATTGCTAGAGGATATCTTATGGAAGAATGCATGAATTTTTGTGCACAATATCTCAATGATGTGGAAACCAAATCTAATCGACCCGTGAGGAATTACAGTGGTGATGATAATCTGGGTCGTGTTGTTAGTGAAAGCACAAGCTTTTATCTTGATAATACTTCTTGGGTACATGCTCGTCGGTATGTCTTATTCAATACAAACGCGGTTCAACCATTCATAAAGTAAGTTATGTCACTCACTCAATATTTTATTATGTTTCACTGAATTTTGAACCAAATTTTTTTTGGGATAAATTTTCAATCTACACAGCGAACACCTTGAAGTACTTGAGGTCAAAATGCCTCGTGTTGACAATCATCAGCTTCGGCGTGAACATTTTGAAACTTTTCACATTTGGTTCAAGGAACATGTATGTATTTAAATCTACAGATTCTATTTACCTAAGTCGAACTACATTTTAAATTTTACAATTTTTTTTTTAACTAGGTTCAAACTTTGCGAAGGACTAGTGATGTCACATTTTCTGAAGAGATTATTGTATTGGCAAATGGTCCTCATAACCTGGCAAGGAGGTTCAACTGGTATACAATGAATGGGTTTCAGTATCGAGTAAAGGCCATGGATGACCGTCGAGCCACACAAAATTGTGGTGTAACTTTGAAGGCAGATACCATAAGTTATGCTAGTCGAAAAGACAAGAATCCTCGTGTGGGGTCTGTGTACTATTATGGACAATTGACAAATATTGTTGAGATTCGATATTCCAATGAGAAGAAACATGTGTTGTTTAAGTGTGATTGGATTGACAACATTCACGGGAAGATACAACATGTCTTCAATTTCACGTTGGTCAACGTCAATCATTTGTTGTACCGAGATGATCGAATTACCAATGAACCTTTCATCTTGGCATCCCAAGTAGAGCAAGTTTGGTATGTTGTAGACCCGTTGGAACCAGACTGGCAAGTAGTGGTGAAGATATCTCAAAGAGGTTTATTTGTTATGAATTCGATTGATCCAGAAATCGAGCCATATATGAGCCAACAATTAGAAGAAAACATAATGCTCCGTGATGAAGAAGTTGGTTGGGTGAGGGAAGCCACAAAAGGAGAAACACTTGATGTGGCAATAGACTGATATTTAATAAACATCAGTAATTGAATTAAGGCCAATGTTGTAATTAACGTTCAGTTTCTTAATTTACTTTGTCTTTGTATTTGTATTAATTCAATTAATGCCATATTATAGTTTATTCAAAACCATTCTCTACGTTTCTAATGTCAATTAATGTCATGACACTTGCAGATTATTATGGCAAGGAAGAGGAAGACTAATCATCCCGTACGCATGATGTCTGATGTGGTACGTAAGAGGACATCAGTGGCACCACCATCAGAGGAGTCATCACATCAACCACCATCAGAGGGGCCATTAGTGCCACCACTATCTGACCAGCCACCGTAGCGACTACCATTAGTGGCACCACCATTAGAGGAGGCATCACAGCGAGCACCATCAGAGGGGCCATTAGTGCCACCGCATCGACCACCATCAGTGGCACCACAGCAGCTATCATCTACTCAGCCTCCACGCCTACCATCGGTGCGTCCACCATCAATGGCACCACAACAGCTATCATCTTGACTAAAGTCATCATCTTATAAGCCATCTGTTGGTATATAAATTTGCTTTGATTTGTATGAAAATTATTTGTGTTTGGTAACGTTTACGTTTTCAGTTTATATTTACAAAAAATTTATAAACTGGTTTTTGTTTATTTTTTGTTTGTTTTTAGAAAAACATAAACTACAAACGCGTTTGGTAATTGACAAAATGTTTAAAAAATTTTAAAAATATAAAAAAGAGTAAGAAATGGCAAGTGGTGGCAAGTGGCGGCGGAAGACGGTGGTGGAAAGTGGTGACGGTGGGTGGTGGGTAGCTGGTGGTGGTGGGTAGGTGGTGATGGTGGTGGTGGGTGGGTGACGGTGGCGGGTGGTGGGTAGTAGCGAGTGGGTGGTGGTAGTGGTGGCGGCGGCGGGTGGTGGGTGGTGGCGGTAGGTGGGTGGTGGTGGCAGGTGGGTGGGTGGTGGCGGCAGGTGGGTGGGTGGTGGTGGCGGGTAGTGGTGGTCGGTGGGTGGGTGACGGTGGCGGGTGCTAGTAGTGGCAGGTGGTGGTGGGTAGCGGTGGGTGGTGGGTGGTGATGGTAGGTGAGTAGGTGGCGGTGGCGGTGTGGTGGTGAGTGGTGAGTGGGTGGTAGTGATGGTGGTAGCGGGTGGTTGGTGGTGGTGGCGGGTAGGTGATGGGGTGGTGGTGGTGGTGGTGGGTGTGGTGGCGGGTGGTGGGTGGTAAGTGGTGGTGGTATGTGGGTGGCGGGTGGTGGTGGTGGTGGTGGTGGTGGTGGTGGGTGGTGGGTGATGGTGGCGGGTGAGTGGCAGGGGGATGGTGGTGGTAGGTGGTGGATGGTGGTGGCAAGTAGGTGGGTGATGGCGAGTAGATGGCAGGTGGGGGGTGGTGGTGGTGGTGGCGGTGGCGGTGATGAGTGGGTGGTGGTGGCGAGTGGGTGGTAGGTGGTAGTGGCGGGTGGTGGTGGCAAGTGGGTGGTGAGTGGTGGTGGCAAGTGGTGGTGGGTGATGGTGGCAGAAGACGGTAGTGGAAAATGGTGGTGGGTGGTGGCTAGCTAGTGTTAGGTGATTAAAAAAAAAAACTGAAAATTCAAAATGGAAACACATTTTTTGTGTTTTCATTTTTTGGCCAAATTTATAAACTGAGACTACTGATTTATAAATCAAAAAGTTTACCAAACAAGTTTTTATTTGAGTTTTTTAAATTTTTGTAAATATAAACAGAAAACTGAAAACGTAAGTGTTACCAAACGGCACCGTAACATTTGTATTTATTTTTCATTTTTATTTTATTTTTTGCATTTATAGATGCGAGCATTTATTTCATGTCATTAATTTCGGTGTCATTTTTTCGGTGATCATGGCAATGTTGTTAAATAAGGCTAATCATTATTTACAATGAGAAGCACAATTTGTACACAAAAATTTAATGCATGCAAACATTTATATGTATTAATTATAAGCAAAAAACATGTCCAGGAAAATTGTTAGGTACTTTCGGAACACCATGTGTTCATACTCTTTTACCAATCATCATTCATTATGCTCTCTTATGTTTTTCATTCACCCAACACAAAATCGTGATACCTCACTTTTTTCCTCCAATCATAATACCATGGAATACCACGTGGTCGTACTCCTAAAATACCCAATAATCACCCCCATTTCTATTATTATAATTGTAAAAATATCATTATCATGTTATTTTGTATGAGTGTTTGGCATAAAAATTATGGGGTTGAACATACCTATTTTATCATCATTAGATATGTTATAGAAATCTATTATAATATGAAATGGAGAGGATTAAGATCTAAAATTATGTATTTTTAGTATTTTTTTATATAAATATTATTATTGATCACATAACAAGATAATAAAATATAGAAATGTTATGCTACTATTTTGTATTGTCATCTACGTATCACTAGAATATTTTAATGGAATTTTTATTTGTTTTCTTGATCAGAATGGACGAGAGATTGTTTTAGTTGTTTGTTCATAATGGATGACGATAACAAACATTATATGTCCATCATAGGTTTTTTTGTGTATATCATTTATAAGAAGAAAAAAAATTAAGTTAGTTCAATATTCGTAATATATTTAATTTATTACGTCTTTCACTAAAAGTAGAATAATCTATTTAAAAAAAAAAACCCAATCATTTATTCTTTTTAGACTAATATAATAAATTAAATAAATTACAATTATTAAATCAACTTACGTTTTTTGTCCATAACATTTTCTTGACTTGGTGCATAATGTTTGTTTTCAAGAAAATGTCTATTTTTATGCAATAAATGGACAAGAGATTGTTTTAGTTGTTTTGGCGTCTGCGTGTTCAGAATCACAACATATATACACAATATTTTTATGATTAGTTGTATGATTCCTTAATACAATGCATAAATCTTAAAATTCCAAAGTGTAAATATTTGGTAGTCTTGTAATAACTCTTTACTATTTAAATTGAGACCCTTGGGCTTTGTTTGTTTGATCGTAAAATATTTTTTTTTAGGATGAATTACACTAACAGTCCCTGTAATTTGAGACTTGTGTTATTTTAATCCCTAACTTATTAATTGTGATATATTTGACACTGAATTTTAAATTGCGTTCCAAATAAAGACAATTGAAGACATTATTCCTCCATTTCAAGGGCAAAGTTGTCAATTTGATAAAATATAAAATAGTTTGACAAAAATAAATATCGAAAACTTATTTTTAAATTTTAAAAAATTATTTCTACTCACCAAAAATAAAGTTTTATAAAAATGATAATTTTTTATAATTTAATTTTTTTACTAAATTAATTTTTAGGATGTATTTGGATGATAATCGTGTAATGGGTGATTGTTTTTGTTGGTATTTTTAAACGGTTATCATATATTAGATGGTTGTGTTTGTTGTTAACAGATATTTATAGATGGTTATTATGTAATGGATTGTTATTAGGTTTTTAATGTATAATCGATATGTTTAATATATGAAATATTTTTAATTTTGAATTTTTTGATTTAATGGATTGATTTAATAATGACATTGGCCCCGTTTGGTAGAGCTGTGGGAAAGTGATTATAACTTATAGCTGTGAATATAAGCTGATTTTTTACTTTTAAATTAAGCTTCTCCTCCCCCATCCAAAAAATAAGTTGATTTTTGACTTACAAAAAGCTATAAGTTGTGTTGTTAAGCTGAACTAAACACATTAAAATAGCTTAAATTAAGCTAAAAGCTTAAATAAGTTAGAAATAAGCCCTACCAAACAGGGCCATTAAAGTTGTTGCGATGTTTGACTTTTGAAAAAATAAAAACTAATTTAACGAAAATAAATATCAAAAAAATTTATTTAAAAAATTTATTTCTATCCTTCCAAAAGTTAAATTATATAAACATAATGTGTTTTTAATTTTTTTTTCATCAATTTAATTTTTAGTTTTCTCAGAAAAAAAAAATTGAAAATAGATTCTAAAAATCAAACCAAATAGAATTTTATGACCAAAAAAATTCTAACATTATTCATTAAAAAAAAAAAACCATTATATTTCAAACAGCATATAAGTTAACTAATTCAAAATAAGTTGTATGACGACTTTGCCCTTCAAATAGAGCAGCAATGTCTTCAACTGTCCTTATTTGGAACGAAATTCAAAATTTAAAGTTAAATGTATCATAATTAAAAATGACCAAAGTGACACAAATTTTAAACTATAAAAATTGTTAGTATAATTCATCTTTTTTTAAAAAAAATATTTTTCAGTGTTTGGTAGCACAAAAGCTCAGTAAAATAATTTTTAAGTAAATCATTTTACAGTGTTAGCAATAAAATGATTTGCCAAATGAAAATCCGTAAGACTATTTTGGTTAGAAAGATTTGAAAAGAAATTTAATAAGAAAAAAGAAAAAGAGCAATGATGCATCTCTTTAATTTTTGAGCTGAGCTCTAATGATGTGACAGAGAATAAAAACAAATAAAAATAAATAAAATCAAGGCCAAAATATCACATCACAGTAGGGTCCACTCCCATTAGAACTTCTTTATTAGAGCTCCCAATCATTTTTCAAAGAAAAAAGTAAGTAAAATATATATACTTATATTTTACCTAATTTTACATACATACATATATATATATATATATATGTTTTAAAATTCTTCTCAAAATCCCAAAACTAAACACAGTCTTAATGGCTCGTTTGGGAACAAGCTAATTTAGTAACTTTTTAGTTATTTGGCTAAAATATGAGTTAAAAAAAATTAATATGTTTGGGATGACTTTTTGGCTTTTTACGAAATGATGTGCAAAAAGGAGAAAGACAATAGAATATTTGACTTTTTGGTATGGATTGTTGGCTTTTTGACTTTTTTAGTAATTTTTTTACTTTTTAACTAAACCGGTCTGTTGCCAAACGAGGACTAAGTCAAATTTTTTGAAAACGTGTAATGACATGAATCGTAATCTAGGGGTGAGCAGCAGATATACCGATCCGCCAAAACCGACCGAACCGAACCAATCCACCGCATTTTTGACGGATGCGTAATGACAAATGGACGGTTGCGGATTGATTTTCTCAAATCTGCCAATTTGGCGGACGGATGGCGGATTTGAGATTCCTTTGGCCGCAACCGAACCGCCAAACCGCGAGCAACCCTAATAATTTATAAAACTTTATGTTTTCAATTTATTTAAATATTTTGCTTGTGTTTTCAATTGAAAAATAATTTAAATATTCTGTTGAAAAAAAGTTTTCAACTTGAATATATTTTTTGAATTGAAAAAAATAAACGTAGTATTTATCTATATTTTTTGGTTTTTAACTTTAATTCTAAAAATAATAAATAGAAATTATGATATATGCCGGTTTGTTTTTGTTTTCAAAAACATATATAGATATAACAATACAGAGACATACAATCTCTACTATTGCCCTTTTCATGGTTTTGGTGATTTGAATTGTTATTATATTTTAAGAATCACAGATTGTAATACTTTATGTGGATGAATTATGCTGTGATTTTAATATGTGGATGAACCATGCAGTAATTGTGATATTCTAAAGTTTCAAACTTTCTTTTTTTGGATGAGACATACAATGATTGTAATAATTTTTTAAGTCATTGACTGTAATACTTTTTTTTTTTCTTTTTTTTGAGAAAGTGCACAAGTTGAATTATGTTGAAAATTTATAAAATCTTAAACCGCCAAACCGATTTGCATCCATCCGCCAAACTGCCAATCCGATCAATCCATATCCGCCGAATTGGCGGACGGATGCAGATTGATTTTCTCCAATCCGTCAGTTTGGCGGACGGATGGCGGATTGGAAGTTCCGTGGCCTCAACCGACCCGCGCCCACCCCTATCGTAATCTACTGGTTCAGCTGCTCTACACGTTTTCCATGTTGATCATTTGTACTTTTCTTTGGGACTTCAGCCAAACATTACAAAATGAACCCAAGGGCAACAACAATGAAAAAGAATTTTGTTGTTTTTTTTTTAAACCAAACTACATATAATATTTTTCAGTTCCAAAACTTGGAATTAGCTGCTGGGTTGCTAGTCGTGTACATGGATTAGCCGATCTGTTTGTTTGGAAAGTCATTTTTTTAGTGATTTTTAAAATATGAGGTAAAAAAAAATTGAAGTGTTTGTTTGTTTGTTTTTATTTAATTTTCAAAAAAGAACATGCAAAAGGTAAAAGAGAATGAGACTGAATATTTTATTTTTTTTAGAGGAAATTTCATTTTGCCCTTCAAATTATATTTCGATGATCAATTTAACCCTTAAAATTTTTATAATTTTAATTTTACATCTAAACTATTCAATTTTGGATCAATTTTGCCTCTGCTGTCAGCTGCTGTCTTTATTTGAAATTTCATTTTACCCCTCAAACTATTCCCAAAATATCAATTAGACCCCTAAACAATGTGAAGTTTGGGGGTCTATTTGATATTTTGAAATAGTTTGGGGGTCAAAATAAAATTTCAAATAAAATTTCGATGTTATGTCAGCAGCTTCTGTTTGATTATAAATGGTAGCTAACGGCATGAATAAAATTGATCTAAAATAATTTAGGTATAAAATTGAAATTATAAAAAGGACGAGGGTTACATTGATTATGGAAGTATAGTTTTGGGGATAATAATTCTAATATGTAACAGACCTAGAAAGTAAAATCCTAGTTCATTCCAACAGAAATCTTAGGCACATATAAACCGAAAGCAGAAGAAATCTCAAACACTCACATGATAACACATTGAATATTTAAGTTCATGAGTTAATACAGTACACTTATTCTGAAAATACATTCACTCTCACTCACATTAATACAAACATAGAAACTCTCTCATATGCCGATGCATAATAGTTTGTTGAAATAAAATAGTGGATGATAGGGTGGTGGCCTAAGCAAACAACATCAGATCAATGCCGGGAGGGGGGGGGAAATAATAATCGTAATTAGGGCAATGACAGTCTGTGTAATAGTGAGGAGGAGGAGAAAAGCAGCTGCCATAGTAGCAACAGTAACCCATATATTTTTGAAGTAATCACGCTTCAATGAAGCTTTTCTTCTGTTCCACCATCTCTTGCAATGAGCGTTCACTTCACCGCACATTTTAGCATAGTAGAACTGACGCTTAATTATTCTTCCCTGACCCAGTTTGTTGAACATAAGTGCCACGTCTTCGTCATCACCAAGCCAGTTGTCAAGAACATCATGGCGACGAAGTTGTTTCACATCTTCTTTGGAGTTGATTAGTAGATCCATGAAGTATGTATAATCGGTGAAATATTTTGGTTCGTAACGCGAGGAATGTTGCTCATAGGCAATGATGTTACGGAAGAATGTTTCTGTCCAATCATTGACGTCAAACTTTGGTATTTTAAAATGACCATGTTCGAAGCGGATATCGAACATGTTGAGCTTGAGCTTATCATCCTTTTTTTCTATAGCCTCGAACTTGATACCAGCGTCCTGAAGCTCTATCACAGACGGCATCTTAAAGCAAGGTCTCTGATTCTTGTTTTGGCATTCATTTGACTTTTCTCTGGAGGAGGAGGGGCGATAAACATTATGCAACAAGTCAAGAAAATGCTTGCTTTCAGAGACAGATTTATCTTTAAAATTGATTCTAGAAAAGTCTGACTTTTTTGGTATGATGCAACAGAAAGGATTCCTAGCCAGCTTCTTGAGGATGGAGGTTGTAGGAGGATTTTTGATCCCGGTCACGAGGGAAAAAAATTCAAATATAACAAAGAATGGAAGTTGGTTTTCAAGCCGCATCAAGTCACAGCAAATATGTTCACTCATCCATAATGTGTTGGCAATGGGGTCGTAATCATGACACACATCTTGTAATTGTTGTCCTTGTTGACTTTGACGATCAGACTGAGGCACAAGATCAAGAAACTCAACAATAAAGCAAGCATCATATAGCATCATCTTCACGAACTTGTCACTCTTCTTGAGGCCACCACCAATGGGGTCTGCATAGTACTTGCGAGCCCTTTCTTCTAACTTTTTCATGGAATCCAAGTAATAATCCTGTGTCCGATTGGTACGTTGAAGTACTAATTTCAAATAACGCTCTTTATGTTTTTCCATAGCAAGTAGTTTGGGTCGACCGTGGTGGTAAGGCCCTATGGAAACTAGCGTAGGTGTGTATGCCTCTTTATTTACATTACGCAGTCCTTCATGCACTCTAAAGATACAAGGTGGTTCACAGGTCATACCTTCTTCTTCTTCAATGTCGACGATATGCTCTTCCATCGCTGCTCAACACCACTTGCTATCTGTTTATATAAACTGACATTTAACACATGCAATATGAGTCTTATATTTATATTCATTAATTAGAATTTTTATTTTTAAAAAATATATTATATTTATTATTTATAATTGTAAAATTATCATTACTAGCTATTACATAATTCTGTATAAATTACGTGCTTGTAGTATTTTTTTTCTTTTAAATAAAGGGAATTTTATAATACACACCCTTTTAGGTTCTAATTGCAACTTTTGTAATATTTGATTATGATTTATTATAGTGTTAATTATAATTTAATTATGATTTAGTTATAATTTATTGTGACGTTAATTATGACATTGTTATTCAACAGATGTTTGATTATCACATATATAGTGTTTGATTATGACTGTTATGACTCTTTTTTATTTAAGTTATAATTTAAAAAGTTTTGATTATTACATTTATGATAATTAATACTACAAATATCATAACTTTCATATGATACACACCCTTTAAATAGAATGAGTTAACCATTTGTATTACAATTTGAGGGAGTGTACCATATAACATGATCCTTAACTAATACGCTTTTCTTTTCTTTTTCAATAGAGAAATGACAGCGGTTCCAAAGATAAGATCGAGAGAACTACCAAATAATGTTACGCATTATGAAATAAATATCATAAAATTTTTTATGAAATTAATCTAAGGTGATTGCATAACATACAATAAAAAACTACATACTAATTCAAGAGTGGAGAATCTTTGGTAGAGTATGATAGAGTTTTAGAATTATGATTTGAGAATAGAGTTATATTTTAAGTTTGTGAATTTTGGAATTATGATTTGAATGTGGAAAATTTGTTTGGTTATAAGTTTTAAAAAATTTTTTACATTGAGTTTGGAATTTTTGATGTGATATATGATATTTGATTCAAAAACTTATAACGCATGACCAAACACAATCTAAAATTCAATTCAAAACTCATAAAAAATTTAAAAAATATTTCAAAAATATTTTTTATTTAAAATATAAAAATAACAGGTGGCAAAAAAAAAAAAACTGTTCCGGTCAATTGGCCGAACATCCAGGGGACATCCGGGAGGATGATCAAGTAGATATGTTTTCAAAAGTGGGTGTGAAATTAAATTTTGAAAATTCTAACCAAACACAACACTTCAAACCAAGGTGTGGAATTATGTTTCCAAAACTCTACGAAACACAACCTTTTTTTTTTTTTTTAATCAACAAAAAAAAATTTATTGAAAATTTTTCATGATATTTCTTTCATGATACTCAGCATTATTGTTACCAAATTCCCATTTAGAAAATTTGTTTGGTGAAAGAGTTTTGAATTGAATGAGGAATTTTTGATGTGACATATGATATCTGATACAAAAACTTACAACTCATAACCAAACACACAACTCAAAAACCTATTAAAAGCTCATAATTTTTTTTTTTAAATTTCAAAAATATTGTTTTATTAAAAATATTAAAAATAAATAAAACCGCCTTTGCTCAGTCAATCGACCGGACGACGGGTCGACGTCTGGGGACGCACTGAGCCAAATTCAAATTTTAAAACTACTTTGGAACGAAGTTTTCAAAAGGATGGGTGGAATTAATTTTCCAAAACTCAAACCAAATATCATACTAGAATGTAGGGATAGAACTATGATTACAAAACCCGTATTTTCATATAATTTTCTCTTTTGGAGGGGGATTTTTTTAAAAAATTGAAAATAATATTTTTTTAGTATTTATTTTTATCCGAGTTATTTCTAATAATTATTCAAAAAAAAAAATTTCAGAAAGTATAAAAATATAGGGAAAATTATACAAATAGTCCATGTACTTTACACGATGTGTCATTTTGGTCCCTGTAGTTTCAATTTGCTCGATTTTGTCCCTTAATTTAATGGATTGTGTTATTTTAGTCCAATAAATAACGGTTGTTAAGTTAATTTAACGAAAAGTTAAATAATATGTTAGTTTGGTGCCTGTATTTTTCACAACGTGTCAATTTAGTTCCTGTCAAAATCGAGAAAATTGAAACTGCAGGGACCAAATTGACACATTATTTGACCTTCCGTTAAATTAATTTAACAACCGTTATTTATTAGACTAAAATGACACAATCCGTTAAATTAAGGGGCAAAATCGAACAAATTGAAACTACAGAGATCAAATTGACACATCATGTAAAGTACATGGACTATTTACATAATTTATCCAAAAATATGAAAGATTACTCACTCTGACTCATCCTCTAAAACCACCTTCAAAGGGGGTTTATCTATCAAATATAGAGAAAGTATTAATATGGAGGATAAACATTATTCATTTTCTTAGTATAAATTGCAAGTATACTCTTTGAGATTTGTCTAAAATATGAATTGTTTATTATAATTTTAAAAATTACATCTTGTTTTTTGAAATTTTTAATTTCATAACAAATGATTCATTTTATTAACCTATATTTTTGTTTTCTTTTTTAAAATCATTTTTCAAATTCATAAACCACCGCTACTCAATCAGCATAAACCCCAGTCTCTAAACCTTCTCTTACGACACTTTAAGCTGTGATTATATCTGTTAAAAAAAAAAAAAAAAACACTGTGATTATAAATTCACTGGGCCAAAGTCTAAGTTCCAATGCATAGACCTAAAAATACCAAAACTTATGAGGCACTGGTACAGGTACAAGTACTAGTACTGGTATGGGTACGATATGGGTACGTTGATACGGTAAAATCTAAAAAAAATAAGGTACGGGTATGCCTTGGTACGCTTGTAAAAAAATATTTATTTTTAATTTAGAGTAATACAAAAATTAATTAAATGGTTTAATTTGTTAAGATCCAACCTATAATTAACATTTAATGTCAAAAGTAAAAGTACAGATCAAAATTAAATGTCAATATATTAAATAACTTACAAATCATAATTTAATTTTAAAATCACACTAAGCATAAAACTAAAAATAAAAAAAAAAAGTTTAGTAAAAGGAGTTTTTTCTCTGTAATAGAAGAAAATATTGTAAAAATTGAGGTATGATACGGTTTGGACATATATTAGGTACGTCTGGGTAGGTTAAAAATTAAAGAAAAAAAATTTAAATATATATTTCGTGTAATTAATACGTATGTAAAAATACCATGCAAAATATCATACGTTAAATACTCAGTACGGGATACGACATATTTTTCAAATTACTCATACTTCATGAGAGTAAGCGCAAGGGTTGCTAGTCATGTTACATGGATTGACTGATCTTCTTTTTTTTTTATTTGAACGTGATTGGCTGATCTAAGCAAGCAGCTAAATATGCTCCTATCCTAGGTTGCTCTACTCATTTATATAATCTGACTCTTCAGATTATATCATATCATTCCTGCAACGTTGACACAATTGTAGAGAGAGAGAGAGAGAGAGAGAGTTCATACCTTGTAGAGCTCACAACCAGAGGACTTGGGGCGTTTGGCTTTCTGCATTCTCGGCGTAGACAAGCTCTGTGTTGCTCTTTATATATCCTCTGTGTTCTTCCTCGACAACCCCCCTTCTTTGTTTATGGATTTAATTTCAAAAAATTTAATTTTAATTTAGCTCACATGCCAAGTAAATTAGGAAGAGACTGAAAAAGTCAACGACTGATAAATCAATAATACAATCAAACAACTCTCTCTCTCTCTCTCTCTCTCTCTCTCTCTCTCTCTCTAATATGAGTAAAAATTTAATATGAAAATAAATGTAATAAATAATTGTTTACTATTCATGAGTGAAATCAACAACTTAAAAAGTTGTGAAGTTAAAGACAAATAGTAATACAATAAATATAACTAACAAAAATGCTACCTACCTTAATTTTTTTACCAAATTTTGGTGAGATTTATTTTCATGTGACTGTTTGATAAAAAATTTATGTGAAATGACTCTTCTCCTTATAAGGGTAGCCATCCGTCCGTTGGTCTGCCAAACTTACCTAGTCCAACCCGATATTTTTATGGTTTGGGATAATTATTTTACCCATAAGGCTGGACGAGCTAAGATTTTGTATCCCTAATATGGGGAATGACTCATCTCTATATAGGGTGGCCATCAGCCCGTTGGCTTGCCCAACCCACCTAGTCCAACCTAATATTTTCGCAATTTGGAATAATTACTTTAGGGAGAATTACTTGATAATGAAGCAGAAAAAATTACAAAAATATATAGAGTGCAAGTGAGTCTATGGTGGGGTCCAAGTGTAATGTTGTGGGGGTGCAAGTTTTACTAGCACCCCTCCATGTTCGTGTATTTTCTTTTTCTCTGTCCAACTGTTAAGTAATTCTCCCATTATTTTACCTATAGGCCGGGCTGAGCTAAGATTTTGTACTCATTTGATATTCAGGCTGAGTTTGGGATAAAGAGTTCTATTCTAGCCCAATCCAATAGACCCATTTATAAAATAAAGTAGAAAAAATGAAAAAGACAAAAAAGTATATATTCTTTTAGGACTTAAATTAAAATATTTGTTAAAAATCGCATCATCTTGTTTGGTTTCACTTTTTAGAATTCTTTTTTTAGAAAATTATTTTTTTTTATTTTTCATGTTTTTTTATTGATTTTTTTAATATTTTAAACAAAAAAATTTTAATTTTTAGATACACCTAACATAAATATATTTAAAAAGTATAATATTTGTGAAAAAAAATCTTTACAAAATTTACTAAATACCAAAAATATAAAAAAAAAAATGAAAATTTAGTACATTTTTGTATTCTTGTGTATTTATTGATTTTTTTTTATAAATATTTTACTTTTTAGATACATCTAAAGTACATCTAATAAAGTAAAAAAAAAATTGCTTAAAATTTTAAAAATATTCACTAAAAAAAAAAAACTCAATTTTCAGAAAATTGAAACCAAATACAGTGATATTTATTTTACTATTGAGTTTTGTTAACATTCTAAATCAGGGCATTTATTCATAAATCTCTCTTCATCTATTTATATTGCATTTACTCTAAATTATTTTTTTATATTCTAATAAGTCCTATGAGTGACATAGTTGCTAAAATATTCCTAATAATAATAGGGTGAAGTGCGTATTAATGTTCACATGTTCATGATGTGAACATTCACACTGTCAAATATTAAAATTCATAACACCAAATTGCTAAGGGTTCAAAAAATATTTATAAAAGTAAAATTATCCATAAAATACCTTAAATATGAGAATTATGATTTGGTTCAAAATTTTTAATTTTAGCCAAAAAGTTACTATAAGTTGTCTTATCACTTTTCACTTTTCTGCACGTCTTTTTGTAAAAAGTCAAAAATGACTAAAATAACCTATTTCCAAATGAGACCTAAATATCCAAATAATAGGATTTATTGGAATATAAGAATATATTATGGATTAATTGAGATACAAGTACTTGAAAAATGATTTCCTAATAAATTCTCCAAGTAAATTCAAATAAAAAATAAAAAGATTTAAATAATTTAATAATCATGAAAAAATAAAATAAAAAATAAAAAATTAATAACTCATCTATTTAGTTAAATTGGCGAGTTTGGGGTTTGAAATTTTTTTAAGGCCATGTTTGGGATGGCTAGATTAGGCTCAATGTCGACTCGGGTTAGATTGGACTTGGGATGACACCTGTATTCTTACTATATAGTGCAAGTTCGGCCCGAGATTTGTCCATCCTATCACTATTACCATTGGGGGATTCTATTTGCATCTAAAAAATTATTTAGTCTGTCCAAGTTTTTAGTACACCGTATTAAATTACTTAAAGTTATAATTTACTCAGAAAAATCTATGTTCTTGGAGGCTAAGTAAGGTTAGTTTGAGTTTATAGCGGTCCCGGGTTTACCCCTTGTTGTATAGTGGTCCGGACATGTGTCCGTGGATGTTGGTAATTGAGTATTGTCTTATTTACGTCCTTTCTTGCTTTGTTTTTGAGTTACAGGATGTGTTGGGCAGGTTTGTCACAGGTTGGTTAAGCCTAAGAACCAAGTCTAGTTGCCCAGGTTTTGACTGGTCCGCTCGAGCGGACATGTTTACGCTCGAGCGGATGGGTTGTTGTTGCTTATGTACGCCGAAGGAGGTTTTGGCGCCGGAGCGAGAATGCACCCTTTCGATTTCGTGCACCCGCAAAACTTCGCAAGTGTGGTTTCGCTCGGGGTCTTTTCAGCGCCGAGCGCATATGTTTTTGGTGAGAGTTCGGGAGGAGACCTGCTCGGCTGGGATCTACGCTCGAGCGGACGAACTTTGTGTCTGTGTCTTGGAGCTCGAGCGGACAATGTTGCGCTCGAGCGGAACCTGTTTTATGTGTCTTTACGCTCGAGCGGACCTGTCGTATAACTGAGTGGGACTGGGCATTTTAAATCACCTTTTTGACTTATCTTCTTTCTCCTACTTTATCAAAACGCCATTTTCAGAGCTTCTCACTCAAAAACCATAACTTCTCTCTAAGTATTGATCTAGCTAGAGTGTGTTGTTCATCTTTTGTCTTCACAAAAAGGGTGTTGATCGTCGAGGGCGTCATTTTGATCCGAATAGTTTGGTGTTTGGAGCATTTTGGTTTTGGGTCCTTCTCCTTTGGAGCTCATCTTTCGAGGTAGGGATATCCTACTCCTCTTTATGAATCTTGTCTTTAAATTTTAGCATTTTGATATGTTGGTAGTTGTTGTGTAATTTTGGGAAACTTTGGGCCATTGTGTAATTTTATAAAAGTTTGGGGTTTTGTCTATAATAAACCTAGAAGCATGTTTGGTATAGAAACATGGAATTAATGTTGAAACATTAGTGAAATTGGAACCTAAGGGTTGTTATGTTATGAATTATAACGATGGATAGAATACATTGATGTTATGTATTGTTATGTGATGTGTATAATTGTTGTTTATATACATTGTGTTGTGTTGGAGGAGATAGGGGATGTACTCATGTTTAGGGAAGATAGGGGATGGACCTCTAAACCGGATGTTATTGGGAGGAGATAGGATGAACTCCGTAGATAGAGCATGTATGCTTATCTAGAAATGTATTGACAGAGCGTATATGCTTGTCTTTGGAAGTATGAATATGGTATTATGTTTATATTTGTTGAAGTGAAATGTGTTGGCATGAGTGCTTGTCTCATGTGAGATGTTTGAGCCAAGGTTATGATATGGCAAGTGAAAAGGAAATATAGACTTAAATGTCTTGGAATTGTATTATGTTATGAAAGAATATAAAAGTGTTGACCATCTATCAACTGTTAATCTTTTAGTCATTGTTCATAATTGGTTTAGTATATTTCTACTGGGCTGTGGCTCACCCTATATGGGAATATCATTTTCAGGTACAGGTAGTATGCCACCTCCAAGGACTTAGCTTGGAAGGCTAGTGGCGGACGGACTTTTTGGTTGTCTTTCCTTTTGTAACATTACATGTAAATTCAAGCCAAGGGCTTAATGTGTAAATGAGTTAGCACTCTACTTTCTTGTAACCAAGTGTTAACTTGGAAAGCTGTAAGCCCTTAGGGCACTTGCTTTTGTTGTTAACATATAATACTATTTGTAATAGAACTCTGTTGAATGGGAAGACATGGATCTTTTATATATCTTGGCATGTCAATATTGTTGGGTTTAATGTCATTATTTTGAGGGCGTTACAGAGTTAAACTTGGCAACTTAAGCTAATGAAACAATTGGTGGCTTAAGCTAATTTGTTCGTAAATGAAAATAGAGATGGATGGAGAAGGACGAAGAAAGTTTGATAGAAACATTTTTTCTTGAGAGAGGTAGAAGAGTAACTTCGAGAAAGAGGCATTGAAAGAAAATCAAAGAGAATTCAAATTTATCGTTTTAGACTTGAGAATTGAACATTTAGGTGACTTAGAAAACCTTAAATAATGTGCAAAAAGTTAAACTAATATCATTAAGCTACAATTACTTAGAAAAATCACTTTTTTGAAGGCTAAGCAAAGTTAGTTTGAGTTAAACTTGGCCACTTAAGCTAATGAAACAATTTGTGGCCTGAGCTAATTATGTAATAACCCACACACTGCTTTGATCATACTCATATGCATTATGTATGATTTTGCTTTGCTAAGCTTGCATTTGAATCTTGACTTGCTTTGCATTCTTGACTTGTCTTGAATGAGTGGTACTTGAGCATTAAGTTCCTTTGGTGTGTGTGTGTGTGTGTTACCGAGGTTATCTTGAGCCTAGTTCACCTTTGAATCCTTGTACCTAGAACCACTCTAGAAAAGTTTGTCTGACCTTCATCTTCACCTCAGCGTGTTAGCCGAGATGCTGCTGCTTAACCGAGATGTTATACGCTTAGTGACTTTTGTCCTTGGGAAGGTATGACCTAGACCGAGGTGTGGCACATCCCTGGCCGAGGTGTGGCACAGCTTAGTCAAGTGTTGTCCTCCCTAGCCGATGTCTTTGTTACCACTGTGCGAAGTTGTCTTTAGCCGATGTTATTGCTTGCAAGTCTTGTTGTTGGCGATGTCATTACCGCCGAGTCCCTTGCTACCTAGCTTCTTGAACACGCTTTGTCGAGACTTGTCTTTTCAATCAATCACCTTTTGAGTTGAACCAACCAAGCTACGCCACGGTCCTGACCGAAAGTGTTATATCGGTTAGCAAGTCTAGAAATGTCTCATTTTGTGTTTCAATCGTGTTCTTGAGGAGAGAAGCTCTAGGAAGAGTTCTAGAGAAAAGGTAGATAGCAAGCTTGATCCTTGGTGTTTGATCCGTTGGATTTGTGATCCGAGGTCGAATCTCCACCTCCTCTTGTTGTTCTTGATGATCACCTAGTTGCATTGCATGATTGAATCTGTTTTGCATGTCATACTTTGATTTAAAGTTGGTTTTGGAAGAAAACGTGACCTTCATGTGTTCTTGAGGAAAAGTCTTGATTTGATCCAAAGCTTGCATTGAAATCCATGCTTTTGTGTTTGTTTCACCAAGATCTTCTAGTATGGGTGCCAGTCCATGTTTTCAAACTCATAGCATGAAATCTCTGATTTTGGTAAATGATAAGTTATGATCCTTGCATTTCATTTCATGTTCTCCATGATCATGTTCTTGATGCTCTTGAGCAGAGGGAAACCCAGGTTTTCCCGACTTCATTTGCCCTTGGATGTGGCCTCGGAACCTCACCTCGGCGAAGAGGTGTGGAACCTCGGCTTAGACCTGGTTAGGTGCCCAGCATGTTTTCCGAAATAAGAAACAGTGTTTGTTTTGATTTGACTTAGTCTTGGAGCATGCCGAGATCATTTGCATGCATGTGAAACTTGTTTGCAAGTGTATTCAGTGAACTTGCCATGTATTTGTAGGACTTGGACTTGCCTTGACCCCGACGTTCGAAGAACTAGGTGAGTGGCATTCTTAATAAAGCTATGTTGCTTTGACTTGATAGAAGTATTGTTTTGCCTTGTTTTGAAAAGTGCTTGTAAGCATGAATGATTAATCCTATCTTGAGTATCAAACGTTATGTCTTGTTTTGATGACCATTCTGGAAGTCCGTACGTGCCAGGGGACTCTAAGCGTTTGTGGCACTAGTCCGTACGTGCTAGGGGACTATAAGCATTTGTAGCACAAGTCCTTAGTGTCGGGGACTATAATGCAACGACATTCTTGCCTTGAAAGTCCTTAGTGTCGGGGACTATAATGCAACGACATTCTTGCCTTGAAAGTCCTTAGTGTCGGGGACTATAATGCAACGACATTCTTGTATAGAGATCTCTCTTGTCTTGCCTTGCCACTGACGGTTTTACCGCGTGGGTTTGCTTGTTCGGAATGTCATCTATCTTGTATTATATTGATGTTAATGAACATCCCTTGAAGCTTTGAAAGGTTTGAAAGACGAACTTGATATGTACTATGTATTGTTTTGTTAAAGACCTCGGATATCATTCATGTAAACCCTTTATTGTTTATGCCATTCACTGAGTATCCAAGCTCACCCTCTCTATATATATATGTAGGTGATGAGCAGGGCGGCGGAGACGCCTAGACTTGTTTGCCGATGTGTTTGCCGACGTGTTTTGTATTTTGTTTTGCAACGTCTTGAAGATCATGCTTCTTAGTTAGTTCATTGTATTTTGTATTTAATGGCCGAGAAGCCTTTTGATCAAGATGTAATTTTTGTACTTCATTTTGTTGTATTAAAGCCATTTTGAGATGAATGCCATTCCATTTAACTTAAGCACTGCCCTTATGGACCGCTGGTAATCTAATTTTATTGCTTCCGCATTTGTAAGCCCCATATATTTACTCTGATTTGTGTGTGAATTCTTGTAAGAGGCCTTTGGTAACCTCGGGTTACTGGCCATCTCGGCGCCGACCTTCTAGGGGCGGGTTGGGGTCGTGACAAATTAGTTCCTAGAACAAAATATGAAAGGATGGAGAAGGACACAGAAAGTTAGAGAGAAACATTATTCTTTAGATCTAGAAGAGAAAGTGAAAATAAAGAGAAATTAGGTTTTTCCATAAATTATCCTTCAAGATACACTCGTATAATAAACCAATCAAAAACTTCTTTGATTATTATCCATAGATAAAGCGAATCAAACAATACTTAATCAACCTATCACAAAGTAAATGCACTAATTATTTCTTAAATCTGCGAACAGAATGATCAAATTCAATATGCCCGTTTGGATGTGTGTTCATTCGGTTTTTTGTTTTTATTTATGCTGCATTTGGTTAGAAAATTTTGAAAGAGATTTGTAAACTGAAAAGAAAAAGGTAGGTGAAATATAAATAAAATATATTTATATTTTACTTAGGTTCACACACATTTACTTTTTTCTTTTCTAAATTCCTTCTAAAATCTCCCAACCAAATACAACGTTAGCGAAAAATACACTAAAGTTGTTTGGAGTACTATTTCCAAAAACTGGTTTAGGAATAACTTCCTGTAACAATCCGATTTTAAGAAAAAAATATACGTAGTTTCTGGATTTTCAAACGTTGTTTTCCCACAAATATGAAGGATTTTTTGAAATTTGTTTTCACACAAATTTTAGTCCATATTAATAATAATATTGATGATAATGGTGAGTTTTAATAAGGTAGATTGGAGTTTTAGAGTGTGAGAGAAGATAAAAAGAAAATAATTGAAATTTGGAAAAGAAGATGGAGTTTAATATAAACAATAAGTATAAGTGATTAGAATGTACCAATGAAAAAAAAAATAATTTTAGGATTTAATATATATCGTCCTTATTAATAAATTAATATTAGAATATAAGAATTAAAATTTTAATTAGACGTACTGAGTTATTAATTGGGTGCAAATAGAATCACCCATTACCATTATCCTCGATACTCTTCCATATTGTATTTTATGGGCCTTATTTTAAATCTACAACAATAATCCAAAGCCGATCATCTCGTAAGACTCGCAGTAAAGATCATCTATGTAAAAAATTAATTTCATCGAATATTGATGAATAGATGAACAAATCATATTTTGTTTTATATAATAGATAATTTAAGTTTAAACTCATAGTTATCGTTTATTTTTAAAAAATAAAATATAATTTGTTCATGTGTCTATTAATATCCGATAAAATTGATTTTTTATATAGCTAATCTTCATTGCCAGATCTACAAGATGAGTTGGTTGGATTATGGTTATGAGTTCAGAATATGACTCACAAAATATACTATAGAGAAGTATAAAAACTAGGACTTATGTATAGGTCATTATAGGTAGAGGGGAGCATGGTCCGGATTAGATCGGATTGGGATAAAATTAGGACCAATCTGTTATCTACGGTTCTTGAAAAATTGGAACCAATCCAATCAATTTAAATCGTGGAACCAATCCGAACCAATCAATTTAAACATGGATTTGATGGGTTTAGGACCACGGATTCACATAATTAAATAATAAAAAAATATATAACACTTTGATTTCATAAAAATATAAACATAGCACTATATTAGTCCCACAATAGTAACACGCCTTTCTATAATAGCGATATAATGTTCTAGAATGTAAACAACCATAAGAAAATTAGTTCCATCATAAGTATTTAGATCATTACAAATCAAAACTAAAAACTAACAAACAAAAGTAATTAAAGAAGATACTATGCGGGTTTAGGTTTGTGCTTAGGTTTTATATGGAATAAGAGAAGATACTATACGGGAGGGTTTATAAAAAAAAAAATAGACTATTTTGTATACGGTTCGGATCGGTTCCAATCCAGAACCGTGGGATTCAATCCAGAACCAATCCGTGGACTACGGATTTTTAATTTTTCAATTCGGAATCGAACCACGGATTCAAAAAATCAATCCAAACCTACCGAATTAGACTGGACTGGATTGGATTACGGATTTTACAGATTCCTTGCTCAACCCTAATTATAGGTGGATTTATTGTCCAATAGGTTCATTGATAATTAATGACGTTTTTATCAAATAATATTAAAAACATCACTAATTGTTAATTTTTAGGAACCGTTTGAAAATTTTGTCACAAAAAGTTACTAATTATAACTTTTAGCGACAGTTTAAAAAAAATTGTCAGTAATTTTTAACTTTTATTGACAATTTGAAAAATTAATCACAGAAAAAATCACTAATTGTAAGTTTTAGCGACACTTTATAAAAATTGTGACAAAAAAAGTCACTAATTGTCAATTTTTACTGACATGCAAAACAATTGTCTAAGAAAAAAAATTAATTTTAACAATAATTTTATTAAGATTTATTTTTAATAAAATTTGATAAGAATTAAATCTAACTATTAATCCCTATTGATAATTTACCTAAAAAATTAATGATATGGAGGAGAGGTCATTCCTAATATTGCTCTATAAATAATTATATATGTAGAAATTAGCGTGAAACGTTGAAAAATATTACACTTTGTTTGAATGGATAGACTTTGCTTGGTGTAATCACTACAATAAATTAAAGTTTTAGAGATTAAAATTTTTGGGCAAAGTTATTTTTTAAGAATCAAATATTTTTGTTACGAAAAGTGTCATTATTATATTTTTATAAATAATTAATGATTAATCATTGTAATGAATAGTACATTGAAACGAGAATTGCCGACATTGAATAAGAATTGGTTGTTATATTTCATAGTTAAAAATAAGTTTTTAAAATTTTTTCAAGCTTTTTTTTAAAAAATATTATGTAAAAGTTGTGAGAGATAATGTAATTTAAAATAAGTTAAAAGTTGAAAGGTAATTTTTAACCATCTTCCAAACATATTAATGAATTCATGGTGTGAATGGCTGAGTGATTTTTCTTTTTATATATATATACATATACTAGTTTCAAAAGGCCCATATATTATTACAGTATATTTAAGTTTTGTATTTTGATAATTTTTTAAAAATTAAAATATTGTTCTATGAAATTGAATAGAACAAATCATTAGATATATGATAGAATTATGTGGTATGGTATGTGTCATTTTTTGTTTTGTTATACACCCAATGATGTAGACTCCAATTCTATTACCATATCATTTCGGGTAAATTTATGAGTCTTTAACATTTCTTCCGAATTTATAAAAAGAAATTATGGTGTATAGCTTTTCTGAATAGATAAATATAAAACAAATACTAAGATAATTCTTCCATAAACAAAAAAAATTACTAAGATAATTCACTGAACTAATAAAGAAGTAAAAGAAAATACATATATATACAAATGACTAATTTTATTAATGCATAAATCACACTCGCATAATAAATGACCAATTTTTATTAATAAGTAAATTAACAATTTTCAGTTAACCATTTTGTTAATAAATAAATCATTAAGTCAATCAACAGTTTTGAATGATATGAGAAATATTTTTCAATAAACAATTTTGATAATTTAATATTGTATAGGAGAATAGTTTTTTTTTTCCTGAGTATTGTGTTAAATTAAAATTTATAACAAACGATAGTTGTAATTTCTAATATTATAGAACCGATTCATATATTAAACAAACCTTATGGATGTATTTGTAATTTGTTAAAAAATAAAAGATTTATATTTCATAATTCACTAAGAATGTTTGTGTAATTACGAAAAAACTTATTTTTATAATTGACCCAGAATGTTTGCATAATTACGAAAAAATCTGTTGCATAATTGGCTAATAATGTTTGCGTAATTACTAAAAAAACCTTCACTTAACATACAGGTCATCATTAGTAAATTATTCAAAATGAAATGGCAAAATCGAAAAGAAAAGATGAATTTCAAGTAGCTAACCAGTTCTTATATATATATATATATATGCATTGGTCCTGCTTTACTTACAGCCTGTAGTTGTTAAGTCACTCAAGAGATGTTAACTTTGGAAAAAAAAGATTAGTGACTAATTGAAAATGACAATAATTTTCTTTTCCTCATATTCATTACAATATAGAAGGATTTTGTAAATTAAATTTTTGTCCCCAAAAGTAAAAATTTTGTTGTAAAAAAATTAGTAGACCATCACGGGAGTGGTCATTAAAAGGTTACCCTAAAAACTAAAAAAACTCTAGCGACAAAATTTTAAAAATGCCGTTAATAAATGTAAGAACAAAACAATTTCATGCCAAAAGAGTTTATTTTTTGAAACAAAAAATTTGGTTCAAAAAATATCTTAATTAACCACTAGATATCTAATTTTGTTGTTAAAAATACAACGACAACATTATTAATGATTAAAATATTTCGTCTCTAAAATGTATTTTTATTCTTAAATTTTTGTCTCCAAAAATTTAATTTTTGTGTTGTGATTGTTTCACCAAATTAGAGAAAAATGGACAAGTTGAATGATATTCCTCACAAAGTAGACATGTTATTTAGAACTAATAAAATATTGAATAACAATTTTTACTAAATAACACCTTGCCATCCATACATATATAATAAAAAAACATCTTACCAAATTATTGTACTAGAAACTGGATAACTATACTTATTATTAAGCGTGGAAAATAAAAAAATAAAAAAATAAAAAATTGAATGATGTGTTTTATATTGCGCAAATTTGATTTCACACGGAGATGTTGACTTTTGAAATACAGGACTAGTTTACTAATTGAAAATGTGTAGTTTTTTCCCTAGATTGTTTCACTAAATTAGAAAAAAATGGACAAGTTGAATGGTATATTCCTCACATAGTGGACATGGCATTTAGAATTGATAAAAACTAAATGTCAATTGGTTAGATTGTTTCACTAAATAACACCTTCCCAAATTGTACCGGAAAGGCGACAATTGGACTTGTTATTAAGAATAATAAAAATTGAATGATGTATTGTATATTGTGTAGGTTTGATTTCATAGGGAGATGGTGACTTTTGAACTGAAAGATTAGCTACTAATTGAAAATGAAAATAAATTTATTTTTTTTCCTAGATTGTTTCACTAAATTAGTTAAAAATGGACAAGTTGAATGGTATTCCTCACAAAGTGGACATGTTTAGAATTAATAGAAGTGACATTTGGATAAATAAGGGTTATTTGAATACATAAATAAGTTTTGAACAAATATGTCATTTTGAAGAAATAATAATGTCTTTTTTGTCCAAAAAGATTTAAATTTTGGTTTATTGGCTCAAACATTTTACAAATGGACCTCTGACTTGAGTGTTTTTTTTCAAAATACAAATTTAAATTTGAAGTTGTATTTTTAAAATCTAATTTTAATTTTAAAAATTTGTTGAAATAAAAATACTACATCATGAATTGGTGGTAAATTAACCTACCAGAAGTTTGTTTGCACTGCACTTTATCTTCTTCCTACTCCTACGACTTCTCGTTTCATAATCCCAAACTTTTATTACTACACATGCGAGTTGTACATTTTTTTTATATTAAAATTTGATTTTTTGATTTTTAAAGTAGTGTTTGTTTGGTGGAAAAAAATAGTAAAATATACCTTATATATTTATATAACATCATTTTATTTTCACCTATAATATTTTTTTATGAACTCTTATATTGTATTTGGTTAATTAGAATGAGATGAAATAGAATGATTGTGTGCTTTTATTACAACTTTAGTTATGAGTCTAGATTCTCTAAAGTAATTTTAGATTTTTTTAGCTGATTGGTATTTAATTCTACAAAAATTGAGGATACAATAGTCAAAAGTTAAGAGTATAACAACCATACAAATAATCGCTCTAACATCACTTTTTTTTTTTAATTTTTTAATTTTTTAATTTTTTTTTTAAAAAAAGGATAAATTATAAATACACTCTTGAAATTTGCTTAAAACACGGCTTGCCCCTTGTGGTTTGCAAAATTACAAATACCTCATTGGTAGAATATTTTATTTAACATAATTAATTGAAAAAATAAATTTTCTAAGTGCTCTCATATATAATAATAAAATTACATAAATTATTATTGAAATAAATTTTTGACATTACTAAAAGCTTTTTACACTATAAAAAGAAAAAAAAAAAATTGCAATCACTCTGTTTGCTTCTAGTTTTTAGAATTCATTTTTCAAAAAATTCTACTTTTTTGTTCTCTGTATTTTTTTTTTGTTTTCATTGAATTTTTTTAATATTTTAAGCAATTTTTTTTAAAAAAAGTTTTTAGACACACCCAACATAAATACACTTAGAAAATATAATATTTGTGAAATTTTTAAAAAAAAATTCACTAAGTACCAAACATACAAAAAAAAAAAAAAATACACATAAATTTCATACATTTTTGTATTTTTATCTATTTATTAATTTTTTAAAATATCTTTTCACAGATAATTTACTATTTAGATATATCTAAGTAAGGTACATCTAAAAAAGTAAAAAAAAATTGCTTAAAATTTAAAAAATATTCATTAAAAAAAAATTCAATTTTCAGAAAACTAAAACCAAACACATTAAATACTTTTTAGACTATGAAATTACTTCCTATCGATTTAGACCATAAGAGATTATACGACCACATCTATTATTATTTTTATTTTTATTATTTGTGTTAGTAGTGCATGATATTTGGCACACTCTTGGTCACTTCTAAGAAGTTGTTAAGATAAATTTTAAAGATTCAAGGGATGAAGGTTAAGTGGCAATATAAAAAATAGAAGTTATACGAGTGGTTGGGTGATAGTAGAAGTTTTTTCATATATTTATATATATATTTTGTATAAATTGCCATTGAGGGCTCCATTATAATGATTCCAACAAATGAAATATATGACTTGATTTCCATTTCCTTTTTATCCTAGGAGTACATTTAACCTACATAGGAGTAGTTTTAATTTTCCTTTCTATCCTAGGAGTACATTTAACCTACATATGAGTAGTTTTAATGTACTTTACTTATAATTTGATTGTTCATTCATTCATTTTACTTCACCTTCTTCTTCTCTCTATCTCTTTTTTAGTTTATGTTTGTATTGTTTGAACAATTTTCTGTGTAGAGAAAAGAAATTGAAATAACAAAAATAAATTACTTATAGAAATATTCTTGTATCGGAAATTAGAATAACAACCTTTGATCAAGTCGAGTGTGTAACACTCTGTCCTTAAGACAGATTCGCCGCCACACATGTGCTTAGGGGGTATAGGCGCCTATCTTCCAAGATACAATGATCAAAAAACACAAATTGTAGCAGCATTACAAACAATCTACCAAGCAAATCAAACCTGTGTCCCGAAACTCTCTGAAATCTCTATGAACTAATATGAAGAATATATGCAAGAAAGGAGAAAAATGGAAGCACAAATGAATTAATTGGATGATAAAAACTGCTGGAAAGGGTCTGTATTTATAGACAGTGAGGTGCTTGTTCGGAAGGTCCGGATAGGTCCGAATTTGAACTGAACAAGTTCGAATTTGAACTGGTGCAAGATTACATCTGTTGAAACAGTTTGAATCTGCTGGGAAAAAGAAGAGAATTTCGGACTGGTGTGAAAGGTCACATTGGTTGGAGTTTGAATTTTCAATTTTGAATTTAAAAGAACATTCCAGTCATAAATTTTGGAAAAAATTTAAATGAATTTTGTCCAAAAAATTAAAGTTAGAACCTGACTTGACCCACGCACGGCTTGGCTAGCAGCCGGCGACAGTGAACGTGTGGTGGTTTGGGCCACTTTATCTATAACTCTCCTCCCCTTGGGGCCCAACCCAAGTAAGTTAACCTAAAGCTTCTGTACTCACACAAGCTCCTTTAAAGTTTCAATGTGGGACAACCAATTTAAGAAAACCCACATTTGACTCTTTAACTTCCCATTTCACGAACCCGAAAATTGTTGAAAAATAATGGTTTTTCGGCGACTTTAATTCGAAATTAAAGTGGGATCCAACCGCCAGTTGGGGTGGGTCTGAGTGGTTTTGTATTATCTTAAGTGAGAAGATTGCAATACAAAAATAATGAGCCGAAACTATTGAGTTGTGAATAAGAATTGGCTCATAAAGTGGGCATCAATAGAAGTTGGGCTTAGACCTAGGCTTGGACTTGGACTTAGTTTTAGTCTTGGTCTGGACTGGCCTAGGCTTGTGTATGTGCATGTGTTGGACTTAGTCTTGGGCATGGGTTATGTGCTATGCTAGACTGGGCTTGTCTTATGTATATGTTTTAGACTGGGTGCGGATCGGGTTGTGACCCAATATACGTATCCATTTTGTGACCCATCTAGTTGGATTATTTAAATAGCATTATATATATTTATTTATATATTTATTTATTCAACCATTATAACTCTCATCTTCTAATGATAGAGTTGATGATCATCATGCACATGGGAGTTTTGCACCTTTGTAACGTTAGCCCTAAAGGGCTAGAGTTGATGGCTATTGATGTTAGTTTTTATGATAGCCTTCATGACTAAGACCTCTTCCCTACAAGTATAAAAAAGGCCTTTTCCCTTCAACTTAGAAGAAGAGTTTAAGAGAGATTTTTTATGGAAAATGGAAATGTTGTTTTGAGATAAAAAAAAGTTGGAGATGTTTTTTACATCAAAGAAAAATTTCCTATCTTCTTTTGCTAGTCCCTTTTTTGGTTCTTGTTAGAAAGAGTGTAACCATTATCAAGTTCACCGAAGCTATTCAGAAGGTACTTCTGTATTAACTGGTTTCGACCATCGTATTCTGGGAGATAGACGTCGGCATACCTTCAGCATCCATCAGGAGGCGATGAATCTGTTTTAAGGAAACTGTGGTATCATACAGGCTTCGGTTTGTTTCCTTTTACTAGTTTTATTTTATTATGATTTTTTGTAAATTCTAGCATGTTCTTGTTTATTAAATTCCAATTGTTTGTTCCATATGTATAGGGACCCCGGTCTTTACCCATTTGATTATTGTGTCCGGACTTCAGTTCCGTAAATCCTGTCTTTGTATAATTGTTGTTATCGTCCTTTAATTTCTTATTTCTGAGTTATGGGATGCAATGGGCAGGTTTGTTACAGGTTGGTTGGGTTAGAAACAGAGTGTTGCTGTCCAGAATTTTAGACCTTCGCTCGAGCGAGGAGTTGGTCGCTCGAGCGAGCAGTTGTTTTTAATCCTTCGCTCGAGCCAGGTTTTGGTCGCTCAAGCGAGAGTCTGCGTCTGGGCTTAGGACCTGAAAGTTGTGTTTCTTGGCTCGAGCGAGCTTCCTTCGCTCGAGCGAGCGAGGTGTATGTTTTCGAGTCCTTCGCTCGAGCGAGCATTCCGTCGCTCGAGCGTGCTTCTGGGTTGCAGACCTGAAGCATCGTATTGTTGGCTCGAGCGAGCTTTCCTTCGCTTGAGCGAGTACTTTTTGTGTCTGGTCGCTCGAGCGACCATGTCTTCGCTCGAGCGAGCCTGTCAGGTTTAAATAGGCAGCAGCGGGTTTAAAATCAGTTTTTCATATCCCTTTTGATTCCAAACCCTAAGTCCGACTTCTCTCTTCCTCTACACACCTTCTACCCTAGGTTTCATCTAGTTTTAGGGTGTTTCTACCCTAGATCCTTTATTAAAAAGATAGTGTGGGTCGAGGGCTTCAGTTCAATCTGAACGATCTTGGATTTGGAGCACTTTGGATTTTGGGTTGTCATCTCCATCTTCTCCATTTTTGTTGATTTCTTCGAGGTAGGGATTTCCTACTCCAATGTATACGTTTTGTTCTAAGTTCTGGCATTTTAATATGTTGGGGGTATTTTGGTCATTTTGGGAAAAACCCTAGTTGTTTAAATAAATTGAATTGTATATTTAATTTAAGGAACATTGGGGAAATTAGTTAAATTCATGAGATTGAGGAATTTATTGATTAAATGGGGTAGTTGGTTAATTTAAATCACTCGTCTATTTAATTGTTGAATTATTTATTTCCAAGTCTAGAAATAACTGTTTTGGGCTATCGGTGGAGGATAGTCGTGATTGTTGTAGACATTGCATGTGGATTAGGGATAACTGAATATAGCGACCCCGGTCTTTTCCCAGTCGATGTTTGTATCCGGACTTAGGTTCCGTAGATTCTATCTTTGTGTAGTGGTTGTTGCCGTCCTATATTTTTCTTATTTGGAGTTATAGGATGTGTTGGGCGGGTTTGGAACAGGTTGGTTGAGCTTAGGAACCAAAACTAGTTGCCCAGATTTTGGCTTGTCCGCTCGAGCGGGGAGTTTGACGCTCGAGCGGGGACTTGTTGTTGCTTGTCCGCTCGAGCGGGGGTTTTGGCGCTCGAGCGGGAAAAACACCCATCCAGTATTTCTTGTGCAGAGCGGGGAGCCTGTATGCGAAAGTGCTGAGAGTGTGCATCCGCCGCTCGAGCGGGGGTTTGGCCGCTCGAGCGGGGCGACGGGTATAAAATGGTGAGATCCGACTTTTGGATCAGTTTTTCAGTCTCTTTTTGATCCCAAACCCTAGAGTCCGACTTTTCTTCTTCCCTATACACCTTTTCCCCTAGGTTTGATCTAGTTAGGGTGTGTTTCTACCCTAGTTCCTTTACAAATAACATAGAGGAGAGTGAGGGCTTTCATTTAATCGGAACAATCTTGGATTTGGAGCACTTTGAGGTTTTGGGCATCATCTTCATCTTCTTCTTTTCGAGCTATATCTTCGAGGTAGGGATTTCCTACTCCATTTATACGTTTTAATCCTAAGTATTGGTATTTTGGTATGTGGGGGTAGTTTGGTTAATTTGGGAGAAACCCTAGGGTTTGTCATAGATTAATTTATATAACCAATTTAAGGGAAGATTGTGATATTGGGTAGATTCATGAGATTGGGGAATTTAGTGATTTAATGTTGTATTTGGTTAGTTTAAATACTTACCTTGAGGATGTTGAAATTACATGTGTTGCTATAGTAATTTCTTGTTTAGAAATAATTGTTTTGGGCTATCGGTGGAGGATAGCCATGATTGTTGTAGACATTGCATGTGGATTAGGCAAATTGAAACTAATCATTTGGTTAAGTTGTTGAGTATAAAGGTTGGAATAGTACATTGAATTTAGGTATTGATTTATTGTGTATATGACTTTATGTTTATGTGCATTACTTGTGTATGGGAGGAGATAGGGGATGTACTCCACGGTTTAGGGAAGATGGGGATGTACCTCTAAACCGTTAATGATTATGGGAAGATAGGGGATGAACCGGGGTTCTTTGCTTATATCTTGGCGCCTATAGCAGAGATACATCTCATATGCTTATCTAGTTGATATGATACATCACCAAAATGTGTATCAGTTGGGAAGTATGGAAGTGAATTTGATTGTGATTGATACAATACCAACTTGTGTATTCGTTATGTTATATGAGAGGTTTAACTTGATTTGTTATCCCTGTTGAATTGGAAAGATTGTTAATAAGAGATGAAATCCCCGTTGAGTTATTTGGGCCAGGTTCTGAGCCATAAGGTGAATTAAGCCATAGACAAAGTGTCATAGGCAATGTAGACATTTGTGTCATGAAATTGTAAATAGATTATTTTGTGTTAACCATGTATCAGATGCTACTGCTTTAGTTAATTCTTATGCTTGGTTTAGTATTTCTCTACTGGGCTGTGGCTCACCCTATATGGGAACTTCATTTTCAGGTTCAGGCGGTTCACTACCTCCAAGGACTTAGCTTGTGAGGATTTGGACTCGAAGACTTGTTTTATTTTATTTGCTTTATTTGAACTATGTAAACATTCAAGCCTAGGGCTTTATTTGTTTTGAGTTAGAACTCATGGAATTGTGTCCAAGTATTGGCTTGGCAAGATGTAAGCCCGTAGGGCATTTATTATGATGTTTTATTTCGTAACACTCTGATGATTGAAATAATGTAATGTTTTCTTTTAATAATGCATGTCTTGTTTTATATTTAATGGGTTCAATTTTGAGGGCGTTACAACTTGGTATCAGAGCGTACCGGGTTTGAATACTTTAGTGCGTGGGGAAGTGATTAGTATCACAATGGGTTCGTCTCGTTTGATAGAGACTTAGTGTAATGATTACATGCTTATATGATAACATGTTTATGTGACTATGTGGGTATGGAATGTAGTTTCTAGGATGTTGATTGGACCCTTGAGTTTCTGAAAGTCTTGTTGGAAAGGCACTTGATCAATGTTGTTTCCAACCGGAACTTTGGTGACGTCTCGGGACTGTCATTATCCAGGAATGAAATTCGTAGGTGCTTATGTGATTATGTGCTTACGTGGTATGATTTATTGTTGTCCAATGTATTAGGACGCGAGTGTTGTAGTTTTGGCACACTTAGTAAAGTGCTAACGATCCTTGTCACCTTTATTAGGATGTCAGGACGAGGAAGTTTGGATTTCCCTCCTTCCGCTCGGGAAGAATTGAGGAAACAGTTTGTGGAGTTACGCCAGGGTACTACACCTTTGGTACAGTTTGAAGCGTGGTTTGCTAACCTGTCAATGTTTGCTCCAGAGTTAGTGGAGACGGAGGAATTGCGTTGTGCGGAGTTTGAGAGAAAGTGTGTGGCGACATCCGTGTAAGATTGCGAGTTCTTGGCATAGAAGTTACTGATGTGCTTGTTAAAATGCGACTCATGTGGAGGCGGTACTAGCTATGGCGAGAATAGGGAAGAGACCATAGTTGGGGGTGTTGGTCAGACTAGGGAGAAGGTCATCTCGGTGACTCCCACAACTTATAGGTACTCTAAGCCAAGTAAGAAATGGAAGCAAAGGTATGCTCGTCCTGTAGAGTCCTTACCTCCGCCAAGAGTTTCAGACTCCTCTATTGGAGGGCCTAGAGAGGTCCAGGATGTCTCTTGTTTCAGATGTGGTCTGCTGGGCCACAAGGTGTCGGTTTGCCCACTGAGGAAGAGGGCTGGGTTGACAGTTCGACCAGTAGTGGCACCACCAGAATCTTTTGGTCAGCCAGATTTTGGATCGACAGAGCGCACAGTGGGGAGGCAGTTGTTAGAATCCCCACCAGTTCAGGTTTTGCACCAGTCGCATATTCGGGCTCCACTTGCTTGCTGGGGGTGTAAACAGCAGGGTCATCTTAAACGTTTCTGTAACCAGCCGGGGACTTCTTTAAAGGTTTTGCAACCTAGTCAGGCTCAGTTTCATTCAACTGGGCAAGAGCAGTGTCATTTTGGGGGACTAGCAGGCCAGACTTCGCGGACCTCAGTAGAGTCGAGTTCCAAAGCCCCAGTTGGGGAGGTTTGTGGTTGTTTCCGATGTGGACAGAGGGGACACGTCGGTAGTTCTTGTCCGTGGCTTGGGAGCTCGTAGATTATCTTATGTTTGGAGTTGACCAACTTTGGCGGTCTAGCAAGGGGCAGCAGTGGTGGTGACACCGATGGGCTGATTTTATTTTGACTAATTCGTTTCGTCATTAGTGGACTATTGTTTTGTGATCATTAGGTTCGGTTGTGTAACCTATGTGTTTTGGGAATGTTGAAACATTTAAACTGTTTGATTATCTATATATATATATGCCTTGTTTGTTAATTTCCATGGATTGGGTGGATTGGAGCTAGTTATAGCTCTAAAGTTTTATTAATGTAATAAGCTGCTGTAAGACCATAAAATTTTTGGTATAAATGCATTTTATGCATGTGACTTGATTTGGGAAAGATAAGGGCTAAGGAGCCATGTGTTCATAAGTTGAGAACCACCGAGAGTTGCGTGTCTTAACCCAGGCAATATTGGGGCGAGAACTGTTTTACTTGTCGAGTATGTGGAATTTTAGGGGTGTTACCCATTTAAATTTTGTGCGTGGTATAGATGTTGGTCTACTGTCGGGTGAACTCGAGAGGATGTGAAGGGTGCAATTAATACTAGTTGTAGTAAGTATTTAATACGGTGTTCTACGGGGAGCATAATGCATAATTTTGTTAGGGTTGGACTTGTACCTTCGTGGTAGGTAGTGTTGTCAAGATTGCATGAGTACAGTTTGGCCGTTTTGAGTAAGGGGATGTAAGTCTCGATATAAGGTAGTGGTTGTCGTATTGGGAGTGGTATGTTGTGAGTAGCTGGTAATATATCTCGGGCAGTGGTATAATTGATGTGTCTTAAATTTTTAGATTTCTTTATTTGGATCGAATGTGATAAATTTGTATTTTAGCACTAGTCAGGTCAGGTGATGTTAAGGGTTGATTGGGTGTATAGTCGTGGTTGAGGTGTGACCCGTGAGTCGAGTCACTGTGGTAAGTCTTTTGCGAAGAAAGGTTTGAAATGTTAATGAGAAGGTTGAGGACTTTTACTCCTCTGGGAAGTTTGAATGGTGTGTCTTTGAAAGCCTTATTGGTGATATGTAACGGTGTCGGGGTTGGTTCATGGTGGTTGTCTAGTAACAGATTGGCTAGTGGTTTGGCTCGGGGTTGGGTGTCTGAATCGTACTCTCGGGGTGAGTGACAAGTAAGATTTGGAATGAAAGGTGGACCCTATAGGTCTTTAGCGGATGAAGATATGCTATTAGTTGTTTCCGGTATGAACGGTGACTTGGTAGTGGTGAACATCTCAGTGTAGCAAACCCAGTTAGTTAACCCAGTACGGGAGGAAAGGAGTAAGCAAATTTTGTTATTCCAAGTTCGGTCGGGGTGGTGAGTGAAATCTCTGAATGAGGGAGTTTTGCACCGTGCGATGCACGCTAGTGTGTGGTTAGTATATTCTGTTTAGTTGATGAATAGAAGGAAATTAATCATAGGAAATTTCAAAAAAAAAAAAAATTTCCCTAGTGAGGACTTAGTTTGGTTTTTGACTGAAACCGAGAGATTGGAGGTTTGGTAGGCTAGGTCACTTCGGCATGAGTGTCCGGCGCTCAGTTCGGATGGTGACAACACAGGTGAGGTGGTAAGGTTGTGAAGAGTAAGTGGGCCACCCTATTAGAATCATTTTGACTAGTTCGGTTCGTATTTGTGTGGTGTAAGACACGAGGGTGTGCAATGTTATCCTTTAGGTCGTGCGTTGTTGGGGAGTTTCAAGTGCTTGGGAGTCTTCTTTGAAAGTGTTGTGGTGAGCATCGCGTCATCACCATGGGTATGGTGGGTGTTGTGGATTGGCTTTGTGTGTTTCACTTGGGGTTCATTGGGTACCCTTTGTAAACTAAAATAATCTGAGAGGAATCTTTGAGCTTGACTTTGACCAGTTGTAAGTGTCATGTTTTGGTGGTGGCCGTATAAATCCAAATAATTTGTGGGGAGTTAGACTCAGCCTAGCCTAAGTTGCTTGTTGTTTGCTGTGCGATGTTGGTTGGACATTACAATTTTGGAGTGGTAATGTGCCGTAATATTGTTCCTTACCAGCACTTTATTACATATACTTGTTTTGTGGAAGCTAACTAGAAGCCTTATGTACGAATATTTTCGCGTTTCCCTTGTTGGGGTATTTAGTGCTAAACACTAGTTTGAGTGTGGTTGGTAGTCGAGGTGTAGTGGATGTTTCAGAACGTGGTAGTGATAGTATGTGTTTTACTATTATCATTGTTAATGGGTCTTGCGTAATCGACCTTTCTATTAGTTAAGGTGTTGTGAATTTATGTTGGGGTTGGAAGAACCACTAGGGTGAGTGAATTTTGGATCCGACAGGAATCCCTGGATCCATTAATGGGTGTTTGAGCATACGTTATATTTTCTGGTGTATTGTTGAACTGGGTGAACATTGTATATGTTGTAGTTTGTGGTAATACTTGGGGTGTTGCCTTGAAAATGGGAATCTATTTAGCATTATACATGTTAAATGTGTTGTAGAAATGTAAGGGCATCATTAATATTGAATGTGTTATAAAATAGTGGACCATCCATGTTTATTGATTTGTAATCTTGTATTTAGATTATGTATTATCGTTGAACTTAAGAGCTTTATATATGTCTTAAGTTGGAAAACATTGAGAATGTTTGAGTTTAATGTTAACATTTTGAAACTTGCTTCATAATGGAAGTAGAATATAACATTTATATATTGAATGTGTTGTTTATATCATGGAATTGAATATGATATGAAAATTGTTAACTTTGAAAGGAATAATGCATAATATTGATGCAGGTTGAAATATATGCTAATTTATACATATTGTGAGATGCCTCTTGATAAGAGATGAAGTGACCGGTTTTGGGTCGAGTTGTTGCTTATTATTGTGTTTATATCATTGGGGATTGAGAAAAATTATTTTTACAAACTTATGCTTAATTTCGGGGACGAAATTCTTTTAAGGGGGGAGGTTATAGCGACCCCGGTCTTTTCCCAGTCGATGTTTGTATCCGGACTTAGGTTCCGTAGATTCTATCTTTGTGTAGTGGTTGTTGCCGTCCTATATTTTTCTTATTTGGAGTTATAGGATGTGTTGGGCGGGTTTGGAACAGGTTGGTTGAGCTTAGGAACCAAAACTAGTTGCCCAGATTTTGGCTTGTCCGCTCGAGCGAGTTTGCCTTTCGGCGAGGACTTGTTGTTGCTTGCCCGCCCGAGCGGGGGTTTTGGCGCTCGAGCGGGAAAAACACCCATCCAGTATTTCTTGTGCAGAGCGGGGAGCCTGTATGCGAAAGTGCTGAGAGTGTGCATCCGCCGCTCGAGCGGGGGTTTGGCCGCTCGAGCGGGGCGACGGGTATAAAATGGTGAGATCCGACTTTTGGATCAGTTTTTCAGTCTCTTTTTGATCCCAAACCCTAGAGTCCGACTTTTCTTCTTCCCTATACACCTTTTCCCCTAGGTTTGATCTAGTTAGGGTGTGTTTCTACCCTAGTTCCTTTACAAATAAGATAGAGGAGAGTGAGGGCTTTCATTTAATCGGAACAATCTTGGATTTGGAGCACTTTGAGGTTTTGGGCATCATCTTCATCTTCTTCTTTTCGAGCTATATCTTCGAGGTAGGGATTTCCTACTCCATTTATACGTTTTAATCCTAAGTATTGGTATTTTGGTATGTGGGGGTAGTTTGGTTAATTTGGGAGAAACCCTAGGGTTTGTCATAGATTAATTTATATAACCAATTTAAGGGAAGATTGTGATATTGGGTAGATTCATGAGATTGGGGAATTTAGTGATTTAATGTTGTATTTGGTTAGTTTAAATACTTACCTTGAGGATGTTGAAATTACATGTGTTGCTATAGTAATTTCTTGTTTAGAAATAATTGTTTTGGGCTATCGGTGGAGGATAGCCATGATTGTTGTAGACATTGCATGTGGATTAGGCAAATTGAAACTAATCATTTGGTTAAGTTGTTGAGTATAAAGGTTGGAATAGTACATTGAATTTAGGTATTGATTTATTGTGTATATGACTTTATGTTTATGTGCATTACTTGTGTATGGGAGGAGATAGGGGATGTACTCCACGGTTTAGGGGAAGATGGGGGATGTACCTCTAAACCGGTTAATGATTATGGGAAGATAGGGGATGAACCCAGGGTTGCTGCTTATATGCGCGCCTATAGCAGAGATACAGCTCATATGCTTATCTAGTTGATATGATACATCACCAAAATGTGTATCAGTTGGGAAGTATGGAAGTGAATTTGATTGTGATTGATACAATACCAACTTGTGTATTCGTTATGTTATATGAGAGGTTTAACTTGATTTGTTATCCCTGTTGAATTGGAAAGATTGTTAATAAGAGATGAAATCCCCGTTGAGTTATTTGGGCCAGGTTCTGAGCCATAAGGTGAATTAAGCCATAGACAAAGTGTCATAGGCAATGTAGACATTTGTGTCATGAAATTGTAAATAGATTATTTTGTGTTAACCATGTATCAGATGCTACTGCTTTAGTTAATTCTTATGCTTGGTTTAGTATTTCTCTCTTGAGGTGGCTCACCCTATATAGAACTTCATTTTCAGGTTCAGGCGGTTCACTACCTCCAAGGACTTAGCTTGTGAGGATTTGGACTCGAAGACTTGTTTTATTTTATTTGCTTTATTTGAACTATGTAAACATTCAAGCCTAGGGCTTTATTTGTTTTGAGTTAGAACTCATGGAGTTGTGTCCAAGTATTGGCTTGGCAAGATGTAAGCCCGTAGGGCATTTATTATGATGTTTTATTTCGTAACACTCTGATGATTGAAATAATGTAATGTTTTCTTTTAATAATGCATGTCTTGTTTTATATTTAATGGGTTCAATTTTGAGGGCGTTACACTGAAACTAATCATTGGTTAAGTCATTAATTTTGACTGTTGAATTAATACAGACATTATGTGTATTGATTGTGTGTTGTATATGTTATGTGTTTACATACATTGTTTTGTGTGGGAGGAGATAGGGGATGTACTCCACGGTTTAGGGGAAGATAGGGGATGGACCTCTAAACCGGATTTTGTTTGGGAGGAGATAGGGGATGGACTCCATTAGCATCACTTTCATGTGTGCTTATTTATATTGAAGTGTTTTATTGATACATCACTAAAATGTGTATCAATCTGGCAGTATGAAGTGTTTTGATATGAGCCTGAGTCTCATTTGTGTTGTTGATATTGGAAGTAATGTGAATATGCTATATAGTTCACTATTGTAAGTTTGGCCAGGTTCTGAGCCACATTGATAATAATGGATATTGATAAGTGTCATAGACATTAGTGTCTTAAGATTGTATATTGATATAGCTGATTATCATGTTTAACCATCTATTAAATGCTATTACTTTATTCAATGCTTATATTTGGTTTAGTATATTTCTACTGGGCTATGGCTCACCCTATATGGGAACATCATTTTCAGGTCCAGGTGATTCGCTACCTCCAAGGAATTAGCTTGGAAGGAATTGGACTTTGAAGCCTTGATTTTAATTCTTTGTTTTTATCTGAATTACATGTAAACTTTCAAGCCTAGGGCTTTACTTGTATTTGAGTTAGAACTCATAATTTTGTGTCCAAGTGTTGGCTTGGCAAGATGTAAGCCCCTAGGGAGTTTATTTTGATGTTACATGTAATGACTTTATTTAGTAATACTCTGATGAATGAATTGTGATTTATTTTCTTAAGTAATGCATCTTATTATTGTGTATGTTGGGTTATTATTTTGAGGGCGTTACAATATGAATCTATTTATTTTATGTTATCAGACAATTTATACAACAAACTTAAAATAGATCATATATTTTTCATGAAATTTGAACAAATAAATTCATATGTAATTGGACTAGTTTTTTTTCCCCCACGGTTGTACACTGTTCTAGAGTTGCTCACTGCTGATGCATACAAATTCTAATTGTCCTGCACATGTTCTCAGTTGAGTGGTAAATAACATGTGCACAGATTCTTTTTCATTTATTTAATTAAGGGTACTGTTACCATGTTCATCATGTGAGATTTAAATAATTATAAAAAATATATATATATGTTGGAATAGGCCCTGTATGGGAGAGTAACTATTAATATATATAAATATTTGCATGAGCACATGTCTTTGCTATTTTTTATATCTTATCTTTGCTACTATGTAGTTTCGGTTTATACCAGGAAAACAAAATTGGAGGGCATGTGTAGAGATATTCATATTTAGTTGAATAAATTAATACATGGTATAATATTTATTTTATTAAGAGAACTAAACAAACAACATTTGTTTGCCATTGTTTTGTCTTTCCTACCATAGTCACTACAAGAAATATATGATTTTACGGCATTTATTTAACGGTGTTTTTTTAAACGTCACTATTTTTAATATTTAATGACATTTTATAAATGTCACATTTTATTTTAATTAAAACGGTACCGTTTACAGAATAGAAGTCGTTTGAAAAGTGCCTTCAAATGTGTTATGGTGTTTCTCTCTCTCTCTCTCTCTCTCTCTCTCTCTCTCTAAACCCTCAAATCTCTCACCAACTTATTTGAATCTGAGAAACTCTAGAGTCTTAGAGAAACCGATCCCTCAAATGTCTCTCTCTCCCTCTCTCTTTCTTTCTCTCTCTCTAAACCCTTCAGCTCCTTCAACTCAATTCAACCTTCTTCAGCTCGGTGATTCATCATTCAATCTATCTAATGCAAATGGTATGAATACGCAACTAATTTTGATTTTGAAGCTCCACCACCACCGTCACCATCATCTGCATTTGTATCGTCTACTAACCATCTGCACGATTTCAATTTCAATCCAATCTCTCTCTCTCTCTCTCTCTCTCTCTCTCTCTCTCTCTGTCTTTGTCTCCCTCTCTCTCGATCTCTCAATCTCTCTTTCGATCTCTGTCTTTCGCACAATCTCGTTCTCTGCGTACGAATTATCTGTACTTTTTTTTGGATAATTTTTTTTCTCCTAAAAATCTCTCTATACAAGTATATATATGAATCTATATATGTATCTCTATGTATTGATTGAATAATCATCCTTATTTTGTTTTCAGGCCCTCGAATGATCCAATTGTTGATCGGCAGTGATGAAAAAAAATCAACTCGTGTGAGAAAAGAAACCCTAACTTTCTCATTGGAGACAAGTTCTAATATATTTGTTTACATGTTTGCTTTGGCTTTGATCTTGTTAGATTTGTATTGAATAACTCTGCGTTAGCTTTTTGTTCATTGTTTGGGAATTGATATCAATTTATTAGCATTTGTAGTTTGAATGCCATGTTTATTGATAAATGTGATGATTGAAAATATAGTTAATTTGAGGTCATTTTATTATTATTATTTTGTTTCACTCTCTAATTCTCTCTCATCCCTGCTAATATGAAATTTATAAACATAATGGTGGAATTATTCCTAAAGTGATGGGAACTATATTCTCCAGAGAAGAGGCAACTAAGGACTGAACTGAATTTCTAATTAGAGTATCTTTTATTGAGGTATCTAAACATTCTGTTTGATTTTGTTATACTATTTTTTTTCATTCCTTCTGATAAGGATGTTGACTTGCTTCCCAATGAATTTGTGCTATTGTAGATAGTTAAGGAAGACGTATTTGATCTACTGGATCAAAGCCCACCAGTTCTTTCCCGAGGAGATGGGGTGTCTCTAGCAAAGCCTACTGGTGGGCCTGCAAGAGTTCCTATCCAAATCAGAGAAACTACTGCGGAGGGGGAGGGGGGGAGGGGGGTCGGCATTTGGTACTAAACGCCACAAAAAGGATTAGCGACGTTTTTTGCACCTATAGCGGCATTTTTTAAACGCCGCTAAAAGTGAATTTTCCGGCAATGAGTGCATAAGTTTAAGTTAATATACTTTTCTAGTATAAGTTACTTATTATTTTCCAGAAGTGTAATATAATTTGCATGCTCTTGATTTGATTTTACTACTATAGTGTGATTTTATGAGCATGTGGCTTTAATTCCCTACCATGCTTTGCTTGTCTTTTAGTTTTATAATTTTACATGCTTATGGACGTTATAATTTAGTAGTTCATTGTTTTCTATGGACATGGATTGATATTTGCACAGTTTCATTAGGTTGGCATATTTGGATAATTTGTTTTTTATGTGGTCTAGTATAATTTGATTATATGAGTACTAATTTAGTTTTGTATCTTAGCATGCTCATAATTTATAACTGTATAATATAATTGGCATGTTCAAAATTTCCTGGATTTTAATTTTTATCACATGCTTATTGTTTCTACAGTTATGTATATTTATTTACATGTTAATTGCCACAATTATGTACATGTTTAATGTGTAATAAGTTCATATGTAACTCTTGCCAATTTAAAGTTTTAATTTAATTGTGGAGTGACAAATTTTATTTTAAAGTTTTAATTTAAATTGTGAAGTTAAAAATTTGATTTTGGTTTGTAACTCATCTAGCATTTTAATTCATTGGTTAATTGTATTATTCAATAGTTGGCTAGATGGTTTCAATTAATTTATTATATTACATTTTGTTTAGATGATTTGGTTTGTATTTTTTTATGTTTTTCTGTTAACCTTTTTTACAGGAATACCTATGCGAAAGAGATTGGAAAAACAAATACAAAACCAAATGAATAGTATTTGGGATGTCAAAACAAAAAGTATGGACGACTAACCTCTGTGATGAATAGGAATTTCTAAGTGTGAAAAAGATTTTGGACTATATAAAGTCCTTATGGATTGGTTACTCTATTTATAATTGAAGCAATTTTTTGCTTGGATTTAGTTTGTTTTTACCAATTGTGTAAAAGCAAGTTTTATTTGCTTGTACTGTTAGAAGCATTTTATTTGCTTAATCTTTGTTGTAGCAATTTTTTACATCGTTTGTAATTTGGTTATCAATTTTTAAATTTCTTGTAAGTTTGGAATTTGGTTTGGTTTTCTATAATATAAACCGAAGTGTTTAACCTTGGCTAAAGAGTATGTCTTATTTGTTCAAAAATGACAACTAAGACAGATTTGGCTTTAAACCTTTGGGGTTTGAGGTTTAATCATTTTATTCCCAAAGTGTTGGAAAACCAAGTTTAGAGAAAGTCTTTAGTTAAAATCTGATTATTTCTGTAACAACCCCGACCCATGATTAGCGTTAATTCATGTTTAAGTATGCCTAACGAGTAATTAAGAAGAAATCTTGAGTTAATCACATGTGCGATGTATTATTTTGTGTTTATATCTGTTTAATATAGAAAGATCTGTTCATGCTTTTATTCGGTCTGCGAATTGAAGGCCTTATCGGCATCTGACTCAGAAATCGACTTGATTTATGTGTTAATTAGAATTTTTAGAATTTTATCGTAGGATCAATTGAAGTTCGATTCGGAACAAATAAATTGGATTAATTTAATACATATTTGATTAGTTTTAATAAACCAACAATAATGAAGCCTATATAAGGCTCCATACAAGCCCCATTCAACTCTTTTGTTCATTGTCAAACACACTCTTGCGCTAATACACACACACAACCGTGAGAGTGAGAGAAGGGGGAGATTGGAGTCAATTTGAAGCCAAGCTAGCAAGAATTAGAGAAATTAAAGAGAATTTAAGAGTTACAACTTCAACACTTGTGAACTCAAGCCTTTAGGTAAGAATTTTATCCTTAAGCCTTGAAATCTAGACTCTAATGCATGAACACAAGAGAATTATGTTGAATAATGCAAGAATTGATTAGAAATGTAGAGCCATACCATGCATGAATGTCCATTCCTTCACAAATTGATTATGATTTCCAAGAATTTCCCCATGCATGTCTTGAATTCACCTTAATTTTGGGGGGTCATCAAGTTTCAAGTTGTTTTGTAGCATTTGATCATGTTTTGAGAAGCTTAAGGTCAAGAAATTCATGCATGTCATGTTCATGGATCATTCATAAACTTTAAGTTGAATTTGCATAATTGGCAAGCCATTAGGCCGTGATTTCTTGAAATGATCTTTAATTCATGATGTTTTATGAGTTCCTCAGAGTTTCTTCAAGTTTTGGCCCAGAAAAATCGAGTTTGATGCTTTAAAGTTTGAGTTTGAGCTTGAAGATCAAATTTGGAAATTCCAGAATTTGCATCCACGCTCGAGCATAGGAACCCACGCTCGAGCGACCACTTTGAGTGCGTGCACTTCCGCTCGAGCCACCTGAGTTACGCTCGAACGTGAAATGCAAGCCCTCAGAAGTTCTTGTGTTTTGTAGCATGCTCGAGCGATAGAAGTCAAGCTCGAGTGAAGGTTTGAGTCTCACGCTCGAGCGGGGATCGAGCGTCCGTCGAGCGTGAAAATCAAGTAACTAGTACTTTTTTCAAAGTTTATAGACCGCTTGAGCGAAGAAAGTTACGCTCGAGCGGACCCCCACTTTTTGCATGCTCACTCGAGCGAGGAAATCCACGCTCGAGCGTGGACCCTGTTTTCAGCAAATTTTGAAAAATGTTTTCAAGTGCATTTTTGCATTCTCGTTCTATCCTAGGCATTCCTAGGCCATGATTGAGACACTATAATGAGGATGAAGGTTAGAAACACACTTAGGACAAAAAAAATGTGTTTTGTGTAACTCAAGCGTGTGTATCAATGTATGTCTCTGTCATGTTATGTAGGTCATGCGCCACGAGCTAAGTGAATTATCTACTCTACTCGTCTACTTGGAACCATCTGTTAACTGTGAGTAATAACTCTGTAAAGCTATATTTAATTACAAGTATTTTTTGATTGGTATGATACAATTTATTTTCTGAAATGCTATTTTATGAATTACGAATGAATGTCCATTTTTCTGAAATATATTTGTGGCATCCTTAGCTCAGGTGGCCCTTGCCTGGGGGTAACAATACCTTGGCCAATATGGACGTAGCCCTTGCCCAGGAATAATAATACTGTGGCTTATATTCATGTGGCCCTTGTCCGAGGGTAACAATACCGAGGCCTATGTTCACATGGCCTTTGCTTGGGGGTAACAATACCATGGCTACTTGCGTGCAAGATATGGACCCTTATGGTTGATGGTACCAACTATATATATATATATGTGTGTGTGTGTGTGTGTTTCAGGATCAAGTTAATATGATAGCTAATGGATGTACCACGTATGATTTTATGTGAAATCCGAATATTAATATGAATGTGAATTTGAACGTGTATATGAACCTAATTCTGATTTGAAATATGAATATGCATAAGAATTTGTTTCTAATATAAGCTCTGATTTTTAACTCTGTGATAGACATCATTCATTAAATCTTTTACCTTATTATTATTCACTGGGCTTCCGCTTACTATTTATTGTATGAATGTAGGTAAGTAAGCGCATGACTGGGCCTAAGTTGCTGCCTGGCAAGTTTTGGTGTCAGCCAGCCATCATGCCTCCTGTGAAGGTTCCCTTTTGAAATATGCTCAAGTTTTTGTGTCCTTGGGACTTTTGTACCTTCTAAATGCTCATGTCTGGTCTGAACAGATTTTGGAAGTTTTGTATAAGTGGCTTGGGTGACATAAGACTAATGTATTTTTGACGCCACATCTGTATATATATATATATAAGTTTGTTTTGAAAATCTTTTGTCCCATGTATGTCTGCACAACTCTATGGACTATGTATGTTTAGTATATTTGCTTCTGTAGCCCCTGTCTATATATTATTTTGTTCAGAGGCCTTTGGTAATCTAAGGATTACTGGCCAGCTATGATGCTAAACCTATAGCGGCGGGTTTAGGTCGTGACAATTTCCAAAGTGTTTTGGTTTATAATCTGATTATTTCGAAAGTGTTTTGGTTTTGAGAAAAGAAACCAAATTTTAGCATTAGCTATAATATTTCTGATTTTATTAAGAAATAATGGGCTCAGTTCCAAGAATACCGGTTAACTTTTATAAGTGGTGTAATTTTGGTAGCAAATTTTATTTTCTTGGAAAATGGTTTGTTTTAACCTAGTTTATCCCTTGGAAAACCTTAATTCTAAAAATTGTTTCCCATGTACTAGGAGTCAACATGCTCTTGAAAGTTATGTCAAAAGGTTAACTGGATTTTAAGTGGGACCGATATGACCCCTACAGTCATCCTGGGAACATTCTTGCCCATGTTCGATTCTAGGTTAAGTTGTGAGACTAGTTTTGAATTAAATTTCCAATTGTGGGATTTTCTAAGTGTTAAGTTTAATTTTTGGAAACACAAGAAGTGAAATTCAGTTGGGATTTTTCAAAAATGGCTTCAAGAGGTGACAACAGAAATGTTGTTTCACCTGCCAATCTTAAGCCTTGTGAGGTTCTTAAAAGAATATCTAGAGAGATCAAGTGTGATTATAAGAAATCATAAAGATTGCATGATAATATCTCTAAATTAATCAGAGGCAATTAGTATGTTATCCTTGTGTCAATTATAGCATATATAATTGCTGTGTGACTTTGCTTGAAAGTAAAGATGAGACAACCCGTTAGGGTGGGTGAATATGTTTTTGAAATTTTAAATTCCAAACATATTCTTACATTGGTGGCTCCTAGTGAGTACAAGATCACTGATCATAGAGATAGAAAACTAGTGGTTCCTAGGAGGTGTTAGACCACTGGCTATACAGTTATAAGATTATGGTTCCTAATAATGAATAGATTACTGATCACATGTCAAGACATGATGGTTCCTAGTAGTGGAGAGGCTATTGATCATATGTCAAGACATAATGATTCTTAGTAATGAAAGAGTCAATTGATCCTATGTCAGGACGTTGTGATTTCTAGTAGTAAAGTGACTACTGATCACAGGTTAAGACATTGTGATTCCTAGTAGTAGAAAGTCTACTGACCACATGCTTAGAAATTAGTGATTCCTAGTGATAAGACTACTGGTCATATTATGAAGTTTCGAATAGTAGACTATTGAACACTGGATTTATGTTTTCTAATAGTAAGACTATTGGCTTCAGAGTGATAGGTTGGATCAAATATGTTTGGATGCCTAATTCGGTTGATGACATTCTGGGAATGTATTTATTGTGATATGATTTTGAGAGTTTCATAATCATTGTGACACAAGGAATTGTTTAAAGACCCTGCATGAATTTTTGGAAAAGGCCAAAAGCCTTTGTATAAATTCTACAAATGTGGGGGTCTCATGCAAAAGGTGGCAATACCTAAACCCAAGAGGGTTAGGAAAAGTCTTAAAATCCGTTGACTTTGTATTCAACTGTTATGCACAATATAGTAGTGTATATTGATTTCTTGTGTATAAGTCTGCTATTCCAGATATACATATAAATATTATCATGGAATCCATAAATGTATCTTTCTTTGCAAATGTATTTCCTTGTCGTTTCCAAGAAGGGGTTCTGAGTTTCATGAAAGAGGTTGAAGGTGACAATGATCAAGTAGATGATCAAGTTGATGATCAAGATAAGGAAAAAGATGAACCAAGAAGGAGTAAAAAGGCTAGGACCGCAAAGTCCTTTGGTCCGGACTTCTTGACTTATATATTAAAGGGAGAACCTTGAACTTTCCATAAAGCTGTGAGTTTATCTGAAAGTCCTTTGTGGAAAGAAGCAATTAAAGAGTGAAATTGAATCCATCTTACAGAACCATACTTGGGAGTTGGTTGATCTACCCACAGGCAGTAAAGCCTTGGAAAGAAGTGGATCTTTAGAAGAAATATAGCGATCTCGGGTTTTACCCCTTGTTGTACAGTGATCCAGACTTGGTTCCGTAGATGTTAGTAGCTGTATAAATCTTGTCTTATTTCCGTCCTTTCATAATTCGTATTTGAGTTATAGGATGTAATGGGCAGGTTTGTTATAGGTTGGGAGTGATTGGGAGCAAATGGTTGCTGCCCAGAATTCTAGTTCTTTGTTCGAACGAGACTCTTGTCGCTCGAGCGAGCTCTGTGTTTTAGATCCTTTACTCGAGCCAGGGTTCCTTCGCTCGAGCGAGAGTTGTGTTCTGTGCCTGGTGGCTCGAGCCAGAGTTCCTTCGCTCGAGCGAGCGGCTGTGTCTCATACAGACCTGAGAGCAGTGTTTCTTGGCTCGAGCGAGCTTTTCTTCGCTCGAGCGAGCATTCTGTCGCTTGAGCGTGCTTCTGGGTTGCAGACCTGAAGCATCGAGTTTTTGGCTCGAGCGAGACCTTCTTCGCTCGAGCGAGAGTTTCTGTGTCTGGTCGCTCGAGCGACCAAGTCTTCGCTCAAGCGAGCCTGTTGTATATCAGTTCGCAGCAGCGGTTTTAAACTTCATTTTTTCATCCCCTTTTGTTTTCAAAACCCTAGGTACGTTATCTCTCTCTCCCTACACATCTTCTGTCATAGGTTTGATCTACTTAGAGTGTATTTCTACCCTAGGTCCTTTGTAAAAAAGATAGAGGGTGTTGAGGGCTTCACTTTAATCTGAAAAACTTGGGATTTGGAGCACGTTGCATTTCGAGTCTTCATCTCCGTTTGAGCTCAAACTTCGAGGTAGGGATAACCTACTCTTCCTTATAAGCTTTGTCTTTGAATTTTAGCATTTTGATATGTTGGGGGTTGTTGGGTAATTTTGAGAAAGTTTGGGTCTTTGTGTAATTTTACAAAAGATGGGGTTTTAGTTATAATAAACCTATATGCATGTTTAGCTTGGAGAAATGAGATAAATATTGGGTTATTGATAGAAATGGAACCTTAGGGTTGTTTTGTTAATTACGGGCAATGCCCTAATTACATTGATGAAATTAATTTGTGAAATTAATTTGAGAAATGAGGAATTGAGTTAAGAATGTTGCAATTGGAAAAGTATGAGATTAAAGGGTGTAGTTGGATTCATTTATCGCTCACTTAGTTGAAATGTTGATATTTTATCCATTTGGTGCATTTATTTTCTGTTTAGAAATAACTGCTTTGGGCTATCGGTGGAGGATAGTCTTGATTGTTGTAGACAATGCATGATGATTAGGCAAACAAAAACTAATCGATTGAGTGTGCTATCGAATATAGCGGTTGAAATAATACATTAACTTTATGTATTGGTTGATTGTATGTGATCTATGTTTATATACATGTGATATGTGGGAGGAGATGGGGGATGTACTCCACGATTTAGAGGAAGATAGGGGATGTACCTCTAAACCGGATTTTGTGTGACATTGATACAACACTACAATGTGTATCAAGTATTAATTATGGAAGTGTTTGAATTGATTCGATATAGAACTAAAATGTATATCGTTATCAAATGTGAAGTATAGAAGTATTTCTATGTTATATTGATATAGCATTAAAACGTGTATCCATCATGAATTTAGAAAGTGTTTTAACGATGAGTCTCAATCTCATTAAACTGTTTGGCCAGGTTCTGAGCCTTGTTTTCAAACTCAAAGTTGAAAAAGAAATGGGAAATGAAATGTAACATGGACTTGAATGTCGTGTAACTGTAATGTGATAAGTGGGAATATAAGTATAGACCATCTATCAAATGCTGTTATTCTAGTCTTTGTTTATAGTTGGTTTAGTATATTTCTACTGGGCTGTGGCTCACCCTATACGGGAACATCATTTTCAGGTTCAGGTGATGTACTACCTCCAAGGACTTAGCTTGGGAGGACTTGGAGTTGAAGACTCTTTCTTTTAGTTATTTGCCATTTTGATATTACATGTAAACTCAAACCAAGGGCTTAATGTATAATTGAGTTAGTATTCAGACTTTTGTGTCCAAGTGTTGGCTTGGAAAGTTGTAAGCCCGTAGGGCATTTATTTTCGATGTTACATGTAATGTCTTTTGATAAAATACTCGGATGAATGGAATAATGTTTTGTTTTCTTATATCAATGCATGTCAATATTGTGTATATTATGGGTTTATTTTGAGGGCGTTACAAGAAAGATGAAAGCTGATGGGTCAATTGATAAGTATAAAGCTAGGTTAGTTATCAAAGGATACATGCAGCAAGAAGGCCTGGATTACTTTAATACGTATTCACCTGTAACAAGGATTACATCCATTTGCATGGTGATTGCGATAGCAGCTTTACGTGGTCTGGAAATACATCAAATGGATATAAAGACAACTTTCTTAAATGGAGATTTAGATGAAGAAATCTACATGGAGCAACCCAAGGGGTTTTTAGCTCTCGGACAAAATAAGAAAGTCTGTAAGCTCGTCAAATCATTGTATGTTTGAAGCAAGCTCATAAGCAATGGCATGAGAAGTTTGACAACGCTATGTTGTCAAATGGGTTCAAAATCAATGAGTGTGACAAGTGTGTATATGTCAAAGACATTGACAGAGGTTATGTCATTTTGTGTCTATACGTTGATGACATACTCATTGTTGGTAGTAATGATAAGATGATTAGAACTACCAAGAGATTATTAAACTCCAAGTTTGAAATGAAAGATATGGGCCTTGCAGCTGTCATTCTGGGTATTAAGATTACCAGAACATCTAGGGGTGTTGTACTTTATCAGTCTCACTATGTTGAGAAAATACTCGAGAAATTTAATAAATCAGATACAGGTGTGTCTAGGACACCGGTAGACGTGAGTCCACATTTGGCCAAGAATAATAGAGAGAGTGTCTCTTAGCTAGAATATTCTCGAGTCATTGGAAGTTTGATGTATTTAATGAGTTGTACAAGGCCAGACATAGCCTACTCTGTTAGCAGGCTTAGTAAATACACTAGTAATCCAAATGCTATTCATTAGAGGGGCACTATGCGAGTGTTAGGTTATCTACGATACACCCGGGATTATGGGTTGCATTATACCAGATACCCAGCGGTACTAGAAGGGTATAGTGATGCTAATTGGATATCTGATATAAAGGACTCCAAATCTACTAGTGGTTATGTGTTTACCCTCGGGGAGGTAGCCGTGTCTTGGAAGTTTTCCAAACAAATGTGTATATCAAGATCAACGATGGAATCTGAGTTTGTTGCTTTAGATAAAACAACTGAAGAAACTGAAAGGCTTCGCCAGTTCATTAAGGATATTCCATGTTGGCCGAAACCTGTGCTTGCTATCTGTATTCATTGTGATAGCCAATCGGTGATTGGACAGGCACGAAGTAATAAGTATAATCGAAAGTCTAGACATATCCATCGTAGACATAATTCCATACGACAACTACTCTCTAATGAAGTTGTCTCTCTAGACTATGTAAAGTCTAAAGACAACATTGTGGATCTACTAACCAAAAGGTTAACTCGAGAGTTAGTAGAAACGTCGTCACGAGGAATGGGGTTGAGGCCTTTAATAATGTTATCGGAATGGAAAACCCAACCTAGTTGACTAGAGATCCCAAGATCTAAGTTCAAAGGGATAACCTAATTGCGTGTAAGGGATGAGTCACTGTGGAGGTAAATTCTCCTGCCCATTCCTTTATACAGTGATACCTTGTGGGGTGGAAGGTTAAGCTGATGCTTTTAATGACCTAAGTGTTGTGAATAGTCAATCGTGGTATAGAGAGATACCTTATGTAGGTCACCTATGTGAGTGTGAAGTGGGGCCGTTTCTTTAAAAATTGACAAGGCTAAATTCTTTAAAAACACTCACTGAACCAGGCTAGTGTTCTAGGGCCAAATCAAACACACCAGTGAGAACAAGAATAATGGTTGGAGTAACTCTTGTATGAGGCCTATTGTCTCGATTTACACAAATGCCAGAACAGTTCAAGACATCACGTTCACTGGTCAGTTAGTAAATCCGATAGGCTTTCACTACGAAAGGTTCAAGGCCAACAATTACCTTTTCTGATGCAGGGTTATTCAGTGTGCTCTCTCTCCGAGTATTTGTTGTTAAGTGTTGTCCGTTTTTCTTTATTCGGCCAATTTTATTCATGTGGAGGATTGTTGAAAAATAATGATTTTTTGACAACTTTAATTCGAAATTAAAGTGGGATCCAACCGCCTTGATTGGGGTCGAGTGGTTTTATATTATCTTAAGTGAGAAGATTGCAGTACAAAAATAAAGAACCGAAACCATTAAGTTGTAAATGAGAATTGTCTCATAAAGTGGGCATCAATAGAAGTTGGGCTTAGGCCTTGGCCTAGGCTTGGACTTGAACTTGGTTTTAGTCTTGGTCTGGACTAGCCTAGGCTTGTGTATGCATGTGTTGGAGTTAGTCTTAGGCATGTGTTATGTGCTATGCTGGACTGGACTTGTCTTGTGCATATGTTTTAGACTGGGTGTGGATCGAGTTATGACCTAATATCCGTATCCATTTTGCAACCCATCTAGTTGGATTATTTAAGTAGCATTATATATATATGTATTTATTTATTCAAGCTTTGTAACTCTCATCTTTTGATGATAGAGTTGATGATCATTATTGCACTTTTGTAACTGTAGCCCTAAAGGCTAGAGTTGATGGCTATTAATGCTAGGTTTTATGCTAACCTTTATGGCTAAGACCTCTTCCCTATAAGTATAAAAAAGGCGTTTCCCCTCTAACTTAGAAGAAGAGTTTAAGATAGATTTTTGATGGAAAATGGAGATGTTGTTTTGAGATAAAAAAAGTTGGAGATGTTTTTTACAGCAAAGAAAAATTTCCTATCTTCTTTTGCTGGTTCCTTCTTTGGTTCATGTTAGAGAGAGTGCAACCAATATCAAGTTCGCCGAAGCTATTCAGAAGGTGCTTCTGCATTAGTTGGTTTCGACCATCGTATCTTGGGAGACAAATGCCAACGTACCTTCAGCATTCATCGGGAGGCAGTGAATCTGTTTTAAGAAAATTGTGGTATCACACAGGTTTCGGTTTGCTTCCTTTTACTAGTTTTATTTTATTATGAATTTCTGTAAATTCCAGTATGTTCTTGTTTATGAAATTCCAATTGTTTGTTCCTTATGAATCTATTTGTTTTATGTTATCACACAATTTATACAACAAAAACGACGCCAACTTTCCATTCACTTATAAATGATTTTGACGAACTATCTTCACTGTGTGACTTGCCATGCGGCAAGAAACATGTCATCTCTTTGGGCCCACCCCAAAAGGCACGTGGGCTCTATTTAAATTTGGCTCAAAGTTGGCTCAAAATAAGCCTATGAAACCAATTTTCCAACATGTATTGCTATTATTTTTATTCCAAGAAAGTTCTTAAAATTTTCAAAAATATAGAATCTCAACACAATTACTTGATCATTGTATTATTTGATGAAATTTATGTTAAGACCATGTAGATTTAAGCCTAATGAAAAATTTTCCTAACAAATACATAGGTATAAAATAAATGAACTCGATCAACATTGACATTGTGATAAAAAAATAAAAATAAAAAACAGAGATGGTCCTATGTTATGATTAGTTTCTAAGTAGAAGAAATGGGGATAAACTAATCACAAATGGTGCTACAATTACATAATTACACCGCACTTATTCAAATTTAAATTCACATAAAAACTTTAGGGAGAGGCTTCTCAGTACCGTTAGATCTGCGAGATCCATCAGAGGTCCTAGTTCGATGATTTGAGCATGTAATACTCGTCGAATATTTTATGCCTATAAAAATTTATGTTGATCGGATATCGATAATTTCTTGATCGGAACACATTTTTTTGTCAATGATAAATATTATTTTAAAAATAAATTATTAACAAATTATGGCATAAAAGTGGGATTGGGTTGTTGGAATTTTTTTGTTTTTGAATAAAAGTGAGATATGATGATAATGATGGAGGTGCTCTGAGAGTGGAAAAAAATATTTTTTGAAAAATAAGAAAAAAATTTTAATGATAGATTTTGCAAATTATTATTAGTATTGAAAAAGTCTATTAAAATATGTAAAAAAAACTAGTAAAATTATAAATATTTTGACAGAGGTTTGTTGACAGCCATAACAATAATATGAGAAAAAAAAAAGTCAAAATAAGAAAGAGATGAAAAGTCCTGAAATTTAGGGCCATTTCGGAACATGTCAAAAAAGTTAAAAATTAGCTATTAATTCATTTTGGGTTATATTACTTCTTACATAAAAAAAAATTAAAAAAATCAAAAAAATAAGTTTTTAATCATTTTCCCAAACACACCTTTTAATGGAATAAATGAAATTGATAGTGAATGAGTGAGGGATAAGGATAATATGTAGTCGCCAATTAGATGGCGCCACATGGAAGGACAAGATTTCTTTATGGATAGGTTTGGTCCAAGTATATCAATTTTAAAGAAGTAAAATGTTTGGGTGCACTAATTAAGTATTATTAATTTATTTTTAATGATATGAGGTGGACCATATAAAGGGGTAGACTCACACTCTTCTTTTTATTTATCTCTATTCTCTCTCCCTCGCGCTCTCTCTCTCACACACACACACACGACATTAGGATATATTAAGAGTGCTATATTGGTAGGATATAACATGGTTATTTAAAAAAAAAATGATATACAAACCAATTTTGTAGATCTATTTTTTATATTTAATAATGCGTAAATGATATGATTAGTTGATAATTTTAAAAAAAAATGAGAGGTGTTACCTTTAATAATTGATTGTCATATTATTAAACTTGAAAAGAGAATTTAATTTTTGATGTTGAATAATAATATTTTAATTTTAATGTTATTATTTAGAAGAATTCCATATATTTTTTTGTGTGTTACATTAGAATGTTATATCAATGAATTTTTTTTAGTGTTATATTAGGGCGTTATGTTTTGGAAAAAGTACACTAACGAGTTTTTTTGCATATTAAATTAGAGTGAGTGTTATATTAGAGTATTATGTTTGGAAAAGTACATTAAGAATTTTTTTTTGGATTACAGTTTGAAATTATATATTTGCCCAAAGCTTTTGTACTCCTTTTGAAATATTTAAAGAATTTCACATCGTTTTAGAATATTTGAAGAATCCTATATTTTAAGTCATTTTTGTACTCCTTTTGAAATGTTTTCCAAATAAAAAAGATTCTCATATAAAAATTCATCTCAAATTTGATTCACATATATTGTGTACCTTACCTTTCTAGCACAAAAGAAAAAAAGAGAAGAAAACATAATAGAAATAAGGGCATAACTGTAAATTTAATTTTTAAATAATATATTAAATATACCGTTTCAAAATCAATTGGACTAATTGGTCTATAAGAAAATCTTTGAGACTAAATGAATCACCATTTCTCAATATATAATTTATAGGTAAATTTTCCTATATTTTGTCCCCTCAACTATTGTTTTATATTGATTTATCCTCTTGAATTAAAAATTACAACATCAACTCATTTTATATATTGAGTTGTCATTAGGCAATTAACTTTTTTAGTTTGCTTTTTGATTTTTTAGTTATTTTAGTTCAAGGTAAAAAGTTTGTTTTGATTGATTTTTTGATTTTTATGAGAAAAAAAGTGAAATAATTATGATTTGGATGTAAGATTTTATTTTATTGACTTTTTAACTTATTTTATCTTTTTGTGAGTAAGGCCTCGTTTGGGAATAGGTTATTTTAGTATTTTTTTAAATTTTTTTAGCTAAAATATGAGATAAAAAAAACTAGTATATTTGGAATGGCTTTTTAATTTTTTACAAAAATATGTGCAAAAAGTAGAGATAAAAAGAAATCTTTGACTTTTCGATATAGGTTATAGGCTTTTCGGTTTTTTTTAGTAACTTTTTTGACTTTTAAGTTAAAACAAGCACATGCCAAACGATACCTAATTTAACCAAAAAATCTATTGCCAAACGAAACTTAATTGTTTTTTTATTTAGACTTTAATAATGAAAATGCCCTTTTAAAAGCCTATTGTCAAACGAAACTTAATTGTTTATTTATTTATTTATTTAATTTAGTCTGTTTTAACTATCACTATATCTATCCTATTAAATTTGGTCAAACCATATTAAATTTGGTGTCTTTTAATGGTAATATTGTTCTGGCTCTATTTTTTTTTTTTTACCCTTTATTTATTTTTGGATAAATTATATTGATATCCTTTACGTTATTTTGGTCTTTGTCATTTAAGTTAGCTCAATTTTGACCATTAATCTTAAATGTTATATAAATTTGATCTAGTTAATAATGTTAATTAGAATTTTTGAAAAAAAATAGTTACCAAATTAGTTGAAGATAACTTGCTAAGTTTAAGAAATTACAATTTTGTTTATAAAAACATAGTTACATATGATTTATGAGTGAATTTTTCATTAAAAAAATTAAAAAATTATAATAAATTAAGATAAAATTATAAATTTAAAATAAAAAGTAAACTAATTAAAATTAAAAGAACCAAATTAATAAATAACCAATCTGGCCAGGTGTAACTAGGAACGGTAGCTTCCATCAAATTGCTAGGCACAAAAGCGAGACGGTTGTAAGCTTTTTTTTGTGTTGCGTTTTGTTTTGTATGGCACACTTATTTATTTATTTATTTTATTGCATCATTAATTAAGGCAATAATATGAGAGCACAGTTTTGTAGGACTCTCATATTATTAATTTTTTGATTGGGGCTCTCATATTATTTATTTATTTTGAACCGTGGACTCTCATATTATTAGTGTATGAGAGGGTTCAAGAAAGTCGTTGAAAAATTCAAAGATTCTTGAAGAACAACTTCGAATTCTCTAGAAGATGATGAGAGGCTTAGATTCTTCAATAGTCTCAACTTAAGAACACAAAAGTAAAGGCGATGATGGAGATAAAAGATTGGGTGAAGAAGAAGGGAAAGTAGTTAGAGAGAGAATAATGGCAAGGCTCTCCCATGGATCTCCCACTTTCACTCTCAAGGTTGATAATGAAGAATGGAAATTAGTTCTTTCCCAAGAGTTTAAAATCTCCAAAAATCCATCCCTTGTAAAGTTATGGGTGGGTGCTATTTATAGGCATCTCATGATGTAGGATGGAGCCCATGTGCAAGGCACATGGGGAATATCCTCTCTAACCACCTTGTCCGAGGAGGTGACCTCTCCGAGGATGAGAAAAACCCCGAAGAGGAGATCAATCTCTCGGCGAACCCTTCTTCTTAGCCACACCTAACCAATGATCCCCAATCATCCCAAAGGGTCAGGGTAGTCCCATAAAAGGGTGCAAAAATGCCGAGTCTCATGGACTTCGACCGCTAACTCGACCCGGGTATAGACTAGTTTAACCGAAGAGTGAATTTATCTCCACTCACCGTCCTCGGGATCGGGTCCTTCGTTCGAACTCCATTACGCCCATGGTTCTGGTGCGTAGATCCCGGAAAGCTCCGAGCCCATAAGTGTTTTGGGACTCATTAACGGAGTGGCTTCTATATTGCGTTTGAATCAATTCGAAGCCAAGTGCTTTGGATCTCTAGATTCGTGGATCCCAATCCGAGGTGCTTTCTCGGATCTGGAGCCTTTAAATACAGTCCGGGTCCGAGTAAGTCTCTAAGTTGGATCCGAACCTTTCGAGGCGATTCAATCGATGCATCCGATGATGACGGCCACCAATCTTGGACAGCTTGATTTGGCCCACCAACCTTGGACTATTGGGCCTAATTAATTTAATGGGCCCAAATTAGCTCCTCTTACAATTAGTAATCACAATTTGTTCTCTCATATTATTGGTACTATGATTTGTGATAAATTTGATAAATTGAATAATTTATAATTAAATTATTTTTTTTGAATGACACATACGAAAGTTTTTATAAAATGAAGGATTCAAATTATTAAAAATAAAACTTTTGATGAATCTCACAAACCTGAATCTATACTACCATGCAGTAAACTTCCAAATACAAGGGGCGCCAGAGAGCTTCTCTCCAGCAATTTTCAATGTCCCTCCAATGAGTTTTAAAAACACTTCTATAGTGTAGATTTGGATTTTTATGTCTAGGAAGAAGGATTTGAGAGTTTCTCTCTTAGTTTTCTCGATACCATTTTAGATTTTCAACCCCTACAATAGTCTCCTCTTCAAAGTAATATATACAAGGGGGAAATGAAGGGGTTTAGTTGAAAAAAGCAAAAAGAGGAGGCAATTTGAAATTCTTTTCTAAATTTTTATGGATAAAAACATAATTTTTTAAAATTTTGAGGAGGGGCATTTGCCTCTCTTTGGTCTAGTGTAGATCTGCTTCAGTGAAGAAGCTATAATTCTAATAGAATGGACATTGAAAGTAAAATCATAATCCATTCTAACAAAAATCTTAAGAACATATAATATTTAAACACATAAAAACTGAACGTAGAAGAAATCACAAATACTCACATGAAGTTTATGAGTTAACTTAATAATCACTACACTTATTCTGAAATCACAAATACTCACATGAAGTTTATGAGTTAACTTAATAATCACTACACTTATTCTGAAAACACATTCTCTCACTCAGATTAATACAAATAAAGAAACTAAGAATATTTTGTTGAAATGAAAAAATGGAAGCAAACAACATCATATTAGTGTCGGGATGGGGATGGGGACAAAGTAAGAATAGTAATAAGGGAAATGGTAGTCTGTGTGAGAGTGAGGAGGAGGAGAAAAGCAGTTGCAATTTTGAAGTAATCACGCTTCAATGAAGCTACTACTATGTTCCACCATCTCTTGCAATGAGTGTTCACTTTGCTGCACTGTTCAGTGTAGTAGAACTACGCTTGAATGATTCTGCCGTTACCCAAGTTGTTGAACATAAGTGCCACCACTTCGTCATCGCCAAGCCAGTTTTCAAGAACTTCATGGCAACGAAGTTGGGTCACGTCTTCTTTGCAGTTGATAAGTGATCCATCAAATACGTATAATCGGTGAAATATTTGGGTTTGTCATCTGAGGAATGTTGTTCATAGGCAATGATGTTTCGGAATATTCTTAGTTTCTTTGTTTGTATTAATCTGAGTGAGAGAATGTGTTTTCAGAATAAGTGTAGTGATTATTAAGTTAACTCATAAACTTCATGTGAGTATTTGTGATTTCTCATCAACGCCTTACAGCGGCAAGAAGATGCTCTATTCGCTGGTCTGAAAGCTTGGTCGGTGTTAGAGACCGAGACGGCGAGTCCATCCAAGCAGACGATGGAGCGATGTGCAGACACACATCCTGCCGCTAATATCTATGTGGACTCAGAAGATGTGTCAAAATCCGGCTGTGGCCTTAGCAATAGTAACACATAATTGTATACGGCTCGCTATTCCTTAATAAAATAATTTGTTCAATATAGGCCCAATTATTATATTTGTGCAATTGTTACTAGTGTCCACTTCTTTCATAGTTTGGATGGGCCTATGTCTAATAGGCTATTGGGCCATATGTCTGGGCCTATTTTAATTGTTCATGTACAACATTAGTTGGGCCCTGTGATTGTAATTGGTCCTTTATGCTGTCTACCAATTACAGCCCATTAAACATTAAACCTGCTCAGAAATGGAATTTATTAAGACAAAATAAATTCAAGAAAATTGCAATATTATTTAATCATAAAAATGTACATAAATATTTTCCCATCGCCAATATTTTACATAATATGAAAGTTTGTCGAGTGCAATGGTGAGTGCGAGACAATAATTAACTGTACTAATAATCCCAAAGTTGGATAATTTGTTCGTCATCCTGCGTGCAATAAGTTGGGTAAATACAGTCTCCGTCAGGCTTCTGTGACCATTGGATGTCAGCCATGTATACGTTGTCGCAGTAAACGTCCAGATTCCCAATGCTTTCTAGAGGTTGTAGTTGAACAGGCATTTTATCTTGTACACCCCCTAATTGGCCGGTTTGGACATGTCCATTGCGTTGAACCACATCGGGTTCTTCAAAGTATCGTAGAAGACCCCTAACAGCATCCTCTCTCTCCAATGGATGTGGTTCGATACATCCGTTGACGTGGAATAATGAGCACCCGCATTGGAAGTGGAATATTTTCATGCGTTGGGCCTTCTTCTTGGCATTACGATGCCTCTTCTTGATTGGTTTTGGCGAACAGGGGCTGATCGACTGCAAAGAACTTTGCGTTTCTGATCGTCCACGCTTGGAGCCCTGCGTGTTCATGTTTCTGCAGAAATTCCTTATAACTGGAGTCAACTCCGGGATTGCATAATATAATGGATGGAATCCCGCCCTTTATTTTCCTTGGGCGGGCATATTTGTAATTTGAAATCCAATCCCGTTGGGCTCCAATAAATTCCCGCCAGTGTTTCAAAAATATTGGGGCCACGTTATCGATTACATTATATAAAGCAGCATCATTGTGGTCCCGTAAATCGTTGTGGCCGGAATATTAAATTTGTCATTGAAAAATTTTCTTTTGTGCTCCTTTTAGTGACGAATTTTTTTGTCACCTTAATCTATATCATTGGTGAGGATAAATTTCGTCACTAAAACCGATTAGGTGACGAAATATTTCGTCGCCAAAACAATTGAAATAAAATATTATCTAATTCTAGTTACAAAATTGATGTGATAGAGGATGAAAATTGCAACATATAGAGATGAAAAATTTTGTCGCCAAAAATGAAAAACAGGCAACGAAACTATTTTTCGTCACCAGGTACTTTCAGGGACAACGTATATGCGACAAACGTGGTGACAAAATTATTTCATCGTAGATCACTTTGGTGACAAAAATTTAATGTTTGGAGACAAAATGAGTTTGTTACCAAAGACCTTTTTTGTTGTAGTGCGTGATCCAAAATCCAAACCGGAATCACCCTCACCCCCACCCTCACATCACAAAGCTAGCTAGGATACCTATCATTCAGCAACTACTAGAAAGGATTTACTTTTCCAAAATCAATTTTGAAAATATGTCGGTCTCTGAAAGCAAGCATTTTCTTGACTTGGTGCATAATGTTTGTCTTCCCTCTTCCTCCAGAGATGAATCTAATAACTACCAAAACAAGAATCAGACAACTTGTTTTAAAATGCCGTGTGTGATAGAGCTTTAGGATGCTGGTGTCCAGTTCAAGGCTGTAAATGATGATGATGATAAGCTCAACTTTAGCATGTTTGATATATGGTTTGAACATGGTCATTTTAAAATACCAAAGTTCAAAGTCAATGATTCGACAGAGACGTTTTTCCGAAACATCATTGCCTATGAACAACATTCCTTAGATGACAAACCCAAATATTTCACCGATTATACATATTTGATGGATCAACTTATCAACTGCAAAGAAGACGTGACCCAACTTCGTTGCCATGAAGTTCTTGAAAACTGGCTTGGCGATGACAAAGTGGTGGCACTTATGTTCAACAACTTGGGTAACGGCAGAATCATTGAAGAGTAGTTCTACTACACTGAACAGTGCAGCAAAGTGAACGCTCATTGCAAGAGATGGTGGAACATAGTAGTAGCTTCATTGAAGCGTGATTACTTCAAAATTGCAACTGCTTTTCTCCTCCTCGTCACTTTCACACAGACTGCCATTTCCCTTACTACTATTCTTACTTCGTCTCCATCCCCATCCTGACACTAATATGATGTTGTTTGCTTCCATTTTTTCATTTCAACAAAATATTCTTAGTTTCTTTCTTTGTATTAATCTGAGTGAGAGAATGTGTTTTCAGAATAAGTGTAGTGATTATTAAGTTAACTCATAAATTAGTCCAACTACACCATTCAATCCCATAAGTTCCCAATTTCATGGATTTCAACACAATTCTATATTTTCCCAAATTAATTATACCAATTCCAAATACAAGGGGCGCCAGAGAGCTTCTCTCCAGCAATTTTCAATGTCCCTCCAATGAGTTTTAAAAACACTTCTATAGTGTAGATTTTGATTTTTATGTCTAGGAAGAAGGATTTGAGAGTTTCTCTCTTAGTTTTCTCGATACCATTTTAGATTTTCAACCCCTACAATAGTCTCCTCTTCAAAGTAATATATACAAGGGGGAAATGAAGGGGTTTAGTTGAAAAAAGCAAAAAAAGGAGGGAATTTGAAATTCTTTTCTAAATTTTTATGGATAAAAACATAATTTTTTTTAAATTTTGAGAAGGGGCATTTGCCTCTCTTTGGTCTAGTGTAGATCTGCTTCAGTGGAGAAGCTATAATTCTAATAGAATGGACATTGAAAGTAAAATCATAATCCATTCTAACAAAAATCTTAAGAACATATAATATTTAAACACATAAAAACTAAACGTAGAAGAAATCACAAATACTCACATGAAGTTTATGAGTTAACTTAATAATCACTACACTTATTCTGAAAACACATTCTCTCACTCAGATTAATACAAACAAAGAAACTAAGAATATTTTGTTGAAATGAAAAAATGGAAGCAAACAACATCATATTAGTGTCGGGATGGGGATGGGGACGAAGTAAGAATAGTAATAAGGAAATGGCGATGCTGTGAGAGTGAGGAGGAGGAGAAAAGCAGTTGCAATTTTGAAGTAATCACGCTTCAATGAAGCTACTACTATGTTCCACCATCTCTTGCAATGAGTGTTCACTTTGCTGCACTGTTCAGTGTAGTAGAACTACTCTTCAACGATTTTTCCGTTACCCAAGTTGTTGAACATAAGTGCCACCACTTCGTCATTGCCAAGCCAGTTTTCAAGAACTTCATGGCAACAAAGTTGGGTCACGTCTTCTTTGTAGTTGATAAGTTGATCCACCAAATACGTATAATCGGTGAAATATTTGGGTTTGTCATTTGAGGAATGTTGTTCATAGGCAATGATGTTTCGGAAAAACGTCTCTGTCGAATCATTGACTTTGAACTTTGGTATTTTAAAATGACCATGTTCAAAGCGTATATCAAACATGCTGAAGTTGAGCTCATCATCATCATCATTTACAGCCTTGAACTTGACACCAGCATCCTACAGCTCTATCACACACGGCATTTTAAAGCAAGTTGTCTGATTCTTGTTTTGGTAGTTATTTGATTCATCTCTGGAGGAAGAGGGAAGACAAACATTATGCACCAAGTCAAGAAAATGCTTGCTTTCAGAGACCGACGTATTTTCAAAATCGATTTTGGAAAAGTCAATCCTTTCTGGTAGTTGCTGAATGATAGGTATCCCAGCTAGCTTCGTGATGTGAGGGTGGGGGTGAGGGTGATTTCGGTTTGGATTTTGGATCACGCACTACAACAAAAAAGGTCTTTGGTAACAAACTCATTTTGTCTCCAAACATCAAATTGTCGTCACCAAAGTGATCTACGATGAAATAATTTTGTCACCACGTTTGTCGCATATACGTTGTCCCTGAAAGTACCTGGTGATGAAAAATAGTTTCGTTGCCTATTTTTCATTTTTGGTGACAAAATTTTTCATCTCTATATGTTGCAGTTTTCGTCCTTTATCACATCAATTTTGTCACTAGAATTAGATAATATTTTATTTCAATTGTTTTGGCGACGAAATATTTCGTCACCTAATCGGTTTTAGTGACGAAATTTATCCTCACCAATGATATAGATTAAGGTGACAAAAAAATTCGTCACTAAAATGAGCACAAAAGAAAATTCTTCAATGACAAAAAAACATTTTGTCGCCAAATATTTCAATTTAGCGATGAAATATTCAGCAAATGTGACGAAATTATTTGTTTGGTACTATATCATTAGTGACAAAATTATTTGTCATGCTATTTGAAAACTAGTAGCGGCATTTTTTTTCGTTGCTAATAATAATTAATTTCTTTTAAAATGGGTGTAATATTTTCAATTTAAAATTTTTCTTTTCACTAAAAATTCCCCGCGCATTTGAATAACCTGTTCAATAAAATATATATTACAAATCAATACAAAAATCTATTCATTTTCATAAACACCACAGTTGAATTTCAGCACAATATCCACAAAAATACAATATCAATTGCATGCGCATTACCAAACATGTCTCCTAAGATTCTCAAAAAAACATGTCTACTAATATTCACAAAAATATAATATTAAGTGCGAATTACCAAACATGTCCTGTAACACCCACAAAAATATAAAATTGACAATGCAACCAAAATATATGTAAGGTAATATAAACAAAAACACAAAATGAGCTAGTTTCTGCTCTCCAGATTACCAAACATGTCCATTTCTAATCTCGAATCTGCAACAAAACAAAACACCAAAAAAGAAAAGAAAAGAAAAGAAAAAGAATGTAAGTTAGACAATTATTATCATAACAATCAAATATACAATTTAAAATGTATTTTTCGACTTAGTTTTCAACTCGGGAGTCTCGTGCTAGTTCCATAAATTTTCACAACTTACATTGGTCCATCCCGAGGTGTTTGAGATGTTCCTCGGGTCTTCTCGTGCCTGTTACACGATTTTGGCCCCTGATGGCCTATTTATATATATAAAAAAAGGTTTTTAAGGCACGTAATGTACGTCGTAAAAACCCTTCTACGACATGCAGTGCGCGTCATATTATGACCAGTCATGAAAAGTTATTCACTTTCAACGACATGCTTCATACGTCGTTACTTTTTCTATGACATGCTAGAATACGCCGTTAAAAACTATTTAACAACAAATTTTGTATGTCGTTACTTTTTCTACGACTACTTTTGCACGCTGTTAATTGGTGAGACAAATAATGACACTGATTGCACGCCGTAAAATATGTAATACAACGACTTATTATGCCTGCCGTAGAATATCCAATTTTTTTATTATTTAATTTTTAAATTTAGTGGGTTCTATTTGACCAATTTTGTACATTCTAACAAATATTACAAACAAGCATCACAAAACATCAATCAACCACCAAAATATTGTTTGAAACATCAAAAAGAAACTATATCCATAAATTATAAACATTCAAAAATTGTCTATACATTCAAAATATTCGAAAACTATATTCTTAAGTTCTAAACTATCCAAAAAGTTTAAAACATCCAAAATTATGCATATCTAAGTTTCTAAACATATTCAAAATTATTAAGAGATTATTTAAAATTACAGGCAACAATTCCTATAGCAATTGTAGCTGCAGCAAACCCACTTGCTCCTATCACAGGGACGAAGGTGCCCATCTAAGCTTGCAACTCTTACCACATTCCTTCAATCCTGCATTTATCAAAACAAAAGAGATTTATGAATTAGGTCCTGGCCTCAAGTCCACTTATGACCTAGCAAAAGAGATTTTAGAATGACAAAATATATTTATGACAATTTTAAATAGTAAAGTTGATTCAGGCACTAATTTTGACAATTTAGAGGGAGAGTTCACAATGAGCTAAGAGGAAAACACCAAAAAATTGAAATAAATAAGACCAAAAGAAAATCACCAACCATGTGGCAAATTTACAACAACATTAAAAAGAAAAATATAATTTAAGAGAATATTTTAATAACCTTTTTTGTTTTTTGTGTAAGTACTTTACTCAATACCACAATAACATATAAGCGTGAGTAGAAACCTCGTGAAGCTAATGTTAAAGTGATAATACTAAGCTAAATGAGATCATATGCCTTTTGTAGACACCCCATTTTTGACCGTCCTTAAGACTTGGTTGTGCTTGTAGGTACACCCCAACAACTGGTTTGATTGCTCGTCGAGCACTCAACTATCGTGGCGGAACGTCACCGGTTCGAGCTTCTCGGACCCTGTATCCTTTCTGCCTCATTTTTGGACCTTGACTAGGCCCTATCAGAGTGGACCATGTGGTGCACTGCCGGCCATGGCATGGCACTGCCGGCCATGGCCTTGACCCTGCCGGCCCTTGGTGATGCCTCTGTGCCAATGGTGTAACCTTCGCTGCCATTGATGATGGCCGACCCCCTCTCTCCGTGGTTTCGGGTAGATCTTTTGAGCCAACTGGATTTTTGTTTGCCCCCCTCCATACACGTGTATGGAGGGATGAAAGCCTTGAAAAGCTTGTTCAAGAAGCTTTGGCTTTTCATTCTTCTATATAAGGAAGAGGCTTCTTCCTTAGAAGGGGTTTAGAGCTTTTGAGGGGAGAAACCTCTCTTTCTCTCTATATTGTGTGTGTTTTAGGCTTTGAAGTTGGATTTCCTTGCACTTTTGCACTACAACACCTAGATATACACCTCCACCATCCATTCCAGCATCTTGGAAGCCATTTGCAAAGGTTGAAAGCTTAGAATCTTGGACCAAAAGCTGCTGAAAATTTGCTCTTCAAGGGTAAGTCTTCATTTCCCTTAAACTTGCATTTTTTTTGCTTCATCTATAAGCCATACTTGCAAGCTCTTCTGGACTTTGTCATAAACTAAAAAGTGTCATATTTTGAGCTTCTCTTGAAGATTGTATGAGAACACTTTTCTGTTTGAGGCCTCCTCCCCTCCTTGCATGCTTTATCCCTCTTTGTAAACCTATTTTGCATGATATATTAGCCTCATTTGTGAGCATTTTTGGGCTTTGAGCCAAACTATAAAGTTTATTATTTTGAGCCCCTCTTCAACTTTGTTGGAGGGCTCTTCTCTGTTCGAAGCCATCTACTGTCCCTTGTGCTTTATCTCTCCTTTTAGGGCCATTTTTGCATCATATCTTAGTCCTACTTGTGAGCATTTTCGAGATTGGTCATAAACTAGAAAAAGTTTTCTTTTGAGCTTATAAACATGTTTGTTTAAGATACTTTTTCTGTTTGGGGTCATCTTCCCCCTTTCATGCTTTAATTCATCATGTTTTGAGCTATGCATTAAAGCACTTGCATTGGCCATGGTTTGGCCTCTTAGCCACTGAAATCCAGCAGATTTTTAGTGGCTTAGACACTTTTTTGAGAGCCCAAATCAGAGGGGGGGGGGGTGACCCCCTCTCTCATTGTCTTGTTTGGTGGTCTTTTTGGCTTTCCAAATAGACCCCATTTTGCATGCTTCTGGGCCTTGTTCCAAGCCCTTTTCAATGGGTTTTAGGACCCTCTTGAGCCATTTCCAAAGTTGTTTTGGCCTTGTTGAATGTCCATCTTGCATGTGCCTAATAATCCCTTGTATGGCCCTCCAAAGAAGCCCCTCATTTTGGCATGCATTGGCTGCATTTCCATGATTATTTGGGCATATTTTGACATGTTTTGTTCACTGATTCTAGCTGGTTTGGTGAGATTCCATATGCTTCATATACATGCCATACAACTCATGCTTACTAGCCAACCTTGCATGTTGTCTTAGTCCTTCATGTGAGCACCTTTTCGCCATGCTTTGAACTAGAGACGTTCATGTTTTGGGACTACCTTGGCTCTATCTTTATGCTTCATAGTCAAATAATGCATGCTTTGTATAGCTGTAGTGTAATTGGCTTTGCAAGCTTTGTGTTTTGGTGATTCATGCATGCTATCTTTGAGATATTTAGATGATTTGGCATCATTTAATACTTTATTTCAGAGCTTACCCCATTGCCATGTATCCATGTTTGTTGCTCCTTAAGTGTGCTTAAGAGTTGTCCTCTTCGTGCCTTAATACTTGAGCCATTTGGCATGCATGTTTGCCTTGCTTTTCATGCTTTTCATGCCATCAATTCATTGCCATTGGCTACTGATTTGGACCTAGTTGAGAGCTGTCCATCTTTGGTGTAAGCCCATTTTACCATGTTGTCGCATGCTTGTTACATGTAGTATGTTGTTGCATACTTGTTTAGCTTTACATGCCTTGCATGTTCACATGTTCATGTTGCATTTCATCATGTTGTCCAAGGTTGTCACCTCACATCATGCTTATATGCTTGTTGCATGTTTGGTTTAGTTGCATGTTTGCACACTTAGGTCATGTTGCATGTTTGCCATGCTTATGTGTTGCATTGCTTGGATTAAGCATTAATCCGAGCACGAGGAACGAGGGGCGTTTCATACTTCAAGTGATGGAACGTGTCTCAATTCTCGGTCGCCGAAGCTCTTGATGATTCATGATAGAGTTCTAGGCTTTACTTGCTTTATTTGTGCATTCATTTTCATATCGATTTGCACAAGTTGGATCTTTGGCCATCATGCATCGAGATGCGTGGTTGATGGTCGTGGATCCGATTTGGCCTTTCCCTTGATGTTTTGAGGTGATTTGGAGTGCTATGGTGCGTACATGCCCTTGGGAGACCCTCCCTTTTCTCTATTTTGTGCTTCGTTGCAGTTTGGTGTCCTGACACACGATGGCCGGCGACTTGCCATTGATGGCGGCGAGTGCCACCCTTGGCGGCGATGCTCGCCCTTGGTGCGATACTCCTCTCTGGTGGCGAGCCACTAGTGACTTCCCCTGCAGTGTTTTGGTAAGGTTCAGCAACAAGCACTGGAAGACACCGCAAAAGAGCCTCTAAAGAAACAGCAGGAAGGCGTTTGGCGAAACCGAAGCGAGCATGCATCTCCCTCTTCTTCAAACAGAGCTGGAATAGCATCATTTACTGCTTTCCCTATTTGTTTGTTGTCACTTATTTGTTAGTTAATTAATTTGTTAATTAATTAAGTTGTGTAATAATTAGTTGTAGCTAGTTATTCATTTGGTTCTGTAATATTTAATTAGCTCGTGAGTTAGTTAATTAGGTGGATTGTATTATTCTTTCGGTCCTTCTGAGCAAGGGCACAATTGTAATAAGTGTGCATGAGTGTGTGTATGTCTTCCAACCTCACGTTTTTCTTCCCTTTTATTTAACTGCTTACAATGATTAGATTTAGGGCATATCTCAATTAGCATACCTCATGCTATGCATGCGTGCATTCATCCATCTGTATTGCATGCACCGGACTCGGCGCATCATACTAACTGCGTAAGTATTCCAAATCTAACTTGAAATACGTGTTACTTGTCACATTTCATACGCCATCTTAGATTAGCCGAGCCTATTCTAGATTGCATTTTGTATGCGATGCACTAGCTACTTAACATGGACTAGGGTCATGCATGTTTTGCTAACTAGCTTCATTGTTTTGGTACGGAGTACGATGTAAGTATTTATGGTTTAGCATCTCGCATGAGTGTGAATGTTAACATGACAGCATACTTACCATATGGCTATATGCTTATGTGATAAACTGCCTGAATGCCTGTGGGCGAAGGGTGGATTACTTGAATTGGGATAATTAATTGAAATCCGTATTTTAGCCTACTTGAGAGTAGCAAAATTCAAAACATTTCCAAACAAACGGATATGCAATGCTTTGTTCCAAATTGGGCGATCTAGTCTATACTTGTTTTGGTGTGCGCATCACATAGTAATTCTAGCTAATTAATCGGAATAAGAACGCATGTGTTTTCAAAAACGAGATATCATGGTTAGTAGAGGCCGATCTTCGGATCGGGCGAGAGGGGGTGCGCATAGCTGACCTTCCCCAATCGTACCCAAGTTCCTGAGCCAAGGCAACTTTGGTGATGACGGACACATGGCCTTTGGCACCGAGTCAGGGTTTCCTAAATTTCCCCATTATAAAATATTTAGGTGGCGACTCTATATCTGGCAAAGCAGTCCATGTTTGGCACTTCTTTTCTAAAATTCTGTTTTTCTCAAAACGATTTGCCGGATTTGGACTCTTTGGTTCAAGATTAAGAACCGTGACAAATCGAGTCCGAACTGTAACGCCGTTGAGGTCCCTCGCAGGCTTGTTACACCTTTGGACAGATGAAAGAAAATAAGAGAGATAACACATGAAGTAAGCTTCAAATATAGTCTAAAAGATACACAAGAATCAATTAGGGAAACATCAGAATTGAGCATTTTAGTGAGCATATAATATGCTTGTAAAACTGCAGACAAGCACTTTCTATGTGAACAAAGAAACATACACCAAATCCAAGTACATCTAAAATTCATGTGGTCCATGTCCATTAGTACCACACAACATAGTAGTCCAATATGATGGTTTTAGTAAGTGGAACTGCTTCTTTGATGTTTGATATAGAAATTAAATAAATATAAGATAAAATCATTTTCCTTGCATCACACCTTTTCAATTAGTTAAATTAATTGAGTGCTTCATGCTAATATGGAACAACAAAAACGAATAGGTACACTATCCTTTGACTGATTTTCCATAAGAAATACATACACATGCATACATGCATATACCAGATAAAATTACATAGGAAAAAATAAAAAATAAAAAACCCACTGGCATAACACATTGTTGAAATCAGTCAAGTCCTTATAAAGGAAAACCTCAAATAAAAATGAATATCAGAAAAATTATGCACACTTGTTTGAGAAGAGAAGACTAGCAAAGCTGAAATAATATTTTCAGCAAGAGTATAAATCTCTTTTCCCAATATCAAGAATAAATATGTGATTCACCAAATGGTATAAAAGTAAGCCAAGCATTTCAAAATCATGTGTCCACAAAGAGATTGATGTACCTAGTAGCAACTTCAAGAAGCTTCAGGTGACCTTCATGTAAAGGATTAAATGAACCAGATAACATTATCTTCCTTTCTGTATTAGAAGTATTTGTCTCTGCAAAACATTTTCTTCATAAAGAAGAATAAACAAAAGATGAAGAGTCACTTGAAGGTAAATCCAACCCAAGGGTTAAACCATACCACTTGAAAAGGGATAAACCTTAAAACATATTTCCCCACTTATAAGCTGCTCTAATTCTTGATCTTCATCAAAGTGCTTTACACATTCATCAGGATCTTCAGATTCAGTCAATTCTGAAACAAATGTTGTTGGAACTTTGCAAGCATTTGCAATTACCTATAACCAAAAGATAGTTCAACAAGTTAAGGTATTAGTGGCTTCATAAGAAATAAAAAACACCAGAAAAGGTAAAATCAAAAATAATTGGAAACATATTTTTAAAATAACAGAATAGATATTGACATTCATTGAGCTTATTATCTGGACTATGTATTGCTCTGCCGAAAGATAGAAGTACAGATAACATGAATAGTCACCAATGTTGACAATTGAGGGGTGGGTTGCTGTAAATGACTATAAAATCAAATAATTGGAAATCATCAATGCTGGATAAATATTAATTTGGCTAGATACTCATTCTCTCACCTCAGTATAACTAACAAGAATACCATTCAACTATTGGGTACTTAAAGGCCTATTCCTTACAACTATCCATCATAAATGCTCTCAATACCGAATTTGGGTAAAGCAAACAACCTATTATTGAAGTGGTACTATAATTTGATTCAGCCAACTTGCATATACACATGTAGCAGTAACATGATTTAAAACGAATGAAGCATGAGGTTTAGTGACAAACATAAACCAAATATAGGTAAATATCTAACCAAAAAAAAAAGGGGGTGAATAACTCCCGAGTAAGAATCCAAGAAACATTTTTAAAGACATTGAAACTGGGAAATAGACATCAACTGGTACTGTAACAATTAGAACAGGTTACTATATGAGAAAATTAAAACAACATTTGAAAGAACTTCTAAGTTTGCCTTTCTTGCTGTATAGACAAATCACCAGTGCCAGACTATAGTTATATTAAGCTTTAGGTTCACAATGAATAGAAACTCATGTGTACTACATGAATATCTATATCTGGGACTACAAGGCCCTACAAAATAGAATGAAGTGCTTTCTTGTTTGGGTCCTTTCAAGTTGAAACATCAAATTTTTGTTTCTTATTTCTACGAAGCTCATAGCAGAATATACACTAGAATTTTTTTTCTGAACTATGATTACTGGTTAAAGCAAGCCTAAGGGTGACTGGCGTTCTGTGCTAGAATCCCTGGGTGATCATGTCCTATAGAGGGAAATCATGGAACAATAAAGCATCTAATTGAATTGCTTCCATGCTCTGGGTATGATGAAAAGTCCATGTAGAATAGAACAATCAAGATTAATACTTCATCTATATTAAATGATCTGGGAGTATACAAGGAAACTTCCAGTGAAATACAAATACATTTCTTTTTCTTTGTTCAAACATTAGTATTGGACCCATGTTTCACTCTTCTATCCATGTTGCACATTGGAGAACATTAATAATTCATGCATTATGAACTCTCCATGGCCCCTAATTATATACTAGCAAAGTATCTTATTCTAAACATTGTATTGTATATGAGCCATTATTGTTAGTAGTAGGCCTTTCCAGCAGATATCTAGAAGCATGATATCTACATGTTTTCATAGATTAGAACAACCATGTTTTTTCGGCGTCCAAGAGCGTGATCTTCCCAATCCAAAAAGAAAAAGCATAATCGTCCATGACTATAACATGCACAAATTTATCTTCAACAAAAATTTTAAATGTAAATGACAAGCATCATGATGATTCATTCTCCAAGCATGAAATCAACAGGATATGATTTGTAATGTTTATTGTGCACCTTAAGTAATACATGACTAGAAACCCTATCTTCTTGCTCTCAATTTCGCAAACCCTGAATCAATTCATTACAAAACAATGAAACAAAGAGGGATATTAAGAGGGAGACTAAAAAAATGAAAAAATACAAATGAGAAAAGAAACAAAGAAAGAAAAAATAACAAATTTAGATTGACTTGACAAACTTACATAGTATGAAGTAAACAAACAAATTTTAGTTTCAATTCTCAGCTATGTACAAATGCAATCTTAACTGTAAGCAAATTCACACAAAAAGGAATCGAAAATTTAAGTTTGAGTTTTCATATTTCAATTGTATAAGCAAATGGGGTTTTCTTCAATCCAGCTCAATCAAATTAATTACAAGAGGCAAAAACTACAGGTTTAGCAAATTGAAGGTGAAGAAACTCTTGACAAGTTGAACAACGAAGGGGCAAAAATTTGAGAAGTTGAAAATTATAGTTAGGGTTTGAAATTGAGAGAGACAGAGACAGAGAGAGCATGTTTACTTGATGCAAGACATCTACAATCGAGAGCATTGGCAATGGTAGAGTGTAGGCGGCTAAAAATGTCTGGAGGCAAAACTCAAAATGTCAAAAAATGTAAGAAGAAACAGCAATAAAGCACCTAACCACAAGAACTAAAATAATAGTATAAGCCTTTAAGTTTGTTAGCACTTTCTTTGCTTCCTTCCAAAAGGTAAAATGACGTGCTACTAGTGAAAACTTAAAATTGGAAGTCTTTTGTTTGGCAAAACAGATCAATTTGAAAAGATAGTGGGGCTTTCCATTGCTCATTTTGTTTTCTCAAGAGAGCATTCATTTTCAGTTGGTTATCCCATTAACCCAGTCATAAAATATTTTTGTGATGACAATTGGAATATCATAGGTGATTTTTGAAAATTAGTTGATCTCATGTTTATTGTTTATTAAGAATTAGGTTGAAGTTGTTTTACCACATTTCTCTACTGAAGAGAGTCATATCCTTCATTTACCAATTTTAGATTTTAGAAGACAATATTTTATTTTTCTATTTTCCTGCAAAAAATGATTTACATGGGAAAAAAGAAACATTGTAAAGATTTACTTATCTTCCCTATTCGGTAATATAAATTGTTCAAATTACATGATAAGTTGATCACTAAAATGTTTGTACCTGTGTGTGATCTGTGGCATACTGCTTCTGCCTCTTGTCCAACTTGGAGTTAACTGAAGTTTCGACTTTGTCATCTGATAATTTTTCACTCGCAGTGGTAGACAATTTTGATATAAAAACTCTCTGTTTGTAGATGATTTTCCTTACTATAATTAAACTGGTTATGTGTAATCATGGGCTACAGAAATCAAATTTCAAAATCTTTCTTTAAACATGAATCAGTCTAGATAAGAATCTACCTCTAGGTAATGAGATAAACTTCTCGAAACTCCAGACAACAAGTTGTTCTATGTTCAATCAACAAAAAAAATAACTCAATTTACACAAATCTGAGTTCAAAATCACCCAAAGTGAAATCAAAACATTGATCTTTTTAATGCCCAGAACTAGAGATTCACAGCTGATTCAATAATTTTGAAAACAAAATGAAGAAAATATTGATCTTTTCAATGCCCAGAAGCAGAACAGAGGAGGACAAGAGATGGATATTTGATTTGAAGATTTTGAAAACATTTTTTTTGAAATCGGTATGCTTGAAATCGATGGAGATGAAGTGGGTTTTTGTTTTTTGTTGATGGGAAAGGGGTTGAAGACTGGAGGGTTTCAGAATCAGGTCGAAGACGACCAACCAAAACTGAACCCAAAGCAACGAAACGCAAAGAGAAGAGAAGAGAAGAGAAAAGAAGAGATTGTATTGATTGTTGTTGCCACCGAACCAGGTTGAAGTCTCCAAAGAGAGATTAAAACCCTTCCAGATCAAAATGCCCAAAATCCGTCTTCGAACTCTCTCTCTCTTCTTTCTCTCTCTTGTTGACTTCCAATCGTCTCTTTTCTTTACCATTTTCGTGTTCCTTTATGATTTACAAGTCATTAGAACCCAAATCGTTTTCTCTTCTTGACTTCGAATTGTCTCTTTTCGAACTATCTCTCTTCACCATTTCTATGTTCCGTTATGATTAAAAGTCATTAGAACCTTTTGATTTTTTTTTGTGCGTCGAATATGAGGTACTGCACATGGTGTTGCGGCCATTGAAAGAGAGAGAGAGAAGCGAAAGAGACTAGGGTAGGACGGGGCTGGAGTGAGAATGAATTAGGGATTTTAGATACACAACCAAGAAGAGAATAGAAGCATGAGACGACGATAGATACCTTTGATTTCAGATATACAACCGAAGAGAAGATATGAGATGATCCTGGTAACCTAGCAATTGATTCAGCCTTCATCTTCATCATCATCATCATCGGAGAGAGAGAGATTGAAACCCTTTTGATGTTCTATTCTAATTAAAGGAAGGCAAAGTAGTTATTTTGAAAAGAAAAAAATTCTACTCTTTTTTTTTTTTGTTTTTTGGTGATTGGCGCTCCAAATTTCATTTTGGAGCTTTTTTTTTTTTTTTTTTTTTATCATACAATTCATGACATGCATTGTGCGTCGTAAAAAAGCAATACTTTTAACGGCAAGTGATGTGTGCGTCATAAAAAGTGTAATACTTTTAACTGTGGCCGTTGTGTACGCCATGAATAGTATTCACTTTTCATAATTGGCGTATGTGCGTCGTGTGTAATTGATGTATTAATGGCATGCCATATGCACGTCGTAAAAACTTTTATTATTTACGACGTGCATTGCAAGCTGTAAAAAAATCATCGTTATTACCATTCACGGCCTATTCAATAGACACACCGTGGTTGGAAAAGTATTTATGAGTTGCAAAAAAGCAAGTTGTAAAAGTGAGAAACTACAGTGTCCATTTATCGTATGCCGTTGATGTGGTGCTGTAAAAAGTCAGTTTTGTTGTAGTGATAAGCTTAAGTGTTGGAAAAATGTATTTTTCGATTTAATTTTCAAACCAGGAGTCCCGTGCTAGTTCCGTAAGTTTTCACAACTTACATTAGTCTCTTCCGAGGTGTTTGAGGCGTTCTTTAGGCCTTCTCATAGCTGTTACACGATTTTGGCCCTTGATGGTCTATTTTCAAGCTTAAGTGATGGAAAAGTGCATTTTTCAACTTAGTTTTCAAATTGGGAGTCCCGTGCTAGTTCCGTAAGTTTACACAAGTTACAATGGCCCTTTCTAAGGTGTTTGAGGTGTTCCCTGGGCGTTCTCGTGGTTGTTTTACGATTTTGGCCCCCGATGGTATATTTTCAAGCTTAAGTGTTGGAAAAGTGCATTTTTTGACTTAGTTTTCAAACTAGGAGTTCCATGCTAGTTCTGTAAGTTTTCACAACTTACATTGGTCCCTCCCAAGGTGTTTGAGGTATTCCCCAGGCCTTTCTGTGGCTGTTACATGATTTTGGCCCCCTAATAGCCTATTTTCAAGCTCAAGTGTTAGAAAAGTACATTTTTTGACTTAGTTTTCAAACCGGGAGACCCATGCTAGTTCCGTATGTTTCCATAACTTACATTGGTCCCTCCTGAGATGTTTGAGGTGTTCCCCAGGCCTTCTTGTGGCTGTTACACGATTTTGGCCCCCGATGGCTTATTTTCAAGCTTAAGTGTTAGAAAATGCATTTTTTGACTTAGTTTTCAAACCAGGAGTTCCGTGCTAGTTCCGTAAGTTTTCACAACTTACATTGGTCCCTCTCGAGGTGTTTGAGGTGTTCCCGAGGCCTTCTCATGGCTGTTACACGATTTTGGCCCCGATGGCCTATTTTCAAGTTTAAGTGTTGGAAAAGTACATTTTTTGACTTAGTTTTCAAACCAAGAGTCTCGTGCTACTTTTGTAAGTTTTCAAAACTTACATTGGTCCCTCTCGAGGTGTTTGAGGTTTTCCTCTAGCCTTCTCGTGGCTGTTACACGATTTTGGCCTCCGATGGCTTACTTTGAAGCTGAAGTGTTGGAAAAATGTATTTTTTGACTTAGCTTTCAAACCGGGAGTCCCGTGCCAGTTTTGTAAGTTTACATAACTTAAATTGGTCCCTTCTGAGATGTTCCTCAGGCCTTCTTGTGCCTGTTATATGATTTTAGCCCCCGATAGTCTATTTTTAAGCTTAATTGTTGGAAAAGTGCATTTTTCGACTTAATTTTTAAACCAGGAGTCCCGTGCTAGTTTTGTAAGTTTTCACAACTTAAATTGGTCCCTCCCAAGGTGTTTGAGGTGTTCCTTGGGCCTTCTCATGGCTGTTACACGATTTTGGCCCCTGATGGCCTATTTTCAAGCTTAAAGTGTTGGAAAAGTGCATTTTTTGACTTTGTTTTCAAACCGAGAGTCCCGTGCTGGTTCCGTAAGTTTACACAAGTTACAATGGTCCCTTCTGAGGTGTTTGAGGTGTTACCCCAGCCTTCTCGTGGTTGTTTCATGATTTTTTGCCCCCGATGGTCTATTTTCGAGCTTAAGTGTTGGAAAAGTAAATTTTTTGACTTAGTTTTCAAGTCGGGAGTCCCATGCTAGTTTTTAAAGTTTTTACAACTTAAATTGGTCCCTCTCGAGGTGTTTGAGGTGTTCCTCGGGCCTTCTCGTGGCTGTTACATGATTTTGGCCCCCCGATGGCTTATTTTCAAGCTTAAGTGTTGGAAAAATGTATTTTTTGACTTAGTTTTCAAACCGGGAGTTCCGTGCTAGTTCTGTAAGTGTTCACAATTTACATTGGTCCCTCTCAAGGTGTTTGAGGTGTTCCCCGGGCCTTCTCGTGCCTCTTACACGATTTTGGCCCCCGATGGCCTATTTTCAAGCTTAAGGCCTCGTTTGGAAACATGCTAATTTAGTAACTTTTTAGCTATTTGGCTAAAATATGAGCTAAAAAAAACTAGTATGTTTGGGATGACTTTTTAGCTTTTTACGAAAAGATGTGCAAAAGTAGAGAGAAAAGAGAATCTTTGACTTTTTGGTATGGATTGTTGACTTTTTGGCTTTTTTAGTAACTTTTTGACTTTTTGGCCAAACCGGCTAGTCCCAAAACGAGGCCTAAGTGTTAGAAAAGTGCATTTTTTGACTTAGTTTTCAAACTAGGAGTCCCATGTTAGTTTTGTAAGTTTCCACAACTTAAATTGGTCCCTCCCGAGGTGTTTGAGGTGTTCCCCGGGCCTTCTCGTGGCTATTACACGATTTTGGCCCCCGATGGCTTATTTTCAAGCTTAAGTGTTAGAAGAATGCATTTTTTGACTTAGTTTTCAAACCGGGAGTCCCGTGCTAGTTTCGTAAGTTTCCACAACTTACATTGGTCCCTCTTGAGATGTTCCTCGGGTCTTCTCGTGGCTATTACACAATTTTGGCCCTGCGATGGCCTATTTTCAAGCTTAAGCTTTGGAAAAGTTCATATTTTGACTTAGTTTCATGCCTACGTGTTGGAATAGTGCAAATTTCAAAGTAGTTTTCAAATTTGGAGCCACGTGCTTCTTTCATAAGTTTGCACAACTTATGTTGCTCCGTCTCAAGGTGTTTGTGATTTTTCTTCAGCCTTTACATGCATATTTCAATATTTTCTCGGGACCTTTCGCCCCTAAATGTCTAAGTATTTTTTTATTCTTCCCTAGTTGAAGAAGAAATTTCTAATAAATTAACATAGAAACATAATATACTAACTAAGAAGCTTTTCTATTAGAAGCTGAACTTTCCCCACTCTCAAAATTTCTCGTGATACCTTTCTGCCTCAAACACTCTATGATATTTGTATCTTCTTGCTTTGTTTTTTCTCTGACTTTTCAAACCTTACAATTTGTTCATTTTGTTGTGCTATTTGCATCTCAAAGCGTTGAACATAATCACTATTTTCAGTAGGTGCAATAGTTGTATTCATAGAAGAAGGCCTCAGGCCGAGTCCTTTCACATAACCTGACCTTGGCTTAAGCACCTTGACTAACAACTCCTCTACGAGAGGTGTTCTGCTTGCGTCTGTATCATGTTGTCCTATTAATTTGAAATAAATCAAACAATTATTAGTTATTCTACCCTACATAGCAAAATAAATAATTTCATCAAAATTGAAAGACATTGCCTTGTACAGACATAATTGACTTGGCTCTCCGACGAAATCCATTCTTGCATGTCCGAATTATAGTGGATGGACTTGTAAAATTCTGTTAAATCGGGCATTTTTCCATTTGTAATTATCTGATTCATTTGTTTTTCAATGTTATTTCAAATATTTAAATAACAAAGCCTACTAATCCAATAAAATAAATTAGTTGAGCATATTTGTATATATCCTAACCGGGATTGATTTTGATCCACATCGATGTTTTGTCTTCATTTGCATCCTATTATTCACATTAGCTAGTGATTGTTCCTACACAATTGAAACACCAATAAAAACAAGAAAAGATAACATTAGTATGAAGAAACTTAATTTTTGACAATTAACATATATAAAACATTTTACCTTGAATTTTTTACTATTCCACTTGTCAATTAGAGATGTCCACTAATTAAGAGTAACTCTTACAGGTGGGTGGCTTCTCACATAATCCTTCCCTCTTGCATCCTTAAGTTGCTTGTATTGTTTGTGCAACTTATAGGTGAAGCCATTCAATCGCCGACCAAACTGTGTGTCTAAAGCCTTCGCTACATCACTCCGATTGCCATGTAGATCAAACTGATCCTACAAAATAAAAAAAAATAAAAATAAAAAAGAACCAGAGCCTAAACATGAAAACCAAAACTAGTTAATTCATTAAAAATAGAAAGACAAAGATGCTTATTTGATTCAAGGTGGCCATATCTAATCGTCCAAAACAATATGTTCAAACTTTTATAAATCAAGAAATGAACAGTCATATCCTTTTATTTGAAGTCTTATCACAAACAATGCTACAACTTTAAAGACAAGAGTTTGTCAATAATTACCGCCAAGCTTTGGATCAACAGCTCCTTATCAGCAGCATTCACCTTTTTCCACCTACGAACGCTCAGGTCTGGTAACTACGTTCGAACCTCTATACCAATCTTGGAGGCCAGGTTACAGGCATTATTTCCTACTGGTGCACAAAACTGTTCAGGTATATGAACTAACTTGTAATGCCACCAAAATAACCCAACATGAAATAGATACATCAACCAACATCCATTAAAGAATAAAAGCAATTCTCCAACTTTTACATCATTAATCAATAAGGTTTGTACAAAATAGCCCCACATGTGAATTATACATTCAATGGTGTAGAAGACTTGAATCTATAGCATGTAGAACATCCAATCCCAAAAGTAAATAAAATGCCCTCAAGGGCTTACATATTCCAAGGCTTAAGCCCGTTTACACAACAATGGTCTCTCGGACCCATACATGAATAGCCTTTGGCTTTAAAAAAATTTCATTTACAAAAAAAAAAAAAAAAAAAAAAAGTCTTACACTCTCAAAAGCATACTACCACACCCTAGCTTGGCAGGTTCACCATATCTTTTCCTGCACCAAAATCCCATAGGGGTGAGCACAAAGTTCAGTAGGAAATTCTTAACAAAGTATATACATTTATGCAATTCCCATGAAATGAAAATGCTCATGCTCATGCCATGCTATGCCATTAAAAGGAAATCATATCCTTTTCTTTTGAAGATCATCATGCACAATAAAAATATGGAAGTTCCAACAGTTCAAAATGTTTAATATTAAATTTACAGGGCAGTAAATACGACTCAGGTAATCCTTAGGTTGGTGTTTGGAAGTAGGCATAACATGCACTACCAAAACTTCACTTTATCGATAGCTAACCAGAAGGCACGTGATACCTACTCCGCGCGTGTTTTCGGTCTTTCACCCTAGACACTCAGGCCAACTTAATCAATGTCATCTACACCCCCTATCCGAACTTACCAACGTATTTACCCCAAACAATTCAATAGATTCTCATTTTCACAGCATCTCTTTTCAAGTGAGTTTTCAATTTCTTTATCCAAGGATTTACAATGATCAACCAAATTTAAATGCCAATGCACATCTTTCCAATTCTCAACATTTTCCATACTCCATCTCCTTAGTAGTTGTAATTTCCACTTCTCATTCCAATTGTAAGATTCATAAGATGACCATGCATACATTTAGATTCATCAAGAATAACTACATTTTAACAACACTAAATAAAATAACTATTCCACATATTCTCTACCATTTCTCCTTCCTCAACATTGTTAAGAAAGTTCCCTCTCTTCATCACATTTGTCACACAAGAAAACAATAATAACATTGGTAGTAAAAATATTTCATGGATCCTCAACATATTCTTCAACCCCAAATTCTAGGGTTTTTCTCCAAGTCAACATTCTCCCATCTTTTGAAAAGGTCCCTCCCCAAAACATCACCTCTCTTACCATGTGATTTAAAAACCCTCAAGAAAAAAGTTTTAGAGAGAGAGATAGGTTAAACCCACTTTTAAAACCCCCAACATTTATGAGACAAAACCAAACTTTCAATATCATTAAAGAAGCTATTAAATCAAAAAAAATCTAGCATAAATGTATATATAACTCAAAGAAAATCACCCTACCACAAGCTTGTTGATGAAAGATGAGATGAAAACCCTAAAAATTTGGAGATGTTGAAATAAGACCTCCACCACTCCAAAGATAGCCCTTGGTTAGCTCTTCAAGCTTTGAGAAGAATTTGGTTCAAAATCCCAATGGATTGAGAAGGATCAATTGTTTGATGTGCTAGATAAGGGTTTTTAGAGAGAATGGAGAGAATATGGAATTTTTAGAGAGAGAGAGAGATATAAGAGAAATATGAGATATTCTCAGCCAAAAAGAGAAAAAGAAATAGAGCCGTCAGATTTGGGCTTTTCCCTGCGTCTTGAGCCCACTTCATACGTGCGGCTCTCCCACACGTGCGACACCTCCTCGTACCTCCTTTCCTTTGCATTTATTCGATATGCCCCAGGCCTCTCTGTTTCCCGCGTGCGGCCCCACGTCGCGTCTGACCTTGCTTTCGGCCAAATTTTACAATTAAGTTTGCATCCCACTCCTCCGGATCCAATCTCGTACCTTCCGGAACAATGAAATTTTGGAAAGGAAACAAATAAGAACAAAACTTTTAACAAGAGTTTTCAAAAACATGAATCCATACAACTAAGGAAAAGTGAGACAATTCACGAACCCGGGCATTACATAACATCTTCCCATCCTTATCGACAATGCGATGGGCCTGTATGCCGCGTGTCGGGCCACGACCACGTCTGTCATATGATGCTGTAAGGACCTAATATTAATTGAGTTAGTAAGTAAACAAATGCAAGTTAATCCTTAAAAACAACTTTGCAAACTTACCAACGTTGCTAGATGCAGTCACCTCGTGCTCAGGTTGCACATTATGAGGTGGTAAGGGTTGGGTACCGACCTCCTGACTTGGGGGATCCATCCCTTCCTCTGGGGTGGGAGTTAATGGCCTTGAATGAGACTGTAAACGAAGTCCTGGTGGCATCTCTTGTTCTTGAAATAGCATAATCAAATCGTAAAAAAGATACTTAACACAGTTAAAATATATTTTAAAGAAGATATGATGTGTAAGCTATGTGAAGAAGAAATGTAAATAATAAAAGACATGTTCACACACAAATAGAAAATAATGTGTATAATACCTCACAGTCAAAGGAACCCAATGACTCATCATCATTGTCATCCTTACTCTCTGATGGTTTATACTCAACATCATTATCTACCTCAACCCTAATTCCCTTTTCCCTTGCATTTGCACATTTGGGCTGAACCGCACTCACTAAAGAATTTGTAATATTCTTCACTCCCAGATTGTTCATTATCTCACAGTTCTCCTTAATTCGCTTATTTCTTTGTTTCTCGTATTCTGTTAGCTTCGTAGTTCTCAAATCACTTGGTTTTAGCCATTGTTTTTTGCCTCAGACCATTTTCTACAACTATATAACATAATTCAACTTTAATTGAAAAATATAGACAATATCATCATCCACCATTAAATAAAAGAAGAAAAAGAAAGTAACATAAACATATAAAGTAAAAATTACATTAATTAATAATATCTGTTCAGAAATAAAGTATAAAATAAAAATTACATATCATAATCCATATCAGGATCCATATCAACATCAGGAATGTTATGTTTTTCATCTCCTTCATCATCTCTCTTCTCTTCCATTATCTCATCTAATGACCCTACTTCCGAAATAACATTGAATTCAACATCATCGCTACAATATCGAACAATTGGGTCAATGTCAATTGGAACAACATCAGTAATGTTTTCTTCTTAGAACACATCATTATTTTCTGAAGGATCCAATAATTCTCCATCACTAGCTTTTGGAACATTAAAGGTGCACCCTTTGTACGACATTCCAAGGTTCACCCAATTTGGTATCATTCAGATAGAAGACTTGCTTAGCTTGACTAGGTAGGATAAATGGGTAAGATTGGTACCACCGAATTTTCACGTCAATGCTTGTGCAATATGTATCAAATTGTATTGTTCTATTTCTACCAATGTTACTGGTGTTGTACCATTCACACTGGAACAAAACAACCTTTTTTTTTTTTTTTTTTATCACATATGTAGTCAAATTCCAAAACCTTGCACAAGTGATCGTAGAAGTCATGCAATTTTCCTTCATGATCCCCTTGTGTAAGCACACCACTATTCTGACTCTTACGACGGTTGTCTAGATCTCGAGTATGGAATCGTCTGCTATTGATTATGTAACCTGAGTACTCTTTCACTAGCAAATTAGGACCATTTGCTAATGACCACAGTTCATCGGTTACCTCTGATGACTCTTCCACTCTCAATCTATTTATCTACAATTACATGTAACAAACAATAAGTAAATAATTTATAAATGACGACATTTTATAAAACTTTAATTTTGTTTAAGTTGTAAATGTCGAACAATTATAAATGTTTTACCCTCTCTTTGAACCACTTGGGAAATTCTTGTCGTTGTATGTGGGTTATGTCATGTCCAACTCGAGTTTCTAATAGAATTTTGTGTTCCCTACTCAAAAAAAGAAAAAAAAGAAAAAAAAAAGTGATTACTACGTAGTTCTGAAAATAAAAAAGCTAAGCATAAACATAATTCAATGAAACACATGCTCTAAATACTTCTCTATCTTTGGGCTATTGTACAACACAAACCAATGAGCAATATCAAGAATTTCTTGAGACATTTCAGCATCCCGTGTGATTAGACCAATTGAACGTGTAGTTTATGTGAATACTATCAACCCTTGTTGACGTTCACCATGATCTTCATTCTATTCTAGTCGATTATGCACGATTTCAATCCCATCAACATACATTGAACAAAAAGTAATGCGCTCTTTGACAATGTAAACCTCAGCAATTGAACCTTCTGGTCAAGCTCGGTTGGTTACATATTTTTTTAATGCTCCAAGAAACCTTCAAGAGAGAACAAATTAGGAGTATAGTTACACATGTAACACACTTATGCAAATCTCATTTACAAGTATAAGTGTAAAAAATACCTTTTAATTGGGTACATCCATCAATATTGTACAGGTTCTCCAAGAATAGCCTCACAAGGCAAATGATCAGCCAAGTGGATCATCACATTGAAAAAGGCTGGAGGAAAGATCTTTTCAAGCTTGCATAAAATGTGTATTATACATTCCTCGAATTTCTCCAGTTTGCTCTGCCTTAGTGTCCTAGAGCATTGGTCTTGGAAGAAATTGCCTAACTCAAAAAGTGTTATGCTAATTTCTTTATCCACGTAACCACGCATTCTAATGGAAAGAATTCTTTGTATAAGTACATGGCAGTCGTGACTTTTTAGACCTGTTAGTCTACCATTTCTTGCAGTCACTGATTTGGATATGTTTGCCGCATACCCATCTGGATACTTGACAGGTTTTAAAAATTCAAAGAAACCCTTCCTCTCTGCAGGTGTCAATAAAAAGCTTGCTCGAGGCTTGACATATGACCCATCGAGTCGTTGTGTTAGCCATAGCTATTTTCTTATACCCATATCTTTCAAGTCTAACCGTGCCTTGTCTGTGTCCTTGTTCTTTCCATCAATGCCTAACATAGTTTCGGAAAACATTTTCACTAAAATTTTTCTCCACATGCATGACATCAATATTGTGTCGAAGTTTTCGTTTCTTCCAATAGGGTAGCTCATACACGATACTTACCTTTGTCCAATTAGGGGCTTGACAGGGCCTTTTTCTATTACTTGGATGCTTTCCATATATGACACTTGTCATGTTGTCCAACTGGTCTTATATCTTTTCCACCGGCAACTCCAAAGATCTCTTCCGTTTCTCAATCTTACCATTGTAAGCCCTACTCTTTCACCTTTTTGGGTGGTCCTCAGGCAAGTAACATCGATGGTTAGTGTACCCCGTCTTACTTCTTAGAGATTCAAAATATGGTTCATCATTGCAAGTGTAACAAGAATAATGACCCTTTGTTCTCCACCCAGATATGTCATGTAATAACCCGACCCTCTTATATGCTTTACATCCCTGGTTCTATGAGAAATTCTATGTTCAATGTGAACTTCCATGCAAAGTAATGCTTATGTGTGTGAATTGTTCGATTATGTTTTCTATCTGTTGATTATTGAAACATATATGTCAAAATTTAGATGTTAACTTGGAAATTTAAAAGTAGTAGGCAATAAACTGGCGAGTATGGGAACATGCTAATGGGAATTTTTAGAGCCATTTGGAAAACTTAATTGAAAATCTATTTTGTCAGAATCATTAAGGCTTGTTTGGCAAGTCTAGAAGCTAAAGGCTTTAATAAGTGTTATACAAGCCCTTTTTGAACTCATCTTTTGACATATAAGTTGAGTGGAAATCTAGAAAACTTTGTAGAAAGAAGAAAGAAAGGGAGAAGAGGGAAGTCAACAAGATTTAGAAATTGAGGAACTTGCTAGGAGCAATTGAAGAATTTAACTTAAAGTGAGCATAGATCATTGGTACACTCTCAATTCCTCTTAAATTGATTTGCATTAAGCTTTGTATGGGAGTATCCTCCCTCCATGAAAGCTAGGGTTATGATTGGGAATAATTGAGTCTCATAATTGATCATGTACCTCTTGAATGTGTAAGATGGAAACATACTTGATCTCTCTATGTTTTGCCTAGTCCCACTCTTTTGTATGTTTGAATTCATGTACATGAATAGCTAAGCATGTGTACAGGTATGTCTATACAATGAGAGTGAGGGAATTAAGGTGTAAAAGGCCATAGAATTACATGTTTATATGTTATGTGTTATGTTTTTAGTGCAAATCTACCTTGATTTTGGCTGTAGAACTACCCCTTGTAAACCTGGAAAAGTTGAAGTTTCAGACAGAAAAACAGAGCAAATGACCTTACGTCTTGAGGAGGCACGATCACTGCGTGTGGTAAGGCTCAAGACGCTGCGTCTGCGCCTAAGTTAGGAAATTCTGTAATTTTCTTTCGCTCCTTTGGACCCTCCGAACATGTTATTATGTTTATTTGATGTCCCTATAATGCATTTAATTACATGAAACATAACGAATCGAATAACGAGAAGTAAAAGAAAATTTAAGAAGGATGATGTACTTACAATTTATGTGCTATGTGTAGGGCATCCGCAGGAGGAAACCAGCGTCCACCCACATTACAGTGAGTGATAGTAGCGTAATAACATGCTCTGTACACGTTTTGTATTTATACATGTTATTCGAGATCTTATTCACTTTTGTGAGTACCTTACGTTATATGCAAAATGTCTACTATATGTTTTGAACTTTGACATGTGGAATATGAACCTGAGGTCGTTCTATTTGTGCATACGGTGGGCCCAAGGCCATTTTGTTACTATCATGGGCCTAAGGCCGTTCTGTAATTTCTTGGGCCTAAGGCCGTTTTGCTATGATAATGGGCCTAAGGCCGTTCTGTACTACAATGGGCCTAAGGCCATTCTGTATTCTGTTGGGCCTAAGGCCGTTTTGTCTTGTGTGGGCTCGAGGCCGTTCAGGAAAGGGAAAAATGAGTGAGACTCTGATTTGTGGATATGCATTGTTCACCCAAGTTCGTACTTTTAATTTGTTTGTACTACTATTATTCACTAAGCCTTGCTCACTTTACTTTCCTGAATGTTTTGTAGGTAACGACTTATGGTCAACCCTAGGTCGACGAAGCTTGTAGTACAGTTTCTTTGTGTCACCCAAAGTGACTTGTAGACACCCCATTTTTAACCGTCCTCAAGACTTGGACGTCACCGTTTGAACACCCGGTGATCATCCATGTTAGTGTTTGTTTGGAGTTCCCGGAGGTCTCGGCTATGCGCCCTACCTCAGGATCTCCGAACTCGACCGTTTTGTGTCTAGTTTTGCACCAAACACTTGTGTTTTGCCTTGGAGGGGCAGGGAATGCCTTGTGAGGCATCCCCACACACCACCGGCAGTGGCTAGAGGCCACTGGCTGGTTTTTGTTGCCACCGGCAATGTATGTGGCCGGTCGGCACTCTTTGTTGCCGGTCGGCAGTCATTTTTTCAAAAATGACTTTTTGGCCCAGCCGACTACTGTTCATCTGCTTTTGCAGATATTTTAGGACAGCTGTGTGGCATTTGGTTCCCCTCCATACACGTGTATGGAGGGATGCCCTCCTTGTAAGCTTGTTGTATAAGCTTTACAAGTTTGTTGCCTATAAGAGAGGGGTCCCTTCTCTTGGCATAGAGATTAGAGAATTTTGGAGAGAAAAACATAGAGAGAAGCTCTGGTTTTAGGGTTAGGGTTCATACATATCTCCTATATCTCTTTTTCTCTCTTTATGTTCTAGGTGTTTTAGTCCATATTATTGCACACAAACACCTAGTGCTTCACCTTCCTTTGGCTACTGAGGTTCTAAGGGTTTGTCCTTCCTATTTTTGACTAGATTGAAGCTTAAGAGGGCAACAAGATCACCATTGTTGAAGAAAGGCTTCAAGGGTAAGAAACTTGTCCTTTTTACCCTATTTTTGCATCCTATTTCTACCTATCTTAGAGCTGTTTTTGTGCTTAGTGTATAATACAAAAAAGTTCTTTTTTTTAGCCCTCTTGATTGTTTATTAAGAGTGTTTTGTGGTTTGGGTTTGTTTGACCCCTCCTAAGCCTTGTAAGGCTCCTTTTGTGCTATTTTTGTGCAAGTTTCAAGACTTTGGTATTTGGGCCTCTTCACCACTGAAATCTTGAGGGATTTCAGTGGTGGAGATGGTGCCTTGAAGTCTCCAAAAGGGGAGGGCCACCCCCTCTCCTTGTTGTCCTTGAAAGGACCCATTTTGGCCTCTTGAGGAAGCATCATGTTAGAGTGTGTATTGATCATGTCTTGGCTGTTTTCCATGCTTATTATGCCATGATATAACCTTGTTGTGTGTTGGTTTTGGTACACCATGCATGTCTTGCATACCTACCATGTAATGCCTTGTTATTCCCTTAATATGCCTTAGGTTGTTAGCCTTTGTTCTAGCATGTTTTAGGCTTAGCCTTGTGAAGGTTTTGTGCTTATTTCACTATGTTTAAGGTCTGTCCATGCTTGTTTGAGTCGATCTTGGTATGCATTATATAGCTCCTTTCTATTATGGCTTGTATGCTTCAAGTAGGTGAACGTGTAGCATGCATTACTTGCATTAATTTAGTGGTTTGGAACCACTTAGCATGTCATTTTAGTCCCTTTGGTGCGCTTGTATGCTTACCTTGGTGGTCTCTTTGTTGCCTCTTGAGCATGTGTTATATGCTCCTTGAAAGTGCATTTGTGCATGCCTTCATATTTGAGCCACTTAGATGCCATCTAAGTAGTCCTTTGGCCTTATTTTAACATGCTAAAAATCTGTTTTTAGTTGTTTAATGCATGCCATGGTTGTAATGCTAAGTGTGTTTCAAAGCTTCATTACCTTGCTTCAAGAATTTGGACTATTTGCATGCTTATGCTGGTCTTGTTTAAGTTGGTTTGGCACCATGTTTTAACATGATTTTCAGAGCTTATGTTGCATGCTAATTGTCCATGATAGGCCTCTTTTGAATGTGTTTAAAAGTTGCCTTTATATGCTTAAGTGGTGGACCATAACATGTGCATGTGTGTATGTGTGTTTAGCCCTCATATTCGAGCACTTTGGCCATTGTTTTGGGCCTAATTAGAGCTGCCTAATTCATGTTTAAGACCATCACTTGCTTGGTTGCATGCTTACCTTACATGTTTGTACATTGTCCATGTTCATGCTTGCATGCTTGTCCTCATGATCGTGTTGCATATTAGCTAACATGCCTAGGATGCATTGTACTTTGCATGCATACCTTGTCCCTTGATTTAGTGATAGGGATTGGGCCTTGGTTTGATTACATTGCATAACATTTGAAATTGAAAGTGCACACTTGATTCTTTAGGCCATCATGCATGGAAATGCGTGATTGGTGGCCCGAGAATCGAGGCACATACCCCTTTGAGTCGCAAACATGATAGGGGGCATGATTGGTGCATACATTGTTTGAATTGTATTGCCATGCAAGTTTTGCCCTCTGCTGCTGTGAGTTGCAGGTTCTGCGAGTATTGTTTGCCACCGGCAAGATTCAAGGTCCGACCGATGAAGTTATCAGCCGATGGATTCATTTTGTGCCGATGGCCACATCCTATTGCCGGTGGTAATTCTACCCAGCCGGTGGTATCCCCCAGTGTCCTGAGAGGCATTCCTGAGACTGTGACAGTTTTCAGAGGAGCAAAGCGGGGAAAACAGAGGCAGACTATGCATGGCCGTGTACTTCCGAGCAGGACCCGAGCATGCGCTGCATCTGGCTCTCCTCCCGAGGCGGTTTACTGCTTTTCCTAGTTTAATTAGTTTGTTAACTGATTAGGCAAGTTGTAATATTTAATTAGCTTGCGTAGTTAATTAATTTGTATTATTTATTTGGTCCCTCCGGGCGAGGGCAAATCTGTAATAAGCGTGGGTGAGTGGTGTGCATGTCTTCCAACCCCCACTTCTTTCTTCCCTTTTACTTACCTGCTTTGATGGTTAGTATTAGGGCACGTTTAAATTAGCATACCTCATGCAATGCATGCGTGCATCCATACATTTGTCTTACATGCACCGGGCTCGGCGCATCATACAAACTGCATTGTACTTTCAATTTCCAAATTGAATACGTGTTAGTTGTAGCATTTCACATGTCATCGTAGATTAGCCGAGCCTATCCTAATCATATTCTGCATGTGTTGCATTAGTCACCTTAACATGAACTAGGACATGCATGTTTGCTAACTAGTTTATTGTTTTGGCACGGAGTACGATGTAAGTATTTATGCTTTAGCATCTCGCATGCGTGTGAATGTTAACATGATAGTATGCTTACCATGCAGCTAAGTGCTTATATGATATAAAATGTTTGAATGCATGTGGGTGAAGGTTGGATTGTTTGAGTTGGAGAAACTCGTTGAAATCCGTATTTTAGCCTACTTGCGAGTAGCAAATTTCAAAGCGCTTTTCAAAACAAACGGATATGCAATGCTTGTTTCCAAATTAGGCAATCTAGTCTATACTTGTTTGCTGTGCGCATGACATAGTAATTCTAGGCTAATAACCGGAATAAGAACACATAATGTTTTCAAAACAAGATATCACGGTTAGTAGAGGCCGGTCTTCGGACCAGGCGAAAGGGGGTGCTCATAGCTGACCTTCCCCGATCGTACCCAAGCTCCCGAGCCAAGACAACTTTGGTGATGACGGACACGTGGCCTTTCTAAGACCGAGTCGTGGTTTCCTAAATTTCACATTTAAAAAATATTTAGGTGGCGACTAGATTCCGCAAAGCGATCCATGTTTGGCACTTCTTTTCAAAATCTGTTTTTCTCAAAACGATTTGCCGGATTTGGACTCTTTGGTTCAAGGTTAAGAACCGTGACACAATTTGAGTCCGAACTATAGTAAGCCCACATATGAACAGAACGGGACTTAACCCTCCCGGGGCATTCGGGGACGTCTACAGTTTCTGACAACTCTGCTGGGGAGTTTAGAGAGCTTGACTCGAACTCGTGATATCCTGTTTTGACTACACTTATGTGTTTCTTTGCATTGCATGTGCATTGGTGCGCCTAGGACACCGTGTTGGCCATCTGCTATTCCTGAACGGTTTGCTGGAGGCTTGTCTTGTCAAGGCATGACCATAAGGTCGACCGTTCGGGCTCGCCAAGATGGGAACACAAACCCCGGTTTTACCGGCACCCTTTGACCATTCGACCTAGTGCATATCGAAATCCATAGTGACCATTCCAAACTAGGACAAAGTTGCTTACCCGATATAGGTTGTTTGAAACATGCGTGCGTAGTGAAACCCTAGCTCGACAAAATAGGACAGGAAACCCTACCCCAACATAGGGGTGTATTGGCTCTCATTTACCCGCTATGTGCTTTTAGGGTGTATTCTCACAGAACGATATATCAATTTGCAAAGTTTGAGCATCAAGCCCGAGGGCACCCAGATTCGTGTTGTTGAGAATCGCTTTGTCTCAGGGTATCGATTCGATTTTGAACAGTGATTCTGGGGAACAGTAATCAGTAGTAGAGTGCAGTTGTTCAGCTACGCCCGTGTTTGATCTGTTTGAGGCTGAAATACTGCTTGTTTTTCGTTTCAGTTCAGAGATTCAGAGAGTTGATCTAGAATAGCTAGTGTCTTCTCCTTGCTAAGGCAGAACTTAGCATGACGCAGAATTCAGAAGAGATCGTGGTCATGACGGCCGCGTTGGACCAAGGAATCATCCTACAAAGTGAGACTAATGTCGATGTGCCGCATCCACCCAGATCACCGATTGCGCACCCGGTCTGGACCCCCTAGCTATATCAGGCTCGCGAGCCCACCACATTCGAGCTAATGGGTATGATAGGTGATCTCCAAAGATCCGTGGCGGATCTCGCCTATGGAATGTCTGCTTCGCCACCAGCCGCACCATATGCCGGAGGCTTTGTACCCCAGGAACCCCCGCTGTTTGGACAGATTGTAATTGAACTCAACCAATCGGAGATGGCCTCCAGCTATGGCAACGACGTATCAACCCAAATTCTAGATCAGGTTAAGGCCAAAGACAGGCAAAATGAAGGCAGATGCCAATCCCATTGAACAACTGCTGTGGGCAGTAGAGGCTTTGAAAGCCGGGGGGATGAGCAAGCAACAGATATCTACAGTTGTGACAAAAGCTGTGGAGGATGCTTTCCCCACTCCGCCTGAGGGCAGTTCCAGTCAATCAGAGAATCGTGATAGGCCCCGTCATGCCAAAACAGTTCTTCCCACTCCCAACCTTACATCCGGAAAGGATCAGAAAGTCAAGGCCACACCTGCCGACCCTTTCGCTGGTGCGTCCAACAAGAATACGAAGTACCTGCCTCGAGGGCACAGGGTCTTCCATCCTCTCTACATGCCTTTGTCTAGGGCACTTTTGATTTTGGCCAAAAAGGGGCATCTTAAACCCTTGGAGCCTCGACCCCTACCGAAGAATCTCCCTGCTACTCATGATGCTGCTCTGTACTGTGCGTACCACCAGCAAACCAGCCATGCCACTGATAATTGCTTCCGCCTCCGTCATGAGGTACAGGATTTGATTGACAACGAGGTTATCCTCCCCCCCACTTCAGCAAAGTCCATCACCACCCAGTTGTTGGATTTTGAGGACACAGATACTGCGAGTATGTAATCAGAAGGTGAACCGCCTGCGAGCAGTGCCTGGTGCATTTTTGGATGTGGCGTTTGGCACGTATTTTTGAGCATCTCTCAATGCTAATTTTGTAAATTCTGACTTGGGTGTTGAGTTAGTCTTTTGCTTTGTTTTGAGTCTGTCTCTATGTATTGAGTCAGTCTTTTTGCTTACAGGGTCTGTCTTGTTGTAATGAGTCAGTCCCTCTTGTATAGTATACCAGGTGATTTCGGGGTTGTTGCCTCAAACACCGTTTTGTCTTGTGTAATTAGTTGTTTTTGCTTTTTGAGTCTGTTCCTGCCGAGGAGCCAGTTATACCAACAAATCTGAATGAAATAGCTGTGACTATCACGTTCCGTACTTGTTGCTAGTTGAGTCAGCCGTGCCAGAGAATGTGAATGGAACGACAGTACATACCACCTACTCTCTTGTTCCTTAAACATCGTTGTAATGACCTAAGCTTTTCATAAAACCCTTTTTGAACACTGCGGTGATAAAAATGAAGAGGAAGGAATTCCTTGGGTTTTGCAAAATTTTGATCATTTTGAGGGAAAGAGAGGCATGCTAAGCTTTTAATGAATGAAATCATGCTTGTCGGCGTGAGTACTGAAAAGGATCCTGGTTTGATCTAGACTGGTTCCACACTATCTTTTGCGAGAGCGATTTGTCGCTTTCTTAAAAATTTTCAAAAACGAAATGTTTCGCGCAGTCTTGCGAAGACCTGTGTGGAATCGCTCTTGAGATTGTGCAGCCCAGGATCGTTCTCAGCCTCAAGATTCAATTTATCTCAAGGTAAACCGAATCTGCTCAAAACGCCCAACAAGGCCATGAAACGCCTGTGTGGCCCATTTTGAGGCAAATCGAGCAAGAGGCATCAAAGTCGATCAAGGAGATCGAGATCCCACTGTAAGGCTCGTGAAGCAACCGTGATGGACTTTTCTGCAAATCAACACAACAGTCACTCTCCTGGATACAGAGAGGCTTCAATCTCAAAACCATTTGGCATGGGCTTGCTACACTTTTACCCTTTGAGAGGCTCGCTGGGCCGAAAACTCGGAAGGGCGACCCAGGCAAAAGTTAGAGCAAAAAAAAAAAAAAAAAAGAGAAGAAAAAGAAAAATACAAAAAAGAAGCAAGATAGGAAAAAGAACAAGAAAAATAAAATAGCAAAAGAAATAAAGAAATGAAAATGCAAAAGAAAAGAATGAAGAAAAAGAAGAAGAAAAACATAGCTCGCAAGGTCGAAAACCCGCATTGGGCACCTTGGCAAAAGTTAGAGCCTAAACAGTGAAGGTTAAAATACCCGAGTGTACCTTAACCGGAACTATGTAAGGCTTGATTCCCATGTTTGGGACACGTAGGCAACTTCATCCTGAAGTCCAGCCCCCAATGCTTTCATAGCGTCTCATGTCCATGTAATGGTTTTGATCGTCCTTTGCCTCCCCTGAATCCGAAAGTTCGGTGTGACAACCAGAATTACATAAGCAGCTTTGTCCTGAGGCCCGACCACCAACGCTTTCAAGGTGACTGTGTCCATATATTGGTTCAACCGGAACCACGCAGCCAATTTCTCCTTGAAACCCGACCATCAACGCTTTCAAGGTGACTGTGTACATATATTGACTTAAACCGTCTTCGTCTCCTCCGCGTCCGAAGGTCCGATCGTCATCAACGAGGACTGGCTTACAGCATGCCGCGGCATCATCCAAACAAGGGGCAACTTTCAGTTGCCATGCATTGCCATAAGTTGCCCTGAGTTGCCGTCCAAACCAAGGGCAACTTCCCGTTGCCTTATCCCCCTTTTAAGCCGGGGGCAATTTTCCATCGTCCCCGATCCGAGGTTGCACATCTCGAGGGTAAGTTTCGTGCTCGTTGAGCATTGATTTTTTGCAAAAATAGTTTTTGAAAATTTTTACTGAAGTTGACTATTTTCTCGAAAACTATTTCATTTTCCAAAATTGGACCATGTTTGGACCCAAAAGGGAAAATTTTCAGTGCTCACAGCCTGATTTGCATGATTTTGAATCAAAAATCGAACAAGTATGTTAATCCAACTCTCATTTTCATCAAAACTATTTTACAAAACAAAAAAAAAATGGTCAAAATGACGAACTAGGGGCACAATTGAGTCAAGTGTTCTGTCCCCTCCCCCTCCCCGCGTCAACATACTTGCCAGAAAGGCACCCTATCTGCCAGAAGAAGTGGTTGCAAGCTAGCTATATCGGGCATGAGCCCACAACCTCTCGTTTACCCATCAACCGCTTTGGGGAGGGATGAAAAATGAGAGAATAAAGAATAGAGAGGAGTAAGTTGAGAGAAAAGTAAGAAAAGGGTTTTGAGAGAAAAACCGAGCCTGAGGGTTGAGTGATGTGAGTATCACAAATCAGAAAGGGTGGGGAGTATACCCGGAGGAACTGGCTCCTCGAGATTTGAGGTCTTTTTGTAAACATGTCCGTGTGTCGTGTCTTTTGATTTGTCGGTCTCGATTTTGGCGTTGAGTCTTTTCCGAGTGTGTCTCGTTGTGTTCAGGTCGTGTGCCTTTTGTTTCTTTGTTTGAGTCCCTCCGCTGTGTTCTGTGGTAGGCTCGATACCCCGGTTGAAAACCCTTCTTTATTTCAAAAATCGTTTGTGCTCAGAGTGCTGTGCCATTCTCTACATTCGTGCGAAGCAAGAGAAGAAAAGGGAAAATTTGGGACATCCGAGTGTGTTTCAACTGCAACCGTGCGCCTTTTTGTGGTCCGCCTTGTCGATTAGGGGCTGTTTGTTCGTGGTTTGTGTGCGGAATGAACCGAAAGTCTTTGTGTTATGGGTCAGATGCGATCAATCCCGATGAGAGTATGGGCTGTATTATTCAGTTTGAGTAGTGGTTTGTATGAGTTGTTTGCTGTTAGTTGGTTGGTTATCTGATTATTACAGTACAAGTGTTCAATTTTCAGACAACAGATCAATATCATTTACATTTGAGGTGTAATATGATGCAATACAGTGCAGGGTATGAAATGTGCAGATATATACAAATGTAACACTTTTTCAGACAAAAAGTTTGTTTCATTTCATAATCTTTTCAAGTACATAAGTTTTGGGAACAAAAATCTGCCTGCCGCAGTACAAAGTACCCTAACTACTAACAAAAGGGGAAAGTGCAAAAGAAGAGAAAAAAAAACACAGCAAAAATCTGTATCGGATGTCAAAAATGGCTCCGGAGCTATCAGTCTGTCCTGGTCCTCTTCCTGGACGAAGGTCCAGGGGGACCACCGGGAGCATCACCGCCTGAGCCCGAGTCCGAGCTGTCCCCGGTCTCCTCCTCCGACGACCCCGCCTCCGCCTCTGTCTCTGCCTCAGACTCGAACAGAGCTGGAGCCGCTGCTCCCGACATGAGTCGCGCCTTTGGTCGAGGATATACTCGCCATCCCGGGATAGAAATGGGAGGTCAGTAAGCGCCACCCACCGAGGAATCGAAGGAGGCCGAAAAGCATGAAAGGCAAATACATCGAATCTTGTGGCAAGTGAATTAGTATAGAATGCACGATGTATGAGTCTGATCTGTGAGTCTTTGTGGGCGATATATCGCTGAGAATGAGGTGTATGAATCTGATCTATATGTATCTTGTGAGCGATGAATCGGTCCGAGATGCAGGTGTGTGAGTATAGTGTATCAGATGCCGTGAGCAGTTTATCAGATGTTGTGTTGTGCATCAGATTATGTAAAGCAATTTGTGTATGGTTTGAGGTCAGGGTCGAAAGAACATCTTGGGATCTTTGTAAAGGGCTAGGAGGTCATTTGTAGCATCCCCATCATGGAGGCATTCATCTCCAATAACTGCCGGGTATACTCAGAAGACGCCTGCAAAAGTATCAGATGCATCAATATTCTGTGGAATATCAAATAAACTGAAATGAAATAACAGTACAAGATGCGAAATGCAGTAATACATACCGGAGGTAAGTCAGGGACACCGACTAACTCGTGATCAGCCGGGGGAGGGGCGAAGGGGATCTGGTTGGTCGCCCCACCCTGCCCTCTGAAAGTCAGTGAAGTGGGCAGGGCAGGCCAATCGGTCCCTCGTCCTCTCTGAACTCCGCCCCTGCCACGGACTCGAGCTCTCCTCGGCCCTCCAGCTCCTGCTCCAGCCGCTGGTGCCACAGGTCTCTCTCTCTCTGCTCGGCGGCCGCCGCTCAGAGGTTGCATGATGAAGGTCCGGACGTACTCTGAGTAATCGCCCTCGCCTCTGAAATCGTCTGCTTCCCAGCCAATGGTGTAGTCCTCCATCTGCTCGGCGGTGAATCTCTCAGTGTCCCTCATATGCTCAGGAGGGTGCACCGGAACTATCTGCTCCGGTAAACCCAGGGTCTGACGTAGGAAACGCTCGCCCAGGTACCAAGCCCGATAGACCGGACCCTCCAGCAGAATCCGGTAACGCGAGGTCTCATCGGCACCGGCAAACCGATCCCGCATCATGGTTGGCAGTGGAGCCCACGGCTGCCAGGTGATCTGAAATTGAAATACAGTTTGTTATCTACTGTTATTGAAACATGTAGTGGAAAAGCAAAGCTTAAATGAACTGCAAGTAAAACATACCTCTGCGGGGGTGATGGTGTCGAAAAAGCGGCGGAAGAAGCTAAATGTCTCTCGCGGCCTCCGGGTGCATCTCCCGTCAAAGCGACGTGAAAAAGGGATTCGACGGAGGTCTCCGCTCTCGAGACGGAGCGAGCCTAAGAAAGTAAGCATAAACCCACAACTGCAAGGTAAATACCAGTGCATTTATCAGATAAAGCAGAATATAGAATAAAAAGCAGAAATAGCAGAGCTGTGTGTTGTGCAGTATATTGTGCAGAGTGTACAGTGTGAGCAGTGTACAGTCAATGTAAAGCAGAGTATGTGTGTGCCATGCATACATACAAAGATCTGACAAGTATAAGCAGACTGATTTGTGCGGTATCTGAGTCTGAAAATATAGAACAGAAATGTAAAGCAGAGAAGAGGATGTACCTCCCAAACATGCCAAGAGCCCCAGAAACAGCTGTCAAGCCGGGAGAAACTCATATAACCATAGAGAGTGGCCAGAGCGGCGCCACCCCAGTCGAAATGTAAGATGTACCTGACGTCCACCAGTGCACTGAGTAGGCAAAGAGGCACGGTGTTCGCCCGGTCAGCGAAAATGGTCGTCCCAAACAAGAACATGAGGAAGCCGCGTGCGTATCTCTCCACGGCCTCCTGAGTCATCGAAACGCATCAACAAGGAGTGGACCACTCAACTACACCTCGAACCAGAATATCGGACGGACGCAAGAAGAGGTGGTGCTGCTACCGAACAAGTGAACTTTGAGCAGCGAGCAAAAGAGGTCCACTCGTCCATATCAATGTCAAAGGGGATCGGATCACCCCTACCCCGATGCCTGTGAGCATCAAGAAATCGTAAGGGGTCATCGTCATGTCCCCTGTCGCAAAGAAATGAAATGAATCGGTGGTGTCCCATCACCTCTCCACCAGAGCGGCAAGGAGAGGTCTATATGTAGTAAGCCTAGAGAGTCCCCTGCAAAATGCGCCAAAGCCAGCCTGGTCCACAATATGGCGAACTGCGTCGGGAAGCTCGGCGTACCACTCACGAGCGACAGTGTTCCCATACCCGCGGATGGTATGGAAATCTCCCTGTTTTCAAACAAGTAGTTGCGAAGCAATATAAAATGTACAGTTTTGAAGAAACAGTCAAAATCAGTGCAAATCTAGCATGCGTGCAAGTTTATCAGATTCAAACAGATACCGGGTGCCGGTGTGCTTATAGTGAACTACAACGTATGATGCGTCAGCATGTTCGCATGAATCAGTGCAAATCTAGCATGCGTGCAAGTTTATCAGATTCAAACAGATACCAGGTACCGGTGTGCTTATAGTGAACTACAACGTATGATGCGTCAGCGTGTTCACATGAATCAGTGCAAATCTAGCATGCGTGCAAGTTTATCAGATTCAAACAGATACCAGGTGCCGGTGTGCTTATAGTGAACTACAACGTATGATGCGTCAGCGTGTTTGTGTGGTTCGATGCAAATCTAGCATGCGTGCAAGTTTTTCAGATTCAGGCAGATGTTGGGTGTTGGTGAGTTTGCAGTGAGATACGGTGTGCGCCGTGTGTTTGGGCGATTAAGGCCAGTACAATGTGTGTGCATGTGTCGTTCTTAAACAGATATCAGTTGTGAGTTTGTTTGTGATCAACTACAGTACACAGTGTATCAGAGTATCTGAGCTAAAGCAATTAAAGAACAGAATCAGCTATGGCAGTCGACAGTTAAAAATTTCTACCTTGCAGAAAGTAAAGTAGAGAAAAAATTACCTCGGAAGAACCGAAGGATAGGTGAGAGGCAGGCTCACGTAGCAGAAGCTCGGGATCCAACGCCATGTCGAAACTCCTGAATTGGTGCAGTCTGTCGGGTGGCAAAACATGAATCGCCGGCCGGAAGGTCGCCGGGTCGAACGGGCGCTCGCTCAACGGTAGGAGCTCAACCCCGGGATCCATCTCATGATCCGAGGGAGTCCCACCGCGTGGAATATCGTCGGCCATGTCAAGAATGATGAGAAAACAGCCGGAGGGAGGAAAACCAGGCTAGAATATGGAAAGTCAACCGAAAAGTCAACCCCGAGAGGGTCGGAAATGGCCGGAAAGGTCAGGATGTGAAAAGGCACGGAAATGGAGAGGAAAGTGAGGGGAACAAACCCCAAAAAGGTGGAAATGGCAAAAGAGGCACCGAAACAAAGATTTGTTCGGTTGGAAATGTCCGAAACGCGAAGGAAATCGCGAATCCGACGACGAAACGGGCTTAGAACGCGAAGAAAACAAGGAAATAAGGAAGAAAATAGACTCTAGAGAGAGAGAGAGAGGGGTCATTTTCGGCGAAGGATAATGAAAAGAATAGGGTTTGGAACGCTATTTTAAAACACCCATGGTGAAATGTTGAATCTGCCCCGATCCAGGAACTTTTTGCCGGTCGGCAACATTTTGTGCCGGCTGGCAGAATATTGTGCCGATAGAATTATTTTGCAGCCGGTGGACAGCCGGTGGCTTCCCCTCCCGGCCGGTGGTGTTCCCACAACCTTGTTTAGGCCATATGAGTGGTTTTTGGTCTTCATAGCTCGAGAAAGTGCAAGAAAGTGTATCTCCGACGCTCAACCGGCCTCTGTTTTGACCTCGGACTGCGTCTGCTGTGTGTGGCACTCGAATTCATGCAATGATTGTATCCTTTTGTATCCTTTTTCCTTTTACAGGACTCAAAATTTGCCCCGTGTGCGTTGCATGCGTCCATCATACTGTCCGACGCGTCGCATCACACCGTCATGCACACCCCTCATGCATTGTCATGCATTTTATTATGAGCATTGTCATGCATTTCAAAAGACATGCGTGTCACACTTGCATCGTTTATCATTTTGCATTGGCACGTGTGCCTCATTTGCATCGGCACGTGTGCCTCATTTTCATTGGCACGTGTGCCTCATTTCCATTGGCACGTGTGCTTCATTCGCATTGGCACGTGTGCCTCATTCGCATTGGCACGTGTGCCTCATTTTGCATTGGCACGTGTGCCTCATTCGCATGGCACGTGTGCCTCATTCGCATTGGCACGTGCGCCTCATCCTCATTGGCACGTGCGCCTCATCCTCATTGGCACGTGCGCCTCATCCTCATTGGCACGTGCGCCTCATCCTCATTGGCACGTGCACCTCATCCTCATTGGCACATGTGCCTCATTCTCATTGGCACGCGTGCCTCATTTTCATTGGCACGCGTGCCTCATTTGCATTGGCACGTGTGCCTCATCCTCATTGGCACGTGTGCCTCATCCTCATTGGCACGTGTGCCTCATTCTCATTGGCACGTGTGCCTCATTTGCATTGGCACGTGTGCCTCATCCTCATGGGCACGTGTGCCTCATTCGCATGGGCACGTGTGCCTCATTCGCATCGGCACGTGTGCCTCATTCTCATCGGCACGTGTGCCTCATTTGCATCGGCACGTGTGCCTCATTTGCATTGGCACTTGTGCCTCATTTGTATCGGCACGTGTGCCTCATTCTCATTGGCACGTGTGCCTCATTCCCATTGGCACGTGTGCCTCATTTCCATTGGCATGTGTGCCCCATCTTCATCGGCATGCGTGTCTCATTTCCATTGGTAGGTGTGCCCCATCTTCTTCGTCGGCATGTGTGCCTCATTTCCACTGGCATGCGTGTCACATTTTCGTTGGCATGCGTGTCGTCATTTGCATTAGCATGTGTGCTTCATTTGCATTGTCTTACATTCCTTGCGACCTGCGTTGTCTTGCTTTCATTTGCATTGTCATGTATGTTGCTAACGACATTGTACCTGTTAAGTTTGTTTTCTTTTCAGGCACGATATTGTATGTGCGGTTCATTTGAGGCCGGTGCAACCGGACGAGCTGCACAGGTATTGTATCCTCCGCGTGAGACGTACAGAGAATTACATAATTCTCTTACATCCTTTCTGCATTGTAGTGTAGTCTGGTGTATGCCAGCTTAAAACTGTTGCATGTGTTAGCCGTTCTGACTTTCTTTGCATGATCATAAGTTATGCTCGGCTTCTTGCATTTTCGGTTGCATTTTGCCCCTGCCTTTGGGCACATACCTTGTTTGTCTTGCATGTTTGTCCAAGTCTTCGGCCTTGTCAAAAATGGGTCGTCTCTGGGCTTTGACATTCACTCCCGTCATTATTATGACTTTCGAGCTCTGTCAAAGAAGGGCAACTGTAGACACCCCATTTTTGACCGTCCTCAAGACTTGGACGTCACCGTTTGAACACCCGGTGATCATCCATGTTTGTGTTCGTTTGGAGTTCCCAGAGGTCTCGGCTACGCGCCCTGCCTCAGGATCTCCGAACTCGGCCGTTTTGTGTCTGGTTTGGCACCAAACACTTGTGTTTTGCCTTGGAGGGGCAGAGAATGCCTTGTGAGGCATCCCCACACACCACCGGCAGTGGTTAGAGGCCACCGGCTGGTTTTTGTTGCCACCGGCAATGTATGTGGCCGGTCGGCACTCTTTGTTGCCGGTCGGCAGTCATTTTTGGCCAGCCGACTACTGTTCATCTGCTTTTGCAGATATTTTAAGACAGCTGTGTGGCATTTGGTTCCCCTCCATACACGTGTATGGAGGGATGCCCTCCTTGTAAGCTTGTTGTATAAGCTTTACAAGTTTGTTGCCTATAAGAGAGGGGTCCCTTCTCTTGGCATAGAGGTTAGAGAATTTTGGAGAGAAAAACACAGAGAGAAGCTTTGGTTTTAGGGTTAGGGTTTATACATATCTCCTATATCTCTTTTTCTCTCTTTATGTTCTAGGTGTTTTAGTCCATATTATTGCACACAAACACCTAGTGCTTCACCTTCCTTTGGCTACTGAGGTTCTAAGGGCCTGTCCTTGCTATTTTTGACTGGATTGAAGCTTAAGAGGGCAACAAGATCACCATTGTTGAAGAAAGGCTTCAAGGGTAAGAAACTTGTCCTTTTTACCCCATTTTTGCATCCTATTTCTACCTATCTTAGAGCTGTTTTTGTGCTTAGTGTATAATACAAAAAAGTTCTGTTTTTAAGCCCTCTTGATTGTTTATTAAGAGTGTTTTGTGGTTTGGGTTTGTTTGACCCCTCCTAAGCCTTGTAAGGCTCCTTTTGTGCTATTTTTGTGCAAGTTTCGAGACTTTGGTGTTTGGGCCTCTTCACCACTGAAATCTTGAGGAATTTCAGTGGTGGAGATGGTGCCTTGAAGTCTCCAAAAGGGGAGGGCCACCCCCTCTCCTTGTTGTCCTTGAAAGGACCCATTTTGGCCTCTTGAGGGAGCATCATGTTAGAGTGTGTATTGATCACGTCTTGGCTGTTTTCCACGCTTATTATGCCATGATATAACCTTGTTGTGTGTTGGTTTTGGTACACCATGCATGTCTTGCATACCTACCATGTAATGCCCTGTTATTCCCTTAATATGCCTTAGGTTGTTAGCCTTTGTTCTAGCATGTTTTAGGCTTAGCCTTGTGAAGGTTTTGTGCTTATTTCACTATGTTTAAGGTCTGTCCATGCTTGTTTGAGTAAATCTTGGCATGCATTATATAGCTCCTTTGTATTATGGCTTGTATGCTTCAAGTAGGTGAATGTGTAGCATGCATTGCTTGCATTAATTTAGTGGTTTGGAACCACTTAGCATGTCATTTCAGTCCCTTTGGTGCGCTTGTATGCTTACCTTGGTGGTCCCTTTGTTGCCTCTTGAGCATGTGTTATATGCTCCTTGAAAGTGCATTTGTGCATGCCTTCATATTTGAGCCACTTAGATGCCATCTAAGTAGTCCTTTGGCCTTATTTTAACATGCTAAAAATCTGTTTTTAGTTGTTTAATGCATGCCATGGTTGTTATGCTAAGTGTGTTTCAAAGCTTCATTACCTTGCTTCAAGAATTTGGACTATTTGCATGCTTATGCTTGTCTTGTTTAAGTTGGTTTGGCACCATGTTTTAACATGATTTTCAGAGCTTATGTTGCATGCTAATTGTCCATGATAGGCCTCTTTTGAATGTGTTTAAAAGTTGCCTTTATATGCTTAAGTGTTGGACGATAACATGTGCATGTGTGTTTAGCCCTCATATTCGAGCACTTTGGCCACTGTTTTGGGCCTAATTAGAGCTGCCTAATTCATGTTTAAGACCATCACTTGCTTGGTTGCATGCTTACCTTACATGTTTGTATATTGTCCATGTTCATGCTTGCATGCTTGTCCTCATGATCGTGTTGCATATTAGCTAACATGCCTATGATGCATTGTACTTTGCATGCATACCTTGTCCCTTGATTTAGTGATAGGGATTGGGCCTTGGTTTGATTACATTGCATAACATTTGAAATTGAAAGTGCACACTTGATTCTTTGGGCCATCATGCATGGAAATGCGTGATTGGTGGCCCGAGAATCGAGGCACATACCCCTTTGAGTCGCAAACATGATAGGGGGCATGATTGGTGCATACATTGTTTGAATTGTATTGTCATGCAAGTTTTGCCCTCTGCTGCTGTGAGTTGCAGGTTCTGCAGGCATTGTTTGCCGACCGGCAGTATTCAGTGCCGACCGACAGTAAGTTATCAGCCGATGGATTCATTTTGTGCCGATGGCCACATCCTATTGCCGGTGGTAATTCTACCCAGCCGGTGGTATCCCCCAGTGTCCTGAGAGGCATTCCTGAGACTGTGGCAGTTTTCAGAGGAGTAAAGCAGGGAAAACAGAGGCAGACTATGCATGGCCGTGCACTTCCGAGTAGGACCCGAGCATGCGCTACATCTGGCTCTCCTCCCGAGGCGGTTTACTGCTTTTCCTAGTTTAATTAGTTTGTTAACTGATTAGGCAAGTTGTAATATTTAATTAGCTTGCGTAGTTAATTAATTTGTATTATTTATTTGGTCCCTCCGGCGAGGGCAAATCTGTAATAAGCGTGGGTGAGTGGTGTGCATGTCTTCCAACCCCCACTTCTTTCTTCCCTTTTACTTACCTGCTTTGATGGTTAGTATTAGGGCACGTTTAAATTAGCATACCTCATGCAATGCATGCGTGTATGCATACATTTGTCTTACATGCACCGAGCTCGGCGTATCATACAAATTGCATTGTACTTTCAATTTCCAAATTGAATACGTGTTAGTTGTAGCATTTCACATGTCATCGTAGATTAGCCGAGCCTATCCTAATCATATTCTGCATGTGTTGCATTAGTCACCTTAACATGAACTAGGACATGCATGTTTGCTAACTAGTTTATTGTTTTGGCACGGAGTACGATGTAAGTATTTATGCTTTAGCATCTCGCATGCGTGTGAATGTTAACATGATAGTATGCTTACCATGCGGCTAAGTGCTTATATGATATAAAATGTTTGAATGCCTGTGGATGAAGGTTGGATTGTTTGAGTTGGAGAAACTCGTTGAAATTCGTATTTTAGCCTGCTTGCGAGTAGCAAATTTCAAAGCGCTTTTCAAAACAAACGGATATGCAATGCTTGTTTCCAAATTAGGCAATCTAGTCTATACTTGTTTGCTGTGCGCATGACATAGTAATTCTAGGCGAATAACCGGAATAAGAACACATAATGTTTTCAAAACAAGATATCACTGTTAGTAGAGGCCGGTCTTCGGACCGGGCGAAAGGGGGTGCTCATAGCTGACCTTCCCCGATCGTACCCAAGCTCCCGAGCCAAGACAACTTTGGTGATGACGGACACGTGGCCTTCGGCATCGAGTCAGGGTTTCCTAAATTTCACATTTTAAAAAAATATTTAGGTGGCGACTCTGTATCTGGCAAAGCAGTCCATGTTTGGCACTTCTTTTCAAAATCTGTTTTTCTCAAAACGATTTGCCGGATTTGGACTCTTTGGTTCAAGATTAAGAACCGTGACACAATTTGAGTCCAAACTGTAGTAAGCCCACATATGAACAGAACGGGACTTAACCCTCCCGGGGCATTCGGGGATGTCTACATGAATCTTTTGTTATGTCTTGCAAACTCTCTATGATGGCATGTTTATTATAATTTTGGGAGTAATAGATATGTATATAGATATTGTAAATGCTTAGCTTCTAAGTTAATTCCCTTTTGCCTTATGTAATGTGAAAAGGTCATGGAATATTATGTATGTATGGTAATGCAAAATGATCCTGGTGCTAGACATAGCTCAATGAAAGTTTATTCTTCTATTATTTAGTTTACGTTCAGGCCCTGAGATTAGGTACGTTTAAATAGCTAAGTTAAGGCCTTGAGTTAGGCCGGTCATGTCCAAACTGTTAGGGGCAGGTTTGGGTCATGACATGTCACCAAATGCAGGCCAATCGTGTATTGTCCGCAACAAAGCTACATGCATTCGAAAAGTCTTATTGGTGGAGGCATCATAAGTTAGTGCACCATTTATCCATAACTCATTCAACTCATCCACCAATGGTCGCATGTAGACGTTAATATCAATCCCTGGTTGCGATTCTCCAGGAATAAGTAATGACATCAAACAAAATGGATCCTTCATAACCAACCAAGGTGGCAAGTTGTATGGAATGAGTATGACGGGCCACAAACTATAAGAGTTGTTCATGTTCCCAAAAAGGGTTAAACCCATCAACGACCAACCCTAGCCTCACATTTTGAGGCTCCAAGGCAAACTCGGGATGTTGTGCATCGAATTCCTTCTACTTATCACTGTCAGTGGGATGCCTCAATATCTTGTCGTCCATTTGTTTGTCTTTGTACCATCTCATGTCCTCAGCCCTCTTCCTTGACATGTACAATCTTTTCAACCTTTGTGTCAAAGGAAAGTATCGTAATACTTTATGGGGGATCTTCTTACCCCTTCCACGATTAATCTTGTATCTAGATGTCTTATAAGTTGGACATTTATCTAGTGTTGCATTCTTCTTCCAAAATAATACACAATCATTTATGCAAGCATCAATGAGCTCATATGACAAGCCCAAGTCACGTAGTATTTTCTTAGCTTCATAAGTTAACTTTGGAACCAAATTTTCTTTTGGTAAAAGTCTACTTAAAAACTTTAGCATCATGTTAACTGACTTATTGCTCCAATGATTTGTCACCTTCATATTAATCACCCCGGTCACAAACTTCAACAAAGTATAATTTGTACAATTCGGGAACACTTCGTGCTTGGCATCAGTCAACAATTGATCAAAAGTTCTCACTTCCTTCCCTTGGGTTGGATCAGTTGATTCCCCTCTTATTCGATCTTCCACTACGGCTTCAATACCACCTAAAATTTCATCACCATCAAGTCGCATTTCATCATCATGATACGCCTCGTTTGAAACACGGGGTTCCCCGTGCTGGTGCCATATAGTGTAAGTTTGCATAATCCCATATTGGAGCAAACGAATTTCCACATTTTGAAGATTTTGTCTATAAAAATTCACACACTTTATACACGGGCACAAATTATTACCATTCTGGTCTAAAACCCCCATTGCAAATTGAAGAAATAACTTGACCCCATCATTATATGGTTTACTCATCCTTCCATCAATCGTCCTACCTAGGGCAATCCAACTTTTATCCATGTCTGATCACAAATGAAAGATTAGGAACAATATAGTATATTGTAGACTTGTGTATTTATGAAGTAATCAAATTGAAAAATTCAATAAGAGCTTCACCAAATATATGTCCAGATCTTTAATAAAAATTCTTATACAAGTTCTAAGGTTATATGCAAGTAAGGAATAAAAACTAACAAAATTGGTCATTAATAATTTTAACACATCTTTACCAAAAAAGATCATTAAAAATCAACAAAAATCACATGTCTACACATTTTATTGCAATTTCAATGAGAGTGTAGACGTGCCCGAGAACTCCCGAGCTCTGCGCGCGAAGGCACGAAATTCGTTTTCTCTCTAGCTACTACAAGTTCAGACTCATGTCACAGTTCTGAATCTAATCTCACAATGTGCGATGTAAGATCGATAAATCACCAAAGAGTCCAAATCCGGCAAATCGTTTTGGAAAACTGATTTTAATAAAGAAGTGCCAAACATGGACTGCTTTGCCAGATACAGAGTCGCCACCTAAATATTTTATTTTGGGGGAATTTAGGAAACCCTAACTCGTGCCGAAGGCCACGTGTCCGTCATCACCAAAGTTGCCTCGGCTCCGGAACTTGGGTACGAGAGGGGAAGGTCATGCAATGAGCTCCTCCGCTCGCCCGATCAAAGATCGGCCTTTACTAACATGATATCTTGTTTTTGAAAACACATGCGTTCTTATTCTGGTTATTAACCTAGAATTACTCTGTGATGCGCACATCATACAAGTATAGACTAGATCGCCTAAGTTGGAACAAAATATTACATATTCATTTGTTTTAAAACAGTTTGAAGTTTGCTACTCGAAAGTAGGCTAAAGCGAGGATTTTGATGATTTTATTCCAATTCAAGTAATCCAACCTTCACCCACAGGCATTCAAGCAGTTATATCAAATAAGCAGTTAGCCTCATGGCAAGCATGCTAACATGGAAGCATTAACACATATGCAGTATGTTAAAGCGTAAACACTCACGGTGTACTCTGAGCCAAAACAAGGAACTAGTTAGAAATCATGTATGATCCTAGTTTATGCTAAGATGGCTAATGCAACACATGCGAAAATGCAACTAAGATAGACTCGACTACCTAGAATGTCATGTGAAATGCAACTTGATACATGTATTCAAATTGGAATTAAAATACAATACAGTTAGTATGATGCGCCGAGCCCGGTGCATGCAATACAGATGAATGGATGCACGCATGCAAGCATAAGGTATGCTAATCGAAACATGCCCTAAAACTAACCATCATAAGCGGTTAAGTACAAGGGAGAAAGAAATGGAGGTTGGAAGACATGCATCACACACACACACACACACGGTTATTACAAAATTGCGCCCTCTCGACGAAGGGACCAAATAAGAAGCTAACTAGCTAATCTAATCTAATTAAACTAATTATTACACAACAAAACTAGCTAACTAATCCTAGTTAACTAATTAAGCTATTGCAAAACAAATCAAATAGTTAACGCATTAACTAATTAAATACAGAACCAAAGTGTAGCTAAGCAAATTAGCTAAGTAAAGCATTAAAAAGAGGTTCTCAGAGGGAGAAGACTGGATGCATGCCCGGTCGCCTCGTTCGGAAATCCGTCGCGATGCCCCAATTTGCCTCTGTTTGCAATTGTTTACAGAACATTGCACAATGCTCCAGAAAGCTGAAACTCCATCATGGGAACCTATGGGAGGGCTGCCAACCAGTTGTTGAGGAAAGAGACCACCTGCCGACCACTTTCGTCGAAAAAACCGTAAAAGTGGTCGGCCAGTTTAGTAATACCGGGTTCAGCGGCCGATTTGTTGTTGCTGAATTCTAGTTTGCTGCAACAGAGAGCAAGAAAGGGCATGGCAATGTATTTGCAAGATATGTGTGCATAACCACCCTCCCTATCATGTCATGAACTCAAGGGAGTGCGGTTCTCGACCCTCGGGCCACCAATCACGCATCTCGATGCATGATGGCCGAGAAGCCAAATTGCACAATTCAATGTAAAATGAATGCACAAGTAAACACATAAAGCCTAAAACTCTATCATGTATGATCAAGAGCATCGGCGACCGAGAATTGAGGCATGTTTCATCACTTCAAGTATGAAATGCTAATGGCATGCATAGACAATGCAAGGCAACAACTCGGCATACACAATGCGAATAACAACATGGCATACACAATGCAATGTAAGATGGCATTCTCAATGCAATATAACATGATCAACTTAACAAAGCTAATGACATGCAAACTATGCTAATGCATGCATGCACAATGCAATACAACAATGGCAACTTAGCAATGTTAGGGACATGCATACTCAATGCAAGGCAACATAAGCATGCAACAACATGTAATGCAACATGATAAATGGACTTAAACCAAAAAGGGATAGATCTCAGTCATGCCCAAATCAGTGGCCAATGGTGATAAAATTAAGGCACATAAAGCACATACAAGCATGCACATGCAATGGCCCATCAAAGAGGCCTAAGAGCACAACTCTCAAGAGTGCTCAAAGAGTGACAAGAGTGGAAGTGTAGCAACACTAAGTGCACTGAAATTAGACAAGAGATGATGCCAAATCACTCAATCAAAATAAGTAAAGCATGCAATGGTCCTTAAGCATGAAACTATCAAAGAGGACTACAAAGGGGGCATGCAATATATGGAACAAATGCATGAACCTATCATGGACAGAGCTTAATTAGGTCTAAACAAAGACCTAAACATGCTGAGATAGGGGCTCAAAGACCTAGGCATGCAAGCATACAAGCTAAGCCATAAAAGAGGCAACAATGCATAACACTCAAAGGCACTTAAAGAGTGAATGAAGTGGGAACATGGAAATGCTAAACACTTTGAAATAACATGATAAATGATGCCAAATCATATACATGATGCAAATGAAGCATGTTATGAAGCCTAAAGCTTGAAGCTAGCAAGAGCACTTGTACTACGACTATGCAAACCATGAAGCATATGGCAAAGGCAACCCAAAACAGTCCTAGAACATGTCAAAATGATACTAAAACATGTATGGAAGGAAGCCAAAATAAGCTAGCATGGTGAGCATAAGGCATGATGCATACAAGGCAAATAAGGTGGATTACACTACACCTACCAAGACCAAGCATGGAATGACTTAAGCAACAAAAATCAGAGTTATATCATGGCATAATAACCCCAAAAACACATTGAAATGATAGCTCGCAAGCTTAGGCATAAAGACATACGCAATGACCTATGTTAAGGCATAAAGGGGCAAACCTTCCAATGCATTGAATAAGTGACAAATGCAAGTGCATGACCATGAAACATGGACTGAAATCACATTATAAATGATGCCAAATCATTCAAATAGTCCAAGCAATGCATGCTAGTGGACTTGATACACAAAGCTAGCAAGCTAGAATGCACTATAGCTATACAAAGCATGGCATCCATGACCAAAACAACATAAATCAGACCTTAAACATGGTAAAACATGAACAAAATCTTCTTTAAGTTAAGCCAAAAGCATGCTAGAATGACATGTCAAAGCATGATGCATGTTAGGCTAATTCATGGAATTGCATTACAAGTGCATGGAGCATGCATAGGGCCATTAAACCAAACCTTAACAGAGGTATATCATGGTAAAACAACATCAAGAACATGCTGAAATGGACTCAAAATAGGCTAGAATGTCATGCTACTTCATGAAGCATACAAGACTAGTTTGTGAGGATTACACTACAAGTGTATTAAGCATGCAAGGGATGATCAAGACAACCAAAAATAGTGGCATGATATGCTGAAATAACCCCAAATACATGCTAAGAACAAGCCAACACAAGCTTAACAAACATGCTCAAACATGAGGCATATGAAACAAGTATTCAAAATACAAGGAGAAGGGATGACCCTCTCCTATTTAGGACCCCAAAACCACCTTTCCACCACTAAAAATCCTCTGAATTTCAGTGGTAGAAAGGTCATGCAAAGGCTACAACAAGAGCCTAAGGGGATGGCTCAAAACAAGGCCTAACAAGGCCTAAGAGAGGGTAGACCACCCCCAACGAAAAAGTGACCTTAAACAAACATTCTAAGCATACAAAAATAGAACTTTTTCCAGTAGAAAGTTAAGCTTAAAATAGCATGCAAGTTGGGCTAAAAGCTTAAGCAAAAATGGGGGTTTTAAGGGGTAGTAACCCACCTTTGAAGAACCACTTTAAAGCTGCAACTCCAGCAACTTCTTTGAGCTCAAACCAGTCCAAAAGCACCAAAGACATCCTCAAGAAGCCTCATCAACAAAGGTATGGTATTTTAGTGTGTGTTTGTGTGCAAAAGTATGATCAAATGACACTTTTAAGGCACAAAATGAAGAACAAGAGTAACATAGATACAACTATGTATGTATAACTCTCAAGGCACAAAATTCTGCACCTAGAGGATGGAGGAGGAGCCTTCCTCTTATAGAGAACAAAAGCACAAGCTTCTTGAAGAAGCTAAGGCTCAAGGCCATCCCTCCATACACGTGTATGGAGGATGGTTTTGGTGCCCTCCAGCTACAGCTGGAGGAAAATATCTCCAAAAAGGTGACAAAAAGCAGTCGACCAGTTGAGGTGGTTGGCCAGCTACTTAAAGTGGTCGGCTGACCACTTCAAGTGGTCTCCCAAGAAGACAACTGGTCGGTTAGGGGTATGAGAGGTCTACACACTGAAAACAAGCAAGTGGTGTGCTGGCCGACTAGAAAAGGTGGCCCAACGACCAAGAAAGCCAGTTATCCGACCAGAAAACTGGCTTGCAGGAGGAAAAGTGGTCTCCAAGGGGAAAAACTGGTCTCCCACCCTTGTACCACCTTCCAAACAAGGAAAACAATGTTTGTACCAAAAACAAACCAAGACGGATGCAAGACGAGAGATCGAGAGGAAAAGCACACGGCCGAAAGCCTCGAAGACTAGTCTACTAGCATCAAAAGTGGTATACGACCACAAAAGTGGTCTCCCAGACCACAGTGTCCCTCTAGGTAGAGGCAACAAGGTGTGGTTCAAAAACCACGCCAAACGGAGAATGTTAAGCGGTCTTGAGACAAGGTGCGCGACCGAAGGCTCCAAAAACCGGAAACTAGTCTCCAAACGGGAAAAGTGGCCTACGACCACGAAAAGTGGTCTACGACCACAAAGAGATGGTCTACAAGACCTCTCCCTCCCTCCGGGAAGAGAAAACAAGATTCGGTCCACAAACCGAGCCAAAGCACAAAGAGTTTAGAGGCCCGAAGACAAGGCATTCAGCCAAAACTCTGGAAACTCGAAACGAGCACAACATGCATAATCACCGAGCGCTCAATCGATGACGTCTAAGTCTTAAGGTCGATAAAAAATGGGGTGTCTATAGAGAGCCAAGCAGGATCTATATAGAACATCAAATGGAACATTATTCAAGTATTTGGGTTTTGAGGAACATAGTTGCCCAACTACTCTCCATCCAATTTGTAGATAAATTGACAGAATACCATTGGAAAAAAAAGGAGAATAGCTTTATAGGTTTAAATATTAGGTCCTATTTAAAGTGTAATACACAAAAATAAAACAAGGTCACTGCCACATTGATTCATTTTGTTCTTGATTTCTATTTAGCTAATTTCCTTATGTAGTTAAAATTCTTCTAAGTGTAACTTCCTCCATCAGTTCAATGTTATATAAGAAACGGATTCAATCACTACATGCATTCCATGAACTTCACAAAACCATACAATATCTTAAAAAAATAAAATAAAAGAATAAGAATTGTACAAGAAGTACATAAAGGGTAAAAAGAATGAAACCAAACACATAGCAACATTACCATTTTTTCATAAAATAGTTAAACTGCTCTATAAATTTGGTGTCAATCACCCCTACATCATCAACCAGAAGAGAATTTACATGCACTCACTTGTCTTCTTTAGGATTCACTTGTAAGTCGTAACTTAAACTGTTTTAAGGCCTTAATATTTAATTACCAACTTGAAAGAATAAAGAGAACATATTAGGTAGATAATGTTGAACAATTAAATTTACCCTTATCATCCAATTTCCTGTAATTATATATATAAAAATAATAATAAACACAAGAAAAATGGTAGAAATTTGCAGCACACTTACAACTATTCATAAACTTCAATATAAACAACATAATGAAGAGCATGCTTAGGAGCATAGAGGTCAAAAAAATTCAATTGCTTCACTTATGGTTCATATGTAATTTTCTTTCTCAAACCATCTCCTCAACTGGATCCGTTACATGAATAGCAGCCACAATCAACAAAATGATAGTTCAAGTTAAAATTGTTCATTATTTTAGGTGATAAAATTGATCCAATACAAATATATATATATTGATAATGGCCACAACGTACATATACATAGACATTCTCAATCAAAACTGTACCGGTAAAGTGTGCTACAAATACATTTAAAATATTCTATTTTCATAGTAGGTGAAAGTGTGCAATCAATTTGAAACTATATTGCCATCATGTGAGCTAAACAACACCAAAAGTGACATGGACCCACTCCCCAACAAAGTCAACAATAAGAAGCAAAGTTAAATCAAGAGATCCCTTTCAACCTTAGCTTCTCATAAACGACATGAAAAATTACAAATATGACATGTAGTTTTAGATTGCTATTTCCAATTTCACTTTATCACTCATCATGTAGTTCAGCTGTTATTATTATTTATCAACAAATAAAGATTCCATTAAACTAAAATGTGGGATCAAAATGATAAAAAACAACACCCAAACCAACCGTACATAAATACAATAGAAATCCTTATCTACCAAATTAACCCTTTTTCGGATCTATATTTGCCATCAGTTAGACTGTCACAATAGAAATCCTTGTCAATGGCCACTCTATTTATTTTGGTAAACAATATTTTTTACTAATGAGTGAAGACCCCTTAGAAGAAGGTTTTTCAATACAATAGATTATGGCTTTCAATGCATAGACAATGAGGGACCAAATATACATGCAAATACATACACAATCAATGAATTAGGGCTTTGAAACTAAGAGAGAGAAAGGAAAAACAGGGGAAAATGTATGAAACCACTAAAATCAAACCCATTTAGGATATCAAATCCACAAAACTCTACAAATCAAACCACTTCAACCAAACCCATTTTTCAAAATCAATACCAAATTAAATTGAAAAAATCATAACAACCATAGAGCACGATTAAGAAAGAGGGAAATAGAGAAAGGGGGATAGAGAGGGAGAGAGAGTGACCGAGGTAGACAGAACAAAAAGCAGATCACGAGTGAGAGAGAGACAGACTGAGAGTGAGAGAATACCTGTGAGGATGCGGCGGTGGTGATCTACGGGTGGTGGTGGTGGGGGTGGCGGTGGCGAGGCGCGTTGGTGGCTAGCGGCGTTGGTGGTGTGCGTTGAGGAGAGGTGATGTAGGGTGAGGTTTGGTGGTCAAATCTGTGTGTGAGAAGAAGAACTGATATATCTAAGGCGCCAATATATTCATTTCCCTCTAAAACCCTTAGTAACTATACCATTTATTTGGTGACAAAATTATTTCCTCACCAAAAGATAAAATTATTGGCCATGAAAATAGTTTTCTCACTAAATGATATTAAAATATTAAAAATTATTGGTGACGAAAATATATTTGTCATTAATAATTTTATAATTAATGACCAATTTTTTCCTCACCAAAAGTCTGAAAATTTTGGAACCATCCGAAAACTTAGCGGGAAAATCTTTAGTGACAAAAAAATATAAATAATGATGAAAAATAATTTCGTCACCTAATTTTTTTTATTATGTATGTAGATTGGTGACGAAATTTTATTTGTCTCTAAAAATGGTACATTTGGAGACGAAATATTATTTTCTTCACTAAAAGGTACATCTTTCGTGACAATTTATTTTTGTCATTAGTTTTTGTCTCCAAAGACACTTTGTTGTAGTGACACCCACGCTGTAGCTCATGTCATAAAATTCAGATATAACAAAGAATGGAAGTTGGTTCTCAAATAACATCAAGTCATTGCAGATTTGTATACCCTTCCATGATACTTTGACTTCATCACCCACATGTGATTGTTGATGTTCATCCTTAACAAAATCAAACTCAAACCTGCCAAGAAGAAACTCAATAACAAAGCAAGCATCATATAGAATCATTTTCACAAATTCATCACTATCAAGGTGGTCAACTGGGTCTGCATAATACTTTCGAGCTTTTCCTTCTAATTTCTTCATAGAGTCTAAATAATCCTCCTTATGCAGATTGTTGTTACGTTGAAGGAGCAATTCCAAATAATGCGCTTTACGTTTTTCCATAGCAAGTAGTTTGGTTTTTTTTTTTTTTTGGGTGAATAAGTCATAAAATAAAAACAAAAAACTTACACAAAATACAAGGGGCATACCCCAAGCCCTAACAGAACTATACAAAAACCAATAAAAATTGAACAGCAACAATGTAGACCCGTCCCAAAAAGGATAAGGCCCCACAATGACCAAAACAAACAATCTGTTAGAACATCAAAACTTCAACCAAAACCTAATAGAAATATGTGCAGAAGCAACAAACAACACACTAAGGAGAATGTTCATGGGCCCCATAGACAAAATATGTGGGCCATGAACATATCTATCAGCAAAGACACCTAAATGAAATAACATCCCTTGCACATCCCGTAAGGGTAGGCTCAAAAAGAGATTAGAGAGTTTGATACAAATTCGGAAAATATAAATATACAAAACAACAAAAACAACTTTCTTTGTCACAAAAGACGAAAACATGGCCTGTACGTTGCTATTACACTTGCCGCCAATGAAAAAATAGCCAAACATAGTCAGAAACTCGCCATCATCATCTTAACAAACAAGAACCCAAATCTTAAAGTTTGGAGATTTAATAAAACCTGTCCAACCATATAGATAATGAGTGAGTAGCCAAACAGAAACCTGAATATGTAAAGGACCAATGGTATAATGCATATAATGTAGGGGAGTAGTTTGGGTTGACCACGGTGGTAAGGCCCTATTGAAATTAGGATAGGTGTGTATGCCTTTTCATTTGCATTACACAATCCTTCATGCACCCTGAAAGTACAAGCTGCTTCATCGACCAAAGCTTTTGTTTCTTCCATGTCGATGGTATGTTGTTCCGTATTATTATCTATTAAATTTAAAGGATAACATGAAATCACCTACCTAAAACATTTATTTATTATTATTATTTGCATATGTAGATTTTACATAGTGATTTCCATTGTATACAAAAATTTAATACATGCAGAAATTTATATTTATTAATTAGAAGTTTAAAAAAAAAGAGAGTCTATTTTTATTATGGATAAATTGCAAATACACCTCTGAGATTTATTTAAATACGTATTGTTTCAAGTGGTTTTAAAAATTACGTCATGCCCCTTTAAGTTGCTAATTGGATAACAAATGACTTATTTTATTAATAAATCATCAAGTCAATTAACAATTTTTACTAATGTCAGAAATATATTTTAATTAACAATTTAGATAATTTTATTGTTTTAAAGAAGAGTAGTTAGAAACAGTTTTTAATCTTTTACTAGTATCACTTTGTTTGAATTTGATTTTTTAAAAACTGTTTTTTAAGTTTTCAATTCATATTTTTTTATTGATTTTTTAACATTTCAATCAAATTTTTTTTTTTTTTACTTTTTACATCCACTTAATTTAGATACACTTAAAAAGTATAAAATTCGTGTAAAACTCTTTCAAAAGTTCATTAAATATAAAAAAAATATAATATATATATATATTTTGTACATTTTAATATTTTTTTCATTTTTAATTAATTTTTTTTTACAAAAAAAGTGCACAAATTTTATATTTTTTAAAGTGTATCTAGATTAACTAGATGTAAAAAGCTAAAAAAATTGATTAAAATGTTTTAAAAAATTCAATGGAAACAAAAAAATATGGATTGAAAACTTAAAAACTATTTTTAAAAAATCAAAACCAAAAATCGATTTCATAATTAAATAATATAAAAATAAAAATTAATATTTTTGTAAAGATTTAGGCTGAACCGGGCCGAATCAAGATAAAAATCTTTACCTCAAGACCAACTCGAAAATTAAATAAGTTCAAAATATTAACTCAGCTAAACTCAACTTTATAGCTTAAACAAAAAAATAATTAGACCGGACTAACGTTTGTTTTGAAAATGGGCTAAAATAATAAAAAAGTCGATTCTTTTTTTTTTTCTCACGTCCTTTCATTAAAAAAAAAAAAATCAATTTTTACAATAACCTTAACGCTGTATTTGGTTCATGAAGTTGGAGAGAGATTTAGAAAATAAAAGAAAAAGATAGATAAAATATGAATGAAATATAATTACATTTCACCTAAATTTTACACACATTTTCCTTTTCTTTTCGAAATCCTTCCCTAAATCCATGAGCCAAAGGAAATGAAAATGCAATATCACTTTTTGTTTGGTTGGAGGATTTGATGAGGGAAATGAAAAAAGAAATAAAAATACATTCTCACTTTTTGTTTGGTTATAATAAAAATATATGGAAAAAGAAAATGAGAGCAAAATGCAATCCTACATTTTGGATTTACTTAGACTATTTTCTTTCTCTATTTCCCAATCTAACCAAACATACTTTGAAATTCGAATCTTATCAATTGTTTCTTTTTCTTTTTCTTTTTTGTTAAAAAAAATTATTTATCTTTTCCTTTTCATTTTCATTATCAAATTTTTCAACCAAACACAAAATAAATATATTGGACACCCATCGTACCAATAGCCACCCTACCTACCCTGTTCGAAACCCACCCTAGCATACACATGGATAATGACTTTCATTTATTTTTATGATTTTCTTTTTTCTTATATCTATCAATATAAGAATCTCTTCAGTTGAAATGGTGTGTTTTTATTTTGCCAAAATTATTCTCAACAAATTATTGTATTCTTTTCAAAAATTATGTATCATATACGCTTTATAATTAAAGAAGAAAATGATATAACTCTATACTTTATCAGATATAATTAAAAAAAAAAGTCATAACCAAATACTATATGAGACATAAGAAAACATATCAAAATAATATCATAACTAAAGAAGAAAATAATATAATTAAGAGTACATATGGTAAGAAGTGTGTATTGTAAAATTCTTCTACATATACATTGACAAAACAATAAAAAAAATAAAAAATATATGGAATCAAAAATTAACTATAAATACCTGACAATGTTGGTTGACAGAGGAGATGATGTGGAGATAATATTATTCAAATCAAATCGGACCAACTATTATTGACTAACAAAAATGAGTAGATCTTTTGTTAAATCTGAAGCAATAGAATAATGATTGAGACCCTCATTCTCACAAATCTTTACAAGACTTCCATAAATTTGGACTACTTATGATGTGGACCCCACATATATATAAATGGGCCCCGTACATACATAGATGGCCAAAATTGTAACGCTCTCGAAATAATACAAATAACCCAACGCATAATAGAAATGAATATAAGATAATTGATACACTTTCATATATCAGAGTTCGAATTACAAAAGGAATTACATGTATTATACATTCATAAACGTTCATCCTAAATCTATAGCATGTAATACAAGTTAATAACAACCGAAATAAATGCTCTACGAGTGTACATCTTTCCAAGTTATCACTTGGTTATAGCAAAAAAGAGACATAAGCTCTATAAATGTAAATCCCTCAGCTTGAGTAAATATTCAAATACAAAAAAATTAAAAATAAATAATAATAATAATAATAATAATAATAATAATAATAATAATAATAATAATAATAATAATACAAAACAGAGCCTTCAGCTCTAGGGTCCTCCCAAGCTATGTCCTTGGAGTAAGCATCTCACCAGCACTTGAAAATGGTTTCCCCAGTGTAGACACCCTATTTTTGACTGCCCTTAAGACTTGGGCGCTACTCATTGTTTACTTGGTGATGAAAGGTGTGCAGTGCAAAGGTTCGATTTCTTTCGCAAGGAGAGCGTCAAATCCTGACCTCACACCCCATTTTGGACCAAAACTATAGCGACCCCGGTCTTTTCCTTTTGATTATTGTATCCGGACTTAGGTTCCGTAGATGCTGTCAATGTATAATTGTTGTTGTCATCTTTTATTTTCTCTCTTGGAGTTATGGGATGTATTGAGCAGGTTGTTTCAGGTTGGTTGGGTTCGGAAATCTAGTGTTGCTGTCCAGTTTTTGGGTTGGTCGCTCGAGCGAGGGTATTTTGTTTCTGGTCGCTCGAGCCAGCTTTTCTTCGCTCGAGCGAGCGATTGCGTCTAGTATAGACCTGAAGGTTGTGATTCTTCGCTCGAGCGAGCTTTCCTTCGCTCGAGCGAGCGAGGTGTATGTTTTCGAGTTCTTCGCTCGAGCGAGAAGTTATTCGCTCGAGCGTGCTTCTGGGTTGCAGACCTGAAGCTTCGAGTTCTTGGCTCGAGCGAGCTTTTCTTCGCTCGAGCGAGGGTTTTCTGTGTCTGGTCGCTCGAGCGACCATGTCTTCGCTCGAGCGAGCCTGTCAGGTTTAAATAGGCAGCAGCGGGTTTAAAATCAGTTTTTCATATCCTTTTTGATTCCAAACCCTAGGTCCGACTTCTCTCTTCCTCTACACACCTTCTACCCTAGGTTTCATCTAGTTTTAGGGTGTTTCTACCCTAGATCCTTTATTAAAAAGTTAGAGTGAGTCGAGGGCTTCGTTTTGATCCGAACGTTTGTGGATTTGGAGCACTTTGGATTTTGGGTCGTCATCTCCATCTTCTCCATTTTTGTTGATTTCTTCGAGGTAGGGATTTCCTACTCCAATGTATACGTCTTGTTCTAAGTTCTGGCATTTTAATATGTTGGGGGTATTTTGGTAATTTTGGGAAAAACCCTAGTTGTTTAAATAAATTGAATTGTATATTTAATTTAAGGAACATTGGGGAAATTAATTAAATTCATGAGATTGGGGAATTTATTGATTAAATGGGGTAGTTGGTTAATTTAAATCACTCGTCTATTTAATTGTTGAATTATTTATTTCCAAGTCTAGAAATAATTATTTTGGGCTATCGGTGGAGGATAGTCGTAATTGTTGTAGACATTGCATGTGGATTAGGGATAACTGAAACTAATCATTGGTTAAGTCATTAAATTTGACTGTTGAATTAATACAGACATTATGTGTATTGATTGTGTGTTGTATATGTTATGTGTTTACATACATTGTTTTGTGTGGGAGGAGATAGGGGATGTACTCCGGTTTAGGGAAGATAGGGATGGACCTCTAAACCGATTTTGTTTGGGAGGAGATAGGGGATGGACTCCATTAGCATCACTTTTATGTGTGCTTATTTATACTGAAGTGTTTTATTGATACAGCACTAAAATGTGTATCAATCTGGAAGTATGAAGTGTTTTGATATGAGCTGAGTCTCATTTGTGTTGTTGATATTGGAAGTAATGTGAATATGCTATATAGTTCACTGTTGTAAGTTTGGCCAGGTTCTGAGCCACATTGATAATAATGGATATTGATAAGTGTCATCGACATTAGTGTCTTAAGATTGTATATTAATATAACTGATTATCATGGTTAACCATCTATTGAATGTTATTGCTTTATTCAATGCTTATATCTGGTTTAGTATATTTCTATTGGGCTGTGGCTCACCCTATAAGGGAACATCATTTTCAGGTCCAGGTGATTCGCTACCTCCAAGGACTTAGCTTGGAAGGAACCGGATTTTGAAGCCTTGTTTTAAGTTGTTTGTTTTTATTTGACTTACATGTAAACATTCAAGCCTAGGGCTTTATTTGTATTTGAGTTAGAACTCATAATTTTGTGTCCAAGTGTTGGCTTGGCAAGTTGTAAGCCCGTAGGGCATTTATTTTGATGTTACATGTAATGTCTTATTTTAGTAATACTCTGAAGAATGAATTGTGGTTTATTTACTTGAGTAATGCATCTTATTATTGTATATGTTATGGGTTATTTTTTAGGGTGTTACAACTTGGTATCAGAGCATACCGGGTTTGAATACTTTGGGTACGTGGGAAGTGATTAGTATCACAATGGGTTCGTCTCGTTTGATAGAGACTTAGTGTAATGTTATATGTTTATTTGATAACATGTTTATGTGATTATGTGGGTATGGAACGTAGTTTCTAGGATGTTGATTGGACCCTTGAGTTTCTAGTAGTCTTGTTGGAAAGGCACTTGATCACTGCTGCTTCCAACCAGAACTATAGTAACGCTTTGGGACTATTATTATCCGGGAATGAAATATTTTGAATGATTTTTAGACCTTAAAACCCTCTCTTTCAAAATATTTTTGAAACAAAGTTCCTGCGATGTTCCGAGGTTCGCATGTTGTTATATGATACTCTTTTCGGTAAACCGAGCAAGGACAAAGTAGAAATGAATGAAAGAGATGTGAACTCTTTGAAAAATATTTAAAACATCTTATTTAGGGGTTCGAAGCTGAAGAAAATTGGAGGAAAGGGAAGAAACCAAGTTGGGGAAGAAGATGGGCACGAACCGTTAAGAGATAGTCGAGCGGCCCTCGCTAAATCAAAACTATCCATTTGTACAGTTAGATTTCAGCTATGAGGCCACCACCGTTGGAAAGAAGACTTCTGGGGCTTCATTTTTCACTAAATAATCTCCTAAAGCCGAGTCCGGATGGGCGAGGTATGGTAGGTTGGAATTGGGCATGAATCCAGTTGAGCCAAAACTGAGTAGTCTTCACTAAAATGAGCATAACTTTCTTCACACTTTGAATTTTGATGTGAGGCTTCCACCATTGGAAATGTTACTTCTGGGGATTCAATTTACACACAATAATAACCTACAAAGGCGTCTAGATGAAGGAGAAATGCCCATTTGAAGTTGGACCTATAGAGCAGATTTTTGCTGTCGGCCATAAATGTGGGTTGTCGGCCACCAGGGTGGCCGGTTGGCCAGAAAAGTGGCCGGCCGGCCACTTGAAGTAGCTAACCGGCCACTAATGTCCGAAACTTAGATATTTTGCAAACCTTTTCCCTCCAGTTGTTCTACATAACCTCCAGCTGTCCCAATTCAGATATTTCAACCAAAGCTCATATATTGGTATATATGGAGGCCATATCTCTCATTTTGGAAGGTTAGCAAATTTTGGGAGCCTCTCTCTCTAAAAATCCTCTCTCTCTACATTCCTCTCTCTCTTGCCCTTTTGTGCATACAAGAAGAGAGTGTGCATAGAAGTAGAGATACACTTCTCCTTTGCCTAGACATCCTTTATCAAAGTTGCATATCTTTGGGATAAGGTCCCTTGGAATCTATTTTGGGCTGTTCAAGGTTGGTTTTGGCTCAGATAGTGGCTGTTTAAGTGTTGTGCTTCAAAGGTATAGGACTTACCTTCCTTAAGCTTATTTTTGCACAGTTGTGTGGCCGCCTTTGCATGCTGTTTTTGGCCTAGTTTTCAACTACAAAAACCTCTATTTTTAAGGTTTAAAAATGGTGGTTTAAGGCTTTTTTGGAGTTAGGGGTGGTCCACCCTCTTTTGTAGCTTGTTTGCTAAGTGTTGTGCCATTTCCCGAAGCTTTTAAAACAACCTCTTTTTGGCCTTTTAACCACTGAATTCTAGAGAAATTTCAGTGGCAAAAACTTGGTTTTGAGGTCCAAAATAGGAGGGGGTGGCCTCCTCTCCTTGTGTCTAGTTTGCAAGTGTAGATAGCCTAACATGTGAGCATGTACTTCTACCATTTTGTAGCTTAATTCAAGCATGTTTTAGGCTCTATTTTGACATGTTTCAACTTTGTTTTTGGTTGGTTGGAGCACTTGTTGTTTGCTCCTTGCACTTGTAGTGTAATTATGCTTACTAGCCTAAAATGCCTAATGAGTTAGCCTATCATTCTAGCTTGTGTTAGCTTGACCCCAACACATTTTTGCTAATGTTTTGACATGATTTAACTTCGTTTTGAGTGGTCTTGGTCATATGAGCCATGTATTGTATAGCTATAGTGCAAGTGCCTTCACTAGCTTAGTGTTTTATGGCATCCTACATGTCTTGCATGAGATGATTGCATGCCATAGCATCATTTTATATGTGTTTTCAGTGCATATATCTCTGTCACACTCTCACTTATTGAGAGTTGTGCTTTGAGCCTTGCTTGCAAGCTAACAAATGAGCATGTTTTTCATGCTTTCTATGTTTCAATCTCAGCATATTTTGGCCACTGTTTTGGCATGTTTTAGCTCTGTCCAGAGCTAGTTTAGTCATTTAAGCTTGATATTGCACGCCTCTAGTGTAGTGCTCTTCACTAGTTTAATGCCTTTGGCTTTTGAAAATGTCTTGCATGCATTGCTCGCATGATTTAGTGTCTTTAGCATGCCATTTTAGCCATGAAAAGTCTGCAACCTCCCCCTATTCTTCACTTTTTAATTTTATTTGAAAGTGGTCTTGAGCCCCTTGATGGCTTGAGTATGGAATTGAGGTTCACATGCCTAATGGTTTTGACTCTCTCTTGAGGGTTCCTCCTAACCAACAGCATGAGACCACTTTCATGCTCAAGGCACCTGTGGCTTGGGCCATATTTCCAATTAGAGGACTTTCACATTGGACTTAATCGGTTAAAGGATTAATTGGTAATGTAAAATGTGTAAAGAAGAATTGAGCCAATAAAACATGAACAAGATAAGCATTTGTATTGCATTGCATGTGTTTGGATCGGACGTTAATCCAAACACAAGAAATGTGGGACGTTTCATACTCAAAGTGATGAAACGTGTCACGTTTCTTGGTCGCCGACACCCTTGATCATGCGTGATAGGGTGGAGGTTCTTCAAGTCTTGTTTGTGCATTCATTAACATTGTACAAGCTTGGCTCTTTGGCTATCATGCATTGAAAATGCTTGATTGGTGGCTCGAGAGCCAAGTGCCACACTCCTTTGAGCTTGAGAAATGATAAGAAGGGTGGCAGTACTTACATTTCTTGAAAAATGCATTGCTTTGCCTCTGTTGTTCTCTGTTGTAGCAAAAACAGAAGCCTGAAAAAATGGGTGGCTGACCGGCCACTTGCAGTAGTCGACCGGCCACTTGCACTAGTCGACTAGCCAGGTGAGGTAGCCGACCGACCACCAGTTCAAAGGTTGTCCAATGTGTTCATGTGTTGGAGCAGAGGCAATCTGGAAGTTTGTGCAGTGTTTAGAGATCACAGTGAGTGCAAACAGAGGCAACTGGTGGCAAGGCGATGGATTTTTGGGAGGAAGCCAACCGAGCATGCATGTCTTCCTCGCTCGCGAGGTCACTTTTGTTAGGTAGTTGTAGCTAATTATTACATGTGCTGTAATGAATTAGTTTAATTTGTTTTGTAGTATTTTAAATAGCTTAGCATAGCTAGTTATTCAATTGTGTTGTAATAACTAATTAGCTAAAATAGTTAATTAGTTGGTTTGTAATAATTAGCTTAGCTTAGTGTAGCTTAGCTTCTTTATTCGGACCATCCTCCGAGAGGGCGCAATGTTGTAATAAGCGTGCGTGTGTGTGTGCATGTCTTCCAACCCCACGTCTTTCTCCCTTTTATTTATCCTCTTTCAATGGTTAAATTAGGGAACGTTTTAATTAGCATACCTTATGCTTGCATGTTTGCATCATTCATTTGTCTTGCATGCACTGGCTCGCGCGTCATTCAAACTGCATCGTATTTCAATACTTCTTTGAATACATGTATGAAATTGTTGCATTCATATGCCATCTTAGATAGCCGAGCCTATTTAGTTGCATTATTGCATGTGTTGCATTAGGCATTTTGCATAGTTCGGATCATGCATATTTCTAACTAGCTTTTGTTTTGGCTTGGAGTACACTGTAAGTTTACGCTTTAGCATACTTGCATGAGTGCGAATGATGCCATGTTTAGCATGCTTACCATGAGGCTATTTGCTTAAATGATAAATTGCATGAATGCCTATGGATGAAGGCTTCATTGCTTGAATTGGAACAATTCATCGAATGTGAGTTTTAAGTCCACTTTGTGAAGTGGCAAATTGTGTTTTAAAGCCCACTTAAAGGTGGCAAATCTGTGCTTTAGCCCACTTGAGGGTGGCACTTTCAAACCATTTTAAAAAACAAACATGAGTTGAGTTTTTCCAACTTAAGCGATTTAGTCTATACTTGTATGTTATGTGCATCACATAGTAAAGTTAGCTAATAACCGAATAAGAACACATGAGATTTATAAAACAATATATCATGCTTAGTGGAGGCTGATCTTTTGATCGGGCGAGCATGGGTGCTTATTTGAGAACCTTCCCCTCTCGTACCCAAGTTCCTGAGCCGAGGCAACTTTGGTGATGATGGACATGTGGCCTTAGGCACGAGTTAGGGTTTCCTAAATTTCCCCCAAAATAAAACATTTAGGTGGCGGCTCTGTAATATGGCAAAGTAGTCCATTTTTGGCATTATTTGATTCAAAATCTGATTTTCCAAAATGATTTGCCAGATTGGACTCTTTGGTGTTTATCAGTCTTACATTGCACTTTGTGAGATTAGATTCAGAACCGTGACAGGAGTTCGAACTGTAGGACCAATTCGCGCCTCTCCAAAAGGGGGGCGCGTGAAGAAAGTCAAGTCCACAGTTTTTGGCGACTCTGCTGGGGATTTAGAGAACTTGACTCGAACTCATGATATGTTGTTTTATTTACACTTATGTGCTTCTTTACATTGCATTTGCATTGGTGCGCCTAAGTCACAGTGTTTGCCATCTGCTATTCCTGAGTGGTTTGCCGGAGGCTTGCTTGGAAAAGCTTGCCATAAGACTGACCGGTTGCGGGCTCCGCCACGACGGGAACACAAACCTTGGTTTTGGATCACCGCTGTACCGTTTGATCCTCTTTTCACTTCTCGGTGTTGGGAGCGAGAGGCATATTAGGTGGTCTTGCTGAGGTACCCTTTTGACCAATTGACCTAGTTGCATATCGGAAGTCATAGAGACTGTTCCAAACTAGGACAGGTTGCTTACCCGAATGCAAGATTGGGTGAAGCCACTTGTTGTGCATAGTTAAACCCTAGCTCCTGATGAAACTAGGACAGGGTAACCCTACCCCATCACAGGGGTGTTTTGGTTCTCAATTAACTGGTATGTGCTTTACAGTGAAATTGTACAGGGATGTGCATACTAGTTGCCAAGTTGCCATCTGTTTTAGGGAAGAACTCAGTATGGAATACAGTCATTCAGTTATGCTCATATCTGTTCTAGTGAAACCAGCCGAGGTGTCATCTGCTTTCTCTTTGCTAGGTAGTCTTGGAACCATAGCTTCGTAAGGCTGATATCCCTGCACATTGGATTTGCGTTGATAGACTTTGTCAGGTCAGAGATTTAGTTAAAGGGCAACCAGTGTTTTCTTTGCTGGTGGTAAGGCAAAGAAAGGCCAGTCAGGGCTCACCGGTTCAACTGATCTGACAGTCACTAGTTACATCACCTTTGTTCAAACTCACTAGACCGTAATAGCACAGAGTCCGGAAGAAGTTGTGGCCATGATAGCGGCATTAAACCAGGGAATCACCATGCAGGATGAGACCAATGCTGGAATGCAATGCCCATCTGGGGCACTTACCACACATCTAGCCTTGGGACCCCAGCCAAACTTTGACCCACTTCCGCCGGCTGAAGATTTGCAAGGTCTAGATCCTCAAGAAAGGTTAGCTCAAGCTCAGGTTTTTAGACCCCTGGTGCAGCCTAATGAGAGGCTTTATCTCCTTGATATTAATGATCTCGATCCCACCTCGGTGAAAATTGTGAACCTTGAGAAACAATTCAAAAAGGCACAGGGCTTTAACTCCATTCCTGACATTGAGGATGGGTACATCGAGGCTACCATAAGGCTCCCAGACAGATTCCAAATGCCAGATGTTGACCGTTTCGATGGGTCTGGAGATCTTATGGTACATATCAGGCTTTTCTTGGATGTCCTGAAATCGATAGGCCTGACTAAGCCGTAGAAACTCTCTCTGTATGGAAGAACCCTGTCGGCATAGCAGCCACTTGGTACACCAAGTTAGAGGATAAAGTGAAGCATAACTGGGAAGAATTGGCTGAGGCATTTGTTGATCAGTATTCTTACAATACCCAACTTGAAATAACCACCCAGGAGCTTGAAGCAACCCACCAGAATCCTACAGAGTCTTTTGTGGAATTTGTTGCAAGGTGGAGAGCAAAGGCAACATAGATGACAAATCGCCCTTCTGAGAGGGATCAAGTGCGGATAGTGGTGCAGAACCTTGAGCATGATATGTTGCAAAAGTTGATAGTTGCTCCACTATTCGCTTTCAAAAATTTGCATGAACTGGGGGTTCACATTGAGAGTGCATTCAACAGAGGGATTATTCCCAGAACAAGTGAACCAACAAGGATGGTGATTTTCGGGAATACCAATGCTGGTAGTAGCACTATTCCCAAACCCACTGAAATCAATACAGTCGCTATAGCCAACCCTTTTGCCAAACCAAGCCTACAAACAGCTGGCCCAACCCGTGCTCAAGGTAGAACTTTCACCCCCCTCTATATGAGCCTAACCAGCGCACTAAAAGTCTTAATGGAAAGAGGGTATCTCAAACCCCTTGATCCTCAACCTCTGCCTGACCCACTCCTTGCCAGGCATAACCCTACGAAATACTGCGTGTATCATCAGCAGCACGATCATGGCACCGATCGTTGTTACCCCCTTCGTCATCAGGTTCAGAATCTCATCGACAACCAGACAATAGCTCCACCTTAAGATCCCAATGACCAAGTACCTCGTCCACACCTTGACCTCATCCATACACTACTACCTACCTTCAACCCCAGCATATACATCACCTTGGTCCATCTACCTAAGCCTGAGGTGTTCATTCCAAACAGCATGGACTCATGTATGATAAATGCACTCGAACCACAATCATCTCAAACTCGTGAACCCACTACTTCTAAGCTGATGAGAATGATTGAAGATCTTCAGAGAACTATGGCAGATCTAGCCTTTGGAATATTGGCTCCGTCATCAACCACATCACATGCTAGAAATTTGACGCCAAAAGGCTCCCCAATCATGGGATGAGCTGCATTTGAAGAAGGCCAATCCCTTGGCAAAGTGGAGGCAAGTGGTAAGAAAAAGGTAGGGGCAGGCATTGGTCCCTACGAATACCTTCTGTGGGCTGTTCAGGCTTTGAAAGCCGAAGGACTGAACAAACAGCAAGTGCTTTCAGTTGTTGCAAAGACTGTGGATAACATTTTCGCTACTCAAGTTGGGGGCAATTTGAATTAAGGGGCAAGCCGGGAAAAGGGCTGTCATGCCAGAAATGTTCCTTTCAGCTCCAATCCTACACTCAGAAGATATCATCAAACCCAGTCAGCACCTGCCAATCCCTTTGTTGGTACATCCAACATAACTCCACAAACCTTGAAGTACCAACCCCGAGCCTAGAGGGTTTTCAATCCCCTCTACATGACTTTGTCCAAAGCTCTCCAAATCCTCATTGGACAAGGCCATCTCAAACCCCTTGAGCCTCGGCCTCCCAATCCCTTCCGCTAAGCATGATGTCGCCAAGCATCAGGCCTTCCTTCAACAAGCCGGCCATGACACTAATATGTTTTTTCATCTTCGCCACGAAATACAAGATCTGATTGATAACAAGGTCATCGTCGCACTAGGCTTTGCAAAGTCTACTGGCACTGGATCAGTGAACTTGGGGGGATAATGTGATCATTTGATCGGGGGATGAACCACCTACTGATGGTGCTCAGTTTACTCTAAATGTGGTGGATGGCACGCATTGTTTTGAGTAATTTGCAAATGTTGGTTATTTTACTTTCTGACTTGGGTGTTGGGTCAGTTTGGTTGTGTTGTATTGAGTCAGTCCTTTTGTATTGAGTCAGTCGAGTCTGTCTTGTTGTATCGAGTCAGTCTTGTTGTGTTAGAATCAGGTGATTTCGGGGGTGTTACCTCGGACATCACTATCTTGTTTTGTGTTTGTCTTTTACACTATTTCTTTTGCGTCTGTTTTTGCCTTTGAAGCCAGTTGTGCCAGAAGATTTGAATGAAATGGCAGTGGTTTTCACCTACTTTTGGTTCCTTGAAATCATTGCATTGACCTAAGTTTTTCAAAACTTTTCTAAGATTGTGATGAAAACAAAGAGGGAGGAATTCCTCGGGATTTGTAAAAAATTGATCAATTGAGAGGAGGAGAGGCAAGCTAAGCTCTTAATAAATGAGATCATGCTTGTTAATGTGAGTACTGAGAAGGATCCTGGCTTAGTCTAGATTGGTTCTACACTGTCTTCACGAGCGACTAGTCGCTTTCTTAAAGGATTTCAAAAATGTTTTGCGTGGTCCTGCGAAGACATGTATGGAATTGATCTTGAGATTGTGCAGCATAGAATCACTCTTGGCCTGGAGACTCGACCCGTTTTCCTTTCTAACCTTGAACTTTGATTTAGAATGTTCAATAGTCAACCACAATGTGAGGCTTGTATGGCCAGATTTGAAGCAGCCCATGAACTAGGGGCAATAAGGTCGTATGACATCAAAGGAGGCCTGCCAGGCCAGATTTGAAGCAGCCCTCGGACTAAGGATAAGGTCAGATGTGATCAAAGGAAACTTGCAAAGCTAGATCAGAAGTAGCCCTTGAACTAGGGGCAAAAATGTTAGATGTGCTCAAAGATTCAAAGAATGGGTCGTTCCGCAAACCAATGAAGACTGGCAAGAAAGCCAAATCCCAGAATCTGAAAGAAGAAAGTTATTGCTGAAGGATAATCAAGTTCCTGTCCACAACACTGGGGCAATTCAGACCCGGTTGGATGACCTCCTACATCAGTAGCGAACAACAGCCATTCTCCTGGATGCAGATGACTTTGAGATCCTATGGCCAATCAACATGGACAAGTTAAACTTTCCTATCCTTAAGAGGCTCACTGGGCCGAAAACCCGGAAGGGCGACCCAGGCAAAAGTTAGAGCAAAGAAAAGAAAAGAACAAAATTGAAGAAATGAAAATGAAAAGAAAAAGAAAAAGAAGAAAAAAAATGAAAAGAAAAGCAAAACAGAGCTCGCAAGGTTGAAAACCCAGAAGGGCGACCTTGGCAAAAGTTAGAGCACAAAAGGAGAGTGTCAACACCCGAGTGAACCTCAACCCAGAACTACGTCAGGCCTGATTCCCGTCTTTGGGATACATAGGTAACTTTATCTTGAAGTTCAGCCCCAATCATTTTCAGGCTGTTGGGCTCATCCATGTTGATTGGCTTACCCTTGTTCAAACTCGGCTATCTTATCCATGTGCAAATTGGCTCGTCTCCGTTCAAATTCTGGTGCCCAATTCCATTACAAGATTTGGCTGCAAGACAATTCAAGTTCAAATCTGAGGTTGTGCATCTCAAGAGTAAATTCTATGTTGGCTGAGCAGTGGCCATTTGCAAAAGTAGTTTTGAGAATTTTTAATGAGGTTGACTAATTTTCTTGAAAATTATTCCATTCTTTTTCCAAAACTAGATCATTTCTTGGACCCAAAAAGGAAAATTTTCAGTGCTCATAACCTGACTTGCATGATTTCAAATCAGAAAATTGAACAAGTGTGTTAGTCAAACTCTCATATTGGTCAAAATTGTTTTAGCAGAAGCTAAAAACAAAAAATGATCAAAATGATGAACTAGGGGCACAGTTGAGTCAGGTTTTCTGTCTTTTTTCCGTTGTCAGCATACTCGCCAGAAAGGGCACCATATTCGCCAAAAAGGGCACAACTGAAGCTAACAACAAAGGGCCGAAAGCTCTCTCATCCTCCAAGCAGTGAGGTATCAAGCCAAGTGTGAAGCACAAATTGGAAACGAAGTTGGATGTTCGAATCCCTCATCCGGACAATCACGCTCGAACTAGCGTCTGACTCAGAATTGGGAGTAGAAAAATGCGATGTGTGGAACTAATCGATTGTATACCTGGCCGGTGGGACATGCTGTAATTCATCTCAGTCAAGCTAAGCCAAGGACATCATCAACCGATGTCAGTTGCAGATCTGCGGCACACCCACTTGTAGTGCAACCCCTCTGTGGGAAAGCTCACTGTTGTGAGCGGAAGAATGAGAATCTAGTAGAATGCTGGGGGCAAGAGCCCACAACTTCCTATTTATCCATCAACCACGTAGGGGATGAATAAAAAATAAGAGAGATTAAAGAATAGAGAGATGCGCATTGAGAGGAAAAAGTGAGAAAAGGGCTTTTTCAAAAAAAAAAAAAAAAACTAGAGATTGAGTGCCATAGTGATGTGAGGCTCACAAATAAGAAAGGGTGGGAAACAATACCCGGAGAAGCTGTGGGCTCCCCGTGAACTGAGAGGTCTCTCTCCATTGGAACACATTCGAGTGTTGTGTTTGTTGTTTTTGTTTGTCTCAATTCTTGTTTGAGTCGTTTCGAGTGTCAATAGATGTGTTTAGGTTGTTTTACCTTTGTTTTCCTTTGTTGAGTCGTTTTGACTGTGGTCGCTCATAGGCTCAATACCCCGTTGAGAACTCATTTCTCAATTTCAATTTCAAAAACAAATCGTTTTGTTCTCAGAGTGCTGTGCTATTCTCTACATTTGTGCAAAACAGGATTTGTTCTTTCATAAAGCTGTAGGGTTCAACCCAGGTCATGTGAGAACAATAAAACTAGGACCTATCTGAAGCTATACGGGTTCCAGACTGCAAAGTAAAAGAAAAGAGGGAAAATTTGGAGCATCTTAGCATGCTTCAACTCCAGCAAATTTTGAGACTGCATTCTAGGTGCACTTACTCAGGCCTCGCCTTTTACTGGAATATGAGTGTATCTTGACCCCAAATTTAAGCCTGCTTCAGGTCAGAGTGGCTATTAAAGCAGCTTGCAGAGGTGAGCATGTTGCAAAGTCCGCCGAGAGGTAAATTGGAGGCACCAAAGTGCATATTTGATGCCCGTCTATTGCATAGAATGTGCACTTCCATATACACTTCTGTTGCATGCGTGCCACGCATCGTTATGATTCATGCATAGAATATGCTTATGTTTCATGCATAGAACATGCTTCCATTCTCCAATAGAATGTGCCATTGCCTTTATATCTCGGTTGTTTGTCTTGCATGGAATATGCACTCTTACTATATCACATTTGTTAAGAGTCTTTCTTTACATACACGATATTGTATGTACGGTTCATTCAAAGGAATTCTGGGTAAAACCATTCCTCTCTCTCGAACACCTTGCTTCGGTCAGAAACATTCGGGTAAGCCCGGTGTTTATACCAGCTTGCTCCGGTTAGAAACATTCGGGTACACCCAGTGTTTATACCACCTTGCCTTGGTTAGAAACATTCGAGTATGCCCGGTGTTTATACCACCTTTCTTTGGTTAGAAACATTCGGGTGCGCTCGGTGTTTATACCACCTTGCTTCGATTAGAAACAATCAGGTACGCCCGGTGTTTATACCACCTTGCTTCGATTAGAAACATTCGGGTATGCCCCGTGTTTATACCACCTTGCCTCAGTTAGAAACATTTGGGAATGCCCAATGTTTATACCACCTTGCCCTGGTTAGAAACATTCAAGTACGCCCAGTGTTTATACCACCTTGTTTTGGTTAGAAACATTGGGGCGTGCTCGCGTATTTCTGCCGCATCGCGCTGTTTTGCGCACTTTACCTACACTTGTTAGTGCATTGCATCGCGCTGTTTTGCACACTTTACCTACACTTGTTAGTGCATTGCTCACGCTATTTTGTGCACCTTACCTGCACTTGTTAGTGCATTGTTCGTGCTTTCTTGTGCATCGCGCTATTTTGCGCGCCTTACCTGCACTTGTTAGTGCATTGCTCGCGCTTTCTTGGGCATCACACTATTTTGCGCACCTTACTTGCACTATTTAGTGCATTTCAAATTGTTCGCGCTGTTTAGTGCATCGTACTATTTAGTGCATTTCAAATTACTCGCATTGTCTTGTGCACTCACCCGGTCTAGGAGACCTTAAATCCTGCATCTTTGCTCACGCTTTCTTGCACATCGCACTTTCTTGTGCATTGTATCTCACTCGCACTGTTTTGTGCACCTTGTATATTGCACTGTCTTGTGCATTCACATATGTTTCATGCATTACCTTGCATCGCTCTATCTTGTACACCCGTTTAGCACTATTTTGTGCATTGATTCACCCTTACTCGCACTGTCCTGTGCACGTTGTATTTTTGTATCATTTGCACTATTTTGTGCATTCACTTTGTATCGCACTGTTTTGTGCATCTGTTTAGCATTGTTTTGTGCATTCACTTTGCATTGCATTGTCTTGTGCACTCCCTTGTCTAGGAGACCTTAAATCCTCTAAAGGTGCAATTTCTTTGATGTTTGTCGTGCCCGAACGACTTTCAGTGGTCTGGTATAGCCACCTATCTGTGTTTGTACTGAGTTTCGATGAGATCAACTGAGATGGTGGAAACTAGAGTTCGAATGGCCGATGCCTAGAATGCACAGGTTTGGGAATTCCGAGACTAAAGTCTGGTTTAAATACCCAGGGGTGTATCTTTGGCTCTAAATCTGTATAGAAGCCCCATAGGTTGAGGTAGCGTGTATGCGCCTCAATTCTGGATACTGAACCAGCCTAGTCTATCACCCTATTAAAGAATAGGGAAAGCTGCGACCATAGCCAGGGAGAAAAGTAGTACCTTTGGTTCAATCAAGATGCAGGAGCGGGAGATCCCCAACAGCATAAGGTGAGTCATCACCAATTGCCCTTGTAAGGTACTTTCGAGAGCATCACTTCCTAGATGCATCATCGTAACTATCATAAGTGTTGCATAGCATCTATCGCATTGCATATAGCATCTATCGCATGCATCTACTGCATTATCCATTTTATCACCTGCATCCTTTCCATGTTAAGATTGGTTTGGCATGCGCCCATACTTTCCTTTGTTGAAGCATGGTTCTGTGATAATGTGTACACGTCTATTCCACTAAGAGAATTGTGGTTTGAGGGTGTCAGCACCTTTTCTGTATTAGACATGGTCTGTTTTGTGTCTATGCCTTTTCTAGGCAAGATGTGGTTTGGCCGTGCACCTTATTCACTTCATCCATTGCATCCATTGCATCGTACTTTGCTTTGTTGCATTTAGCATTTAGGATCACGATCTTTCCTCAGCAGATCATTCCTCACTCATATCATACCACCCAATTACTTGTATTGTTTCTGCGAAACACATAGTTTAGTATGTGCACACACCTACTCCACTAAGAGAATTGTGGTTTGAGGGTTCCGGCACCTTTTCTATGTTAAATGTAGTTTGATTTTGCATCTCCATCCCTTTATGATATTTGTGTGCTTTTGTACTGCTTATGGTTTGATTATTCCAATACACTGTATTTCATTTACATTGTTTTATTGTGTATCATTTTGCATCCTACCCTAGAACTACGTTGGTTTGATTCCTTGCAAAAGGATACATAGGCAACCTTCGGGTTCAACCAATTGCATTTACATGTTGTTTATTTGTCCAAGTCTTTGGCCTTGTCAAAAATGGGTCGTCTCTGAGCTTTGACATTCACTCACGTCATTTCATGACTCTGAGGTCTGTCAAAAAGGGGCAACAGTAGACACCCCATTTTTGACCGCCCTTAAGACTTGGGCACTACTGATTGTTTACTTGGTGATGAAAGGTGTGCAGTGCAAAGGTTCGATTTCTTTGGCAAGGAGAGCATCAAATCTCGACCTTACACCCCATTTTGGACCAAAACTATTTTGAATGATTTTTAGACCTTAAAACCCTCTCTTTCAAAATATTTTTGAAACAAAGTTCCTACGATGTTCTGAGGCTCGCATTTTGTTAAATGATGCTCTTTTCAGTAAACCGAGTAAGAACAAAGTAGAAATGAATGAAAGAGATGTGAACTCTTTGAAAAATCTTTAAAACATCTTATTTATAGGTTTGGAGTTGAAGAAAAATGGAGGAGAGGGAAGAAACCAAGTTGGGGAAGAAGATGGGCATGAACCGTTAAGAGAGAGTCAAGCGGCCCTCGCTAAATCAGGTCTATCCATTTGTACACTTGGATTTCAGCTATAAGGCCACCACTGTTGGAAAGAAGACTTCTGGGGCTTCATTTTGCACTCAAGAATATCCTAAAGACGAGTCCGGATGGGGGAGGTATGGTTGGTTGGAGTTGGGCATGAATCCGGTTGAGCCAAAACTGAGTAGTCTTTACTAAAATGAGCATAACTTTTTCACAGCCCTCGCTAAATCAGGTCTATCCATTTGTACACTTGTATTTCAGCTATGAGGCCACCACCGTTGGAAAGAAGACTTCTGGGGATTCATTTTGCACTCAAGAATATCCTAAAGACGAGTCCGGATGGGAGAGGTATGGTTGGTTGGAGCTGGGCATGAATCCGGTTGAGCCAAAACTGAGTAGTCTTTACTAAAATGAGCATAACTTTTTCACACTTTGAATTTTGATATGAGGCTGCTACCATTGGAAAGCTTCTTTCTGGGGCTTCAATTTACACACAAGAATGACCTGCAAAGGAGTCCAGATGAAGGAGATATGCCCATTTGAAGTTGGACCTGGAGAGCAGATTTTTGCTGTCGGCCATAAATGTAGGATGTCGGCCACCAGGGGTGGCTAGTCGGCCATAAGAGTGGCCGGCCGGCCACTTGGAGTAGCCGACTGGCCATTAAGAGAGTGTGCATAGAAGTAGAGATACGCATCTCCTTTGCCTAGACATCCTTCATCAAAGTTGCATATCTTTGGGCTGAGGTCCCTTAGAACCTATTTGGGGCTATTAAAGGCTGGTTTTGGCTCAGATAGTGGCTATTTAAGTGCTGTGCTTCGAAGGTATAAGGCTTACCTTCCTTAAGCTTATTTTTGCACACTTTTGTTGCCACCTTTGCATGCTATTTTTTGCCTAGTTTTCAACTACAGAAACCTCTGTTTTTAAGGTTTAAAAATGCTGGTTTAAGGCCTTTTTGGAGTTAGGGGTGGTCCACTCTTTTTTGTAGCTTGTTTGCTAAGTGTTGTGCCATTTTCCAAAGATTTTAAAACAACCTCTTTTTGGCCTTTTAACCACTGAATTCCAGAGGAGTTTTAGTGGCAAAAACTACATTTTGAGGTCCAAAATAGGAGAGGGTGGCCTCCCCTCCTTGTGTCTTGTTTGCAAGTGTAGATAGCATAACATGTGAGCATGTACTTCTACCTTTTCGTAGCTTAATTCAAGCATATTTTAGGCTCTATTTTGACATGTTTCAACTCTGTTTTTGGTTGGTTGGAGCACTTGTTGCTTGCTCCTTGCACTTGTAGTGTAATTATGCTTACTAGCCTAAAATGCCTAATGAGTTAGCCTATCATTCTAGCTTGTGTTAGCTTGACCCCAACACATTTTTGCTAATGTTTTGACATGATTTAACTCCGTTTTGAGTGGTCCTGGTCATATGAGCCATGTATTGTATAGCTATAGTGCAAGTGCCTTCACTAGCTTAGTGTTTTAAGGCATCCTACATGTCTTGCATGAGATGATTGCATGCCATAGCATCATTTTACATGTGATTTCAATGCATATATCTCTGTCACACTCTCACTTATTAAGAGTTGTGCTTTGAGCCTTACTTGCAAGCTAACAAATGAGCATGTTTTTCTTGCTTTCTATGCTTCAATCTCAGCATATTTTGGCCACTGTTTTGGCATGTTTTAGCTCTGTCCAGAGCTAGTTTAGTCATTTAAGCTTGATATTGCACGCCTCTAGTGTAGTGCTCTTCACTAGTTTAATGCCTTTGGCTTTTGAAAATGTCTTGCATGCATTGCTCGCATGATTTAGTGTCTTTAGCATGCCATTTTAGCACTGAAAAGTCTGCAACCTCCCCTTATTCTTCACTTTTTAATTTTCTTTGAAAGTGGTCTTGAGCCCCTTGATGGCTTGAGTATGGAATTGAGGTTCACATGCCTAATGGTTTTTAACTCTCTCTTGAGGGTTCCTCCTAACCAATAGCATGAGACCTCTTTCATGCTCAAGGCAGTTGTGGCTTGGGCCATCTTTGCAATTAGAGGACTTTCACATTGGACTTAATCGGTAATGTAAAATGTGTAAACAAGAATTGAGCAAAATAAAACATGAACAAGATAAGCATTTGTATTGCATTGCATGCGTTTGGATCGGACGTTAATCCAAACACAAGAAATGTGGGACGTTTCATACTAAAAGTGATGAAATGTGTCACGTTTCTTGGTCGCCGACATCCTTGATCATGCGTGATAAGGTGGGGCTTCTTCGAGTCTTGTTTGTGCATTCATTAACATTGTACAAGCTTGACTCTTTGGCTATCATACGTTGAAAATGCTTGATTGGTGGATTGAAAGCCGAGTGCCGCACTCCTTTGAGCTGGAGAAATGATAAGGACGGTGGTAGTACTCACATTTCTTGAAAAATGCATAGCCTTCCCTATGTTGTTCTCTATCGTAGAAAAAACAGAAGCCTGGAGAAATGGGTGGCCGACTGGCCACTGGCAGTAGCTGACCGGCCACTTGCAGTAGCCAACCGTCCACTTGCACTAGCTGAGCGGCCAGGTGAGGTAGCCGATCAGCCACCAGCTCAAAGGTTGTCCAATGTGTTCATGTGTTAGAGCAGAGGCAATCTGGAAGTTTGTGCAGTGTTTAGAGATCACAGTGAGTACAAACAGAGGCAACCAGTGGCAAGGCGATGGATTTTCGGGAGGAAGCCAACCAAGCATGCATGTCTCCCTCGCCCGCGAGGCCACTTTATCGCTTTGCTAGGTAGTTGTAGCTAATTATTACATGTGCTGTAATGAATTAGTTTAATTTGCTTTGTAATATTTTAAACAGCTTAGCATAGCTAGTTATTCAATTGTGTTGTAATAACTAATTAGCTAGAATAGTTAATTAGTTGGTTTGTAATAATTAGCTTAGCTTAGTGTAGCTTAGCTTCTTTATTCAAACCCTCCTCCAAGAGGGCGCAATGTTGTAATAAGCGTGCATGTGTGTGTGCATGTCTTCTAACCCCACGTCTTTCTCCCTATTATTTATCCACTTTCAATGGTTAGATTAGGGCACGTTTTAATTAGCATACTTTATGCTTGCATGTTTGCAACATTCATTTGTCTTGCATGCACTGGGCTCGGTGAATCATTCAAACTCATGTATCAAATTGTTGCATTCATATGCCATCTTAGATAGCCGAGCCAATTTAGTTGCATTGTTGCATGTGTTGCATTAGGCATTTTACATAGTTAGGATCATGCATATTTCTAACTAGCTTTTGTTTTGGCTTGGAGTACACTGTAAGTTTTATGCTTTAGCATACTTCCATGAGTGTGAATAATGCCATGTTTAGCATGCTTGCTATGAGGCTATTTGCTTAAATGATAAATTGCATGAATGCCTATAGATGAAGGCTTCATTGCTTAAATTGGAACAATTCATCGAATGTGAGTTTTAAGACCACTTTATGAAGTGGCAAATCATGTTTTAAATCCCACTTGAGGGTGGCAAATCCGCGCTTTAGCCCACTTGAGGGTGGCACTTTCAAACCATTTTCAAAAACAAACATGAGTTGAGTTGTTCCAGCTTAAGCGATTTAGTCTATACTTGTATGCTGTGCGCATCACATAGTAAAGTTAGCTAATAACCGGATAAGAACACATGAGGTTTATAAAACAATATATCATGCTTAGTAGAGGCCGGTCTTTTGATCAGGCGTGCGGGGGTGCTCATTTCAGGACCTTCCTCTCTCGTACCCAAGTTCCCGAACCAAGGTAACTTTGGTGATGACGAACACGTGGCCTTAGGCACGAGTCAGGGTTTCCTAAATTTCCCCCAAAATAAAACATTTAGGTGGCGACTCTGTAATCTGGCAAAGCAATCCATTTTTGGCATTATTTGATTCAAAATTTGATTTTCCAAAATGATTTGCCGGATTGGACTCTTTGGTGTTTATCAGTCCCACATTGCACTTTGTGAGATTAAATTCAGAACCGTGACAGGAGTTCGAACTGTAGGACCAATTCGTGCCTCTCTAAAAGGGGGGCACGAGAAGAAAGTTGAGTCCACACCAAGTAGGGTGAACCAAAGCCCAGTAAAGATATAATAACACAATATATGAGGTTTAACTAAGATATGAGTGTCAGATGGATATTCAATATACATAACCAACTCACATTCTTTCCATGATCATACAATATTGATATTTACATCTCAATCCATTTCCATTTATTCATTTCAAACCAATTTATGAATATAGTTCCTTGTTATCTAAACAACCCCAAATGAGGCTACAACTCGTTGGTTCACAATTCAACAACAACCGTTATTCAAACACTTCAATTTCTGTCATTTTACGGAATTCACATCTGAGGAATCAGCACCCATAAACATAAGATTTTGGGACTTTCACCCTAGACACTCCGGCCAACTTAATTTTAATTGGAGTCCATCCCCTATCTCCTCTCAAACAATGATATATATACAATGTATTTAAAGGCATTGTCATATACAATGACTATCCATAACACATATACAATGGTTTAATCAAACTGTCATATTCAATGAAATAGTTTATATGATTAGTTTCAATTCACCTAATCTTCATGCAATTTCTACAACAATCATATTTATCCTCCACCGATAGCCCAAAACAGATATTTCTAAATAGTTATATAATCTATATAACAAATAATTTATCAAATTTCCATAGGTGAGTGATTTAGGAAATCCAACTACACCATTCATTCACATATCCTCCCAATTTCACATTTCCCATATTAATTTCATTATTTATACAAAATGATTATCCAACCCAAATTAGGGAAAATTTCCCCATTTTTCAAATATCAACTCTAAGGCCAAATTTCACTATTTTAACACAAGAGGATTCATATTCAAAGCCCCATACTCATTTTACAACCCAACATGGAAAAACCCCTATTTTAATTTGAACCCAAACCCTAGTTTACCCAAATTCACTCCCAAATCCCATCATCTATACATAACAACAAATATCTAGGTTAAAAGCTATATTAAAGTGTAGAATATCCATACCTTAAGTGTAGAAACCCAAAGGAGATGAGGAGGAACTTCAAAGATGCCCAAACTCGCTTTTATTCGGATCAATAGGAAGCCCACGGGATGCTCCACCTTTTTAACAAAGGACTAGGGTTGAGAGATCCCTAAATCTTGGTGTATTCGTAGAGAGAGAGAGAGTATTTTAGAGAGAGAGAGTGTGTGCTGACTTAGGATTTTGAGAAGAAAGGAAATCAAAAAATGATATAAAACTGCTCTGCTGTAAACTAATATACGCGACCCTCACTTGAGCGAAGGAGTGGTTGCTCGAGCGACCAGACATAACAAGAAACCTTGCTCGAGTGCAAGAAGCGTTACTCAAGCGCAGAATACATACCTTCAGGTATTTCACAGATGCACACCCTTGCTCGAGCGCAAGAAGTCTCGCTCGAGTGAAGAACTTCACCTTCCCAGAAAATTCTACATCTGGGAAAAGGTCCTCTATATATAGAAGAATGCAAGCCTTGGTCAAAAATATCCCAAAAGGGACAGCTGTAACAGCTGGAGAATAAATATCTGCCAAAAACTGCCTTTTTCCATCGATGGCCGGCATGCCATCATTCATGGCCGACACTTCATCATTGTTGGCTGGAAAGGAACACTCTTGGATGGAAGGGGGCTGGCATTGGCCATTCATGGCAGGCACATGGCCAAAAAAACCCATCCATGGTCAGAAACCTCCATCTCTGGTTGGCCAGAAAAATCTACTTTTTGGACCTAACTTTAGATGGACATAACTCCTTCATCTGGACTCATTTGCAGGTCATTCTTAAGCCTAAATTGAAGCCCTGGAAGTCTTCTTTCCAATGGTGGCATCCTCACATCAAAATTCCAAGTGTGGAAAACGTTATGCCTCTTTTTGTGAAGACTGCTCAGTTTTGATCTTACCCAGATTCATGCTGAACTTCTCCCAAACTAGTTTTCTTCTCTTCTCTCCTCTTTTCTGCAACCCCAAACCCCTAAATAAGGTGTTTTGAAAGATTTTTCAGAGATTTCACCTCTCTTTCATTCATTTCCACTTTGTCCTTGCTCGATTTACCGAAAAGCGCAACATTTAACAAAATGCGAGTGTCGGAACATCGTATGAACCTTTTCAGAAATATTTTGAAAGAAAGGGTTTTAAGGTCCAAAATATTTTTGGTCAAAATAGTTTTAGTCCAAAAATGGGGTGTAAGGTTGGGATTTGACTTTCTCCTTACTGAAGAAATCGATCATTTGCACTGCACAACTTTCATCACCAAGTAAACAATCAGTGGTGCCCAAGTCTCAAGGGTGGTAAGAAAATGGGTTGTCCACAGGGTGACCCTGGCTGGATCAAGTAAGAGCTGTCTCTTCCACCTTCCACCAAATGTTGAAGTACCCCCATAGGAAAGGGATGGCCATAGTGTTCGAGAATTCGTCTATACATCCTCCACCAGAGGTCACTACACCTTTATTGGAGATTATGCATGGCGAAGATAATGTTTTTATTTCAGGGTTTACCTTGGCTGAGGCCCAGGTAGTGCAGAATATCTTGGCTGTCAATGAGGGCTTCTATGTCAGTGCCCCATCTGTGTACTTCATAAATAAGTTACAGCACATGCCCAGAATGGGATTAGGCAGAATTGGCCCGAAAGGCATCACCACATTGGCTGACATGCCATATAACCCTCATGCCTTTAGCTTGGGCTATATGACCACCAAAGAGGATTGGGTGAGGAAAGGGAAAGAAATGGCCGAAAGAGCCAGAGCAAAGCAAAGCGGGAAACACTACGAGCTTGTGCGTCGACCAATCTGGGGAACCCTCAATGGCTATTTTGTCCGGGAGGGGAAAGAATTCCCATTCTACGGTTTTCCCGAACCATGGTTCAACTCGGAGAGGCAACGAGTTCTCAGCTTTGAGATTTTCTTCAACTTACAGTTACAAGAGAGCGACACAGAGGAACAGACTGAACAAATTGCTGAGGCTGAACAGAACACAGAAAGTGAGTCGAACAGTAGTGAACTTGAGGTAGGAGCAGCAAATCAATCCGGAGAGCTTGGGGGATGACCCAACCGTTTCCATGAACGAAGACCAATTAGGTATGGACCCTTCTGGTGGTATCTGGGATGCATCTAACACACTGTCCCTCACTTGGTAGCTGGAGGAGGGCTTCCTGTTCATTAGTTTTGAGTCGGGTAGTGAGCCGGAATCTGATTCCACAGAGTCTGTGGCGTCATAATCAGATTCTAGTTCTTCTGAGTCGGAGTCCGGTATTCCTAAGGTTAATAACCTAGATACCGAAGTTTTGTCCAGGTTGTCTTTTTCCTTTTCTTTTGAGTCAGTTGTAACCGAGGAATTGGATGAGCTTGACCCGTTGAATGTAAATACCACGGCAGTTTCTGAGTACTTCTCTGTGCCACTTGTATATTGCATTGATCATGACTTTCAAAATTTTAGTGAAAATGACAAGGAAGGAATTCCTCTAGTTTTGAAACATTTGATTGATCGAGAGAAGGAGAGGTTTGTAAAACCCCTTGTTGATGAAATTATTTCAATTAATGTGGGTACTGAGAAGGATCCGCGTCTAGTCCAGATTTGGTCCACGTTGTCTTCAGAGGAGTGCGAGCGCTTAGTCGCTTTATTGAAAGATTTCAAAGATGTTTTCGTGTGGTCCTACAAAGACATGCCTGGAATTGATCCTGAGATTGTACAGCATCGGATCCCTCTTGACCCCGAGGCCCAACCCATCAAACAAAAGTCGTGAAGAGTACACCCGAATTGGGCTTTGAAGATTAAGGAAGAGGTCACCAAGCAGATAAACACAGGGTTTTTACTAGTATCTGAGTATCCGACTTGGTTGGTCAACATTGTTTCGGTGCCGAAGAAAGTTGGCAGAATTTGGGTATGTGTGGATTTTAGAGATCTGAACCGAGCCAGTCCGAAGGACGACTTTCCTCTACCGCACATCAATGAATTAGTGGACTTCACCGCAGGCCATGCGTTGCTCTCCTTCATGGATGGATTTTTCGAGTATAAGCAGATTTTGATGGCGCCCAAGGACATAGAGAAAACTGCTTTTACTACACTGTGGGGAACCTACTGCTACAGGGTGATGCCGTTTAGGCTAAAAAACGCTGGGGCTACCTATCAGCGGGCTACAACCACAATTCTACATGATATGATCCAGAAAGAGGTCGAGGTGTATGTAGACGACATGATTGTCAAGTCCAAGGAAAGAGAGGGCCACTACACCGCCTTGAAGAAATTCTTTCAACGGATTAGAGAATACAGGTTAAGGTTGAATCCACAAAAGTGTACATTTGGCGTGATAGCAGAGAAAATGCTAGGATTCTTTATTACACAGAGGGGCATCGATGTAGATCCTTCCAAAGTCAAGGCCATCCTAGAAATGCCACCACCAAGGACTGAAAAGGAGGTGCGAGGCTTTCTGGGTAAAGTGCAATTCATAAGACGGTTTATCGCAAAATTAACCTTGACTTGTGAACCACTATTTGGTCTCCTGAAGAAAGGAAAGAACTTCCAATCGGATGATCGATGTCAGTTTGCTTTTGAGCTGATCAAGCAGTACCTTCAGAATCTGCTTGTGTTGTCGCCGCCAGAGCTGGGGGAGCCGTTGTTTTGTATCTGTCAGTAACAAACACAATGATGGGATGGATCCTTGCTAAGGAATCTAAGGATACGGTTGAGAAAGCCATCTACTACTTGAGTAAGAAAATGCTGGACTATGAGACCGGTTACACTCCGCTGGAGAAGGCTTGCTTAGCCTTGGTATGGGTTACCAGGAAGTTAAGGCACTACGTGTTAGCTCACTCTATAATTCTGGTTTCAAGATTAGATCCCATCAAATGTCTCTTCGAGAAACCAGCACTTACGAGTAGGATTATCCGTTGGTTGCTTCTTCTCTTCGAATTGGATTTGAAATTCGTTACTCGCAAGTCTGTTAAGGGGAGAACGGTAGCATAGTTCCTAGCAGATCATCCAGTAGAAAGGCATGAAGCGGTAGAGTACCTATTCCCAGATGAAGCCATTTTGCAGGTTGAGGAAGAAACCTGGACAATGTACTTTGACAGAGCGTCTAGCCAGTACGGTTATGAGATAGGGGTGTTGCTGATAGCATCCGACAATTCCCACATACCCTTAGCTTTCAAACTACAGGTCAAAGTATCCAACAACGAGGCAGAATACGAAGCGTGTATCTCTGGTTTGGAAGCTGCCCTAGAACTAGAGGAAAAAGGTTAGACGTCATTAGGGACTTGAACCTAGTTGTGTCTTAAGCGAAATGAGATTTGATGGTCAAAGAAGAAAAGATGAAGATCTATCACCAAACTCTGGATGTTCTGATTCTTAGGTTTGAGAAGCTAGCCTTCGCTCTTCTACTAAGAGAGAACAACAGGTTTGCTAATGCCTTGTCAACTCTATCTTCCATGATAGACATCCTATTTGGAGTCTAGATGTGTCCGATTATTATTGAACAGAGATATATGCCGGCCTACGAGTTGATCGCCGCAATAGATGATGTGCAAGATCAAAATCCCTAGTATTATGATATCTGAAACTTCTTAGAAAAGGAGGTTTATCCACCAGGGACAAATGCCAAAGATAAGAGGGAAATATGGCAGATGGCCATTCAATTTATCATCTGCAGGGGTAATTGTATAAGAGGGGTCATTTGGGAATGCATAAGCTGTGTTGACACAGAAGTGTTGAAGCGCCTAATAAAGGCCATCCATGGGGGAGAGTGTGGAGTGCACATGAGTAGAGTAATGTTAGCCCGAAAGATTCTTAGGCAAGGTTACTACTGGTCTACCATGGAGGAGGATTGTATTGGTTTTGTTCGGCGATGCCACAAATGCCAAATTCATGCAAATCGCATGAACATCCCGCCATCAAAGCTGTACAACATGACTTCACCATGGCCTTTCTCAGTCTAGGGAATCGACGTCATTAAGGCGGTTACACCGAAAGGGTCAAATGGACATGAGTACATTCTGGTGGCAATTGATTATTTCACGAAGTGGGTGGAAGCTCAATCTTATGCAGTGCTGAAAGCAGTGCATGTGGCTAAGTTCACCAGGAATAACATTATTTGCCGTTATGGGGTCCTGAATGAGATCATTTCAGACAATGGCTCCCATTTTAAGAAAGAAATGATCGACTTGTTGGAGAAATACAATGTGGCTTTTCATAAGTCATCTACATATTGGCCGCAAACCAACAGAGCTGTTAAGGCCACCAACAAGAATATCAAGCCCATTTTGTAGAAAATGGTTGAGACTTACAGGGACTGGCCAGACAAATTGCCATTTGCTCTCTGGGGCTGCAGAACTTCAATTCAGAGATCTACTGTGGCAACTCTGTACTTTCTTGTTTATGGAATGGAAGTTGTTCTACCGATTGAAGTAGAGGTTCCGTCGCTGCGGGTTATGGCTGAGTGCCAGATAGCAGAAGCGGACTGGCAGCAGAGCAGGTTCGAAGAACTAATGTTGTTCGATGAGAGAAGGCTAAAAACACTGTACAATGTTCAAGGATATCAACACAGGATTGCCAGGGCTTTTAACAAGAAAGTTAAGTCTTGGAATCTTAAGAAAGGGGATTTGGTGCTGAAAGACAACCGAGCTCTCATCCATGACCCTAGGGGTAAGTTTAGACCTAATTGGACTGGCCCTTACATTATTAAAACTATCTGGTTGGGTGGAGTTGTTATTCTTATGGACCTGGATGGTCTAGAATTTTCCCAACCGACCAACATGGACAAGTTGAAGAAATATTACCCTTGAGAGGCTTGCAAGGCCGCAAACCCGGAAGGGCAACCTAGGCAAAAGTTAGAGCACAATAAATTGGAAATAAAGAAAAAATGAGCTCGCAAGGTTGAAAACCTAGAAAGGACAGTGTTGGCAAAAGTTAGAGCACAAAAGGAGAGCGTTAATACCCGAGTGAACCCGAACCAAACTACGTAAGGCCTGATTCCCATCTTCAGGATACGTAAGCAACTTCATTTTGAAGTCCGTTCGTAAACACTTCCAAATCAACTGTGTCCACGTGTTTGATCAAGGCATCTTTGTCTATTCGTTATTTGAAAATTCAGTAGTGATCCTTGCTCAGAGAGAAGAGTTGACTACAGTGCTGACCAGTGCAATTCAGTCTAAGGGCAATTTTCCATTTCTGGATTTGGGGTTTGTACATCTCAAGGATAGATTCCATGTGGGTCAAGTTGTGATCCTTATCGAAAATGGTTTTGAAAAGGTTTGATAAAAGTTGATTCTGTTCAAATTAATCTTTTTACAAATTATACCATTTTTGGACCAAAAGGAAAATTTTCAATGCCCACAACTTCAATTTCATTGATGTCAATACAAAGTTCTCTAAATCTCGATACAAATCAAAGTTGTTTTTATTACATTCAAAAGGAAAACTTGAAAAGTTAGATCAAGGCAATAAACTTGGGGCATAGATGAGTCAGGTGTTCCTGTATCCCCTCCATGAGGTTGTGGAAGCTTCAGATGCTAAAGTATGCCCAGCGTGTGCCTCATCTTCAAGCCAAGTTAGGCACTCGCCAGAAAGTGCATAGCTAAAACTAGGGGTAGGAGCTAGAACTTCTCTCGTCCTCCAAGCAATGGGATATCGAGCCAATTGTGAACCTCGAATTGGGAATGAAGCCGGGCACTCTACCCCCTCTTTTGGGAAAGTCTGGTCATGTCCAAACTGACCCCTGAACCAAAACTAAAAGTAGAGTACACAGTGTGTCAAGCCAATTTATTGAATGCTGGGTTATCGAGCCATGTTGTAGCTCATCTCAGGTAGATCAAAACCAGGGGTAGCGCCAAGCAATGTCAACAGTAAACTTGTTGCACATCCAGTGGCACCACCACCCTTCGTTCGAGAAATCAACTAATTGTTGGCGAAAGAAATAGTCTTGTGTTGAATATGCAGGGCAAGAATCCACTACCTTCAGCTTGTCCATGAGCCATATTTGGGGAGGGATGAAAGAAAAGAGAGATTAAAGAATAGAAAGATGTACGGTGGGAGAAAAAGCAAGAAAAGGGCTTTGAGAGAAAAACAGAGCATGAGTGCCGAGTGATGTGAGAAACACATATGAGAAAGGGTGGGAAACATTACCTGAAGAAGTAGTGGACTTCTTACGAATTTGGTTGTTTCTCACCAATGAAAAGCATCTAAGCCCATCAAAGTTTGGGCCAGTACTAAGTCGATGTAGCTCTTGTCTTCTTTCAAGCCTTGTGCCACTTCAACTAGCCGAATGCTAGAGTCGCCGAAACTAGGGGCAAGGAGAAAATGCGCTAGCATGCACAAACAAAGGGCACGTTGTCGAAAACCTTGCCAAAGAAGATTGCCTCGATCACCGGTGTCAGAAAACTGATGAATTAAACTGGGGATATCCAGCTCTCCATTGTGAACCAAGGGTCGGGCATTGTGTAAAGCAAGCCCACACATCCTTCCCAAAAGCTTGGATGTGACCAAAACAGGGCTGGGGAGAGATTTCCTTATCCCGCCGGGACTCCATTAGCACTTGAAATTCTTCAATTGTCGGGCACATTTCTTGTCCTGCAAAGCTAAAGACGTACGTAACCGGGTTCCAACATCTAGCCGTGTCATGTAGAAACGGAAAACAAAGCGGAGAATGACTCAGTGGAAATAGTGCACTTATGCCGAAACCCTGGAAATTCAGCTTTTCCGAGCCATCTAAAGTCGCAATCCAATTCGAGAGTTTTTCAGTGAAGAATGGCTCCATTTCTAAAGAGTTTGTAGCTGAAATTAAGAAAACACAAAGTCTAAATCTTTTGTAGAAGATAAGGCAGTGAGTGAAAGTCAGGTGTCAACATTCTGGAGGTTCCTTACATTGGTGGCCGACCGGCCACTAGTGATGGCTGACAGACCACCTTGGTAGCCGATCGGCCACCACTGGTGGCCAACATAATCCATTCATGGCCAGCAGCCCTTTTTGCAGGCCTGCTATCCACCTTTGTGTTGAGAGTGCTGAGAACCTGTCTTTTGTTTTGCTCTTTTATGTGTTAAGGTCCTGTTCTGGGTCCTTTTAGTTTTAGCAAGTTTGCTATTGTATTTAAGTTGTTTAATTGATTCGTTTTGTTCATCGAGTTGTTTTGTTGTATATTGACTTGTTCTATTGTTTATCGAGTTGTGGTTATTTTGGTTATTTTGGTTATCCAGCTGTATTACTTTATTTATTTCAATTGTTGGTCGGTTCGTTACCTAATTTAGACTCTTGTGACAATACAAGTATTCGGTTTTCAATTTCAAATTCAATCTCATTTTCATACAATGCGGTGCTCATGATGCAAAATATAAAACTTAAAAAGTTTGATTCTCATTCCGATCATGGTTGGTTTTTTATAAAAGTGCAGTACAAGTTTTTATAACAAATAAAATTTTCCTGAAGCTGTACAACGTGCTAAACGTTACTAACAAAAGAAACTAAGCAAAAATACAGATAGATCAGCGTTAGCTATCTCAGGCTTGAGAGGCCCTATTCGTCCTCTTCTTGGGCGGGGACTCAGAGATGTCTTCATCTGCGCCGATGTCTGAACCGGATACCGAACCAGAACCAGAGTCATTGCTGCTCTCTGCCTCAAAACCTGGCTCAGTAGCATCACTACTAACAGAATCCGAGCCAGCGTCATCGTCTCCACTCTCAGATGAATCAGCATGCCGACTCGTTGCCTCCTTAGCCTCACTGGTCTCAGTATCATCCTCGTTCAGAACAGGCTCTGGAGGGCCACTCTTAGCTCGGGCGCTCCTAGCTCGGCCTCAACTGTGTGTTGGAGCCTATCTCTCTCTCCCTGCTGTCGGAGGGGATACTACTACCGTGGGTGCTGTTGGTACTAGTGGGACCTGAAAAGGTAGTGGTTATATGCCAGTCACAGTATGTGTATCAAAGATGCAAGTATGGTGTGCAGAATGAGTATATGCAAAAGTCAGGTACAGTGTATGAATTCAGATGTCGTGTAGCAGTGCAGTGTGGGAAATTTTCAATTGAAATGTCAGTTTCAATGTGTCAGTGGAAATGTGATGATTGGAATGTAGGAAAACTAAAGAAATCAACTGAATGTCGTGGAAGCTGAGCAGTGCCTCCCTCCTCAAGATCATGCCCTCAAATGAGACCAATAGCTCTAGCAGATCCTTGGTGTATCCCGAAGGTGCCTGCAAATGCATTGGAAATGATCAATGTCTAGAGGGAACAAATATCAGAAAGAAATGAGAAAACTGAAGAATGAGGTACATACCGAGGGCGCATCAGGAGCTTTAACGTATCTGTGTCCCGCTGTGGCAGGCTTAATCAGGATCTAGTATGCCTCACTAGTATACCGCCAACATGTCAGTGCAGTAGGCAGCTCTGGCCAGCCGATCCTTTGCCTCGTCTGGGTGGCCCTTCTGCCTCGCGTCTTAGTCCCCCTGGGTACTCTGGCTCCCTCTATCGCAATAGGAGCTCTCACTCCCTCACCTCCATGAACACCGGTCAAAGGTGGCATGAGGTGTGTCTCGATGAATGTCGCATAATCACCCTCCCCCAAGAAGTAATTGGCGTCCAAGCCCCTGGTAAACTAGATCATTTCCTGAGAAGTGAGCTGCTCTGTAGCTCTCATAGATAGTGGGGGCGCCATGGGAACTATTGGCTGCGACAAACCCATGGTCTGGTGTACGAAATGCTCTTCCAGAAACCAGGCCCGACAAACCGGACCCTCGAATAGAAGCCGGAAGCGAGTGGCCCCTTGAGCTCCAGCAAACTGGTGTCCAACTCCCTCAGGCATCGTCGCCCAAGGCTGCCACGTGATCTGTGAACAGAGAATACACAACTTGTTAGTCGCCATCACAATATGAATCAGAACTAAAGTAGAATGAAAATAACTGTGGGTTTTGAGTTACCTCTGCGGTAGTCATAGTATCGAAGTACTGCAGAAGAATGGAAAAGTCTCTCGGGTCCTCCACAGACACCTCCTGTCATGCCGGTGAGAGTATGGCACGACATAAGGCATCTCCACCTCTGGTTCTGGGGCAAGAGTCGGAAAGTAGGCATATGCCCAAAGCTGCAAAAGAAAAGGGCTCTATTGAATATACAGCAAAACACAGGGAATGCATAAAGCAGAATGTGTGTACAATGTCTAGAGAATGTAGAATATAAAGAATACAGAAAGCAAAGAATGTAGAATATAGAGTGCAGAAAATAGAATGTGTGTGCAGTGTACAGAAAGTACAAGTGTGAGTGCAGAAAGCAGAATGTGTAGTATAGAAAGTACAAGTGCAAAATAGAAAGTACGGTAGGAAATGCAAAGCAAAAAGGGTAAAGCATATGTCCCAGGCTCTCCAGTAGCCGCCAACCCTGTTTCCGCTCCTGCGGGATGTCGAGCTCATGTATCCATACAATGTCGTAAGGCTAGCACCACCCCAATCATAAACATGGACCTGAGACAAGTCCACCAGTGCACTCAGGATATATAACCCAACAGTGTTCGCTTTGTCTGTGAACAAAATGGCGCCGAAGAGGAACATCAAGAAGCCTCGGGCGTAGTGCTCGACCTTGTAATGCCCTCAAAAAAATACATAAAACCCATCACTTTAGACATGCATCGATATAAGAGAAATCAACCATTTCTATTCATTAAAGTAGTTTTTACAATAGTATTACATGTTAACAACAAAAGCAAATGCCCTAAGCGCTTACAGCTTTCCATGTTAACACTTGGTTACACAAAAGAAGAGTAGTAACTCTATACAATAGAAGCCCTTGGCTTGATATACATGTAATACAAACAAAATAATCAAAAAGAGTCTTCAACTCCCATATCTATCCAAGCTATGTCCTTGGAGGTGGCATGCTACCTGTACCTGAAAATGATGTCCCGTATAGGGTGAGCTAACGCCCAGTAGAGATATGCTAAACACAGTATGAGCAATAACTAAGACATTAGCAATTGATAAATGTTTAATTCCCATAAATCAATTCATAACTCATTTCCATTACATGACCACTATGTCCATGTTTCATTTCATTTTCCATTTTTATTAAATTCCCAATTCACAACAACAGCTCAGAACCTGGCCAACAACTTACATGAGATAGTTACTCATATTACACATTTCCCATTTCACAATAGATAAGCATGCTAGCTATATCAATATCTCAATAGATAAGCATATAAGCTATATCAACACTTCCATAGATAAGCATATGAGCTATATTAACAGATTAACTGACAAGCATATGAGCTGTATCAGCGGAGTCCATCTCCTATCTCCTCCCAAACAACATCCGGTTTAGAGGTCCATCCCCTATCTTCCCCTAAACCATGGAGTGCATCCCTTATCTTCTCTCACACCACACAACGTATATACACATAGGTTATATACACAATCAATCAATACATAGCGTTAATGTATTCTATCAACCGTCATACTCTATGACACATCCAATTGATTAGTTTTAGTTTGCCTAATCATCATGCATAGTCTACAACAATCAAAACTACCTTCCACCGGTAGCCCAAAGCAATTATTTCTAAACAGATAATAAAAGCTCCAACAGATAAAATATCAATGTTTTCAAAAGTGAGCGATTAGTAAATCCAACTCCACCATTTTACAATATAATGAGCCAATTTCATTATTTCCAACTCAATTCCAAATAACAACAATTTTCCCAAATTAATTATACTAATTAATTTATACCACAAATTAGGGCTTTTTCCCCCAACTCTCAATATTAACCCAAAGGTTCAAATATCAACAACCAACAACTATATCATCACTTTGAAACCCAAAATACATATTATGAGCCCAAAATCACAAAACCCTCTTTAATACATTTTGAAACCGTAAGTCCCAAAATCAACCATTTAAACAACAAGCTCAAAATCTAGGTTAACACCCATAAGAGTGAGTAAGAATCCCTACCTCAAATTCGGAGCCCAAGGGAAGAAGATGAAGAAATTGAAGATGCTCCAAATCCCAAAATTTTCAGATTAAAAGATAGCCCACGACGATCCACACAACTTTTACAAAGGCCCAAGGTGAGGAAATCAATCCTACTAGATCAATCCTAGGAGAGAAGTTAGGGTTTTAGTGTGAGGAGCTCTCAAAATAGCTTTTTGGAAAAGTAAGAGAGAGAAAGGATGTTGAAAAGTGATCCAATAACCTAGATCTCGGAGTCTTAAACCAGTCTCCCCGCTCGAGCGTGGAAACCCCCGCTCAAGCGTCACTCACAGACTCCTGCTCGAGCGTCCAAATCACCGCTCGAGCTCCAAATACACGCTCCCAGAACTTTTGCAGATCTAGGTCCCCACTGAAGGCGTCAACTCCCGCCGAAGGCCACACACAAACTCGCCGTGCAACGGCAAACGCAGAGGAAATACTGGATGGGTGATTTTCCTGCTCGAGTGCCAAAACCCCCGCTCGAGCAGACAGGCCAAAATCTGGGCAACTACTCTAGGTTCCTAAGCTCAACCAACCTGTTTCAAACTTGCCCAACACAACCTAAGACTCAAATACAAAGAGTAAAGGATGTAAACAAGATATACACAACAACCAACTCCACGGAACTTAAGTCCGGATACAACAAATAAAGAAAGGGAAACCGGGATCGCTATAACCTCCCCCCCTTAAAGAATTTCGTCCCCGAAATTAAATACAAGTTTTCAAAAACAAGTTTTCTCCATTCCCAACAATATTACAACATAATATTAAACAATCCAACCCATTACCGGTCAATCCCATCTCTCTTCTCAAGAGGCATTTCATATTATACATAACAACCTGCATTATCAATATGCATTCCTTTCAAATTTACCAATCTCAACTCATTTTCCACAATTCCATAATACATGCAACATTAATATCATGCTTGCATTTTCACAATATACTTAACATACACAACGTTAATACAGCTTCAATTTACCAAAACATTTACAATGTTTTACAACTTAAGACATATATAATGCTCTTAAAGTTCATTAATATTACAAAATTTCAATACATGATTACACATCAACAAACATGTCCAGATACTTCTCACGAACTTCCAACTCACGTTCCCAAGTGGCTTCCTCCACTCCGTGATGCTTCCACAAAACTTTCACCAAGGGAATGGTCTTGCCTCGCAAGACTTGATCCCGCCTATCCAAGACCCGGACCGGTCTCTCCTCATACGAGGCATCCTCATCTACCTCCAAATCGGTCCAATCCAACACATGAGATGGATCCGGCTCGTACTTCCGAAGCATACTAACATGAAACACGTCATGGACCCTGGACAACTGCGGTGGCAAAGCCAAACGATAAGCAATCTCCCCAATCCTCTCAAGGATCTCAAAGGGACCACTAAACTGAGGGGATAACTTCCCACTCTTCCCAAACCTCATCAAACCTCGCCTCGGTGATATTTTCAAGAAAACATGATCAGCCACCTCAAATGCCAAAGGCCTCCTCCTACGGTTGGCATAACTCTTTTGGCGAATCTGGGCTGTAACAAGCCTCCTATGGATAAGCTCAACTTTCTCCATCGTCTCCCTAACCAACTCCAGGCCCAACAAAGGTGCATCACCCACCTCAGCCCAACAAACTGGAGACTTACATGGTCGGCCATACAAGGCCTCAAACAGTGCCATACCGATACTCGACTGAAAACTGTTGTTGTAGGCAAACTCCACTAATGGTAAGTGCCTCTCCCACGTCCCACTAAAGTCAAGGACATAACCTCGAAGCATATCCTCAAGGATCTGAATAGTACGCTCAGACTGCCCGTCAATCTGCAGATGATAAGCCGTACTAAAAGTCAACCTAGTGCCCAAGGCACTCTGCAAACTCTGCCACAGCCTAGCAGTAAAACGAGGATCTCTATCTTAGATGATTGTCATTGGGACCCCATGCAACCTCACTATGTCCCGAATATACAAGTCGGCAAGATGATCTACCGAATCTCTCACGCGCATAGGGATAAAGTGCGCCGACTTAGTCAACCGGTCTACAACCACCCAAATAGCATCACTACCTCGCTGAGTCCTCGGAAGACCTACAACAAAGTCCATAGTGACATGCTCCCACTTCCACTCGGCAATAGGCAAAGGTTGCAACAAACCTGCTGGCCTCTGATGCTCGGCCTTACTTGCTGACAAGTAAGGCACTTAGACACGAAAACTGCCACATCTCTCTTCATTCCCCGCCACCAGAACTGGCGACCCGAATCCTGATACATCTTAGTGCCTCTCGGATGCACCGCAAGGTGTGAATGATGAAACTCTCGGAGTACTTCCTCTCGGTAAGACTCCAACACAAACAAACGGTTTCGGTATCTCACACTCTGGTCGAGATATTCAGCCAAACCCTTCTCAACCTTCCCACTGGAGATCTTCTCTCGAAGGGATTCTACTTCAAGGTCACCTCTGTGTGCCTCTAACACTCGAGTCACAAGGGTAGGCTGCGCAACAATTGAAAACAAGGCCGCAGCCTTAATAGATTCGCCTAGAAGCAAATCAAACTCACCAAGTGCACCCAACATCTCCCATTCCCGGATGGCTATACAAGCTATATCACTAATGGATTTCCTACTAAGGGCATCGGCCACAACATTGGCCTTTCCCGGGTGATAGTGCAACTCAAATCATAGTCCTCAATGAACTCCATCCACCTTCTCTGCCTCAAATTTAGGTCCCTCTGTGTGAACAGATACTTCAAACTCTTATGGTCCGAGAATACCTCGAACCTCTCACCATAAAGGTAGTGCCTCCAAATCTTCAAAGCAAAGATCACTGCCGCTAACTCTAGGTCGTGTGTAGGGTAATTCTTCTCGTGTATTTTCAACTGATGTGAGCCATAAGCTACCACTTTCCCCTCTTGCATCAACACACAACCCAAGCCCTCTCGTGAGGCATCATAGTAAACTGCATAACCCAAACCTCTCTCCGGAATAATCAAAACCGGAATGGTGGTCAATCTAACTGTCAACTCCTGGAACGACTTTTCACAAGTCTCACTCCATACAAACTTGACCCCTTTCCACGTCAATCTAGTCAACGGCGAAGCTAGCCTGGAGAAATCTTTCACAAATCGGCGGTAATACTCGCTAATCCCGTAAAATCATGGATCTCAAAATGCTCTTAGGTCAGTGCCCGATCTTGCACCGCTTCCTTGATGTATCAACAGACACCCCTTCCCCGGATACCACATGGCCTAAGAACTTGACTTCTCCTAGCCAGAACTCACATTTTTCGAACTTGGCATATAGCCTATGGGCTCTAAGCAACTCAAGCACCACTCTCAAGTGTTCCTCGTGCTCCTCCTCAGAAGGTGAATAGATAAGAATGTCATCCATGAAGACGATCACAAAACGATCTAGAAATTCCCGGAAGATCCGATTCATCAAGTCCATAAAGACTGCCAGTGCATTGGTGAGCCCAAATGGCATCACCAGAAACTCATAATGGCCATACCGCGTACGGAATGCCATCTTCAGAATATCCTCCTCCCTGACCCTCAGTTGGTGGTAACCCGATCTCAAGTCTATCTTAGAGAAACAACGGGAACCCTTCAACTGGTCAAACAGATCATCTGTACGGGGCATAGGGTAATTATTCTTGACCGTAGCCCTATTCAACTTCCGGTAGTCGATACACAATCTCAAGGCACCATCTTTCTTCTTAGCAAAGAGGGCCGGTGCTCCCCACGGTGAAACACTAGGGCGAACAAATCCCTTATCTAGCAATTCCTAGAGCTAAATCTTCAACTCACTCAACTCGGCTGGGGCAAAATGATAAGTTGCCAAAGAAATCGGCGCCGTGCCGGGCACTAAATCAATAGAGAACTCTATCTCTCGGTGAGGTGGCAAACTAACGAGATCCTCGGAAAAAACATCCGAATACTCACAAACCACCCTTGGCAATACAATCTGGGTCTCATCACACTCACCACTCATAAAGCTAGCAAGTAGACCACTAAGCTCACTCCGCCCTCACAGATCATACATCGGTGCCAACACACTACCAACCTGATCTCCCAAGAAATGGAAACACTCCCCGCTCAAGGTACAAACTGTAACCCTCTGGCGGTAGCAATCGATAACTGGCCGGTATGACGATAGCCAATCCATACCCAAAATAACATAAAAACCCTTCATGGGCATAACAACAAAGGGAAAAGGAAGTCTACGGTCGGCGACCTCTATATCACAACCTCTACATCCGTGTTTCAAAATCAATTCGCCCCCAACAGGAGATACAACACATATAGGAGATGCTAATAGTGCCAACTCCAACTCCAACACAGATGCAAATGTAGCAGATACAAAAGAATGAGATGCACCCGTATCAATCAACACACTAGCAACTGAGTTGCAAAGCAGAAAGGTACCTCTCACTACTGATGGAGCTGGTACTAGGTCCTGCGCGGTAATAGCATACACGCGCCCTGTAGGCCCCTGATCCACCTGCTCACCTCTAGGAGCAAAAAGATCGCTGTACGACTAGGATGACGGCTCCGGATCGCCTCGAGGCTCGCATGCATCGAATCGCCGATAACTCGTCGCTTAGAACCAGACGCCCAGTGGCACTCAATCAGGCAAAACCTCTTCAGGTGCCCAGGCTGACCACACTGATAACAAGACAAAGGCTGGCCCCTGCCCTGACTCTGGCCCTGAGGTCTAGCTGAAGAAGAAGCAGCTCGCTGACCCCCTCCCTTCTGCAGGCAAACCGAAGACTTGTGACCCAGCTGGCCACATGTAAAACAAGTCAAGCCTCCCTGACTACCTCTCCTGGAGCCTGCACTTGGCACTGGAAAGGTCAATCTAGCCAGACCACCCTGAGATTGCTGAGGGTTAAAACCCCTCTGTCTCCTGCCATCACTCTGACTATCCTGGCTCTTCTTTGAGCCTCTCTGCCCTTCCTCCTCCTCCTGCATCATAATCTCCATATGAGCTGCAGCATCTGCTAGGCGTCTATACTATAGGATAAAAGACCCTCCAACCCTCAGCTTGAGTCCACGCCTCAACTTCCGCTCAAACTCAAAGCAACGACGTTCCTCAGATGCCACAAGTTCAGGTGCAAACCTGGACAAACTAGTAAATGTAGCCTCAAACTCGGCCACTGACAAGCCCTGCTGTTTAAGCTGGCAAAACTGTTCCCCCAGCTTCTCCCTAGCAGCTGAAGATAAGAACTTCTTCTGGAAGGCATCTACAAAAGCCCCCCATGTACCACCAACACGGCCCTTCTCGTACTTCCAACATTGACCCGCATCTCCCTTAAGCTGGAAGGATGCCAAGGTCACCTTCAACGCTCCGTCCTCGATACCAAGCATCTTAAACATCTTACTCATCTGTTCCAACCACTCGTCAGCCTTAAGTGGCTCCTTCGGATCCCCAACAAACTCATCCGAGTTAGACTGAAAAAACTCCCTCTTCAAGAAAGAAGGCCCTGCCTCAGCAACCTGATTATCAGCTCTGAGAATACCCAAGGCTCCTGCTATCTCTCTGGCCAAGGCACCCATAGCCTGCTGACCCACTGGCTCGGCCACATTGGCCTAACCAACTCCCTCCTGCACTGTCGAAACGTCATTTGGTAAAGGCATTTCCTGCCTCCTAGGCCTACCACGCCTACCACCTCGTCTTCGTCCTGACATCCTATTAAAGGTAACGAAGACGTTAGCACATTCATAAATGTGCCGAAACTAAACACTCGCGTCCTAATGCATGGACAACTGTAATTCACTCCACGTAAGCACATAAACACATAAGCACTTACGAATTTCATTCTCGGATAATGATAGTCCCGAGGCGTTACTAGAGTTCCGGTTAGAAACAGCATTGATCAAGTGTTTTTCCAACAAGACTCACAGAAACCCAAGGATCCAATCAGTATCCTAGAAATCAAATCCTATACCCAAGTAGTCACATAAGCATGTTATCACATAAGCATATAACATTACATCTAAGTCTCTAACAAGTGAGACAAACCCATTGTGATACTAATCACTTCCCACGTACCCAAAGTATTCAAACCTGGTACGCTTTGATACCAAGTTGTAACGCCCTCAAAAAAATACACAAAACCCATCAGTTTAGACATGCATTGATATAAGAGAAATCCACCATTTCTATTCATTAGAGTAGTTCTTACAACAGTATTACATGTTAACAACAAAAGCAAATGCCCTACGGGCTTACAGATTTCCAAGTCAACACTTGGTTACACAAAAGGAGAGTAGTAACTCTATACAATAGAAGCCCTTGGCTTGATATACATGTAATACAAACAAAATAATCAAAAAGAGTCTTCAACTCCCATATCCATCCAGGCAATGTCCTTGGAGGTGGCATGCTACCTGTACCTGAAAATGATGTCCCGTATAGGGTGAGCCAACGCCCAGTAGAGATATGCTAAACACAGTATGAGCAATAACTAAGACATTAGCAATTGATAAATGTTTAATTCCCATAAATCAATTCATAACTCATTTCCATTACATGACCACTATGTCCATGTTTCATTTCATTTTCCATATCTTATCAAATTCCCATTTCACAACAACGGCTCAGAACCTGGCCAACAACTTACATGAGATAGTTACTCATATTACACATTTCCCATTTCACAATAGATAAGCATGCTGGCTATATCAATATCTCAATAGATAAGCATATAAGCTATATCAACACTTCCATAGATAAGCATATGAGGTATATCAACACATTAACTGACAGGCATATGAGCTGTATCAGCGGAGTCCATCCCCTATCTCCTCCCAAACAACATCCGGTTTAGAGGTCCATCCCCTATCTTCCCCTAAATCGTGGAGTACATCCCCTATCTTCTCTCACACCACACAACGTATATACACATAGATCATATACACAATCAATCAATACATAACGTTAATGTATTCTATCAACCGTCATACTCTATGACACATCCAATTGATTAGTTTTAGTTTGCCTAATCATCATGCATTGTCTACAACAATCAAAACTACCCTCCACCGGTAGCCCAAAGCAATTATTTCTAAACAGATAATAAAAGCTCCAACAGATAAAATATCAATGTTTTCAAAAGTGCACGATTAGTAAATCCAACTCCGCCATTTTACAATATAATGAGCCAATTTCATTATTTCCAACTCAATTCCAAATAACAACAATTTTCCCAAATTAATTATACCAATTAATTTATACCACAAATTAGGGCTTTTTCCCCCAACTCTCAATATTAACCCAAAGGTTCAAATATCAACAACCAACAACTATATCATCACTTTGAAACCCAAAATACATATTATGAGCCCAAAATCACAAAGCCCTTTTAATACATTTTGAAACCCTAAGTCCCAAAATCAACCATTTAAACAACAAGCTCAAAATCTAGGTTAAAACCCATAAGAGTGAGTAGGAATCCGTACCTCAAATTCATGATTAGTAGAGTTGTTCCTAATTGAAGAATAGTCTTCTTGACATCTACTTCAAATGCACTGCTCTTCTCCCTCTTGTGATCTGCCAAATTTGGACACAAACATAGACCCTAAATGCACGCAGCCTCCACCCCTCTTATTAATCACGAGTGCAGTGTTCCCAAAGCATTCTCTTCAATGCTCTGCGCCACGAACTACCAATGTTCAGTGGTCCAGTTCATTAATTTGCTGGGGCAAGGGTAGATTTATTAATCTATTCAGCCTAATATCCATATCAGTACTTTGCGCAGAAAAGTTAATGTGCCCCAACCAATCTATGAATTGATATTCAGCCTAATATCAGAGCTCTGCACCGAAAAGATAATGTGCCCTAGCAGATCCATGAACTACCGATGTTCCGTAGTCCTATTCATTAATTTGCTGGGGCAAGGGCAGATTCACTAATCTATTCGGTCTAATATCAGAGCTCTATGCTGAAAAGATAATGTGCCCCAGCAAATCCATGAACTATCGATGTTCGGCAGTCCTGTTCATTAATTTGCTGGGGCAAGGGTGGATTCACTAATCTATTTGGCCTAATATTAGAGCTCTATCCTGAAAAGATAATATACCCCAGCAAATCCATGAACTGCCGATGTTCGGCGGTCCTGTTCATTAATTTGCTGGGGCAAGGGCAGATGCACTACTCTATTCGGCCTAATATCAGAGCTATGTGCCAAAAAGATAATGTGCCCTAGCAAATCCATGCACAGCAGATGTTCGGCGGTCCTGTTCATTAATCAGTTGCAGCAAGGGCAGATTCAGTAATCTATTCGGCTAAATCGCAAAGCAATGCAGTTATTTTCGTGCCGAATTAATTTATTAGTTTGTTCTATTAATCTCATTTCATGATTTTACATCATGTTACTTAGCCGTTAACTTGCACATGCAGCAAACATAAATTGATAGAAAGGCAAAGGCAATTTTCATTCATAAATTGAGTACAAACAGTAGTCATTTTATACATGAAAACTACCTTACGTTTAACTTCTAACCAAAACAAATAGTCAAAAATCTAACAGAACCTACATACACAAGATACCAAAACAAAATGAAATTACTATGACCCTAGGTCAATCTTCAAGGTCAAACTCCAGCGGCTCAACATCTACTTGCTCGTATGGAATCAGCTGTTCCGATACCACGTTAGCAGCAACTAAGGATTTGAGCCAGCTGTGTTTGAACCCCCTATTCTCGAACCTAGGCACTTCCTCTACATAATTCTCTAGGGTTGCATCCTTGTCGGCTTGGAATGCCTTGGAAATCTCAGAGTCGGAAATTTTCATTGCCTTCTTCAATTCTTCCACATCGGCCTCCAGCTTGGCAATCGTCTCGTTGGCCAATTTGAGTGCTTTTTTGCTCACCTTTGCCCTTTCTTCGCCCGCCAACCTTAGCCGGTCGGAACTCTTGGCCTTATCTACTTTGGAATCAGCCCTCGCTCTTTCTTCTACCGCTTTCATGGCCTTAGACTCGGCCCTGCGAGAGGCCTCTGTTGCCTTGCTCTTTTCATTTTCCACTTCGGCTGTGAGAAAGCCGATCTGCTCGATAGCGTCATGTTGGCGACAGCCAATCTCAGCTATCCTTCCTGCTACCTACAAAACAAGGAATCAGTAAGATAGTTGATATAAGAAATTTTTTTTGATGTAAGACTAAACAAGGATCAAGTCATGTACCAATATCGCCGATTGAGCGGCTAATTGTAGACGTCCCCGAACGCATCCCGGGAGGGTTAAGTCCCGTTCCGTTCATATTGGGGTCACTACAGTTCGGACTCGATTTGTGTCGGTTCTTAATCTTGAACCAAAGAGTCCAACTCTGGCAAATCGTTTGAGAAAACAGATTTTGAAAAGAAGTGTCAAACATGGACTGCTTTGCCAGATTACAGAGTCGCCACCTAAATATTTTTAAATGGGCAATTTAGGAAACCCTGACTCGGTGCCAAAGGCCACGTGTCCGTCATTACCAAAGTGTCTTGGCTCGGGAGCTTGGGTACGATCGGGGAAGGTCAGCTATGAGCACCCCCTTTCGCCCGGTCCGAAGACCGGCCTCTACTAACCGTGATATCCGTTTTTGAAAACATTACATGTTCTTTTTCCAATTATTAGCCTAGAATTACTACGTTGTGCGCACAGCAAACAAGTATAGACTAGATTGCTTAATTTGGAAATAAACATTGCATATCCGTTCGTTTTGAAAACAGTTTGAAATTGCTACTCGCAAGTAGGCTAAAATACGGATTTCAACGAGTTATTCCAACTCAAGCAATCCAACCTCCACCCACAGGCATTCAAACAGTTTATCTCACATAAGCATTTAGCCGCATGGTAAGCATACTGTCGTGGCAACATTCACACGCATGTGGTATGCTAAAGCGTAAAATACTTACATCGTACTCCGTGCCAAAACAAGAAACTAGTTAGCAAACATGCGTGACCTAGTTCATGTTAAGTGACTAATGCATCGCATACGGAATGTAATCTAGACAGGCTCGGCTATCCTAAGCATGGCACATGAAATGCAACAACTATCACGTATTCAATTTGGAATTGAAAGTACGATGCAGTTTGTATGATGTACCGAGCCCGATGTATGTAAACAAATGCATGAATGCACGCATGCATTGCATAAGGTATGCTAATTTAAATATGCCCTAATCTACCATCATAAGCAGGTAAATAAAAGGGAAGAAAGAAGTGGGGGTTGGAAGACATACACACACTCACCCACACTTATTACAATTGCGCCCTCACTCGGAGGGACCAAAATAATAATACAGTCCCAAAATAAATGAATAAATATTACAAATTCTAATTACTGAATAAATAAATGTGAAATAAAAGGGGCCTGACCTACGCCTCGAGATCTTGTGAATGATGCATGCTCGATGTCCGCCTTGCCCGAGAACCTGCACCATGCCTCTGTTCCCTCGGCTTTTGCTGCCCTGCCTCTCTGGAAAATTTCCAGAGTCCTGGGACACCTTCCACATACCCTGAATATTACCACCGGCTGAAGGGTTGGACCATCAGCTGCAGGGTTTGGCCACCGGCTGCAATTGAGATTATCGGCACTAAATTCCTGCAGGAGACAGTTTTGACAGCAGCAGACAGCAACAGAGCATGGTATGGAATTTTGGGACAAATGTATGCACGGACACACTCCCTATCATGCAATGGACTCAAGGGAGCATGGCCCTCGACCCCCGGGCCACCAATCACGCATTTCAATGCATGATGGCCCAAGAAGCCAAAGTGTGCAACTTCAATGTGGAATGAAATGCACATAAACAAACAAAGAGCTCAACCTCTATCTGTAACAACGCCCGCGGGGGACCTCGCTACAGCTCGGACTCGATTTTTGTTACGGTTCTAAATCTGAACCAAAGAGTCCAAATCCGGCAAATCGTTTTGAAGGAAAACTGATTTTTTGAAAGAAGTGCCAAACATGGACTGCTTTGCCAGATAACAGAGTCGCCACCTAAATATTTTAGAATGGGAAATTTAGGAAACCCTGACTCGGTGCCGAAAGGCCACGTGTCCGTCATCACCAAAGTTGGCTCGGGAACTTGGGTACGATTAGGGAAGGTCACATCGTGAGCACCCCCTCTCGCCCGGTCAAAGACCGGCCTCTACTAACCATGATATCTGATTTTGAAAACTTTGTGAGTTCTTATTCCGATTATTAGCCTAGGTTACTATGTGATGCTCGCAGCAAACAAGTATAGACTGGGCCGTCTGAATTGGAACTAAACATCTCATGTTCGTTTGTGAAAGATGGTTTGCTACCCGCAGGTAGGCTTAAAATGCAGATTTTGCCACAATCTAGTGGGCTTGAAACAAACAGTCAATGAATTGTCCCAATTCAGATAACTCAACCTCCACCCACAGGCATTCAAGGCAGGTATATCACATAAGCACATAGCCTCATGGCAAGCATGCTATCATGGCAACACTCACACGCATGCAAGGATGCTAAAGCATAACCACTTACCGAGTACTCCAAGCCAAAACAGGAAACTGATTAGAAGTCATGCATGAATCCTAAGTATACTGAAATGCCTAATGCAACACATGCAAAAATGCAACTATAGTAGGCTCGGCTATTCTAAATATGGCATATGAGATGCAACAGCTATCAAGTACTCAACTTGGAATTGAAATACAGATGCAGTTTGTATGATGCGCCGAGCCCGGTGCGTGCAAAACAGATGAATGATGCAAACATCTTTACATCAGTATGCTAATTGAAATATGCCCTATATCTAACCATCCAAAGCGGGTAAATAAAAGGGAGAAAGAAATGGGGGTTGGAAGACATACATCACACTCACCCACCCTTATTACAACATTGCCCTCGCACAGAGGGTCCGAATAAATAACAATACAGACCCGAATAAAAGAATATACAGTCCGAAATAATACAAATTCTAATTAATTAATAAATTAATTACAAAAGAATTAGAACTGGCGCAAGCCGTGGACCGCCGCTCGATAGATGATGTATCCGGGTCGCTTGGCGCGAAATCTCCGAATGCCCTGATTAGCCTCTGTTTGCAATATTTCTCGAAATGCGCGCTAGACTCCGAAAAGTTGATGATCCTTGATTTTGCTGTAACAGAGAGCAGGAAAAGGGCACAGCAGTGTATTTCACAAATATATGCATGCCTCGACCCTCGTGCCACCAATCACGCATATCGATGCATGATGGCCGAGGAGCCGCACAATTCAATGTAGGATGAATGTGGAGGAATCGAAGTACGGAATGTACCTCGTTTCCCGTGCGATATGCATGATATGCATGAAATGCAACTAATATACAACCTAGCATGCTCAATGCTATGAAAATGAGATGCCTCGAAATGCGTGTCCACGGGCACGCAAACCGAGGCGATGCGGAATGACACGCGAAATGTAATGATGGACTTACACCAACATGAAGGGGGCCTCAGCCACACTCACATAGGATGCCGGAATGAGAAGAATGAGGTGCCTCGAAATGCGTGCCCACTGGCACGCAAACCGAGGCGATGATGATATAAATCGGATAAAATGCGTGCACACGGGCACGCAAACCGAGATGGAGCCAAAATGGAGATCAGATAAAACTGGAGTGCCTCGAAATGCGTGCACACGGGCACGCAAACCGAGGCGATGATGTACGATGCAAAATCGGATAAACCGGCCTCGAAATGCGTGCACACGGACACGCAAACCGAGGCGATGATGTAATGAGAAAAACGGATAAAACCAAAGTGCCTCGAAACGCGTGCCCACAGGCGCGCAAATCGAGGTGATGATGAAAGAAGAAAATCGGATAAGACCGAAGTGCCTCGAAACGCGTGCCCACCGGCGCGCAAATCGAGGCGATGATGAAAGAATGAAAATCGGATAAGACCGGGTGCCAAACGCTGCGCTACAGCGCCGCAAATCGAGGCGATGATGAAAGAATGAAAATCGGATAAGACCGGCGTTTCAAACGCGTGCCTACAGCGCCGCAAACCGAGGCGATGATGAAAGATGAAAATCGGATAAACCAAAGTGCCTCAAACACGTGCCCACAGCGCGCAAACCGAGGCGATGATGAAAGATGAAAATCGGATAAACCGGCGTTTCAAACACGTGCCACAGCGCCGCAAACCGAGGGCGATGATGAAATGAAATGAAATGGCAAACGGAATGCAACGATGGGCTTACACCGGCATGGGAGAGCCTCACCACCCACGAGGAGGCCGCTTGCAAAATAAAGTCGCCAAACGCTGCGTGCGCGACACGCAAATCGAGGCAATGACGAGAAGCATGAAAATGCAAATTGGGCTTATGCCAACATGAGATAGCCTCAGCCACGCCACATAGGCCGCCGAATGATAAGAATGAGGTGCCTCGGCGCGTGCCCATTGGCACGCAAACCGAGGCAATGCAAAAATGATACGAATGGCACCGGAAATGATATGCAAGCATGGTAATGGAATTTCAGCACCTAAATAAAGGGGAAAACAGCCCCGAAACAAATCGAAATGACACCCGAAGCATGCATTCATCCCGAAAATGTGAAATTAAGCCCCGAAATGGCCTATAGCCATGCTATACATGCAAAATATGATCATGGCAGCAAGAACAGTAGCAAGGCAGTCCCAAATATGGCATTTTTCAGTAACAAACATGGCCAAAATGCAAGCATAGATAGATCAACAATAGCATGCAAAGTTAGTGGCCAAAAGAGGAGTATTGAGACAAGTGACATATGCAAACCCCAAATGGACAAACTTTCTTCTACAACATTGAATATGAGCTAAAAATAGGCACAATTGCAGAAGATGACATCCTCAAAATCAGAATAAAATCATGCTAACAATTCCATGCAAAAATGGAGCTCAAAAGAGGCTATAACAAGAGTCATGCAAAGCAAGCACCAAATGACAAAATTTTATTCATGAAACATGTAAAGGGGGTCAAAATAAGACCCCTTTCAGTTCTGACCAAAGGCCAAAACCAAAAGCACAAGAGGCTACAAAACATGCAAGAATACGGTAAATTTGATGGATTTCAAAGGAAGTACCAAAAATATACACCAAATGGCTTAAGGCCTTCAACATAACATGAAAAGGAGACAAAAACAAGGCTATTTCTAAGCCTTATGAAGGCTGAAATCCGGAGCCAAGTAAGCCTAACAAAGCATGCAAGAATTAGGGCCTAAAGTGAATTTCCAAGAGAGGTGGTATATGGAATGGCCAAATGAGGTTGAGCCCTTCTACAATGTTGTAGAGGGGCTCAAAATAAACACAAAACCAGTAGGGGTCGGAGCCCCAAAAACAAAAGGAAATAGGCCTAAACTAGCATGCAAGATGATGGCATAAAAGCTAGATATTGAAACAAGTATATCATAGAAGCCTCAAATGAAGTTGAGCCCTTCTACAAAGTTGTAGAGGGGCTCAAAAAAAGCACAAAAGCAGTAGGTGTCGGAGCCCCAATTCTCAACCAAATGGAGTATAGAAATGAATCAAGAAAAAGCCCTAAAAGTTGGTTTTGAGGACTTACCCTTGAAGACTTGTCTTTCTTTGATTCTTGGCTCTGATTTGTAGCTTCTCAACCTCTGAAATTCACCTCCTTGCTGCTGAAGTGATGGTAGGGATGGTGAGGCTAGGTGTTGATGAAGGAATGGCCTTGACACTTGAAGCTTTTTGGAGTTTAAAGCTTTGGAAATGGAGGATTTTGGAGGGTGATCTTGAGACAAAATTTTCTAACCTTGAAGAAGGAGGGAGGGCCTTCAAATAGGCAAGAAATGGGGTGTAAAGGGAGGAAAGCACCCAATCTTTCCCTCCCGAAATATCCCAGGATGCCGGGATATGTTGGAAGATATCCGGACAAATGGGAGACAGTGGAAGCAAGAATCTGGCCCGGCAGTGGTTTTGCTCAAGGTGGCCGGCCACCACCTCCCATGGCCGGCCACCACCTCAAACCAACTTCAAAATTTCTGGCCGACCACCATACAAGAGTGTCCTCCCAAGTGTGTAGGATAAGGCCCATGGTTGGAATCGCAACACCGAACTGAAGTCACAACATAGAACTTGAAAGAGAGGCTCAAAAGCTGAAATGCACCATTTCGGCCGACCACCATGCCAAAGGGTCCTCAGATGTGTGGAACAAGGTTCCAAGGTTGGAATTGGGCAACACTGGCGAGCCACAACATAGAGCTTGAAGGAGGCCCAAAAATGAACTCCATAATTTCTGGCCGACCAAGATACCAAAGGGTCCTCCCGGATGTCACGATCAGATATGTAACTTTGGTTGGAAGAAAATACCCCAAGGTGTTCAACATTGGCAGGAAGTGTGCAAAAGCGGGCTCGGAGGAGCAACCGTTATCTGGGATAATTGCTGGCCTCCCACCCCGGGATCTTCGATGTTGAAACAGAGGTACCGCCAAGTTTGAACAAAAACTAATGAGAAATGAACGTTCAGCCAAAACCGAGCAAATCGGGATCCGAAAATGGAAATTTCTTAGATGGTGTTCGGCAATAAGTATATCTGCGACCCGGTGTCCTCTGGAATCACAAAATGCAGGTACCGCCAAAACCGGAGAAGATGGATGCGAAATGAATGCTCGGGACCAAAACCGCTCGGTTTGGGGTCCCAAACGGCTTATGAGCACGAAAGTGGCATACCGCCAAGTGGCATCGGGGCCCAGTTCTCGAAATATTAAAAGCAGGTCTCGCCAAAAACCGAGAAGGCCGATGCAAAATGAATGCTCGGGACCAAAACCGCTCGGTTTGGGGTCCCAAATGGGTCGCCGCACCTAAGTGGTGTTCGGGCGAAGTGGGCATCGGGGCCCCAAGGTTCCTCGGAACACTAAAGCAGGTCTCATAAAAACCGAGAAGGCGATGCAAAATGAATGCTCGGGACCAAAACCGCTCGGTTTGGGGTCCCAAAATGGGTCGCCGCACCTAAGTGGTGTTCGCCGAAGTGGCATCGGGGCCCAGTGTTCCTCGGAACACTAAAAGCAGAGGCACATGCCAAAACCGGAGAACTTCGGAGATGGTTAGGCGGTCCAGCCGAGGCACACGGCTGACGGCTCAAAACCGGAACCGGCTCAATGGGCAAAATGGCCTACGGCCACGAAACGTAGCTCACGGCCACCGGGAGATAGTCTACGGGACCACTCCCTTCCCTCAGGAGAGAAAACAGAGAAAATCGAGCTTGGTTCGCAAACCGAGACAAGATAGAGAAGATGGTTCGGAAGTCCGGAGGCAGGGCACGCGGCCGTGACTCTGGGACTTCTGAACAAGCACAGTATGCCATATCACCGAGCGCTCAACTGGTGACGTCTGAGTCTTAAGGTCGGTCAAAAATGGGGTGTCTACACTATCATACTCAATTCAAGAGGTAAAGCATGCATGTCAAATGCCACCTAAGCATGCAATCTAACATGCAATATGAACATGCAAGTATATAAACATGCTAGGCACACAACCTAAGCAACACATACAAAGTAAGCATGCTACAACACATGAGGGAATGGACTTAAACTAGATTAGGCAGCCTCAAACAAGCCTAAAACAGTGGCCATAATCATGGAAATGAAGGCACAAAATGCACACACACATGCATGTAATCATGGTCCAACACCTTAAGCATAAACAAGGCAACTCTTAAGCACACTTAAAGAGGCTAAGTATGGACATATAGCATGCAACATAAGCTCTGAAATCATGTTATAGGAGGTTCCAAACCAACTAAATAAATCAACAAAGCATGCAACAATGCTCACACATTCACATACTTGAAGCATACAAGCCACAAAATGCAAAGAGGCTATATGATACATGCTAGGATCGACCCAAACAACTTAAGACAGACCTAAAGCATGGCAAAATAAGCACAAAAGCTTCACAAATCTAAGCCTAAAACATGCTCGAACAAAGGCTAACAACCTAAGGCATATTAAGGCAATCACAAGGCATCACATGGTAGGTATGCTAAGCATGCACCAAACTGAAAAATACCCTTCTACAATACTGATGAGGGACCAAAAATATGACTACCTGCAGTAGATGACAAGCCCCAAATCAATGTACAAACATGCTCAAAATGCAATGCAAGATTAAGGCCCACAAAGGGGTATAACATGAAGTACCAAAAGGGTGCACCAAACAGCCAAAGACCCTTCATGATACATGTAGAGGGGGGAAAAATAAGACACTTTTCAGGCCTGTCAAAGGCCCAAAAACAGAAGCATGGTAGGATAAAAAGACATGCAAAAAAGGGGACCAAAGAGGGGTAATGAAGCAAGTCATACATGGGGGTCCCAAACAAGGTTGAGCCCTTATTCAATGTTGAAGAAGGGCTCAAAAAAAGCCTCTTTACAGTTTATTACATGCTCAAAAACAGATTATACACAAGCCAAACATACTATGCAAGATTATGGCATAAAGAGGGCTAATGAAGGAAGTGCTAGCTACTGTCCTCAAACAGCAAGAGGTCCTCAATAAAGCATGAAGAGGACCCCAAAATATGATGATTTGCAGTTTGGGTCGGAGCCCAAAAGTACTTGCAAGCAAGGCTTAGATGTGAAGCAAGAAAATGCTAGAAAAGGGAAGAAGATGGCTTACCCTTGAAGACCAGCAAACCAGCACCTCTTGGACCAAGTTTGGGTGCTCCTAAGCTCTGAAGAACAGCCCCAAGTCGCTGCAATGGAGTAAGGATGCTTTGTGCTATGAGTTGATGAAGAAATGGCCCAAGAACAAGGGTGTTTGGAGGTGGAATGAGAGAGATATATTGAGAGATGGAGGGATGTATATGTATATATCAGATATACATATATTTCTCTGGTTTTTTGTTCCAAAGTCTCCAACCTTAGCAATGGAGAGGAAGGCCTCTCTTAAATAGACAAAGCTTAGCTTCCAAAACAAGCTTCAAAGGGTCAAAAGAGTTCAAGGGGGGGTGCAAGGCTTATTCAACAAGCTTGGACAGCTGGTAGGCTTCTTGAGGAATCCAAGACAAGGGGTCAAGGCTTCCTCAAGAAGCCTTGAGCAAAGGGTGCAAAATAAGGGCCAAAAGGTGGTTAAAGGGGTAAGTGATAGCTTCGGGTCTCAGATGGCCGAGAGCCCTTCAACAAAGTTGAAGAGGGGCTCAAAATAAGATACTTTTTAGTTTACGACCAAGCCCAAAACAGCCCACAAGTACACCTAAAATACCGTGCAAAACAGGCCTAAAAAGAGGTAAAGAGACAAGTGGCAGATGGAGATGTCAAACAGTAAAAGGTCCTTAATCAAACATGAAAAGGACCTCAAAATATGACTATCTCAAGTTCGGGTCGGGGCCCAAAAATGCAAGATAAGTGTTCGAGAGCCGAAACACGCAGTTCGGGGCCCCGAAAGTGGGCTGTTAGGCACCGGCAGTGGTGTCCGACCACGAAGTTGGTCTCTCGAACCACAGTGTCCCTCGAAAGGGAGGAAATAAGATGCATGCCAAAACCGGCAACAGGGTGGTTAGACGGTCCCGAACCGAGGCATGACACGCTGGCCGAAAATCGGGAACCGGGCTCCGAAATGGGCAAAATGGCCTATGGCCACGAAATGTAGCCTACGGCCATTGAGAGATGATCTACGAGACCTCTCCCTCCCTTCTCAAAGAGAAAACAGAGAAAACCGAGCCTGGTTCGCAAACCGACACAAAGCACAAAAAGTCCGGAAGTCCGGAGGCAAGGCTCGTAGCCGGGACTCTGCAACCTCTGGACGAGCACGATATGCAACATCACCAAGCGCTCAATTGATGACGTCTGAGTCTTAAGGTCGGTCAAAAATGGGGTGTCTACACTAATGCTATGGATAGTAGATTCGGCTCTACTCGAAAGGTTGCTCTGTCAACCGGTAGAGAAATTGAGGAGGCCACGCTTAAGGCCATAGTCGCATCTTTTATAGCTGATGCATCAGAAGCAACCGGCACATTCTTTATCCTTCGTTGTATTATAAACGGCACAACCAGGTCTGATTCTTTCATATGCGGCTATTTATCAACCAGGTTTTCTGAATAATCGGCTTCGGGCTCGGCAAGACGCTTTTCCCCTATGCTCCGTCACCTGGCTCTCCTGTTGACAGACAACCGGCTCCATTTCGGCCATATCAGTCTGAGTCATCTCCTCAATAGCAGCAAGTGGAGAAGACTCAACCCTAGCGTCAGGTGGAGGGGGTGGAGGTTTAGAGCGTTCGGCTTCGACTTTCCTCTGGACAGCCATCCTCTCGGCATTTTTCCTCCTGGCCATCTGAGTAAGCGACTCACCAACCATGTTGTCAGGATATGAGTCGGGTAGGTGCCCTAAGTTGGTGAAAATATCTTCAAAGGAGACATCCACTCGGCCTGAAGTGGATGGAGGATTGAGGCCAGCTTCCTCAAAAGCCAAATTTAGAGCCGCGTCAACCTCCTGCTCTAGTCTATCGAATCTGTCCAAGGAGGGTTGATTCGGTTGCTCAACGACTTCTTCGGCTACTTGTTTATCCGTTGGCTCTCAATGCGAGGCTTCAAGACCAATCTTCCTAAGATTCTTGAAGTTCGAGAAAATTAGCACCGTAAGCTGCTATTTGCCCCTCGAAATCGGAATGTTATCTGCGGCCAAAAATGTAGCGTAAGTCAGCTCGTATCTCAAAAGTATGTGGGCCTCCCTCCCTTGCTTCTAGACATTTGGACTGCCAAAGAACTGGAGCGCGGTTCTGATTTGCGCAAGTACAGCGTCGTCGGCCAAGACGAGAACTTTTTTCAAATTGTTACTTGCATAAATGAAACGGTAAATATATAGAATTTAAACCGGGTAAATATTTAACAAATATACATGGGGGATTATACGACCACCTAGTTCACTTTTTTGCCTAGGCATAGGATCTAGGCGATCTTCACCCTTACGAATTCCCAGTTGCCGCAGACAACGACTATGACATCATCAACACGCTTGCTAGAGCAGGCAAGCATAGTCACCAAATGATGGTCGGTGTCCTTAGCCCTGAGGAAGTAGCGCCCCTGTCAGCCAATGGATTTGGCCAAGGCATAACAATGCCAAATAGTAGGGATTCCAAGGTCGAGCCTAAGGCATCAGTTTATTTCTACAATTCCCATTGTGATTCGGTAAAAATTTACGTTAGGCTGAGAAGGGATTAAACCCCAGTGGCGAAAGACGGCCCTAAAAAATGGGTGAAGAGGGAAACAGACTCTGCCCTTAGTGATTGACAGGAGAGGAAAGATGATAGTACTCTCATCGGTCCTCTCCATGTGAACTACGCTCTTTGCCACGAGTGACAGATGGACGTCATCAGGAATGGAAAAATGGCGATGAAAACCAGAGACTTGATCCGCAGAAAGAAGGGCTTTCAAATGTTTCGCCATCCTAGCCAGTAAAGGGAATACTCTAAACTAAAAACAAACAAGGAAATGGGAGTCGAAATAGAGAAGAGAAAAACTTACAATAAGTAGAGAGGACAATGAGGAATAGAAAGAAGTTGCAGAGGTCGTGAAGTGAAGGAGGTGTATTGACAGGCAACAAGAAACTTTTTGTATTCAAGAAGCATATATTCGAAGGGACAACACGGTTTCAAATCACATTAAATGAATGAAGCATACGAAGGGGCGGGAAATTATAATAATTCCTAAAAAGCGTAGGCGTTCTGACACATGTGTTGGAATGAGGGTAACCGCCGTATTTTTGACTCTCTAAGTTCAAGACCAAACATGCCGAATAACTGACATTAATAGGATGTTTGGGGGGCAATTGTGGGAGCCGAATATCGTTTTTATGTAGGAAATCCAAGTGAATTTAAAGAAAAATTAGGTTATATACTATACGGCTCTAGCCTAGGGGGATCTAGAGGCTGAATAACTAAATCGGCTGAAAAATCAGCAATAAAAAAGGCCGAATACGAATAGGCAAGACAGGGTGGCCGAGTGAACAATTATACATTGGACTAAAGGTGGGACCAACCCCCAAGATCAAGGATGAGTATAAATAAGAGGAGCATCAACCAAAGAGAGGTATGTGAGAATAGATAAGATTAACTTGCGATACAAGCAAACAAGAGAGTATATACTGACTTGTCGTCAGAGTGCTAATACCGGCACCCCCGACCGGAGTGTTCATTCCTTTTTAGGTGACTAGCTGAGGATCAGGAGCGTTCTACAGGATACATTGAGTATTTCCAAACCATATTCCCACAAGTACCTATTCCCAGATGAAGCCATTCTGCAGGATGAGGAAGAAACCTGGACAATGTACTTTGACGGAGCGTCTAACCAGTACAGTTATGGGATAGGGGTGTTGCTGATAGCACTCGACAATTCCCACATACCCTTTGCTTTCAAACTCCAGTTCAAAGTATCCAACAACGAGGCAGAATACGGAGCGTGTATCTCTGGTTTAGAAGCCACCCTGGAACTAGGGAGAAAAAGGTTGGACATCATTGGGGACTTGAACCTAGTTGTGTCTCAAGCAAAAGGAGACTGGAAGGTCAAAGAAGAAAAGATGAACATCTATCACCAAACTCTGGATATTTTGATTCCTAGGTTTGAGAAGCTAACCTTCACTCATTTACTAAGAGAGAACGATAGGTTTGCTGATGCCTTATCAACTCTATCTTCCATGATAGACATCCCATTTGGAGTCTGGATGCGTCTGATTATTATTGAATAGAGATATATGTCGGCCTACGAGTTGATCGCCACAATAGATAAAGTGCAAGATCAAAATCCCTGGTATTATGATATGTGGAACATCTTAGAAAGGGAGGTTTATCCACCGCGGTCAAATGCCAAAGATAAGAGGGCAATACGGCAAATGGCCATTCAATTTATCATCTGCGAGGGTAAGAGGGGTCATCTAGGAATGCATAAGTTGTGTGTTAATGCAGAAGTGTTGAAGCGCCTAATGGAGGCCATCCATAGAGGAGAGTGTGAAGTGCACATGAGCGGAGTAATGTTAGCCCGGAAGATTCTCAGGCAAGGTTACTACTGGTCTACCATGGGGGAGGATTATATTGGTTTTGTTCGGCGATGCCACAAATGCCAAATTCATGCAAATCGCATGAACATCCTGCTGTCAAAACTATACAACATGACTTCACCATGGCCTTTCTCAATCTGGGGAATCGACATCATTGGGGCGGTTACACCGAAAGGGTCAAATGGACATGAGTACATTCTGGTGGCAATTGATTATTCACGAAGTAGGTGGAAGCTCAGTCTTATGTAGTGCTGAAAGCAGCGCATGTGGCTAAGTCATCAGGAATAACATTATTTGCCGTTATGGGGTCTCGAATGAGATCATTTCAGACAATGGCTTCCATTTTAAGAAAGAAGTGATTGACTTGTTAGAGAAATACAACATCGCTTTTCATAAGTCATCTACATATCGGCCGCAAACCAACGGAGCTGTTGAGGTCGCCAACAAGAAAATCAAGCACATTTTGCAAAAAATGGTTGAGACTTACAGGGACTGGCCAGACAAATTGCCATTTGCTCTCTGGGGCTACAGAACTTCAATTCGGACATCTGTAGGGGCAACTCCGTACTCTCTTGTTTATGGGATGAAAGCTATTCTGCCGATTGAAACAGAGGTTCCGTCTGTGGGTTATTGTTGAGTGCCAGATAGTAGAAGCATTCTGGCAGCAGAGCAAGTTCAAAGAACTAATGCTGTTTGATGAGAGAAGGCTGAAAGCACTGTACCATATTCAAGGATATCAACGTAGGATTGCCAGGGCTTTTAACAAGAAAGTTAAGTTTCAGAATCTTAAAGAAGGGGATTTGGTGCTGAAAGACAACCGAGCTCCCATCCATGACCCTAGGGGCAAGTTCAGATCTAATTGGACTAGTCCTTACATTATTAAAACTATCTGGTCAGGTGGAGCTGTTATTCTTATGGACTTGGATGGCCTAGAATTTTCCCAACCGATCAACGTGGACAAGTTGAAGAAATATTACCCCTGAGAGGCTTGCTAGGCCGAAAACCAGGAAGGGCGACCTATGCAAAAATTAGAGCACAAAAAATTAGAAATAAAGAAAAATTGAGCTCGCAAGGTTGAAAACCCAGAAAGGGCGGCTTTGGCAAAAGTTAGAGCGCAAAAGGAGAGCGTTAATACTCGAGTGAACCCGATCCGAACTACGTAAGGCCTGATTCCCATCTTCGGGATACGTAGGCAACTTTATTTCGATGTCCAGCAGTAGACACCCCATTTTTGACCGACCATAAGACTCAGACGTCATCGATTGAGCACTTGGTGATTATGCATGTTTGAGCTCGTTTCGAATTTCCAGAGTTTTTGGCTGAAAGCCTTGCCTCTGGGCCTCTGAACTCTTTGTGCTTTGGCTCGGTTTGTGGACCAAATCTTGTTTTCTCTTCCCTAGAGGGAGGGAGAGGTCCTGTAGACCATCTCTTTGCGGTCGTAGACCACTTTTCGTGGTCGTAGACCACTTTTCCTGCTTAGAGACTAGTTTCCAGTTTTCGGAGTCTTCGGTCGTGCGCCTTGTCTCGGGACCGTTTAACATTCTCCGTTTGGTGTGGTTTTTGAACCATGCCTAGTTGCCTCTGCCTAGAGGGACACTGTGGTCTGGGAGACCACTTTTGTGGTCGTAGACCACTTTTGATGCCCGTAGACCAGTTTTCGAGGCTCCCCGGCTGCGCGCCTTGCCTCCCGATCTCTCGTCTTGTATCCGTTTTGGTTTGTTTTTGGTAAAAACCTTGTTTTCGGTAAAAACCTTGTTTTCCTTGTTTGGAAGGTGATACAAGGGTGGGAGACCAGTTTTGCCCCTTGGAGACCAGGTTTCCTCCTGCCAGCCAGTTTTCTAGTTAGGAAACTGGTTTTCTTGGTCTTTGGACCATTTTTTCTGGTCAGCCACCCCACCTCCACCCCACCTCCACCTTGATTTCAGTGTGTAGACCACTCCCACCTATGGCCGACCAGTTTTCTTCTGGGGCGACCACTTGTGGTGGTTGGCCGACCACTTGAAGTTGCTGGCCGACCACTTCAAATGGTCGGCTGCTTTTTGTCACATTTTTAGAATATTTTCCTCCAGCTGGCACAGCTGGAGGGCACTAAAACCATCCTCCATACACGTGTATGGAGGGATAGCCTTGAACCTTAGCTTCCTCAAGAAGCTTGAGCATTTGGTTCTCTATAAAAGAGAACCTCCTCCTCCCTCCTCTAGGTTCATAATTTTGGGTTAGAGAGTTATAGATACACTCTTGTATCTATCTTGTTCTTGTTCTTCATTTTGTGCCTTAAAAGTGTAGTTTTACCACACTTTAACACACAAACACATACGCAAACACCATCCTTTTGTTGCTGAGGCTTCTTGAGGTTGTTTTTAGTACTTTTGGTCTGGTTTTTATCCAAGAAAGCTACTGGAGTTGCAGCCTTGAAGAGGTTCAACAAGGGTGAGCTTTTAACCTTTTAAACCCTCATTTTTGCTTAAGCTCTTATCCTTACTTGCATGCTGTTTTAAGCTTAAACTTCTACTGGAAAAAGTTCTATTTTTTAATGTTTAAAATGTTTGTTTAAGGTCACTTCTTTGTTGGGGGTGGTCTACCCCCTCTTAGGCCTTGTTAGGCCTTGTTTTGAGCCATCCCTTTTGGCTCTTGTTCTAGCCTTTGCATGACCTTTCTACCACTGAAATCTAGAGGATTTTCAGTGGTGGAAAGGTGGTTTTGGGGTCTTAAATAGGAGAGGGTCGTCCCCTCTCCTTGTGTCTTGTTTACTTGCTTCATATGCCTCATGTTTGAGCATGTTTGTTAAGCTTATGTTGGCCATATCTTAGCATGTATTTGGGGTTATTTCAGCATGTCATGCCACTGTTTTGGTTTGGCTTTGTCACCTCATGCATGCCTTGTAGACTTGTAGTGTAAAACTCACAAACTAGTCTTGTATGCTTCATGAAGTTGCATGTCATTCTAGCTTGTTTTGAGTCCATCTCAACATGTTTTTGGTGTTTTTTTACCATGTCATACCTCTGTTAAGGTTTGGTTTGGTTAGCCTTTGCATGCTCCATGCACTTGTAGTGCAATTCCATGAGATAGCCTAATGTGTATCATGCTTTAACATGTCATTCTAGCATGATTTTGGCTTAACTCTAAGAAGTGTTTGTCCATGTTTTAGCATGCGCTAGCTCTGATTTGTATTGTTTTGGTCATGTATGCCATGCTTTGTATAGCCATAGTGCATTCTAGCTTGCTAGCTTTGTGTATTGAGTCCACTAGCATGCATTGTTTGGTCTATTGATTTGGCATCATTTGAAACGTGATTTCAGTCCGTATAGTGTGGTCATACACTTGCATCTTTCACTTATTCAATGCGTTGGAGGGTTTGCCCTTTATGCCTTAACATGAGCCATTGTGTTTGCCTTCATGCCTAAGCTTGCGAGCTATCATTTCAATGTTTATTTGGGGTTATTTTGCCATGATATAACTCTGATTTTTGTTGGTTGAGCCATCTCATGCTTGGTCTTGGTAGGTGTAGTGTAATCCACCTTGTTTGCTTTGCATATTTCATGCTTTATGCCCTTCATGCTAGCTTGTTTTGGCTTCCTTCCATGCATGTTTTAGACTCATTTTGACATGTTCTAGGACTATTTTTGGTTTCCTTGACTATATGCTTCATGTTTTGTATAGTTGTAGTACAAGTGCCTATGCTAGTTTCAAGCTTTGGGTACCATAGCATGCTTCATTTCTGTTGTTTAGATGATTTAGCATCATTTACCATGACAGTTCAGAGCATGTAGGACTGCCATGTTCCCACTTCATTCACTCTTTAAGTGCCTTTAAGTGTTGTGCATTGTTGCCTAGTTTATGGCCTAGCATGTATGCCATCTTGCCTAGGCCCTTGAGCCCTCATCTTAGCATGCCTTAGTCTTTGTTTAGACCTATTTGAGCTCTATCCATGATTGGTTCAATCATTTGTGCCATGTATTGCATGCCCTTTGTGTAGTCCCTTTAATGGCTTTGTGCCTTAGGCCCTCTTGCATGCTTTACTTGTGTTGCTTGAATGATTTGGCATCATTTCACACTTGATTTTAGAGCCTTTAGTGTTGTCACACTTCCATGTTTATCGCTTCTTTATCATGCTTGAGAGTTGTGCTCTTAGGCCTCCTTGATAGGCCAATGCATTGTGCATGCATGCCTTGCATTTTGTGCCTTTGTTTTGGTGTTATGGCCACTGTTTAGGCATGGTTGAGGTCTGTCCATATTGCTTTAAGTCCATTGAGCATGTTGGTTTTAATGTTGTTCACATTGTGCATGCCTATGTTATATTGCATTGAGTATGCCATATTGTTCATTGCATTGAGTATGCCATTTTACATTGCATTGTGTATGCTATGTTGTTATTTGCATTGTGTATGACAAGTTGTTGCTTTACATTGAGAATGCATGCATACTCCCTTGCATGATTGTTAGCATGCTTAAGTTGCTTTGCATTGAGTTGCATGTCTTGCATTGTGTATGCCACGCTTGTTTTGCATTTGTGTTTGGATTAGGTGTTAGTCCAAACACAAGGAATGAGGGACGTTTCATACTTAAAGTGATGAAACGTGCCTCAATTCTCGGTCACCGACACTCTTGATCATACATGATAGAATTTTAGGCCTTATGTGTTTATTTGTGCATTCATTTACATTGATTTGTGCAATTTGGCTTCTTGGCTATCATGCATCGAGATGCGTGATTGGTGACTCGAGGGTCGAGAACTACACTCCCTTGATCTTATGAAATGATAGGGAGGGTGGTTGTGCACACATATCTTGCAAATACATTGCCATGCCCTTTCTTGCTCTCTATTGTAGCAAACTGGAGTCTGGCAGCAAAAACTGGTCGGCCGACCAGGGGAAGTGGCTGGCCGACCACTTTTTCTGGTTTTTCAGCAAGAAAAGTGGTCGGCAGATGGTCACCAACCCCAAAAACTGGTCGGCTGCCCTCCCACAGGTCCCCAAGGTGAGTTGGAAGCTTTCTGGAGCTTGGTGCAAGGTTCTGAGAACAATTGAAAAGAGAGGCGAGTTGGGGCATCACGTTGGATTTTCGAACGAGGCGACCGGGTATGCATGCACTCTTCTCCCTCTGAGGCTCCTATTTTATTGCTTTACTTAGCTAATTTGCTTAGCTAGATAATGCTTTGGTTTTGTACTTAACTAGTTAATGCGTTAACTGTTCAATTTGTGTTGTAATAGCTTAATTAATTAGCTTGTTAGTTAATTAATTTTGTGATGTAATAATTAGTTCAATTAGCTTAGATTAGCTAGTTAGCTTCTTATTCAGACCCTCCATCGAGAGGGCCAATTGTTGTAATAAGCGTGCGTGTGTGTGATGCATGTCTTCCAACCCCCATTTCTTTCTTCCTTTTACTTAACCGCTTACGATAGTTAGTTTTAGGGCACATTTCATTTAGCATACCTTATGCTTGCATGCGTGCATCCATTCATTTGTATTACATGCACCGGGCTCGGCACATCATACTAACTGCATTGTATTTCAATTCCAATTTGAATACACGTACCAAGTTGCATTTCACATGACATCTTAGGATAGTCGAGCCTATCTGAGTTGCATTTTCGCATGTGTTGCATTAGCTATCCTAACATAAACTAGGATCATGCATGATTTCTAACTAATTCTTTGTTCTGGCTTGGAGTACACTGTGAGTGTTTACGCTTTAGCATACTGTATGTGTGTAAATGTTGCCATGATAGCATGCTTGCCATGACGCTAACTACTTAATTGATATAACTGCCTGAATGCCTGTGGGTGAAGGTTGGATTGCTTAAATTCGAACAATTCATCAAAATCCTCGATTTAGCCTACTTGCGAGTAGCAAACTTGAAACCATTTTCAAACCACCGAATATGAAATGTTTTGTTCCAACTTAGGTAATCTAGTCTATACTTGTATGCTGTGCACATCACATAGTAATTCTAGGTTAATAACCGGAATAAGAACACATGTGTTTTCAAAAACAATATATCATGTTAGTAAAGGCCGATCTTTGATTGGGCGAGCGGGGGTGCTCATTGCATGACCTTCCCCTCTCGTACCCAAGTTCTCGAGCCGAGGTAACTTTGGTGATGGCGGACACGTGGCCTTAGGCACGAGTCTGGGTTTCCAAAATTTTCCCTAAAATAAAATATTTAGGTGGCGACTCTGGATTTGGAAAAACAGTCCATGTTTGGCACTTCTTTATAAAAATCAGTTTTCCAAAATGATTTGCCAGATTTGGACTCTTTGGTGATTTATCGGTCTCACATTGCACTTTATGAGATTAGATTCAGAACCGTGACATTGAGTCCGAACTGTAGTAGCTAGAGAACAAAACAAATTCGTGCCTTCGCTGCGCGGAGCTCGGGAGTTCTCCGGGGACGTCTACACCAGCCGTAAACACTTCCAAATCAACTATGTCCATGTGTTTGATCAAGGCATCTTTGTCTGTTTGTTATTTGAAAGTTCGGTTGTGATCCTTACTCTGAGAGAACAGTTGACTATAGTGTTGAGCAGTGCGATTCAGTCTAGGGGCAATTTTCCATTTCTGGATTCTCGGTTTGTACATCTCGAGGATAGATTCCATGTGTGTCAAATTGTAATTCTTATCAAAAATTGTTTTGAAAAGTTTTGATAAAAGTTGATTTTGTTCAAATTAATCTTTTTACAACTTAGACCATTTTTGGACCAAAAGGAAAATTTTCAGTGCCCATAACTTCAATTTCATTGATTTTAATACAAAGTTCTCCAACTCTCGATACAAATCAAAGTTGCTTTTATTACATTCAAAAGGAAAACTTGAAAAGTTAGATCACGGCAATAAACTTGGGGCATAGATAAGTCAGGTGTTCCTGCGTCCCCGCCCTGAGCTTGTGGAAGCTTCAAATGCTAAAGTAGGCCCAACGTGCGCCTCATCTTCAAGCCAAGTTAGGAACTCGCCAGAAAGTGTGCAGCTGAAACTAGGGGCAGGAGCCAAAAGTTCTCTCGTCCTCCAAGCAGTGGGATATCAAGGCAATTGTGAACCTCGGATTGGGAATGAAGCCAGGTACTCTACCCTCTTTTCTGGGCAAGTTTGGTCGTGTCCGAACTGATGCCTGAACCGGAATGGAAAGTAGAATACACAGTGTGTCAAGCCAATCAGTTGAATGCCAAGTTGCCGAGCCATGCTGTAGCTTATCTCGGGCAGATAAAACCTGGGGCAAAGCCAAACAATGCTAACAACAAACCTATTGCACATCTAATGGCACCACCACCCTTCGTTCAGGAAATCAACTAGCCATTGGCGAAAGAAATAGCCCCGTGCTGAATATGCAGGGCAAGAATCCACTACCTTCAGCTTGTCCATGAGCCATATCCGGAGAGGGATGAAAGAAAAGAGAGATTAAAGAATAGAGAGATGTGCGCTGGGAGAAAAAGTGAGAAAAGGGCTTTGAGAGAAAAATAGAGCATGAGTGCCGAGCGATGTGAGAAACACATATGAGAAAGAGTGGGAAACATTACCTGAAGAAGTAGTGGACTTCCTACGAATTTGGTTGTTTCTCGCTGATAAAAAGCGTCTAAGCCCATCAAAGTTTTGGCCAGTACTAAGCCGATGCAGCTCTTGTCCTCTTTCAAGCCTTGTGCCACTTCAACTTGCTAAATGCTAGACCCGCCGAAACTAGGGGCAAGGAGAAGATGCGCTAGCATGCGCAAACAAAGGGCGTGTTGTCAAAAACCTCGCCAAAGAAGATCGCCTCAGTCACCGGTGTTAGTAAACCGATGAATTAAACTAGGGATATCCAGCTCTCCATTGTGAACCAAGGGTCGGGCATTGTGTAAAGTGAGTCCACATATCCATCCGAAAAGCTTGGATGTGACCAAAACAGGGCTGGGGAGAGATTTCCTCATCCCACCGGGACTCCATTAGCACTTGAAATTCTTCGATTGTCGGGCACATTTCTTGTTAGCAAAGCTAATGACGTACGTAACTGGGTTCCAACATCTAGCCGTGACATGTAGAAACAGAAAACAAAGCGGAGAATGACTCAGTGGAAATAGTGCACTTATGTCGAAACCCCAGAAATTCAGCTTTTCCGAGCCATCTAAAGTCGCAATCCAATTCGAGAGTTTTTCAGTGAAGAATGGCTCCAATTGTAAAGAGTTTGCAGCTAAAATAAAGAAAACACGAAGTCCAAACCTTTTGTAGAAGATAAGGCAGTGAGTAGAAGCCAGGTGTCAACATTCTGGAGGTTCCTCACATTGTTAGCCGACCGGCCACTAGTGATGGCCGACAGACCACCTTGGTAGCCGAACGGCCACCACTGGTGACCGACATAATCCATTCATGGCCAGCAGCCCTTTTTGCAGACTTGCTACCCACCTTTGTGATCAGAGTGCTGAGAACCTGTGTTTTGTTCTGCTCTTTGTATGTGTTAAGGTCCTGTTCTGGGTTCTTTTAGTTTTAGCAAGTTTGCTGTGTTGTATTTAAGTTATTTAATCGAGTTGTTTTGTTCATCGAGTTGTTTATCGAGTCGTTTTGTTATATATTGACTTGTTCTATTGTTTATCGAGTTGTGGTTATTTTGGTTATCGAGTTGTATTACTTTGTTTATTTAAGTTGTTGGTCAGTTCGTTACTTGATTCAGACTGTTGTGACAATACAAGTATTCGGTTTTCAATATCAAATTCAATCTCATTTTCATGCAATGCGGTGCTGATGTTGCAAAATACGACACTTTTTCAAAAAGTTTGATTCTTATTCTGATCATGGTTGGTTTTTTACAAAAGTGCAGTACAAGTTTTTATAACAAATAAAACTCGTTTGAAGCTGTACAATGTGCTAAACGTTACTAACAAAAGAAAATAAGCAAAAATACATATAGATCAGCGTTAGCTATCTCAAGCTCGAGAGGCCCTCTTTATCCTCTTCCTGGGCGGGGACTCAGAGTTGTCTCCATCTGCGACACAGTCTGAATTGGATGCTGAACTAGAACCAGAGTCATCGCTGCTCTCTACCTAAAAACCTGGCTCAGTAGCATCACCACTAGCAGAATCCAAGCCAGCGTCGTCGTCTCCACTCTCAGATCAATCAGCATGTTGATTCGCTGCCTCCTCGGCCTCGCTGGTCTCAGTATCAACCTCCCTCAAAATAGGCTCTAAAGGGACACTCTTAGCTAGGGAGCTCCTAGCTCTACCTCAGCTGCATGCTGGAGCCTATCTCTCTTTCCCTGCTGCCGGAGGGGGTGCTAATTGTCCTGGCGCTACTGTCGTGAGTGTTGTCGGTACTGGTGGGACCTGAAAAGGCAGTTGTTATATGTTAGTCACAATATGTGTATCAGAGATACAAGTATGGTGTGCAGAATGAGTATATGCAAAAGTCAGGTACGATGTATGAATTCAGATGTAGTGTAGCAGTGCACCGTAGGGAAATTTTCCGTTGAAACGTCAGTTTCAGTGTGTCAGTGGAAATGTGATGATTGGAATGTAAGAAAACTGAAGAAATTAACTGAATACCGTGGAAGCCGAGCGATGCCTCCCTCCTCAAGATCATGCCCTTGAATAAGGCCAATAGCTCTAGCAGATCCTCAGTGTATCCGGGAGGTGCCTACAAATGCATTAGAAATGATCAATGTCTAGAGGAAACAAATATCAGAAAGAAATAAGAAAACTGAAGAACGGAGTACATACCGGGGGCGCATCAGGAGCTCTAACGTATTTGTGTCCCGCTGTGGCAGGCTCAATCAGGATCTGGTATGCTTGCCAATATGAATACACAATTTGTTAGTTGCCATCACAATATGAATCAGAACTAAAGTAGAATGAAAATAACTGTGGGTTTTGAGTTACCTCTACGGCAGTCACAATATCGAAGTACTGGCGAAAGAATGGAAAAGTCTCTCGGTTCCTCCATAGATACCTCCTATCATACCGGTGAGAGTATGGCACAACAGGAGGCATCTCCACCTCTGGCTCTGGGGCAAGAGTCAGGAAGTAGGCATATACCCAAAGCTGCAAAAGAAAAGGGCTATATTGAATATACAGCAAAACACAGGGAATGCATAAAGCAAAATGTGTGTACAATGTCTAGAGAATGTAGAATATAGAGAATGCAAAAAGCAGAGAATATAGAATACAGAGTGCAGAAAGCAGAATGTGTTGTACAAAAAGTACAAGTGCAAAGCAGAAAGTATGGCAGGAAATGCAAAGCAAAAAGGGTAAAGCATACCTCCTAGGCTCTCCAGTAGCCGCCGACCCTGTTCCAGCTCCTGTGGGATGTCGAGTTCATGTATCCATAAAATATCGCAAGGCCAGTACCGCCCCAATCATAAACATGGATCCGAGACAAGTCCACCAGTGCACTTAGAATATATAACCCAACAGTGTTCGCTCTGTCTGCGAACAAAGTGGTGCCGAAGAGGAACATCAAGAAGCCTCGAGCGTAGTGCTCGACCTCCTCTGGGGTCTCCGACTCTCTCCCTCAAAACTGCTCTGCAAACTAGCTATACCGTACCATCCCTGATCGAAAAACAGGTGGGTGTGCTCCTAGCAGGTAGATCCATGCAGCCTCCCACTCACCCATGTCTGTATCATAAGGAATCGGACGACCCCCTACCTCTATGCCAGTGAGCATAGAGAAACTATATGGAGTCATCGTTATCTCTCCCGCAGTAGAGAAGTGGAAGAGTTGGTGGTATCCCACCACCTCTCTACCAACACTACAAGTAGAGGTCGACTCGCTATGAGGCGTGATAGCCCCATGTAGAACATGCCGAATCTGGCCTTATCAACAATGTGACAAATACCATCGGGGAGCTCCATATACCACTCCCTCGCGGAAGTGGCTCCATAGCCTCTGATAGAGTGGGAATCCTCCTGTGATCACAACGAGCGGGTGAAAGGTGGGTGTAAGAAATACAGTGCCATAATATGTTTGAAACGAGCAGGTGAAAAAGCAGTGTAAGAAATACAGTGCAAGAGTGTGGTTTAAGCAAGAAATGCAAGGGACAATAAAGAAAATGTAAGAATACAGTGTATACCTCGGTGGCGCTGTAGGATAAATGGGAGGCCGGCTCTCGTAGCAAAAGATCATCTGGTGCCCATCGCTCAAACCTTCTGAAATGCCAAACACTCTCAGGTGGTAGCACATATGTCGGAGGATCATATGTCATTGGGTCGAAGGGTCGAACCCTGGGTGGTAGTAGCACAGGCTCGGGCTCTGCCTCCATCTCTTGGGATAACTGGGGTGGAATCTCAGGGGAAGCTCCATCATGGGGAACGTCGTCCACCATCTGGAAAGAAGATGAGAAAAGTGGCCGAAAATGAGGAAAATGGGTGGAAAATGCCAAAAGTCAACAAAAGTCAACCCTAGGAGAGAGAAAATGGAAGAAAAATTCAAAGCCCGGGAAAAGGCACAGGACCAAAGAAGAACTCGAGGGAAACAAGCCTCAAATGGTGAAACTCCAAGAAAAAGTACCGAAATCGAATTTCAATTGGTTCAAAACGGAGTATACAAAGAGGATTTAGCGAATCAAACGTGCATGGGGCATTAGAAAACGCGTATAAGGCTTGGATCTAGAGAGGGAAAGTGTCTATAGAGGAAGTGGAAGGATTTTCAAGCAAGGTGAAGTGTGGAAATGAAGTATGGGTGAGTATACTTAAAGGCCCGAGGTGAAAAGACAAAGATGGGCCCGAACTGCCATTAGTAGACAGTTCTTAGGGGTGGTCGACAGGTGGCCGACACCCTCCTATGGTGGCTGACTAGTGCCCTGTGCTCCTCCTATGAGTCTTGACGCTGTTTTGTGTCTCCATTTCTCAAGAAGTGCAAGAAAAGTTCACTTTTAAGTTCGAATGGCCTCTGCGGAAGTGCCAAGCCGTGTCTTCAGTACATGATGTTCAGTGCTAGTCAACACGAATGACGTGCATCCTTTTAAAACATATTGCAACTCTTCCGAGAAGTAAATCGAAAGTTACGACTAAGTTGGTTTTCTCAAATACATTTTTGTCATTGCATCGGTCGTGTATCTCTTTGTCGTTGCATAGAACATGCATTTCACATATATTGTTGCATCGAATGTGCATTCTGTTGCATAGAACAAGCTATTAATCTTGCATAGAATATGTGTTTTGTGCTATTGATCGTGCATAGAACATGCATTTTGTATTGTTGCATTGAACATGCATTCCAATGTGGCATAGAACATGCTCCGATTCTCGTCGCATAGAATATGCTTCTGTTTTGTTTCTCGCATGTTTTGCATAAAACATGCCGTTAACATTGTATCTTGGTCAATTTTCTTATATAGAACTTGTATTCTTACTGTATTATACCTATTAAGTTTCTTTCTTATGCAGGCACGATATTGTATGTACGGTTCATTCAGAGGAGTTCTAGGCAGAATCACTTGTATCATTCGGTCACCATTTTGGTTAAAAACAATTGTGTGTGTCCTGATGTTTATCACCTCTTTCGGTTACCGCCCTTCGGTTAAAAACATTTATGTGCGTCCTGATGTTTATCACCTGCTTCAGTTACCGCCATTTCGGTTACAAGCATTTGGGTGTGTCTCGATGTTTACACCACTCCTTTTGGTTAAAAGCATTCGGGTGTGTCCCGGTGTTTAAACCACTCCTTTTGGTTAAAAGCATTCGGGTGTGCCCCGATGTTTACACCACTCTTTTTGGTTAAAAGCATTCAGGTGTGTCCTGGTGTTTACACCACTCCTTTTGATTAAAAGCATTTGGGTGTGTCCTGGTGTTTACACCACTCCTTTTGGTTAAAAGCATTCGGGTGTGCCCTGTTGTTTACACCACTCTTTTTGGTTAAAAGCATTGGGGTGTGTCCCGGTATTTACACAACTCCTTTTTGGTTAAAAGCATTCGGGTGTGCCCCAGTGTTTACACCGCTCCTTTTGGTTAAAAGCATTCGGGTGTGTACCGATGTTTACACCGCTCATTTTGGTTAAAAGCATTCGGGTGTGCCCCGGTGTTTACACCACTCCTTTTAGTTTAACACGCTCGGGTGTGTCTCGGTGTTCACGCCATCCTTGTTTTCCTCTGCGTGCAACGCGTTAGGATCTTGTTTGAGACCTTAGGTGCATCTGACCGTTGCTTTTCGTCTTTTCTGCGCATTGCGTAATTAACTTTACATAATTTTCTTACATCCTTTCTGCATGAAATGTGGTTCGGTTTATAATTTCCACACATGGCGTGTTTGCTTACTCCTTTTTATGATTGAGCTTGATGTACCTTGTTTCGGTTAGCTTACATTGCATTTGCATTCAAATATTTCGTTACAGCCTCATTGCATGATCATAAGTTATGTTCTTACATCGTGCCTATCATTTGCATCTTACCCCAGAACTACGTTGGTTTGATTCCTTGCAAAGGGATACATAGGCAGCCAGCGGGTGGAACCATTTGTTTTGTCTTGTTTGTTTGCTTGTCCAAGTCTTCGGCCTTGTCAAAAATGGGTTTTCTCTGGACTTTGACATTCACTGCCATCATTTCATGATTTCCGAGTTCTGTCAAAGAGGGGCAACTGTAGACACCCAATTTTTGACCATCCTCAAGACTCGGACATCATCGCTTGTGCACTCGGTGATTATGATTTCATGTGTTTGTTTTGAGTGCTTAAAGTTCTTGGTGGAGAGCCCTGCCTTTGAACCTTGAAACCTTATCTATTTTGTGCCTTGTTTTGGACCAAAACCTTGGTTTTTCTAGCCTAGAACTTTTAGTGACCGGTCGGCCACCACCATAGGCTGTCGGCCATGGATAATGACTGACGGCCACCAATGCCTCTTTCCAAATACTTGTTGACAGCTGTGCCAGCTGTTGTCACAATGAGCTGCATCTCCATACACGTGTATGGTGAGATGTTTCTAAGCTCAAGGGGTGTTTTTTCTATATATAGGGGCGTTCCTCCCCCATTTTGGGAGGTTAGCAATTTTGGAACAAAATTCTCTCTCTCTCTCTCTCTCTCTCTCTCTCTCTCTCTTACAATTTTGTGTTTTGAAGTTAGTTTTCTTTACACTTTTACATACACTACCTCGATCAAAGTTACTTCTCTTTGACCTGAGGTTCCTTGAGACTTGTTTTGAGCTCTAGCGAGTGGTTTTAGCTTGGATTTGTGCCTAGAGTTGCTTTTTGCTTCAAGAGGTAGTTTATTTGCTTTGTTCACTTGTTTTGTATACTTGTTTTGCCATCTATTTCAATTGTTTTTGGCCTAGTTTTGACCTATAAAAACCTTTGTTTTTATGACCTAAAATGTTAGTTTGAGCCTTTCTTCTAGTTAGGGGTGGTTCACCATTCTTGCTTACTAGTTTGCTAAGCTTTTGTGCCTATATTCATCACTTTCAAATCAAATTTTTTGGGCTTTTTAACCACTGAATTTCAGAGGTTTTTCGGTGGGGAAAAACTTATTTTGAGGTCCAAATTTGGGGCAGTTAGCCTCCCTCCTTGTGTCTTATTTGTGTTCTTAGTTAGCTCCACATGTTAGCATGTTTTTTTAGCTTAACTTAGTTCAAGTCCAGCATGTTTTAGCCTCTGACATAACCCGTTTGAGCTTTGTTTTGGGCTGGTTAGTTTGTTTGAGTCTTGTTTTGTATAGTTATAGTGTAACCTTATGCATTAGCTTAATGTTTTGACTTTTTGTGTTTTGAATCCAGCATGTTTTAGACCATATTTAGGGTTGTTTTGTCTCTGTTTTTGGTCATTTGTTTCATTTGAGCCTTGCATGGCATAGTTCTAGTGTTAATTCCTTCACTAGCTTAGTATTTTAAGGCTTTAACCATCATTGGTGTGAGTCGATTGCATGTTTTAGTGCTTTTTCCACCTCATTTCAGCACTTAATCACCTCTGTAATCCCCCTCAATTTTTCACTTTTGATTTGCTTTGAAAGTGGTTTCAAACCACTTGTTTGCCTAAGTGTAAAATTGAGGTGTTACACCTAATGGTTTAATCCCTTAGGGGGTTCATTACCAACAGTGTAATGCCTCTTTCATGCCGAAAGCAAATTGTGGTTTGAGCCCTCTTTTCACTAGAGGACAATCACCAATGGACAATTGGCCTAAGGAATGATTTGGTAATTAAAATAAGTAAACAAAAATTGACAAGTGAAAGAGGCAAGATAAGTATCTTTCATGTTGCATTACATGTGTTTGAATCAAACATCAATTCGAACATAAGGAAAATGGGACATTTCATACTCAAAAGTGATGAAATGTGCCACTTTCCTTGGTCACCATTGCCCTTGATCATGTATGATAGGGTGGTGGTCATTTTGGTCTTTTTTGTGCATTTAGTAAAATTATACAAACTTGGTCCCTTAGCCATCATGCATAGAAATTGCTTGATTAATGCTTGGAGGGCCAAGTGTGTAAGGACCCACATTTCATGCCATAGTCATGTTCATGTGCATTTGCATAACCATGCTTTTGTTAAGTTGCATTCATGAATCTTGCCTTGTTTTGTACGTATGTGATTTGCCTAAGTGTATATGTATGCTTTGTTCCCTCCTTGTATTGTTAAGCCTAGGTTGTGTTAAGCCTAGGTCATGCTAAGCCTAAGTCATGTCAAGCCTTGTTATGTTAAGCTTAGATCATTTCCAAGCCGAGGTCATCTTCAGTCCAGAACCATCTTGGTACCACTTTGTTGACCTCCACCCTTGTCCTGGCATATTGGCCGAGATGATTATCATCTGGGCCGAGGTGTATCGCCGAGGCCGAGGTGTGTATTATCTAGGCCGAGATGTTATCTTTGTACCGAAGTGATCTTGTCCTGGAGTGGCATGACCTAGACCGAGGTGTGGTACATCTAGGCCGAGATGTGGCACAGCTTAGTCAAGCGTTGTCCTTCCTAGCCGAGATCATTGTTACCTTAGTTGCCGAAGTCTTGTCCTTAGCCGATGTCATTCCTTGCTGAAGTGTTTGCTGTGAAGCTTGTTAGATACGCTTTGTCAGAACCTTGTCTTGTCAATCAGTCACCTTTGAGGAGAACCAACCAGCCGCTGCCATGTGTCCGAGCTGACTGTTATATCAGCCGGCAGAGAGAGAGAAACCCCTTATTTGTTATATTTGTATTTTGAGGAGGAGAGAGAAGCTCTAGAGGAGGGAGAAGAGTTCTTGAGAGAGAGTAGATCTTCCAAGCTTGATTTCTAGAGATCAAACCGTTAGATTCGTGTTCTAAGGTTAGATTCTTGATTGGCTCATGTAGCTCTTTATGTTTATGTTATTGCATTGCATGATTGAATATGATTTGTAAGCCATGCATTGTTTTAAGCTCGGTTTTAGAAAGAGAAAATGTTGTTCAAGTGTTCTTCAAGAAAAGTCATGTTTTGATCCGTGAGCTCATGTCAAGATATATGTTTTTGTGTTTGTTTTCATATGATCTTCAAGTATGGGTGCCCAGGTCCATGTTTTCGAACTCATAGCATGAAAACCCAGATTTTGTATGAGGAAATGATGATTTTGGCATTCATGTTCTTCATGTCTTCATGTCCATGTTCTTCACGGGTGGAAACCCAGGTTTCCAGACTTCACTTCCCGAAGTGTAGTCACCGAGATCATTCTTACCTAGACCTCACACTTAGGCCAAGCATCGTATCTCACCTTGGCCTACCTTGCATGATCACTTGCACTTGTCTTGTTTGAACCTCGGCCAGGAGGCGTGGGACCTCGGCAAAGACCTGGTTGGTACCCAGCATGTCTCTCGACATGTAAAACAGTGTTTTGACTTCCAGCATGTTTTCCCGAGATCATTTGCATGCATGTATGATTTGTTGAAGAAGTATGTTCAGTAGACTTTGCCATGTGTTGTAGGACTTGGACCTTGCCTTGATTCCGACGTCCCGAGAACCTTGTGAGTGGTACCTTTAATAAAGTTATGTTCTAATGTTTTGAATAAGCTTTGTTGTGCTTCGCTTTGAAAAGTATTTGTTAAGTATGAATGATTACCCCTATTTTGTATACCAAGTATAAGTTTCATGCAACAAGTATAAGCATTGTGTTGGAGCCCGTGGTGATGGGGACCTAAGCCCAATAACCCGGCCTACTAGTGATTTGTGTTGGAGCCCGTGGTGATGGGGACCTAAGCCCAATAACCCGGCCTACTAGTGATTTGTGTTGGAGCCCGTGGTGATGGGGACCTAAGCCCAATAACCCGGCCTACAAGTGAACCGTGAGGAGTCCGAGGTGAGGGGGATTAAGCCCAACAACCCGGCCTAAAGCGGACAGTATCTCATGGCATGAGCAAGTTCAAGTATATGTTTTGTTTGGAATGTGATGACCCCAAGTATGTGTTTTGTATAAGTTATGCCAAGAATATGTTTTGTATGAGTTTTGCCAAGTACATGTTTGAACAAGCTATGATATATGTATTGTTTTGACAAGACCTCGGGAATCATTCATTTAACCCCTTTATTACTTGTACCATTCACTGAGTATTCAATACTCACCCTCTCTATATATATGTAGGTTCCAAGCTAGAAGTCGGCTTCGCCGAGATGTGTGTTTTGTGCCGAGGTTTTGTATGCATGTTAGGTCGGCGTTGAGGACGTCGGCAACTATGAAGACTTGTCCCTTGTCTTGTGTTTTGTTATGTCGGCTTGAGAAGCCCTTTTGTTAAGATGTAATATGTAGATTTGTTTTACTTATATCCAAGTTGTAAAGTTATATGTAAAGATGTATGCCATTTCATTTGACTTATGCACAGCTCTTATGGACCATTTGTATTTTAAGTTATTGCTTCCGCTCTTGTTAGCCCCATATGTATACTCTGTTTGTGTGTGATCTTTGTAAGTTGGCCTTGGTAATCTCGGATTACTGGCCATCACGGCACCATTCTACTAGGGGCAGTTTGGGGTCGTGACAAAGTGTTTCTCTCTTTTGAGCTTGTGTATTGATAAGAAGGGTAAACAATACAAACAACTTGTGAGAATACACTATTTTGCTCTATTTTGCTCTCTATTGCAGCATGGAAGTGTGAACCAGCAACGGCCGATAGCCACCATCAGTGGCCAACTGGGTACCATTGGTAGCCGACCGGCTCCTTGTCCCTCCTGTCGGCCATCAGTGATTTTTTCACCATGTGTTGGTAAGATGAAGCAGAGGTGTTCTGGAAGTTGGCAGAATTTTCAGTGATCAAATGTGCAAACAGAGGCTTGTAGCAGCAAAACAGCGTCTTTTCAGGTGGAAACCGGGTGCGTGCATGACCTCTCTTGCATTCCAAGTTTACTTAGCATTTAAATACCTAGCTTAGATGCATATTGTAATTAATTAGTTGTAGCTAATTAAATGTTGTAAATAATTAGTTAGCTTAACTAGTTATTTGTTTTCAGTTTGTAATAATTAGTTAACTGGAATATTTAATTAATTTGGTTTGTAATAGTTAGCTTAATTAGCGTAGCTAATTAACTCTTATTCATTCAGACCCTCCTTCATAAAGGCGTAATGTTGTAATAAGTGTATTTATGTGTTTGTGTATGTCTTCCAACCCCACGTGTCATGACCCGAACCCGCCCCTATGGGTTAAGACCATAACCGGCCAGTAATCCTGAGATTACCTACGGCCTCAATTAGAATAAGTCAAAACTCATCAGAGTAAAAGGGGCCAAACGGAAGCAAGTTAAAACTTTGTCCATAGAGTTGTGCTTATATGCACACCATAACCTTTCAAACATTATATGCTAATAACTCACAACAGATTATGTACTAATACAAAACACTGTACATACAGGATCATACAAAAGTAAGTCAACCCAAGGTGACTAGATACAGACATATACGAAGACTTGCCAACAAAACAGCATAAAGCAAAATGACAAAAGGCGAAGTCAGTCTCATGCGTGAGACTTTTAGGGCTGACTCTTCAAAATTCTGACTGTTTCTCACAATATCACCGGGGCTGATTTTGGACGTCCCTTGGTTCACCTACATGTACGTGAATGAGTGTGAGCGAATGCCCAGTGAATAATATTAAATAAGACAATTACATAAACAATTATTGAAACAGTACAACAATCGGCCTTCGGCCCAATCATTCATGTCAATCGGCCTTCGGCCCAATCATTTATGTCAATCGGCCTTCGGCCAAATCGTTTATGTCAATCAGCCTTCGGCCCAATCATTTATATCAATCGGCCTTCGGCCCAATCATTTATATCAATCGGCCTTCGGCCCAATCATTTATATCAATCGGCCTTCGGCCCAATCATTCATGTCAATCGGCCTTCGGCCCAATCATTTATATCAATCAGTGTCCACTATTCGATTTAATCAACTTGCAAAACTTACATGGAAGTAACAATCGGACAATAACATACTACAATTATCTTATTAAGATATTACTCACAGTGATCAGCTTGTGGATTTGCCCTGGAGCTTGACCCTACACATTTCATGAACACAAAAGGGTCACTAATAGTTCTATCCGTCCTTTGCTTCACATGTTCCTCATTAGGCATTATTCTTATCTCATTAATTCATTTACGATGCTTAACATATGCCTAAGAGTGCTTACAAGTGAAAGAGAACGGAAAACAGAACTCAGAATGCAAAAACAGAATTTCAGAAAACAGGGTCCTCGCTCGAGCATATACTTCCCCACTCGAGCGGACCTCTGAGGCCTGCAACAATACTGGATATGGAAAAATTACACTCGAGCGTTAAATCTGGCGCTCGAGCGGAAGGCCTCTTTACATGGCTCCCCGCTCGAGCGGAAGCCATGTCTGCAAAAAGTTCTGGATGTAACATTTTTACGCTCGAGCACAAACTTGGACGCTTGAGCGGAATCCCATCCTACATAGCTCCCCGCTCGAGCGTGGACTTCCCCGCTCGAGCGGACATCAAGGTCTGCAGGAAAAATACTGGGAGCACGTATTTCCCGCTCGAGCGGCCATTACCCCGCTCGAGCGGACTTCAAAATTCTGGAAAGCCCAGAATGTGATCTTGAGCACCAATTCGATTTTCCAGCCAAATCCTCATGCATTCTAAGGCTCAAAGTTCACATATGATTGTTCTAACATGGTATAGACCTCAAATTACAACTCAATGAGGCTCAATTCACAATTAATTCACATGCATGCAAACAAATGCATGCATTTAAGCTCATATCTTAATTATTTAAACATGCATGCTAATCTTGACTTCATTTCCATCCCAAACAATGTAAAAGGTGTTCATTCTCATGGAATGTGACAAAAGCATGCTTGCATGTAAGATTTAACACCTTCACTTCCAAGTTCAACTCAATACATGCTAGCTTATGCAATCTCCACAACAATTATATACATGCATGCCTTCAATTGAACACAAACAACTCAATTTCCTCATAATCAAGCTAACTCATGTTCTTGGCCATCTATCAAACTTAAATTCACAAATTTACAAACAAAAAGCCATGAGTTTTCTTACCTAAGAGTCTTAATCTCCCCAATTTATGATCAATTCTTGAGTTAGACTTCAAAATCACCAAGCTTGGGACCAAAACTCCAACTTCTACACCCTCTCTCTCTCTCTAGCCGACCCTCCTCTTGTTCTTAGAGTCTTTCCTCAGCCAAATGAAGTTAAAAGGAGAGATATTGAGTGTGTAGTGCTCAAATAAAAGCCCCACTTGTTATATTATTTTAATATATATATTAATAGAGCACTAATTCACTAATTAAATCAATTTAATCTGATCCGAATCGATTTCCAATTAAATTTCACCGTAGGCTCTAAAAATTATGCCAATCACAATGGCGCAATCAATTTTGGGTTCTGTGGCCGATAAAGCCCTCAATTTAATTTCCGAAGCGGATTATTCAAACAGATATTCCTACGGTGAACAGATAGAATTGCAAAATCACATATATTCACATAATGGCACATAAAATCCTGCTAAACACACAATCATATTCAAATTAAGGACCAATTTAGCATATTACGGAACAGGGGTATCACACCACGTCTTTCTTCCTTTTATTTAATCACTTTTGATGGTTAGATTCGGGTCATGTTTTAATTAGCATATCGCATGCTTGCATCCATTCATTCATATTGCATGCATCGAGGCTCGGCACATCATTCAAACTGCATTGTCATTTCAATAATTCTTTGAATACGTGTTTAACAACATGTTATCAAATCGAATCATATGCCATAGTAGTAGCCGAGCCTATTAAATTGCATATTGCATGTGTTGCATTGGGCATCTTTATAGTTAGGAATCATGCATATTTTTCTAACTCATGTTTTCCTAGCTTGGAGTACTAGATGAGTTTTTATGCTTTAGCATACTTGTATGAATGTGAATGTTGCCATATCTAACATGCTTGCCATGAGGCTATGTGCATAATTGTTTAACTGCATGAATTCCCATGGATGAAAGCTTGCTATTTGAATTGGAAAAATTCAACGAATGTGTGTTTTAAGCTTACTTTGTTGAGTGGCAAATCATGTTTTAAGCCCACTATGTTTGGTGGCAAATCCACATCTTTAAGCTCACTTGAGGTGGCAAATTCAAACCATTTTCGCAAAAAAACATGAGTTGAATTGTTCTAAATTGTGCAAACTAGTCTATACTTGCTTGTGCACGTCACATAGTAAAGCTAGTTTAAATAGCTAGAATAAGAACGCATAATGTTTATAAAAAACCATATCATGATTAGTAGTGGCCAATCTTTGATTAGGCGAGCAGAGGTGCTCAATTCATGACCTTCCCCTCTCATACTTAAGTTCCCGAGCTGAGGCAACTTTGGTGATGACGAACACGTGACCTTTGGCATGAGTCAAGGTTTCCTAAATTTTCCCAAAACTAAAATATTTTGGTGGTGACTCTGTAACTGGCAAAGTAGTCCAATTTTGGCATTATTTGATTTAAAATCGATTTTTCCATAAAGATTTGTCGGATTAGGACTTTTTGGTATTTATCAGTTTCACATTGCACTTGTGAGATTAGATTCAGAACTACGGGAATCCGAACTATGAGGCCTTTCTTTTCAAACCTTTTTGAAATGCGGGGCACAGAAAAAGGCGTGCCACACCATGACACTTTGACTTCATCGCCCACATCTTGTGGCTTATGTCTGACCTCAAACATACCAAGAGGAAACTTGGTAACAAAGCAAACGTCATATAGCATCATTTTCATGAATTGAACACTGTTAAGGTGGTTAATTGGTCTATATAATACTTGCGAGCTCATTTTTCTACCTTCTTCATTCAATATAAGTTAAGACTCCACACTCTGATTTTTGTTTTGTTCAAGGAGCGATTCCAAATAACGCTCTTTACGTTTTTGCATAGCAAGTAGTTTGGGTTGACCATGGTGATAAGGCCTTATTGAAACTAGCTTAGTTGTGTATGCCTTTTCATTTGCATGACGCAGTCCTTCATGCACCCTAAAGATACAAGCTACTTCATGGGCCAAAGATTCTCTTTCTTCAATGTAGATTATATGTTCTTCCATATTATTATCTATTAAATTTGAAGGAAAACGTAATATCACTGTAGACGTGCCTAGAGAACTCCCGAGCCCCGCGCGCGAGGGCGCGAATTTCGTTTGTCCTCTAGCTACTACAAGTTCGGACTCAATGTCACGGTTTTGAATCTAATCTCACAAAGTGCAATGCAAGACCGATAAATCACCAAAGAGTCCAAATTCGGCAAATCATTTTGGAAAACTGATTTTTATAAAGAAGTGCCAAACATGGACTGCTTTGCCAGATACAAAGTCGCCACCTAAATGTTTTATTTTGGGGGAAATTTAGGAAACCCTAACTCGTGCCTAAGGCCACGTGTCCGTCATCACCAAATTTGCTTCGGCTCAGGAACTTGGGTATGAGAGGGGAAGGTCATGCAATGAGCACCCCCGCTCGTCCGATCGAAGATCGGCCTGTACTAGGCATCATATGTTGTTTTTGAAAACACATGTGTTCTTATTCCGGTTATTAACCTTGAATTACTATGTGATGCACACATCATACAAGTATAGACTAGATCGCCTAAGTTGGAAGAAAACATTGCACATTCGTTTTGTGAAAATGATTTAAAGTTTGCTACTCGTAAGTAGGCTAAGACAAGGATTTCAACGAATTGTTCTAATTCAAGCAATCCAACCTTCACCCACATGCATTCAGGCAGTTAAACACTTAAGCAGTTAGCCTCATGGTAAGCATGCTATCATGGCAGCATTTCTACACATGCAGTATGCTAAAGCGTAAACACTCTTAGTGTACTCCGAGCCAAAACAGAGAACTAGTTAGAAATCATGCATGATCATAGTTCATATTAAGATGGCGAATGCAACACATGAAAAAATGCAACTAAGATAGCCTCGGCTATCCTAAGATGTCATGTCAAATGCAACTTGGTACATGTATTCAAATTGGAATTGAAATACAATGCAGTTAGTATGATGCGCCGAGCCTAGTACATGCAAGACAGATTAATGGATTCACGCATGCGAAGCATAAGGATGCTAAATGAAATATGCCGTAAAACTAACCATCGTAAGCGGTTAAGTAAAAGGGAGAAAGAAATGGGGGTTGGAAGACATGCATCACACATACGCACGCTTATTACAACAGTTGGCCCTCTCGACGAAGGGTCCGAATAAGAAGCTAACTAGCTAATCTAAGCTAATTGAACTAATTATTACAGGCCAAAATTAATTAACTAACAAGCTAACTAATTAAGCTATTACAAAACAAATAAGCAGCTAAATGCATTAACTACTTAAGTACAGAACCAAAGCATAAACTAGCTAAGAAAATTAGCTAAGTAAAGCAGTAAAACAGGAGCTTCAAAGGGAGAAGAGTGCATGCATGCCTGGTCGTCTCGTTCGGAAATCCAACGCAATGCCTAACTTGCCTCTATTTTCAATTGTTCTCAGAACACTGCACCAAGCTCCACAAAGCTTCAAACTCACCTTGGGGACCTGTAGGAGGGCTGCCGACTCGTTGTTGAGGAAGGAGACCATTTGCTGGCCACTTTCTTTGCTAAAAAACTAGCAAAATTGGTCGGCCAGCCACTTTATCTGGTCGGCCGACCAGTTTTTGCTGCCAGACTCCAGTTTGCTGCAACAGAGAGTAAGAAAGGGCATGGCAATGTATTTGCAAGATATGTGTGTACAACCACCCTCCCTATCATTTCAAAAGCTCAAGGGAGTGTGGTTCTCGACCCTCGGGCCACCAATCACGCATCTCGATGCATGATGGCCGAGAAGCCGAATTGCACAATTCAATATGAAATGAATGCACAAGTAAACACATAAGGCCTAAAACTCTATCATGTATGATCAAGAGTGTCGGCGACTGAGAATTGAGGCACGTTTCATCACTTCAAGTATGAAACGTCCATCGTTTCTCGTGTTTGGACTAACACCCAATCCAAACACAATGCAACAAATAACATGGCATACACAATGCAATGCAACTCAATGTAATACAACATGCAATGCAACTCAAGCATGCACAATGCAAAGAGCAAAACAAACATGCAAACAACATGCAGGGGACAAGCATTGAAACAACATGCAAGGGACAAATATGCTAATGGCATGCATACTCAATGCAAAGCAACATGATGGCATACACAATGCAAACAACAACATGGCACACTCAATGCAATGTAACAACATGGCATACACAATACTCAACGGACTTAAACCAAAATGGACAGACCTCAGTTATGTCTAAATCAGTGGCCATAATGATGAAACTAAGGCACAAAAGGGCAAGGCATGCATGCTTAATGCATTGGCCTATCAAGCAGGCCTTGGAACACAACTCTCAAGCATGATGAAGAAGCGATAAACATGGAAGTGTGACAACACTAAAGGCTCTAAAATCAAGTGTGAAATGATGCCAAATCATTCAAACAACACAAGTAAAACATGCAACAGGGCCTAAGGCGCAAAGCCATGAAAGGGACTACACAAAGGGCATGCAATACATGGCACAAATGATTGAGCCAATCATGGATACAGCTTAAATAGGTCTAAACAAAGACCAAAACATGCTGAGATGAGGGTTCAAGGACCTAGGCAAGATGGCATGCATGCTAGGCCACAAACAAATGAACAATGCATAACACTCAAAGGCACTTAAAGAGTGAATGAAGTTGGAATATGGCAATGCTACATGTTCTGAAATGTCATGATAAATGATGCCAAATCATGTATACAACACAAATGAAGTATGCTATGGTACCCAAAGCTTGAAGCCAGCAAGAGCACTTGTACTATAACTATGCAAAACATGAAGCATGTGTCAAAGACAATCCAAAACAGTCATAAAACATGTCAAAATGAGTCTAAAACATGCATGGAAGGAAGCCAAAATATGCTAGCATGAAGGGCATAAGGCATAATGAATGCAAGGCAAATAAGGTGGATTACACTACACCTACCAAGACCAAGCATGGGATGGCTTCGCAAACAAAAATAAGAGTTATATCATGGCAAAATAACCCTAAAAGCACACTAAAATGATAGCTCGCAAGCTTAGGCATGAAGGCATACACAATGACTCATGTTAAGGCATAAAGGGCAAACCCTCCAATGCATTGAATAGGTGAAAGATGTGAGTGTATGACCATGAAACATGGACTGAAATCACATAATAAATGATGCCAAATCATTCAAATAGGCCAAGCAATGCATGCTAGTGGACTTGATACACAAAGCTAACAAGCTAAAATGCACTATAGCTATACAAAGCATGGCATGCACGACCAAGACAACACAATAGTAAAACATGGACAAAAGCTTCTTAGAGTTAAGCCAAAAGCATGCTAGAATGACATGTTAAAGCATGATACACAATAGGCTAGTTCATGGAAATGCACTACAAGTGCATGGAGCATGCAAGTGCCAACCAAACCAAACCTTAACAGAGGTATGACATGGCAAAACACCACCAAAAACATGCTGAGATGGACTCAAAACAAGCTAGAATAACATGCTACTTCATGAAACATACAAAGCTAGTTTGCAAGATTTACACTACAAGTGTACAAGGCATGCATGAGATGACAAAATCAAACCAAAACAGTGGTATGACATGCTGAAATAACCCCAAATACATGCTAAGTGTAGACACCCCATTTTTTGACCGTCCTTAAGACTTGGACGTCATCGTTTGAGCACTCGATGATCATCCATGTTTGTGTTCGTTTTGAGTTCTCGGAGGTCTCGGTTGCTCGCCTTGCCTCAAGATCTCTCAACTTGTTTGTTTTGTGCTTGGTTATAGACCAAACACTTGTGTTGTTGGCTTCTAAGGGAAGAGGGTGGCTTGCCAGCCATCCCCTCAACCCACCGGCCATGGAATGAGGCCACCAGCCTTGTTTTCTTGCTACCAGCTAAAAGTTTTGGCTGATCGACACCGTATTTGGTCGGTCGGCTTTTGTTTTGGTCGACCGGCCCCTTTTTCTGGCCGAGGCCTTTTCTTTGCCTTTTTCAGGCATTATGCATGCCAACTATGCCGGCTGGTGAGCACAGACTCTGCCCTCCATACATGTGTATGGAGGGATTTCATCCTTACACTTAGCTTCCCTTTGAAGCTTGGAATTGGATTTCCTATAAGATGAGGGCCTCCCCTCCCTTTCCAGAGGTTCAGCCAATTGATATAGGAGATATATATCACTCTCTCTCTATATCTCCCTCTCTCTCTCTCTCTCTCTCTCTATAGTTGTGTGTGTAATAGTGCTTTAAAGTGTGTTTTTTGTTCATAATCTTGCACTAAGGCACCTAGTGTTACACTATCCTTTAGTTGCTGAGGTCTTAAGAAGTTGATTTTAGAGTTTTTGAGTTGGTTTTGATCAGAAGGAGGTGCTGGAGTTGGTGTTCTCGAAGTGTTCTTCAAGGGTGAGAAACTACTCTTTTATTTCCCATTTCTGCTTAAGCTTTTTGCAATACTTGCATACTATTTTAAGCTTAGTGTCCAACTGAAAAAAGTTCTGATTTTGTATGCTAAAGATGTTTGTTTAAGGTTACTTTTGGGTTGGGGGTTGTCTACTCCCTCTTAGGCCTTGTTTGGCCTCTTTTTCTGCCATCCTCTTTGGGCTTTGGACCCCTTTTGTTTTGACCTTCTCACCATTGAAATCCAGCAGATTTTTAGCGGTGGAGAAGTGGTTTTGAGGTCTTGTATAGGGGAGGGACACCCCTCTCTTCTTATGTCTCATTTGCTTGCATTAAGGGCTCATAAGGGTAGCATGTTTACTTAGCTTTATTTAGCTCCATTTCAGAGGGTATTTGGTGTTATTTGGTCATGGTACACCTCTGTTTTAGGTTGGTTTGTTGGTCTCTTGCATGCACCACACACTTGCCTTGCAATCCTCTTATTTACCTAAACATGTATCATGCATTTAGACCATCATGCTTGCATGTTTTGACTTAACTTTGAGAATTTTTTAGCCTTGTCTCACCATGCTTAAGCTTTGTTTGGTGTTGTCTTGGTCATGCTTGCCACGCTTTGTATAGCCACCATGCATTCTAGCTTGTTAGCTTTGGGTGTGTGAGTCGTGAGTGTGCTTTACTTGGGCTGTTTCAGTGATTTGGCATCATTTATCATGTTATTTCAGTCCATGTTTCACGCTTGTATGCTTGCATTTTCCATCCTTTCAATGCTTTGAAGAGTTGGTGTCTTATGCTCCATGTTTGGGTCATTGTGCATGCCTCTACGCTTAGGTCATTTAGATGCCATCTAAGTGGGTTTTGGGGCTTATTTTGACAGGCCATAACTTTGTTTTTCTTTGGATAATCCGTGCCATGTGTGGTTGTGATAGGTGTAGTGTAATGCCTCCTTTGTAGCCTTGCATGCCCCTTGTTTGGGCCCATCTTTTTAGCATATTTTTGTCATATTCCATGCATGTTCCAGCCTTGTTTTGGCCTCCCCTAGGACTATCCTAAGTTATTTTGGCCCTTTGGGGCTTGGTTGATAGACCCATGGTTTGAGTCCCTTGGCTAGTTTCAAGTTTTGAACCTTCTGGCATACTTTACTTGGGTAATTTGATTGGTTTGGCACCTCTCTTAACATGATTTCAGAGCTTAACATGTTTGTCAAATGTCCATGTTTGTCTCTTTTAAGTATGCTCAAAAGTTCCCCTTTTATGTCTTAGGTGATAGGCCATTGTGCATGCATGCTTGTATGTGTGTTTTATGCCTTTATTGCATCATTTTGGCCACTGTTTTGGTACGGCTGAGGCCTGTCCATCTTTAGTGTAGGTCCATAGATCATGCATTTGTGTATTGTTGTATGCTTACCGCATTGCATGTTGTTGCATCCTTGTGGTTGGTGTCATTGTTGCATGCCTATCACTTTGTGTGCTTGTATACCTGGTTTGCATTGTAGTATTGCATACTTATGGCATTACCATGTTGTTCAATATTGCATGCTTGTCCACCTTTGCATGCCATGCATGTTTGTATATCTAGGTTGCATCTTGCATGTTTGTTAGTTTGCATCTTGTCACATGTTAACTTAGGTTGCATTGTATTTGGCATGTTTGCCACCTTGACCTCGTGTGTTTGTTCGAGTCATATTGCATTTGGCATGCTTATGTCGCATTGCATTGCACTTCCATGATTACATTGTATTTGGCATACATGCATTGCATTGTGTTTGGTTTCGGGTGTCAAACCAAACATGAGGAATGAGGGGCGTTCGTACTTGAAGTGACGAAACGTGCCTCAATCCTCGGTCGCCGACATTCTTGATCCAACATGATAGAGTGTGTAGCATTCATTTGTTTTTGTTGCATTCATTCTACATTGATTTGCACACTTGGCACCTTTGGCCATCATGCGTTGAAATGCGTGATTGGTGGCCCGAGGGCCGAGAGCCATACTCTCTTGAGTTCACAGCATGATAGGGAGGGTGGTCGTGCATACATTGTCTTGTAAATACCTTGCCATGCACTGTTTGTCCTCTGCTGCGGCAAAAATAGGATTCTGCAGGATGATATGGCCGGTCGGCCATCTTTAGTGCCGGCCGGCTACCAAAATATGGCCGATGGCCTCTTTTCTGGTCGATAACCATCTTCAAATGGCCGGTGGTCCTATCTCTTGGCCGGTGGCCTCCCACAATGCTAAGGGAGTGGTTCAGAAGCATCACAAATATTTTCACAGCTCTTAGAGGTGCAGAACAGTGCAAACAGAGGCAACATGTGGCATGGCAATGGGTTTCCGAGCGAGATGAGTCGAGCATGCATCATCCAATCATTCCGAGGCGGAGCTGCGGCGGCCTCCTTTTGTAATTAGTTTTTTAATTAATTAAGGTTTTGTAATATTTAATTAGCTAGAGTAGTTAATTAATTATTTGGTTTGTATTATTTATTCGGACCCTCCGTCGAGAGGGCGAATTTTGTAATAAGTGTGCGTGAGTGTGTGAATGTCTTCCAACCCCACGTCTTTCTCCCTTTTACTTACCTGCTTTCAATGGTTAGTTTTAGGTCATGTTTCAATTAGCATACTTATGATAGCATGTTTGCATACATTCATTCGTATTGCACGCACCGGGCTCGGCGCATCACACTAATCGCATAGTATTTCAATTCCAACTTGAATACGTGTATCGAGTTGTCGCATTTCACATGCCATCCTTACATTAGCCGAGCCTATTCTAGTCACATTTTGCATGTGATTGCATTAGCCATCTCAACATGCGCTAGGATCATGCATTTGATTACTAACTAGCTTTTGTTTTGGCTCGGAGTTCTAGGTAAGCTTTTATGCTTTAGCATCTTGCGTGAGTGTGAATGTTTGCCATGATAGCATGCTTGCCATGAGGCTATTTGCTTATGTGATATAACTGCCTGAATGCCTGTGGGTGAAGGTTGGGTTACTTGAATTGGATCAATTCATTGAAACCCGTGCTTTAGCCTACTTGCGAGTAGCAAACCTCAAACCATTTTCCAAACAAACGGATATGCGATGCTTTGTTCCAAATTAGGCGATCTAGTCTATACTTGTGTCTTGTGTGCATCACATAGTAATTCTAGGCTAATAACCGGAATAAGAACGCATGTGTTGTCAAAAAGAAGGTATCATGTTTAGTAGTGGCCGATCTTTGATCGGGCGAGCGGGGGTGCTCATAGATGACATTCCCCAATCGTACCCAAGTTCCTGAGCCGAGGCAACTTTGGTGATGACGGACACGTGGCCTTAGGCAACGAGTCAGGGTTTCCTAAATTCCCCAAAACTAAAATATTTAGGTGGCAACTCTGTATCTGGCAAAGCAGTCCATGTTTGGCACTTCTTTCTTAAAAATCAGTTTTCCAAAACGATTTGCCAGATTTGGACTCTTTGGTGATTTATCAGTCTTGCATTGCACTTTGCAAGATCAGATTAAGAACCGTGACACAATTGAGTCCGGCGTGTAAGCAAGGCCCCCGGGTGACGTCCACGTTTCCTGGCGACTTCTAGGAGAGTTAGAGAGCTTGACTCGAACTCGTGATATCTTGTTTTGATTACACTTATGTGTTTCTTTGCATTACATTTGCATTGGTGTGCCTAGGACACCGTGTTTGCCGTATGTTATTCATGAACGGTTTATCGGAGGCTTGCTTTGAAAAGCATTCCATAAGGCTGACCGGTTGCGGGCTCTGCCACGATGGGAACACAAACCCCGATTTTCACAGGGGCACCCTCTTTTGACCATTCGACCTAGTGCATATTCGGAATCCATAGTGACTATTCCAAACTAGGAAAGGTTGCTTACTCGATTATAGGTTGTTTGAAACTGCTGTGTGCGTAGTGAAACCTTAGTTCCTGGCGAAGCTAGGACAGGTAAACCCTATCCCAACATAGGGGTGTTTTGGCTCTCATTTGCTTGCTATGTGCTTTTAGAGTGTATCTCTACAGGGAATGCATATATCAGTTTGCAAGTCTAAGTATCAAGCCTGCAGGCATCCATATCAGTGTTTTGGAGAATCAGTTATATCTGCGGGTATCAGATTCAGATCTGGGGCAGCGATTTCGGAACAGTGATCAGTGGTCGAGGACAGTTCTTTTAGCTTATGTTTGCCAACTGTGTGTTGTCTTTACTTAAAGCTGTTATGATGTCCGTTTTTCTGGTTATTTGTTTCCTTATTATGCTTTATTTATCTTTTTGCTAGGGTAGTTTAGCACAATTGCTTCCGACCAGGCAGGTATTTCCCAAGCACTCTGGACTAGAGGTCACAGACTCCATCGATCTGAGGATCTAATAGACGGACAACCAATGTTCCACTCTTTACTATCGATTGCTAGACGGAGGTCAGTGAAGCGCAGTGTATCGGTACCGCGGTTGCCAGATCAGTGGTCCTTGAATAGTCAGACTGAGATTTCCGAGTCTACTACAGAAATAGATATATCGGCAGTTCAGTTAGATCAGGGCAGTATGGCAGGAATGGAGGAGATGATGCGTCAGCTCCAGGAGAGTATGAAAACCATGTAGCAGGACGCTGCCCGTCAAGCAGAATTTGCCAAACAACAAGCCGAAGTCATGGCCCAACAGGCAGATTTAATCACCAGGCTATAGCAACAAGTCGGGGCATCCGCTTCACACCAAGCTCCTCCCTCGCCGAGAGTTCCAATACTCGAGGAAGCAGCTAACGTCCAGGAAGATACGGACATTCCAATAGGGCCGGCTCCACCCCCGATCCTACCCCAGCTATCTAAAGCACAGACCTACCTGCTGGATTCTCCCTTTGAGTTTGAGGTGGACCCTACAGCATTAAAAGTGAGCAAGCTTGAAAATCTATTCAAGAAATCTCAGGGTGTGAAGTCCATTCCAGACATCGAGGATGGGTACACCGACTCGGCCGTGACGCTGTCGGACCGTTTTAAGATGTCACATATTGACCGCTTCGATGGATCCAGGGATCCTATGGTGCATTTGTGGCTGGTTTCGGACATACTAAGGCCGATGGGCCTCACCAGATTACAGAAGCTTTCTTTGTTCGACCGGACCCTGTCGGGTGTAGAAGCCATTTGGTATGCAAAGTTGGAAGATTCCGTCAAGAGGAGTTGGGAGGAGATGGCCGAGGCCTTCATAGCTCAATACTCCTATAATACACAAATAGAGATTACGACACATGATCTTGAGACAACAAGGCAAGAGCCAAAGGAGAGTTTCTCCGATTTTGTGACCCGGTGGAGGGCCAAAGCTTCAATGATGACCATCAGGCCTGTGGACAAGGATCAAATTCGGATGGTTGTGCACAACCTCTAGCCCTAGCTTATGCAGAAGATAATCGTTCCCCCCTCCCCACCTTTTCAGATTTACACGAGATAGGGGTGCAGATCGAGGACGTGATGAAACAGGGTCTGATTGATCGAGACAGAGAGCAACCCAAGAGAGCATTCAACCGTAGTACAAATGCAGGCACAAGTAGTGCTGCAGCTGCCAAATCTTCAGACGTGAATGTGGTTACCACCACCACCACCACCCCAAGAACCCTCGCAGCTACGCCATTCACCGGTGCGTCCAGAAGTAGCTCACAAACAACCAAGTATTCCCCCCGAGGCCAAAGAACCTTTACCCCACTGTACATGCCCCTGTCCAAAGCTCTGGGGGTTTTGATCAGGAAGGTACACTTGAATCCCCTAGAGCCGCGGGCATTGCCAGAAAAACTTCCTCCCTCTTATAACCCAGCTAAATACTGCTCGTTTCACCAACAGCACGGTCATGACACCGACCAATGCTATCGATTGCATCATGAGATTCAAGATCTCATTGACAATAGGGTGATCGTGCCTCCGGAGAAACCGAATGTCACAACCAACCCTCTTCCACCACATACCCAAGCTCCACCTCCCAAATGCATTAATATGATCCAAACTGGGGTTGCGTCATACGACGCTAGTCTATATATCACCCCATCTCACCTACCCAAGCCGGAAATGTTCATTTCGGAAAGCACGGATTTGTGCATGCTGAACATCTCCCAAACCCAACCTGAGTCGGTGGTGGTGGCTATTGAAGATGGAATAGGGATTACTTTGGGAGCAGAGAGGAATGAAGATTTAGACCTTGAGGGATCTGCAAGTTTTGAGTACATCCCGGTTATATCCGTAGCGGATCCTTGGGCCTAAGAGGTAGAATTGCCAAGGTGGAGAGCAGTCGGTGTAGTTAGGGAGGATCAACTTAATCAGGGGCTGGATGACCTAGTAGAACTAGAGGAGGACATTGCGAACCTTCAATTTTTCAACGAACAAGATCCAGGGGATGTGACTGTCAATTGGTTTAGTTTAGAAGGGTCAGCAGAAGCTACTGGATGGCTCAGTGACGAGCCATATATTATTAAACAACCTCAGCTAGAACAGGATCCGTCAGGGACAGGGACATCAGTTATGGCCGGACGGACCGAAAAGTAGAGTACACCACCGGAGAGTGCCGGTGTTAAGAATTTCGCTTGGGATATGGGCAGTTTGGGAGCAGAAGAAATTGAACAGCAGGCTGTACTGAGGCAGTTTGAGCGAAAAAGGATCGAGGATTCTAAGAGAGCCAGAAAAGCCAAAAGCCTGTGGGGAGACGAGCAGCATGCTGAACACGAGAATAGAAGGTAACGTGGGCACGTGAATGGTTATATGAGATGAGACAGTGCCTATTGTAGTGGCGGCTGTGGTGGGAAGATGACGATCTATGTCGTGCCCACACAGATGAGGACTGGGGGAGTAACCAGCCGGATGACACTTGGTACATTGGCGAAGTTAATCATATGACTAGGAGTAGGCGGTATTTCAAACCCCCGCACCTAGATCAACTAGAAGCGTCTGGGAAGGACAAGGAGGCGAAGAAGCGAAAAGATAAGCTGCTCGAAGAGGAAGCTGTAGTGAAACAGCTGAAGAAGATACAAGCAGACATCTCCATCTGGGGACTGCTTATGGCTTCGAGAGTACATAGACAGGCTGTCCTTCCTGCGACGGACAAAGCCAAACTCTCAATAGACACCACGCCTGAGCAGCTGGTAGGATTGGTCTTTCCGGGAGGAGCTTCCCCGACGTTGACCTTTTCTGACAAAGAACTCTTTGCTGAGGCGCGTAACACGCCAGGGGTCCTCGCTTCTGATTCGGACTCCTATTTTTGTTTGTTGCGGTTCTAAATCTGGACCAAAGAGTCCAACTCTGGCAAATCGTTTGAGAAAACAGATTTTTGAAAAGTAGTGCCAAACATGGATCGCTTTGCGGATCTGAGTCGCTACCTAAATATTTTAAAATGGGAAATTTAGAAACCGACTCGGTCTTAAGGCCACGTGTCCGTCATCACCAAAGTGGTCTTGGCTCGGGAGCTTAGGTACGATCGGGGAAGGTCAGCTATGAGCACCCCCTTTCGCCCGGTCCGAAGACCGGCCTCTACTAACCGTGATATCCGTTTTTGAAAACATTACATGCTCTTATTCCAATTATTAGCCTAGAATTACTGTGTTATGCGCACAGCAAACAAGTATAGACTAGACTGCCTAAATTGGAAATAAACATTACATATCCGCTTGTTTGGAAAACAATTTGAAGTTGCTACTCGCAAGTAGGCTAAAACACGGATTTCAATGAGTTTTCCAACTCAAGCAACCCAACCTCCACCCACAGGCATTCAAACAGTTTATCTCACATAAGCATTTAGCCGCATGGTAAGCATACTGTCATGGCAACATTCACACGCATGTGGTATGCTAACGCGTAAAACACTTACATCGTACTCCGTGCCAAAACAAGAAACTAGTTAGCAGACATGCATGTCCCTAGGTCGTGTTAAGTGGCTAATGCATCGCATACAACATGTAATTAGGATAGGCTCGGCTAACCCTAAAAATGGCATGTGAAATGCAATCATTTGATGCACGTATTCAAGTTGGAATTTAGAATACAATGCAGTTTGTATGATGTACCGAGCCCGGTGCATGTTTAGACAAATGCATGGATGCACGCATGCATTGCATAAGGTATGCTAAAATAAACGTGCCCTAATACTAACCATTAAAAGCAGGTAAGTAAAAAGGAGAAAGAAGTGGGGGTTGGAAGACATACACACCACTCACCCACACTTATTACAGATATGCCCTCGCTCGGAGGGACCAAAAGAATAACACAAATAATTAACTACGCAAGCTAATTAAATATTACAAATTAATTAATCTAAGGAAAAAATAAAAGCGCCTCGGGCGAGGGCTCAATCTTGGCGCTCAGTTCCTTCGAATTGTCTTGCCATGCGTAGCTGCCTCTGCTTTCCTGCTTTGCATCTCGAAGATCGCTAAAGTCTCGAGTGCCTCCCAGACACCGAGGACATCATCGGCTGAGTAGGACTTCCACCGGCATCAGCATGAGGTCACCGGCACAAGATTCATCCATCGGCCATAAATAGACTGCCGGTCGGCACTAAATACTGCCGGCCGGCACTGAATGTCTGCAGAACCTGCAACTCACAACAGCAGAGGGCAAAAACTTGCATGGCAATGTAATTCCAACAATGTATGCACCAGTCATGCCCCTTATCATATTTGTGACTCAAAGGGGCATGTGCCTCGATTCTCGGGCCACCAATCACGCATTTCCATGCATGATGGCCCAAAGAACCAAGTTGTGCACTTTCATGTCAAATGCATGTAAACCAAACAAACAAAGCAAGGCCCAATTCCTATCACCAAGTCAAGGAACAAGGCGCGTATGCAAGGTGCAATGCAACCTAAGCATGTTAGCTAATATGCAACACGATCATGGCAAGACACTTATGTAAGCATGCAAGCAAACATGAGGCAATGCAAGCCAAGCAAATGATGGTCTTAAACATGATCTAGGCAACCCCAAATAGGCCTAAAATCAGTGGCCAACAATGCCCAAAAATGAAAGCCAACACACATACACACATGCATATGTTAAGACTTAACACTTAGGCACCAAGTAAGCAACCCTCAAGCACACTTGAAAGGGGATATCATGGACACTAAGCATGCATCATAAGCTTTAAAATCATGCTATAGAATGATGTCAAATCATGTTAAACAAGACAAGCAAATGCATGCAAAAGGGGCCAAGTATTCAAGGCTCATCAAGGAGGTAATGGACTACACTTAACACAACCATACATGGCATGCAATAGGCAACCAAAAACAGAGTTTTAACACATAAAACTAAGTCCAAAGGACCACTTAGATGGCACCTAAGGGACTCAAATTCAAAGGCATGCATAATGGTCGAAACAAGAGGCATACAACATATGCTTTCAAAGCAATAAAGAGGCGACTTAAACAAGCATATGAGCATGCCAAAGGGACTGAAATTACATGTTAGGTGGTTCCAAACCACCGAAATGATGCAAGAAACACAAGCTACACATTCACATACTTAAGGCGTACAAGCCCGGCAAGCCACAAATGCAAAGGAGCTATACTAAACATGCCAAAATCAATCCAAACGACCATGGACAGACCTAAAGCATGGCAAAATAAGCACAAAACATTCATAAGTCTAAGCCTAAATCATGCTCAAATAAAGGATAACAACCTAAGACATGTTAAAGGCATAAAGAGGCATTACAAAGCATCTATGCAAAACATGCAAGGAGTACTAAAACCAACATGATACAAAGTTATAATATGGCAATATGAGCACAAAATACAGCCATGGCATAACCAACAAACAACCAAACATGGGGCTCCCTCAAGAGGCAAAATAGGTCCTTTTCGAGGACAACAAGGAGAGGGGGTGACCCTCTCCTTCTTGGGACTTCAAGGCATCATCTTCACCACTGAAATCCCTCAAGATTTCGGTGGTGAAGAGACCCCAACACCAAAATCCCGGAGCTCTCACAAAATAGCACAAAATGAGGCCTTTTCAAGGCCTAAGGGTGGTCAAACCTCCCCAAAGCACAAAACACTCTTAACCAACAATAAAGAGGACTAAAAAATAGAACTTTTTTGTGTTAAATTCTAAGCACAAAAACAGTTCTAAACTATGCAAAAATGGAGTGCAAAAATGGGGTAAAAGGGGGTAGTTTCTTACCCTTGAAGACCACCTTCACAAAGGTTGATGTTGTTGCTTCCTTGAGCTCAAATCCAACCAAAAACTTCAAGAACCAGCCCTTAGAACCTCAATAACCCAAGGAAGGTGAAACACTAGGTGCTTGTGTGCAATAATATGGATTAAAGCACCTAGTGTAGAAACAAGAGAGGAAAAGAGAGATAGGGTAGATACACAAGTTCTAACCTAAAACCAGAGCTTCTTCTCTGTCTTTTCTCTCCAAAAATGTCTAACTCTCCTAACCCTTGAGCCAAGAGAGGAGAGCCCTCTCTTATAGGCAACAAAGCTTACAAGCTAAGCAAACCAAAGGCTCATCCCTCCATACACGTGTATGGAGGGGAAACAAATGCTATACTGTTTGCTTCAAAATATCTGAAAAAGCAAGCACAAGATGGTCGGAGGGCAAAATTGTCATTTTGACAAAATTGACTGCCGACCGGCACAAAGGAGTGCCGACCGGCACAATGTAGTGCCGATGGCAACACCAACCAGCCGGTGGCCTCTAGCCGCTGCCGGTGGTATGTGGGAATGCCTCACAAGGCATTCCCTGCCCTTCCAAGGTAGAACACAAGTGTTTGGTGCAAAACCAGACACAAGAAAGTCGAGTTCGGAGATCTTGAGGCAAGGCGCGTAGCCGAGAACTCCGGGAACTCCAAACGAACACAAACATGGATAATCACGAAGTGTTCAAATGGTGACATCCAAGTCTTGAGGACGGTCAAAAATGGGGTGTCTACAGTTGCCCCTCTTTGACAGAACTCGGAAGTCATAACAATGACGGGAGTGATTGTCAAAGCCCAAAGACGACCCATTTTTGACAAGGCCGAAGACTTGGACAAACATGCAAGACAAGCAAGGTATGCGCCCGAAGGCAGGGGCAAAATGCAAGACAATGCAAGAAGCCGAGCATAACTTGATGATCATGCAAAGAAAGCTGTAATGAAGCACGCATGCAACAGTTGTAAGCTAGCATATGCCAATCTACACTACAATGTAGGAAGGATGTAAGAGAATTATGCAATTCTCAAAACGTCTCACGTGGAGGATACAATACTGCAATGCGGCTCGTCGGTTACATAGGCCTCAAATGAACAGACATACAATATCGTGCACGAAAAGAAAGTAAACTTGGTACAATATTGTTAGCAATATGCATGACAATGCAATGACAAATGCAAAATGATATGCAATATATACAAAACTAAGTATAAACAATGCAAATGATAATGCAATGCAATTGAAACAATGCAAACTAAATGCAGAGCAATCGAATCATGATTCAATCATGAGCGGTTCGAAACCACACATATGTCAAATAGATTGATGGAAGTAATGAGTCCGTCTACCATAGAACGATGTCTGAACTATGAGTGATGTAGCCGGACACAAGAACAAGTATTGGGTGGAATGACATAAGTGGGGTGACAACCCGCTGAGGAAAGAATAATGATCCTAATGCTGGATGCAATAATTACACTACAATGTAATAGAAATGGATATGGCCTGTAGCCAAAACCGTATTTTGCCTAGGAAAGGCATGTACACGTGCAAGCCATGTCTAACACAGAAAAGGTGCCGCCACCCTCAAACCAAGTTCATCAAGGAATAGGCGCGTACACATGCAGAACTGTGCTTCAACGTGAAAAGTATGAGCACATACCAGACCAAGCTCAACAAGGAAAGGTGCAAGCCATAGATGGAAGATGATGCAGTGGATGCATATAACTAAAATGCAATATGTACAATATGCAATGGAATGGATATTTACAGAAAATGCATGACATATGCGTTATATTACAATGAAATGCATGACATATGCATGGTTTTTTTTTGTTTGAAATGCATGACATATGCAATATTCACAATGATGCATGACAATGCAGTATGTTTTTTTTGTTTTTTTGAAATGCATGACGTATGCAGTATTCACAAATGATGCATGACAATGCACTATGATGCAACGACTATGATTGCAGCTTTCCCTATCTTACCAACAGGGCGATATACTAGGTTGGTTCAGTATCCAGAATTGAGGCGTAAACATGCCGCCTTAACCTATGGGGCTTCCATACAGATTTCAAGCCGAGGGTACACCCCCTGGGTATTTAAACCAGACTTTAGTCTCGGAAATCCCGAACCTTTGTGTTCTAGGCATAAGCCGTTCAAACTCTAGTTTTCACCGTCCCCATTGGTCTCCTAGGAACTCACCGCAAACACAGACAGGTGGCTTTACCAGACCACCGAAAGTCGTTCGGGCACGACAAACACCGAAGGAATTGCACCTTCAGAGGATTTAAGGTCTCCTAGACCGTATGCAAAATGTATGCATGACAATGCATGTTTTTTTTTTTTTTTTTGAAATGCACATGATGCATGATGTTTCTTTTGAAATGCACGCATCGCGCGACTTTCGGATGCATGACAATGCATGAATTTGAAATGCTCGGCAACGCGCGGCTTTACGAATGCATGACAATGCGTGAATTTGAAATCTTGCAAGAACGCTAGCGGCTTCTTGAATGCACAATGCATGAATTGTGTGTGCCGAAACAACGAAGGTCTTGCACCTTCCGAGGATTTAAGGTCTCCTAGACCGCGCGTGTTTAAGGTCTCGCCAGACCCGGGCGAAAAACAATGAGGTGCGCAAAATAGCGCGATGGAATGCAAAATGCACAAGCTAATGCGATGCGCTAAACAGCATGATGCGTTCAGACAACGCGAATGAAGGTCTTGCACCTCCTAAGGATTTAAGGTCTCCTAGACCATGTGCGTTTAAGGTCTCGCCAGACCGGGGGCGAAAAACAATGAAGTGCGCAAAATAGCGCGATGGAATGCAAAATGAGATGCAAGATGAAGCACGCATACCTCATGGATGCAAAATGCAAAACGGAATGCAAATGAAATGCAAAGTGAGGCACGCATACCTCAAGATGCAAAACTGAAATGGACATGAGGCACGCATACCTCATTAGACGGAAAATAAAATGCAAAACGAAGCACGCGTACCTCGAGATACAATGAAATGCAAAATGAGGTGCAAAACGAGGCACGCGTACCTCGAGATGCAATGAAATGCAGAATGAGGCGCAAAATGAGGCACGCGTACCTCGAGATGCAATGAAATGCAAAATGAGGCACGCATACCTCGAGATGCAATGAAATGCAAAATGAGGCACGCATACATCATTAAATGGAAAATGAAATGCAAAAGGAGGCACGCGTACCTCGAGATGCAATGAAATGCAAAATAAGGCACGCATACCTCATTGAATGGAAAATGAAATGCAAAACGAGGCACGCATACCTCGAGATGCAATGAAATGCAAAATGAGGCACACATACCTCATTGAATGGAAAATGAAATGCAAAACGAGGCACGCGTACCTCGAGATGCAATGAAATGCAAAATGAGGCACGCATACCTCATTGAATGGAAAATGAAATGCAAAACGAGGCACGCATACCTCATTGAATGGAAAATGAAATGCAAAAAGAGGCACGCGTACCTCGGGATGCAATGAAATGCAAAATGAGGCACGCATACCTCATTGAATGGAAAATGAAATGCAAAACGAGGCACGCGTACCTCGAGATGCAATGAAATGCAAAATGAGGCACGCATACCTCATTGAATGGAAAATGAAATGCAAGTATGACACGCATGCCACACGAAAATGCAAAACGGTGCAAGTCGCAAGGGACGTGCAAGATGGCGCGATGCGACGCACCGGACAATGTGATGGATGTGTGCAACGCACAGGGGGCAACTTTTGAATTTTGTAAAAGAAAAAAGGATACAAAAAGACACAATCTTTGCTTGAATCTGAGTGCCACGCACAGAAGACACGGTCCGAGGTCAAAACGGAGGCCGGTTGAGCATCGGGGATTCACTTTCTTGCACTTTCTTGAGCTATGAAGACCAGAAACCATCCACATGGCCTAAACAAGGCTGTGGGAACATCACCGGCTGGACTAGGTGGCCACCGGCTGCATAAAAGTTCCACTGGCACAATATTGTGCCGACAGGCACAAAATAGTGCCGACCGGCCAAAAGTTGCTGATCGGGGACAGTTTCGACTTTTTGCAATGGGTCTTTTAAAATAGGGTTTCCAACCCTATTTTCTCACTTCTCCACTGCCGAAAATCAACTCTCCCTCTCTCTAGAGCCTTTTCCTCTAATCTTTTCGCCGTTTCTTTGTGTTTTCGCGCCATTTCGTCGTCGGATTCGCGAAGTTCATCGCGTTTCGCACATTTTCAACCGAACAAATCTTTGTTTCGGTGCCTCTTTTTCTATTTCCGCTTTTTCGGGACTTGTTCCCCTCGGTTTCCTCTTCATTTTCGTGCCTTTTCATCTTCCGGCCATTCCGGCCATTTTCGGCCCGCTCGGGGTTGACTTTTTCGGTTGGCTTTCCGCATTCCGGATTTTCCGGCCATTTTCTCACTACCATTGCCATGGCTAACGACGTTCCACACGTCGGCACTCCCCCGGATCATGAGATGGATCCCGGGGTCAAGCTTCTCCCGTTGAGCGAGCGTCCTTTCGACCCGACGACCTACCGCCCAACGATTCATGTGCTACCACCGGATGGACTCCGCCATTTTCGCAGCTTTGACCGAGCACTGGACCCGGAGCTCCTCCTACGCGAGCCGACCTCTCACTTATCCTTTGGCGCTTCCGAGGTAACACTCTTCCCTATTTTACTTTCTGCAATGTAGAACTGTTAGCTGTCAAAGTTGTTTTCGTTCTTTAATAGCTTGATTCTGATACACTGTTCACTGTAGTCGATCGCAATCATGCTTACAATTGATATCTGTTTATGACGGACACATGCACACACACTACACTAGCCTCAATCACCTAAACACACGGCACACACCGCATTTCACTGCGAACTCACCAACACCCGATAACTGCTTGAATCTGAAAATATGCACGCATGCCACATTTGCACTGAACCACTCAGACACATTGACGCATCAGACGTTGTAGTTCACCGTAAGCACACCAACACCCGATAACTGCTTGAATCTGAAAATATGCATGCATGCCACATTTGTACTGAACCACTCAGACACATTGACGCATCAGACGTTGTAGTTCACTGTAAGCACACCAACACCCGATAACTCTTTGAATCTAAAAACTCGCACGCATGCCACATTTGCACCGAACCACTCAAACATGTTGACGCATCACCCGTTGTAGTTCACTGTAAGCACACCGGCACCCGGTATCTGTTTGAATCTGAAAACTTGCACGTATGCCACATTTGCACCGAACCACTCAAACGGTGTTGACGCATCACCCGTTGTAGTTCACTGTAAGCACACCGGCACCCGGTATCTATTTGAATCTGAAAACTTGCACGCATGCCACATTTGCCCCGAACCACTCAAACATGTTGACGCATCAGACGTTGTAGTTCACTGTAAGCACACCAACACCCGATAACTATTTGAATTTGAAAACTCGCACGCATGCCACATTTGCACCGAACCACCCAAACATGTTGACGCATCACCCATTTTAGTTCACTGTAAGCACACCGGCACCCGGTATCTGTTTGAATCTGAAAACTTGCACGCATGCCACATTTGCACCGAACCACTCAAACATGTTGACGCATCACCCGTTGTAGTTCACTGTAAGCACACTAGCACCCGGTATCTATTTGAATCTGAAAACTTGCACGCATGCCACATTTGCACTGAACCACTCAGACATGTTGACGCATCAGACGTTGTAGTTCACTGTAAGCACACCGGCACCCGGTATCTGTTTGAATCTGAAAACTTGCACGCATGCCACATTTGCACCGAACCACTCAAACATGTTGACGCATCACCCGTTGTAGTTCACTGTAAGCACACCGGCACCCGATATCTGTTTGAATCTGAAAAACTTGCATGCATGCCGGACTGGCACTAAACCACTGTTTTTTCAAAATTGTACATTTCATATTGCTTTGCTGCTATTTGTTTGAAATTAGGGAGATTCCCATACCATCCGTGGGTATGGGAACATCGCGGCTCGAGATTGGTACGCGGAGCTTCCCGAGGTGGTTCGCCACATTGTAGACGAGGCGGGCTTTGGTTCCTTTTGCAGGGGACTCTCCCGACTTACTGCTTGCAGGCCTCTTCTAGCTACCCTGGCAGAGAGGTGGTGGGACACCACCGATTCATTCCACTTATCTGCGACCGGGGACATGACGATGACCCCTTACGATTTCTCGGTGCTCACTGGCATCGGGGTAGGGGGTGATCCGATCCCCTTTGATATTGCTATGGATGAGTGGACCGCAGCTTAGGACTACTTACTTGGCGCGGCTCCGCCTCTCGCCTGTCCCGGCTTCATCCGGTATTCCTGGTTCGAGGTGCAGTTCCGGGTGCAGCCTCTTCTTGTGGACGCAGATCCGATGACTCAGGAGGCCGCGGAGAGGTATGCACGCGGCTTTCTGATGTTTTTGTTCGGCATGACTCTCTTCGTCGACCGGGCGAACACAGTGCCCCTCTGCCTTCTTAGCGCACTGGTGGATGTCCGGGACATCTTGCGTTTCGATTGGGGTGGTGCGGCTTTGGCCACCCTCTACGGCTATATGAGCTTAGTCTCACAGGCCGTGGCGGTTTTCGGGGCTATTGGCATGCTTGGGAGGTACATTTCCTTTCCGCTTTACATTTCTTTTACATTTTCAGACATGCATTAATCTGCGTATCTTTGTACCTGCACACATACTACTGCTTTATCTTGCACACTACACACTCACACTTGTACCTCCGCAATACACTACACAACACACTGTTATTTACCTTTATACGTATTTTGCTTTATCGATAAATATTCCGTATTCACCTTGCGGTTGTGGGTTTACGCCTACTTTCTAGGCTCGCTCTGTACCCGATCTGAGACCCTCTGGTCGCCCCTTCTCACGCCGCTTTGACGGAGATGCGCCGAGGTCAGCGAGACTTTCAGCTTCTTTCGCCGCTACTTCGACACCATCACTCCTGCTGAGGTATGTTTTACTTGCAGTTCATTTAAGCTTCACTTTTCCACTGTGTATTTACAATACCAGTAGGTAACAAACTGTATTTCAATTTCAGATCACCTGGCAGCCGTGGGCTCCTCTGCCAGCGATGATGCGGGATCGGTTTGCCGGCGCCGTCGAGACCTCGTGTTATCAGATTTTGCTGGAGGGCCCGGTCTGTCGGGCTTGGTACCTGGGCGAGCGCTTCTTGCGTCAGACCCTAGGGTTACCTGAGCAGATAGTTCCGGTGCACCCTCCTGAGCACATGAGGGACACCGAGCGTTTCACCGCCGAGCAGATGGCGGACTACACCATCGGCTGGGAGGCAGACGGCTACAGAGGCGAGGGCGATTACTCAGAGTACGTCCGGACCTTCATCATGCGGCCTCTGAGCGGTGGTCGCCGAGCTGAGAGAGAGAGACCTGCGGCCTTGGCGGAAGCGAGAGTAGAGGAGCAACAGGAGGGCTCGAGTCCGCGGCAGGGGCGGAGTCCAGAGAGGACGGGAGGCCAGTTGGCCCGCTCTGCCTACTTCACTGACTTTCCGAGGGTCGAATGGGGCGACCTATCAGATCCCATTCGCCCCTCCACCAGCTGATCACGAGTTTGTCGGTGTCCCCGACTTGCCTCTGGTATGTGTTACTGTATTTCTGTACAGTTATTTCATTTCAGTTTATTTGATATTCCACAGAATATTGATGCATCTGATTCCCTTGCAGGCGTCTTCTGGATACACGGCGATTCATCGGAGATGAATGCCTCCATAACGGGATCTGCGGCGGACCGAGTTCCTAGCCTTTTACGGCCTTCGGTATGTTCTCTCATCATAGCTTCAAACCATACAAAGCGCCGCGCATAATCGATGCATATCACAACATGGATACCGGCCCTCACGGCACTTGATACCTTGTATTCGCCTGCTTGCAGACTTGATAAAGCGCTCACGGCATTCATATCAGCGTATTCGCCTGCGCATTACGCAGCGATAAACTACTCGCGGCATTCCTACTCAGTATTCATACTGCTGCATTACGCACCGATAAAGCGCTCACGGCATTCATACTCAGTATTCGCCTGCATTGCGTTACCGATAAAGCGCTCACGGCATTCATACATCACCTTTTACGCATTGATAAACTGTTTCATGTATGCTGATGCATTTGCCTTTTGTACTTTTCAGCCTCCCTTCTCGATTCCTCCAGTGGGTGGTGGCGCTCCATCTGGACCTCCCATTTCTACTCGGGATGGCAGGATATTCCCCCGCACCAGAGGAGGGCGTGCTTACACCGGGAGCAGCTCGCGGGCTCCAGTTCAAGCAGCGAGTCGAGGAGGCGGAGTCATCGAGGAGGCGAGGCGGCTTCGGGCTCGGGCTCGAAAAGTGCACTTCGGTGATGCTCTGGGAATGCCCAGAAGAGGCGAGGACAGATCCCCCGGTCCGAGGCCATTGATGATGCTGATGACCCAGACTTTTGCTGTTTCTTTTATTTCTTTTTTTTTGTACTTTTCTCTTTTGTTGGTAGATAGAGTACTTTGTACTGCCGTAGGCAGATTTTTGTTTCCAAAACTATGTACTTGAAAAAGATGATATGAAATGAAACAAACTTTTTGTCTGAAAAGAATGTTATATCTGTACATATCTGCATCTTTCATACTTTGCACTGCATTGCATCATGTTACACCTCAAATGCAAATGATATTGATCTGTTGTCTGAAAATTGAGCAATTGTACTGTAGTAATCAGATAGCCAACCAATTAATCAGCAAAACAACTCATACAAACCACTGCTCAAACTGGATATACAGCCCATACTCTACTGGGGATTGACCTGCATATAGCCCATAACACAGCATTTGGTTCATTCTGCACACAGCAACCCTGAACAAATAGCCCCAACCTGACAAGACGGATCACAAAACTGAAACGGCTGAGGTTGAAACACACTTGGATGTCCCAAATTTTCTCTTTTCTTTTCCTCCCCCGCATGATTGCAGAGAATGGCACAGCATTCTGAGCACAAGCGATTTTTTGAAATAAGGAAGAGTTTTCAACCAGGGTATCGAGCCTACCACAGAACACAGCGAGACAGACTCGAATAAAGAAACAAGAGGCACCCGACCTAAACAAAATGAGATACACTCGAAAAAAAGACTTAAAGCTAAAATCAAGACCGACAAATCAAAAGGACACGACACACGGACATGTTCACAAAAAGACTCAAATCTCGAGGAGCCAATTCCTCCGGGTATTATTCCCACCCTTTCTGATTTGTGATACTCACATCACTCGGCCCTCAGGCTCGGTTTTTCTCTCAAAAACCCTTTTCTTCACTTTTCTCTCAACTTACTCCTCTCTATTCTTTATTCTCTCATTTTTTCATCCCTCCCCAGAGTGGTTGACGAGTAAACGAGAGGTTGTGGGTTCACGCCTGATAGAGCTAGCTTGCAGCCACTTCTTCTGGTAGATAAAGTGTCTCTCGGGCAAGTGCGTTGGCGACGAGGGGGAAGACGGAACACCCGACTCAACTGCGCCCCTAGTTCGTCATTTTGACCATTTTTTGTTTTCTAAAACAGTTTTGATCAAAAATGAGAGTTGGATAAACACACTTATTCAATTTTTGATTTGAAAATCATGTGAGTCAGGCTGTGAGCACTGAAAATTCTCCTTTTTTGGGTCCAAACATGGCCCAATTTTGAAAATAAAACAGTTTTCGAGAAAATAAGTCAACCTCAGTGAAAATTTTCAAAAACTATTTTTGCAAACAGTCGATGCTCGACGAGCATAGAACTTACCCTCGAGATATGCAACCTCGGATCGGAGGCAATGCAAAATTGCCCCTGGCTTAAAGGGGGATAAGGCAACGGAAAGTTGCCCCTGGTTTGGACGGTAACTTAGGGCAACTTATGGCAATGTATGGCAACGGAAAGTTGCCCCTTGTTTGGATGATGCCGCGGCATGTCGTAAGCTAGTCCTTGTTGATGACGATCGGACCCTCGGGCACGGAGGAGTCGAAGACGGTTTGAACCAATATATGGACACAGTCACCTGGAATGTGTTGGTGGTTTGGACTTCAAGAGGAAGTTGGTCACGTAATTCCAGGTCGCTGCAATCGAGACATTGGATTTGGAGGAGGCAAACGTGGTCAAAACTTATGACATGGACTGAGACGCTATGGAAGCGTTGGGGGTTGGACTTCAAGATGAAGTTGCCTACGTATCCCAAACATGGGAATCAAGCCTTACGTAGTTCCGGTTAAGGTACGCTCGGGTATTTTAACCTTCACTGCTTAGGCTCTAATTTTTGCCAAGGCGCCTGTTGTAGGTTTTCGACCTTGCGAGCTTTCTTTTCCTTCTTTTTTCTTTTCCTCTTCTTTTGCATTTTCATTTTTATTTTCTTTCTTTTTCTTTTGCTATTCTTTGTTCTTTTCTTTTCTTCTTTTTTTTTTTGCTTCTTTTTTTCTTTTTTTCTGTTCTTTTTCTTTGCTCTAACTTTTGCCTGGGCCGCCCTTTCGGGTTTTCGGCCCAGCGAGCCTCTCAAAGGGTAAAAAGTGTAGCAAGCCCATGCCAAATGGTTTTGAGATTGAAGCCTCTCCGTATTCGGGAGAGCGACTGTCGTGTTGATTTGCAAGAAAAGTTCATCACGGTTACTTCTCGAGCTTTGCTTGGTGGGATCTGATCTCCCTGATCTGACTTTGATGCCTCTAGCTCGAAATGCCTCGAAATGGGCCACCACAGTTTCATGGCCTTGAATGTTTTGAACGCAGTTGATTTTGCGAGATGAATTGAAACTTGAGACCGAGAGCGATCCTGGGCTGCACAATCTCAACAGCAGTTCCACACCGGTCTTCGCAAGACTGCGCAAGACATGTTGTTTTTGAAAGTTTTTAAGAAAGCGACAAATCGCTCGCGCTGAAGATAGTGTGGAACCAGTCTGGATCAGGCCAAGGTCCTTCTCAGTACTCGCACTGACGAGCATGATTTCATTCATTAAAAGCTTAGCATGCCCCTCTTTTTCTCAAAATGATCAAAGTTTTGCAAAAACCCGAGAAATTTCTTCCTCTTCGTTTTTATCACCGCAGTGTTCGAAAAGGGTTTTTATGAAAAGCTTAGGTCATTACAATTCAAGGCACAAGAGAGCAGGCGGTATGCACTGTCGTTCTATTCACATCCTCTGGCACGGCTGACTCAAATAGCAACAAATTGGGCACATGATAGCGCAATTTGTTTCATTCAGTTCTTTGGTATAAGAACTTCTCGGCAAGACAGACTCAAAAGAAAAAACAAGCATTTATAAGACAAAACGATGTTTGAGGCAATACCCCCGAAAACACCTGGTATACTATACAAGAGGGACTGACTCATTACAACAAAGGCAGACCACTGTAAGCAAAAGAATGACTCAAGACAATGAGGATGACTCAAAACAAAACAAAAAATGACTCGACACCCACGTCGAGATTTACAAAACTAAGCGTTGGCGGTGCTCAAAAATGCGTGCCAAACGCCACATCAAAAATGTACGAACATCGCCATGAGCGGTTCACCTTCTGATTACATACTTGCAGCATCTGTATCCTCAAAATCCAACAACTGAGTGGTGACGGACTTTGCTGAGGTGGGGGGAAGGATAACCTCGTTGTCAATCAAATCTTGCACCTCGTCTTGAGGCGAAACAATTGTCGGTAGCATGGCGGTCTGGTGGTACGCATACATCTTGGCGGTCATGAGTATCAGGGAGATTCTTCGGGAGAGGCCAAGGCTCCAGGGGTTTAAGGTGTCCCCTCTCGGCAAGGATTTGAAGTGCCTTGGACAACGGCATGTAAAGAGCATGAAAGACCCTGCGCCCTCGGGGCAGGTACTTTGGAGCCTGAGCACTCTTGCTAGATGCACTAGCGAACGGATCGGCAGGTGCGGCCTTGGGTTTCTGATCCTTTTCGGATGCAAGTGGAGCGGAAGAAGCTGTCTTGGCATGTGGGGCCTATCCGATTCTCGATTGATGGAATTGCCCTCGGTGAAGTGGGGAAAGCATCCTTCATGACTTTTGGCGTATCGCGGATATCATTGCTTGTTCATTCCCGGCTTTCAAAGCCTCTCGCCTGAGGTTGTTCGATGGGGTCGGCATCTGTCTTCATCTTGCCTTTATCTCTGGCCTCGGCCTGATCTAGAGTTTGGTTTGCTGCGTCGTTAACATAGCTGGAGGTCATCTCCGGTTGGTTGAGTTCAATTACAATTCGTCCCAGTAGCGGGGGCTCCTGGGGTATGAAGCCTCCGGCATATGGTGCAGCTGGTGGCGAAACAGACATCCCATAGGCGAGATCCGCCACGGATCTTTGAAGATCACCTATCATTCCCATTAGTTCAAATGTAGTAGGCTCGCGAGCCTGATATAGTTGAGGGGTCCAAATTGGATGTGTGGCAGGCGACCTGGGTGGATGCGGCATGTCAACAGTAGTCTCATCCTGTGGGGTGGTTTCTTGAATTAACGCGGCCGTCATGACCACGATCTCTTCTGAATTCTGCGTCATGTTCAGTCCTGCCTCAGCAAGGAGAAGACACTAGCTGTTCTGGATCGACCCTCTGAATCTCCTGAACCTTGAAACGGAAAACAAGCAGTATTTCAGCCCTAAACAGATCAAACACGGATGTAGCACGGACAAGCAGCTCTACTCTCACGATCACAGCTTCCCCAATTCTTGTTCAAAAGCTGAATCGACACCCGCACAACCTGGCGATTCTCAACAATACTGATACTAGTGCCCTCAGGCCTGATGCTCAAACTTTGCAAACTGATATATGCGTTCCCCTGCAGAGATACATTCTAAAAGCACATAACAGGTAAAAGAGAGCCAATACACCCCTATGTTGGGGTAGGGTTTCCCTGTCCTATTTTGTCAGGAGCTAGGGTTTCACTACGCACGCAGCGATTTCAAACAACCTATATCGGGTAAGCAACCTGTCCTAGTTTGGAATGGTCACTACAGATTCCGAATATGCACTAGGTCGAATGGTCAAAAAGGGTGCCCCGGTAAAACCGGGGTTTGTGTTCCCATCTTTGGCAGAGCATAGCCGTCGACCTTATGGACATGCCTTGACAAGGCAAGCCTCCATCAAACCGCTCAGGAATAGCAGATGACCAACACAGTGTCCTAGGCGCACCAATGCAAATGCAATGCAAAGAAACACATAAGTGCAGTCAAAACAGGATATCACGAGTTCGAGTCAAGCTCTCTACAATTCCCCAGCAGAGTCGCCAGAAACTATAACACGCCCGCGAGGGGGGGCCTCGCGCTACAGTTCGGACTCCCCTGTTTTTATTTGTTGCGGTTCTAAATCTGGACCAAAGAGTCCAACTCTGGCAAATCGTTTGAGAAAATAGATTTTTGAAAAGTAGTGCCAAACATGGACTGCTTTGCCAGATACAGAGTCGCCACCTAAATATTTTAAAATGGGAAATTTAGGAAACCCTGACTCGGTGCCGAAGGCCACGTGTCCGTCATCACCAAAGTGGTCTTGGCTCGGGAGCTTGGGTACGATCGGGGAAGGTCAGCTATGAGCACCCCCTTTCGCCCGGTCCGATGACCGGCCTCTACTAACCGTGATATCCGTTTTTGAAAACATTACGTGCTCTTATTCCAATTATTAGCCTAGAATTACTATTTTATGCGCACAGCAAAATAGTATAGACTTGATTGCCTAAATTGGAAATAAACATTGCATATCCGCTTGTTTGGAAAACAATTTGAAGTTGCTACTCGCAAGTAGGCTAAAACACGGATTTCAATGAGTTTTCCAACTCAAGCAACCCAACCTCCACCCACAGGCATTCAAACAGTTTATCTCACATAAGCATTTAGCCGCATGGTAAGCATACTGGCATGGCAACATTCACACGCATGTGGTATGCTAAAGCGTAAAACACTTACATCGTACTCCGTGCCAAAACAAGAAACTAGTTAGCAGACATGCATGTCCCTAGGTCGTGTTAAGTGGCTAATGCATCGCATACAACATGTAATTAGGATAGGCTCGGCTAACCCTAAAAATGGCATGTGAAATGCAATCATTTGATGCACATATTCAAGTTGGAATTTAGAATACAATGCAGTTTGTATGATGTACCGAGCCTGGTGCATGTTTAGACAAATGCATGGATGCACGCATGCATTGCATAAGGTATGCTAAAAATAGACATGCCCTAATACTAACCATTAAAAGCAGGTAAGTAAAAGGGAGAAAGAAGTGGGGGTTGGAAGACATACACACCACTCACCCACACTTATTACAGATAAGCCCTCGCTCGGAGGGACCAAAAGAATAATACAAATAATTAACTACGCAAGCTAATTAAATATTACAAATTAATTAATCTAAGGAAAAACAGTAAGCCGCCTCGGGGCGAGGGCTCAATGCGCGCGTGCTCGGATTCCGCTCAGAATTGCACTGCCATGCCTAGCCTGCCTCTGTTTTCCCTGCTTTGCATCTCAGAAGACTGCCAAAGTCTCAGGAGTGCCTCCCAGGACACTGAGGGACATCATCGGCTGAGTAGGACTTCCACCGGCATCAGCATGAGGTCACCGGCACAAGATTCATCCATCGGCCATAAATAGACTGCCGGTCGGCACTAAATACTGCCGGCCGGCACTGAATGTCTGCAGAACCTGCAACTCACAGTAGCAGAGGGCAAAAACTTGCATGGCAATGTAATTCCAACAATGTATGCACCAATCATGCCCCTTATCATATTTGTGACTCAAAGGGGCATGTGCCTCGATTCTCGGGCCACCAATCACGCATTTCCATGCATGATGGCCCAAAGAACCAAGTTGTGCGCTTTCATGTCAAATGCATGTAAACCAAACAAACAAAGCAAGGCCCAATTCCTATCACCAAGTCAAGGAACAAGGCGCGTATGCAAGGTGCAATGCAACCTAAGCATGTTAGCTAATATGCAACATGATCATGGCAAGACACTTATGTAAGCATGCAAGCAAACATGAGGCAATGCAAGCCAAGCAAATGATGGTCGTAAACATGATCTAGGCAACCCCAAATAGGCCTAAAATCAGTGGCCAACAATGCCCAAAAATGAAAGCCAACACACATACACACATGCATATGTTAAGACTTAACACTTAGGCACCAAGTAAGCAACCCTCAAGCACACTTGAAAGGGGATATCATGGACACTAAGCATGCATCATAAGCTTTAAAATCATGCTATAGAATGATGTCAAATCATGTTAAACAAGACAAGCAAATGCATGCAAAAGAGGCCAAGTATTCAAGGCTCATCAAGGAGGTAATGGACTACACTTAACACAACCATACATGGCATGCAATAGGCAACCAAAAACAGAGTTTTAACACATAAAACTAAGTCCAAAGGACCACTTAGATGGCACCTAATGATCACAAATTCAATGGCATACATAACGGTCGAATAAAGCGGCATACAACATATGCTTTCAAAGCAATAAAGAAGACTTAGGCAAGCATATGAGCATGCCAAAGGGACTGAAATTACATGTTAGGTGGTTCCAAACCACCGAAATGATGCAAGAAACACAAGCTACACATTCACATACTTAAGGCGTACAAAGCAGGCAAGCCACAAATGCAAAGGAGCTATACTAAACATGCCAAAATCAATCCAAACGACCATGGACAGACCTAAAGCATGGCAAAATAAGCACAAAACATTCATAAGTCTAAGCCTAAATCATGCTCAAATAAAGGATAACAACCTAAGACATGTTAAAGGCATAAAGAGGCATTACAAAGCATCTATGCAAAACATGCAAGGAGTACTAAAACCAACATGATACAAAGTTATAATATGGCAATATGAGCACAAAATACAGCCATGGCATAACCAACAAACAACCAAACATGGGGCTCCCTCAAGAGGCAAAATAGGTCCTTTTCGAGGACAACAAGGAGAGGGGGTGACCCTCTCCTTCTTGGGACTTCAAGGCATCATCTTCACCACTGAAATCCCTCAAGATTTCAGTGGTGAAGAGACCCCAACACCAAAATCCCGGAGCTCTCACAAAATAGCACAAAATGAGGCCTTTTCAAGGCCTAAGGGTGGTCAAACCTCCCCAAAGCACAAAACACTCTTAACCAACAATAAAGAGGACTAAAAAATAGAACTTTTTTGTGTTAAATTCTAAGCACAAAAACAGTTCTAAACTATGCAAAAATGGAGTGCAAAAATGGGGTAAAAGGGGGTAGTTTCTTACCCTTGAAGACCACCTTCACAAAGGTTGATGTTGTTGCTTCCTTGAGCTCAAATCCAACCAAAAACTTCAAGAACCAGCCCTTAGAACCTCGATAACCCAAGGAAGGTGAAACACTAGGTGCTTGTGTGCAATAATATGGATTAAAGCACCTAGTGTAGAAACAAGAGAGGAAAAGAGAGATAGGGTAGATACACAAGTTCTAACCTAAAACCAGAGCTTCTTCTCTGTCTTTTCTCTCCAAAAATGTCTAACTCTCCTAACCCTTGAGCCAAGAGAAGAGAGCCCTCTCTTATAGGCAACAAAGCTTACAAGCTAAGCAAACCAAAGGCTCATCCCTCCATACACATGTATGGAGGGGAAACAAATGCTATACAGCTGCTTCAAAATATCTGAAAAAGCAACTGCACAGTAGTCAGCAGGGCAAAATTGTCATTTTGACAAAATTGACTGCCGACCGGCACAAAAGAGTGCCGACCGGCACAATATAGTGCCGATGGCAACACCAACCAGCCGGTGGCCTCTAGCCGCTGCCGGTGGTGTGTGGGAATGCCTCACAAGGCATTCCCTGCCCTTCCAAGGTAGAACACAAGTGTTTGGTGCAAAACCAGACACAAGAAAGTCGTGTTCGGAGATCCTGAGGCAAGGCGCGTAGCCGAGAACTCCGGGAACTCCAAACGAACACAAACATGGATAATCACCAAGTGTTCAAATGGTGACATCCAAGTCTTGAGGACGGTCAAAAATGGGGTGTCTACAGCGCAAATCACAACAAACCACTCTACATCTCTGTGGAGTGTAAAGGCAAATGGATACCGGTAGTTCTTGTCAACACGGGATCCGCCATTAACGTGTGCCCGTCGAGGACGGCATATGCAATCGGGTTGAAGCCCGCGAACTTTGTGCCAACAGCTCAGGTGATAAGGGCATATGATAACACTAGCAGAGAGGTGATGGGGACTGTGTAGATTCTGACCCAGGTTGGTCCAGGACAACACGAGATTGACTTTCATGTCATGGACATTACCGCAACCTTTAATCTACTCCTGGGGTGGCCGTGGCTGCACCAGGTGAAGGCAGTCTCTCTCACCCTGCATCAGATATTGAAGTACCCCCACGGGAAAGAGGTGGCTATAGTTTTTGGGAATTCATCAATCCATCCGCTACCGAAGGTGTCTACACCAGTTTTGGAAATCGGGCATGGCACGGAGGATGTGTTCCTATCGGGATTCACCTTGGCCGAGGCCCGGGTCGTTCAGAACATCTTAGCTATTGATAAGGGGTTGTATGTTAGTGCACAGTCAGTGTACCTCATGAATAAGCTCCAACACGTCCCCGGGATAGGATTAGGGAAAAGTGCCCGGAAAGGCATCGCAGTATCGGCCGAAGCACCGCATAACCCGCATACCTTTGGCTTGGGTTATCTGCCCACCAAAGAGGACTGGGTGAGAAAAGGCAAAGAGATGGCTGGGAGAGCCAGAGCAAAGCAGGCAGGGAAGCCTTTTGAGTTGATGCATCGGCCTATCCAGGGCACCCTAAACGGACGCTTCGTCTGGGAGGGGGAAGACTTTCCATTTTGCGGCTTCCTAGAGCCATGGTTGAATGCCGAGAAGAGGTGCTTGCCGAGTTTCGAGATCTTCTTCGACTTGCAGTTATCTGAGAATGATGTTGCCAAGGAATAGACAGACCCATCAGCTGAGGTTGAGCAGTGTAAGGAAGTGGATTCCAAGAGCACCTTGATCGAAATGGGGTAGCACTGGCCTGTCTACTATCAGATCCTCCGATCATACATGAGTGCTTGGGGGATGATCTCTCAATGTCCCTGATTGGGAATGAAACGGCTGCGAGCCCACCGTCAAACATTTTGGATGCATCCATCGCACCCTCCCTCATCTGGCAGTACGAGAAGGGATTTTTATCAAGCAGCACCGGGTGAGGTAGTGAGCCGGAATCTAATTCCACCGAGTCTGTGGAGTTGGAATCAGGTTCCAGCTCGTTTGAGTCTGAGTCTTGTATTCCTGGGGGTGATAACCCGGATGCTACAGTCCTGTCTAGGTCGTCTTTTTCTTTCTCTTTTAAGTCTGTTGTAACAGAAGAATCTGACGATTTGGAAATGCTTATTGAGAATGAAATGGTTGTGGCTTCTGAGTACTTTTCTGTGCCTTTGATTTGTTGCATTAATCAGGACTTTCAAAATTTTGATGAAAACGACGAGGAAGAAATTCCTTCGATTTTACAACGTTTAATTGATCAAGAGCAGGAGAGATTTGTTAAACCCCTGGTTGATGAAATCACTACAGTTAATGTTGGTACTGAGAAGGACCCGCGGCTGGTCCCGATTGGGTCCACGTTGTCTTCAGAGGAACGCGAGCGCTTAGTCGCTTTATTAAAAGATTTCAAAGATGTTTTCACGTGGTCCTACGAAGACATGCCTGGAATCGATCCTGAGATTGTACAGCACCGGATCCCTCTTGACCTAGAGGCTCGACCCATTAAACAGAAACTCAGAAGGATCCACCCGGACTGGGCTCTCAAGATTAAGGAAGAGGTCACCAAGCAAATTGATGCAAGATTCCTGCTGGTATTTGAGTACCCAACTTGGTTGGCCAACATAGTTTCGGTGCCGAAGAAGGACGGCAGGATTCGGGTATGTGTGGATTTCAGAGATTTGAATAGAGCCAGTCCGAAGGACGACTTTCCTTTGCCGCACATCAATGAGTTAGTGGATTTTACTGCGGGGCACACGTTGCTTTCATTCATGGATGGCTTCTCAGGCTACAATCAGATTGTAATGGCACCCGAAGACCGGGAAAAGACTGCTTTCACCACCCTGTGGGGGACCTATTGTTATAGGGTGATGCCATTTGGCTTAAAGAACGCTGGAGCTACTTATCAACGGGCCGCGACCACGATATTACACGACATGATCTACAAAGAGGTTGAGGTGTATGTAGATGACATGATTGTCAAGTCCAAGGAAAGAGAGGGCCACTACACCGCCTTGCAAAAGTTCTTCCAAAGGATCAAAGAATTCCGGTTGCGGTTGAATCCTCAGAAGTGTACCTTTGGTGTTACAGCAAGGAGAATGCTGGGGTTCTTAATCACACAGAGAGGTATCGAAGTCGACCCTTCCAAAATCAAGGCCATCTTAGAAATGCCACCACCAAGGACTGAAAAGGAGGTGCGAGGGTTTCTGGATAAAGTGCAATTCATAAGACGGTTTATCTCAAAATTAACCTTGACTTGTGAACCACTCTTTGGTCTCCTGAAGAAAGGAAGGAACGAAGTTCCAATGGAACAGCCGATGTCAAACAGCTTTTGAACAGATCAAGCAATACTTACAGAACCCACCCGTGTTGTTACCGCCTGTGCCGGGGAAACCATTGATTTTGTACCTTTCTGTGACTGAAACTACGATGGGATGCATGCTTGCACAGGAGTCTGAGGACAAAGTGGAGAGAGCTATCTACTACCTAAGCAAGAAGATGTTGGATTACGAAGCCCGCTACACTCCACTCGAGAAGGCTTGTGTGGCCTTGGTATGGGCTACCAAGAAACTGTGGCACTATCTATTAGCTCACTCTGTAATGTTGGTTTCGAGATTAGATCCCATCAAATTTCTCTTTGAGAAACCGGCACTTATGGGTAGGCTAGCTCATTGGTTGCTTCTGCTTTCTGAATTCGATCTGAAGTATGTGACTCGCAAGTCAGTAAAAGGGAGAGTGGCAGCGGAGTTCCTAGGCGATCATCCAGTGGAAGGGGATGAAGCAGTTGAGTAATTATTCCTAGACGAGGCAATTTTGCATATCGAAGACGAAACCTAGACGATGTACTTTGACGGAGCGTCGAACCAATGCGGGTATGAAATAGGGGTGTTGCTGATAGCACCCGACAATTCCCGTATCCCTCTAGCATTTAAACTCCAGTTCAAGTCTCGAACAACGAAGCAGAATATGAGGCACGTATTGCCGGTTTAGAAGTGGCCCTATAACTAGGGGCAAAACGGTTGGACATCATCGGGGACTCGAACCTAGTTGTATCTCAAGCTAAAGGAGACTGGAAAGTCAAAGAAGAAAAGATGAGAATCTACCATCAGACCTTGGACTTGCTGATTCCTCGGTTTGAGAAACTAAACTTCGCTCATATATTAAGAGAGAACAACAGGTTCGTAAATTTGCTAGCAACTCTATCTTCCATGATAGACATCCCTTTTGGAGTCTGGATGCGTCCAATCATCATTGACTAGAAATTTATGCCGGCCTACGAGCTGATTGCTGCCATAGATGAAGTTCAAGATGAGAACCTCTGATATTACGATGTCTGGAACTTCTTGGAAAAAGAAGCATATCCACCAGGGGCAAATGCCAAATACAAGAGGGCAATTAGAAGAATGGCTACTCAGTTCATCGTCTGCAGGGGAAAGTTGTATAAGAGAGGTCATCTAGGAATGCATAAGTTGTGTGTTGATGCTGAAGAATCCAAGCGCCTGATGGAGGCCATCCATGGAGGAGAGAGCGGGGCGCACATGAACGGGGTGATGCTAGCCTGGAAGATCCTTAGACGGGGTTACTATTGGTCCACCATGGAAGAAGATTGTATTGGCTTTGTTCGATGATGCCACAAGTGTTAGATCCATGCAAACCGCATGAATATTTCGCCGTCGAAGCTGTACAATATGACTTTGCCATGGCCATTTTCAGTTTAGGGAATCTATGTGATCGGGGCTATCACTCCGAAGGGGTCTAATGGGCATGAGTTCATTCTGGTCGCGATAGACTATTTCACAAAATGGGTTAAGGCCCAATCTTATGCGGCGTTAAAAGCTTCCCATGTTGCCAGGTTTATCAGGAACAACATCATCTGTTGCTACGGGGTCTCGAACGAGATTATTTCAGATAATTGTTCCCACTTCAACAAAGAAGTGATCGACTTGTTGGAGAAATACAATGTGGCTTTTCATAAGTCGTCTACATTTCGGCCGTAAACCAACGTAGCAGTTGAGGCCGCCAACAAGAACATCAAACACATTTTGCAGAAGATGGTGGAAACCTACCGAGACTGGCCAGATAAGTTGCCATTTGCTCTGTGGGGCTACCGGACTTCAATTAGAACTTCTACTAGGGTGACTCCGTATTCATTGGTCTATGGGATGGAGGCTGTTCTACCTATTGAAGTTGAGGTTCTGTCTTTGCAAGTACTGGCTAAGTGTCAGATAGTCGAAGCAGATTGGCAGCAGAGCAGATTCGAAGAACTCATGCTCTTTGATGAAAGAAGACTAAAAGCATTGTACCATGTTCAGGGTTATCAGCGCAGAATTTCTAGGGCTTTCAACAAGAAAGTTAAGTCTAGGAATTTGAAAGAAGGAGATTTGGTGCTCAAAGATAATCGAACTCCCATCCATGACCCTAGGGGCAAGTTCAGACCTAATTGGATTGGTCCTTACATCATCAAGTCTATCTAGTCGGGTGGAGCTGTCATTCTGATGGACCTAGATGGCCTAGAGTTCTCACAGTCGATCAACATGGACAAGTTGAAGAAATATTACCCCTGAGTGGCTCGCTAGGCCGAAAACCCGAAAGGGCGACCTAGGCAAAAGTTAGAGCATGAAGAATTTGAAATTATAAAAAAATTAAGCTCGCAAGGTTGAAAACCCGCGAAGGGCGGCCTTGGCAAAAGTTAGAGCGTAAAAGGTGAGGGTTAATACACGAGTGAACCCGAGCCGAACTACGTAAGGCTTGATTCCCATCTTTGGGATACGTAGGCAACTTTATCCTGAAGTCCAGCCATAAACACTTCCCCGATCAACTTTGTCCATTTGATCATCTCGGTCATCTTTATCTATTCAGCATTCTAGAGTTCGGTTATGATCTCTGGTACAATGCTACTCAGACTAGGGGTAACTTTCCAGTTGCTGGGAATCCGAGGTTGTACATTTCAGCGACAGATCTCAGGCGTGTCTAGTTCTGATCCATATCAAAAATGGTTTTGACAAGTTTTAATAAAAGTTGATTTTGCTCAAATTAATGTTTTTACTACTTAGACCATTTTTGGACCAAACAGGAAATTTTTAGTACCCACAACCTCCAATTACATTGATTTCAGTACAAAGTTCTCTTCCTCTTGAATACAAATTGAAGTTGCTTTTTATTACATTCATAAAAAAAAAACTTGAAAGTTTTGATTAAAGCAAATAAATTTGGGGCATAAGTCAGGTGTTCCCGCGTCCCCTCCCAGAGCTGGTTGAAGCCTTTGATGCCAAACTGGGCTTGACCTGTGCCTCTTCATTGAGCCAATCTAAGCACTCATCAGAGAAGGTGTAGCTGAAAGTAGGAGCAGGGGCCAAAAGTTATCTTGTCCTCCATGCTGTGGCATACCGAGCTAGCTACGCGCCTTGGACTGAAAATGTAGCAGGGTACTCAATCCCCTCTTCTGGGAAAATCTGATCATGTCCGAACTGGCACAGGAATCGGAACAGAAAATAGAACACGCAGTGAGTCAAGCCAATCAACTAGATCCCGGGCTAACGGGTCATACTATAGCTCATTGCCGGCAGATTGAGCCGAGGGTAGTGCCAAGCAATGCGGTCTGCGGACAAATTACACATCTAGTCGTACCATCATCCTTCATCTGGAGCATTGACTAGACGTCGTCGGGAGAAATAGCTACGAGATGAATACGCCGGACACGAGTCCACCACTCTCAACTTGTCCATCAACCACACTTGGAGAGGGATGAAAAATTAGAGATTAAAGAATAGAGAGGTGTAAGTTGAGAGAAAAGTGTGCAAATGGGTTTTGAAAGAAAAATCGAGCCTGAGGGCCGAGTGATGTGAGCAATATACATGAGAGATGGGGTGGGAAACATTACCTGCAACAGTAGTGGACTCCCTGCAAACTTGGCCGTCTCTTGGCAATGAAAAGCGTCTAAGCCTATCAATGTCTTGGCTAATGTCATGGCGATGCAGCTTTTGCCCTCTTTCAAGCCCTCGGCGACCTCAATCAAACGAGTGCTAAACCCACCAAAGCCCGGGGCTAGCAAGCAATGAGATAACATGCACAAGCAAGGGGCATGTCACCGGAAACCCTGCCAATGATGGTCGCCGCGGTCACCAGCATCAAAAAATCGATGAACCAAGCTCGGAATGTCCAACTGTCCATCATGAAACAATGACTGAGCATCATGCAAAGTAAGGCCACACATCCGTCCTAAGGCTTGGACGTGGCCGAACCAGAACTGAGGCAAGATTTCCTCATTGCGCTCAGATTCCATTAAAGCTTGGAAATCCTCAAAAGTGGGACACATCTCTTGACCGCCGAAACTAAAGACGTGTGTTACCGGATTCCAAAACCTTGCCGTGGCATGAAGAAAGGGAAAATGCAACGGGGTGCGACCCAACGTGAATAGTGCATTTATGTCGAAGCCTCGATAATTCAGCCTTTCTAAGCCATCCAAGTTGGCAATCCAAGTTGTGAGATTTTGGACAAGAAACCCTTCCATTTGGTGCAAATCAGTATTGGAATGAGGAAAACTACGAAGCTGAGGCTTTTGTAGAAGATAAGGTGTTGAGTGAAAGACAGGCGTGAACATTCTGGAGGTGCTTGCCATTTTTTGCCGACTGGCCAATTATAGTGCCGGTCGACCATCCTTTTTGGCCGATCGGCCAAAAATTCTGGCCGATGGCCATTTATTGTGGCCGGTGGCGTTCCCTCTTGTTCCCTTAGTTGTTTATATGTTGAACATGCTGAGAATTTGTGGTTGGTACCACTTCCAATGCCTTCCGGTGATGATTTTGCGAAGTCACGCCTATTTGCTTATCGAGTTGTCGTACATTTGCTTATTGAGTTATATTTTACATTCTTTGAGTCTTTGTTGTGCTTATCGAGTTGTACTTGCACTTGGTTAGCTTATCGAAGTCTTTGTTTTGCTTATCGAGTTGTTTTTGTCGTTAGTTGGTTCACTACATGATTATTACGATGCAAGTGCTTAATTTTCAAACAAAAGTTCAATCTCATTTACATTGTTATGTAATGCGATGCGATGCGATGCAGAGAATGCACAAATGTAACACTTTTTGAACAAAACAGCTGCTTCATTTCATCATATCAACTTTTGCAAAAGGTACATAGTTTTGAGAAAACAAAAACCTGCCTGAGGCAGTACAATGTACTCAAACTATCAGTAAAAAAAAAAAGTAAAACAAAAAGGAAAAAGCAACAAATGTCTGAACAAAGCAAATAAAAGAAGAAAAGCAGCAAAAGTCTGGATCAACATCAGACATCTCAAGCAAGGGAGTCTGCCCTCGTCCTTTTCTTGGACAAAGGTCCAGGAGCATCGCCACCAGCTCCGTCATCTGAGCCCGAACCCGAGTCATCTCCGGTCTCGTCCTTGGACAACTCCGCCTTTGCCTCAAACTTGTCGTCATTTGGAATCGGCGCCCGTGAGCTGTTCCCAAGGAAAGTACACCCGACTTTGCTGCGGGGGTGTATTGTGGTCCCTCCCCTTGCTCTCTCTGTTCCTCGGGCAGATATAGATGGCCCTTCTGGAGCACCTCCTGCAGCCGATATCTGGAATGGGGCCTGAAAAGGACAAATGGTAAATGCATCAGTTATGCTACGCAAAGCAGAGTATGAATATCGAGTACAGTGTATGAGTGCTGTTAGCAGTGTATCAGTACAGAATGCAATGACTGAGTGCAGTGTATGAATGCCGTGAGCAATGTTGTGAGCAGTCTGTGGGTTACAGTGTATCAATGCCGTGAAGGCCGTGTATCAATTGTCGTGTTGATAGTGCGATGCATCAGATTATGTATGAAACAGATTATGAAGAGTTTGAGATTACATTTGAAAGAGCTTACCGGGATACTGTAAATAGCCAGCAGGTCGAGGCTCCGCTGTAGCATCCCCATCACGGAGGCAGTCAACTCCAGAGACTAGCGAGTGTACTCGGCGGAAGCCTGCAAGAGTGTTAGAAGCATCAGTATTCTGCGGAATATCAAGAGAAATGAAATGAAACGACTTTACAGGATGCAAAATGTTGTAGTATACACCGGGGACAAGTCGTAGAATCCGACTAGCTCGTGATCAACTGGAGGAGGAGTGATAGGGATCTGGTAAGGCTTCTCACCCTGCCCTCGGCATGTCATCATGCTAGGCAGCTCGGGCCACCCAGCTCCCTGCCCTCTCCGGGACCCACTCCTGCCTCGGGCCTGAGGTGCCCGCGATGCTTCTACTCTCGCTACTGGCACCGCTGGTCTCTCTCTCTCAACTCGGCTGGCACCGGTCAGAGGCCGCATGATATAGGTCTGGACGTACTCCCTATAGTCACCCTCGTCTACAAAGCGCTCATGGCTCCAGCCGATAGTGTAATCTGTCATCTTCGCTAAGGTATACCTCTCGGTGTACCTCGCATGGGTAGGAGGAGGTGCTGGAACTGGCTGCTCTGGCACGCCCAAGGTCTGCCGCCAGAAGCGCTCCCCGAAGTACCAAACACGGCAAACCGGGCCCTCTAGCAGAATCCTGAATCGGGCAGTCTCCTGAGCACCCGCATATCAATCCCTTACCGCATTAGGCAACACCGCCCACGGCTGCCAGGTGATCTGCAAATGGCAGGATGTACTGTTTGTTATCTGTTATTGAATGTACATTGTAAAGCGAAACTTAAATGAACTGTAAAGTTTAACATACCTCGGCTGCGGTGATGGTGTCAAAGTAGCGGCGGAAGAACATGAAGGACTCTCGCGGCCTCCGCTCGCATCTCATGTCAAAGTGGTGAGAAAATGGGACCATAGGGGGCACCTTTTCGTCTGGTACTGGGGCAAGCCTAGAGAAGTAGGCGTACACCCACAACTACAGAGTGTAACAGAGCAGACATGAGTAGGCTTATCAGATAAAGCAGTATGCAGGATAAAGCAGAAGTTAGAGGACAGTGTGCAGTGTCTTGTGTAATATGTGCAGTGTGTTGTGCAGAGTGTGCAGTATACAGTCAGTGTAAAGCAAGTTGCGTGTGCGTAGTGTGTATGGTGTACAGATAATGAAGAGTAGAATTGAAAAGGCAGAAAGGGAATGTGTACCTCCCAGGCTCGCCAATAGCCTCCGTGCAACTGCCCGCTGCGGCAGGACGATGAGCTCATGTACCCGTAAAGAGTGGCCAAGCCGGTGCCACCCCAGTCATAGCGGTGGATCTGCGTCACATCCATAAGTCCACTCAGTAGGTAGAGGGCGACGGTATTCGCCCGATCGGCGAAAAGCGTGGTCTCCAGTAGAAACATGATAAAACCGCGGGCGTACTGCTCCTCCTCCTCTCGGGTAGTAGGTGCCTGGACCCTGAAGTGGTCCTCGAACCATGAATACCTCACAAACCCTGGCCGGGCAAGAGGTGGCAGATCGCCGAGCAGGTACATCTGAGCGGCATCCCACTTATCCATATATGTATCAAAGGGGATCGGATCACCCCATACCTCGATGCCGGTGAGCATCGAGAAGTCGAAGGGAGTCATCGTCATCTCCCCGGTGGCAGACAGGTGGAAGGAGTCGGTGGTGTCCCACCACCTCTCTACCAGAGCTGCCTGGTCAACAATCTGGCGGACTGTGTTGGGCATCTCCATATACCATCCTTGGGCCATGATGTTCTCATACCCTCGGAAGGCATAGGAATCTCCCTGTGATCAAAAAACAAAAACAAAACAAATAGTTGCGAAGCAATGTTAGAAATACAATGTTTGAAAACGTGTAGAATTGATGAAATGCAGTGTGTGTGCATGCGTTTGAATGCCTTCAGAATCTGGGAAAATGCAGATTTGTGTGCATGTGTTTGAATGCCTTCAGAATTTGGGAAAATGTAGTGTGTGTGCCTGTGTTTGTGTACGCTCAGAATCGATGAAAATGCAGTGTGCGTGCATGTGTTCAAGTTTAAACAGATATTGGGTGTGGGTGTGCTCACAGTGAAATACAGCATGTGATATATCGGTGTATCCGGGTCAAGCAGTTAAAGAACAGAATCGACTATTGCAGTTATGTGTTCTACATTGCGAAAAATGAAACAGAGAAGAGTGTACCTCAGAAGTGCCGTAGGACAGATGTGACTCTGGCTTGCACAACAGAAGCTCCAATGGCGCGCCTCGCGCATAGCTCCTGAAATGACGGAGGCTGTCAGGAGGAAGCACGTAAATCGCCGGCCTGTAGGTCGTCGGATCGAATGGTCGGACGCAAAGAGGTGGTAGCTCGACCTAGGGGTCCACGTCCATCTCCGGGGGAACCCCACCCTACGGAAGGTCATCTACCATCTCAGAAGAGTGCGAAAATGGCCGAAAGTGTTGAAAATGTGCAAGAATGCGAAAAGTCAACCGAAAAGTCAACCTTGAGAGGGTGAAAAATGGGCGAAAAGGGTCGAAGTGTGGAAAGGCACAAAGATCAAGGTAGACTCAGGGAAAACAAACCCCAAAAGGTGGAAACCAAGAAAAGGGCACCGAAACCAAGATTTGTTCGGTTCAAAGTGTGCGAAACCGGAAGGGTTTCGCGAATCGCACGACGAAAAGGCGACAAAAACAAGAGAAAAGTGCGGATCGAAGGTTGGGAAATCACCTAGAAAGAGAGATGAGGGATTTTCGAGCAAAGACAAAGTGGAAATATAAGGTTTGGAAGCTTATATTTAAAGACCCGTGGCCAAAAGACAAAACTGCCTCGAAACTGCCATTTTTGGCCGGTCAGCCAAATTGTTAGCCGGCCGGCCAAATATGTGGCCGATGGCATTATTTTGTGGCCGATGGATGGCCGGTATCCTCCCCTTGTGGTCGATGCACCACCTACACCCTTGTTTGAGTCAACTATGATGTTTGAGACCTCTAGTGCAAGAAAGTACACTTTTGAAGCTTAACCGGCCTTCGTGTTGACCTCAAATCATGTCTTCCGTGTGCGACACTCGATATGCACGAGGTGTATCCTTTTTCATATCCTTTTGTGTATGGCAAAATTCAAGAGTTGCCCGAGAACTGCCTTTGAATGTCTCATATTACAATGCTTTGTCATAACTATAATAGGCATTCCTGTTATGCGTCTTTTCGCTTTTGCATTGAACATGCTTCGTCTTGCTTTAAAGTTGCATCTCAATATCGCGAGTAACATGCCTTTACCATGCTTACGTTGAACGGGTGCCTCTCTTTGTTGATTGCATTGTTATGCACACATTGTATGCGTTGTCGCACACGTTTTGTCGGCATTGTCATGCACACCTCTGTTGCATTGTTATGCACACACTGCATGCGTTGTCGCACACGTTTTGTTTGCATTGTCATCCACATCTCTGTTGCATTGTTATGCACACACTATATGCGTTGTCGTGCATGTTTTGTTTGCATTGTCATACACACTTCATTTGCATTGTTATGCGCATTCTACCTACATGTGTTCTACTCTATTGTACCTGTTGAGTTTCTTTTGCACAGGAATGTTATTGTATGTATGGTTCATTAGAAGCTGGTGCGACCAAACGTTATTGTTTATGCGGTTCTATCGAGAAGTTTCGGTTCTGTTTTTCTACTGACCCTTTCTCCACTCGCGTGCCGCATTTGGACGTATCCGCATGATCGTGTTTATCACACGTCGTGCAACCTTTCTCCACTCACGTGCCGTGTTTGGATGTATCTGCATGTTCGCGTTTATCACGCGTCGTGCACCCTTTCTCCACTCGTGTGCCGTATTTAGACGTATCCGCATGTTCGCGTTTATCACGCATCATGCAACCTTTCTCCACTTGAGCGCCGATTTTGGATGTATCTGCATGTTCGCGTTTATCACGCGTTGTGCACCCTTTCTCCACTTGCGTGCCGCATTTGGACGTATCCGCATGTTTGCGTTTATTACGCGTCCTGCAACCTTTCTCCACTCGCATGCCGCGTTTAGACGTATCCGCATGTTCACGTTTATTACGCGTCATGCAACCTTTCTCCACTCGCGTGCCGCGTTTGGACGTATCCACATGTTTGCGTTTATTACGCATCATGCAACATTCTTCACTCGTGTGCCGCATTTGGATATATCCGCATGTTCGCGTTTATTACGCATCATGCAACCTGTCTCCACTCGCATGCCGCGTTTCGACGTATCCGCATGTTCGCGTTTACTATGCGTCATGCACCCTTTCTCCACTCACGTGCCGCGTTTGGACGTATCTGCATGTTCGCGTTTATCACGCGTCGTGCATCCTCTCTCCACTCACGTGCCCCGTTTGGATGTATCTGCATGTTTGTGTTTATTACACGTCGTGCATCCTCTCTCCACTCACGTGCCGCGTTTGGACGTATCCGCATGTTCGCATTTATCACGTGTCGTGCATCCTCTCTCCACTCGCGTGCCACGTTTGGATGTATCCACATGTTTGCGTTTACTACGCGTCGCGCAACCCTTTTCTCCACTCGCGTGCCGTATTTGGACGTATTCGCACTTTCATGTGCATCGTGCTTTCTTGCACAACCCTTCTTCTCTCGCGTTCGACACGCGTTTGGATGCCTTTCCTCTCCTGCGTGTGATACGCTGAGAGATGTTGTGTTTGAGACTCCGGATATTCTCGGATAGTCGCTTTTAGTCTTCGCCGTAAGAGACGTAGTGAGAATTGCTTAATTCTCTTGCATCCTTTCTGCATTGTAATGTAGTTTGATTTTTGCTTGCTTAAAACTGTTGCATGTTATGCTTCGTTATAGCTTTCCTTGCATGATCATAAGTTATGCTCGGCTTTGTGCATTGTTCTTGCATTTGGCCCTTGCCTTCGGGCGCATATCTCTATCTGTATTTTGCACGCTTTGTCTAAGTCTTCAGCCTTGTCAAAAATGGGTCGTCTCTGGGTTTTGACATTCACTCCCGTCATTGTTAAGACTTTCGAGTTCTATCAAAGAGGGGAAACTGTAGACACCCCATTTTTGACCGTCCTTAAGACTTGGACGTCATCGTTTGAACACTCGATGATCATCCATGTTTGTGTTCATTTTGAGTTCTCGGAGGTCTCAGCTATGCGCCTTCCCTCAAGATCTCTCAACTTGTTTGTTTTGTGCTTGGTTATAGACCAAACACTTGTGTTGTTGGCTTCTGAGGGAAGAGGGCCGCTTGTCAGCCATCCCCTCAACCCACCGGCCATGGAATGAGGCCACCAGCCTTGTTTTCTTGCTACCAGCCAAAAGTTTTGGCCGATCGGCACTGTATTTGGTCGGTCGACTTTTGTTTTGGTCGACTGGCCCCTTTTTCTAGCCGAGGCCTTTTCTTTGCCTTTTTCAGGCATTATGCATGCCAGCTGTACCGGCTGGTGAGCACAGACTCTGCCCTCCATACACGTGTATGGAGGGATTTCATCCTTACACTTAGCTTCCCTTAGAAGCTTGGAATTGGATTTCCTATGAGAGGAGGGCCTCCCCTCCCTTTCCAGAGGTTCAGCCAATTGATATAGGAGATATATATCACTCTCTCTCTCTATATCTCCCTCTCTCTCTATAGTTGTGTGTGTAATAGTGCTTTAAAGTGTGTTTTTTGTTCATATTCTTGCACTAAGGCACCTAGTGTTACACTATCCTTTAGTTGCTGAGGTGCTACGGAGTTGATTTCAAAGTTTTTGAGTTGGTTTTGATCAGAAGGAGGTGCTGGAGTTTGTGTTCTTGAAGTGTTCTTCAAGGGAGAGAAACTACTCCTTTATTCTCCATTTTTGCTTAAGCTTTTAGCAATACTTGCATACTATTTTAAGCTTAGTGTCCAACTGAAAAAAGTTCTGATTTTGTATGCTAAAGGTGTTTGTTTAAGGTTACTTTTGGGTTGGGGGTTGTCTACCCCCTCTTAGGCCTTGTTTGGCCTCTTTTTGTGCCATCCTCTTTGGGCTTTGGACCCCTTTTGTTTTGACATGCTCACCACTGAAATCCAGAGGATTTTCAGTGGTGAAGAAGTGGTTTTGAGGTCTTGTATAGGGGAGGGACACCCCTCTCTCCTTATGTCTCATTTGCTTGCATTACGGGCTCATAAGGGTTGCATGTTTTCTTAGCTTTATTTAGCTCCATTTCAGAGGGTATTTGGTGTTATTTGGTCATGGTACACCTCTGTTTTAGGTTGGTTTTGTTGGTCTCTTGCATGCACCACACACTTGCCTTGCAATCCTCTTATTTACCTAAACATGTATCATGCATTTAGACCATCATGCTTGCATGTTTTGACTTAACTTTGAGAATTTTTTAGCCTTGTCTCCCCATGCTTAAGCTCTGTTTGGTGTTGTCTTGGTCATGCTTGCCACGCTTTGTATAGCCACCATGCATTCTAGCTTGTTAGCTTTGGGTGTGTGAGTCGTGAGTATGCTTTACTTGGGCCGTTTCAGTGATTTGGCATCATTTATCATGTTATTTCAGTCCATGTTTCACGCTTGTATGCTTGCATTTTCCATCCTTTCAATGCTTTGAAGAGTTGGTGTCTTATGCTCCATGTTTGGGTCATTGTGCATGCCTCTACGCTTAGGTCATTTAGATGCCATCTAAGTGGGTTTTGGGGCTTATTTTGAGAGGCCATAACTCTGTTTTTCTTTGGATAATCCGTGCCATGTGCGGTTGTGATAGGTGTAGTGTAATGCTTCCTTTGTAGCCTTGCATGCCCCTTGTTTGGGCCCATCTTTTTAGCATATTTCGGCCGTATTCCATGCATGTTCCAGCCTTGTTTTGGCCTCCCCTAGGACTATCCTAAGTCATTTTGGCCCTTTGGGGCTTGGTTGACAGACCCATGGTTTGAGTCCCTTGGCTAGTTTCAAGTTTTGAACCTTCTGGCATACTTTACTTAGGTAATTTGATTGGTTTGGCACCTCTCTTAACATGATTTCAGAGCTTAACATGTTTGTCAAATGTCCATGTTTGTCTCTTTTAAATATGCTCAAAAGTTCCCCTTTTATGTCTTAGGTGATAGGCCATTGTGCATGCATGCTTGTATGTGTGTTTTATGCCTTTGTTGCATCATTTTGGCCACTGTTTTGGTATGGCTGAGGCCTGTCCACCTTTAGTGTAAGTCCATAGATCATGCGTTTGTGTATTGTTGTATGCTTACCGCATTGCATGTTGTTGCATCCTTGTGGTTGGTGTCATTGTTGCATGCCTATCACTTTGTGTGCTTGTATACCTGGTTTGCATTGTAGTATTGCATACTTATGGCATTACCATGTTGTTCAATATTGCATGCTTGTCCACCTTTGCATGCCATGCATGTTTGTATATCTAGGTTGCATCTTGCATGTTTGTTAGTTTGCATCTTGTCACATGTTAACTTAGGTTGCATTGTATTTGGCATGTTTGCCACCTCGACCTCGTGTGTATGTTCGAGTCATATTGCATTTGGCATGATTATGTCGTATTGCATTGCACTTCCATGATTACATTGTATTTGGCATACATGCATTGCATTGTGTTTGGTTTGAGGTGTTAAACCAAACATGAGGAACGAGGGGCGTTCGTACTTGAAGTGATTAAACGTGCCTCAATCCTCGGTCGCCGACACTCTTGATCCAACATGATAGAGTGTGTAGCATTCATTTGTTTTTGTTGCATTCATTCTACATTGATTTGCACACTTGGCACCTTTGGCCATCATGCGTTGAAATGCATGATTGGTGGCCCGAGGGCCGAGAGCCATACTCTCTTGAGTTCACAGCATGATAGGGAGGGTGGTCGTGCATACATTGTCTTGTAAATACCTTTCCATGCACTGTCTATCCTCTGCTGCAACAAAAATAGGATTCTGCAGGAAGATATGGCCGGTCAGCCATCTTTAGTGCCGGCCGGCTACCAAAATATGGCCGATGGCCTCTTTTCTGGTCGATAACCATCTTCAAATGGCTGGTGGTCCTATCTCTTGGCCGGTGGCCTCCCACAGTGCTAAGGGAGTGGTTTAGAAGCATCACAAATATTTTCACAGCTCTCAGAGGTGCAGAACAGTGCAAACAGAGGCAACATGTGGCATGGCAACGGGTTTCCGAGCGAGGTGAGTCGAGCGTGCATCATCCAATCATTCCGAGGCGGAGCTGCGACGGCCTCCTTTTGTAATTAGTTTTTTAATTAATTAAGGTTTTGTAATATTTAATTAGCTAGAGTAGTTAATTAATTATTTGGTTTGTATTATTTATTCGGACCCTCCGTCGAGAGGGCGAATTTTGTAATAAGTGTGCGTGAGTGTGTGAATGTCTTCCAACCCCACGTCTTTCTCCCTTTTACTTACCTGCTTTCAATGGTTAGTTTTAGGTCATGTTTCAATTAGCATACTTATGATAGCATGTTTGCATACATTCATTCGTATTGCACGCACCGGGCTCAGCGCATCATACTAATCGCATAGTATTTCAATTCCAACTTGAATACGTGTATCGAGTTGTCGCATTTCACATGCCATCCTTACATTAGCCGAGCCTATTCTAGTCGCATTTTGCATGTGATTGCATTAGCCATCTCAACATGAGCTAGGATCATGCATTTGATTACTAACTAGCTTTTGTTTTGGCTCGGAGTTCTAGGTAAGCTTTTATGCTTTAGCATCTTGCATGAGTGTGAATGTTTGCCATGATAGCATACTTGCCATGAGGGTATTTGCTTATGTGATATAATTTCCTGAATGCCTGTGGGTGAAGGTTGGATTACTTGAATTGGATCAATTCATTGAAATCCGTGTTTTAGCCTACTTGCAAGTAGCAAACCTCAAACCATTTTCCAAACAAACGGATATGTGATACTTTGTTCCAAATTAGGCGATCTAGTCTATACTTGTGTCTTGTGTGCATCACATAGTAATTCTAGGATAATAACCGGAATAAGAACGCATGTGTTGTCAAAAACAAGATATCATGTTTAGTAGTGGTCGATCTTTGATCGCGCGAGCGGGGGTGCTCATAGATGACATTCCCCAATCGTACCCAAGTTCCCGAGCCGAGGCAACTTTGGTGATGATGGACACGTGGCCTTAGGCAATGAGTCAGGGTTTCCTAAATTCCCCAAAACTAAAATATTTAGGTGGCAACTCTGTATCTGGCAAAGCAGTCCATGTTTGGCACTTCTTTCTTAAAAATCGGTTTTCCAAAATGATTTGCCGGATTTGGACTCTTTGGTGATTTATCAGTCTTGCATTGCACTTTGCAAGATCAGATTAAGAACCGTGACACAATTGAGTCCGAACTGTGGTAAGCAAGGCCCCTCCCAAGGCACGTCCACACTAAGATATGGCCAACATAAGCTTAACAAACATGCTCAAACATGAGGCATATGAAGCAAGTATACAAAACACAAGGAGAGGGGATGATCCTATCCTTTTTGGGACCCCAAAACCACCTTTCCACCACTGAAAATCCTTTGGATTTCAGTGATAGAAAGGTTATGCAAAGGCTAGAACAAGAGCCAAAAGGGATGGCTCAAAACAAGGCCTAACAAGGCCTAAGAGGGAGGTAGACCACCTTCAATAAAAAAGTGACCTTAAACAAACATTTTAAGCATGCAAAATCAGAACTTTTTGTAGTTAAAAGTTAAGCTTAAATCAGCATGCAAATTGGGCTAAAAGCTTAAGCAAAAAGCAAGGTTCAAGAGGGTAGAAGCTCACCCTTGATGACCACCTTCAAGGCTGCAACTCCAACACTCTTTTGGAACCAAAACCAGTCCAAAAACTTCAAAAACAACTTCAAGGGACCTCAGCTCCAAGAGTATGGTGTTTGAGTGAGTGTTTGTGTGTTAAAGTATGATGAATATACACTTTAAGGCACAAAAATGAAAGAGATTGAGGATTATAGAGACAAGGGTGTATCTATCTTTCCAGCCACTAAAATTTGAACCTAGAGGAGGGAGGAGGAGGTTCTCTCTTATGGAGAACCAAAAGCTAAGCTTGTTGAGTAAACTTAAGGTTCAAAGCCACCCCTCTGTACAGGTGTATGGAGGATGGTTTCAGTGCCTTCCAGCTATGCCAGCTGGATGAAAATATCTCCAAAAAGGTGATGAAAAGCTGCCGACCAGTGGAAGTGGTCGGCCAGAGCAAAAAGTGGTCTGCCATGGGGGGGAGATGGTCTGCACACTAAAAACAAGCTAGTGGTGTGCTAGCCGACCAGAAAAGGTGGTCCAAAGACCAAAAAAAACCAGTTATCAGAGCAGCAAACTGGCTAGCAAGAAGGAAAGTGGTCTCGAAGGAGAAAAACAGGTCTCCCACCCTTGTACCACCTTCCAAACAAGGAAAACAAGGTTTGTTCCAAAAACAAACCAAAAGAGATGCAAGACGAGAGATCGGGAGGCAAGGCGCACAGCCAGGAGCCTCGAAAACTGGCCTACAAGCATCAAAAGTGGTCTACGACCACAAAAGTGGTCTCCCAGACCACAGTGTTCCTCTAGGCAGAGGCAACAAGGTATGGTTCAAAAACCACGCCAAACGGAGAACGTTAAGCGGTCCCGAGACAAGGTGCGCGGCTGAAGGCTCCGAAAACCGGAAACTAGTCTCCAAACTGGAAAAATGGTCTACGACCACAAAAGGATGGTTTACAAGACTTCTCCCTCCCTCCAAGGAAGAGAAACAAGGTTTGGTCTACAAACCGAGCCAAAGCACAAAGAGTTCAGAGGCCCGGAGGCAAGGCACTCAGCTGAAAACTCCGAAACCTGAGAACGAGCACAACATGCATAATCACCGAGCGCTCAATCGATGACGTCTGAGTCTTAAGGTTGGTCAAAAATGGGGTGTCTATAGTTGCCCCTCTTTGACAGAACTCGAAAGTCAAGAAGTGACATGAGTGAATGTCAAAGCCCAGAGGCGACCCATTTTTGACAAGGCCGAAGACTTAGACAAATAGGCAAGAACAAAGAGATGTGCCCACAGGCTGGGGCAAAATGCAAAAAACATGCACAATGCCGAACATAACTTAAGATCATGCAAAGAAAGTTGTAACGAAGCAATTATACATAATAAATGCAGTAGTTTAAGCAAGCGAATATGAACCAAACTACATCTCATGCAGAAAGGATGTAAGAGAATTATACAATTCTCGCTGCGTCTCACACGGAGTACATACAATACCGTCTGGTCGCACCAGCTTCAAATAAACCATACATACAATATCGTCTGGTCGTGCCAGCTTCAAATGAACTGTACATACAATATCGTGCCTGCATAAGAAAGAGACTTAATAGGTACAATATAGTTGGAAACACATGTCCCGTGTTACAACATAGTACAATTCCAATGCGAGATAAACGCGTGCATATACAATGCCGATGGAAAGGTGCGTAGCAATGCAAGTGAAAAGTGCATAACAATGCGAGTAAAAAGTGCATAACAATGTAAGTAAAACATATGCGACAACGCAAATAACGTGCATGACAATTCAACAAAGTGCGCATAACAAAGTGACAAGTAGTGTGCATAACAATGCAATGAGACGTGCATAACAATGCAAGAAAAACATGCGTGACAACGCAAATAGAGTGCATGACAATGCAACAAGAAATGGGCATAACAATGCGAGCAAGTGCTGTGCATAACAATGTAACGAGAAAAGTGTGCAACTTCAATAGTATGTTCGAAGCAAAATACCAAAACATAAGCCTTAACGAGATTAATTTAACCAGAACCTCCGATTTACCTCTCGGAGGGGTTACAATGTACCCAAAAAGGATACACCTTGCTCTTGACGAGTAACAATGAGCTACGCATCAAAGACTTGAACTTGAAGTTCCTGCGGGGGCGATTTCGCGCTGAAAAGTGTGCTTTCCTTGTATTTTCTTGAGAGCCGAGGACTCCAATCATCACCAAAATGCACAGGGAGAACAATGGAGCCTTGGAGATCATCCAGGAGGGTGTCCGACCACCTAGAAAGCTGGCCGACCAGTTGTTGACCACAAAAGTGGTCGGTCAACCAGTTTACTGAAACAGGGACAGTTTGGTCTTTTTATGGTCGGATCTTTAAGTATACACATCCAAATCAGTTTGTATCACACCTCCAAGGCCGAAATCAACTTTTTTTCCACCCTAGACCCTTTTCCCTCTCAGATCTGCACTTTATACGCGTTTTCCAATGCCCCCACGCGAAGTTGTTTCGCGAAAACTTTTAATTCTCTTCGTTTTGAACCGATTAGAATTTGTTTTCAGAGCTTCTTTCTCCATTTTCACCACTTGAGGTATGTTTGTCTCAAAGTTTAGCACCTTTTCCTAGGTGCTGACTTTTGTTGACTTTTTCTCTTCCTGAGAGTTGACTTTTGTTGACTTTTTGCAATTTTGGCTCATTTCGCTCATCCTTCCATATTTTGCAGATTTCTTCAGATGGCCGATCACTTTCATCACGACGGAGGTTCTCCATATGCAGAGGAGAAGCCCGACATTATGCCGTTGCCTCCGAGGATACGGCCGTTCGACCCGAAGGAGTATCACCCGTAGGAGCACATCCTACCTCCTAGCACCTTCCATCATTTTACAGACTTTGTGCGACGGGCGCCTGTAGACTTGCTGCTATGGGAGCCGGAGTCCCATCTATCTCATCGCGCGCGTGAGGTGCGTACTTCATTTTTGCATTTTCTGCGATGCATTTTGCATTTCGTGCACATTTCATTCTTCTGCTATGCATTATATATGCTCATTTCGAACACATTCACATACACAACACTTCACTCATTTTGAACACACAGTTTCCATAGAGCATTCTACTGATTTGGCACACAGCTCAGCATACAACGCTTTGTTCATGACATACACAATTTGCACACGGCATTTTGCTAATTTGGCACGTAGCTCATTTGGGCACTCAGCACATTTGGGCACACAGCTCATTTGGGGCACACAGCTCATCTTGGGCACGCAGCACATCTTGGGCACACAACACACTTTGGGCACACAACACATTTGGGGTACACAGCTCATCTTGGGCACACAGCACATAACACTGCTCAATCTGAACACGTAGTTCATAATACAACATTCTGTTTAGTTGGCACACAGCTCATAACACTACTCAATCTGAACACGCAGTTCATAACACAGCATTTTATTTAGTTTGCACACAGCTCATAACACTGTTCAATCTGAACACGCAGTTCATAACACAGCATACGGTTTATTGCCATAATATAGCACACTATTCAATTTGAACACGCAATTCATAACACAGTACACTTTTCATAACATAACACAATGCTCAATCTGAACACGCAGTTCATAACACAGTATTCGGTTTATTCTCATAAGATAGCACACTGCTCAATCTGAACACGCAGTTCATAACACAGTACACTTTTCATAACATAGCACACTGCTCAATCTGAACACGCAGTTCATAACACAGTATTCAGTTTATTGTCATAAGATAGCACACTGCTCAATCTGAACACGCAGTTCATAACACAGTATTCGGTTTATTGTCATAAGATAGCACACTGCTCAATTTGAACACGCAGTTCATAACACAGTATTCGGTTTATTGTCATAAGATAGCACATTGCACAATCTGAACACGCAGTTCATAACACAGCATTCGGTTTATTGTCATAAGATAGCACACTGCTCAATCTGAACATGCAGTTCATAACATAGTACACTTTTCATAACATAGCACACTGCTCAATCTAAACACGTAGTTCATGACACAATATTCAGTTTATTGTCATAATATAGCACACTGCTCAATCTGAACACGCAGCTCATAACATAGTACATTTTTCATAACATAGCACACTGCTCAATCTGAACACGCAGTTCATAACACAGTATTCGGTTTATTGGCACGCAACTTAATCTGAACACGCAATTCATAACACAATAGCACATTCTTTTTCATTAGCACGTAGCTCATTTGGGCACGCAACTCATTTTTTATTCTGAACACACAGGTCATACTTTTCATTCTGAACACATAGCTCATACTTTTCATTCTGAAACTGAATACATCTGTTCATTCTGAATGCAGGTATCTTCCCGTTTCACACGGGGTTACGGATCTATCATCGCAAGGGAGTAATACATGGAACTCCCAGATGTTGTCTGACATATTGTGGATGAGGCAGGGTTTGGCCCATTTTGTGCGGGGTTGTCGCGTCATCGAGCGAGCAGGACCCTTCTGGGTGCACTTGTAGAGAGATGGTGGGACACCACCAACTCCCTCCATTTATCAGCCATCGGGGACATGACGATGATCCCGTATGACTTCTCCATACTGACGGGCCTTGATGTGGCAGGCCGGCCGATCTCATATGATGTCGATATGGGTGAGTGGGAGGCCGCTTGGATTTATCTGCTCGGAGCCCGTCCGTTGATCGACAAATCATCAGGCAGAGTCAGGTACACCTAGTTCTCTAAGCAATACAGGGGGACTACGCCCGTGACCATTGAGGCCATACAATAGTATGCCCGTGGATTTTTGATGTTCCTCCTCGAGACCACACTGTTCTCTGACAGGGGGAACACAGTCGGGCTATATCTGTTGAGTGCTTTGGTAGACCTATCACACGTCTGGCACTTTGATTGGGGTGGCGCTACCCCCGGTACCCTTTACTGCTACATGAGCACGACCTCCCGTGAGCGGGGGACCATAGTTGGAGGCTACTAGCAAGCCTGGGAGGTACATTCTGTCCTCTTGATTTACATTTTTGTCTTTCATTATCTATACACTGCACACGACACACATTGCATTATGTACTCTTCATTCTGCATTTTCTGTACCTTCTGTATTCGCACTCAGCATTCAGCATTCTGTATTTTCTATACATTCTGTATTCTGACAGCAACTGTCTTGCTTTTTACAGCTGTGGGTTTACGCATACTTCCTGACACTCGCCCCTGAGCTAGAGGTCGAGGTACCTCTTGAGATCCCTTACTCACGCAGATTTGATGGTCGATGCCGGCCCAGGCCCCGGGAGACTCTACCATATCTTCGGCAGTTCTTCGACACTATATGGGCGACGGAGGTAATCCAGAACTCTCAGTTCTTCATGCTTTCAGCTTTGATTCATCTTGCATAATTATGACATCTAATCAGTTTATGCACTTGTTATTCGCAGATCACTTGGCAGCCTTGGATTGACATGCCAGGGTATGCTCGGTTCCAGTTCCCTGGGGCATGGGGCACCTCCCGATACAGGGTTCTGCTTGAGGGGCCAGTCGGCAGGGCCTGGTTTCTCAGGGATTGCTTCATGCGCCAGACGATGGGCAACCCCGAACAGGAGATCCCCTTAGCGCCTCCACTGGACATACGGTCCACAGAGAAGCTCACTCCCCGGGAGGTTGAGGACCTTATGTTGGGTGTTGACATAGTTCTTTTCTTGGAAAAGGGGAATTACGCGACATACGTCTATACATACCTGATACCTCCACTGTCAGGTGTCCGTACCCCCAGGAGGAGTGCTGCTGACATGCCTTCCTCGAGTTACGCCCGAGCTGGAGACATTTCTTCGACCAGCGGGGCCGGCACATCGACGGGAGGGACTAGAGGGATACCCTCGACTTGGCAGTGTGCAGGATGGCCAGACCTTCCGGTCGAGCTGACAGGCTGGCAGTATGGGACACTATACCATATTCCAGTGGAGCCTCCACTGCCGGATCATCGATACGTCAGTGACCCTGACTCACCACCGGTATGCTTCATTGTTTTCATTTATCATTAAGATATTTTGACATTCATTCATTCACTGATGACTTGAAGTTGCATCTGCAGCCTCCCAGAGAGGATACTGAGGGATTGCTCGGCGTGGTGGCCTCGCTCGAGGGCCTGGTCTTGCGGAGAGAGACACTGCTGCACTCCTACAGCATCCCAGTATTTTCCAATTTCCTTTCATTTATCATACTTCTGATGACATACTGGAATTGAACACTTCACCATCCTAATTCACTGCATATGTAGACGCATCTAACACACCACATTCACATACTATATATGTATGCACTCATTCCATGTATCATTCTTGCATCTGATATACATACTCTGGCTGATGTATTCAAATTGCCTTTTCAGGTCACAACTGTACAGCCCGGGCCACTTAGGCCTTCTCGAGCAGCTAGGAGAGGGGTCTCAACTCCCAGCCGAGGGAGGCGCAGAGCACCTGTCAGACATGATGAGGAGTCCAGCGAGGAGGAGGAGTCAGCACATCCACAGTCGGAGACATCCGCAGACAAGGATGATGACTTCGATTTCGGTTATGAGGATGGAGGTGACGCCGAGGAGTATTCCGAGGACGGTGACTCCGATTCAGATGGGGGTGCTGGCAGCGGTGGTGCAGAGGCTGCTCAGCCGAAGAGGATGAAGAGAGCCTCTCGGTCTTGAGCTTGATAGCACTGATGCAGATGTTCTTGCTTTATTTTTCTTTTTACATGTAGTTGTAGCACATTGTACAACTTAGGCAGTTTTATTTTTCTTCAAAACTTGTACCCTGTTGTAAAACATTTGTAAAAAGGAAACATGATGGAATGAAAATGGCTTTTTGTTCAAAAAGTGTTATATTTGTATTCTGAGCATCACATCGCATCATTTTGCACAAAAATGAGATTGAATGGAAATTGAACATCGTGTATTGCCAAGTCAGGTAGTGAACCAACGCAACAAAACAACTCAACTAAAAAAAAACAATTTGTTAAATGGATTAACAACTCGATAAACAAACGAGCAACAACTCGATAATCAAATGAGCAATAACTCGATAAACAAAGAGCAACAACTCGATAAGAAAAAACTTAACAACTCGATAAGCAAATGCATTTTGGACAAACTAAGCAACAGAACGCATCCGAAACAGAGGTAAACTTAGACCTTCAGCACTCTCAGCACACAGGAAAGCCAGAGACTCTCTTCTGGAGACTAGAACCAGGCTGCAGTCCACTTTTTGCTCATGGCCGACCACTAAAAGGGCTGGCCGACCAGTTTCTTGGTCTGCAGGCCAGTTTGTGTAGCTGGCCAACTAGAAAAACTGGCTGGCCGACCACTGGGGAGCTCCAGTTTTCTGACACTTGTCCTCCAAACAGTGCCTTATCCCTCATAAAGGTTCCAGCTTCATGGTTCCCTCATTCTAACCCAGTTTTGCATCAAAATGGAGGCGTTTTGTACAAAATCTCATAAATTGGATTGCTACCTTGGATGGCTCGGAAAAAGGTGAATTTCCGGTTCTTCGGTATAAATGCACTATTCACGTTGAGTCGCACCCCGCTGCATTTTCCGTTCCTCCATGCCGCGGAAAGGTTTTGGAATCCGGTAACACACGTCTTTTGCTTTGGCAAGCAAGAGATGTGTCCCACTTTCGAAGACTTCCAAGCTTTAATGGAATCGAGTGCGATGAAGAAATCTTGCCCCAATTTCGCTTCGGCCACGTCCAAGCCTTAGGACGGATGTGCAGGCTCACTATACATGACGCTCGGTCTTTGATTCTGATGCCGGTGACCACGGCGACCATCATTGGTAGGGTTTTCAGCGGCACGCCCTTTGCTTATGCATGCTGTCTCATTTCTTGCTTGCCTCAGGCTCCGAAGGATCTAGCGTCTGTTTGATTGAGGTTGTTCAAGGCTTAAGAGAGGGCAAAAGCTGCATTGCCATGACACTAGCTGAGACATTGATGGGTTTGGATGCTTTTCATCGCCGAGAGATGACTAGATTCGCGGGGAGTCCACTACTGCTGCAGGTAATATTTCCCACCCTATCTCACATATATTTCTCACATCACTCGGCCCCCAGGCTCAGTTTTTCTCTCAAAACCCTTTTCTTACTTTTTCTCTCAACGTACACCTCTCTATTCTTTAATCTCTCATTTTTTTTTTCATCCCTCCCCAGATATGGTTGATGGATAAGTTGAAGGTTGTGGACTCATGCCCAGCATATTCAGCTCGTGGCTATTTCTTCCGCTGATGTCTAGTCGATGACCATTGATGAGGGATGGTGGTGCGAATGGATGTGCGGTCTATCCACTACCAGTACTGCTTAGCGCTGCCCCTGGCTTAATCTGCCGACGATGCGTTACAGCATGTCTCGCCAGCCCGGGATTCAATTGATTGGCCTGACACACTGCGTGTTCTATTTTCCATTCCGATTCCAGCGCCAGTTCGGACATGATCAGACTTGTCCGGAAGAGGGGATGTAAAACCCTGCTGCATTTCTAGTCCGAGGCGCACAGCTAGCTCGATATGCCACAGCCTGGAGGACGAGAGAGCTTCTGGCCCTCGCTCCCACTTTCAGGTGCACCCTCTCTGATGAGTGCATAGCTTGGCTCAATGAAGAGGCACAGATTTGGCCTACATTGGCCTCAGAGGCTTGGACCAGCTCTGGGAAGGGACGCAGGAACACCTGACTATGCCCCTAGTTTATTTGCTTTAATCAGTACTTTCAAGTTTTCTTTATGAATGTAATAAAAAGCAACTTCAATTTGTATTCAAGAGTAGGAGAACTCTGTACTGAGATCAATGTAATTGAAGGTTGTGGGTATTGAAAATTTTCCGCTTGGTCCAAAAATGGTCTAAGTTGTAAACAGATTAATTTGAGCAAAATCAACTTTTATCAAAGCTTTTCAAAACCATTTTCGATATGGATCAAAACTGGATATGCCTGAGATCTATCACTGAGATGCACAACCCCGGATCCCATCAACTGGAAAGTTACCCCTAGTCTGAATAACACTGCACTGGAGATCACAACTGAGCTCTTGAATGCAGAATTCACATGGACAAAGTTGATCGGGGAAGTGTTTATGGCTGGACTTCAGGATGAAGTTGCCAACGTATCCCAAAGATGGGAATCAAGCCATACGTAGTTCGGCTAAGGTTCACTCATGTATTAACACTCTCCTTTTGCGCTCTAACTTTTTCCAAGGCCGCCCTTTCCGAGTTTTCAACCTTGCGAGCTTAGTTTTTATAATTTCAAATTTTTCATGCTCCAACTTTTGCCTGGGTCGCCCTTTCGGGTTTTTGACCTAGCGAGCCATTCAGGGATAGTATTTCTTCAACTTGTCCATGTTGATCGGCTGGGAGAACTCTAGGCCATCTAGGTCCATCAGAACGATAGCTCCGCCCGACCAAATAGACTTGATGATGTAGGGACCAGTCCAATTGGGTCTGAACTTGCCGCTAGGGTCGTGGATGGGAGCTCGGTTGTCTTTGAGCACTAAATCCCCTTCCTTCAAATTCCTGGACTTAACCTTCTTGTTAAAAGCCCTGGCGATTCTCCATTGGTAACCCTGAACATGATACAGTGTTTTCAGCCTTCTTTCGTCAAAGAGCATGAGTTCTTCAAACTTGCTTTGCTGCCAATTTGCCTCAACTATCTGACACTCAGCCAATATCCATAATGACAGAACCTCAACTTCAATAGGCAGAACAACCTCCATCCCATAGACCAAGGAATGCGGAGTCGCCCCAATAGAAGTTCGAATTGAAGTTCGGTAGCCCCAAAGAGCAAATAGCAACTTATCTGGCTAGTCCCTGTAAATTTTCACCATCTTCTGCAAAATGTGTTTGATATTTTTGTTGGCGGCCTCAACAGCTCTGTTGGACTACGGCCGATATGTAGATGACTTGTGAAAAGCCACGTTGTACTTCTCTAACTAGTCGATTACCTCCTTGAAATGGGAACCATTATCCGAAATAATCTCATTCGGGACCTCGTAGTGACAGATGATGTTGTTCCTGATGAACTTAGCAACATGCGACGCCTTCAACACCACATAATATTGGGTCTCAACCCACTTTGTGAAGTAGTCTATTGCTACCAAAATGTACTCATGCCCATTGGACCCCTTCGGAGTGACAGCCCCAATTGCATCAATCCCCCAGACTGAAAATGGCCATGGCGAAGTCATGTTGTACAGCTTCCACAGTAGAATGTTCATGCAGTTTGCATGGATCTGACATTTGTGGCATCGCCGGACAAAGCCAATACAATCCTCCTCTATGGTGGACCAATAATAACCCTGTCTAAGGATCTTCCGGGCTAGCATTACCCCGTTCATGTGCGATCCGCACTCTCCTCCATGGATGGCCTCCATCAGGCGCTTGGATTCTTCAGCATCAACACACAGCTTATGCATCCCGAGATGACCCCTCTTGTATAGTTTACCCCCGTCGACAATGAACTGAGCAGCCATTCTTCGAATTGCCCTCTTATCTTTGGCATTTGCCCCTGGTGGATACGCTTCCTCTTCCAAGAAGTTCCAGATGTCGTAATACCAAGGATTCTCATCTTGTACCTCATCTATGGCAGCAATCAGCTCGTAGGCCGGCATAAATTTATGTTCGATGATGATCGGATGCATCCAGACTCCAAAAAGGATGTCTGTCATAGAAGATAGAGTTGCTAATGAATCAGCGAACCTGTTGTTCTCTCTTAACAGATGGGCGAAATTCAGTTTCTCAAACCGAGGAATCAGCACGTCCAAGGACTGGTGATAGAGTCTCATCTTTTCTTCTTTAACTTTCCAATCTCCTTTAGCTTGAGATACAACAAGGTTCGAGTCCCCAATGACATCCAACCGTTTTGCCCTTAGTTCTAGGGCGGCTTCTAGTCCAGCAATACATGCCTCATATTCTGCCTCATTGTTCGATACTTTGAATCGAAGTTTGAATGCAAGAGGTATGCAGGAATTATCGGGCGCTATTAGCAGCACCCCTATCCCATACCCGTATTGGTTTGATGCTCCGTCAAAGTACATCGTCCAAGTTTCTTCTTCGACATGTAGAATGGCCTCGTCTGGGAACAGGTACTCAACTGCTTTGTCCCCTTCAACTGGGTGATTGGCTAGGAACTCCGCTACCGCTCTCCCTTTCACTGACTTGCGCTTTATGTACTTCAGATCGAATTCAAAAAGAAAAATCAACCAACGGGCTAGCCTACCCGTAAGTGCTGGTTTCTCAAAGAGATATTTGATGAGATCTAATCTCGAAACCAGCATTACGAAGTGAGCTAACAGGTAATGCCTTAGCTTCCTGGTAGCCCATACCAAGGCCAAACAAGCCTTCTCCAGCGGAGTGTAGCGGGTCTCGTAATCTAGCATTTTCTTGTTCAGATAGTAGATATCTTTCTCCACTCTGTCCTCAGACTCCTGTGCAAGCATGTAGCCCATTGTAGTTTTAGTGACTGAAAGGTACAGAATCAATGGTTTCCCTGGCTCAGGCGATGACAACACAGGTGAGTTCTGTAAATATTGCTTGATCTGGTCAAAAGCAACTTGGTATCGGCCATCTCATTGGAATTTCTTTCCTTTCTTCAGGAGACCAAAGAGTAGTTCACAAGTCAAGGTTAATTTTGCAATAAACCATCTTATGAATTGTACTTTACCCAGAAAGCCTCGCACCTCCTTTTCAGTCCTCAGTGGTGGCATTTCTAAGATGGCCTTGACTTTGGAAGGATCGACCTCGATACCCCTCTATGTGATCAAGAACCCCAACATTTTCCCTGCTGTAACACCAAATGTACACTTCTGAGGATTCACTCGTAACTGATACTCTCTGATCCATTGGAAGAATTTCTACAAGGCGGTGTAGTGGCCCTTTCTTGCCTTGGACTTGACAATCATGTCGTCCACGTACACCTCAACCTCTTTATGGATCATGTCATGCAATATTGTGGTCGCAGCCCGTTGATATGTAGCTCTGGCATTCTTCAGCCCAAACGGCATTACCCTATAATAATAAGTTCCTCACGGGGTGGTAAAAGCAGTCTTCTCCCGGTCTTTGGGTGCCATCAATATCTGATTGTAGCCTAAAAATCCGTCCATGAATAAGGGCAACACATGCCCAGTAGTGAAGTCCATTAATTCATCGATATGCGGCAGAGGAAAGTCGTCATTTGGACTGGCTTTATTCAAATCCCTGAAGTCCACACATACCCGAATTCTACCGTCCTTCTTTGGCACTGAAGCCATATTGGCCAACCAAGTTGGGTATTCAGATACCACCAGGAACCCTGCGTCAATTTGCTTAGTGACCTCTTCTTTGATCTTCAAAGCCCAGTCCGAGCGGATCCTTCGGAGTTTCTGCTTAACAGGTCAGGCCTCTGGGTCAAGAAGGATCCGGTGCTGTACAATCTCAGGATCGATTCAAGGCATGTCTTCATAGGACCACGCAAAAACATCTTTGAAATCTTTTAAAAAAGCGACTAAGCGCTTGCGCTCCTCCGAAGACAACGTGGACCCGATCTGGACCAGCCACAGGTCCTTTTCAGTAACAACATTAAATTGGGTGATTTCATCAACCAAGGGTTTAACAAACCTCTCCTACTCTTGATCAAGCAAATATTGCAAAACCAGAGGAATTTCTTCCTCGTTGTTTCTATCAAAATTTTGAAAATCCTAATTAATGCAATAAATCAAAGGCGCAGAAAAGTACTCAAAGGCCACAGCCATTCCATTCTCATTAATCACTTCCAAGTCACCTGATTCCTCTGTTACAACAGAGTCAAAGGAAAAAGAAAAAGACGACCTAGACAGGACTGTGGCATCCGGGTTGTCACCCCCAAGAATACTGAACTCAGACTCGCAATTTGGAGCCCGATTACGACTCCACGACTTCGATGGAAAGCGATTTTGACTCACCTGACCGGTCTTTGCTCAATAAGAATCCCTCCTCGTATTGCTAGATGAGGAAGGGTGCGATGGATGCTTCCAAAATGTTTGAAGATAGGCTAGCAGCCGCTTCATTCCCGATCATGGACACTGAGATGTCACCCCCCAGGCACTCTTGTACAATCTGAGGATTTGAGAGTAGACCGGCTAATGTTACCCCCATTTTAAACTCTATGCCCTCGGAGTCCTCCTCCTTACACTGCTTACCCTTAGCTATCAGGTCTGTTTGCTCCTCGGCAACATCATCCCCGGACAATTGCAAGTCAAAGAAAATCTCGAATCGCGGCAAGCGCCGCCTCTCTGTATTTAGCCATGGCTCTGGGAGGCCGCCGAACGGGAAGTCTTCCCCCTCCCGGACAAAGCGTCCATTCAAGGTACCTTGGATGGGTCGGTACATCAACTCAAAATGCTTCCCTACCTGCTTAGCTCTGGCTCTTCCGGCCATCTCTTTCCCTTTCCTCACCTAGTCCTCCTTGGTAGGCAGATAACCTAAACCAAAGGTATATGGGTTATACGGCACTTCAGCTGATACTACAACGCCTTTCCGGCCACTACGCCCTAATCCCATCCCAGGGATGTGCTGTAGCTTGTTCATAAGGTAGACTAATTGTGCGCTGACGTAGAGCCCCTCATCAATAGCTAAGATACTCTGTACAACCCAAGCCTCGGCTAGGGTAAATCCTGATAGGAACACATCCTCCACGCCATGTTCAATTTCCAGAACTGGCGTAGAAACCCCTGGTGGCAGATGGATTGAAGAATTCCCGAAAACAATGGCCACCCCCTTCCCGTGGGGGCATTTAAGCATCTGGTGCAGGGTGGAAGAGACCGCCGTCACCTGGTGCAGCCACAGCCGCTTCAAGAGTAGATTGAAGGTTACGGGAACGTCCAAGACATGAAAGTCAATATCGTGTTGTCCTAGACCAACCTGAGTCTGAATCTGCATAGTCCCCATCACCTCCCTACTGGTGTTATCATACACCCGCATCACCTGGGCCGTAGGCACAAAATCTGCGGGCTTTAACCCGATTGCATATGCCATCCTTGACGGGCACACGTTGATAGCAGATCCTGTGTCAACAAGGACCACTGGTACCCATTTGTCTCTACACTCGACAGAGATATAGAGCGATTTGTTATGATTTTCCCCCTTAGGAAGCAGCTCCTTGTCAGTGAAGGTCAACGTCGGGGAAGCTCCTCCCGAAAAAACCAATCCCACCAACTGCTCAGGTGTGGTATCGATCGAAAGTTTGGCCCTGTCCATCGCAGAAAAGACAGCCTGTCTATGAACTCTTGAGGCCATAAGCAGCCCCCAAATGGAGATGTATGCTTGTATCTTCTTAAGCTATTTTAGTACAGCCTCCTCCTCAAGTAGTTTTTCTTTCTACCTCTCTGCCTCTTGGTCCTTTCTGGATGCTTCTGGTTGATCCAAGTGCGGGGGTTTGAAATACCGCCCGCCCCAGGTCATGTGGTCAACCTCCTCCACATACCAGGTATCATCCGATTGGTTCCGCCCCCAATCTTCATCTGTGTGGGCAAGACATAGGTTGTCATCTTCCCACCATATACCATCGGCCATCGACAAACAGCTATCCGATTCCGCTATAACTACTTTTGTGCGCACAGCACGTTCCGTCCCCTCAGGGGCTTTGGCCTTTCTAGCCCTTTCCAGATCTTCAATCTTTTCCCGCTCAAACTACTTCAGTGTAGCCTGTTGTTCAGTCTCTTCCATACTCAAACTGCCCGTATTCTGCGCAAAATTCTTAACACCGGTGCTCTCTGGCGATGTCTGTTGATTCTCTCCCATTCCAGCCACTGCCGATGTTTCCATCTCTAACGGACCCTATTCTGGCTGAGGCTGCTCAACAACATCCGGCTCGTCGCTGAGCCACCCAGTAGCTTCCGCTGACCCTTCCAGATCAAACAAGTTGACAGTCACATCCCCTGAGTCCTGTTCATTGAAGAATTGAAGGTTGGCTATGTCCTTTTCTAACTCCCCTAAGTCATCCAGCCCCTGATTAGATCCATCCTCCTGTACGACACTGATCTCTGCCCCAATTGGCAGTTCTACTCTTGGCTTTAATTGACCCATTGCTGTGATATAACCACTCGGGTTGTACTCAAAGTTTGCAGACTCCTCAGGCTCTAAATCCTCACTCCCATCTGCTCCCACAATCATCCCAATTCTATCTTCGATAGTCACCACCACGGGTTTGGGTTGGATTAGAGAGGTGCTCAACATGCACAAATCCGTGCTTTCTAGAATGAACACGTCCGGCTTGGGTAGGTGGGAGGTTGTGGTATATATACTAGGGTCATATGACACAACCCCAGTTTGGATTAGGTTAATGCATTTGGGGGGTGGAGCTTGGTCATGTGGTGGAAGAGGGTTGGTTGTGACGTTTGGATTTTCTGGAGGTGCGATCACCTTATTGTCAACGAGATCTTGGATCTCGTGACGTAGTCTGAAGCACTGGTCGGTTTCACAACCATGCTATTGGTGGAAGGCACAGTATTTAGCTGGGTTATGGGAGGGAGGAAGTTTATCTGGCAATGGTCACGGCTCTAGGGGCTTCAAATGCCCTTTCTTGATCAAAACCCCCCAGAGCTTTGGACAGGGGCATGTACAGTGGAGTGAAGGTTCTTTGGCCTCTGGGTGCATATCTGGCTATTTGTGAGCTACTTCCGGATGCACCGGTGAATGGGGTAGGTCTAAGGGTTTTTGGAGTGGTGGTGGTGACCATTCCTACATCTGAAGTTTTGGCGGCTGCAGCACTGCTCGTGCATGCATTTGTACCGCAGTTGAATGCCCTCTTGGGCTGCTCTCTCTCATGGTCAATCAGACCCTGTTTCATGGCATCCTCGATCTGCACCCCAATCTCATGTAGATCCGCAAAGGTAGGAAGGGGAGGACGATCATCTTTTACATAAGCTTGGGCTAGAGGTTGCGCACAACCATCCATATTTGGTCCTTGTCGACCGGCCTGATGGTCATCATCGAGGCCTTGGCCCTCCAACGGGTTACGAAGTCGGAGAAGCTCTCCTTTGGTTCCTGCCTGGTGGTCTCAAGATCACGAGTTGTGACCTCAATCTGCATGTTGTAGGAGTATTGAGCTATAAAGGCCTCAGCCATCTCCTCCTAACTTCTCTTAACAGAGTCCTCCAATTTTGCGTACCAAATAGCCGCTACACCCAACAGGGTCCAGCCAAACAGGGAAAGCTTCTGTAAACTAGAGAGGCCCATCGACCTTAGGATATCTAAGAACAACCTCAGGTGCACCATTGGATCCGCAGACCCATCAAAGCGGTCTATGTGCAGCATCTTAAACCGGTTTGGCAGCGTCACAGTTGAGTTGGTATATCCATCCTCTATATTCAGAATGGATTTCACGCCTTGAGACTTCTTGAATAGCTTTTCTAGCTTGCTCACTTTTAGCGTCGTTGGATCCACCTCGAACTCAAACGGTGAATCCACTAAGTTGGTGGGCGCTTTGGACAGCCGGGGTAGGATTAGGGGCGGAGCTAGCCCCGTTGGAACGTCTGTATTTTCTTGGACGTTGGCAGTCTCCCCTGGTGTTGGAACTCCTAGTGGGGGAGGAGCTGGGTGTGAAACAGATGCTCCGATTTGCTGCTGTAGCCTGGCAATTAACTCTGCCTGTTGAGCCACTACTTCTGCTTGACGTGCAGCCACTTCTGCCTGGCAGGCAGCATCCCGCTGCATGGCTTGCATACTTTCTTCAAGCTGACACATCATCTCTTCCATACCTGCCATATTGCCCTGATCTAACTGAACAACCGGTATATCTATTTCTGTGGTAGACTCGGAAATCTCAACCCGACTACTCAAGGACCACTGATCTGGCAACCGCTTTACCGATACACTGCACCTAACTGACCTCTATCTAGTAACCGGGGGTAAAGAATGGAACACTAGTTGTCTGTCTATCAGATCCTCGGATCGATGAAGTCTTCAACCTCTAACCTAGAGTGCTCGGGGAATATTTACCTGGTCGGATGCAATTGTGCTAAACTACCTTGCAAAAGATAAATAAAGCATAATAAGGAAAGAAACAAAACGGATAGCATAACGGCTTAAATAAACACAACACACAGTTGATATGACAACACACAGTTGGCACTTGTAAGCTGAATACGCTGTTCTCAATCACTGATCGCTATGCCCCAAATTGCTACCCTAGATCTGATACCCTCGAGTAAAACTGATTCTCCCAAAACCGATGCCTGCAGGCCTGATACCCAGACTTGCAAACTAATACGTGCATTCTTGTAAAGACACACTCCTAAAAGCACATAGCAAGTAAGTGAGAGCCAAAACACCCCTATAGTGGGGTAGGGTTTCCCTGTCCTAGTTTCGTCAAGAACTAGGCTTTCACTATGCACACAGCGGTTTAAAACAACCTACAATCGGGTAAGCAACCTGTCCTAGTTTGGAATGGTCACTATGGATTCCGATATGCGCTAGGTCGAATGGTCAAAAAAGGGTGCCCCAGTAACAACCAGGGTTTGTGTTCCCATCGTGGCAGAGCCCGTAACCAGTCTGCCTTATGGCACACAGCCTCAGGAAAACCGTTCAGGAATAGTAGACGGCGAACATGGTGTCCTCGGTGCACCAATGCAAATGCAATGCAAAGAGACACATAAGTGTAGTCAAAACAAGATATCATGAGTTCGAGTCAAGTTCTCTAAATCCCCAGCAAAGTTGCCAGAAACTGTAGATGTGCCCGGAGAACTGCCGAGCCCCACGCGCGAGGACGCGAGTTTCGTTTGTTCTCTAGCTACTATAAGTTCGGACTCAATGTCACGGTTCTGAATCTAATCTCACAAAGTGCAATGCGAGACCGATAAATCACCAAAGAGTCCAAATCCAGCAAATCGTTTTGGAAAACTAATTTTTATAAAGAAGTGCCAAACATGGATTGCTTTGCCAGATACAGAGTCGCCACCTAAATGTTTTATTCTGGGGGAAATTTAGGAAACCCTGACTCATGTTTAAGGCCACGTGTCCGTCATCACCAAAGTTGTTTCGACTCTGGAACTTGGGCACGAGAGGGGAAGGTCATGCAATGAGCACCCCCGCTTGCCCGATCGAAGATCAGCCTATACAAAGCATGATATGTTGTTTTTGAAAACACATGTGTTCTTATTCCGGTTATTAACCTAGAATTACTATGTGATGCGCACAACATGCAAGTATAGACTAGATCACCTAAGTTGGAACAAAACATTGTATGTACGTTTTGTGAAAATGATTTGAAGTTTGCTACTCGCAAGTAGGCTAAGACGAGGATTTCAACGAATTGTTCCAATTCAAGCAATCCAACCTTCCCCCACAGGCATTCAGGCAGTTAAACACTTAAGCAGTTAGCCTCATGGTAAGCATGCTATCATGGCAGCATTAACACACATGCAGTATGCTAAAGCGTAAACACTCACAGTGTACTCCGAGCCAAAATAGAGAACTAGTTAGAAATCATGCATGCACATAGTTCATGTTAAGATGGCTAATGCAACACATGCAAAAATGCAACTAAGATGGGCTCGGCTATCCTAAGATGTCATGTCAAATGCAACTTGGTACATGTATTCAAATTGGAATTGAAATACAATGCAGTTAGTACGATGCGCCGAGCCCAGTGCATGCAAGACAGATGAATGGATGCACGCATGCGAAGCATAAGGATGCTAAATGAAATATGCCCTAAAACTAACCATCGTAAGCGATTAAGTAAAAGGGAGAAAGAAATGGGGGTTGGAAGACATGCATCACACACATGCACGCTTATTACAACAGTTGGCCCTCTTAACGGAGGGTCCGAATAAGAAGCTAACTAGCTAATCTAAGCTAATTGAACTAATTATTACAGGCCAAAATTAATTAACTAACAAGCTAACTAATTAAGCTATTACAAAACAAATAAGCAGCTAAACGCATTAACTACTTAAGTACAGAACCAAAGCATAAATTAGCTAAGCAAATTAGCTAAGTAAAGCAGTAAAACAGGAGCTTCAGAGGGAGAAGAGTGCATGCATGCCCGGTCACCTCGTTCGGAAATCCAACACGATGCCTAACTTGCCTCTGTTTTCAATTGTTCTCAGAACACTGCACCAAGCTCCACAAAGCTTCAAACTCACCTTGGGGACCTGTAGGAGGGCTGCCGACTAGTTGTTGAGGAGGGAAACCACCTGCTGACCACTTTCTTTGCTAAAAAACCAAAAAAAGTGGTCGGCCAGCCACTTTATCTGGTCGGCTGACCAGTTTTTGCTACCAGACTCCAGTTTGCTGCAACAGAGAGCAAGAAAGGGCATGGCAATGTATTTGCAAGACATGTGTGCACAACCACACTCTCTATTATTTCAAAAGCTCAAGGGAGTGTGGTTCTCGACCCTCGGGCCACCAATCACGCATCTCGATGCATGATGGCCGAGAAGCTGAATTGCACAATTCAATATGAAATGAATGCACAAGTAAACACATAAGGCCTAAAAATCTATCATGTATGATCAAGAGTGTCGGCGACCGAGAATTGAGGCACATTTCATCACTTTAAGTATGAAACATCCCTCGTTTCACGTGTTTGGACTACCACCCAATCCAAACACAATGCAACAAATAGCATGGCATACACAATGCAATGCAACTCAATGTAATGCAACATGCAATGCAACTGAAGCATGCACAATGCAATGAACAAAACAAGCATGCAAACAACATGCAAGGGACAAGCATGTAAACAACATGCAAGGGACAAATATGCTAATGGCATGCATACTCAATGGAAAGCAACATAATGGCATACACAATGCAAACAACAACATGGCACACTCAATGCAATGTAACAACATGGCATACACAATACTCAATGGACTTAAACCAAAATGGACAGACCTCAGTCATGTCTAAATCAATAGCCATAATGATGAAACTAAAGCACAAAAGGGCAAGGCATGCATGCATAATGCATTGGCCTATCAAGCAGGCCTAAGAACACAACTCTCAACCATGATGAAGAAGCGATAAACATGGAAGTGTGACAACACTAAAGGCTCTAAAATCAAGTGTGAAATGATGCCAAATCATTCAAACAACACAAGTAAAACATGCAAGAGGGCCTAAGGCGCAAAGCCATTAAAGGGACTACACAAAGGGCATGCAATACATGGCATAAATGATTGAGCCAATCATGGATACAGCTTAAATAGGTCTTAACAAAGACCAAAACATGCTGAGATGAGGGTTCAAGGACCTAGGCAAGATGGCATGCATGCTAGGCCACAAACAAAGCAACAATGCATAACACTCAAAGGCACTTAAAGAGTGAATGAAGTTGGAATATGGCAATGCTACATGTTCTGAAATGTCATGATAAATGATGCCAAATCGTGTATACAACACAAATGAAGCATGCTATGGTACCCAAAGCTTGAAGCCAGCAAGAGCACTTGTACTACAACTATGAAAAACATGAAGCATGTGGCAAAGACAATCCAAAATAGCCCTAGCATATGCCAAAATGAGTCTAAAACATGCATGGAAGGAAGCCAAAATATGCTAGCATGAAGGGCATAAGGCATGATGAATGCAAGGCAAATAGGGTGGATTACACTACACCTACCAAGACCAAGCATGGGATGGCTTCGCCAACAAAAATAAAAGTTATATCATGGCAAAATAACCCTAAAAACACACTAAAATGATAGCTCACAAGCTTAGGCATGAAGGCATACACAATGACTCATGTTAAGGCATAAACGGCAAACCCTCCAACGCATTGAATAGGTGAAAGATGTGAGTGTATGACCATGAAACATGGACTGAAATCACATAATAAATGATGCCAAATCATTCAAATAGGCCAAGCAATGCATGCTAGTGGACTTGATACACAAAGCCAACAAGCTAAAATGCACTATAGATGTACAAAGCATGGCATGCACGACCAAGACAACACAAATTAGAGCTAGAGCATGGTAAAACATGGACAAAAGCTTCTTAGAGTTAAGCCAAAAGCATGCTAGAATGGCATGTTAAAGCATGATACACAATAGGCTAGTTCATGGAAATGCACTACAAGTGCATAGAGCATGCAAGTGCCAACCAAACCAAACCTTAAAAGAGGTATGACATGGCAAAAACCCACCAAAAACATGCTGAGATGGACTCAAAACAAGCTAGAATAACATGCTACTTCATGAAGCATACAAAGCTAGTTTGCAAGATTTACACTACAAGTGTACAAGGCATGCATGAGGTGACAAAACCAAACCAAAATAGTGGTATGACATGCTAAAATAACCCCAAATACATGCTAAGATATGGCCAACATAAGCTTAACAAACATGCTCAAACATGAGGCATATGAAGCAAGTATACAAAACACAAGGAGAGGGGATGACCCTCTCCTTTTTGGGACCCCAAAACCACCTTTCCACCACTGAAAATCCTCTGGATTTTAGTGGTAGAAAGGTCATGCAAAGGCTAGAACAAGAGCCAAAAGGGATGGCTTACAACAAGGCCTAAGAGGGGGGTAGACCACCCCCAATAAAAAAAAGTGACCTAAAACAAACATTTTAAGCATGCAAAATCAGAACTTTTTGTAGTTAAGAATTAAGCTTAAATCAGCATGAAAATAGGGCTAAAAGCTTAAGCAAAAAACAAGGTTCAAGAGGGTAGAAGCTCACCCTTGATGACCACCTTCAAGGCTGCAACTCCAACACTCTTTTGGAACCAAAACCAATCCAAAAACTTCAAAAACAACTTCAAGGGACCTCAGCTCCAAGAGTATGGTGTTTGAGTGTGTGTTTGTGTGTTAAAGTATGATGAATATGCACTTTAAGGCACAAAAATGAAAGAGCTGGAGGATACAAGGGTGTATCTATCTTTCCAGCCACTAAAATCTGAACCTAGAGGAGGGAGGAGGAGGTTCTCTCTTATAGAGAACCAAAAGCTAAGCTTGTTGAGCAAGCTTAAGGTTCAAAGCCATCCCTCCATACACGTGTATGGAGGATGGTTTCAGTGCCTTCTAGCTGTGCCAGCTGGATGAAAATATCTTCAAAAAGGTGATGAAAAGCTGCCAACCACTTAAAGTGGTCGGCCAGCTACTTCTACTGGTCGGCCGACCAGTGGAAGTGGTCAGCCAGAGCAAAAAGTGGTTGGCCATGGGTGGGAGATGGTCTGCACACTAAAAACAAGCTAGTGGTGTGGTGGCCGACCAGAAAAGGTGGTCCAAAGACCAAGAAAACCAGTTATCAGAGCAGAAAACTAGCTGGCATGAAGAAAAGTGGTCTCCAAAGAGAAAAACAGGTCTCCCACACTTGTACCACCTTCCAAACAAGGAAAACAAGGTTTGTGCCAAAAACAAACCAAAAGGGACGCAAGACGAGAGATCGGGAGGCAAGGCGCGCAGCCAGGAGCCTCGAAAACTGGCCTACGATCATCAAAAGTGGTCTACGACCACCAAAGTGGTCTCCCAGGCCACAGTGTTCCTCTAGGCAGAGGCAACAAGGTGTGGTTCAAAACCACGCCAAACGGAGAACGTTAAGCGGTCCCGAGACAAGGCACGCGGTCGAAGGCTCCGAAAACTGAAAACTAGTCTCCGAACGGGAAAAGTGGTCTACGACCACAAAAGGATGGTCTATAAGACCTCTCCCTCCCTCCAAGGAAGAGAAACAAGGCTTGGTCCGCAAACCGAGCCAAAGCACAACGAGTTCAGAGGCCCGAAGGCAAGGCACACAGCTGAAAACTCTGAAACCTCAGAACGAGCATAACATGCATAATCACCGAGTGCTCAATCAATGACGTCTGAGTCTTAAGGTTGGTCAAAAATGGGGTGTCTACAATCACTGACCTAAAACATTTGTTTATTTAATATTATTGTTATTTTGCATATGTAGAAGCAAACATTTTGTTTCACCGTAGTGATTTCCGTACGTCATACGTGTGTATACAAAAATTTAATACATGCAGACATTTGTATTTGTTAATTAGAAGTTTAAAAAAAAATCTATTTTTATCACTAATAATTAATATAAAAATATCATTATCACATCATTTTGTATAAGTGTTTTTTTTTTTTTTTATAAAAAGAGTATGTATTTTAGCATTTGTCACATAATTAAAAAGATAATAAACTAGAAATGTTATATGTTTCCAATCCAATGAGAGGTGGTATTTAAATCTAATCTCATAAGATTAGAAGGGAAAAGACTACTTTGTCCATCACTTTACAAAAATAACAAATCACCTTCTATGTAACAAGAGTAATTACGTAATTCACAAATTTAATTCTAACTTCCTAATGAAAATTATACTACACAAACAAAAAATAATTTTTCTCATATCTCCAACCTAATACTATCATCTTAGTAATCTCATTCACTCAATCCACTCATAATAATCACTTCACCCAAACAATGGGACCCTTAAAAGTGAAAAGGGGGCAAAGTGTAATTTATGCTATATTTTACTACTCTTTTTAACTCCACAGCTTTGTCTTGAGATTATAGTCAGAATGTACAAGGAATGTTGGGGCAATCAGAGAGAGAGAGAGAGTTCATGCCATCTCCGGTTACGGTCCTCATTTGGCCGTTGATCTTGAAGCTAGGGCTTATACCTAAGGCTCCGTTTGTTTTTATAGGTAGAATGGAGGGGATTTATAATGAGAGGATTAACAGCGAGGGAATTGTTAGTGAGGGGATTGATAATAAAGGGATTAAGTAAAATTGTGTTTGTTTTGATGATAGTTGTTGGTATAGAGATTGTTAAATTATTTTTATATAAAATAATAAAACAAATTAAAAAATACAAAAACATTAAACATTAAACATTAATTTTCAAAAAAAAAAATCCCCAACATGTAAAAAATAAAAAATAATAAAAAAATTTCCAAAAATAAATAAAATAAATAAAACAATGATTTTTACTTAACAGAAAATACAAAAAATTAAACATTAATGTTCAAAAAAAATGCCCAACATGTAAAAAAATAATATTATTAGAGCCTAATTCACCTTAGTATAATTTAATTTAGTGTAATTAAGATTATAAGATGATGAGATTAATTAAATTTGAATTACTTGACTACAATTTAATTTAAGAAATGAACTATTATTATTATTATTATTATTATTATTATTATTATTATTATTATTATTATTATTATTATTATTATTATTATATCTACCAAAAGGAGACGGAAGCAGAAAGTAGGAAATAGAATAGTTAATAAAACACAATAAAACTTACAATTATTTACTGGAATAAAGCAAACTGTTTTTCAAAATACATAACTTGAAAACGAATTTGAAAATATAAAATTACAGAGATAGCTATTTTTCTTGAGGAGTGGGTGATCTCAATTTTTTCTGACTTTGCCTTATTCTTGACTGAAGAGGCTCTTTTACAAATGGAAAGAGTTACTGTGAGCCTTGTGAAGGAATCTGACTTTGAATGAAGCACATGGGAGCTGTCTGCAACTTTCGGTAAGTGACTAAAGTTGATGGCTGCCTTTGATTTTACTGAATTTATCTGTTGGATGAATTATGATGAATGATGAATAGTGAATAGTAAATTTGACTTTTTTCACTATTCATTACTTTCTGACGGAGGCATGTGATTGAGGGAATCAATATAGATATATATATATATATCAGTAGCTTTTTTTAAAAGAAGAGTATTGATTGAAGCTGATAATTATAGCTACATAGAACCCAATGACTGAATTAGGCATATGGGTCCTGAGCATCTTGAAACTGGGGCCCATAAGGATCTTGATTGGTTGAACCTTCAAAAGAGTCTGAACCATTTGAACCTTCTTTTGAACTGGCTTCATCAGATTGTGACTTGGCTTGGGTCATGAGTACGCAAGCTATTTGGAGAAGCTCATCTTTGGATGACTTGGACTTGACTTTGGGCTTAGCCTATGATGATGACTGTTTAGTCTTGGTTTTTGACTTTGCTTGATCAGATTTGGGCTTTGCTGACTTGGGCTTGGAAGAACTAGAAGTTGCGCTTCCAAGATTGACTGGAGGAAGTTGGCTTCCTTGTGTTAATGAAGCAGTTGGGTTCTATTGAGCTTTAACCATGGCAGGAGTTGGGGTATGAATATTGACTGGAAATTCTACTTGGACTTGTTCAATGATGCGTGAAATTTTGAAATTATCCCACCATTTAACAAGGTGTTGGCGAAAGATTATGGCATCAGAAATAGCACATTGCCATTTAAATATCCAGGAAATTTTATATTTGGACATAAAAATGAGCAATGTAGGGAATTTCTTTTGTTGTGGACTGAATGAAAAAACAGTGGAAAAATAGTTGATTTGTTTAATCAAAATAGAGGGGAAGATATCATTAATGGCCCCATACTGAGTCCACCACCGGAGAAACCAAGTGGGAATTCTGACTTGAATTTATGATCAAATTGAAGAAACCAAGAGTGACTATTTGACTCATTTTGATACAGGGGAACTTTGAACCAGGCATCAATATAATCGTAATAACTACATTGAATTGTATGTCCAGGTAAACCTCGGAGTTGAAAAGGAGGACCCCATTCATTCAAAGAGACTATATTGTGAATATACAATAAATGGTACACAATTTTACTAGTGCAAGTTTGATCATAAATAGGTTTAATAACAATGGATTGATGACTGAACAGGATGTCTTTGTAGTAAGTAATTGACTTTTCTGGATGAAGAGGAACAAAATGCCATCCAGGAGGAAAATAGGATTTTACTAGATCAAGAACTGTATGAGTTTTTGAGTGACTTGGTTCTTTGAAAAAGAGATTAGTTGTATGGAATTTAACAAAATCAGAACAGGCAGATTTAATAGGGTTAGGAGGGTAAGGAGTAACTGACTGAGAAGAAGAGGCGAAAGGGTCTGTAGCCAAAGCAGAGGTATAACTAGGTTTAGGAATATTACCAAGAACTTGGTAACGATTGACTAATTCAACAGGATGATATCTGGTGACTAATTCCAATGGAGGAACTGGTTGACTAGAAGGTCTCAAAGGTCTCTGAGCTGACATCAGTAAAATAGGTGGACATGACTAAAATTAGCATCCACTGAGGATTTCTAATTTGCTCATATGATAATCAGCACAGTTAATATAATGAGCTAATAGATTACGGCAACTGCAAATGGTATGAAATCAAATAAATTGAGCACGTTTAGTAGATTTTTTTGCTAATTTGAGGCAAGCAATATGGTGAGCAGTTTGGCGAATAAGATTTTGGTAATAAGTAACTTGTGATTTATGGTAGGAAATAAAAGGAGTTTCCATCCCTTATCCCCCCTATGTAAAAATTCTCTGATAAGAAAATCATGCATAGAATTTTGACTACCAGGTATATATTCAATATCAAAATCAAAAATACTTAAAATAGATTGGCAACAAGCAAAAATTTGCTTACTAGCAAGATTTTGAACATCTTTTTCAAAAACATATTTAGCAGATTTGCAATCAACACGAAGTAAAAAAATTTTATTTAATATATCATCTTGAAATTTACTAATACATAAAACAGTAGATAAAATCTCTTGTTTAATAATACTATAATTTTTTTGTGCTTTATTCCAGACACCATAATGGAAACGAACAATCTATTCAGATGACTGAAGAGTGATTTTATGGAGAAGAATACCACCATAACCAATATCAGAAGCATCAGTTTGGATAATTTTAAATGAATTTTCAGTAGGAATACCAAGGCATCGGAGAGACTTGACATATTTTTTGACTTGTTTAACAATATCAATATGAGTAGAAGACCAAGGAGGAGGATTATCCTTCAACCGATCAAAGAGTGGTTGGCAGGTTTTTCGAAGGTCTTTGTAAAATTCAGCAATATAATTAAGCGATCCTACAAATCTCTGTAACTGGGTTTTATCTAAGATTTCATGAGGAAATTTAAAAGCAAATTCAATGGATCTACTAATAGTTAAAATTGTATTATGGTGGATATCATATCCTAAAAATCTGACTTTGGTTTGAAAGAGTTTAATCTTAGGAGCAAAAATGACTAGACCATGAGTTTTAATGGTATAAAAGAAAGCAGTAAGATGTTTCCAATATTCACTAAGGGATTTAGAAAAAATGATAATATCATCTATATAAACAATGGCAAAATGACTAAAAGGATTGAAAATGTCATTCATTATGTTCTAAAATTCACTAGGAGCATTTTTTAATACAAAATGCTTGACATTCCATTCATAATGTCCAAAAGGTGTAGTGAAAGCAATTTTATAACGATCCTGAGGGTGAATTTGGATTTGCTAGAAACCACTTTTTAAATCAAATTTACTAAAAATGACAGCTTGACTAAGTCTTTTAATTAAATCTTTTTTATTAGGAATTGGATAACGAATCCATTCTAACACTTTATTTAATGGTTTGTAATTAATTACTAATCTAGGAACGCTTCTTTCTAATTCAACATTTTTATTGACATAAAAAGCAGGACAAGACCAAGGTGACTTACTATGACTAATAATTTTATTTTATAATAATTCATTAATTTCTTTTTTACACATTTCAACTAATTTATGATTCATTTGAATATGTATAGATTTAGTAGGAATTTGTCTTTCATTAAAATTCTTAATATATGGTAATGTAACTACATATTTTTTCCTGTGGCAAAAGGTAGTGGGTAATGTAGCAGAAACGGTTGATTATAACTTTTGTTTAAATTGTTCAATTTGAGAAATAGTAACGGGATCAGTTAATTGTTGCTCAATCCTTTTATAATTTACTTCTTCTTTAATATATCTGATTTGTCGAGTTAATCGATTAATGGTTTTAGAAATAGAACAGTCTTTTAATTGGTTTAACTCTTTAACTTCAGGTGGAGATAAAAATTTAAAAGTTATGGTTTGGCCAAAAGCTTGAGTAGTTATTCCTTGATTAGAAGTGGTGAATGGATAGAGTAGAAATATAAATGGTGTTCCTAAAATAACTTTATCAGTCATATTTCTAACTAAAACAAATGATGTTTTAAAACAAACATTGTTTTGACAAATATGGACTTTTGGTAATTTATATTTAATATGCATTTTACTGCCATTAGCAGAAGTTAAGGGCCTACTTGGTAACATTTACGTTTTTAGTTTATATTTACAAAAATTTTATAAACTGATTTTTGTTTATTTTTAGAAAAACATAAACTACAAGCGCGTTTGGTTTAGACAAATTGTTTAAAAAAATTTAAAAATATAAAAAAAAAATAGTGAGAAATGGCAAGTGATGGCGGGTGGTGGGTGGTGACGAGTGGTAGCGGCGGAAGACGGTGGTGGAAAATGCTGGCGGTTGGTGGTGGCGGAAGACGGTAGTGGAAAATGGTGACAGGTGGTGGGTGATGGTGGCAGAAGACGGTGGTGGAAAATGGTGGCAAGTGGCGGGTGCATGGGTGGTGGTGGTAGAAGACGACGGTGGAAAGTGGTGGCAAGTGGCGGGTGGTGGCGGCGGAAGACGGTGGTGGAAAGTGGTGACGGGTGAGTGGATGGTGGTGGCAGGTGAGTGGTGGATGGCGGGTGGTGGTGGGTAGGTGGCGAGTGGTGGTGGTAGTGGGTGGGTGGGTGACGGTGGCAGGTGGTGGGTGGTGGTGGCGGGTAGTGGGTGGTGGGTGATGGTGATGGTGGTCGTGGTGGAGGTGGAGGTGGGAGATGGGTGGTGAGGGGTGATGGGTGATGGTGGTGGTGGTGGTGGTGGTGGGTGGTGGGGGGTGGTGGCAGGAGTGTGGTGGATGGTAGTGGTGGTGGTGGTGGTGGTGGCGGGGTGGGTGGTGGTCGCAAGTGGGTGGTGAGTAGTGGTGGCAGGTGGTGGTGGGGGGTGGGTGGCGGAGGCGAAAGACAGTGGTGGAAAATGGTGGTGGGTGGTGGCTAGTGTTAGGTGGTAAAAAAAAAAAAAAAAAAAAAAACACTCAAAACGGAAACGCATTTTTTGAGTTTACATTTTTTGGCCAAATTTATAAACTGAGACTACTGATTTATAAATAAAAAATTTACCAAACAAGTTTTTATTTTAGTTTTTAAAATTTTTGTAAATATAAACTGAAAACTGAAAACGTAAGTGTTACCAAACGGCACCTTAAATATACATTTATTTATTCTCATTATATTTTCTAGACCCTTCAACTTCTTCACAACCCACCACAGGTATAAGAATTCGACTTGTATTGACAATATTTAAATTTGCATTTGTTTATTATCATTGCATATTGTTTATTCTTATTGTATCTCGCAGGTCATGTTAGTTCTTCATCAACTTCGACTAGGCGTGGTAGAGGATGTGCCAAGGGCATTAGGGAGTGGGGTACTGGTACAAAGTTGGACATACAATTTGATGAAAATTACTGTCCAATAGGGGATAACGTGCCTAAGTTAACTACTCAACTTGGCATTATTGTGCGAAATGGTAACATTGTTCCTCTCACTTTTCTTGACTGGAACACTGTGCCTGATGGTATTCTTGATGCTATCTGGAAGGATGTAAAGGTAAAAGTATATTTTTGTCCAAAAATTCAAATTCCAAAATTGAGTTATTATTATTTAAACTTTGAAATTGTGTTTTATAGGACAATTTGAATATATGTCCAGAGAAGTACAAGCCAATCAGCATGAAAACCTGCAACAGCATATGGAAGGATCACAAGAATAAGATTAAGACTAAGTATTTCAACCCTAGAAGTTCTAATCCTAATCTGAAGGATGATGTTCCTTTGCACATTGTGCCCAGCCAGTGGGAAGAACTTGTGGAGTATTGGCGTACTTCCGACGCTGAGGTATACAAATAAGTTATATGTATGATATGTAAACATACAAATCATATTTATATACTTACATTTGTTGAATCTGTTATAGAAAATTGCAACTAGGAATTATAGCAACCCCGGTCTTTTCCCATTTGATTGTAGTATACGGACTTAGGTTCTGTGGATCCTATTGTTATAAAATTATTGTTGTCGTCCTTTAATTTCTTATTTTTGAATTATAGGATGTATTGGGCAGGTTGGTTACAGGTTGGGTGTGTTTGGGAGCAAAGGGTTGCTGCCCAGAATTTTGGTCCTTCGCTCGAGCGAGCAATTTGTCGCTCGAGCGAGCTATTTGTTTTTGGTCATTCGCTCGAGCCAGGGTTTCTTAGCTCGAGCGAGAGATTGCGTTTAGTATAGACCTGAGAGTTGTATTTCTTAGCTCGAGCGAGATTTCCTTCGCTCGAGCGAGTTTCGAGTTCTTCGCTCGAACGAGAATTCTGTTGCTCGAGCGTGCTTCTGGGTTGCAGACCTGAAGCATCGTATTGTTGGGTCGAGCGAGCTTTCCTTCGCTCGAGCGAGTATTCTTTGTGTCTGGTTGCTCGAGCGACCACTTCTTCGCTCGAGCGAGCCTGTTTTATATAAATACACAGCAGCGGTTTTTAATACATTTTTTCACCATCTTTTTGATTTCAAAACCCTAGGTCCGTGTTCTCTCTCCCTCCACTCACCTTCTCTCTTAGGTATCATCTAGTTTTAGGGTGTTTCTGCCCTAGGCCCTTTATTAAAAGATAGAGTGAGTCGAGAGCTTCGTTTTAATCTGAGAGTTGGACGGTTTGGAGCACTTTGGATTCCGAGTCATCATCTCCATCTTCCCCATTCGGGTTATTTATTTCGAGGTAGGGATTTCCTACTCTATATTATAGGTTTTGTCCTAAGTTTTGGTATTTTGATATGTTGGGGGTTGTTTGGTAATTTTGGGAAAAACCCTAGTTATTGTAATAAATTAATTTAGGGAAAATTGGGGAATTTGGTTTAATTCTTGAAATTTGGGGAATTATGAGTTTAAATGGTGTAGTTTGATAGTTTAATCACTCACCTATGAAAATGTTGCGTTTATGCTTACTAATACATTTATTTCCTGTTTAGAAATAACTGTTTGGGGCTATCGGTGGAGGATAGTCGTGATTGTTGTAGACATTGCATGTGGATTAGGGAAAACTGAAACTAATCACATTGGTTAAGTCATTGAATTGGACTGTTGAATTAATACAGAAGTTACATGTATTGATTGTGTGTTGTATATGGCAAGTGTTTATTACATTGTATATGCATTGTATTGTGTGGGAGGAGATAGGGGATGTACTCCACGGTTTAGGGGAAGATAGGGGATGGACCTCTAAACCGGATTTTGTTTGGAAGGAGATAGGGGATGGACTCCATTAGCATCACTATTATGTGTGCTTATTAATATTGAAGTGTTTTTACATGTTGTTGATACAGCACTAAAATGTGTATCAATCGGGAAGTATGGAAGTGTTTTAGTATGAGCTTTAGTCTCATTTGTTTTATTGAATTGAAAATATTGTTAATGTGAGGTGTAGTCTCACTGTTATAGTTTGGCCAGGTTCTGAGCCATATTGATAATAATGAAAAGTGAAACGTGTTATAGACATTAATGTCATGAAACTGTATGTTGGTAAAGTGAATAGTTGTGTTAACCATCTATTGAATGCTGTTGCTTTATTCAATGCTTATATTTGGTTTAGTATATTTCTACTGGGCTGTGGCTCACCCTATACAGGAACATCATTTTCAGGTCCAGGAGATGTGGTACCTCCAAGGACTTAGCTTGGAAGGATTTGGACTTGAAGACTTGTCTTTAGTTATTTGTTTTTATTTGAGATTACATGTAAACATTCAAGCCAAGGGCTTAATTTGTAATTGAGTTAGTACTCATTCTTTTGTGTCCAAGTGTTAGCTTGGAAAGATGTAAGCCCTTAGGGCATTTATTTCTGATGTTACATGTGATGTCTTTCAATAAAAGTACTCTGATGGATAATTTAATAATTCGTTTTATTTTATTAATGCATGCTACTGTTATATATTATGGGTTCATTTTGAGGGCGTTACAACTTGGTATCAGAGCGTACCGGGTTCGAATACTTTGGGTACATGGGAAGTGATTAGTATCACAATGGGTTCGTCTCGTTTGATAGAGTCTTAGTGTAATGTTATATGCTTACATGATAACATGTTTATGTGACTATGTGGGTATGGAATGTAGTTTCTAGGATATTGGTTGGACCCTTGAGTTGCTAGTAGTCTTGTTGGAAAGGCACTTGATCAATGCTGTTTCCAACCGGAACTATAGTAACGCTTCGGGACTGTCATTATCCAGGAATGAAATTCGTAGGTGCTTATGTGATTATGTGCTTACGTGGAATGAATTACTGTTGTCCAATGCATTAGGACGCGAGTGTTATAGCTTCGGCACATTTATTAATTTGCTAACGTCTTTGTTTCCTTTATTAGGATGTCAGGACAAGGACGAGGATGTGGTAGGCGTGGTAGGCAGGGTAGGCAAGAAGTGCCTATACCGGATGAGATTCCGGAACAACAGGAGGGAGTTGGCCAGGCCAATGTGGCCGAGCCGGTAGGCCAGCAGGCTATGGGCACTTTGACCCGAGAGATAGCAGGGGCATTCAGGGAGTCAATAGGCATTCTCAGAGCTGAGAATCAGGCTCAAGTCCATGTTACGGATGCAGGGCCTTCTTTCCTGAAGAGGGAGTTCTTCCGGTCTAACCCGGACGGATTTTTAGGTGATCCTAAAGAGCCACTTAAGGCAGATGAATGGCTCGAACAGACAACGAAGCCGTTTGAGATGCTAGGCATCGAAGACGAGATACTGAAGGTGACCTTGGCATCTTTCCAGCTTAAGGGGGATGCGGGTCAGTGGTGGAAGTTCACAAAGGGCCGTATAGGAGGAACTTGGGAGGCGTTTGTAGATGCTTTCCAGGAGAAGTTCTTGTCTTCAGCTGTTAAGGAGAGGTTGAGAGATCAGTTCTGCCAGCTTAAGCAGAACAGTTCTTCAGTGGCCGAGTTTGAGGCCTCATTTACTAGCTTATCCCGGTTTGCACCTGAGTTGGTGGCGTCTGAGGAACGCCGTTGTATTGAGTTCGAGAAGAAGTTGAGGCGCAGCCTCAAGTTGAGAGTTGTAGGGTCTATGATTCGGGATTATGGGCGTCTGGTTGATGCTGCAGCCCATACAGAGATCATGATGCAGGAGGAGGAGGAAGGGCAGAAAGGCTCCAAGAGGAGTCAGGATGGACAGAGTGATGGTTGGAGACAGAAGGGTTTTAACCCTCAGCAGTCTCAGGGTAGCTTTTCTAGATCGACTTTTCCTGTGCCGAGTGCTAGTTCTGGGAAAGGCAGCCAGGGAGACATTACCTGTTTCAAGTGTGGCCAGTTGGGCCACAAGTCTCCAATTTGTCCTCAGAGGGGAGACGTATAGAGAGCAGCAACTTCTTCGGCTCGATCTCAGAGCCAGAGTCAGGGTAGAGGCCAGCCGCTCTCTTGTTTTCAGTGTGGTCAGGCAGGGCACATGAAGAGGTATTGCCCGCAGTTGAGTGGCACATCTGGTGCATCTGGTTTGAGGCAGACTCAGAGTTATCAGCCAGCTTAGTCGGTTCAGGCCTCGAGGGCCAATCAGGGGGCTTCATCGTCCCAGTCTGTGCAGCAGTCTTATGCTCCTAGGGGTGAGCAGGTTGATCAGAGACCGTCTGGGCGCGTGTATGCTGTTACCGCGCAGGATCTTGTACCGGCTCCATCAGTTGTGAGAGGTACCTTCTTGTTTTGCAATTCGGTTGCTAGTGTATTGATTGATATGAGTGCATCTTGTAGACACCCCATTTTTGACCGTCCTCAAGACTTGGACGTCACCGTTTGAACACTCGGTGATTATCCATGTTTGTGTTCGTTTAGAGTTCTGGGGCTCTGCCACTTTGCCTCAGGATCTCTGAACTTGATCGTGCTGTGTCTGGTTTTGCACCAAACACTTGTGTTTTGCCTTGGAAGGGCAGGGAATGGCTTATTAGCCATCCCCACACACCACCGGCCCTCCCCTACCATCACCGGCTACACATTGGTTCCACCGGCACTGTTTTGTTAAAAGATTTTGCCGGTCGGCACTGTATGTTGCCGACCGGCACTATTTTGTGCCGATGATCTTTTTTTGTGGCCGGCGTGCATTCTGTACACCTCTGAGGCATGGTGCATGCCAGCTGTGCCAGCTGGAATGCACCCTCACACTCCCCCGTGCACAGGTGTGGCCATTTTGCACCCTTTGCACCCTTGAACCCTCTAAGCTTCTAGAAGCTTGACCCTTTGGCCAAAGCTTCTTGGAGAAGCTTGGCCAGCTGTCTTGGCTTCTCTAAGAAGCCAAGACCCCTTTGCACCCCCCTTTGAACCTTTTCCTTTGCTTAGCCACTAAGTTTGGCCTTGCCTTGGCCTATATAAACACCACCCCTCTCCCTTTGAGAGGGGTTAGCCATTTTCAAGACAAAAACCAGAGCTTCTATATCTATATATCTGTGTTGTACTCTCTCTCTCTCTATATCTCACTCTCTCTCATCCTTGTGTGTGTGTTTTGAGCCTAAATAGTTTGTTTTTACCTCACTTTTGCACTAATACACACACCATTACACCTTACTTCGAGATTGAGGGACTTGGAGGGTTGTTTGTTGAGTTTTTGGACTGGTTTTGATCACTAGAGGAGGGCTGCACTACCTATTCTTCAAGGGTTCTTCAAGGGTGAGCAACTTACTTTAGATTCCCCATTTTTGCAACAAGTTTTTACCTATCTTGCTTTGTGTTTTAGGCTTTGTGTATAACTGAAAAAAGTCTTAGATTTTCTTGCTTTTGAACTTTCATTAAGGTTGTTTTATGGTTTGAGTGCAAACTCACCCTCTTAAACCTTATCTTAGTCTATTTGGTTGCTTTTCTTTGAAGCCTTGTTTGCTTTGTTGTTTTTGTCTTCTCATCACTAAAAATTAGAGGGTTTTTAGTGTTGAGAAAAGTGTTTTGAAGTCTTGTATAGGGGAGGGACACCCCTCTCCCCTTTGTCCCTTTCTTGCCTTTGTCTTTGGCCAAAAGGGTAGCATGCATGAGTGGTTGCATTTGGCTTCATTTCAGAGTTTTTCTTGGTGTTTTGGAGCATGTTTAACCTTTGTCTAATGTGGGTTTGTTGGCCCTTAACATGCTTTCTATACTTGCTTTGTACTCCTCCATTTTGCTTGGAAATGTGCCATGCCATTAGCCTAGTATATCCTCATGTTTTAGCCTAACATTTTGAAGCATTTGATCATGATTTGTCATGTTTTAGATCTGTTAGCCACTGATTTTTTTCATGCTTAGTGTGCTTGATGTGGTTACTTTGTGTTTTGGCTTGTAAGCCTTAAGCATATTGACCTCTATCATGCTTAGCTTGGACCATCCCCATGATTTGGCATCATTTAGGGTCATATTTCAGTCCATAGATCATGTTTTTATGTTTTCATATGTGGCTTGTTTCATGCTTCTAGGGTGTGCCCTTTTATGCCTAGGAATAGGCCTTATGCAAGCTTGTATGTTTAGAGCATTTCGGGGCTGCCATATCAAGGGGATTTGGGTGTGTTTTTGCATGCTAGAACTCTGTTTTTATGTGCCTAATATATGCCATGAGTGGTCATGATAATGGTAGTAAGATGCTCTCTTTGGTGCCATAGGTTTAGGCCCATTTGTTTGCATGCTTGCATGAGTGTTGGTCTATTATTTTGGGGCACGTTTTGCCACTGTTTTGGGGAGGTTTGAGGTCTGCCCCATTGTGGTTAAGTCCACCATTGCATGTTTATTTGATGCTTGTTGCATGTTTGGTCAATATGGTCTTAGCATATGACAATCCCATTGCCTTAAGTGCCCATGTTTGCATCACACTTTGTATTTTGCATACCTAGTATTGCACACTTGTCATAATATGTTGCATTACATTTGGTATGTTTTGCATTTCATCTCACATTGCACCATTTGAGCCATGTTTGCATAACATGCATTGCATTACTTGGTTTGGGGGTGTCAAACCAAGTGTGGGAAATGAGGGGTGTTTGTACTTCAAGTGGCAAAACACACCTCACTTCTCATGTCACTAGGGCCCTTGATCTTGACATGATAGGGACTTAGTTCTTATTTTGTATGTTGCATGCATTTTTACATAGAAATGCAATCTTGGTTCCTTAGGTTATGATGCACCAAGATGCATAATTGATGGCCCAAGAACCAAGGGTCATGCTTCCTTGAGTCCCATACATGATAGGGGGTATTGGCCATGCTTATATTTGCCCAAAAACTCCATGTCATGCACTGTCTGTCTGCTGTTGCTGTCAAACTGTCCTCTGCAGGAATTTTGTGCCGACCGACAGTATATAGTGCCGACCGGCACTATATAGGTGGCCGATAACCTCATGGACAGCCGGTGACTATTTTGGAGGGCCGGTGAACATTTCCTCCAGCCGGTGGTATACAGCAGCATGAAAGGAAGGCATTCTGGGACTTAGGCAATTTTTGGAGAGACAGGCGATAAAGCAAGCAGGCGATGCCATGGCGCGGGTTTCCGGGCAAGTCGGATTCGAGCATGCATCATTCGCGCATCCCGAGGCAAGGCTGAGGCCCCTTTCTTTTTACATTGAATTTAATTTAATTAAATTAGATTTTTTTGTAATAATTTATTATGTATTTGGACTGTATTATTCGGACTGTATATTCTTTTGGTCCCTCCGAGTGAGGGCGTATTTGTAATAAGTGTGTGTGGGTGTGTGCATGTCTTCCAACCCCCACTTCTTTCTTCCCTTTTATTTACCTGCTTATGATGGTAGATTAGGGCACGTTTATTTTAGCATACCTTATGCAATGCATGCGTGCATCCATGCATTTGTTTACATGCATCGGGCTCGGTATATCACGCTAACTGCATTGTATTCCAATTTCCAAATTGAATACGTGCTATTTGTAGCATTCCATATGCCATGCTTAGGACAGTCGAGCCTGTTTAGATTACACCATTGCTTGTGTTGCATTAGCCACTTAACATGAACTAGGATCATGCATATGATTACTAACTAGTACTAGGTAAGCTTTTATGCTTTAGCATATCGCATGCGTGTGAGTGTTGCCATAATAGCATGATTACCATGAGACTAGCTGCTTATGTGATATAATTGCTTGAATGCCTGTGGATGGAGGTCGAATTGCTTAAATTGGGATAATGCATTAAAACTGTGAGTTTTAAGCCCACTAGATAGTGGCAAAACCGTCTTTTCTAAAGCCCACTCGAGGGTGGCAAAACCGGCATTTTAGCCTACTTGCGAGTAGCGAACCATTTTCAAAAACAAACATGCAATGTTTTGTTCCAATTTAGGCGATTTGGTCTATACTTGTTTGCTGTGCGCATAACATAGTAATTCTAGGCTAATAATTGGAATAAGAGCATGTAATGTTTTCAAAATCAGATATCATGGTTAGTAGAGGCCGGTCTTCGGACTGGGCGAAAGGGGGTGCTCATAGCTGACCTTCCCCGATCGTACCCAAGCTCCCGAGCCAAGACAACTTTGGTGATGACGGACACGTGGCCTTCGGCACCGAGTCAGGGTTTCCTAAATTTTCCATTTTAAAATATTTAGGTGGCGACTCTGTATCTGGCAAAGCAATCCATGTTTGGCACTACTTTTCAAAAAATCTGTTTTCTCAAACGATTTGCCGGATTTGGACTCTTTGGTTTAGATTACGAACCGCAACAAACAAAAAGGGAGTCCGAACTGTAACCCGTGAGTTCCCTCGCGGACCTGTTACACATCTCATTCCTTTGTGTCTGCTGCATTTGCATCTGTTTTGGAGTTGGAGTTAGCACAGTTAGCATCTCTTATTTGTGTAGTGTCACCCCTTGGGGGTGAATTGATCTTGAAACAAGGTGTTAGGGGTTGTGATATAGAGGTCACCGATCATAGGCTTCCGTTTCCTTTTGTAGTTATGCCCATGAAGGGCTTTGATGTTATTTTGGGTATGGACTGGTTATCGTCATACCGGGCAGTTATTGATTGCTACCGCCAGAGGGTCACTTGTTGTACCGTGAGCGGAGAGTGTTTCCATTTCTTGGGGGACCGGGTTGGTAGTATTTTGCCACCGGGGTATGATCTGCGAGGGCGGAGTGAGCTTAGTGGTCTACTTGCTAGCTTTGAGAGTGGTGAGTGTGATGAGACCCAGATTGTGTTGCCAATGGTGGTTTGTGAGTACTCGGACGTCTTTCCCGAGGATCTTGTTAGTTTGCCACCGCATCGAGAGATTGAGTTCTCTATTGATCGGTGCAGACGCAGCGCCGATTTCTATGGCATCTTCTTAGCTTTGCCCGGTAGAGTTAGTTGAGTTAAAGATTCAGCTCCAGGAGTTGTTAGATAAGGGCTACATTCGTCCTAGTGTTTCGCCGTGGGGAGCACTGACCCTCTTTGCTAAAAAGAAAGGTGGTGCTTTGAGACTCTGTATTGACTACCGGAAATGGAATCGGGCTACGGTCAAGAATAAGTACCCTATGCCTCGTATAGATGATCTGTTTGACCAATTGAAGGGTTCTCGTTGTTTCTCTAAGATAGACCTGAGATCGGGTTACCACCAGTTGAGAGTCAGGAAGGAAGATATTCCAAAGACGGCATTCCGTACGCGGTATGGTTATTATGAGTTTCTGGTGATGCCATTTGGGCTCACCAATGCACCAGCAGTGTTTATGGACTTGATGAACTGGATATTCCGGGAATTCTTGGATCGTTTTGTGGTCGTCTTCGTGGACGACATCCTGATTTATTCAGCTTCTGAGGAGGAGCACGAGGAACACTTGAGAGTGGTGCTTGAGTTGCTTAGATCCCATAAGCTTTATGCTAAGTTCGGGAAGTGTGAGTTCTGGCTAAGGGAGGTGAAGTTCTTAGGCCATGTAGTCTCTGGGGAAGGGGTGTCTGTTGATACATCCAAGACCGAGGCAGTGCAAGATTGGGCACAGCCTAAGAGTGTGTTTGAGATCCGTAGTTTTCTGGGATTAGCTGGGTATTATCGCCGGTTTGTGAAGGATTTATCCATGTTAGCTTCGCCTTTGACTAGATTGACTCGGAAGTGAGTCAAATTTGTATGGAGTGAGACTTGCGAAAAGTCGTTCCAGGAGTTGAAAGTTAGACTGACCACCACTCCAGTCTTGATTATTCCGGAGAGAGGGTTGGGTTATGCAGTCTATTGTGATCCCTCACGAGAGGGTTTGGGTTGTGTGTTGATGCAAGAGGGGAAAGTGGTAGCCTATGGCTCACGTCAGTTGAAAATACACGAGAAGAATTACCCTACCCATGACCTAGAGTTAGCAGCTGTGATCTTTGCCTTGAAGATTTGGAGGCATTACCTTTATGGTGAGAGATTCGAGGTATTCTCGGATCATAAGAGTCTGAGATATCTGTTTACACAGAAAGACTTGAACTTGAGGCAGAGGAGGTGGATGGAGTTTATTGAGGATTATGACTTCAAGTTGCATTATCATCCGGGGAAGGCCAGTGTGGTGGCCGATGCCCTTAGCAGGAAATCTGTGGGTGACATAGCTAGTATAGCCATCCGGGAATGGGAGATGTTGGGTGCACTTGGGGAGTTTGATTTGCTTCTGGGCGAATCTGTTGAGGCTGCGGCCTTGTTTTCTGTTGTTGCGCAGCCTTCATTTGTGACTCGAGTATTCGAGGCACAGAGAGGTGACCTTGAGGTAGATTCCCTCCGAGAGAAGATCTCCAGTGGGAAGGTTGAGAAGGGTTTGACGGTTTATCCCGACTTGAGTGTGAGGTACCGAGACCGATTGTTTGTGCCAGAGTCTTGCCGAGAGGAGGTACTCCGAGAGTTTCATCATTCACGCCTTGCGGTGCATCCGGGAGGCACTAAGATGTATAGAGATTTGAGTCGCCAGTTTTGGTGGCGGGGTTTGAAGAGAGATGTGGCAGCTTTCGTGTCCAAGTGCCTTACTTGTCAGCAAGTGAAGGCCGAACATCAGAGGCCAGCGGGTTTGTTGCAACCCTTGCCTATTGTCGAGTGGAAGTGGGAGCATGTCACTATGGACTTCGTTGTATGTCTTCCGAGGACTCAGCGAGGTAGTGATGCTATTTGGGTGGTTGTAGACCGGTTGACTAAGTCGACGCACTTCATTCCTATGCACGTGAGAGATTCGGTAGATCATCTTGCCGACTTCTACATTCGGGACATAGTGAGGTTGCACGGAGTCCCAGTGACGATCGTCTCGAATAGAGACCCTCGTTTTACTGCTAGGTTGTGGCAGAGTTTGCAGAGTGCCTTAGGCACTAAGTTGACCTTTAGCATGGCTTATCATCCTCAGACTGACGGGCAGTCCGAGCGTACTATTCAGATCCTTGAGGATATGCTTCGGGGTTGTGTTCTTGACTTTAGTGGGTCGTGGGAAAGGCACTTGCCTTTGGTGGAATTTGCCTACAACAACAGTTTCCAGTCTAGTATCGGTATGGCACCGTTTGAGGCCTTGTATGGCCGACCGTGTAGGTCTCCAGTTTGTTGGGCCGAGGTGGGTGATGCACCTTTGTTGGGTCCGGAGTTGGTGAGGGAAACGACGGAGAAAGTTGATCTTATCCGTAAGAGGCTTGTTATAGCCCAGAGTCGTCAGAAATCTTATGCTGACCGTAGGAGGAGACCTTTGGTGTTTGAGGTGGGTGATCATGTCTTTCTGAAGATATCACCTAGGTGGGGATTAATGAGGTTTGGGAAGAGCGGGAAGTTGTCCCCTCGGTTTATTGGTCCTTTTGAGATCCTTGAGAGGATTGGCAAGGCTGCCTATCGTTTAGCTTTGCCACCGCAGTTATTCGGAGTTCATGACGTGTTTTATGTGAGTATGCTTCGGAAGTATGAGCCGGATCCATCACATGTGTTAGATTGGACCAACTTAGAGGTTGACGAAGATGCCTCGTATGAGGAGAGACCGGTTCGGGTCTTGGATAGGCGGGATCAAGTCTTGCGAGGCAAAACCATTCCTTTGGTAAAAGTCTTGTGGAAACATCACAGAGTGGAGGAAGCCACTTGGGAGTGTGAGTTGGAAGTCCGCGAGAAATATCCGGACTTGTTTGTCAATGTGTAATCATATATTGAGATTTTGTAATTTTAATGAACTTTAAGAACATTATATATATGTCTTAAGTTGAAAAACATTGTGAATGTTTTGGTTTAATGGAAGTATTTTGAAACTTGCCTCATAATGGAAGTTTAGTGTAACATTGCATATGTTGAATGCGTTGTAGAATTGGAGTTATATCATGAAATTGAATATGATATCGAAATGGGAATCATGTATATTGAAAACTGTTGTTATAGAAAAGAAATTGCATATTGATAATGCAGGTTGAACTATATATTGTGAGATGCCTCTCGATAAGAGATGAAATGACCGGTATTGGGTCAAGTTGTTGATTATTGTAATGTCATGTTGTTGGAAATTGAGAAACAAACCTGTTTTTGAAAACTTGTCCCAAATTTCGGGAACGAAATTCTTTAAGGGGGGGAGGTTATAGCGACCCCGGTCTTTTCCCATTTGATTGTAGTATTCGGACTTAGGTTCCGTGGATCCTGTTGTTATAAAGTTGTTGTTGTCGTCCTTTAATTTCTTATTTTTGAATTATAGGATGTATTGGGCAGGTTGGTTACAGGTTGGGAGTGTTTGGGAGCAAAGGTTTGCTGCCCAGAATTTTGGTCCTTCGCTCGAGCGAGCAGTTTGTCGCTCGAGCGAGCTATTTGTTTTTGGTCATTCGCTCGAGCCAGGGTTTCTTAGCTCGAGCGAGAGATTGCGTCTAGTATAGACCTGAGAGTTGTATTTCTTGGCTCGAGCGAGATTTCCTTCGCTCGAGCGAGTTTCGAGTTCTTCGCTCGAGCGAGAATTCTGTCGCTCGAGCGTGCTTCTGGGTTGCAGACCTGAAGCATCGTATTGTTGGGTCGAGCGAGCTTTCCTTCGCTCGAGCAAGTATTCTTTGTGTCTGGTCGCTCGAGCGACCACTTCTTCGCTCGAGCGAGCCTGTTTTATATAAATACACAGCAGCGGTTTTTAATACATTTTTTCACCATCTTTTTGATTTCAAAACCCTAGGTCCGTGTTCTCTCTCCCTCCACTCACCTTCTCTCTTAGGTATCATCTAGTTTTAGGGTGTTTCTGCCCTAGGCCCTTTATTAAAAGATAGAGTGAGTCGAGAGCTTCGTTTTAATCTGAGAGTTGGACGGTTTGGAGCACTTTGGATTCCGAGTCATCATCTCCATCTTCTCCATTCGGGTTATTTATTTCGAGGTAGGGATTTCCTACTCTATATTATAGGTTTTGTCCTAAGTTTTTGGTATTTTGATATGTTGGGGGTTGTTTGATAATTTTGGGAAAAACCCTAGTTATTGTAATAAATTAATTTAGGGAAAATTGGGGAATTTGGTTTAATTCTTGAAATTTGGGGAATTATGAGTTTAAATGGTGTAGTTTGATAGTTTAATCACTCACCTATGAAAATGTTGCGTTTATGCTTACTAATACATTTATTTCCTGTTTAGAAATAACTGTTTGGGGCTATCGGTGGAGGATAGTCGTGATTGTTGTAGACATTGCATGTGGATTAGGGAAAACTGAAACTAATCACATTGGTTAAGTCATTGAATTGGACTGTTGAATTAATACAGAAGTTACATGTATTGATTGTGTGTTGTATATGGCAAGTGTTTATTACATTGTATATGCATTGTATTGTGTGGGAGGAGATAGGGGATGTACTCCACGGTTTAGGGGAAGATAGGGGATGGACCTCTAAACCGGATTTTGTTTGGAAGGAGATAGGGGATGGACTCCATTAGCATCACTATTATGTGTGCTTATTGATATTGAAGTGTTTTTACATGTTGTTGATACAGCACTAAAATGTGTATCAATCGGAAAGTATGGAAGTGTTTTAGTATGAGCTTTAGTCTCATTTGTTTTATTGAATTGAAAATATTGTTAATGTGAGGTGTAGTCTCACTGTTATAGTTTGGCCAGGTTCTGAGCCATATTGATAATAATGAAAAGTGAAACGTGTTATAGACATTAATGTCATGAAACTGTATGTTGGTAAAGTGAATAGTTGTGTTAACCATCTATTGAATGCTGTTGCTTTATTCAATGCTTATATTTGGTTTAGTATATTTTTACTGGGCTGTGGCTCACCCTATACGGGAACATCATTTTCAGGTCCAGGAGATGTGCTACCTCCAAGGACTTAGCTTGGAAGGATTTGGACTTGAAGACTTGTCTTTAGTTATTTGTTTTTATTTGAGATTACATGTAAACATTCAAGCCAAGGGCTTAATTTGTAATCGAGTTAGTAATCATTCTTTTGTGTCCAAGTGTTAGCTTGGAAAGATGTAAGCCCTTAGGGCATTTATTTCTGATGTTACATGTGATGTCTTTCAATAAAAGTACTCTGATGGATAATTTAATGATTCGTTTTATTTTATTAATGCATGCTACTGTTATATATTATGGGTTCATTTTGAGGGCGTTACAGGAATACTAAAAATCGATGAGCTCAGGGCATAGCTCATACCACAGGGCGTACTACTTTCGCTCAGATACGGCATGAGGTTTATATTTTATTGTTTTATTTTTGTATATAAATAAACATTGTATATTTTCAAATTATTTGGATTCTAATTTTCATATTTCTAAAAAAATCTAGATGACCAATAAGGGGGAGTCTACTGATAAGATGAATGTTTGGCTTATGACACGTAGAGCAGATGACCTTGAGGTTATCTAGACCTTGGTAGTTTCCAAACACCTTTGATTGTATTTAAGGTTTATTTTTTATATTTTGTGTGTCAACCATCTTAATTTGACATATACTTGTATGTCTTATTCAATACAAGATGAGTTTAATCGTCAACTCTCCATGCTACCTGAGGATTATCGGACTTTGGAGGCTAGGAATGCCATTTTCCATGAGTTGATAGGTCATGATGGACATGGATATTGTCGCACATATGGAAAAACTGTGCCTCGGAGAGCGGTGTATAAAGATAGTGCTGGGCCATCACAGTCAACACCGCAGCCATTGACTATTGTTCACATCACTCAGCAGGTTCGTGCGGAGCTAAGGGATGAGTTGAGGGAGGAGTTGAGGGAGGAGATGCGAGCAGAGATCTCTACACATTTACAGCAGATGAGAGCTAAGATGATGGCCTTGTGTCATAGGGGGCGAGTGTGGATCCCAACAGACAGATTCGATATAAATTAAATTGTTTGATAGTTAAATTTTCACACAACATATATGTACATATATATAATAAAATTCGAATATGATTAACACATTATGTATTGGCTATCATAGGTTCCTGACGCATCGAGTGGCCACTGGGCATTTAGGGAATCTACAGGAGATGAGAATCCATATACACCACCACCAGCAGATCAGGTATAAAATGTATCTTTGCATTCTAAGCTAAGAATAATCATAAATTAACTGTACACAGCCCAAAAGGATAGAGGCTAGGCACGAGAGACTTGTGGGAGAAGATGGGACTCCAATCGGGTTCTCGGTTTGAGAGTTAGAGCTAGATTTCACTCTAGGCAAACTAGTTCCTTAAGAAACTTGAATTCGAGGTGTTGACGCCCCAAAATCAACAAACGGGGTCGGATTGGCACGAAACTTGGCACACATGACCGCCTAGACATGAGAGACTTGTGGGAGAAGACGGGGCTCGAATCGGGTTCCCGATTTGGGAGTTAGAGCCGAATTTCGGTCTAGGCAAACTAGTTCCTTAAGAAATTTGAATTCGAGGTGTTGACGCCCCAAAATCGCCAAACGGCGTCGGTTTGGCACGAAATTTGGCACACAAGATTCCCTAGGCACGAGAGACTTGTGGGAGAAGACGGGACTCCAATCGGGTTCCCGGTTTGGGATTTAGAGCCGAATTTCACTCTAGGCAAACTAGTTCCTTAAGAAACTTGAATTCGAGGTGTTGACGCCCCAAAATCACCAAACAGGGTCAGTTTGGCACGAAACTTGGCACACATGACTGCCTAGGCATGAGAGACTTGTGGGAGAAGATGGGGCTCGAATCGGGTTCTCGGTTTAGGAGTTAGAGTCGAATTTCGGTCTAGGCAAACTAGTTCCTTAAGAAATTTGAATTCGAGGTGTTGACGTCCCAAAATCGCCAAACAGCGCCGATTTGGCACGAAACTTGGCACAAACGACTGCCTAGGCACAAGAGACTTGTGGGAAGGAGAGACTTGTGGGAGAAGACGAGACTCCAATCGGGTTCCCAGTTTAGGAGTTAGAACCGGATTTCTGTCTAGCCAAAATTATTTACTTCATTATCTTTGTAATTATATAGTAGTTAATTTTTTTATGTTTTTTTGTAATTAAAATATTAACACAAAATTATATTGTCATTAATTTTTATTTTTTTTTAGATATTTTCCCAGTAGCAGTTTGCTTCTTGTGGAATGCAGGCGTATGAAGATTGCGATTAACTTTTGTTTTTGTTACCCATGGAAGAATCATGACGAAAACTTTTGTTTTTTATTTACGTTATTTTGAATTGTGAACAACATTATGTATTTAAACATTGTATATGTATTATGCAACATTATGTAGTGGGATAATTTTGCTGATGTATTGTTATGAATGGAAGAATATTTTTATTATGGATGAATTGTTATTTTTATACTGGAATTTTTATATTATTATGTAATTATAGTTTATTTTTCAGTTATTTTTCATTTAATACAGGTAATTTTCATATTTTTAATAATTTTATTGCAGTTTATTTTATTTTATTTTTTGAGACGGCACCACACTGTCTCAAAAAATTTAGAACTAGATTGTTTTTGCAACATAAGCAATGCCGTCGCAAAAGATGTTGGCAACAGTTGAAGAAACCTTTCGCGACGGTATTATTTGCCGTCGTAAATAGCCTTTTAGAGACGGCGTTGTCGTGTTGTCTCAAATACACTTTTAGCGACGGCAAGTTATCCGTCGCAATGAAACACTTTAGCGACGGCATTTTTGCCGTCGCAAATAACACTTTTAGCATCGGCAACACAGTGTCGTTTCAAAAAATCTTAGATTTTTTACATAGTAATGCCGACAACATTCCGTCGCAAAAAGGGAACTTACCGTCACAAAAAAAAAAAGGCGACGGCATTGTGCCGTCACTAAAACCTTTTAGCAACGGCCTTTGTTGAGACCCCCCCACTTGCCGTCGTGAAAGGTCAGTTGCCGTCGCAAAAAAGTTTTTAAGACAGCATTTTGGGTATTTGTGACGGCATTTTGCCGTCACAAAAAGTCAAATTTTTTGTAGTGTATTATGTATCAATTAGGTAGGTTGCTAATTGTGAATATGAGATTGATTGTATAGGGTTATTTCCTATTATAGATTAGGTTTAGGATTGCTATTAATATTGGTTGTAATCTTTGTTTTATACAATTCGAATATACAGAAAAGCTTTCTGGAATCTTATAAGTTCCATTTCCAAAAATGCCAATCTCATCAACCAATAGCATCACAGTTCCTCCCATCATCAGCTAATCTCTAGCTTTCAAGCTTGCTACATCGGATTGCAATTTATCAGAGTCATACACACTCCTTTGCAATTTTCTCAGACAGGAACGCGTGCAATCGATAAATGTGCGAGACAACACTCTCCTCTATTTTCTCGCCACGTATGACAATTTATCCGCCTTCCAGATGCTTTTTGGGGATGGTATACTAACGAATGAAGACCACGCAATAGGTTAATGTTGAATCGTTATTAACTCACCTAAAAATTTAAGTTTAATTTTTTTCGATAAGTTTCTCACATGTGGCAAAACTCTCTTTTATCAGTGATTCAAATATGGACAAAAATCTCGCCACCGGTATTACTTTGACCACCTACTCCGCTTATTTTCTTTTAAATTTTAGTATGTAGATCATCTATTAAAAAATACAAAATAAAAAAATACAAATTAGATTAATCTATTAACCGTAACCATATAACTGTGTTGCCATTATGAGAAAAATTATATCCAATTATTTTTAGATCAATTTGGAATTTTTTTTAATAGAAATTCTACACAATGAGCAGAATTGATCATCAAATGGCCTATTTTGTGTACTTCTAGCAAGTTGAAAAGTAGATAATCAGAAACGACAAATTGAAAATACCTCTCCTCCAACTTTTAAATAATCATTTTTTTCCTTCCAATTCTTCAACATATTTAAACTAATTTTTAAAATTTAAAAATTTAAAAAAAAAAAACCCCATAAACTGTACCAAATAATTTTATTACGTGCCCCCAAAGATGAAACTCAACGGTCCAATCCACTTATTGGAGAAAATCTAAGTTATTTAATTGTTGAGTAGATAATGAGGTTTAAATTTCTAACTATAAAATTTTTTATCTATTCTAATATCATTTTAACTAGTAACTCATCGAATTGGGGAAACTTCTAACTGGAGAAAATCTAAGTTATTTAATTTTCATATTTTTAATAATTTTATTGCTCTTTTTTTTTCTTTTTTTTTTTTTTGAGACGGCACCACACTGTCTCAAAAAAATTCAACCAGATTGTTTTTGCGACATAAGCAATGTCGTCGCAAAAGATGTTGGCAACAGTTGAAAAAACCTTTCGCGACGGTATTATTTGCCGTCACAAATAACCTTTTAGAGACGGCATTGTCGTGCTGTCTCAAATACACTTTTAGCGACGGCAGGTTATCCGTCTCAATAAAACACTTTCACTACGGCATTTTTCCCGTTGCAAATAACACTTTTAGCGACGACAACACAGTGCCGTCTAAAAAAATCTAATATTTTTTACATAGTAATGCTGACAGCAGCATTCCATCGCAAAAAGGCAACTTACCGTCGCAAAAAAAAAAGGCGACGGCATTGTGCCGTCGCTAAAACCTTTTAGCAACGGCCTTTGTTGAGACCCCCCACTTGCCGTTGCGAAAGGTCAGTTGCCGTCACAAAAAAGTTTTTGCGACGGCATTTTGCTATCGCAAAAAGTCAAATTTTTTGTAGCATATTATGTATCAATCAGGTAGGTTGCTAATTGTGAATATGCGATTGATTGTATATGGCTATTTCCTATTATAGATTAGGTTTAGGATTGCTATTAATATTGGTTGTAATCTTTGTTTTATACAATTCGAATATACAGAAAAACTTTAAGCAATCTTACAAGTTCCATTTCCAAAAATGGCAATCTCATCAACCAATAGCTTCACAGCTCCTTCTCCCATCATCAGCTGCTCTCGAGCTTTCAAGCTTGCTGCATCGGATTGCAATTTATCAGAGTCATACACACTCCTTTGCAATTTTCTCAAACAGGAAGGCGTGCAATCAATAGATGTGCGAGACAACACTCTCCTCCATTTTCTCGCCATGTACGACAATTTATCCGCCTTCTAGATGCTTTTTGGGGATGGTATACTAATGAATGAAGACCTGGCAATAGGTAAATGTTGAATCATTATTAACTCACCTAAAAATTTAAGTTTAATTTTTTTCGATAAGTTTCTCACACGTGGCAAAACTCTCTTTTATCAGTGATTCAAATATGGACAAAAATCTCGCCACCGGTATTACTTTGACCATCTACTCCGCTTATTTTCTTTTAAATTTCAGTATGTAGATCATCTATTAAAAAATACAAAATAAAAAAATAAAAATTAGATATTAACCGTAACCATATAATTGTGTTGCGTTTATGAGAAAAATTATATCCTATTATTTTTAGATCAATTTGGAATTTTTTTTAATAGAAATTCTACACAATGAGCAGAATTGATCATCAAATGGCCTATTTTGTGTACTTCTAGCAAGTTGAAAAGTAGATAATCAGAAACGACAAACTGAAAATACCTCTCCTCCAACTTTTAAATAATCATTTTTTTTCTTCCAATTCTTCAACTTATTTAAACTAATTTTTAAAATTTAAAAATAAAAAAAATTCCATAAACTGTACCAAATAATTTTATTAGGTGCCTCCAAAGACGAACTCAACAGTCCAATCCACTTATTGGAGAAAATCTAAGTTATTTAATTCTTGAGTAGACAATGAGGTTTAAATTTCTAATTATAAAATTTATTATCTATTCTAATATCATATTAACTAGTAACTCATCGAATTGGAGAAATTTCTAACTGGAGAAAATCTAAGTTATTTAATTTTCATATTTTTAATAATTTTATTGCAGTTTTTTTTTTTTTTTTTTGAGACTGCACCACACTGTCTCAAAAAAATTAGAACCAGATTTTTTTTGCGACATAAGCAATGCCGTCACAAGAGATGTTGGCAACAGTTGAAAAAACCTTTCGCGACGGTATTATTTGTCGTCGCAAATAACCTTTTAGAGACGGCGTTGTCGTGCTGTCTCAAATACACTTTTAGCAACGGCAGGTTATCCGTCTAAATAAAACACTTTCGCGACGACATTTTTGACGTCGCAAATAACACTTTTAGCGACGGCAACGCAGTGTCGTCTCAAAAAATCTTAGACTTTTTACATAGTAATTCCGACAGCAGCATTCCGTCGCAAAAAGGCAACTTACCATCGCAAAAAAAAAGGCGACGGCATTGTGCCGTCGCTAAAACCTTTCAGCAACGCCCTTTGTTGAGACCCTCCACTTGCCGTCGCGAAAGGTCAGTTGCCGCCACAAAAAAGTTTTTGAGACGGCATTTTGAGTATTTGCGACGGCATTTTGCCGTCGCAAAAAGTCAAATTTTTTGTAGTGTATTATGCATGAATTAGGTAGGCTGCTAATTGTGAATATGCGATTGATTGTATAGGGCTATTTCCTATTATAGATTAGGTTTAGGATTGCTATTAATATTGGTTGTAATCTTTGTTTTATACAATTCGAATATACAGAAAAACTTTCTGGAATCTTACAAGTTCCTTTTCCAAAAATGGCAATCTCATCAACCAATAGCTTCATAGCTCCTTCTCCCATCATCAACTGCTCTCGAGCTTTCAAGCTTGCTGCATCGGATTGCAATTTTATCAGAGTCATACACACTCCTTTGCAATTTTTTCAGACAGGAAGGCGTGCAATCAATAGATGTGCGAGACAACACTCTCCTCCATTTTCTCGCCATGTACGACAATTTATCCGCCTTCCAGATGCTTTTTGGGGATGGTATACTAACGAATGAAGACCTCACAATAGGTAAATGTTGAATCATTATTAACTCACCTAAAAATTTAGGTTTAATTTTTTTCGATAATTTTCTCACATGTGGCAAAACTCTCTTTTTTCAGTGATTCAAATATGGACAAAAATCTCGCCACCGGTATTACTTTGACCATCTACTCCGCTTATTTTCTTTTAAATTTTAGTATGTAGATCATCTATCAAAAAATACAAAATAAAAAAATAAAAATTAGATTAATCTATTAACCGTAACCATATAATTGTGTTGCGTTTATGAGAAAAATTATATCCTATTATTTTTAGATCAATTTGGAATTTTTTTTAATAGAAATTCTACACAATGAGCAGAATTTATCATCAAATGGCCTATTTTGTGTACTTCTAGCAAGTTGAAAAGTAGATAATCAGAAACGACAAACTGAAAATACCTCTCCTCCAACTTTTAAATAATCATTTTCTTTTCTTCCAATTCTTCAACTTATTTAAACTAATTTTTAAAATTTAAAAATAAAAAAAAAACTCCATAAACTGTACCGAATAATTTTGTTAGGTGCCTCCAAAGACGAAACTCAACGGTCCAATCCACTTATTGGAGAAAATCTAAGTTATTTAATTGTTGAGTAGATAATGAGGTTTAAATTTCTAATTATAAAATTTATTATCTATTCTAATATCATATTAACTAGTAACTCATCGAATTGGAGAAAATCTAAGTTATTTAATTTTCATATTTTTAATAATTTTATTGCATTTTTTTTTTTTTTTTTTGTTTTCTTTGAGACGGCACCACACAGTCTCAAAAAAATTAGAACCAGATTATTTTTGCGACATAAGCAATGCCGTCGCAAGAGATGTTAACAATGATTGAAAAACCTTTCATGACGGTATTATTTGCCAAGAATAACCTTTAGAGGCAATTTGTCGTGCGGTCTCAAATACACTTTTAGCGACGGCAGGTTATCCGTCTAAATAAAACACTTTCGCAACGGCAACACAGTGCCGTCTCAAAAAATCTTAGATTTTTTACATAGTAATGCTGACAGCAGCATTCCGTCGCAAAAAGGCAACTTACCGTCGTAAAAAAAAGGCGACGGCATTGTGCCGTCGCTAAAACCTTTTAGCAACGCCCTTTGTTGAGACCCCCCACTTGCCGTCGCAAAAGGTCAGTTGCCGTCGCAAAAAAGTCTTTGAGACGGCATTTTGAGTATTTGCGACGGCATTTTGCCGTCGCAAAAAGTCAAATTTTTTGTAGTGTATTATGTATCAATTAGGTAGCTTGCTAATTGTGAATATGCGATTGATTGTATATGGCTATTTCCTATTATAGATTAGGTTTAGGATTGCTATTAATATTGGTTGTAATCTTTGTTTTATAAAATTCGAATATACAGAAAAACTTTCTGGAATCTTACAAGTTCCATTTCCAAAAATGGAAATCTCATCAACCAACAGCTTCAATGGTCCTTCTCCCATCATCAGCTGCTCTCGAGCATTCAAGCTTGCAGCATCGGATTGCAATTTATCAGAGTCATACACACTCCTTTGCAATTTTCTCAGACAGGAAGGCGTGCAATCAATAGATGTGCGAGACAACACTCTCCTCCATTTTCTCGCCATGTACGACAATTTATCCACCTTCCAGATGCTTTTCGGGGATGGTATACTAACGAATGAAGACCTCGCAATAGGTAAATGTTGAATCCTTAGTAACTCACCTAAAAATTTAAGTTTAATTTTTTTCGATAAGTTTCTCACAGGTGGCAAAACTCTCTTTTATCAGTGATTCAAGTATGGAAAAAAATCTCACCACCGGTATTACTTTGACCATCTACTCCTCTTATTTTCTTTTAAATTTTAGTATGTAGATCATCTATTAAAAAATACAAAATAAAAAAATAAAAAATAGATTAATCTATTAACCGTAACCATATAATTGTGTTGCGTTTATGAGAAAAATTATATCCTATTATTTTTAGATCAGTTTGGAATTTTTTTTAATAGAAATTCTACACAATGAGCAGAATTGATCATCAAATGGCCTATTTTGTGTACTTCTAGCAAGTTGAAAAGTAGATAATCAGAAACGACAAACTGAAAATACCTCTCCTCCAACTTTTAAATAATCATTTTTTTTTTTCTTCCAATTCTTCAACTTATTTAAACTAATTTTTTAAATTTAAAAATAAAAAAAACTCCATAAACTGTACCAAATAATTTTATTAGGTGCCTCCAAAGACGAAACTCAACGGTCCAATCCACTTATTGGAGAAAATCTAAGTTATTTAATTGTTGAGTAGATAATGAGGTTTAAATTTCTAATTATAAAATTTATTATCTATTCTAATATCATATTAACTAGTAACTCATCGAATTGGAGAAATTTCTAACTGGAGAAAATCTAAGTTATTTAATTTTCATATTTTTAATAATTTTATTGCAGTTTTTTTTTTTTTTTTTTCGAGACGGCACCACACTGTCTCAAAAAAAATAGAACCAGATTGTTTTTGCGACGTAAGCACTGCCGTCACAAGAGATGTTGGCAATAGTTGAAAAAACATTTCACGACAGTATTATTTGCCGTCGCAAATAACCTTTTAGAGACGGCGTTGTCGTGCTGTCTCAAATACACTTTTAGCGACGGCAGGTTATCCGTCTCAATAAAACACTTTCGCGACGGCATTTTTGCCGTTGCAAATAACACTTTTAGCGATGGCAACACAATGCCGTCTCAAAAAATCTTTGATTTTTTACAAAGTAATGCCGACAGCAGCATTTCGTCGCAAAAGGGCAACTTACCGTCGCAAAAAAAAGGCGACGGCATTGTGTCGTCGCTAAAACCTTTTAGCAATGCCCTTTGTTGAGACCCCCCACCTGCCGTCGCGAAAGGTCAGTTGCCGTTGCAAAAAAGCTTTTGAGACGACATTTTGAGTATTTGCGACGGCATTTTGCCGTCGCAAAAAGTCAAATTTTTTGTAGTGTATTATGTATCAATTATGTAGGTTCCTAATTGTGAATATGCGATTGATTGTATAGGGCCATTTCCTATTGTAGATTAGGTTTAGGATTGCTATTAATATTGGTTGTAATCTTTGTTTTATACAATTCGAATATTCCAAAAAACTTTCTGGAATCTTACAAGTTCCATTTCCAAAAATGGCAATCTCATCAACCAATAGCTTCATAGCTCCTTCTCCCATCATCAGCTGCTCTCGAGCTTTCAAGCTTGCTGCATCAGATTGCAATTTATCAGAGTCATACACACTCCTTTGCAATTTTCTCAGACAGGAAGGCGTGCAATCAATAGATGTGCGAGACAACACTCTCCTCTATTTTCTCGCCATGTACGACAATTTATCCGCCTTCCAGATGCTTTTCGGGGATGGTATACTAACGAATGAAGACCTCGCAATTGGTAAATGTTGAATCCTTATTAACTCACCTAAAAATTTAAGTTTAATTTTTTTCGATAAGTTTCTCACATGTGGCAAAACTCTCTTTTATCGGTGATTCAAATATGGACAAAAATCTCGCCACCGGTATTACTTAACCACCTACTCCACTTATTTTCTTTTACATTTTAGTATGTAGATCATCTATTAAAAAATACAAAATAAAAAAATAAAAATTAGATTAATCTATTAACCGTCACCATATAATTGTGTTGCCTGTATGAGAAAAATTATATCCTATTATTTTTAGATCAATGTGGAATTTTTTTTCATAGAAATTCTACACAATGAGCAGAATTGATCATCAAATGGCCTATTTTGTGTACTTCTAGCAAGTTGAAAAGTAGATAATCAGAAACGACAAACTGAAAATACCTCTCCTCCAACTTTTAAATAATCATTTTTTTTTCTTCCAATTCTTCAACTTATTTAAACTAATTTTTTAAATTTAAAAATAAAAAAAAATTCCATAAAATGTACCAAATAATTTTATTAGGTGCCTCCAAAGACGAAACTCAACGGTCCAATCCACTTATTGGAGAAAATCTAAGTTATTTAATTGTTGAGTAGATAATGAGGTTTAAATTTCTAATTATAAAATTTATTATCTATTCTAATATCATATTAACAAGTAACTCATCGAATTGGAGAAATTTCTAACTGGAGAAATTCTAAGTTATTTAACTTTCATATTTTTAATAATTTTATTGCAGGTTTTTTTTTTTTTTTTTTTTTTTTGAGACGGCACCACACTGTCTCAAAAAAATTAGAACCAGATTTTTTTTGCGACATAAGCAATGCCATCGCAAAAGATGTTGGCAACAGTTGAAAAAACCTTTCGCGACGGTATTATTTGCCGTCGCAAATAACCTTTTAGAGACGGCGTTGTCATGTTGTCTCAAATACACTTTTAGCAACTGCAGGTTATCCGTCTCAATAAAACACTTTCGCGACGGCATTTTTGCCGTTGCAAATAACACTTTTAGCGACGGCAACACAGTGCTGTCTCAAAAAATCTTAGATTTTTTACATAGTAATGCCGACAGCAGCATTCCATCACAAAAAAAAGGCGACGGCATTGTGCCGTCGCTAAAACCTTTTAGCAACGCCCTTTGTTGAGACCCCCCACTTGCCGTCGCGAAAGGTCAGTTGCCGTTGCAAAAAAGTTTTTGAGATGGCATTTTGAGTATTTGCGACGGCATTTTGCCGTCGCAAAAAGTCAAAATTTTTGTAGTGTATTATGTATCAATTAGGTAGGTTGCTAATTGTGAATATGCGATTGATGGTATACGGTTATTTCCTATTATAGACTAGGTTTAGGATTGCTATTAATATTGGTACTAATCTTTGTTTTATACAATTCGAATATACAGAAAAACTTTCTGGAATCTTATAAGTTCCATTTCCAAAAATGGCAATCTCATCAACCAATAGCTTCACAACTCCTTCTCCCATCATCAGTTGCTCTCGAACTTTCAAGCTTGCTGCATCGGATTGCAATTTATCAGAGTCATACACACTCCTTTGAAATTTCCTCAGACAGGAAGGCGTGCAATCGATAGATGTGCGAGACAACACTCTCCTCCATTTTCTCGCCATGTACGACAATTTATCTGCCTTCCAGATGCTTTTTGGGGATGGTATACTAACGAATGAAGACCTCGCAATAGGTAAATGTTGAATCGTTATTAACTCACCTAAAAATTTAAGTTTAATTTTTTTCGATAAGTTTCTCACATGTGGCAGAACTCTTTTTTATCAGTGATTCAAATATGGACAAAAATCTCGCCACCGGTATTACTTTGACTATCTACTCCGCTTATTTTCTTTTAAATTTTAGTATGTAGATCATCTATTAAAAAATACAAAATAAAAAAATAAAAATTAGATATTAACCGTAACCATATAATTGTGTTGCGTTTATGAGAAAAATTATATCCTATTATTTTTAGATCAATTTGGAATTTTTTTTAATAGAAATTCTACACAATGAGGAGAATTGATCATCAAATGGCCTATTTTGTGTACTTCTAGCAAGTTGAAATGTAGATAATCAGAAACAACAAACTGAAAATACCTCTCCTCCAACTTTTAAATAATCATTTTTTTTTCTTCCAATTCTTCAACTTATTTAAACTAATTTTTAAAATTTAAAAATAAAAAAAACTCCATAAACTGTACCAAATAATTTTATTAGGTGCCCTCAAAGACAAAACTCAACGGTCCAATCCACTTATTGGATAAAATCTAAGTTATTCAATTGTTGAGTAGATAATGAGGTTTAAATTTCTAATTATAAAATTTATTATCTATTCTAATATCATATTAACTAGTAGCTCATCGAAAAATCTTAACTACTTGAGTGAGGGATAACTTTTTTTTTTTTTCACTTCACTAGGAAATAAAAAAGGCAACACGGCGCTGCATGAGGCTGTGAGGTTCGGTCGGAAAGAAGTTGTGGAGGTGCTGTTGAAGTATGAGAGAGATTTGGTTATGGTGAGCAATAATTCAAAAGAGACTCCTCTGTTAGAATAGAAAATCTAAGTTATTTAATTGTTGAGTAGATAATGAGGTTTAAATTTCTAATTATAAAATTTATTATCTATTCTAATATCATATTAACTAGTAACTCATCGAAAAATCTTAACTACTTGAGTGAAGGATAACTTTATTATTTATTTTCACTTCACTAGGAAATAAAAAAGGCAACACGGCGCTGCATGAGGCTGTGAGGTTCGATCAGAAAGAAGTTGTGGAGGTGCTATTGAAGTGTGAGAGAGATTTGGTTATGGATTCAAAAGAGACTCCTCTATTCACTACGGCTTCATGTGGAAAGAAGGATTTTTTCGATCTTCTCATCAAAGATGGAAGAATTCACAGTGATCATAGTGTGATGGCAAGCATTGATGGTTCCATTGTTCTTTTTTTTAGTGAATTCAAAATATTTTTCAATTGGGGCTTCCACACTACAACAAAATTAAATTTTTATGGTTTGCAATGCATGCCATAAAAACTCTTTCACGGCATGCACACAAATGCCATTATATGACATGTCATGAAAAGTTGAGCGTCATTTACAACATGCAGGTAAAGTTGTAAAAAGGAATAAATTAAACATTAATAACATACTTTGTATGTCATATATAATTTTTTATGACATTTTTGTCATGCCATAAATCATCATACTTTCATGACATAATTTTGCATGCCGTAGAAAGTTATTTTTAATATATTTATGACATGCTATGTATGCCGTATATAGCCTTTTACGACATTTCTTGCATGTCATAAATTATTACACTTTCCACGACATAATTTTGTATGCCGTATATAATCTTTACAGCATTTTCTAGCATGTCATAAATTATTACACTTTTCACGACATAATTTTGTATGCCGTACAAGGTTTTTTTAATATATATATATATAGAGAGAGAGAGAGAGAAGAACAGCAAATTCAAAGTTCAATATATGAACACATGATATCACTAAAATGCCCACTATAGTACTTGAAAAGAAAATTACAAGATCAGATAGCAAATTATATGTACAAATGAAAGCAAAAATATTCACATAAAAAAGATTCACCTTTCTCTCTCTCTCTCTCTCTCTCTCTCTCTCTCTCTCTCTCTCTCTCTCTCTTCTCCCTCTCAAACTCACGCCTCACCTCTTCTCTCTCATTACTGCTCTTCTCTCTCTCTCTCTCTCGTTGATCCAGCTCGATCAATCCAAGAAGCCCTATGTCAAGAACTCCTCGGCCACTCTTGCTCCGATTGAACCGCCGTATGAAGGGCTTCCACCGTGGCTCGGCAACGATCGGATTGCTAATTTTCTTTGAACCAAAACATAAATGTAATCTGATGAACAATTTAAGCTTTCAAGCCCAAGAAGTTGTAAACAAATCCTAAAGCTTTTGTCATACATACATCAATGCGTGTTTAACTACCACGTTTTTGGAAGACAACAATCTTCCCATAAGAAACATTCTCCATGTTGCTTCCTATAATATATAATTCAAAGATAGTATATTTGTTGCTGACGTGATGCAACTTAGTTGATGCAAGATTCACATCAAGTTCATAGTGAAGTTATATATATATATTTTTATGGAGTTCTTTTTGTGACACCCTAAATATTTAATTAATACCACAACCAACCACGATTATTAATAAAAATAATCTATAATAGTAAATTAAAATAATTAATTTTGTGATGGTATGCGATAAAGTATAATTTAAAACAATAATAACAATAATAAGAATAATAATAATGAAAATAATAAAATAAATAAGTTATATGTGCTATGTAAATTAATTTGTCATTGTGGTTACCAAATATATGATGAGGAGATTTATTTGAGGGCTAAATTATCACTAATTAGTGTAAAAAGATTGGAATGTATGGATTTAATAAATCAAGTAATAATGAATGAGGAAGCTATTACGGAGATTTGTTTTAATTAAAAGGATTTGCAAATATGGATTAGAAGAGGAGGAGAGGCCATTTGTATGTCCACATGTAGGGGGGCAGTGGTGAGTCATCAATAGGGATATTAATAAAGGGTGAGTCATCACTCATGTGCTTATAAATGGGAAGAAAGTGGTGAAGCTGGCTAGTGTGTAAACAAAGAATGAAGGAAGAAAAAAAAAAAAAAAGAGAGAAAGGAGATCAGTAAAAAAGGGAGGAGCCGAAAATCAACAAAAATATAAAGGAATTAGTAAGACTCAATCTTAAGATGAGTTATATTATACCTTGAGTTACCATAATATATTTTACGTATGTTTTGACGTACCATAATTCATTTTATTCAAGTTATATTTTATAAGTTATATTAATACAAGATATGTTTTATAAATATTTCAATTACGTGGGTTATTTTTTGAACTCTATTTGTTTAAAATGAAACCCATGGATATGTTTGTTTAAATTTTAGTATATATTTGACTATGACCTTATAAATAATTATGTTTTGTAATTACCACCACGGGAGTCCCACGCCTTGGGGGACTTAAATAACCATTGACCTCTGTTTGGCCACTTTGTGGTCCTCTGTTTGTCATAGATCCATTGACCTTTGTTCTGATTGTCACTTTTGTGACCTCTATTCTATTCTGTTCTATACCGTGATTATGGTTATTTATTTGCATAATTTCTGTATTTCAGTTTCTGCCACTCAAATGATTTATTTACCAAATGGAGTTATGTAAATATTTTGGCCTAACTAACTATCCATGGTTATTTTGTATTCCCTATATTCTTGGCATAATATTTCTCACTCTGCTGTGTGCTTCTAGCTGTTACTCTTTCAGGTGACAAGATGTAGGGGAAACAAATAACCTCACGAAAAGGAAACCGCACGAGGATTTGATGTTGAACCACTATTTTGTTTTGTTTTTTTTTTTTTTTTAAATTTATATTTTTGCTCTCGTTTGTTTCTACTCGGGACCGGTCACTGAATAATAAAATGAATAAAAGCCCTATAGATGTATTTTCTCTTATTAAAATAGTAAAATGAAGTAAATTTTCTATTTAATTATTTTTATTTCCTTTGTGCCTCCACCTGCGCAATTTAATTTGCTACAATTAGAATGAATTAGTAAGTTGCGATTCCAACCCTAAGCCCTGGGGTTGGGTCGTGACACTTTTCTTAATTACATTTCTTGTTTTCCCTCTTTTAGATATTTTTGGGTTAAATGACAGAACCTTCTCTCTTTTCATTTCCCTCTATAGCTTCTCTCTATGTCCCCTTTTTTCCTATATTCTTTCTTCTCTACTTTTACTGCATCTCCATTTCTTGTCTACCCTTCTGCTTTGGTTCCTCTCTTTTATTGCTTCTTCTTTTGTTTCTTCTATATCTCAATTTCTCTCTCAATATTTACTGTCATGTTTATTTGCAATCACATGTTCGACAAAATTGTTCTAAACCACATTTTCAGATCTGGCATCCTTAACCACATTTTTCCAAGAAAATGCTTTCCAAGTGTTATTGGTAACAAATCCCAGTGAACCTTTCACAAACATGACTGCTTTTTTTATTTTTATTTTTTTTTCCAATGAGTACATGACTCAGCTCTTGATTAAAGTAACAATTCTATCTCTAAATAGATTTCTCATCCACTTAATTTTCTCTGCCTTGTCTAATTTTTTTTGTGGTGTTCAATTTTCTCTGGATAGATAGAGGGATTTGAATGTTGATTCAGAGAAATTTGATGTTAGTCCAGAGAAATTTGAATATTAGTCTAGAAAAATTTGTGAAAGGTTTAAGGGTCTTTGATGTTAGTCCAGAGATCCATAGAAATTTGAATGTTAGTGTCACGACCCCATTCTGCCCCTAGTAGAATGGTGCCATGATGGCTAGTAATTCGAGATTACCAAAGGCCACTTACGAGATCACACACACAAATCAGAGTAAATATATGGGGCTTACAAATGCGGAAGCAATAAATAAAAACTAAGTAGTCCATAAGAGCAGTGCTTAAGTTAAATGAAATGACATGCATCTTATAATAGCTTATATACAACAAAATGGAATACAAAAATTACATCTTGACCAAAAGGCTTCTCAGCCATCAAATACAAAATACAGGGAAATAACTAAGAAGCATGATCTTCAAGATGTTGCAAAACACGAATCCATAACACATCGGCAAAACACATCTAGGCGTCACCGCCGCCCTGCTCATCACCTACATATATATAGAGAGGGTGAGCTTGGATACTCAGTGAATGGTACAAATAATAAAGGGTTTACATGAATGACATCCGAGATCTTTTAACAAAACAATACGTGGAATAAATCAAGTTCCTCTATCAAATCTTTCAAAGCTTCAAGAGATGCTTACTAACATCAATATAATACAAGAGATGACATTCCGGACAAACAAACCCACGCGGTAAAACCGTTAGTGGCAAGGCAAGACAAGACAAGAGAGATCTCTAAGCAATGGTGTCGTTGCATTATAGTCCCCAGACACTAAGGACTTGTGCTACAAATGCTTATAGTCCCCTAGCACATACGGACTTCCAAACTTTGTGCTACAAATGCTTATAGTCCCCTAGCACATACGGACTTCCCGAGAATGTCATCAAACAAGATATAGTACTTATTGCAAGTAGGAATAATCATTCATGCTTGTAAATAATTTCCGAACAAGGCAAAACAAGGTTTTATCAAAGCTTTATAACATATCTTTATTAAAATACCACTCACTTATTTCTTCAAACGCCGGGGTCAAGGCAAGTCCAAGTCCTACAAACACATGGCAGAAATCTGTTGAATACACTTCCCATTAAGTTTCACACGCATGCAGATGATCTCGGCATTCCTCAGATGCTAGGTCAAATCAAAATAAAACACTGCCTCCCATCTCGAGAAACATGCTGGGCATCAACTAGGCCTTGGCCGAGGTCCCACACCTTCTCGCCGAGGTGTGGTCCCGAGGCCCACTTTCAAGGAAATGAAGCCGGGGAAAAGTCTGGGTTTTCCCCTCTGCTCAAGAACATGAAGAACATGGACATGAAGATCATGAAGAAGATGAATGCAAAGATCATAACTTGTTATTACAAATTCTGAGATTTCATGCTATAAGTTCGAAAACATGAACCTGGGTACCCATACCAGAAGATCTTTGGGAAAACAAACACAAAAGCATGGATTTTAATGCAAGCTTTCGGATCAAACAAAGCCTTTCTTCAAGAACTCATGAACACTAATTTTCTCTTTCTAAAACCAATCTTTAAATCAATGCATGGCATGCAGAATATATTCAATCATGCAATGCAGCTAGATGATCAGTAAGGACAACAAGAGTTGATCAAGATTCTAACCTCACTACTCGAATCTAACGGTTTGAACTCTAAGGATCAAGCTTGCTATCTACTCTCTCACTCTAAAACTCCTCCTTCTCCTTCTAGAGCTTCTCTCTCCTCAAGAACAAAGATGTGATACAAAATGATACATTTCTAGGCTTGCCGGCTGACTTAACACTCAGCCTGGACACGTGGCAACGATTGGTTGGCTCTATCTGAAAAGGTGACTGATTGAAAAGACAAGACTATGACATAGTGTGTTCAACAAGCTAGGCGGCAAGGGACTCCGACAAGTAATGACATCGGCCAATAACAAGACTTCGGCAGCAAGGGACAATGACCTCGGCTAGAAAGGTCAACACTTGGCCCAGCTGTGCCACACCTCGGCCTAGATGTGCCACACCTCGGTCTAGGTCGTACCAGTCTAGGGCAAGATCACTAGGGTTCAAGGGCAACATCTCGGCCCAGATAGTACACATCTCGGCCTTGGCGGTGAACACCTCGGCCTAGATAATGATATCTCGGCCAATATGTCAGGGTGCGGATGGAGGTCAACCAAAGAAATCCCAAGATAGTTCTAAGTATAAGAGTGTCAAAGGAGCGACCTAAGCTCAAGACAACCTCGGCTGAAACACACACACCAAAGGAACCTAGCATCCAAGTAATACTTATGCAAAACAAGTCAAGATTTGAAATGCAAGTTTAACAGAGCAAAATCATATAAAATACATATGAGTATGGTTAGGGTAGTGTGAGGGTTATTACAGTTAGTCCAGAGAAATTTGAAAAAGGTTCAAGGGTTTTTGATGTTAGTCTAGAGATCTAGAGAAATTTGAATGTTAGTTCAGAGAAATTTGAAAGTTCAAGGTCTTGAACCTAGAGAAATTCCAAGGATTGCTTTGTATGTTGAATTCATTATGAATATAGACATAAATATGGTTATTGGATCAAGTCTCTTTTTGTAGTATAAGAATAATGTTGGATCAAATCACTGAAGCCATCAACTTGTAGACAGCACAAGTGAATTTCTTTGGTTGGAGGGGATTTTCTCTGGGGTTGAGTAAATTTCTCTGGGGTGGAGAGGGAAATTTCTCTGGGTTGAATCTAGAGAAATTTGGAATTTTCTCTGTGATTTGTCCAGAGAAATTCTCTAGATCGAATTTTCTCTGGATCAAATTTTCTCTGGATCGATGTTGAGGGACCTTAGACATTATGAAAATATTGAGTGTCCTTTACGTTATAAAATCTTAATACCAGGGACCTTAAAAAAAAATCCTCCTTTTTATTTGACTTTAAGTATTATTTGATTTGATATTAAATTTAAATTATTTTAGTAGAAGTTTTCACGACATGCATTAGCATGTCGTGTAAAATGATGATATATTATGGCATGCAATGTATGTCGTCTTAAATATAAATTTTCATGACAAATTTTTGTATGTCGTGAAAGTGCATATTTTTTATGGCATTTTGTGGCATGTCGTAAATATATAAATCAACGACTTAGATGGTATGTATGTCATTATTGATAAAGCATTAATAGCTTGCAAATAAAAAAATGCCGCAGTATACACTAACTCTGACATGCATTTAATGCGAGTTATGCTAAAGACCCCAAATAAATTAACAAATTTTCTACCAAATCTCTCACATAGGTGTGTGACCCACACACGTGTTTTGTGTAAATCTCACACCCATGTGAAAATTTTGGTAATTTATTTGGGGTTTATAGCATTTTCCTTTAATGCATGTTGTAAACAGAAAGCGTAAATAGTTAATTTTATATCTAGTTTATTGGAAAAAAATAAAAATTTGTCATATCTACTAGGAATTTATAAATATTTAAGAATGTCTAGAATTTTTTTTATTATTTATAATTAAAACATAATTTCTCCAGAGAATGAGATGGTTTGTGTCACGACCCCAAACTGCCCCTAGTAGAATGGTGCCGTGATGGCCAGTAATCAGAGATTACCAAAGGCCAACTTACAAGATCACACACAATCAGAGTATACATATGGGGCTAACAAGGGCGGAAGCAATAACTTAAAATACAAGTGGTCCATAAGAGCTGTGCATAAGTCAAATGAAATGGCATACATCCTTACATAACTTTACAACTTATAAAATATATATTACATCTTCAACAAAAGGGGCTTCTCAAGCCGACATAAACAAAACACATGAAATACAAATCAAGAAACATCATCTTCAGAACTGCCGACGTCAGTACAAGTTGCCGACCTAAACACAAAATGCCGACATAAATATAATACAGGTAGCACAAGGTTAAAAACATAATCGTAACAGTTGCCGACATCCTTGATGCCGACCTAACATGCATACAAAACATCGGCACAAAACACACGTCTCGGCGTAGCCGACTTCTAGCTTGGAACCTACATATATACATAGAGAGGGTGAGCTTGGAAACTCAGTGAATGGTACAAGTAATAAAGGGGTTAAATGAATGATATCCGAGGTCTTTGTAAAACATACATATCATAGCTCATTCAAAACATGTACTTAGCGTAGCCTATTCAAAACATCGTATAACAGGGCTGGCATCAAAACATATACTTAGCAAAACCTGTGACAAACATGTACTTGAGCTTTCAAAGCTTGCTTACTTATCAAAACATGGGATGAACCGTATTCATCAATCTTGACCTTTCAAAACATGTGCTTGGCATAACTTGAATCGAAACATATTCTTAGCTAATCTAGTATTAAAACGTGTACTTGAACTTATAACATACTTGGCAAAACATACCCACCCGTTCAAAGACCGTCGGTGGCAAAACATACCCACCCGTTCAAAGACCGTCGGCGGGGGAAAGACTCCCAAACATGGATGCTACATGGGCTTAACGTCCCCTAGCACGAAAGGACGATGCTACTTGGGCTTAGAGTCCCCTAGCATGGGAGGACTTGTGCCACTTATGCTTAAAGTCCCCTGGCACGTACAGACTTGACTAAAACATCATCAAAACAGAGCTTATGCTTGATACATAAAACTTAAACTTGATATACCAAAATAAGGATAATCATTCATGCTTACCAAATACTTTTCAAGACAAAGCAAAGTAAGGTTTATCAAAACATTAGAACATAACTTTATTAAAGGTACCACTCACCTAGTTCTTGGAACGTCGGGGTCACAACAAAGGTCCAAGTCCTACAAACACATGGCAAGGTATACTGAACATACTTCTTAAAACAAGTCTCACATACATGCAAATGACCTCGGAAAAACATGCTGGAAGTCAAAACACTGTTTTACACGTCAGGAAGACATGCTGAGTACTAACCAGGTCTTTGTCGAGGTCCCACACCTCCTGGCCGCGGGGTGGTTACCACGCAACCGGCGTCTTGACAGCGAGGTCCAAACAAGACAAGTGCAAGTGATCATGCAAGGTAGGCCAAGGTGAGATACGATGCTTGGCCTAAGTGTAAGGTCTAGGTAAGAATGATCTCGGAGACTACACTTCGGGAAGTGAAGTCTGGAAATCTGGGTTTCCACCCGTGAAGAACATGAAGAACACAAAGAACATGAACATGAAGAACATGAATATGATGAATGCCAAAATCATAACTTGCTTACACAAAATCTGGGTTTTCATGCCATGAGTTCGAAAACATGGACCTGGGTACCCATACTTGAAGATTATATGAAAACAAACACAAAAACATAGATCTTGGCTTGAGCTTTCGGATCAAAACATGACTTTTCTTGAAGAACACATGAATACCATTTTCTCTTTCTAAAACCGAACTTCAAAGCAATGCATGACTTACAAATCATATTCAATCATGCAATGCAATAACATAAACATAAAGAGCTACATGAGCAAATCAAGAATCTAACCTTAGAACACGAATCTAACGGTTTGATCTCTAGGAATCAAGCTTGGATCTCTACTCCCTCTCTAGAACTCCTTCTCCCTCTTCTAGAGCTTCTCTCTCTTCTTCCTTAGAACAAAACACAACAAATGATAGGTTTCTCTCTCTCTGTCGGCTGATTTAACACTCAGCTCGGACACGTGGCAACGGCTGGTTGGTTCTCCTCAAAAAGGTGATAGATTGACAAGACAGGTGTAAGGCAAAGCGTATTCAACAAGCTTGGTGGCAAGGGCACCTCGGCAAGTGATGACATCGGCAAAAGACAAGACATCGGCAAACAAAGGACAATGACTTCGGCTAAGGACAAAACTCCGGCTAAGGTCAAGACTTCGGCAACTAAGGTAACAATGATCTCGGCTAGGAAGAACAACACTTGACTAAGCTGTGCCACATCTCGGCCTAGATGTGCCACACCTCGGTCTAGGTCATACCATTCCAGGACAAGATCACTTCGGTACAAGGATAACATCTCGGCCCAGATAATACACATCTCGGCCTCGGCGATACACACCTCGGCCCAGATGATAATCATCTCGGCCAATATGCCAGGACAAAGGTGGAGGTCAACAAAGAGATTCCAAAATAGCTACAGGCTTAGGATGACCTCGGCTTGGAAATGACCTAAGCTTAACATAACAAGGCTTGACATGACTTAGGCTTAGCATAGCAAGGGAGGAACAAAGCATACATATACACTTAGGCAAATCAAATACGTACAAAACAAGGCACAATTCATAATAGCAAATCTTAACATGGCAAATCGTATAACTGCATCCAAGCATGACTAAGGCATGAAATGTGGGTCCTTACATTCTTCCCCCCTTAAAGAAGTTTGGTCCCCAAACTTCACTTACCATGTTCCCCAAAACATCTCTGCATGTCAGATTCTTATCTCCTCTTATCATCCCTAGCTTTAGCAATTGGACAATCCTTAATACGATGACCCTTCTCACCGCATCCAAAACATGCTCCAGTTGCTCGAAGACAAACCCCAAAATGTCGCCTCCCGCAACTTGTACATGTCGGCCTGGTGTCACCTTCCTGATTTGCATTGTTGGGATTGTCCACCTCTGTCTTTTCCTCGGCATCATTCGGGTTTGCCTCTCCTTCGCGATTGTTACAGGTCTGCCTCTTCTTCTGACTTTCTCCCAAACTCTAGATTCTGTTCAGGTTGGCTTCTGCCAGAATGGCTTTGTCTAGCACTCCAGCATACGTCGGCATGTTGAGCAAATTTACCCGATCTTGTATTGGTCCTCGAAGCCCACTCTCAAACTTTCTAGCCTTCATATATTCATCGCTGACCATGTGAGGTGCATACCTCGCTAATTCGGTAAAGGCACGGTCATATTCAGCCACTGTTTTACTGCCTTGTGTCAACGTCTGAAATTCCGTAGCCTTGCGGTTCCGAACACTTAAGGGGAAATGTTTGTTGTAAAACAACTCCAAAAATCTGGCCCAAGTCAAGTCTGGATTACTTTCTCGGATCATCATCCACCATCTACGTGCATCGTCTTCCAATGTAAATGCTGCCAATGACACCTTCGGCGTCGGTCTTTGGGAAAAACCTCGAACAACTTCTCCATCTCAAGAACCCATGCTTCGCCTTCATCGGCTCTATACCTCCTTGGAGCGTCGGTTTCATCTTCTTGAATTCTTTGATCAAAGTCAATGTACCATCCCCATACAAAGCTGGGTGTGGAGGCACTTCTTTGCCTTGGATGAGGTGGAGGTGGTCTTGCTTGTCGCCATCAACCGTTGCCTGAGTAGATGTAGTACCAATGTTCTGTTGCCTTGCTTGCCTTAACTCACCGACCAAACCTTCAACAATCCTTTCTAGTCTGTCCAACCTGTCTTCGGGCTAATCTCGGCGAACTGGGGGTCTACCTCTTCTCATGATGCTAAATGTATGCAAAATGCGGCTCTCTTAAAACAAATGAGCAAATAAACGTATATGCAAGTAACAAATGATCATGCCAATGTAATAAATGCTGATGCCGAGATGATGCACACCTTGTCAAGTAGCAAGCGGCATGATGCAACCCTAATATCAAGTCTAAGGGAAATCCTATGCTCTTTAGGACTCAAGTGTGTGAACAACGTACTATAAGGAACTTGTGCTCTGATACCATTCTGTCACGACCCCAAACTGCCCCTAGTAGAATGGTGCCGTGATGGCCAGTAATCAGAGATTACCAAAGGCCAACTTACAAGATCACACACAATCAGAGTATACATATGGGCCTAACAAGGGCAGAAGCAATAACTTAAAATACAAGTGGTCCATAAGAGCTGTGCATAAGTCAAATGAAATGGCATACATCCTTACATAACTTTACAACTTATAAAATATATATTACATCTTCAACAAAAGGGGCTTCTCAAGCCGACATAAACAAAACACATGAAATACAAATCAAGAAACATCATCTTCAGAACTGCCGACGTCAGTACAAGTTGCCGACCTAAACACAAAATGCCGACATAAATATAATACAGGTAGCACAAGGTTAAAAACATAATCGTAACAGTTGCCGACATCCTTGATGCCGACCTAACATGCATACAAAACATCGGCACAAAACACACGTCTCGGCGTAGCCGACTTCTAGCTTGGAACCTACATATATACATAGAGAGGGTGAGCTTGGAAACTCAGTGAATGGTACAAGTAATAAAGGGGTTAAATGAATGATATCCGAGGTCTTTGTAAAACATACATATCATAGCTCATTCAAAACATGTACTTAGCGTAGCCTATTCAAAACATACGTATAACATGGCTTGCATCAAAACATATACTTAGCAAAACCTGTGTCAAACATGTACTTGAGCTTTCAAAGCTTGCTTACTTATCAAAACATGGGATGAACCGTATTCATCAATCTTGACCTTTCAAAACATGTGCTTGGCATAACTTGAATCGAAACATATTCTTAGCTAATCTAGTATTAAAACGTGTACTTGAACTTATAACATACTTGGCAAAACATACCCACCCGTTCAAAGACCGTCGGTGGCAAAACATACCCACCCGTTCAAAGACTGTCGGCGGGGGAAAGACTCCCAAACATGGATGCTACATGGGCTTAACGTCCCCTAGCACGAAAGGACGATGCTACTTGGGCTTAGAGTCCCCTAGCATGGGAGGACTTGTGCCACTTATGCTTAAAGTCCCCTGGCACGTACGGACTTGACTAAAACATCATCAAAACAGAGCTTATGCTTGATACATAAAACTTAAACTTGATATACCAAAATAGGGATAATCATTCATGCTTACCAAATACTTTTCAAGACAAAGCAAAGTAAGGTTTATCAAAACATTAGAACATAACTTTATTAAAGGTACCACTCACCTAGTTCTTGGAACGTCGGGGTCACAACAAAGGTCCAAGTCCTACAAACACATGGCAAGGTATACTGAACATACTTCTTAAAACAAGTCTCACATACATGCAAATGACCTCGGAAAAACATGCTGGAAGTCAAAACACTGTTTTACATGTCAGGAAGACATGCTGAGTACTAACCAAGTCTTTGCCGAGGTCCCACACCTCCTGGCCGAGGTGTGGTTACCACGGCTTCGGCGTGCGGCAGCAGGCCGAGGTCCAAACAAGACAAGTGCAAGTGATCATGCAAGGTAGGCCAAGGTGAGATACGATGCTTGGCCTAAGTGTAAGGTCTAGGTAAGAATGATCTCGGAGACTACACTTCGGGAAGTGAAGTCTGGAAATCTGGGTTTCCACCCGTGAAGAACATGAAGAACACAAAGAACATGAACATGAAGAACATGAATATGATGAATGCCAAAATCATAACTTGCTTACACAAAATCTGGGTTTTCATGCCATGAGTTCGAAAACATGGACCTGGGTACCCATACTTGAAGATTATATGAAAACAAACACAAAAACATAGATCTTGGCTTGAGCTTTCGGATCAAAACATGACTTTTCTTGAAGAACACATGAATACCATTTTCTCTTTCTAAAACCGAACTTCAAAGCAATGCATGACTTACAAATCATATTCAATCATGCAATGCAATAACATAAACATAAAGAGCTACATGAGCAAATCAAGAATCTAACCTTAGAACACGAATCTAACGGTTTGATCTCTAGGAATCAAGCTTGGATCTCTACTCCCTCTCTAGAACTCATTCTCCCTCTTCTAGAGCTTCTCTCTCTTCTTCCTTAGAACAAAACACAACAAATGATAGGTTTCTCTCTCTCTCGGTGATTTAACACTCGGCCGGACACGTGGCAACTGGTTGGTTCTCCTCAAAAGGTGATAGATTGACAAGGCAGTGTAAGGCAGCGTATTCAACAAGCTTGGTGGCAAGGGCACCTCGGCAAGTGATGACATCGGCAAAAGACAAGACATCGGCAAACAAAGGACAATGACTTCGGCTAAGGACAAAACTCCGGCTAAGGTCAAGACTTCGGCAACTAAGGTAACAATGATCTCAGCTAGGAAGAACAACACTTGACTAAGTTGTGCCACATCTCGGCCTAGATGTGCCACACCTCGGTCTAGGTCATACCATTCCAGGACAAGATCACTTCGGTACAAGGATAACATCTCGGCCCAGATAATACACATCTCGGCCTCGACGATACACACCTCGGCCCAGATGATAATCATCTCGGCCAATATGCCAGGACAAAGGTGGAGGTCAACAAAGAGATTCCAAAATAGCTACAGGCTTAGGATGACCTCGGCTTGGAAATGACCTAAGCTTAACATAACAAGGCTTGACATGACTTAGGCTTAGCATAGCAAGGGAGGAACAAAGCATACATATACACTTAGGCAAATCAAATACGTACAAAACAAGGCACAATTCATAATAGCAAATCTTAACATGGCAAATCGTATAACTGCATGCAAGCATGACTAAGGCATGAAATGTGGGTCCTTACAGTTTGGGACAAAAACAGGTATGGATCTAGAATGAGAGGGAGCGTGGCGTGAGTTTTTAAATAATTTTTTTTTTTTTACTTTTTAAATTCAAATAATTTACATATACTTAGAAGGAAAAATATTTTTTAATTTTCTAAAAAAATCACTAAACATATTTTTGTATGCCGTGAAAATATACATTTTTTACAGCATACTTTTGCATGCCATAAAAAAATCATATTGCATTTTTTTTTTTTTTTTTTGGTACAAGTTTTAATGACATTCATTAGCATGTCGTGTAAAGTTATAATATTTTACAATATGAAATGTATGTCGTCTTAAGTACAAGTATTTCACGACATATTTTTATAAGTCGTAAAAACATACATTTTTTACGGCATACTTTAGCATGCTATAAGTATATGAATTAACGATTTACATGGCATGTATGTTGTTTTTGACAAAACATTAACGTCTTGCAAAATAAATAAATAAATAAAAATCGTAGAATGTACTAACTACGACATGCATTTAATGCATGTCATAAACATGATGCCGTAAATAGTTAGTTTTGTCGTAGTCTAGCTTCATCTCGCTTTATTGTGATAACTGTAGTGCTATTCAGATCGCCCATAACACTGTCTTTCATGAACGGACGAAGCATATTGAGATTGATTGTCATTTTGTCCGTTAGCATCTGTAGTCTGGCTCCATCTCGCTTCCTTTCGTCTCTTCGGCATTGCAACTTGCTAATTTCTTTACGAAGACTCACACAACTGCTCGATTTCAGTTTCTTCTTGGCAAACTATCAGTATTTTCTGCTAAAACACCTTGAGTTTGAGCGGGAGTGTGAGAATATTAATTATGGTATTATGTATCAATTAGGTAGGTTGTTAATTGTGAATATGGGATTGATTGTATAGGGTTATTTCCTATTATAGATTAGATTTAGGATTGCTATTAATATTGGTTGTAATCTTTGTTTTATACAATTTGAATATATAGAAAAGCTTTCTGGAATCTTACAAGTTCCATTTCCAAAAATGGCAATCTCATTAACCAATAGCTTCACAGCTCCTCCTTCCATCATCAGCCGACTCCCGAGCTTTCAAGCTTGCTGCTTCAAATTGCAATTCATCAGAGTCATACACACTCCTCTACAATTTTCTTAGACAGGAAGGCGTGCAATCGCTAGATGCGCGAGGCAACACTCTCCTCCATTTTCTCGCCATGTACGGCAATTTATCCACCTTCCAGATGCTTCTTGGGGGTGGTATACTAACGAATGAAGACCTCGTAATAGGTAAATGTTGAATTGTTATTAACTCACCTAAAAATTTAAGTTTAATTTTTTTCGATAAATTTTCTCACATGTGGAAAAACTCTCTTTTATTAGTGATTCAAATATGGACAAAAATCTTTCCACCGGTATTACTTTGACCATCTACTCCACTTATTTTCTTTTAAATTCTAGTATGTAGCTCATCTATTAAAAAATCCAAAATAAGAAAATAAAAATTAGATTAATCTATTAACCATAACCATATAATTGTGTTGTCTTTATAAGGATGACAAAAATTATATCCTATTATTTTTAGATCAATTTGGAATTTTTTTTAATAAAAATTCTACACAATGAGCAAAATTGATCATCGAATGGCCTGTTTTGTGTACTTCTAGCAAGTTGAAAAGCGGATAATTAGAAACGACAAACTAAAAATACCTCTCCTCCAACTTTTTAATAATCATTTTTGTTTCAATTCTTCAAATTATTTAAACTAATTTTTAAAATTTAAAAAAAAAACTCCATAAATTGTACCAAATAATTTTATTGGGTGCCCCCACAGACAAAACTCAATGGTTCAATCCACTTATTGGAGAAAATCTAAGTTATTTAATTGTTGAGTAGATAATGAGGTTTAAATTTCTACTTATAAAATTTATTATCTGTTCTAATATCATATTAACTAGTAACTCATCGAAAAATCTTAACTACTTGAGCGAATGATAACTTTATTATTTATTTTCACTTCACTAGGAAATAAAAAAGGCGACACGGCGCTGCATGAGGCTGCGAGGTTTGGTCAGAAAGAAGTTGTGGAGGTGCTGTTGAAGTATGAGAGAGATTTGGTTATGGTGAGCAATAATTCAGAAGAGACTCCTCTATTCACTGCGGCTTCGTGTGGAAAGAAGAATGTTTTCGATCTTCTCATCGAAGATGGAAGAATTCACAGTGATCATAGTGTGATGGCAAGCATTGATGGTTCCACTATTCTTCATGCTGCTATCATGGGAGAATATTTTGGTGAGCTCACTTTTCTTTTTTTTAATGAATTCAAAATATTTTTCAATTGGAGCTTCCCTCATTACTTTTATCAAATAATACCCCTTATCCTAGTGAGTTTTACGAACTTACTAGACTAGAAGTTTCTCAAACGCAAACATTTACTTTTCTATAGTTAGAGATTGTTGGAATTATCATTTCTATCTAGTACCACGAGTGAATCGAAAGTTGAATTTGCATTGGATTTATAAGTCCATCAGCCCACATAGTTGTTCATGTATGAGTAGAAAATTTGGCCACTCAAAACTAGCACTCATTAATTTATTCAAAAAAATAATGTCGGATGTGATTCTACTTTGTATGAGACTACTTACACTTATAATGAATTTGCATTTTTTTGTGCATAAATTTTGAATACCTAGCAATTCTTTTAGTGTTTGAATTTTACATGAAGCATTGACAAAACCAAAATGATCAAATACGCACATGATTTAAAATTTTAAAATATGCATTTTTTAAAATTTTAATTTTTTTGCATTTTCTTCGTTAATCTTTTTTGGTAAAATGCTAAAAATACCCCTCTTATTATTGATTTTGAACAGTGCTACTAATACTAGGGATTAAAATGTTACAAAATGCATATTTGAGAGACTATTTGTATAATTAACCCTTTATTTATCTAAAGGCAAACTATTAATCAGATAACTAAATAATTGAATTTAATATATATATATATATTGTGTGAACTAGGTCTTGCTATGAGCATATTGGAAACATTCCCTAAACTTGCTCACAAGTATGATGGCAAATGAAGGACTCCCTTGGATCTGTTGGCCACAAAACCCTTGTCCTTTAACAGTGACTCACCTTATTCCTTGGTCAATTTGAGTAGTAGGCCTTCATTCCCCTCCAACTTATTGCAATTTTCGTATACTTTTGTAAGTCCTACCATTACTATATATTAATAATCTTTTCCGTAAATAAAGAAATCACAATACACATTTACTGAGATAGATTGTTTGTCACCAACTCTCCGACAAAAACGAGTCACTGTCTCTTGCCTATAAAATTTTCTGCTCCATGATTTGATTTGAAAAATACTTAGAGACTAAGCAGTATGGACACTTCTAAGAAGATAGCATGTCGTGTCTGACACCGATATGACACTCGTTGGACACTTTCCAACACTTAGACACATAAAACATATTACAAGTTTAAATAAAATAACTTGAAATTCTATGATAAAATAAAAACAATATAAATTTATATTTATTCTCCTCCTTCGAACTTTAAAATTATTATTTTGATTTAAATATTCACATATATATATGATATATAATAATTATTTCTATAACATAATATAAATATATAAAACTATATATTTTACATTTGTCTTCCACATGTCTTGTCCTACATTTTTTTAAAATTACGTATCGATATGTCCTTGTCGTTTTATGTCCATATCCGTATCATGTCGTGTTACGTATCCATGCTTTCCTAGCTCAGAGAGTACATCAAAAGAAATTTTAGATGGTGTCTTTGTATATTATTAAGCAGGTATTCCACCGATGGTTTATGGATGGAAACATGCTGGTGATGAGGAAAATCAACATCAAAATGGACATAATATCTCCAACTTAGGGCATTTGGCAACAAAAATAATTCCAGGTTCGATTTTTGTTTTGTTTGTTTTCTACTACGAAAAAAAATCACTCTATGCCCAGTTTTTTCATCTCTCACGTTGAATATGACATTTATCGTGTTGATCCACGTAAACGAGAAGTAAAAAAATAAATAAAATTTATTGGCGATATATATAGTAATAAATGTGGCTTTACAAGTCATATATATATGATTACATATATGTTGCATTTTCAAGAGAAGTTTGTTTTTTTTAATCCCTAGTTTATTTTTCTATGTTCACCTTTGTTTTTCTTTCACCTAATTAGTTATTTCTTACCACAGGGTTCAGATTCAAAAGGATTCTCAGAGGTTGGTTGCTCTTACTCTTTAATTATGATAAAATTATTATATGCTCGTTACTCTTACCCCCATTTTATGTGGTTCTTGGATTTATTATGACATTTGCTCAAAAACAACAAATTTCTTATTTGAGTTAGAAAGTCTATTAGTATTTTAATAATAATTGATTTCTTATAAACTTGTTACTATGATTATAGATAGGGTCTTGTTTCTCTCCTTATTATTCCTTCTCTTCTTTCTCCAAGTTTGTGCTTGGCTTAGAGAAATTGATGATGCAAAGCAAAAACATGAATTTGCACTCGCATTGGCAAAAAGGCTGGTAAATGAAGAAAGTGATTGGAGTCATTACTCAGAAGGCAAATGCTTAGATTTCACTTCAAAAAACTCAAAACAAGAAGACAAAGTTAAAGAACCCAATTGTTCACGCAACGGAGAATGGAATCATTAAGTTGGTTAAGGAGATTTTAGAAATATTCCCAGATGCTGTATATAGCTTTGACAAGAATGGAAAGAGCATACTGGACATAGCTGTTGAGCAGAAAGACAGAGTTCTATATGACTACTTGAAGAAAAATATTGATCACAAGGATGCGATGTTGATAATGATGGGAACACTGTATTGCATTTGGTGGCCAACATGGGAACCGGTCCTAAAGTTGTTCTTGGACACTTGAACCAGATGACGTGGGATGTATGTTGGTTTAAGGTACGATTAAATGTAGTTAGTTTAGGAAAACAATATTTGTTACCAGATAAATTTCATCGTTTTTTACTATTATTTTAGGCAAACTCTCTATTATAATTTTTTGTTTTTAAAAGGAGTCGAGCTCTTAAGAGTACCCCTTGCACATGCAGTCCCTCATTCAATACGAACTAGATAACTTTTTAATAATGCACACCCTATAGTACCCTAGCAAATCGACACCAATAACAAGGAACCAAATCCTTTGCCGCTTTTTGTCTTGTCTCTCTATCCCAAAGCCCCTCTACTATATAGGATTAGAGTCAAAGAGAGATAAATCGTATGGTATAGAAAAAATTTAGGAGGGGACAGAAGAAAGTGAGATAAGAGGCTCCTCAACTCAATAATAAGAATGGGAAAATCTTAGTTGTTATATGAGAACAGTTCCTAGTAACTCGTTGTTCAATAGTTCAACCGTTGAAAAGTTTAGGGTCATCTTAATTGGACATATTATTGGAGAGAAGCCAACCCCTAGTAGTATAATGGAAAAATTACATCCTTAGGCCCTAACCAAAACTTCAAACTAATATATATTCAGTTTACAGCCAATGTACCCTAGCAAATCAATACCAATAACAAGGAACCATATCCTCTATTCCACTTGTTAAAGATCCCCACCATGTGAAGGTGGTTTTTTGGAAGTCAAGGATGGAGGCTACAGATTTTTTTTTTTTTTTTTTTTTTTTTTTTTTTTCAACTTAGGGTGGTTGTGTATTAAGCTTGCCATTTATGTTTATGGTTGATGGTTGACAAGCAAATGTTGAACTTTGGTGCTCCCGTTTGTGTATAAAATGAGAAGAGCTGTGAGCTTAGATCATCAGAAAGAGAGAAGGAAACACAGAGTGTAATCTGTGAGTGAGAGTGCTATAGAGAGAGAGTGAGGTGTGAGTGTTGTAAACTCCCTTTGGGAAAAATTCTATAGTGGATATCTCTTCCGTGGACGTAAGCTATTGTCGAACCACGTAAATTTCTTGTCTCTTTTTTGTGTGTGATTAATTTATGTGTCTAATCCTAACAAGTGGTATCAGAGACTCGGTCGATTTTCGAAAAAACAGAGTGTATTTTTCAGAAACTTCCATAAATCAAGTTGCTCGAAATTTAATTTTAAGCATATCGGGAAGAAGCTCTCGACGAAAGGAGTCCAGAACTGCAAAGTAGAGCCCAAGACGAAGCTCCACGCGCTTCCTATAGAAGGCGCTTGAATCCCAGTCTCAAACACGCGCTTCACGCTCCGATTATAGTATCGGCACGTCACCTCAGTCGCATTCACGCGCAGCAGAAGGAAGAAGTGTTCTGCACGTCATTGCCATACGTCAGCAACACGTCAGCGCCACGTGTCTGCCACGTCATCAACACGTTAGCGCCATGTGTCTGACACGTCAGTGCCACGTGTCTGACACGTTAGCGCCACGTGTCTACCACGTCATCAACACGTGTCTGCCTCGTGTCTGCCACATCAAGAATTAAGTTGGCAGTCAACCCGCCGGGTTGACCTGACTAGACCCTGAAGCAGAGGGACTATCTGGTGCTACGTGGCTAAGGCACATCTGCAAATCTGAACTGTCGAACTTTATCTTGGCTAGATCTGAGTCATTTGAAGTCCGATTTTGGTAATCCAATAGTGGTTTCTAACTATTTGGAGTATTCTGGAGAGATCTGTATGGTCAGATTTTTGATTCAGAATTTCTGTAAAAAGTAAGAAGACGATGAAAGAATCTACTTCAACTTCAGGATCCATGATCAAGTTGAATCCTTCCAATTATGCAATCTGGAAGTTGTGGATGGAAGACATCCTATATTATAAAGATTTGTTTGACCCTATTGCTCTAAAAGGAGTTAAACTGGAAGAAGTGAAGGATGATGACTGGATAAAGATGAACCAGAAGGCTGTCGGTTGTATCAGACAATGGATAGACCACAATGTTAGAAGGAATGTACTAGTCAAAAACCGCTCGAAACAAAGCATTGGTGATGAGAAGGCTTGTAAATCTGAAGTTGAAGAATGGTGTGTCTGTCGCCGAGCACACCAGTGAATTCAAGAATCTGGTGAATCAACTTGCAACCGTCAAGATGCCCTTGGATGATGAAATGTAAGTCGTACTACTGCTCAGTTCGTTACCGGACAGTTGGGAGACGTTGGTGGTTTCTCTTAGCAACTCTACACTCGAGGGGAAGCTGACTATAAGCATGGTTACAGATGCCATGTACAATGAAGAGACAATGAGGAAATACATAGGAGGTAATCAGTCCTATGCTCTTGTCACAGAAGATAGAGGCAAAGATAAAGGTAGAGGAAGAAGTAGAGGATGATAGAACAACATGGGTAAATCCAAAGACAATAAAAGTCAACTTTAGTTTCACTTGCTTTCACTGTGGCTAAGAGGGTCACATAAAGAGGAACTGCCCAAACCGGAAAGACAAAGGCCAAAACAGTAAGTCAAAGGAAGATGAGAACACGACAGCCACAACAACTGATGAAATACTTCTTGCAGTTGGTGAAGAGGAAGATTGCCTTCACGTGGCTGACCACAGCTATACAAAGTGGGTGATAGACACAGCTGCATTCTATCACGCCACTTCCCACAGAGAACTCTTTAGCTCGTACAACGCTGGAGATCTTGGCACTGTTCGAATGGGGAATTCTAGCTATTCAAAGATTGTGGATATTGGAGACATTAGTATTCAGACTAATGTCGGACACAAGCTGGTTCTCAAAGATATGAGGCATGTTCCAGATTTGTGCCTCAATCTTATCTTCGGAAGCGCCCTGGACCGACAGGGCTATACAAAAACATTCGGAAATGGCCGTTGGAAGCTAACAAAAGGAGCTTTGACAATCGCCAGAGGAGAGATGTCTTCAACACTGTACAAGACTCAAACGAAGATCTCTCTAGGAAGTCTTAATGCAGTAGAAGACAAGGAGTCACCAGACTTATGGCACAGAAGACTGGCTCACATGAGCAAGAAGGGATTACATCTATTGGCAAAGCAATCCAAGATACCCTTATCCAAAAGGAGTGTCCTAAAGCCATGTGATCATTGCCTTTATGGCAAGCAGCATCGAGTATCATTCAGTTCAACGAGTAAGAGAAAAACAGAAGTGCTCAATATGGTATACTCTGATGTTTGTGGCCCAATCAAAGTGGAGTCACTTGGTGGTCGCAAGTATTTTCTAAACTTCATTGATGATGCATCAAGGAAGTTGTGGGTGTATTTCCTAAAGACGAAGGATGAGGTATTCCAGCATTTTCAAGAGTTCCATGCAATGGTGGAAAGAGAGACTGGGAAGAAGTTGAAGTATCTTCGCACAGAAAATGGTGTCGAGTACACTTCCAATGTTTTTGAAGCATATTGTGCTAGTAGAGGTATCCGACATGAGACAGCAGTTCCCGGTACCCCACAACACAATGGTATGGCAGAGAGAATGAACCGTAGTATTGTTGAAAGAGTCAGATGTATGCTCAGAATGATAAAGTTGCCAAAGTCATTTTGGGCTGAAGCCGCCCGTACAGCCTGTTATCTCATCAACAAGTCGCCTTAGTCCCGTTGAATTTTGCGATACCTGAGGAAGTTTGGTCCAGAAGAAAGGTATCATATTCTCACTTGAGAGTCTTCGGGTGTAAGGTGTTCACACACATCTCCAAGGAAAACAGACAGAAGCTTGATGACAAGTCGACTCTATGCATATTTGTGGGCTATTTAGACACAGCATTTGGGTACAAGTTGTGGGACCCAATGAATAAGAAGCTGTTCAGGAGTTGAGATGTTGTGTTCCAGGAAGACCAAATAGTAGCAGATTTTGAGAAGTCTGCAAATTCTAGAGATGTCATCACTATAGACTTGTTCCCATCTCCCAAGCCATCACAAAATGCTAGATATGATAATGTGCAACAAGAAGTGCCAGAGTTGCAGGATCCTATGCCAGAAATTGAGGATCAGGAGGAAAGAGATGAAGACTCGGACGAAGAGGGTGTTGAGTAGAGGGAGCAACTCCCTTAACCAAAGGCAATTGGGCCTCAGTTGCAAAGATCTAGAAGAGCTGCCGTGCCATCAACCAAATATCCCGCTTCTCGGTATATTTTGATTACTGGTGAGGGGGAGCTTGAGAATTTTTCGGAAGCAAAGAGTCATACAGAGAAAGATTGCTGGATGCAAGCCGTGAAGGAGGAGATGAGTTCTTTGCAAAAAAACCATACTTATGAGCTTGTTTCACTTCCAAAGGGCAGGAAGGCATTGAAAAACAAATGGGTGTATAAGTTGAAGAAAGATGGCAATAGTAAAATATTGCAGTATAAAGCTCACTTGGTGGTCAAAGGTTTTGGGCAGAAGAAGGGAATTGATTTTGATGAGATCTTCTCTCCAATTGTGAAGATGACTTCCATTCGAGTAGCTCTGGGATTAGCAGCTCGCTTGAATCTGGAGATAGAACAGATGGATGTCAAGACTGCCTTTCTCCATGGTGATTTGGAGGAAGAGATCTATATGGAGCAACCAGAAGGATTTGAAGTTAAAGGGAAACATAATCTAGTTTGCAAACTGAAGAAGAGTCTCTATGGCCTGAAGCAGGCGCCGAGACAATGGTACAAGAAGTTTGATTCATTCATGGTGGATCACGAGTACACAAGAATGGTAGCAGACCAGTGTGTATATTTCTGAAGGTTTTCGGATGAAAACTTCGTCATCCTACTGTTGTATGTCGATGATATGCTGATCATCGAACATGATACTATTATGATCAACAAGTTGAGAAAGGACTTGTTGTAGTATTTTGACATGAAGAATTTAGGCCTAGTACAGCAAATTTTGGGCGTGAAGATTGTTCGTGATAGAAAAGCCAAGAAGATATGGCTGTCACAGGAGAAATATATTGAACGGGTGATTGAAAGGTTCAACATGAAAGATGCCAAGCCAGTCAGCACACCACTGGCCAACCATTTCAAGGTGACAAAGCGTTCGTGTCCCATGACCAGCTCTGAAAAGAAAGAAATGGGGGCAATCCCTTATTCCTCTGCAGTAGGAAGTTTGATGTATGCAATGGTGTGTACCCGGCCAAATATAGCTCACACAGTTGGCATTATGAGCATATTCCTCGCCAATCCAGGAAAGAAGCATTGAGAGGCAATTAAGTGGATTCTGAGGTACCTTAAGGGTACATATAAAATGTGTTTGTGCTTTGCAGGAGCTAAACTAGTCTTGGAAGGCTTTATTGATTCAGATATGGCAGGCGATCTTAATGGTAGGAAATCTACGTCAGGATTTCTATATACTCTTGTAAGGGGACTGTGTCTTGGCAGTCCAAGCTGTAGAAGTGTGTTGCTTTATCCACAACGGAGGCAAAGTATATTGCCGCAGCGGAGGATGGGGAAAAAATGTTGTGGTTAAAGTGGTTTTTCTAAGAACTAGGACTAAAGCAGGAAAAGTTAATGGTACATTGTGATAGCCAGAGTGCCATAGACCTGAGCAAGAATTCTATGTACCATTCTCGCGCAAAGCACATCGATGTTCGGTATCATTGGATAAGCGAAGTGATGGAAAAACAGTTATTGAAACTGGTCAAAATCCACACAGATAAGAATCCAGCTGACATGCTTACAAAGGTGGTCTCGAGAGACAAAATCGAAGTAAGCAGGGACATTACTGGGATGGACTTCCAGTAAGGATCCTATTCCCCATAGGTGTGGAGGGGGAGAGTTGTTAAAGATCCACACATTTGAAGGTGGTTTTTTGAAAGTCAAGAATGGAGACTACAAAAGTTTTTTTTTTTTTGGTTCAACTTAGGTTGGTTGTGTATTAAGCTTGCCATTTAAGTTTATGGTTGATGGTTGGCAAGCAAATGTTGAACTTTGGTGCTCCCGTTTGTGTATAAAATGGGAAGAGTTGTGAGCTTAGATCATCAGAAAGAGAAAGAAGGAAACACAAAGTGTAATCTATGAGTGAGAGTGCTATAGAGAGAGTGTGATGTGTGAGTATTGTAAACTCCCTCCGGAAAAAACTCTATAGTGGATATCTCTTCCGTGGACGTAAGCTATTGCCGAACCACGTAAATTTCTTGTCTCTTTTCTCTGTGTGATTGATTTCTGGGTGTGTTTAATCCTAACACCATTGCCCTTTGTAACTTTTTCCCTAAAGCCCCTCATTGATCATGATTAAAGTTAAAGAGATATATTGTATGGTAGAGAAAATAGTTGGGACAAAGGAACAAAAAAGAGTACAATAGAGGATCCTTAGTCCCATGCTAAGAACGGGAAAGTACTAGTTGTAGTAAGAGAACAACGACTTTCCAGTAACTTAATGTTCAATTGTGAGAGAAGTTGGGGCCCATCACAATTGCATGTGTTGTTACTGGAGAGAAGCCAACCCCTAATAATATAATGAAGAAGTTGCATCCTTAAGCCATAAAACTTTAAACTAACATATTTTTGACTTGTTCTTTATTCTTTTCTTCCACAACATGTGTGGTACGACTTTCCTCCACACTTTTTGTACCATGAAAACTCTATTGGAATGACAGCAAAAGAACTATTTGAAATAAACCACATAGACCTACGAGACAAGGCCGAGAAAGCTTTCAAAGATATGAACAACGGCCTCATGCTTGTTACCGCTCTCATTGGCATAGTCAATTATGCGGCACTTTTCACTCTTCCCGGAGGTTACGATCAAGACAACCAAAGCAAAACCTATGGCGAGCCCGTTTTCCTTATCCGGAAGGATACACAGGATGATACTGTGAAGTTCTTGTGGTACATATCTATTGCCCTATTTTCTTCCCTATTTGCCTTGGTCGCCATGCTTTCAATTCAGGTGTCACGATTTCGTAGCAATGATTTCTACATAGCCTTGCCATTCAAATATATTGTTGCAATGATTTCTATAGGTTCATAGTTCCATCACATCAACAATATATCTGAATGGCAAGACAATACGTTATGAAATGGTTAACTTGCAATTTCTACCATACAATATATCTCTCATGATCAATGAGGGGCTTTGGGGACAAAGTTACAAAGGACAGTGGAACGGAGGATATGGTTCCTTGTTATTGGTATTGATTTGCTAGGGTACATTGGCTGTAAACTGAATATATATTAGTTTGAAGTTTTGGTTAGGGCCTAAGGATGTAATTTTTCCATTATACTACTAGGGGTTGGCTTCTCTCCAGTAACATGTCCAATTATGATGACCCTAAACTTTTCAACAGTTGAACTGTTGAACAACGAGTTAATAGGAAGTGTTCTCATATAACAACTAAGATTTTCCCATTCTTATTATTGGGTTGAGGAGCCTCTTATCTCACTTTCTTCTGTCCCCTCCTAAATTTTTTCTCTACTATACGATTTATCTCTCTTTGACTCTAATCCTATATAGTAGAGGGGCTTTAGGACAGAGAGACAAGACAAAAAGCGGCAAAGGATTTGGTTCCTTATTATTGGTGTCGATTTGTTAGGGTACTATAGGGTGTGCATTATTAAAAAGTTATCTAGCTCGTGTTGAATGAGGGACTGCATGTGCAAGAGGTACTCTTAAGAGCTCGACACCTTTTAGAAACAAAAATTTATAATAGAGAGTTTGCTTAAAATAATAATAAAAAACAATGAAATTTATCTGGTAACAAATATTGTTTTCCTAAGCTAAATACATTTAATCGTACCTTAAACCAACATAAATCCCACGTCATCTGGTTCAAGTGTCCAAGAACAACTTTAGGACTAGTTCCCATGTTGGCCGCCAGATGCAATACAGTGTTCCCATCATTATCAACATCCGACAACATCCCATTCTTGTGATCAACATTTTTCTTCAAGTAGTCATATAGAACTCTATCTTTCTGCTCGACAACTATGTACAGTATGTTCTTTCCATTCTTGTCAAAGCTATATGCAACATCTGGGAATATTTCTAAAATCTCCTTAACCAACTCAATGATGCCATTCTCCGTTGCGTGAACAAGTGGGTTCTTTAACTTTGTCTTCTTGTTTTGAGTTTTTTGAAGTGAAATCTAAGCATTTGCCTTCTGAGTAATGACTCCAATCACTTTCTTCATTTACCAGCCTTTTTGCCAATGCGAGTGCAAATTCATGTTTTTGCTTTGCATCATCAATTTCTCTAAGCCAAGCACAAACTTGGAGAAAGAAGAGAAGGAATAATAAGGAGAGAAACAAGACCCTATCTATAATCATAGTAACAAGTTTATAAGAGATCAATTATTATTAAAATACTAATAGACTTTCTAACTCAAATAAGAAATCTGGTGTTTTTGAGCAAATGTCATAATAAATCCAGGAGCCACATAAAATGGGGGTAAGAGTAAAGAGCATATAATAATTTTATCATAATTAAAAGAGTAAGAGCAACCAACCTCTGAGAATCCTTTTGAATCTGAACCCTGTGGTAAGAAATAACTAATTAGGTGAAAGAAAAACAAAGGTGAACATAGAAAAATAAACTAGGGATTAAAAAAACAAACTCCTCTTGAAAATGCAACATATATGTAATCATATATATATGACTTGTAAAGCCACATTTATTGATTACTATATATATAGCCAATGAATTTCATTTTTTTTTTTTGTTTTTACTTCTTGTTTACGTGGGATCAATGCGATAAATGTCATATTCAACATGGGAGATGAAAAAACTAGGCATAGAGTATTTTTTTTTCGTAGTAGAAAACAAACAAAACAAAAATCGAACCTGGGATTAATTCACTACAACAAAATTGAATTTTTATGGCTTGTAATGCATGCCATAAAAAGTCTTTCACGGCGTGCACACAAATGTCATTATATGACATGCCGTGGAAAGTTGAGTTTCATTTACGGCATGCAGGTAAAGTTGTAAAAAGTAATAAATTAAAATATAATTTTTTACGACATTTTTGTTATGCCGTAAATCATCATACTTTCGATGGCATAATTTTACATGCCGTAGAAGGTTATTTTTAATATATTTATGGCATACTTTGTATGTCATATATAATATTTTACGGCATTTTCTTACATGTCATAAATCATCACATTTTTCACGACTTAATTTTGTATGCCGTAGAATGTCATTTTTAATATATTTATGACATACTTTGTATGTCGTATATAATCTTTTACGGCATTTTTTTGCATGTCATAAATCATTACACTTTTCATGACATCAAAGCACTTCATTAGGCATATAGCTATCACAGAATTCCAATAATTAAAGAAATGAGGAGTAGATAAAAATGTTCTAAAAATACTATTTTCACTCACCGAAGTTGAAAGGTTGTCATGAGGAATAGATCATCTACAACAATAATTGATTCAGCATCATTACCAAAACTAAATCGGGCGTGCTTTTGACCTTTGATATAGGAAATGCAATACTAGAAACTATATCAATGCATCAATACATTAGTTAAAGTTGAAGAAACTGATGCAATGTAAAATATGTAATTTTCTTCTTACTCAAATTATAACATTGAAACATGAAATTTCCTGGCCTCAGACTTTTATGCTTGCTGCCTGGAAATTCATCAAGATTTCTGCTAACTTCAATTGAAAATCAGCCATTGATACACAAGCAATAAGCTCAAAGTTGATAATGTAATGGGCTGAAAATCAAAGTCTATAATGTCCCAAAAATATGCTGAGAAAAATCAACCAAGAATTATTCCCCATCCATATAATCTGTCATAAGTTCATGATGGCAAAATTTTGGGCAATATTCGCAAAATCTTGGTGAATTCCGTTTCAAACAGATGTGTTGTCCAAAATATATATATATATATTATAGATGAATTATTACAATATACAATTCTATCACCATATATGAAGCATGGATACTCCAAAAATGAAGCTATACTCGTACTAGGTACATATTTGGTACATGTACGGATTGGGTACAACTGCATGTATACAAGGTATGAGAAATACATATTCACTTCTACAAAAAATTATTGTTGGGTACGGCTCGGGTACGAAGAGGCTTAAATGTAATTTTCTTAAAACTATACGGATACTAGAATAAACATATTGTGTCTATTTTTAAATAAAACAAAATGAACGGTATATCTTTATACACAAAAAGTGGTCTTTCACAACCTCAAGTTCAAAACAATTGTTCAAGCTGACATAATAATATTCAATGCAAAAAAATGAGGCTCCATTGAAAGATGAGTTATGGAAATAAGATGTAATAACCCTCACACTGCTTTGATCATACTCATATGCATTATGTATGATTTTGCTTTGTTAAGCTTGCATTTGAATCTTGACTTGCTTTGCATTCTTGACTTGTCTTGAATGAGTGGTACTTGAGCATTAAGTTCCTTTGGTGTGTGTGTGTGTGTTACCGAGGTTATCTTGAGCCTAGTTCACCTTTGAATCCTTGTACCTAGAACCACTCTAGAACAGTTTGTCTGACCTTCATCTTCACCTCAGCGTGTTAGCCGAGATCTTCTTTGCTTAGCAGAGATGTTATACGCTTAGTGACTTTTGTCCTTGGGAAGGTATGACCTAGACCGAGGTGTGGCACATCCTGGCCGAGGTGTGGCAGCTTAGTCAAGTGTTGTCCTCCTAGCCGATGTCTTTGTTGCCTGTGTGCGAAGTTGTCTTTAGCGATGTTATTGCTTGCGAAGTCTTGTTGTTGGCCGATGTCATTACCACGGAGTCCTTGCTACCTAGCTTCTTGAACACGCTTTGTCGAGACTTGTCTTTTCAATCAATCACCTTTTTCGAGTTGAACCAACCAACTGCTGCCACGTGTCCGAGGTGAGTGGTATATCAGCTGGCAAGTCTAGTAATGTCTCATTTTTGTGTTTCAATCGTGTTCTTGAGAGAGAAGCTCTAGCCAGAGTTGTAGAGTGAGAGAGTAGATAGCAAGCTTGATCCTTGGTGTTTGATCCGTTGGATTTGTGATCTGAGGTCAGAATCTCCACCTCCTATTGTTGTTCTTGATGATCACCTAGCTGCATTGCATGATTGAATCTGTTTTGCATGTCATACTTTGATTTAAAGTTGGTTTGGAAAAGAAAACGTGACCTTCATGTGTTCTTGAGGAAAAGTCTTGATTTGATCCAAAGCTTGCATTGAAATCCATGCTTTTGTGTTTGTTTCACCAAGATCTTCTAGTATGGGTGCCGGTCCATGTTTTCAAACTCATAGCATGAAATCTCGATTTTGGTAAATGATAAGTTATGATCCTTGCATTTCATTTCATGTTCTCCATGATCATGTTCTTGATGTTCTTGAGCGGAGGAAACCCGAGGTTTTCCGACTTCATTTTATGGATGTGGCCTCGGAACCTCACCTTGGTGAAGAGGTGTGAAAGCTCGGCTTAGAGGTTAGGTGCCCTTGACATGTTTTCGAAATAAGAAAGCGATGTTTGTTTTGATTTGACTTAGTCTTGGAGCATGCCGAGATCATTTGCATGCATGTGAAACTTGTTTGCAAGTGTATTCAGTGAACTTGCCATGTATTTGTAGGACTTGGACTTGCCTTGACCCCGACGTTCGAAGAACTAGGTGAGTGGCATTCTTAATAAAGCTATGTTGCTTTGACTTGATAGAAGTATTGTTTTGCCTTGCTTTGAAAAGTGTTTGTAAGCATGAATGATTAATCCTATCTTGAGTATCAAACGTTATGTCTTATTTTGATGACCATTTTGAAAGTCCTTAGTGTCGGGGACTATAATGCAACGACATTCTTGCCTTGAAAGTCCTTAGTGTCGGGGACTATAATGCAACGACATTCTTGTATAGAGATCTCTCTTGTCTTGCCTTGCCACTGACGGTTTTACCGCGTGGGTTACTTGTTCGGAATGTCATCTATCTTGTATTATATTGATGTTAATGAACATCCCTTGAAGCTTTGAAAGGTTTGAAAGACGAACTTAATATGTACTATGTATTGTTTTGTTAAAGACCTCGGATATCATTCATGTAAACCCTTTATTGTTTATGCCATTCACTGAGTATCCAAGCTCACCCTCTCTATATATATGTAGGTGATGAGCGGTATGAGACGCCTAGACTTGTTTGCCGATGTGTTTGCCGACGTGTTTTGTATTTCGTTTTGCAACATCTTGAAGATCATGCTTCTTAGTTAATTCATTGTATTTTGTATTGATGGCCGAGAAGCCTTTTGGTCAAGATGTAATTTTTGTACTCGATTTGATGTATCTGAACTATTGAGAATTGAATGCCATTCCATTTAACTTAAGCACTGCTCCTATGGACCACTGGTAATCTAATTTTATTGTTTCCGCATTTGTAAGCCCCATATATTTACTCTGATTTGTGTGTGAATTCTTGTAAGAGGCCTTTGGTAACCTCGGGTTACTGGCCATCTCGGCGCCGACCTTCTAGGGGCGGGTTGGGGTCGTGACATAAGAAAACCTGCATTATTGCACTAAAAAAGGAGCTCTCAACAATTGTATCACCTGTTCTTTCCAGATTTAACCTCACTTCCAAGTTAGAGCCACTTTCCTTGACAAAAGTACGTCCAACATAAGCACCACAAGTTAACTAAGCTAAATTGTGAGACGAGGAACTGGGATTCTGTAGCCCAATTTCATTGAGGCATCTACTTCACCTCCAATACAAGGCTCTTTCCTAGGTTCATTTTTAAAGCCAGCTAACCACAAAGAACACCATGTTTGCATTATCACCAAATTGGCCAAATATTTTAACATTTGATATGTCCTTTCCATGCTATGTTCTACCACGACTTGTTTGTCCCACCACCAAACCCTTGTCATAATTGGGGTTATGCATCGGAGTCATTCATGTGTTTTAGAAGTATGACATTCGACGTTCAATGTGAGGAAATAGAAATGAAAACTAGATGATATGAAGCACCTCTCAGTAAAGTCTTTATAGTACTCTGAGAAATCCTCCCCAAGCCTATCTGAAGGTTGGCCCATGACAATCTTGTAGCCACATAGACTATTGGTGGCATTAGGAGTCTACAAGAATAAATGGAAAAGCATAGATCAGAAATAAATTGGATGAAAAAGAAGGAAAAAAAAAACAAATTAGGAAATAAAAAGCTACTTACTTTATGAGCTAAATGGTGAAAGATGTACAACAAACACTCAATGAAAGTAAAGTTTATCTCCTCAACCTTCCTCCGAACCATGTGTTTCTGAAAGGAAAACCAGAAGGAGAAATGTAAACAAACAGTCCCTGAAATGTCTCTAAACACACAAGAATAATTAGTAGCATGTAACTGACTTACAAGAGAAGTTACGGCCTTATAACCAACTTTGTTAATGAAAAAATCACTAAACAAAAGGAAAAGTTGCATACAAGTTATCTTCTTGAAAAATTGAAAAATGGAACACATCTAGTTGTTATCGACAAAAAAACAACTCACTAATTCTCCATGATTTTTATCACAACATAAAATATATGCATATACATTTAAATGCCTTCCACAACATATAATTCCTGCAAGACACACAATTTTATTTTGAGGAATCAAAAGCAAAAAGCAAAAAAAAATTGGCCCAACAAAGAAAAAATTGGCGAAAACTTGATGATTTGAAAACTAGATGAGAAATAATGGAAACCCATGAATCAAAAACTCACAGATAAGGAGAACCAGTCAATACGCATTCGGTTGATGAATTGTCTTCTCCATGGTTTGTTTCTCCATGAATAGAGCATTTCAATGTTGTTTTGCTTGCACACCCTCTAGAACAAGTGAAACAAAATAGAACACCAACTCAATCATCTTCGGCAATATGAATCATAAATGCACAAACCATCATATAGAATGAAGTGAAACACGGCACACAGGAAATCTTGAAAGGCAAACACGGTTGTGATAGCGATGTTGCGATAATTTAGAATGTAAAACTATATTCCACTGTATACAGATGAAAGGTGCTATATGTAATGATAGTTTATATTTAATTTTGTGAAGAAAAAAAAATAAAGGCAACAAATTCATTTGGTTTTGGGAGCACACAATTTAAAAATTACCTTTGTTATTTCATAATTTTTAACCGTAAACATGACCCACATACTAAAAACCTCAATGTATGAAATGACAAACACCAACAATTTTTCCTCTTTTCCTAGAAATCAAGGTTAAGTGGCCAAACCGGTACCACTTGGCCTACAGCGATGGTATAAGGTAGACAAAATGGAAGCTTGGAACTTCAAAGTTTTGCTGAAATTTTTTAAATATAAAATAACAAATGATACCTTAAACTCAAAGACAAACATGCAAGTGATTTAAATATAAAATAACAAATGATTTGAATCAAAATTTACTTGAATTAAATCATCAAACATTATATTATCATGTTTAGCTTTTCCTCTTACATCATTTTGCTTTCTTTCTTCGATAAGCATGGCTATTATATCTCATCAAGTTGTTGTTCTAAGTCCAGCACCATGCCTTCAAGTTTCCTTCCTTCCTTGTATGCCCTTTAATCCAAACATCAACTCTTGAGAAAAAAAGGGAGAAGTAATGAAATCACTACCCTTGATCTTGCTTTGTTTCCTTGAAAGTAAAGAGTAGAGAAAATAATCTAGCAAAAGCTTCCCTAACAGTTTTAAGCAAGAATGCAAAGCAACAACTACATTTCATGCAGTTAGGAATGCGGAGAATTATTCAATTCTCGTCACGTCTCACACGGAGAAGATACGATACTTGCGCGATTCGTCTGGCCGCGCCAGCTCCAAATGAACCGTACATACAATATCGTGCCTGCAAAAGAGAGAAACTCAACAAGCACAACATGTTTAGCAAGATATATTCAATGTGATATCGAAAGTTCGACAAAAGCGATGTCGATGGGTGAATGCATCACAGTGCGAGAAAGGAGCGTGCGTGACAACGCAAGCTTAAACACAGAGGCATGGTAATATCAAGAAAATGTGCATAACAATGCAAGTATGTTCATGAGAATGCAAGTTATGTGCACAACAATGCAGAATAAGCACGAACTAGAATGCATGTTTGTCACAAAACCACGAGCAGAGAAACGCGCGTTTCGGCAAGGGCGACTCGATCGCGGCCTCCGGTTCACCTCCGGAGGGGTTACAACATGTTTCGAAAAGGATACACTTTGATTTTGATGAGTAATGATGAGACACATGTCAGAAATTGAAGCTGAAGTTCCGGCGGAGTGATTTCGCGACAGAAAGTGTACTTTTCTTGAACTTTTTCAAGTCCCGGGAACTCCAATCTTCTCCAAAATTTGCAGAGAGCTTAGGACCAACCTAGGGATCATCACCGGCCAGTTTTCTTCCCCATTAGAGGCCACCGGCCAGTTTTCAAAAAGGAGATGGCCGGCCAGCCACTTGTTCAAAACAGTGGGCATTTTTGTCTTTTCACCTCATTTTCTTTAAAACCATTCGACCAAACATTTTGAGCTCACAACTTCAGCTCCGAAATCACCTCCTCTAGCCTCCCAAACCATTTTTCTCTTCAGATCTGAGCTCTATACGCGTTTTCCAACGCCCCACGCAAGTTGTTTTCGCGAAAACATTCAGTTTTAAGCACTTTGAACCGATTAAATTTTGATTTCGGGGCTTCTTTTCTCATTTTCGCCACTTGAGGTGAGTTTGCCTCAACATTTGGAAGATTTTCTCGGGAGTTGACTTTTGTTGACTTTTTCATATCCCGAGAGTTGACTTTTGTTGACTTTTTCCAATTTTGGCTCATTTTTGCTCATTTTTGCTCCTTTTTGCAGATTTTCTGAAATGGCCGGTCATTTTCCTCACGGCGGAGGTCCTCCGGGTGCCGAGGATGATTTTGATGTCATGACTCTGCCTCCGAGGGTTCGACCCTTCATTCCCGAAGAGTACGCTGCCAAACACGTTCTTCATGGTAGTTTTCGTCACTTCACTGACTTTAATGAGCGAGCACCCGGAGATCTGCTTCTGCAGGAGCCAGAGTATCACCTCTCCCACGAGACACGAGAGGTATTTACTTCATTTTTTACCTTTTCTGCAACATATTCTGTGTTTTTCATGCACTTCGTGTCTTTGCCATGTTTATGCGCTCATTTGAGTAGCGGCTTATTTAGAATGTTTAGTTCATGACCACGACATCTGTTTGCATTCTGAACACACAGTTCAATCACTTGAATTTCTGAACACTGGGCCCATAAAATTGATTGTGGACGCACGGCACACACCGGTAGGGAATTGAACACACGGCCCAATACTTGAATTCTGAGATGAACACAGCCCATTCTTTGATGTCGAACACACAGTTCATTGTTGAGGTGAACACACGGCACACACTGATTGAGAGTTGAACACGCAACCCAAACATTTGAGATGAACACGCAGCCCATATTTTGATGTCGGACACACAGCTCGTCGTTGAGGTGAACACACGGCACACACTGATTGAGAATAGAACACGCAGCCCTAACTTGGATTTTCTGAACACACAGCCCAAATTGAAGGTGAACACGCAGCACACACTAATTGAGAGTAGAACACGCAGCCCAAACTCGGATTTTCTGAACACACAGCCCAAATTGAAGGTGAACACACAGCACACACTGATTGAGAGTAGAACACGCAGCCCAAACTCGGATTTTCTGAACACACAGCCCAAATTGAAGGTGAACACGCAGCACACACTGATTTAGAGTAGAACACACAGCCCTAACTCCGATTTTCTGAACGCACGGCCCAAATTGAAGGTGAACACGCAGCACACACTGATTTAGAGTAGAACACACAGCCCTAACTCCGATTTTCTATACGCACAACCCAAATTGAAGGTGAACACGCAGCACACACTGATTTAGAGTAGAACACACAGCCCTAACTCCGATTTTCTGAACGCACAACCCAAATTGAAGGTGAACACGCAGCCCACACTGATTTAGAGTAGAACACACAGCCCTAACTCGAATTTTCTGAACGCACAGCCCAAATTGAAGGTGAACACGCAGCACACACTGATTTAGAGTAGAACAGACAGCCCTAACTCCGATTTTCTAAACGCACAGCCCAAATTGAAGGTGAACACACAGCACACACTGATTGAGAGTTTGAACACGCAGCCCAAATTGAAGGTGAACACGCAGCACACACTGATTTTGAGTAGAACACACAGTTCGGTTACTTTACTTCGCACGCAGCCTATTTACTTGCACACAGCTTATTCATTTCATTTGCATACAGCTCATTCATTTTATACTGACACATGTATTCCTTCTGAATGCAGGTTGGTTCTCACACTGTGCAGGGATACGGCTCCACCGCTGTTAGAGATTGGTACGCTGAGCTCCCGGAGGCTGTCCGGGATTTAGTTGATTTGGCGGGGTTCGGGTCCTTCTGCGCTGGCTTATCGCGTTGTCCTGCCAGGAGGACACTGATGGCAGCTTTGGTGGAGAGATGGTGGGACACCACCAACTCCTTTCATTTTTCCGCCACTGGGGATTTGACTATGATCCCGCTGGATTTTGCTGTATTGACTGGCCTGGACATAGGAGGTTGGCCCATTCCTTACGACGAGGACATAGGCGAATAGGAGGCCGCTTGCATACATTTGCTGGGGGCCTGCCCGCCTGTTGATAGAGCTTCAGGGAGAGTCCGATACACCTGGTTCTCTTCCCATTTTCGGAGGGAGGGGATGGAGCCCAGGACTCCTAAGGAGGCAGAGCAGTATTCCCGTGGTTTTCTTATGTTCCTCTTCGGGACTACTTTGTTCACCGATAGAGGGAACACGGTTAAGGTTATATCATTGGCGCCTGGTGGACCTATCAGGTCGACGGTATGATTGGGGTGGCGCCTTGGCTACCCTTCTTGCTACATAAGCGACCTCCATGAGCGGGAGACTTACTTGGCGGTTATTGGAGGCACAGGAGGTACTTTCATCCTCTTGATTTACATTTCTACTCCTCATTACTTGTACATTGCACACGCACTTTACACTCAGATTTTGCCCTCGGCACTTTGTATTTACATCTGCACTACTTTCCTCGATTATGGGTCTCGTATATTTCGGCGTTAGCCCCGAGTTGGTGGTGGCGGGGCCCTCATGACCCCGTACTCACGGTATTCGAGGGCGGCCGGCCGAGACCCCGAGAGACTCTCTTTTATCTACGGTAGTATTTCGACACTGTGCGGACCACGGAGGTATTTCAGAACTCTCAGTCCCTTCCGTTTTCATCTTTGACCTGTCCTGTATATTCCCGATTTCTAATTGGTTTATGCTTGGTTATCCATGATTACATGGCGTACAGGCGCCCTTGGGTGATGGTCTCCGATTTCAGTATGTTGGAGGATCGAGCACCTCCCAGTACAGGATCCTATTCGAAGGACCAGTTGGTAGAGCATGGTTTCTGGGGGAACACTTTTTGCGTCAGGTATGGGGGTACACTTCTCAGGACCCTCATGACACCCCGGTCGATATCTTGATAGGCGATAACTCTCTTCCCGGGATGTTGTTAGTGCTATGCTGGGCACTGATGCTTTGCTACATCTTGAGGAGGGGGACTATGCCACTTATCGCCACGTATATCTGATGCCTCCCTTGACGGGAGTGCGCACTCCCTCGATGAGGCCTATTGGTGTGCCGTCTTCGAGCCAGGCTCGGGCTACAGATATTCCTTCCAGCAGCGGGGCCGGTACATCCAGAGGTGGGGGTGGATCGGTTCCCCCGATTCCTCCGACTCTTCATCATCCTGGGTGGCCAGACATGCCGACCGAGTTGACGAGTTGGCGATTTGGGGCTCCTTACCAGGTCTCGCTGGAGCCTCCCCTTCCTGACCACAGATATGTCAGAGATCCTGATTCGCCGCCGGTATGTTTTACAACTTTGATTTATCAGTCGGATACTTAGACATTCATTCATTTACTGATAGTTTCGCATTTGTATCTACAGCCTCCTGTTGAGTACGTGGATGAGATGCTTGGAGTGATGGCCGCATTTGAGGGCATGATCCTGCGGAGGGAGGCACAGCTGGCCATTATGGGTGTGCAGGTACTGTTCATCTTTCTTGCATTTATCATATTTACGATGACCATTTGGTTTTGAACATTCTACTGCATTGATAGGCTATTTGTGTAGAGCACATCTGACACACACCCCACTCACATACTGTACTTGCATCTGATTTTCATATTTGAACTGATGTATTGAACTCTTCACTTTCAGATGCCTCCTGTATATGCTCACTTGGGCCACCCGGCCTTCTCAAGGAGGTCAATCGTCTGGACCTTTTCGTATTTGGGCCATCTGGGCCCTTTAAGGCTGGGCCATCCGGACCTTTTGGGGCTGAGCCATCGGGCCTTTCGAGGAGCTCGAGGAGGTCCTCTCATGAGCCTTGAGGCACATATTATAGAGGCGGAGCCCGGTGAGGATGAGGAGGAGGAGGAGGTAGTCGATCGGAGACATCCGGCCGAGGAGGGATTCGGTCTTGGTTCGGGAGTAGAGGCGGTGAGGGGATCCGAGGATGACAGACTCAGGCCGGATGGTGATGGTGGTGCAGAGGTTGTCTCGCAGAAGAGGATGAGGAGGGCCTCTCATTCCCGCTCCCGAGAGTATTGATGCTGCTGTTCCCTGCTTTATTTTCCTTTTTGCTAGTAGTTTGTAGCACTTTGCATGTTGTTAGGCAGTTTATTTTCTGTAAAACTTGTACCTTTGTTTGTAAAAGGAAATATGATGGGGTGAAACAGCTTTTTGAAAAAGTGTTGTATTTTTATGCTCTCAGCATCGCATCGCATCATTTTGCACAAAAATGGGATTGAATGGAAATGTGCACTGCGTATTTACCGGGTCAGGTAATGAACCGACGCAACAAATCAAACAACTCGACTCACTAAGAAATAACAGAATCTTAGCAAGTTTACAACTCGATAAGCAAAATACAACAATGTTAACGACTCGATAAACAAGACTTAACAAAATTGCATAAACAAAGAGTAACAACTCAAAACACAAAATGCGACAGCTCGACAAAACTTACAACTCGATAAACAAAACGACAACTCGATAAGCAAAAATTACAACTTGATAAACAAAACAAAGCATACTTCGGACGATCTGGGCAACGAAACGCATCCGAAACAGAGGGAAATAGAGGCCTTCGATACACCCGATGCTTGGAAATGCCTGGAACTTTCCTCTAGAGGGCAAAACAGGACCAAAGGCATACATTGGAGCATGGCCGGCCACTTTTTGGAGCCGGTCGGCCAGTTTTTTGTATCTGAGGGGAGAAATGTGGCCGGCTAGCTTGAAAAGGTGGCCGGCCGGCCACTTATTTCAGCAGCCGTCAAATTTTTGACACGTGTCCCCTGAATAGTGTCCCATCCTCTATAAAAGCTCCAACTTCGAGACTCATTCATTTCATCACTACTTTGCACAAAAAATGGAGGCATTTCTCATAGAAAATCTCACATCTTGGATCTCTTCTCTAGATGGCTTGGAAAAGTTGAATTTCCGAGGTTTCGGCTTGAATGCACTATTTCCACTGAGCCGGACTCCACTGCACCTTCCTTTCCTCCATGCCGCGGCGAGGTTTTGGAACCCAGTGACGCACGTCTTTAGCTTCGGCGGGCAAGAGGTATGTCCTACTTTTGAAGATTTTCAGGTTTTGCTGGAGTCTGAACGTTCAGAAGAGATCTTGCCTCAGTTTCACTTTGGCCATGCCCAAGCTTTAGAGCGGATGTGCCGGCTCTCCGTGCACAATGTTCGGTCTCTGATCTGTAATGGGGAACTGGACATCCTCGGCCTGATTCATCATTTTTCCGGCGTCGGTGACCGCAGTGACCATCACTGGCAAGGGTTCCGACAACATGCCCTTTGCTTGTGTCTGCTATCTCACTTTCTGCTCGCCTCGGGCTTTGGTGGACCTAGCCTTCGTCTGATTGAAGTTACTCAAGGCTTGAAGGAAGGAAAGAGCTGTATTGCTATGGTGCTAGCCGAAACGCTGATGGGTTTGGATGCTTTCCACCGCCGGGAGACGACCAGATTTTCGGGGAGTCCACTACTGCTACAGGTAAGGTTTCCCACCTAACCTCACATATGTATTTGCTCACATAACTCGGCCTTTAGGCTCGGTTTTTCTCACAAAACCCTTTTCTTACTTTTCTCTCATCGCACATCTCTCTATTCTTTATTCTCTCATTTTTCATCCCTCCCCAGGTATGGTTGATGGATAAATTGCAGGTTGTGGATTCTTGTCCGGCCTACTCAGCCCGCGGCTACTTCTTTCGACAACATCTAGTCGATGCTCTCGATGAGGGATGGTGGTTTGACTGGATGTGCAACTTGTCTGCAGATCGCATTGCTTGGCGCTGCCCTTGGCTCAATCTCCCAGCAATGGGTTATAGCATGTCCCGGCTGATCGGGATTCAGTTGATTGGTCTGACCCACTGTGTATTCTACTTTCCATTTTGGTTCCTGCGTCAGTTCAGTCACGATCAGACTTGCCCACCAGAAGAGATTGAGTATCCGGCTGCTTTCCCGGTCTGAGGCGCACAACTTGCCCGATATGCCACGGCATGGAGGACTAGAGAACTCCTGGCCCCCGCCCCTACTTTCAACTGCACTTTTTCTGACAAGTGCTGGGATTGGCTCAATGAGGAGGCACAGACCGGGCCCAGCTTGGCATCAGAGGCTTCGACTAGCTCTGGGAGGGGGCGCAGGGACACCTGACTTGACTATGCCCCAGATTTATTACTTTATTAGTACTTTCAAGTTTTCATTATGAGTGTAATAAAAAGCAACTTCAATTGTATGCAAGAGCAGGAGAACTCTGTTTTGAAATCAATGAAATTGAAGGTTGTGGTACTGAAAATTTTCCGCTTTGGTCCAAAAATGGTCTTAGTTATGAAAAGATTAATTTGAACAAAGTCAACTTTTATTAAAACTTTTCAAAACTATTTTCGATATGGATCAGAACTGGACACGCCTGAGATCTGTCACTGAGATGCACAACCCCAGATCCTAGCAACCGGAAAGTTGCCCCTAGTCTGAACGGTACCACAACACCTCCTGGCAACGGAAAGTTGCCCCTAGTCTGAATAGCACTGCACCGGAGATTACAATGAATGCTGATGGACAAAGATGACTAAGATGATCAATATGGACAAAGTTGATCGGGGAAAATGTTTATGGCTGAACTTCAGGATGAAGTTGCCTACGTATCCCAAGGATGGGAATCAAGCCTTACATAGTTCAGGCTTAGGTTCGCTTGGGTATTTTCACTCTCCTTTTGCGCTCTAACTTTTGCCAAGGCCGCCATTTGCGGGTTTTCAACCTTGCGAGCTCAGTTTTTATATTTTCAAATTTTCTATGCTCTGAGTTTTGCCTAGGTCGCCCTTTCGGGTTTTCGGCCTAGCGAGCCTCTCATGGGTAATATTTCTTCAACTTGTCCATGTTGATCGGTTGGGAAAACTCTAAGCCATCTAGATCCATCAGAACCACAGCTCCACCTGACTAGATTGACTTGATGATGTAGGGACCAGTCCAATTGGGTCTGAACTTGCCCCTTGGGTCGTGGATGGGAGCTCGGTTGTCTTTGAGTACCAAATCTCCTTCCTTTAAATTCCTGGACTTAACCTTCTTGTTGAAAACCGGGGCGATTCTGCGTTGATAACCTTGGACATAGTACAGCGCTTTCAGTCTTCTTTCATCAAAAAGCATGAGTTCCTCAAATCTGCTCTACTGCCAATCTGCCTCGGCTATTTGACACTCGGCCAATACTCGTAATGATGGAACCTCAATCTCAATAGGTAGAACGGCATCTATCCCATAAACCAATGAGTACGGAGTCGCCCCAGTAGAAGTTCTGATTGAAGTCCAGTAGCCCCACAGAGCAAACGGCAGCTTATCTGGCCAGTCCCGATAGGTTTCCAACATCTTCTGCAATATGCGCTTGATATTCTTGTTGGCGGCCTCAACCGCTCCATTGGTTTGCGGCCGATAGGTAGATGACTTATGAAAAGCCACGTTGTATTTTTCCAACAAGTCTATCACTTCCTTCTTGAAGTGGGAACCGTTATCTGAAACTATCTCATTTGGGACCCCGTAGCAACAGATGATGTTGTTTCTGATAAACTTTGCAACGTGCGAAGCTTTCAACACCGCGTAAGATTAGGCCTCAACCCACTTTGTAAAATAATCTATCGCAACCAGGATGAACTCATGCCTATTCGACCCCTTTGGCGTGACAGCCCCGATCACATCAATTCCCCAGACTGAAAATGGCCATGGCGAAGTCATATTGTACAGCTTCGACGGCGGGATGTTCATGCGATTTGCATGGATCTGACATTTGTGGCATCGCCGAACAAAACCGATACAATCCTCCTCCATAGTGGACCAGTAATACCCCTGTCTGAGGATCTTCCGTGCCAGCATTACCCCATTCATATGTGCTCCACATTCTCCTCTATGGATGGCTTCCATTAGACGCTTTGACTCCTCTGCATCAACACACAGTTTATGCATTCCCAGATGACCTCTTCTATACAGCTTACCCCCACAGATGATGAACTGAACGGCCAATCTTCTTATTGCCCTTTTGTCTTTGGCGTTTACCCCCGGTGGATATGCTTCCTTTTCTAAGAAATTCCAAATGTCGTAGTACCAGGGGTTTTCGTCCTGAACTTCATTTATAGCAGCAATCGACTCATAGGCTGGTGCAAACTTCTGGTCAATGATGACTGGACGTAGGGGTGTCCGCGGTTCGGTTTAGGACGGTTTGCGGTTCGGTTTGGACCCGCCCGCATCTATGCGGTTTGGGGAAAAATCAACCCGCAACCGCCCGCAATGCGGTTTGCGGTTTGTGCGGATAGGGTTCGGTGTCTTGGCGGTTATGGCGGTTTCTTGGATTGAATTTTTTTCCAAAAAATTATTTTTAAACCTTTTTTTTCTCCCATTTTGTCAATCTTTATTTTGGACCTTTTTTCTCATATATTTCTAAAATGCTCCAACATTAATAATTAATGAACTAAAACTTATAAAAAAAACTTATAAAATAAAAAACACAACAAATTCAATTAGTAACCTAAACAAATCATTCAAAATCTACATTCTATCATTAACTTGCATTCATCCTATCCTACATTCATCATTCATAATCCAAATAAGAAAATCCTACATTAAAAATTCAACATTCATCATTCCTAATCCAAAAAAAAAAGAGTAATGCTTCATTAACTTACATTCATCCAAAATGCAAAAAAAAATAAAAATTCATTAAGTTACATTCATCCAAAACCAAAACGCAATTAAAAAAAAAAAAATTTGTTGTCAAACTTAAACTTCATTGAATACAAACCCATGAAATAAAATTGAAACACTTCTAAAACATCAAACTTCATCTTCATGAATCACATCCAATTCAACTTTAACAAATTCCGATTCTAATTCCATGCATTTGGTTGATGAACCCTACACAAACAAATTGTAAAAATATAAACTTTAATCTTCAATTATAAATAGTAAGAAATGAAAAAATAAACAAATGTCTATATATTGCATCTCAATATAGTAAGAAAATGTGTTGAGTATATGAAAAAATTACCAATGAACAAATGGATGTTAGACATCAATTATAGCATCCACATTATAGGTTGAAATTGAAGATGAGCTTGACTCCAAAGTACCTAATTAGAAGTCAACAAGAGAAGATTAATAAAACTTACATTAGAAAATGAATAATAATACAAATTAAAATAAAGATAAATAAATTCTCATTTACCCGAGTCATATTGCTCAAATTCTTCCACATCATCCATCGCCTTTCGAAGAGAAATTGGAAGGTTGCTTCGAAGCCAATTTTGAGTACATACAAGAGCTTCAACCATAGAAGGCGAGAGTGAACTACGAAATGGGTCAAGAATACGCCCTCCCGTACTAAAAGCCGACTCCGATGCAACGGTAGAAATAGGCATGGCCAACACATCCCTAGCAAGTTGTGATAACACCCTATATTTGGTTGCATTCACCTTCCAATAATCCAAAATCTCAAATGTTTGATTCTTTGCAAAATGTTCAACCTCGGATAAATATTGTTCCAATTCCGACTTAGATCCACTAGTGCATCGGCCCTCCAAATAGGAACTAAATTGGGAGTCAACTAAAGAATAGGGATCGTCATCATCATCATCTTCCACCATATTCACAACTTCACTCACACTTGGAAGTTTCTCATTTGAAGGATAAAGTGTGACATAATGGCTATACAAACGACTCAAGCAACTCTTAACCTTGTCTACCGTCTCTTCCACCTTCCTATTATCTCCAAGAAATAAATTGGAAAAACAAAACTCCAAGTATGTCATTTTTTTGGTAGGATCAAGAACCACCGCAACATACAACAACAAATTGATTTTACTTCGATCCCCCCAATACTTGCTAAACTTTAGCTTTATAGTCTTTGCCATTGTGCTCAAAGTATCATCCTCCTCCAAAATTAATTGGTTAATTTTGCTTTCAATAACAAACATCTCTTTGTAAAAAGCATTGGAAGTAACAAAGAGAGACCCCGAAAATTTCTTGGTTGCAACATAAAATAATTTTAGAAACCTCAAAAAATTCTACACTTTTTCCAATCCAACTCATTCGGACTTTTTCTTATGCCACCATCAACATCCTTGAAATAAGGTTCAAAGTTGGAATCTACAAACTTCAATCGGTTAAAAGCCTTCTCATACTTTTCGGCGGCCTCTAACATCAAATAGGTAGAGTTCCACCTAGTTGGTACATCTAGGCATACAAGAGCTTTTGAATCAAGTTTGAGTGTGGCCGCACACTTCTTAAAAACATCATGCCTATGAGGAGAAGACCTCACATATCTCACCGCAAGTCTAATGTTGGCAATAGAATCATCCATTTCTTTCAACCCATCACTCACAACGAGATTAAGAATATGTGCACAACAATGCATATGAATAAACTCATGTTGCAAAATAGTCCCCTTCCAATCTTTGGTTATCGTTTTCAAATATTGAATGGTAAGATTATTAGAACTAGCATTATCAACTGTTAAGGTGAATATGCTATCAATGTTCCACTCAATCAAACACGACTCAATTTTTCGACCCAATGTTTCTCCGTTGTGATCCTCAACTTGTTGAAAATTTATGATTCTTTTTTGAAGTTTCCAATTATCATCAATGAAATGAGCGATCAAACACATGTAACACAAATTAAATAGATGTCCAAGTGTCCGTAGTAAAGCGATTCTCGACCCTTCATGGCCTTCTTTAACTTATCCCTTTCATTCTTGAATATATTGAGCACTTCTCTAGATATGGTTTGACGAGAGGGAATTGGTGTGAATTTGGGTTGCATGACATTACAAAATCTTCTAAACCCAACACCCTCCACAAATCTAAATGGCAACTCATCAATGACCACCATCTCCGCAAGAGCCCTTTTACAAGTGTCAAAATTAAAAATTGTTGCTACAACCTCAACACCCTCTTCATTTTGTTTCGGTTTAAGATTTAGTGTTTGTTGACCATCGGTATCCCTATTTGGATATTCTTTACAATTGGGTGTGTGACTCCTCAAATTACTAGTCCCATGAGTTCTAGAGTCAGCCATATACTCTTTCTTACAATATTTACATACGGCTCTACGCTTCCCATCGGTCCCTACAACCTTGTCAAAATGATCCCAAACTGTGGATGGTGCTCTCCCCCCTCCACCCTCACTCTTTCTCTTTGGGGGTCTAGAAGGCTTAGGTTCAAGTTCAGGTTCGGGTTCGACTAAGAGAAGATTCATTTGAGAATTAGAGGATTCCAGAGGTACAAGATTGATTGCGGGAGATTGCATACTATCCTCCATTTAAACTGGATTACAAAAATACAGTCACAGAATCAATTTTACAGACACATATTCAATTTTAATAACAGATTGAATTCCAAAATTATACAGATTTAGATTCAGATGTACCAAAATTATACAGACAGAATCAATCAGTTTGAATGTAAACAGACAGATTCAATGTAAACAGATTGAATGTAAACAGATTCAATTTAATTCAGAATTAAATAACACACAAATTCTACCTATTTTTTCTGGATTCCACCTAGTTGGTCAATCTGAATTCCAAAAATTAAATAACATACAGTTTCAGATTTCATATTTAAAGAACAAATTTGAAGAAAGAAACACAGATTCGATCGGATTTAACATACAGAAACACAGAAAGAAACACAGATTTAAAGAACAAATTTGAAGAAAGAAACACAGATTTGAACAAATTTGAACAGATTCAGATTTTTAACATACAGACAGATTCGATGCAGACTAGCCAAAAAACAAATCTGAAACCGAACAAAACAAACACAGAGGCAAAAACAATTTGAAGAACAAATCTGAAACCGAAGCTACCTCAAACAAAACAAACACAGGCCAAAACAAATTCAAAAAATTAGATCTGTTGGTCTACAAAAAAAAATCAGATTTATTTCCAAAGAAACAAAGATTCGATCGGTGAGAGATGAGAGATCAGGAAGAGAGAGAGAGAGAGAGAGAGGCTTACCTGTGTGTGAGTCGATCGGTGCAGAGATGCACAGAGAGTGAGACTGATGAGATGAGAGACTGAGAGAGAGAGATCAGATCAGAGAGATATATCATATATATATATATAAAACAAAAAAAAATCAACGATTGATTGGGGCGAAAGAGAGAGAGAGACAGAGATTGAGAGAGAGAGATTACCTGTGAGTAGATCGGCAGTGCTATGATCGGTGTGATGAGATGATCGGCGGTGGGAGAGTGATCGGCGCAGAAACGAGAGAGTGAGAGAGAGAGGCAGTGATGACTTGAGATGAGAGAGTGAGGGAGAGGAGGACGGAGCCGATTGATTTTAGGGTTTTATCTTTTTGTTTTGTTTGTTATAGGATCATATTTGAACGGTTAGATTTGAAAGATTAAAAAAATTAATTAATTAATTAATTAATTTAATGCGGGCGGGTTGGGCGTGTGTGGTTCAAACCCGCAACCCGCCCGCAACCCGAAATTTGTATAAAATCCAAACCGCACCCTACCCTAATGTGTTTGCGAAACCGCCCACATGTGTGCGGTTCGGTTCGGGTAGGGCAGTTTGGGCGGGTCGGATGACCCTATGCCCAGCCCTAATTGGACGCATCCGGACTCCACACGGGATGTCTATCATAGAAGATAGAGTTGCTAAAGAATCTGCGAACCTGTTGTTCTCTCTTAGTAGATGAGTAAAACTTAGCCTCTCAAACAGAGGAATTAACAAATCCAAGGTCTGGTGATACATCATCATCTTTTCCTCTTTTACTTTCCAGTCTCCTTTTGCTTGAGACACAACAAGGTTCGAGTCCCCAATAACGTCCAACCGTCTTGCCCCTAGTTCTAGGGCTGCTTCTAGGCCAGCAATGCACGCCTCATATTCTGCTTCGTTGTTCGAGACTTTGAATCAGAGTTTGAAGGCTTGAGGAATACGGAATTGCTCAAATTGCTATCGAACACTCCTATCCCATACCCGTACTGATTTGATGCTCCGTCGAAGTACATCGTCCAAGTTTCGTCGTTGATATGCAAAATTGCTTCATTTGGGAACAAGTATTCAACTGCTTCATCCCCCTCAACCGGATGGTCGGCAAGGAACTCTGCTACTGCTCTTCCTTTGACTAACTTGCGTGTGACATACTTCAAATCAAATTCGGAGAGCAACAGCAACCAACGAGCTAGCCTACCCGTAAGTGCTCGTTTCTCGAAAAGATATTTGATGGGATCGAGACGTGAAACCAACATTACGGAGTGAGCTAACAGGTAGTGCCGCAGCTTCCTGGTAGCCCATACCAAACCTAAGCAAGCCTTCTCCAGCGGTGTGTACCGAGTCTCATACTCTAGCATCTTCTTGCTCAGATAGTAGATGGCTCTCTCCACTTTGTCTTCAGATTCTTGTGCGAGCATACAGCCCATTGTGGTCTCAGTCACTGAGAGGTACAATATCAACGGTCTTCCCGGCTCTGGCGGTGACAACACGGGCGGGTTCTGTAGATATTCTTTAATCTGTTCAAATGCGGCTTGACATCGGCCGTCCTATTGGAACTTCTTGCCTTTCTTCAGGAGACCAAAAAGTGGTTCACAAGTCAAGGTTAATTTTGAGATAAACCGTCTTATGAATTGCACTTTACCCAGAAAGCCTCGCACCTCCTTTTCAGTCCTTGGTGGGGGCATTTCTAGGATGGCCTTGATTTTGGAAGGGTCGACTTTGATGCCCCTTTGTGTAATCAGAAACCCCAGCATTTTTACCGCTGTAACACCGAATGTACACTTTTGAGGGTTCAGTCGCAACTGGAATTCCCTGATTCTTTGAAAGAACTTTTGCAAGGCGGTGTAGTAGCCCTCTCTATCTTTGGACTTGACATCATGTCGTCTACGTACACCTCAACCTCCTTGTGGATCATATCATGTAATATTGTGGTCGCGGCCCGTTGATAAGTAGCTCCAACATTCTTCAACCCAAACGGCATGACTCTATAGCAGTATGTCCCCCACGGGGTGGTGAATGTAGTCTTTTCCCGGTCTTCTGGTGCCATTACTATCTGGTTGTAGCCTGAGAAGCCATCCATAAATGAAAGCAATGCGTGCCCTGCTGTGAAATCCACAAACTCATCAATATGCGGTAAGGGAAAGTCGTCCTTCGGACTGGCTCTGTTCAAATCCCTGAAGTCCACGCATACTCGGATCCTGCCATCCTTCTTCGGCACCGGAACGATGTTGGCCAACCAAGTCGAGTATTCGGATACCAGCAGGAAGCCTGCGTCGATTTGCTTGGTGACCTCTTCTTTAATCTTGAGAGCCCAGTCCGGGCGGATCCTCCTAAGTTTCTGCTTGACAGGTCGGGCCTCGGGGTCAAGGGGGATCCGATGCTGTACAATCTCAGGATCGATTCCAGGCATATCTTCGTAGGACCACACGAAAACATCTTTGAAATATTTTAATAAAGCGACTAAGCGCTCGCGTTCCTCCGAAGACAACGTGGACCCGATCTGGACCAGCCGCGGGTCCTCCTCAGTACCAATGTTCACGGTAGTGATTTCATCCACTAGGGGTTTAACAAATCTTTCCTGCTCCTGCTCAATTAATCGTTGCAAAATCGGAGGAATTTCGTCCTCGTCGTTTTCAAAATTTTGAAAGTCTGAATTAATGCAATAAATTAAGGGCACAGAAAAATACTCAGAAACCACAGTTGCTTGATTCTCATTAGGTACATCCAAATCGTCCGATTCATTTACAACAGACTCAAATGAAAAGGAAAAAGACGACCTAGACAGGACTGTGGCGTCCGGGTTATCATCCCTAGGAGTACTGGACTCAGACGCAGTCGAGCTGGAATCTGATTCCGACTCACAAGACTCGGTGGAATCAGATTCCGGCTCACTACCTGACCCGGTGCTGTTGGACAAAAATCCCTCCTCGTATTGCCAAGTGAGAGAGGGTGCGATAGATGCATCCAAGATAGCTGCTGGTAGGCCCACGGTCGTTTCATCCCCAATCATGGAAACCTCGAAGTTATCCCCCAAGCACTTATGGTCGATCGAAGGATCTGAGAGTAGACATGCTAGTGCTACCCCCATTTCAACTTTAATGCCCTCGGAATCCACTGCCTTACACTGCTCAACCTCAGCTGATGGGTCCGTCTGCTCTTCGGCAACATCCTCCCTGGGTAATTGTAGATCGAAGAAGATCTCGAAACCTGGCACGCGCTTCTTCTCCGCGTTCAACCATAGCTCTGGAAAGCCACAAAACGGAAAGTCCTCCCCCTCCCGGACGAAGCGTCCGTTCAGGGTACCCTGAATGGGCCTATGCATCAGCTCAAATGGCTTCCCAGCCTTCTTCGCTCTGGCTCTTCCAGCCATCTCTTTTCCCTTTCTCGCCTAATCCTCCTTGGTGGGCAGATAACCCAAGCCAAAGGTATGAGGGTTGTGTGGCACTTGCCATCTTTGCGGCGCCCTTCCTACGCTTCTCCCTAATCCCATCCCGGGGATGTGTTGTAGCTTGTTCATGAGGTAAACAGATTAAGCGCTGACGTATACTCCCTCATTTACAGCCATGACATTCTGCACTACCCGAGCCTCAGCCAGAGTGAACCCTGATAAGAACACATCCTCCATGCCATGCTCTATTTCCAAGACTGGTGTTGACACTTCCGGCGGATGGATTGAGAAATTCCCGAAAACAATGGCCACCCCCTTCCCGTGAGGGTACTTCAACATCTGATGTAAAGTGGAAGAGACTGCCTTCACTTGGTGCAACCACGACCACCCCAAGAGGAGGATAAAGGTTGCGGGGACGTCCAAGACATGGAATTCAATGTTGTGTTGTCCTGGACCAACACAGTCTCAATCTTGATTCCCCATCAGCTCCCTGCTGGTGTTATCATAGGCTCTGATCACTTGAGTAGTCGGCACGAAATCCGCGGGCTTCAACCCGATTGCATATGCTGTCCTCGATGGGCACACATTAATGGCGGATCCCGTGTCGACGAGAACCACTGGCACCCACTTGTCCCTGCACTCCACAGAGATGTACAGGGGTTTGTTATGATTTGCACCCTCAGGCGGCAGTTCTTTGTCTGAAAATGATAATGCCGGGGAACCCCTTCCGGAAGACCAAAACCAACTTGCTCGAGTGGTATCTATAGAGAGTTTGGCCTTATCCATAGTCGATAGGACAGCCTCTCTGTGTACTCGTGAAGCCATAAGCAGTCCCCAGATGGAGATGTCTGCTTGTATTTTCTTTAACTGTCTCAACACAGCTTCTTCTTCGAAATTTGTTTTCCTTCGCTTTCAACTTCCTTGTCCTTCCCAGATGCCTCTGGTTGGTCTAGGTGCGGGGGCTTGAAATACCGCCCGCTTCTTGTCATGTGATCAACCTCATCGAGGTACCAGGTTTCATCTGGTTGATTGCTTCCCCAATCTTCGTCTGTGTGGGCAAGAAATAAGTCGTCGTCTTCCCACCACATCCCGTGAGCAGCTAATAGACATCTGTCTGGCTCCGGCGTGCTCGTACCCACAGTATTTGCAGCCCACATGCTCACAGTACTTTCTGTCTTTGTGTCCACAGCACGGTCAATCCCTTCATGGGCTTTGGCTTTCCGGATCCTCTCAGAATCCCAAAACTTTTCTTGTTCTGCCTGTGTTAGCGCAGTTTGTTGTTCAGCTTTCCCTGCATCCACATTGTCCTCGTTCCGAGCGAAATTCTTCGTACCGGCGCTCTCCGGCAATATACTCTGACCCTCGGCCATTCCGGCCACAACTAATGCTTTTGCCCTTACCGGGCTCTGTTCTAGTTGAAACTCCACAACATCCGGTTGATCATCCAGCCACCCGATGGCCTCCACCGATTCCTCATAATCGAACCAGTTGACTGTCGCGCCCTCTGATTCTTGGTCATCTAAAAATTGGAGGTTGGCGAAGTCCTCCTCCACAGCCGCCAAATCATTTGCCCCTTGCTCAAATCCATCCCCTCGGATTACACACAGTTCTGCCTTCTCTAACAATTCTATACCCGAGCCAATCTGGCCTGCTGGTAGAATATACTCGCTCGGATCATAGGCTTCCCTGGTGGAACTCTCAAACTGTTCAACCCCAGACTCAACAACTCCACTTTGTTCTGAAATCTGTCATGTCCTATCTTCGATGGTCGCCACCATTGGCTCTAGTTGGGTTGTAGAGATGTCCAACATGCACAAAAAGTCGGTGCAGTCGGGGAGGAGCACCTCCGGCTTAGGTAGGTGAGATGGGGTGATGTAGATACTAGGATCGTAAGATATGACCCCAGTCTGGATGAAGTTGATTTCGTTGGGAGGGGGAGTTTGGTTATGTGGTGGGAGAGGGTTTGTTGTGACGTTGGGTTTGTCGGGAGGCGCGATCACTTGTTTGTCAATAAGATCCTGGATCTCGTGACGCAGTCTAAAGCAACGGTCGGTGTCGTGACCGTGCTGTTGGTGATACGCGCAGTATCTGGCTGGGACATGAGAGGGAGGGAGTGGATTTGGTAGTGGCCTCGGCTCTAGGGGTGTCAAGTGCTTTTTCCTGATTAGAACCCCCAGAGCTTTGGACAGGGGCATGTATAGTGGGGTGAAGGTTCTTTGGCCCCTGGGTTGGTATTTAGTGGTCTGTGTATTGCTTCCGGATGCACCAGAGAAAGGGATGGCTGCCATGGGTTTTGGAATGGGAGGGGGAATGGTGGCGACCATGCTCACCTCTGAAGTTCTTGCAGTTGCAGCGCCACTCGGGCCTGCATTGTTGTTACGGTTAAAAGTCCTCCTGGGCTGTTCCCGATCTTGGTCAATCAGACCCCATTTTATCGCATCTTCGATCTGCACCCCCATCTCATGTAGATCTGAGAAGGTGGGGAAAGGGAGCACGATCATCTTTTGCATCAGTTTTGGTTGGAGATTGCGCACAATCATCCTGATCTGGTCTTTATCGGTGGGCTGTAGAGTCATCATCGAGGCCTTTGCCCTCCACCGAGTCACAAAATCTGAGAAGCTCTCTTTGGGCTCCTGCCTTGTTGTTTCGAGATCACGGGTTGTAATCTCGATCTGGGTATTATAAAAGTATTGCGCAACAAAGGCTTCAGCCATTTCGTCCCAACTCCTCTTGACATCATCCTCCAGCTTTGCATACCAGATGGCGGCTACACCCGACAGGGTCCGGCCAAATAGGGAGAGCTTCTGGGGTTTGGTGAGGCCCATTGGCCGTAGTATATCAGAGAATAGTCGAAAGTGGACCATGGGGTCCCCGGATCCATCGAAGCGATCGATCTGGGGCATTTTGAATCTGTCTGGCAATGTCACGGCCACATCGGTATATCCGTCCTCGATATCCGGAATAGCCTTCACCCCCTGGGATTTCTTGAAAAGCTTCTCAAGCTTACTTAGTTTCAGAGCTGTATGGTCTATCTCGAACTCGAAGGGAGAGTCCGGGTGGTTGGGTGTATGGGTTTTGGACAGTTGAGGCGGAAACGGGGGCGGAGCCAGCCCCGTTGGAAGGCTCGTGTCCTCTTGAATATTTGGTAGGGTATTTTGGGGATTTGGTAGGGTATTTTGGGCAGCTGGTGTCTGCTCGGGTAACAAGACCCTGGTGGAGGAGGGACTGAATGTGAGGCTGACGCTGCATTCTGCTGTTGCAGCCTAGTAATGAGCTTGGCCTGTTGTGCCATGATTGTGGCCTGTTGTTTGGAGAACTCCGCCTGGCGGACAGCGTCCTCCTGCATTTGCCTCATGCTCTCCTGCATTTGGCGCATCATTTCCTCTATTCCGGCCATATTCTGTTGGTCCTGCTGACTGACCAGTATGTGTATTTCTATAGCGGAAACCGAAACCTTAACCGGACTGCTCACTGCTATGGTAGACCACTGCCCTAATGACCTCTGCTCAGACACACTGCGCTTTCTTGACCTCCTCTTAACAACTGGGGGTAGAGAATGGAACACTGGATGTCCGTCAACCAGATCCTCAGATCGATTGAGCCGACGACCTCTTGTCCAAAGTGCTTGGGGAATATCTACTGGTTCGGAAGCAATTGTGCTAAAAACCCTGCCCTAGCAAAAAGATAAATAAAGCGAAAAGGAAATAAATAACCAGATAAACGGGCAGCATAACAGCTTAAAATAAATACACAGCACACAGTCGGGCATAACAACACACAGTTGATAAGCTGAATACACTGTCCTCAAACACTGATCAATATCCCTGAATTATTGTCTCCAAAACTGAATCCTGATACCCGCAGATAACTGATTCTCAAATAACTGACTGATGCCCGCAAGCGTGATGTCCAAACTCATAAACTGATACATGCATTCCCTGTAGAGACGCACTCTAACAAGCACATAACAGATAAGTGAGAGCCAAAACGCCCCTATGTTGGGATTGGGTTTCCCTGTCCTATTTTGTCAGGAACTAGGGTTTCACTACGCACACAGCGGTTTCAAACAACCTATATTGGGTAAGCAACCTGTCCTAGTTTGGAATGGTCACTACGGATCCAAATATGCACTAGGTCGAATGGTCAAAAAGGGTGCCCCGGTAAAACCGGGGTTTGTGTTCCCATACTGGCAGAACCCATAACCGGTCAGCCTTATGGACATGCCTTGACAAGACAAGCCTCCGGCAAACCGTTCAGGAATAGGAGATGGCAAACACGGTGTCCTAGGCGCACCAATGCAAATGCAATGCAAAGAAACACACAAGTGTAGTCAAAACAAGATATCATGAGTTCGAGTCAAGTTCTCTAAATCCCCAGCAGAGTCGCCAGAATCAGAGACCGGACAAGGGGACCTCGCCTGATTCGGACTCGATTTGTGTCACGGTTAAATGTCGAACCAAAGAGTCCAAATCCGGCAAATCGTTTTGAGAAAACAGATTTTTAGAAAAGAAGTGCCAAACATGGACTGCTTTGCCAGATACAGAGTCGCCACCTAAATATTTTATTTTGGGAAATTTAGGAAACCCTGACTCGTTGCCTAAGGCCACGTGTCCGTCATCATCAAAGTTGTCTTGGCTCGGGAACTTGGGTACGATTGGGGAAAGTGGCTTCGTGAGCACCCCCGCTCGCCCGATCAAAGATCGGCCTCTACTAACCATGATATCTAGTTTTGAAAACATTATGCGTCCTTATTCCAGTTATTAGCCTAGATTTACTATGTGATGCGCACAGCATACAAGTATAGACTGGGTCGCCTGAATTGGAACAAAACATTTCATGTTTGTTTTTTGAAAGATGGTTTGCTACTCGCAAGTAGGTTAAAATGCAGATTTTGCCACCCTCAGGTGGGCTTAGAAAACATGGTTTTGCCACTATCTAGTGGGCTTAAAACTCACAGTCAATGATTTTGTTCCAATCCAAATAACTCAACCTCCACCCACAGGCATTCAAGCAGGTATATCACATAAGCAAATAGCCTCATGGTAAGTATGCTATTCATGGCAGTCACTCACACGTATGCAAGGATGCTAAAGCATAAAAACTCACCGAGTACTCCAAGCCAAAACAGAAACTACATTAGAAATCATGCATGATCCTAAGTATACAGAAATGCCTAATGCAACACATGCAAAAATGCAAACTATAGCAAGCTCGGCTATTCTAAACATAGCATATGAGATGCAACAGCTATCAAGTATTCAATTTGGAATTGAAATACAAATGCAGTTAGTATGATGCGCCGAGCCCGGTGCGTGCAAAACAGATGAATAAATGCAAACATCCAATCAACATCCTAGGAACTACATTCCATACCCACATAATCACATAAACATGTTATCATATAAGCATGTAATCATTACACTAAGTCTCTATCAAACGAGACGAACCCATTGTGATACTAATCACTTCCCACGTACCCAAGGTATTCGAACCCGGTACGCTCTGATACCAAGTTGTAACGCCCTCAAAAATAAACCCATAATACATAATATTAACATGCAGAATTATAAGGAAATAAAGTATCTTATTTCATTCATCAGAGTACCATAAAATAAAAACATCGTAATAAATGCCCTATGGGCTTACATCTTGCCAAGCCAACACTTGGACCCAATTCCATGAGTTCTAACTCAAAAACAAATAAAGCCCTAGGCTTGAAAGTTTACAAGTTGTTCAAATAGAACAAATAAAATAAAGCAAGTCTTCGAGTCCAAATCCTCACAAGCTAAGTCCTTGGAGGTAGTGAACCACCTGAACCTGAAAATGAAGTTCCCATATAGGGTGAGCCACAGCCCAGTAGAAAAATACTAAACCAAGCATAAGAATTAATTAAAGCATTAGCATTCGATACATGGTTAACACCAGATAATCAATTTCCAATTTCATGACACGAATGTCTACATTGTCTATGACATATTGTCTATGACACCTTTCACTTTCCGATATTTATTCAACTTTCCAATTATAACATTATGGCTCAGAACCTGGCCAACTATAATAGTGATCCAGATGTCACAAAAAATAAATGAGACTAAAGCTCAAACCACAACACTTCCATACTTCCAACTAATACACACTATAATGATGTATCATATCAATAACAAATAGCAATATTGCTATTATCAATAAGCACACATATGAGTGATGCTACTAGAGTCCATCCCCTATCTCCTCCCAACAAATCCGGTTTAGAGGTACATCCCCTATCTTCCCCTAAACCGTGGAGTTCATCCCCTATCTCCTCCAAACAACATGCATATGCAATGAAACACACAATTGCCATATACAACACATAATCAATACAAGTAATGTTCTGTATTAATTCAACAGTCAACATAAGTGACTTAATTCCAGTTATACCTAAGCCACATGCAAGGTCTACAACAATCACGACTATCCTCCACCGATAGCCCAAAATAGTTATTTCTAAACAAGAAATAAATACAACAATGAATGTAAAATCAACATTCTCATAGGTAAGTATTTAAACTACCCAACTATATCATTAATCTCATAATTTCCCCAACTTCATGAATTAAACCCAATTCCACATTTTTCCCTTAAATTAATTATACAAATTAATCTAAGCCAAAACCCTAAGGTTTCTCCCAAAATTACTAAACTATTCCCACGTACCAAAATACCAACACTTAGGATTAAAGCGTATAAATGGAGTAGGAAATCCCTACCTCGAAGAAATAGCTCAAAAGGGAGAAGGTGAAGATGATGCCCAAAACTCCAAAGTGCTCCAAACCAACAATTTCTCAGATTAAAATGTAGCCCTCACTCTCCTCTACCTTTTTAATGAAGGACCTAGGGTAGATACACACTCTAAATAGATCAATCCTAAGAGAGAAGATGAGTTGGGAGAGAGAGAACTCGTAACCTAGGGTTTTAAAAACTGAAAGGGGAAAAATCGTTTTTAAAACACGCCGCAGATTTAAACTTGATAGCCGAGCTCGGCATAAACACACCGCCGGCGTAAAGAATAAAAACAAGGTCCGCCGGCGCAATGATAACCGCTCAAGCGTGATTCCCCATTCCAGAACCCACGCGAAGAACACACTACCCGCTCGAGCGTCAACAATACCGCTCCAGCTCAACCCGCCGAAGCGATAAAACCCGCCGGCGTAGAACTCTCACCGCAGGTTTTGCAGGACCAAAAATCTTTGGAAGAGTGTAAACCCCGCTCGAGCTCAGGAATGTCCGCTCGAGCGGAGAGGCTAAAAACTGGGCAATCAACATCTAGACTAAGGCTCAACCCAACTGTTCGAAACACACCCAACACATCCTAAAACTCGACCAAATAGAATTAAAGGATGTCAACAACCATTACACAAAGATAGAATCTACGGAGCCTAAGTCCGGATACAACATCGAATGGGAAAAGACCGGGGTCGCTATAGTGGACCTCAGCCACACTCACATGAGAGGCCATAAGATGAAAATGAGACAACTCGAAATACGTGCACGCGTGCACGCAAACCGAGGACCGACCCTAAGGCACCAAAATGCCACTCTAACAAGACATGGCAAGACATGGAATATGGCATACAAGCATGCAAATTTCAGAGGCAAAATGAGATGCAAAACAGCCCCGAATCATGGCAAAATGATACCCGATGCATGGAACGAATCCCGAAACATGAAACTTGGCGCATGGAATGGCCTATAGCTATGCAATGCATGCATAATTTGAACATGAAGTGTAAATACAGAAGCAAGGAAGCCCCAAAAAAAGAATGTTTACAGTTCAACGCATGGCCAAACAGTGATCACAAATGGGACTAAATTAGCATGCGAAAATGGGGGCCAAGAGAGGGGTAATGAAGCAACTCACAAATTCTGGCCCCAAACAGGGAAGGGGCCTTCTAAAATATTGAAGAGCGGCCAAAAATATGATGCATTACAGTTTATGACAAACCCCAAAAATAGATACAAGTATGCTCAAAATGCTATGCAAAATAAGGGCACCAAGAGAGCTATAACATGAAGTATAAAAAGGATGTCCCAAAAAGTCATAGACCCTTAATTAAACATGAAGAGGGGGTCAAAATAGGGCCATTTTCAGTTTGGACCAGGGTCCAAAAACAGAATCTCAATAGGCTAATAAATCATGCAAAAATGGGGACCAAAGAGGGGGATAATGCAAGTGGCACATGGAGATCCCAAACAGTGATGAGCCCTTCTTCAATGTTGAATAAGGGCTCAAAATAAGCCTATCTACAGTTTACATCATGCTCCAAAACAGATTACACATAGGCCAAAAATACTATGCAAGATTATGGCATACAAAGGGGTAATGAAGCAAGTGCAAAATGGGGGTCCCAAACAGGGTAAGACCCTTAATGAAAGATGAAATAGAGCTCAAAAAAATTCCACTTTCAGTTTTGGTCGGAGCTCAAAACAGCAAGAAAAATGGGCTAAGAAAACTTGCAAAAATGAGCTAGAAAGATGGAGAAATCAACTCACCCTTGAAGACCAATCCTTTGCTGCCTCTTGGACCAAGAAAAGCTGCCTCCTAGCCTCTGAGAAGACCTCCAAGCTGCTGGAATGGAAGTGGTAGTGTGGTGCTAGGTGGTGATGAAGAAAAGGGTGTAGAACTTGATGTTTTGAAGCTTGAATGGAAAGAGGGAGAGGAGATATGCATACAAGGCTCAAAGGGATTTTTTTCCAACCTCTAAACCAGTCCTGGGAGGCTGGTTATATTGGCCAAAGAGGGGGAGAAAAGGAGGGAAAAATGGGGGGGAAAACAAACCAAGTTTCCCCCCCGAATACAGATTTTGGGAGAAAAAAAGTATACAGCTGTAATGTACCACCTGTAAGGATCAAGGCCGGCCAAGTATTGGAGTTACAGGTGGCCGGCCGGCCACCCCCCATGGCCGGCCGGCCAGGCGTCAAAAAGGCCAAGTTGAATTAGTGGCCGGCCACCACCAATTGATGTCCTCCCAGGTGCCCTCAACACAACCCTGTGGTCCAAAACTGGAGGAAGTGAAACAAGAGAGAGAACAAGCCACTTTTCAAAGGGGTTCAAAAGGGTCAGATGGAATTACTGGCCGGCCATGTGATATTTGTGTCCTCCCAGGTGTGTACAACACAAATATGTGGTTTGGAGCTGAAGAAAGTGGCCTTAGGGTGGTCAACATTGGCTTTGAAGTGAGAAAAATGGGCGTCGGAGGGCGATGAAGGAATATAACTGGTTGTTGAAACAATTACTGGCCTCTCACCCTTCTATGACCTTCCTAGCAATGAAACAGAGGTCCCTGCCAAAAATGAACGAAAACCGATGCAAAATGAAGGTTCGGGGGTCGAAACGCGCAACCCGAGGCCCCGAAAACTGACTGTTAAGCACCGGGAGTAGTGTTCGATCACGAAGTGGGTCTCTCAGACCACAGTGTCCCTCAAAAGGGAATAAATAAGGTGCATGCCAAAAACCGGAGCAAACGGAGGTAGTTAGGCGGTCTCGAACCGAGGCACACGGCCTGACGGCTCCGAAAATCGGGAACCGGGCTCCGAAATGGGAAAAATGGCCTGCGACCACGAAACATAGCCTACGGCCATTGAGAGACGATCTACGAGACCTCTCTCTCCCCTCAGGAAGAGAAAACAGAGAAAACTGAGCCTGGTTCGCAAACCGAGGCAAAGTCTGAAAAAGCCCTAAGTCCAGGAGGCAAGGCTCATAGAGACTCTGAAACCTCTGGATGAGCACAGTATGCAACATCACCAAGCGCTCGATCGGTGACGTCTGAGTCTTAAGGTTGGTCAAAAATGGGGTGTCTACAGTATGTGATTTCATACATTTGTACATGTCTAGGCTATATGTTGACAAGTGGCAAAACTTCCTGCCTCTGCATTGGATGTAATATACCTCCACTGGAAGATGAAGAAGATAAATTCAACAGAACAGAGAAAAGGAGGCTTTTGTCCATTAACCCCCGAAGAGGTGGGAATATTTCTTCAAGCTCTCGGTACCCTCTATCAACATTGATTTATATTGCTGCTGGGGATAGTTTGTGATGTTCTAGGCTAAATTCAATGATGACACCTACGTTGCTATTTTTATTGATATGTGATATAAGTATTGCTGCCTGAATTTTGAAAAAATCCACCGAAGTAACATTTGTTTATCGATGTGATGTGGCAGGGTTGACGCATGTTGGCAAAACTAGATGTTTATCGGTGATTTGGAAGAAGACAAGACAGAATAATTTGAAACCCAACTCTGTTTGATTGTGAGAAGCTATTTTAACTCCGAATGATCATCATGATGGATATGAAGTTGCTACATGTAGAATTTATGTGAGAGAAGAGGGAAAAATCTATTGGAGGGAATATGATTAAGCTTTTTTTATTTGTTCTTGTTCTTTTACTTTTTTCCCCCCTCTAATTCTTTTTATCTTGTTTAATTGTATTATAGTGTACTGTATGGTTCTAAATGTATCATCTGTTGCATATAGTTTAGGCTCATCTTTGGATATAGTTGGAAGACAAGTGGTATTTTTAATATTATAAGCCATATTAGTGTGCTTTCTATTCCTTTTTAATTTTTTTAGGCAAATTACACTTCTTGACCATTTTGATTTTAATTGATGTATTTAAAGTCTGAACATGAATTGTTTCTATTCTTAGGTATGCAATGCATTGTTTCTTATTTTTAATTTTATTTTCAAGCTTAGTTTGTTTATTATTTTAATAAACATCAATTATTAGTTCTTAATAATTGTTTGACAGTTTTTTTTTTTTTTTGTTCAACCGTATAAAATTAGCACAATTTAAAAATAAAATAAAATAAGTTATGGCGGCATTTAAAAGCGTCAATGTATCCCACCCCAACGGTTAGATTTTTAAAAGGTATAAATGTCTATGATGCGTTTTTAAAAACGTCGCTAAAAGTCATAGTGACGTCATAGTACTGTTAGGTAGGACATTTGGCGGCGTTTTCAAACGCCATAAAGCTATAGCGACGGCCGCGTCGTCGGCGTTTGGTAGTAAACGTAACAAAAAGAATTAGTGACATTTCTAGCACTTTTAGCAGCGTTTTTTAAACGCCGCTAAAAGTGGATTTTCCAACGGTGATGGTTGTTAATTTTATAACCATACCCATATAATTTTGTCATCTTTGTTTCCAAAAAATGAATAGTAAATATCAATTTGAATTTTTTTTTTTTTTTTTTTGAGGTGATCTACACAATAACAAAATAAATCATCAAAAGGCCTTTTTGATGCACTTTTAGCTAATTGAAAATTGATAATTAAAAATCAAAAACCAAAAACATCTCTTCCTTACTTTCCAATAATCAATTTTTTTTTGAACTTTTTAAAACTATTTCTTTCATAAACTATAAGCGGAAACTGCATTAAATAGTCTAACATATATTTTCAAAATTTATAATTAAAAAAAAAAAACCCAATAAATAATTCCATAAGTTACACCAAATAGTTTCAAAATAAGGCAGTAATGAGCCCCACAAGGCAAACTATTGTCTACTATAATAATAGTTAACCATTAATTTATCCAAAAAACTTAAACTATTGTTTATATTTTGGATCAACAGGAAATAAAAAAGGCGACACAGCCCTGCATGAGGCAGTAAAGTTCGGTCAGAAAGAAGTTGTGTAGGTGTTGTTGGAGTATGAGAGAGATTTGGTTATGGTGAGCAATAATTTGGGAGAGACTCCTCTTTTCATTGCTGCTTCATGTGGAAAGAAGGATGTTTTCAATCTTCTCATCAAAGATGGAAGAATTCACAGTGATCATAGTGTGATGGTGAGAACTGATGGTTCTATTGTTCTTCATGCTGCTATCAAGGGAGAATATTTCAGTGAGCTCACATTTTTTTTTATTGTTGTTTTGTTTCAATGAATTCAAAATATTTTTCACTTAGAGCTTCCCTCATTCCTTTTATCGAAAAATATATCACTTATCCAAGTGAGTTTTACAAACTTGTTAGACCAGAAGCTTCGCAAACTCAAACATTTACTTTTCTAATTACAGACTAGTTATCATTTCTATCTAGTATCACAAGTGAATCGAAAGTTGAATCTACATTGGATCTATAAGTCCATCAGCCCACATTGTTGTTCATGTACTAGTAAAAGATTTGGCCGCTCAAAACAAGTACTCATTAATTTATTCAAAAAGATAATGTCTGATGTGATTCTACTTTGTATGAGACGACTTACACTTAGAATGGATTTGTATTATTCTGAGCATAAATTTTTAATACATAGAAATTTCTCTTATTTTTTGAATTTTACGTGAAGCATTAACAAAATAAAAATAACCAAATACACACATGCTTTTTATTTTTAAAATATGCATTTTAGTTTCCAAAATATGCAAACAATTTTTTCATTTTTGTCATTAATCTTTTTTATTTAATTTTTTTGGCTAAAATGCTAAATATTATTGATTTTGGACAGTGCTGCTAATATTAGGGATTAAAATGTACCATAATGCATATTCAAGAGACTATTTGCATAATTAACACCTTATTTATATTAAGGCAAACTACTAATTGGACAACTAAATAACTGAATTTAATATATATATATATATGTTTTTGTGTGAACTAGGTCTTGCTATGAGCATATTGGAAACATTCCCTAAACTTGCTCACAAGTCTGATGGCAAAGGAAGGACTCCCTTGAATCTGCTGACCACAAAATCCTTGTCCTTTAACAGTGGCTCACCTTATTCCTTGGTCAATTTGGGTCGTAGGCCTTTCAATCCCCTCCAGCTTATTGCAATTTTTGTATATTTTTGTAAGTCCTTCCATTACTATATATTAGTAGTTTTTTTTGGTAAATAAAAAAATCGCAGTATATATTAAATGAGATACACTGTTTGTCTCTCAACTATTCAACATAGATAAGTCGCTATCTCCTATCTATAAAAATTTTTGTTCCATGATTTGATTTGGAAAATACTCATCAGAGACTAAAAAGTATGGACACTTCTACGAAGATAACATGTCGTGTCTAACATTGATATGACATTTGTCAGACATTTTTCAATACTTAGACACATAAAACATATTAAAAGTTTAATTAAAATAACTTTGAATTCAATGATAAAACAAAAATAATGTAAATTTTTAATTATTCTATTCTTTTAGATTTTAAAATTATTATTTTGACTTAAATATTCATATATATTGTAACAACCCTCATCTTGACTTAGCCATGCTTGTGTGCATCTTTGTATGATCTTGTCTTGCCATGATTATAATCTTGTTATTTTGTCCTTGTCTTGCTTGTTAAGTATTTCTTGCTTGCTTGATCTTGTACCTTGCTTGGTGTGTAGCCGAGGTCAGCTTAACATAGTTCACCCTTGAGCCTTTGTACGTAGAATCGTTTTGGAACCTTGGTGGACTTGTATCTTCACCTCGGCATGTCTGCCGAGATGTCACCCTTTGGGCCGATGTGTTTAGAGCCGAGGCCGAGATGTTTTGTGCTAGTGATCTTTGTTCTTGGGTGTATGGCCTAGGCCGAGATGTGGCACACCCAGGCCAAGGTGTGGCACAGCTTAGTCAAGTGCCGACCTCCCTTGCCGATGTTCTTGTTATCCTTGCAGTAGCTTTGACCTTTGCCGATGTCCTTGCTTGCCGAGATGTTTTGCCATCTAGCTTGTTGTATACGCCTTGTCAGAGACTTGTCTTATCAATCAGTCACCTTTTTGAGTTAGACCAACCCGGTGCTGCCACGTGTCTGAGCTGGAGGCTAAGCCAGCCGACAGGCCTATAACACATCATTTTGTATCTTTTTGGAATCATTGGGTCTCAAATCTTTGTTTTTAGAGAGAGAAGCTCTCAAGGGAGAAGGAAGAGCTTTAGAGAGAGAAAGGTGACTTTCGAGCTTGGTCTTGGTTGATCGAACCGTTAGATTTGTGATCTGAGGTGAGAATCTTGATCTGCTTCGGTTATTCTTCTTGATTGTCAAGCTGCATTGCATGATCGGGTTTGTTTTGCATGCCATGCATGGACTTGGAATTGGTTTTGAAAGAGAAAGTTAGTACTCATGTGTTCTTGATGAAAGTTACACTTTGATCTAGAAGTTCATGGCTAGAGCCATGTTATGGTGTTTGTTCTTGCACATTCTTTTGGTTGGGTGCCTAAGTCCACGTTTTTGAACTCTTAGCATGGAACCCCAGACTTTGAATAGACGAGTTATGGTTCTAACATGCATGTTCTTGATGTTCTTGTTCCTTGCATTCTTCATAGGGAAACTCAGGTTTCCCGACTTCGTTTGTATGTGGCCAGCAGGACCACACCTCGGTTAGGAGGTGCGGGACCTCGGCATGACACGGCGATACCAGCTCGACTTAGCATGTTTCGTTTCGTTATTGATTTGGATTCGGTGGTAGTACCGAGATCATTATGTGTAAATAAAGCTCGTTTTGAGAGTGTGATTTGCTATGTGATTTGCCAGGACTTTGATCTTGCTTTGAGCCTACACCTGAAGAGCCTGGTGAGTGGTGCTTTTAATAAAGCTATGTTAAACGGTTTTTGATAAACCTTGTCTTGATTTGTTTTGATGAAAGTATTTGTTCGGCATGAATGATTAGCCTATCTAATGTGTTAAGTATAAGCTTTGTTTTGATGCTATCTTGGAAGTCCCTTGGCTGGAGGACTATAATCTTTCGCAGCACTAAGTGTATAAGTCCCTTAGCTGGAGGACTCTAAACTTCTGCAGCATTTTGGTTAAAAAGGATACGGTCCTTCCTTGGAACATAAGTCCCTTAGCTGGAGGACTCTAAACTTTTGCAGCATTTGGGTTAAAAGGATACGGTCCTTCTTGGAACACAAGTCCCCTAGCTGGAGGACTCTAAACTTTCGCAGCACCACTCGTCAAAAAGGGCTACGGGCCTAAGTGATACAGACTCTTGTGTATAAAGGATACGGTCCTTTCTTGGAAAAGTTATTTGAGTTAAAAGGGGCTACGGGCCTAAGTAACATAAGTCCCTTGGGCTGGAGGACTATAAACTTTCGCAGCACCATTTTGTTTAAATCGATCTCGGATCATACAAATCTTGTTTGCCACTAATGGGCTACTACACGTTCTGTTTGTTTGGACAGCCTTTGATTATGTTTTGCCGATGTCAGTGAGCATCCCTTGAAATGTGTAAGACTTTACAGATGAATACGGTTCACCCCTTGATTCGGTTTAGTTTTGATGTATTTGCTTTGAAAGAACCTCGGCTAATGCTTGTTTTGCTTTGAAGGAACCTCGGCTAATATTCGGATGGTTTTGGCATGTTTTGTTTTGTACAGACTTCGGCTATATTCATGCAAAACCTTTATTACTAGTACCATTCACTGAGTTTTCATACTCACCCTCTATATATATATGTAGGTGATGAGCAGGACGGCGGTGACGCCTAGATGTGTTTGCAAGCTTATTTTGGATTCTTGGTTACGTCGGCCTTGTTTTGTATTCTTGTCGGCAATGCTGTCCCTACGTCGGCATTTTTGTATCAACCTCGGCAGATCTTGAAAATCATGCTTCTTGGCTTATATTCGTTGTATTTTTTTGTACTTGTCGGCTTAGAAGCCTTTTGATCAAGATTTGACTTGTATTTTGATAACTTGGTCTGGTTGTAGGACTATATTGAATATGCCTTTTCATTTGATTTACGCACAGCTCTCATGGACCACTTGTATTTTAATTTATTGCTTCCGCATTTTGGTTGTAAGCCCCCCTATGTGTACCTTCTTGTGTGTGGATCTTGAAAGTTGGCCTTCGGTAATCTCGGATTACTGGCCATTACGGCACCATCCTACTAGGGGCGGGTTGGGGTCGTGACAGAATGGTATCAGAGCACAAGTTCCTTATTATACGTTATTCACACACTTTGAGTCCTAAAGAGCATAGGTATTCCCTTAGAAAGATGCTAGGGTTGCATCATATTGCTTGCTATTTGAACAAGGTGTGCATTGTCTTCACTCACTTATTTGTCACTTGCCTGCATGGTTATTTGTTATTTGCTTAAAGAATTACACTTTGTATAATCATAGCATCATGAGGAGAGGTAGACCTCCGTTGGGCCGAGATCAGCCCGAAGACAGTTAGACAGTTGGAAAGATTAGTGGAAGGTTTGGCCCGCGAGTTGAGACAAACCCGAGCAGTGATATGCTAGTGCCGCCGACCCGGCAGAAGCGACGAGCGGCGAAATGTAGTTCCACCTCCCCCAATGCCCCAAGCTCCTCCGCAGCCAGCCTTATATGGGGATGGCACAATAGCTGTCGAGAATTCAAGAAGATGAAACCACCGAGGTTCTCTAGAGGTATTGAGCCAATGAAGGCCGAGGCGTGGGTATTAGAAATGGAGAAACTGTTTGAGATTTTCCCCAGCACCGATGTGCAGAAAGTGACTTTGGCTGCATTTACTTTGGACGACGATGCTCGGAGATGGTGGATGATGATCAGAGAAACTAACCCTGGTTTAACTTGGGCAAGGTTTTGGCTGTTTTATAACAAGCATTTTCCTCGGTGTTGAATCGCAAAGACTCTTGAATTTGGACTTTGACGCAAAGCTGACGAGCGATGGCGAGAATATGATCGCGTTTTCACTGAATTGGTAAGGTTTGTACCTCACATGATCAACGATGAATACATGAAGGCTAGAAAGTTTGAATGTGGGCTTCGCGGACCGATTCAAGACGGGTTAACTTTGCTCAATATGCCGACCTATCGAAGTATTGGACAAGGCCATTTTGGTGAAACTAACTTGAAGCAGATACGAACTTCGAGAGAATCGTGAAAGCGAGAACCATGATAGCCGAGCACAATTAGGCACTAAGAAGAAGATGAACAAGGCGTTACTAGTTATCCAAGGCAGAAGGAAATACTAGGCCGACATGTTCGGATTGTGGAAAGCAACACTTGGGGTTTGTCGACGACGGTGGAGCTTGCTATGAATGTGGAGAAATGGGTCATTTCGTGAGAGATTGCCCTAAGACAAAGGCGAAACCAAGAAAAGTGAGAACACCTCGGTCCGTCGAGAAGGGTAATGGGGAAAGGGCAGATGAGACAGGCGAGTATTTGCCTTTGGTACACAGACACCACAGAACACCGGCGGTGGTGTCGGTACACTCTCTATTTGCTCTCAAGATGCTTATGTGTTGATTGATTCGGGTTCTCGCATTCGTTTGTATCTACTAAGTTTGCCGAGAAGATTAATAGAAAACTAGAACCCCTTGAACATGTATTATCGTGTCTCGCCATCGGGAAGTGTATGATTGTTGCATCCATTTATAGGGCATGTGTTGTCATGATTGAGAATGTTGAATTGTTAGTTGACTTAATGCCATTGGATATAGCTCATTTTGATATTATCTTGGGAATGGATTGGTTAGTAGCGAATTACGCATCTATAAATTGTGTTTCAAAGAGTGTCACCAAACCCCAAATCTAGCCGAGATTATTTTTTGAGGAAAAGGGTAGTACCCCCTTACTTAATATCATCCATGAAGGCACGTAAGTTGATCCAAAAAGGGTGTAAGGGTTATCGTGTAGTATCTTTGGGTAATCGAGAATGGAAATGCCATCTTAACCGACATTCCGGTTGTTAGTGAATTCGGACGTCTTTCCAAATGACTTTTGGCCAATTAGTTGATAGAGAAATAGAGTTTCTTGTTGATATCATGTCGGGAACACGGTAGATCTCCAAAACACCATATAGAATGGCCCCAAATTAACTTAGAGAATTGAAACTACAGTTGCAAGAATTGTTGGACAAAGGATTTATTAGGCCGAGCACTTCACCATGGGGAGCACCCGTGTTATTTGTTAAGAAGAAGGATGGTTCACTCCGCCTTTGTATCGATTATAGGGAACTCAATAAGGTCACCATTAAGAATAAGTACCCATTACCTAGGATTGATGATTTGCTCGATCAGCTACAAGGAGCACGAGTCTTTTCTAAGATTGACCTTAGGTCGGGCTACCATCAGCTTAAGGTTAAAGCCGAGGATGTTGAGAAGACTGCTTTCCGGACTAGATATGGGATGTATGTTGGTTTAAAGTATGATTAAATTTATTTAGTTTTGGAAAATGATATTTGTTACCAGATGAATTTCACCATATCCATGTGATTAATGCTATGTGTATATATAGAATTCACTATATCTAGAAAATAATGTTAGGTTGCATTGTATTTTTGGACATGAAATACATATTACGTTTGTTTTGTGAATTTATGTAAGAGGTAAAAAAATACGATGATATCAACCTGGTCATCTGTAGCAAATCCTCTATTATTTTTTTGTTTCTAAAAGGCCTTGGGCTCTTAGAGTATCCCTTGCACGCCAAATATTGTACCCTAGCAAATCAATACCAATAATAAGGAACAAGATCCTCTATCACACTTTGTCTAGTCTCTTTGTCTGAAGGGCTCTATCTACTACAAGAATAGAGGCAGAGATAAATCATATAGTAGAAAGAAAAAAAAGTTTAGAAGGGGACAAAATAGTGTGAAATAAGTCTCCTCAGACCAATAATAAGAACGGAAAAATACTAGTAGTATGAGAACATCTTTCTAATAACTCAGTGTTCAATCGTGAGAGATGTTGGGGGCCATCACAATTTCACGTGTTGTTATTGGTGAGAAGCTAACCCCTAATGGTATATGTAAAATTTATAGGATCTATATATATCATGAATTAAAACACTATAATAATTTGATTAAACTAAACAATTAAAATAGATTTAAATACATACCGTTTAATCTCGCAATACCATCAGATATCAAAAATATCAAATAATAATTTTCATAATTGGAAAACCCTATTATCGACTCTTCCCATCCTTCTTCTAATCTTTAGGTTGTCTTTCAATGGGCCTAACAATTATTTGATTCACGTATATATAGATATATGTAAACCCTAATAGAATAGGAGGGCTAGTTTGGCATGTACTAAATAAGTCAAAAAGTCACTATCTTATTTAAGTCACATCATCTTATTTAAATCACATCACTTCTCTAACACATCACATCAAATCCAACCCAAACCCAACCCAAACCTACCAATAAGTCAAAAAGTGCACTTTTTTAGGACATCCCAAACCAACCGTAAGTCTAAATAAAACAATTACTGAGGCCTCCCACTAAGGAACCCAAATAACTTAAAATAGGTTTTACACCTCCATACCACATATCAACATATAAAATAATAAATACACTAAGATGGACCATAACCCAAAATTTTATGAATCACAATACCAATTTTGAGCTCATACCACACTACAAGAAAATGCATTTTTGCCGACCATTTTTGGCTACCAAAAACAATTTAGTCGCCAAAAGTCACGGAATTGGCTACCAAAAATAATATTAGTCGGCAAAAGTCAACTTTTTAGCTACTAATTTTTTTTAGTGGGAGAATGTTGATTATTGGCGACTAAAAAAAATTTAGTAGCTAAAAATATTACAATTAGCGACTAAAAATATTTTTAGTAGCTAAACATATCACAATTGGCGACAAAAAGAAAATTTAGTAGCCGTAGAGGTACCTTTAGCTACTAAATTGTTTGGTAGCCGAATGAAAATAAAAAAATTAATTTTTAATCTTTGCCGACCAAAATTTTGGTCGCCAAATGTTAAGTTTCGGCGACAAAATTCCTTTTAGTCGCTGTAGACCTACTTTTGGCTACTAAATTTTTTGGTAGCCGAATGAAAATAAAAAAATTAATTTTTAATCTTTGCCGACCAAAATTTTGGTCGCCAAATGTTAAGTTTCGGCGACAAAATTCATTTTAGTCGCTGTAGACCTACTTTTGGCTACTAAATTGTTTGGTAGCCGAATGAAAATAAAAAAATTAATTTTTAATCTTTGCCGACCAAAATTTTGGTCGCCAAATGTTAAGTTTCGGCGACAAAATTCCTTTTAGTCGCTGTAGACCTACTTTTGGCTACTAAATTTTTTGGTAGCCGAATGAAAATAAAAAAATTAACAAAATAGTATTTTATTTTATTAACAACAATACCATTAGTCTCCACTTGGAAATTTGACTAAACAAAATAGTTGTTTTATTTTATTTTTATTTTTATTTTTATTTTTATTTTTATTTTCATGAAGAGGTTGTACACCCACCATCCAAAAATATTAATATGTTATTTTATTTTTTATTATCTCAAAATTTTAATTTTAAAAAAAAATTAATTATTAAAATAATATGAATTTCTTATTTTGTCCTTTTTTTAAATCCATTAATAATACAAAAAGTACAATTATGACAACTGATATTTCTAAAAAAATATACTATCAAAAGGTAATTTTGATAAATTAATATTTTTAAAATGTAATAATTGTATTATAAAAAGAAATTAAATTCTAAAATGGACAACTTGTTATTGTCTGTTTGTCAATAGTTTTACATTGCAAAAATTTAAAGGCATAGTTACAGGTCAGTCTGATAAATTTAATTTTTAATAATAAATTTATTATTTTTAAAAAGTACAATTAAACTATTTATACGTTTTACATCATCATATTTCAATAACAGTAATAAATTAAGAATAAATCAAAGTTCACAAATAAAAGACAAAATATCCCAATTATTTATCATTTTAATAAATTTTTTAATATTATTACCAATACTAATGAAATAATCATTTCACAGACAAAGCATATATTTAAAAAGTTTTAAACAAATTTCATTATCAAAACGAGGGCTAAGTGTGTAAAAAAAATTCACTCATGACTTACGAGTAAATAAATATGATTTGTAAGACTTATTGATATTATTTCAAATTTTAAATTTTTTCTTAATTTTTTAATAATTAAGTTTTTCAACTTTTTTAAATTATTTTTACGTTATACACGGGTAACAATAATCATACACTATTGTTAATTTAAATTTGGAGGGAGACATTTCTAATTTAAATTTGAGGGATTTATAAAAGTAATTGGCGACTAAAAAAACACAGGTTGAGCTGGCTCAGAATTTTTTTAAAAAAAAAATTTCCTTCTTTTTTTTTTAATTATCTTTCTTATTTTATATATATATATATATATATAGAAAACGGAAGCAGAAACATAAAGAACATGAAGAAGGAAACAGCACAAATAATACTAAAAATAAGTTAAACTTAACACTGTAGGAAATAATAAAAGAAAACAGTTTAAATAAACATTAATAATAAAACTTACAGTTGTTTAATGGATTGAAATTAACAATTCTTCAAAATACATAACTTGAAAACGGACTTGAAAAGAAAATTACAGAGATAGGTTTTTCTCTTGAGGAAGGGATGCTCTCAATTTTTCTAACTCTGCCTTATTCTTGACTGAAGAGGCCCTTTTATAATCAAAAGAGACCACTACTGTTAGCCTTGTGAGTGATTCCTGTGAGCCTTGTGAGTGAATAGTCTTGACTTGAAAGGAGCATCAAAAGCACATGGGAGTTGTCTGCTGCTTTCGGTGAATTATTAAAGCTTTTACTATGCTGAATTTGTCGGTGGAATGAATCATGATGAATGATGAATAGTAATGTTGACTTTTTCATGAATAGTGAACAGTAAAGTTGACTTTTTTTTACTATTCATTGCTTGGAGGCATGTGACTGAGGGGATCAAATATATATATATATATATATATATCAGCAGCTTTTCTCAAAAGACGAGTGTTGATTGAAGCTGATAATTATAGCTATATAGAATCCAATGACTGAATTAAGCATATGGGTCCTGAGCATCTTGGAACTCGGGTCCATATGGATTTTGAGTAGTTGAACCTTCAGAAGAGTTTGAACCGTCTGAACCACCTTCTGAACTGCTATTATCCGAGTTTGATTTGGCTTGGGCCATGAGTAAACGAGCCATTTGGAGGAGTTCATCTTTGGATGACTTGGACTTGGGCTTAACCTTTGATTTGGATTTATCCTTTGACTTTGGCTGGTCAGAACTGGGCTTTGCTGACTTGGATTTAATCTTTGATTTGGATGACTTGGGCTTGGAAGAACTGGATGATGGGCTTCAAGATTGTTGGAGGAAGTTGGCTTCCTTGAGTGGCTGGAAGCGATTGGGATCTGATGAGCTTTAACCATGGCAGGTGTAGGAGCATGAATGTTAATCGGGAACTCGGTTTGAACAATATCAACAATTCGTTGAATCTTGAAGTTATCCCACCATTTAACGTTATGTAGCCGCTGAATCACTTTACCAGAAATACCATATTGCCATTTGAATATCCAAGGGATCTTATATTTGGATATAAAAATAAGGAATTGAGGGAATTCTCTTTGCTGTGGAGTGAATGAGAAAACAGTGGAAAAGTAATTGACTTGATCCAAAATTACTTATGGGAAGATGTCTGGAATGGCACCATAATGTGTCCACCATCTCAGAAACCAAGTAGGTAATTCTAACTTAAACTTTTGATCAAATTGAAGAAACCAGGAGTGATTGAATGTTTCATTTTGATATAGGAGGACTTTGAACCAGGCATCAATATAATCATAATAATTATACTGAAGGGAGTGATTAGGGAAATCTCGAAGTTGATAAGGAGAACCCCATTCAACTAAGGAAACAATATTGTGAATATAAAGTGAATGGTAAACCACTTTACTAGTGTAAGTACGATCATAAATGGGTTTAATCACAATTGACTGATGGTTGAACAGGATGTCTTTATAGAAGGTAATTGTTTTCTCTGGATGGAGAGGAACAAAATGCCATCCAGGAGGGAAATAAGTTTTAACGGATCATTATGATTGACTCTTTGGGTGACTAGGTTCTTTGAAAAAGAGATTAGTAGTTGTTGAGTCAACATAATCGGATCGGCGGTTTAATAGGATTAGGAGGGTATGGAGTCGCTTGGCTAGATGAAGCAAAAGGATCATAGGCCAGCAGATGTGAAATCGGGTCGAGGAGTATTACCAAGAACTTGGTAACGGTTAATCATTTCAATAGGATGGTATTGGGTGACTAACTCCAAAGGAGGGATAAAAGGCTGACTAGTTGGAACCAAGGCTTTAGAAGGGGGCCTTAGGCGAGACATCTGTTTAAAAAGAAACAAAGGTTAGCAATAAAGATTAGCAACCACTAAGGAGATCTAAATAAGTCTGATGAAAATCCAAACAGTTGTAATAATCAGCAAGTAAATAGTGACGAGCTTGGATTTGGTGGTACTGAATGTATTGAGCACGTTTAGTAGTTTTTTTGGCTAATTTTATCCGGGCAATGCGATAAGCAGTTTGGTGAATCAGATCACGGTAATGGGTAATTTGGGTTTTATGGTAAGCAATAAATGGAGTGGCCATCCCTATCCCCCTGTAAAATTCTCGGGTAAGGAAATCGAATGGAATTTTGACAACCAGGATATATTCAATAGTAAAATCGAAAATACTTAAAATAGATTGCCACGGGCAAAAATTTGCTTACTAGCAAGATTTTGAACATCTTTTTCTAAAACATATTTAGCGATTTGCAATCAACACGAAGTAAAAATTTTTGATTTAAAATATCATCTTGAAATTTACTAATACAAAAACTAGATAAAAGTTTTTTTTAATAGTACTATAATTTAATTGTGCTTTATTCGGACACGAGTGATAACGAACAATTTGTTCGAGATGATGGAGGTGACTTTACGAAGGAGAATGCCACCATAACCAACATCGAGGCATCGGTTTGAATAATTTTGAATGAATTTTCAAGTAGGAATACCAAGACAAGGAAGAGACTTGACATATTGTTTAACCTGTTTAACAATAGCGGTATGAGTAGAAGACCAAGGAGAAGGATTGTCTTTTAACCGATCAACAGAGGTTGACAAGTTTTCCTAAGGTCTTTGTAAAATTCAAAGAATATAATTCGATGATCCTAAAAAGCGTTGTAGTTGAGTTTTATCTAAGATTTCATCGAAATTTAGACAAATTCAATGGAGCGACTAATAGGTAAAATAGTATTCGTGAATATCATAACCTAAAATCGGACTTTGGTTTGAAACAATTTAATCTTAGGAGCGAAATGACTAGACCATGACTCTTAATGGTATAAAAGAAGGCAAGAAGATGTTTCCGGTGTTCACTAATTGATTTTGAAAAAATAAGAATATCATCTATATAAACTATGGAAAAATGACTAAATGGATTGAAAATATCATTCATTATATGTTGAAATTCACTAGGAGCATTTTTTAACCCAAATGGCATGACATTCCATTCATAGTGTCCAAATGGTGTAGTGAAAGCAGTTTTATATCTATCCTTAGGATGAATTTGAATTTGCCAAAAACCACTTTTTAAATCAAATTTACTAAAAATAACAGCTTGACTAAGTCTTTTAATCAAATCTTTTTTATTAGGAATAGGATACCTAATCCATTCTAAAACAGCATTTAAAGGTTTGTAGTTAATGACTAATCGAGGGACACCTCGTTCTAATTCAGCATTTTTATTAACATAAAAAGCAGAACAAGACCATAGGGATTTACTCGGACTAATTATTCTATTTTTTAACAATTCATTAATTTCTTTTTTACACATTTCAAGTAATTCATGATTCATTTGAATAGGTCTAGATTTAGTAGGAATTTGTTTTTCATTAAAATTTTTGATATATGGCAAAGTAACTACATGTTTTTTCCTATGCCAAAACGCAGTAGGTAAAGTTGAACAAACAGTTGATTCAAGTTTTAATTTAAATTCATTAATCTGAGAAATAATTACGGGATCAGTTAATTGTTGATCAATTCTTTTGTAATTAATTTCTTCTTTAAGAAATTTTAAATGTCTACTTAATCGATTAATAGTGTGAGAGATAGAACAATCTTTTAATTGATTTAATTCTAACATTTCAGGTGGAGATAAGAATTTAAATGTAACAGGTTGACCGAAAACATGAGTAGTTATTCCTTCACTAGATGTAGTAAATGGATATAATAAATAGATAAATGGTGTACCTAAAATGATTTTATCAGTCATGTTTTTTACCAAAACAAATGAGGTTTTAAAACAGACATTATTGTGACAAACATCAAGTTTAGGTAATTTATATTTAATATGCATTTTACTACCATTAGCAGAGGTTAATTTTTCATGACATTTTTCATAATATTTAGTAGGGAGTAAACCTTCTTGAATGCAATTTAAATCAAGACCGAGATCAATAAATGCAACAAGTTCTAATTCAAAGTTATTAATAACAATTTTAATTTTTGAATACCATTTTTGAATATAAATTTTATTAATTAGATTTAATCTTTTATTTTCAAGATTGTTTGATTGAGATTGGTGTGATCGATTATCGAATAGAAGGTTTTCAGGATTAGTATGGTCAGAATCATGACCAGATTCATTAGCAGATTCAACATTATCATCTTGGAAATTTTCTAAATTTTTATTAGGTTTTAATGTAATAATTTCGTCTTCTAAATGTTGATCTTTATTTTGTAGTTTTTTAATAGTTTGTTTAATCTGATTGATTTCTTATTGTAAATCTTGAAGTGTAACTTCTTTTTGTTTATTCTTAAATCTTTCTAAAGTTTTAGATAGACTAATAATTGGTTTATCTTGTCTAGGTTTAGAATCAGTATTATTAATTAATAAAGATTTAAGTCTATCAGTATATTTTTTCTTTAATTCTGGATCATCTAATTTACTAATTAGTTCAATAAGAGCAGATTCTTCTTGATTTTGTTTAGTAAGAATAGTAATTTGTTTAACAGGTTTACAACAAACATCATTACATCCTAATTCTATATTATTATCAGAATCATTACTAGGTGAATGGTAATCAGATGAAATATTCGGATTATCAGAAGAAGAATCACTAACAGATTGATTTAATTGAAAGATTTCAAATAATTGATTTTTTGATTCATCATTAATTTGAAGTTGATTAACTTTATCTTTTAATTTTTGCTTCTCTTTACACTTATTAGAATAATGACCTTTTTGACCACAGTTATAACATGTAATATCTTTATTAGATTTAGATTTTGGATGTGATTTTGACTTGTAATATTTCTTTTTTGGTTTAGTATAAAATTTATCATTTGATTTAGAAGGTAAATAGTTCTTTTTGTATTGATTTGAATATTTGTGTCTATGTTTACTATGTTTATGTGGTTTCCTACGAGAGGGTGCTACAAGAGGTAAACCATATTGTTCACAGAAATTTCCTAATTCATATTTAGCCTTGTGCTTATCTTTTTGAGCTTTTTGACTAAGTTTAAGATCAATACACATTCTTAATCCTTCTTTTTGAATAGTGCTAATTATATCACCATAGGTTAAATTATCATATTCAATTATTCCAGTAGGTTGACTAAGAACATCTCTAATTTTGTGAGCAAATAAATCAGGTAATCCATTAATAAATTTTTCTTTCCAAAATGATTTAGTACAGTCTTCTCTTAACATAACTCTAGAGGTAAAAACATCTTTATACCATCTAAAATCACTTAAGGTAGGACAGGTCAGGTTACTAAGTTGATCATGTATGCGAGAATATATATTAGTAGGAGTTCCTATAAAATGTCTAACTATTGTGTAGATTAATGTGTTAAAACCATCAGGTACATAATAACCAATATGTTCATCAAAGATAGGGAGATCATTTGCATCTTTTTGATTAGCATGTAAGATTGATTCATGTTGTTCTGTAGTGAGATATTTTTCCCACCAAGATTTGAGCATACCGGTAAAACCAGAGGTTATTAAAGAAGCAATTTCAGGTTGAGAGTAATCAGGGTAATTAGTTAAATAACTATTAGCAACCATAGATAAATGATTTAATTTTTGCAATATTTGATCTTCACTTAAACCATCAATATTCCATTCATATAATTTTTTGGCAGAGACAGAAAATTGATTAGCAAGATTATTTTCTTCATATTGGAGATCAGGAGGAGTTGGTCTAGAATACCAATTTTTTGTAAGAGATGTAGGATTAGGATAATGCAATTTGTTGAGCTGAGTAGAGGGTTGAAATTGTCGAGCTAATTGATTAATCTCATTATCAGTTGAATCAGAATCAGATTGAGTTGAAACAGGTTCTTGTTGATTTAAAACAGTAAGACCTTTGGAGGGTGAAGCTTGTTCATTGGTAGCTAATTTGGTAAATAGTTGTTCGATAGCTTTTACAGCAGATTGATCATTGGTGACTAAACTTTTGCGTTTGGAACGATCACTGGGAAGGTTTATTAAAGGTTGATCAAGAGATTGTTTAGTAGATGTGGTATTAGCAGAATAATCATCTAAATTAGTTTCTATTTTATCTAATTGTTTACCAATTATTTTTAAACATTGATTAGTATAATTATTTTGTTCAATAATTTTTTTAATTTCGTGGATTTAGGTGCAACTTAAAAGGAGAGGCTGGGACTTCAGAACCTTGGCATTCAATAATTATATTAGATAGAGGTGGATGACTAGAGGTAACAGATGTATTAGGAGAAGTTTTCCATTTATGTTTTGTGATTGTATTAATCTTTTTATAATAGTTATCCATATATTCAAAGAAAGATAATTCAAAACCATATTCTACCATAAAATCATACCATTTCCTAGTTATGCTGGATTGTTGAGCAGAATCATATTTAGCACGATAAGCATGTCTTTTAGTTCTATTTTCTTTAGATCTAAAATCAATAAGTAATTTATCTAAATCAGGAGTAAATTCTTTTTTGATTGTCATTAATTGAGGATTGATTGGATGTGTAACTTCGAAATCAGTTTGAGTAGGAGAATTTTGAGATTCTTCATCTTCTTCAGGTAAATGTGTGTGTTGAATAAACAGGTTTACTAATTTGAGAAGTTGTAGAGTTATCAATTCCTTTGAGTTTACTATTTGTAGTGTGACCAAAATTGAGTTGACTATTTTTTCGAAATAAAGGAGTATTAAATATTTCATCTTTAGTTTCAATTTCAGTAGGTATACTAGAAGTACTATGTCTAGGGGATTGACCTCGATTAAATTTAATGTGAACTAAACCATTAGTATATTGTTGGATATCTTGGATATCTTGAATAGAAGATTGTTGTTGATTATGTTTATAATTTTCATTATTAGTAATCCATTGATCGGGGAAAGTAATATTTTTCCATTCAATCATTTGTGGAACATTAATATGGGATTCATTATTACTACTTTGGATTAGCAGAGTTTTATCTTTTGGACTTTTATGCAAAGCTTGAACATTTAAATTGGTTTTCATACATTTATAATGAACACGATAAATTAAAGCAATATTATGAACTTTTTCTAACATATTAGTAAATGAACCATTTAATTGAATATTTAAAGTTAATGCTTTTAAAATATGTGGATCACGTAAACTGAGTGTAAAATCAGGAAAACAATTAAAATGTACTGGACCCTTATGAAGACCAGTTTCCATCATACCCATTAAACTATCATTATAATCAATAAAACGGGCATCTCGTAAACATAATAAAACAGAAGCATTTTTTCCTTGTTGGGTTAATGGTTTAATACCAACTTGAATTAAGCCTAAATGAATAAAATTATTACCATTTTTCAAATGTCTTCTAATTAGATCAACATCAAATAATTGACAAGTTTCCCTAAGTTTTTCTAAAGCATAAATTTGTTCAATGGTTTTAACATGCAGATTAACATTAAAAGTATTCTGTAAAAAAATAGTTTTATAAATTTCCTTAACAGGTAATTTTAATATATTCCAATTTAAATCAATTTTATCATTTTGTATTTCAACATCTTCTTCATTAATTACTAATCCTTGATTGAGTAGTGAGGGCAAAGTAGTTGATCTAGAACTGGCTGACGAGTTACTTCTAAATAATCGACTCATCTTTTGATTATCTAATCTGTATTATAGGAATCTTAATACATTGTCAAAATTTATCATGTTTTTCACATACCCGCACCATACATACCCTATTCGGAAGACCCCTAAGTCCAACACTGCCTAATGTAGACGTCCCCGAACGCATCCCGGGAGAAGGAGTGCGAATCCCCCCCGTTCTGGTTCGATATTGGGTCACTACAGTTCGAATGACTCAAATGTCACGGTTCTCAATCTTGAACCGAAGAGTCCAAACCTGGCAAATCGTTTTGAAAACAGATTTTTTTAAAGAAGTGCCAAACATGGACTGCTTCGCCAGATACAGAGTCGCCACCTAAATATTTTAAAATGGGAAATTTAGGAAACCTTGACTCGGTGCCAAAGGCCACGTGTCCATCATCACCAAAGTTGCCTCGGCTCGGGAACTTGGGTACGATTGGAGAAGGTCACTTCGTGAGCACCCCCTCTCGCCCGGTCAAAGACCGGCCTCTACTAACCATGATATCTGATTTTGAAAACATTGTGAGTTCTTATTCCGGTTATTAGCCTAGGTTACTATGTGATGCGCACAGCATACAAGTATAGACTGAATCGCCTGAATTGGAACAAGACACTTCATGTTTGTTTGTTTGAAAATGGTTTGATGGTGCTACCCGCAAGTAGGCTAAGACGTGGATTTGCCACCCTCGGGTGGGCTTAGAAAACATGATTTTGCCACTATCTAGTGGGCTTAAAACAAACAGTCAACGCATTGTTCCAATTCAAATAACCCAATCTTCACCCACAGGCATTCAAGGCAGTTATATCACATAAGCAGTTAGCCTCATGGTAAGCATGCTATTCATGGCAGTCACTCACACGCATGCAAGGATGCTAAAGCATAAAAGCTCACCGAGTACTCCAAGCCAAAATAGAAACTACATTAGCAATCATGCATGATCCTAAGTATACAGCGATGCCTAATGCAACACATGCAAAAATGCAACTATAGCAGGCTCGGCTATTCTAAACATGGCATGTGGAATGCTACAATTAACACGTATTCAATTTGGAATTGAAATACAAATGCAGTTTGTATGATGCGCCGAGCCTGGTGCGTGCAAAACAGATTGTAGACACCCCATTTTTGACCGACCTTAAGACTCAGACGTCACCGGTTGAGCGCTCGGTGATGTTGCATGTCGTGCTCGTCCAGAAGTCTCAGAGTCGCGGCATACCGCCTCCCAAGCTTCCGAACTCTCTTTCGTGCCTTGTCTCGGTTTGCGAACTAGACTCGATTTTCTCTGTTTGCTTTCCTGAGGGGAGGGAATGGTCCCGTAGACTATCTCCCAGTGGCCGTGAGCTACTTTTTGTGGCCGTAGGCCATTTTGCCCATTTCGGAGCCCGGTTCCCGGTTTTCGGAGCCGTCAGGCCGTGTGCCTCGGCTCGGGACCGCCCAACCATCTCCGATTTCTCCGGTTTTTGGCATGCACCTCTGTTTTATCATACTGAGGAACACTGGGGCCTCTGATGCCCGCTTCGCGGCCGAATGCCACTTTCGGTGCCTGCAGCCCATTTTCGGGACCCCGAACCTCGCGGTTTGGGCCCCGAGCATTCATTTTGCATCGGTTTTTGTTCATTTTTGGCAGGTACCTCTGTTTCAACATTAGGAAGATCACTGGAGGGTGGGAGGCCAGCAATTGTTCCAGAAAACCAATTTCGCTTCTCCGGCGCCCGTTTTGCTCACTTCCGGGCCAATGTTGAACACCCTGGGGATATTTTCTTCCAACCAAAGCTACACATTTGTGATGAGGGGACATGGGAGGACCCTAAAAGTGCATGGTCGGCCAGTAATTGTGAATTTCATTTTTTAGCCTCTCATTCAAATGCAATGTTGTGACTCCTGTTCCAGTGTTGCCAAATTCCGGCCTTGGATCCTTGTTCTACACACATGAGAGGACACCAAAAAGTGGTGGTCGGCCAGCAATTTTTGACTTCATTTTTGGGCCATGGCCGGCTGGCCAGGAGGGGTGGCTGGCCGACCAGTTGGGGTGGCCGGCCGGCCACCTTCCAGAAAACCACCTGGCCGGCCAGCTTTCTGCTTTCCACCTCTTTACAGCTGTCCGGATATTTTTCAAAATATCCCAGCCCTCCGGGGGATATTTTGGGAGGGAAAGCTTGCCTCCATTTCCCTCCCCTTTTACACCCTTTCTTGCCTATTTAAGGGGCTGGACAGCTCCTTCCCTAGGGTTAGCAATTTTCATCTCAAGAGCCCCTCTCCCAAAACCTCCATTTCCATCTTCAAAAGCTCAAAAAACCTTCAAGTCCCTAGGCCATTCCTTCATCAACCCTAAGCACCACCATCATCCACTCCATTCCAGCAGCAAAGGAGTGTTTTTCAAAGGCTAAGGATCAACAAATTCAAGCCAAGAAGCCACCAAAGTTAGATCTTCAAGGGTAAGCCACTAATTCCTTTTTTTGAGCACAATTTTGAGCCAATTCTTTACCCTATTTCCCTTTTGTTTTGGGCTCTGACCTCTACTGGTTTTAGGATTATTTTGAGCCCCTCTACAACTTTGTAGAAGGGCTCAACTCTGTTTGGTGTCTCCATGATGCACTTCTTTCAATATCACCCTTTATGCCAATTATTTGCATGCTTTATTTGGCTTTTGAGTGATCTGATTTAGAGCTTGATATAAACTGTGAGTGGGCCTATTTTGAGCCCCTCTTCAACATTGAAGAAGGGATCAACCATGTTTGGCCCCTCTATCATGCACTTTCTTTGTAATTCCCCATATTTTCCGTAAAATTGCATGATTTATTTGGCCTATTTTTGATCTGATTTGGAGCATCTCATGAACTGATATTGTGCTTATTTTGAGCCCCTCTTCAACATTGAAGAAGGGCTCAACCTGGTTTTCATGCTCTACATGCCACTGTCTTTGAATTCATGTTCTATCATTATTTTGCATGCTTTGTTAAGCTTGTTTAGCTTCTGTTTTCAGCCTTCATCAGGCTTAAAAAGAGCCTTATTTTGGTCCATTATTTGTTTTTTATTAAGGGCCTTAATCCATTTGATGAATTCTTTTGGTACTTCATGTTATATCCTTCATATTTTCCGTAAAATTGCATACTTTGTTAGGCTTGCTTAGCTCCTGTATTCAGCCTTCATCAGGCTTAGAAAGTGTCTTATTTTGGCCCATTCTTCATTTTTTGTCAAGGGTCCAAAGTTTTTTGGTGTATGCTTATGGTACCTCATGTTATAGCCCTCGTTGGCTCATTATTTTGCATGCTTTGTTTCTCATATCTACATACTGATTTTGGAGTTGTCATTCACTGTAAATATGCATATTTTGGGCTCCTCTTCAAAGTTGTAGAAAGAAATTTTGTGGTTTGAATTTTCTGTATACTACTTGCTTAATAAATCCCCTCTTTTCCCCCATTTTTGCATGCCATTGTTGCCATATCTATGCTCACAATTTGGCCATGTTTTGTACTGAAAAGATGCTATTTTTTGGGCTTCCTTACTACTGTATTTGCTTTCATGTACCAATTTTGCATGTTTAGCATAGCCGTAGGCCATTTCGGGTACTTAAAATCACATTTCGAGGTGATTTCATGCACTGATTGTCATTTCGTATCATTTCGGGGCTGTTTTTCCCTTCATTTAGCTGCTGAAATTTGGTTTGCATGCTTGCATATCATTTTCCATGTCATTTCATGCCTTAGTGCATTGCCTCGGTTTGCGTGCCCGTGGGCACGCACTTCGAGGCACTCCGTTTTCATTCATTGGCTTCCTATGTGAGAAGGCTGAGGCTCTCTCATGTTGGTATAAGCCCATCATTGTATTTCGCATGTCATTCCGTGTTTCTCGGTATGCGCGCCCACGGGCACGCACTTCGAGGCACCTTATTTTTATCATTCCGGCATCCTATGTGAGTGTGGCTGAGGTCCACTCATGTTAGTATAAGCCCAATTTGCATTTCCATCTCATTTCATCATCGCCTCGGTTTACGTGCCCGTGGGCACGCATTTCGAGGCACTTCGATTTTATCCGACTTGCATTTCACATCATCACCTCGGTTTGCGTGCCCGCGTGCACGCTTTTCGAGGCATCTTATTTTCATCTCATTTTCATCCGAATTGTGCATACTAGGTTGTATCTTAGATTGCATTCATGCATTACCTCAGTTTGCGTGCCCGTGTGCACGCATTTCGAGGTTACTCATTTTCATGGCATTGTGTATGTTAGGATCACATATTAGCTACATTTCATGCATACCATGCATATTGCATCGTGTTCGGGATAGGTGGTAGCCCCGGGCACGGGAAACGAGGTACATTCCGTACTCCGAGTGACGGAGTGTGTCTCAATTCCCAAGTCACCGACACTCCGGATTACCCATGATGGAGTTAGGTTTTGTTATAGCATTCATCTGCATTCATCCTATATTGAGTTGTGCAATCCGATTCCTCGGCCATCATGCATCGGTATGCGTGATTGGTGGCACGAGGATCGAGGCATGCATATATTTGTGAAAATACATTGCTATGCCCTTTTCTGCTCTATTCTGCAAAACCGAGGACCAACAACTTTTCGGAGTCCGGCGCGCATTTCGAGAAATACTGCAAACAGAGGCTAATTGGGGCATCCCAGTGGATTTCCGCCCGAGGCAGTCCAGCATACACTATTCATCATAGCAAGGCAGTCCCTGGCTTGCATGCCAGTTTACAACTTTCTTAGTTTAATTTGTTAATTAATTAGGAAATTGTATATTTATTCGGACTGTATATTTCGGACTGTAATATTCTTTTATTCGGGTCTGTATTATTATTTATTCGGACCCTATGCGAGGGCAATGTTATAATAAGGGTGTGAGTGTGATGTATGTCCTCCAACCCCATTTCTTTCTCCCTTTTATTTACACGCTTTATGGTTAGATATAGGCATATTTCAATTAGCATACAAAGATGACAAAGATGTTTGCATCATTCATCTGCTTTTGCACGCACTGCTCGCGCATCATACAAATCCGATCTCAGATTTCAATTCCAAATTGAATACATGCTAATCAGTAGCATTTCATATACCATGTTTAGGACCGCCGAGCCTGCTATAGTTGCATCTTTGCATGTGTTGCATTAGGCATTTCTGTATATGTAAGATCATGCATGATTTCTAATCGTTTTCCTGTTTTGGCTCGGAGGACTCGGTAAGTTTTATGCTTTAGCATCCTTGCATGCGTGTGAGTGTTGCCATGATAGCATGCTTGCCATGAGGCTAACTGCTTATGTGATATAACTGCCTTGAATGCCTGTTGGTGGAGGTTGAGTTATCTGAATTGGAATAATTCATCAAATGCTTGTTTTAAGCCCACTAGATAGTGGCAACATCACTGTTTTCTAAGCCCACCCGAGGGTGGCAACCATTTTAGCCTCGCTCAAGGCAAAGACCATCACACCATTTTCAAACAAACAAACATGAGATGCTTTGTTCCAATTCAGACGCCCATTTATACTTGTCTGCCGCAGCATCACATAGTAACCTAGGCTAAATAACCGAATAAGAACTCACAATGTTTTCAAAAACAGATATCATGGTTAGTAGAGGCCGGTCTTGACGGGCGAGAGGGGTGCTCACGATGTGACCTTCCCTAATCGTACCAAGTTCCCGAGCCAACTTTGGTGATGACGGACGCGTGGCCTTTGGCACCGAGTTAGGGGTTCCTAAATTTCCCATTTTAAAAAATATTTAGGTGGCGACTCATATCCGCAAAGCGTCCATGTTTGGCACTTCTTTCAAAAAATCTGTTTTTCTTCAAAACGATTTGCCGGATTTGGACTCTTTGGTTCGAGATTTGGAACCGCAACAAAATCGAGTCCGAACTGTAGCGAGGTCCCTCGCGGGCTTGTTACAGTTTCTGGCGACTCTGCTGGGGATTTAGAGAACTTGACTCGAACTCATGATATCTGGTTTTGACTACACTTGTGTGTTTCTTTGCATTGCATTTGCATTGGTGCGCCTAGGACACCATGTTTGCCATATGCCATTCTAACGACGGTCGGAGGCTTGTCTTGTCAAGTCATGTCCATAAGGCCGACGGCCTGGCTCGACAAAGATGGGAACACAAACCCGGTTTTACCGGCACCCTTTTGACCATTTGACCTAGTGCATATTCGATCCATAGTGACTATTCCAAACTAGGACAAAGTTGCTTACCCGCTTATAGGTTGTTTGAAGTCATTCGGCGTAGTGAACCCCTCGTTCTCGACAAAATAGGACAGGAAACCCTACCCCAATATAGGGGTGTTTTGGCTCTCACTTATCTCGCTATGTGCTTGTTAGAGTGCGCTCACAGGAACGATGTATCAGTTGAGTTTGGGCATCAGTTCGGGCATCATCCAAGATTCGAGAATCGCTTGTCCGGGATATCGTGTTCATTTAGGGAACAAAGGATACGAACAAAGGATCGATGGTTGAAGACAATGTATTTCCAAATTATCCAACTGTGTTGTATGCCCGTGTGTGTTGTGTGTATTTAAATTAAGCCGTTATCCGCCTGCTTTTTCTGGTCATTTATTTCCTTTTCGCTTTATTATCTTTTTGCTAGGGCAGGGTTTGTAGCACAATTGCTTCCGAGCCAGTCAATACTCCCCAAGCAATTTGGACACGAGGTCGCCGACTCAACCGATCCGAGGATCTAGTTGACGGACATCCAGTGTTCCACTCTTTACCCCTCACCGTGAGAAGGCCGAGAAGGCACAAGGTGTCGAGCACGGATCATCGAATGCTAGCTACTCTAGTGTCAGACAGTCGAGTTGAGATTCCTGTTTCTGCTATAGAGATACACTTGCCAGTTTTTCAGATGGAACAACAGAATCCAACAATGGAGGCGATGATGCGCAGATGAATGAGAGCATGAAACAAATGCAAGATGATGCTATCCGCCAGCAGAATTTTCCAAACAAAGAAGTCATTATGGCCCAACACCGAGCCGATCACCAGACATACAACAACAGAACGCCAGACTGCTTCACACCAGTCCCTCCTCCACTAGGGGCACATCGTTCCTCCTCCACCCGGCTCCATTACCGAAAGCAGATATCATCGCCGTAATGCTCCTCAAAATCCCCGTAATACCCGTAACACCCGAATACCCTCCCAAATCCACGTAACGCCTCGCCAAACTTCCAAGACACCCAAGAGGACACAGTCTTCCAATCTGGCCGCTCCGCCCGCCACCAAGAATCGTCTAAAAATATTACACCCAATCACCCGACTCTCCATTCGAAGTTCGAAGTAGACCAGACAAACCGAAATTGAGCAAGTTAGAAAAGCTCTTCAAGAAATCACAGGTGAAGGCCATCCCAGATATTGAGGACGGCTACATCGATGTGGCCGTAACATTGCCGGATAGATTTAAGATGCCCCAGATTGATCGCTTTGATGGATCCGGGACCCCATGGTTCATCTACTGCCAGACATCTTTGCGTCGATGGGCCTAACCGCACTACGAAACTCTCATTGTTTGGTCAACCTCGTCAGAGTGGCCGCCAACTGGTATGCAAAGTTGGATAATGATGTCAAGAGGAATTGGGATGAGCTAGCCGAGGCCTTCGTTGCGCAATATTCATATAATACTCAGATCGAGATTACAACACGTGATCTCGAGACAACAAGGCAGGAACAGAAAGAGACTTTCTCTGATTTTGTCACTCGGTGGAGAGCAAAGGCATCGACCTTAAGGCCAACTGATAAGGATCAAATCCGGATGATTGTACGCAATCTCCAACCAAGGCTTATGCAGAAGATGATTGTAGTTCCCTTCCCCACCTTCGCAGACTTACATGATATGGGGGTGCAAATTGAGGATGCTATGAAGCAAGGGTTGATTGACCAGGATCGGGATCAGCCCCGGAGAACATTCAACCGTAACAACAATGCGGGCCCGAGCGGCTCTACCAATGCAAGAACTTCAGAGGTCGGAATGGTCACCACCAATCCTCCTTCCCAACCAAGGCCCGCAGCGGCCACACCTTTTCCTGATGCATCTGGGAGCAGTAGCCAAGCTACGAGATACCAATCTAGGAGACAACGAACCTTCTCTCCACTACATATGCCTTTGACCAAAGTCCTCGGTTCTAGTCGAAAAGGGCATCTCAAACCCTTGGAACCGAGGCCCCTCCAAATCCACTCCCCTTCCCATAACCCAAATATTGCAAATACCACCAAAGAAGATGGTCACGATAATCGACCAATGTTACAGTCAAGGCCATGAGATTCAAGATCTCATTGACAAAAACATCATTCTACCTCCCGAGCGACCCAATGTTACAACCAACCCACTCCCAGTACATAACCAAGATCCACCCAAAAGAATCAATCTTATCCAAACTGGGGACGTGTCTTACGACCCTAGTATCTACATTACTCCCTCCCACTTACCCAAGCCGGAGGTGATCCTGCCTGATAGCACTGATTTGTGCATGATGGACACCTCTACAACCCAACCTGAGCCAAAGGTGGTGACCACCGAAAATGGAACGAGGCAGGCTGCCGAGGAGAGCAAAACTGTTGAGTCTAGGGTGGAGCAGTCTGAGAATTTAGCTGGCAGAGCTTATGATCCGAGTGGATATATCTTGTCAATGAGCCAGTCTAAGCTGAGTGTGGGGCCGCCGGAAGAGGCTGAATTGTGTATGATCCGGGGGAACAAACTTGAATCAGCGGGGGATGATCTGACAACGGTGGAAGAGGACTTCGCCAACCTCCAGTTTCTCAACGACCAAGAATCAGGGGACGCATCAATTAACTGGTTCGAATACGAGGAGTCAGCAGAAGTCGTCGGGTGGTTGGATGATCAACCAGATATTGTACCATTTGTGGCCGGAAGGGCCGAGGGTCAGATTGAATTGCCGGAGAGCGCCGGTACGAAGAATTTCGCTCAAGAGCAAGACATTTTGAAAACCGAACAGTTGACACTAGAGGAACAAGAAAAGAAATGGGATTCTGAGAGGATCCGAAAAGCAAAGAACCATGAGGAGGTTGAGAATGCTGTGAGCACAAAAACTGAACATGCTGTGAGCATGTGGGAGGAAAATGCTGAGAGCACAAACAAGCCGGAACCAGACAGGTGCCTGCTAGATGCTAATGGAATGTGGTGGGAAGATGACGACTTGTATCTCGCCCACACAGACGAAGATTGGGCAGGTGGCCAACCAGACAGCACATGGTACCTCGAAGAGGTGGACCATATGACTAGAAGTGGGCGGTATTTCAAGCCCCCACACCTTGATCAACCCGAGGCATCAGGGAAAGATAAAGAAGCGGAGAAGCAGAGAGAGAAGCAAGTTGAAGAAGAGGTCAGATTGAAACATTAAGAAGAAAATACAAGCGCACATCTCCATCTCTGGGACCGCTATGGCTTCAAGGGTGCCTGACAGTCAGTCTCTCTGCTATGGACAAAGCCAAACTCTATCGAAACTACGCCAACAACTAGTTGGGCTAGTCTTTCCGGAGGAGGTTCCCCAAGATTGACCTTTTGGATAAGGAATTGCCACCGAGGGCGTGGATCATAATAGACCCTCTACATCTCTCAGAGAATGCAAGGACAAATGGATTCCGTGGTACTTGTTGATACCGGTCCGCTATTAATGTCCGCTCGCCGAACGGGCGATGCAATTGGGTTAAAGCTCGCAGACTTCACACCGACTACTCAAGTGATCGGAGCCTATGACAATACAAGTAGGGATGTCCTGGGACAAGAAAATCCAAACCAAGATTGGGCCCGACAACACGAGGTAGATTTTCATGTCTTGGAGGTCCCTGCATCTTTAACATGCTTTTGGGGCGACCACAGTTTGCATCGGTGAAGGTCGTCTCATCTACTCTACATCAAATGGTGAAATACCCCTATGGAAAGGGAGTAGCCATTTTTTTGGGAATTCATCAATCCATCCTCCTCCGAGGTATCTACGCCATCTGGAGATCGAACACGGCATGGAAGACATGTTCATATCAGATTTACTTTGGCCGAGGCTCGTGGTGCAAAATATTATGGCCATGAATGAGGGTGTGTATGTCAAGACTCAAGCCGCCTACCTCATGAACAAGCTACAACATATCCCCGGATGGGATTGGGAAGAAGCGGCAGAAAGAGTCGCAGTTGGTCAAGTGCCACACAATCCACATACCTTTGATCAAGTTATCGCCCACCAAAGAAGATTAGGAAGGGAAAGGAAATGGCCGGGCAGAGCGGAGCAGCCGGGAAGCCTTTTGATCTAATGCACAGGCCCATACAGGGTACCCTGAACGGGCGCTTTGTCCCGGAGGGGGAAGACTTTCCATTTTGGGGCTTCCCCCAGCCCTGGTTCAACACGGAGAGGAAGCGCATTGTGTTTCAAATCTTCTTCGACTGCAACTATCCGGGATGACGTTGCACAGAGCGCATGCACTCCAACAACCGAGGCCGAAAGGCATAAGGCAGAGGATTCTCGAGGGCACGGAATTGGAAATGGGGTAGCATCGCATGTCTCCTCTCGATCCTCCGATCGACCAAGATTGCTTGGGGAATAACTTCATGGTTTCCATGATTGGGGATGAAACTACCGAGCCGACCAGCAGCCTATCTTGGATGCATCAATCGCACCCTCTCAATTGGCGAGACGAGGAGGGATTTTTGTCCAGCGAGCCGGTCGTAGTGAGCCGGAATCGATTCCACCGAGTCTTGTGAGTCGAATCGATTCCACTGATCGAAGTCTGAGTCTAGTACTCTGGGGTGTCAACCCGATGCCACGCCTGTCCTGTGTCGTTTTTCCTTTTCATTTGAGTCTATTGTAACCGATGAATTGGATGATTTGGATGTGCCTAATGAGAATGAACTGTCTGTGGTTTCCGAGTATTTTTCTGTACCCCTAATTTATTGCATTAATTCAGACTTTCAAAATTTTGATCAAAACGACGAGGACGAAGTTCCTCCGGTTTTGCAACGTCTAATTGAGCAAGAGCAAGAGAGATTTGTTAAGCCATTAATGGATGAAATCATTTCCGTGAACATTGGTACTGAGGAGGACCCGCGGCTGGTCCAGATCGGGTCCACGTTGTCTTCGGAGGAACGCGAGCGCTTAGTCGCTTTATTAAAAGATTTCAAAGATGTTTTCACGTGGTCCTACGAAGACATGCCTGGAATCGATCCTGAGATTGTACAGCATCGGATCCCCCTTGACCCCGAGGCCCGACCTGTCAAGCAGAAGCTCAGAAGGATCCGCCCGGATTGGGCTCTCAAGATTAAGGAAGAGGTCACCAAGCAAATTGACGCAGGCTTCCTGCTGGTATCTGAATATCCGACTTGGTTGGCCAACATTGTTCCGGTGCCGAAGAAAGATGGCAGGATCCGGGTGTGTGTAGACTTCAGGGATTTGAACAGAGCTAGTCCGAAGGACGACTTTCCCTTGCCACACATTGATGAGTTAGTGGACTTCACAGCAGGGCATGCATTGCTCTCATTCATGGATGGCTTCTCAGGATATAACCAAATAGTGATGGCGCCAGAAGACAGAGAAAAGACTGCATTCACCACCCCGTGGGGAACATACTGTTACCGGGTAATGCCGTTTGGGTTAAAGAACGCTGGGGCTACTTATCAACGAGCCGCGACCACAATACTACATGATATGATCCACAAAGAGGTTGAGGTGTACGTGGACGACATGATTGTCAAGTCCAAAGAAAGAGAGGGCCACTACACCGCCTTGCACAAGTTTTTCCAAAGGATCGTGGAATTAGGGCCATGCTAAACCCTCGAAATGTACGTTTGGTGTTACAATGAAAATCTTTGGGTTTCGATTACACAAAAGGGCCATCGAGGTCGACCCTTCCAAAATCAAGGCCATCCTAGAAATGCCACCACCGAGGACTGAAAAGGAGGTGCGAGGCTTTCTGGGTAAAGTGCAATTCATAAGACGGTTTATTTCAAAACTAACCTTGACTTGTGAACCACTTTTTGGCCTCCTCAAGAAAGGAAAGAAGTTCCAATGGGACGGCCGGTGTCAAGCTGCATTTGAACAGATTAAAGAATATCTACAGAACCCGTTTTATCACCAGCAGAACTAGGGAAACCGTTGATTTTGTATCTGTCAGTAACGGAGACCACGATGGGCTGCATGCTTGCACAAGAATCAGAAGATAAGGTGGAAAGAGCCATCTACTATTTGAGCAAGAAGATGCTGGAATATGAGACCCGGTATACGTCGCTGGAAAAGGCTTGCTTAGCTCTGGTATGGGCTACCAGGAAGCTACGGCACTACTTGTTAGCTCACTCTGTAATGTTGGTTTCGCGACTTGATCCCGTCAAATATCTTTTCGAGAAACCAGCGCTTACGGGTAGGCTAGCTCGTTGGTTGTCATTGTTTCTCGAATTTGATCTCACATATGTGACGCGAAGTCGCTGAAAGGAAGAGCGATGGCGAGTTCCTTGCCGACCACCCGTTGAGGGATGAAGCGATTGAGTATCTATTCCGGATGAATTAATTACGCATATCGACGAGGAAGCTTGGACAATGTACTTTGACGGAGCGTCAAATCAGGATGGGTAGGGGATAGGAGTGTTGTCGATAGCACCGACAATTCCTCAGATCCTCTAGCCTTCAAACTCCGGTTCAAAGTCTCAAATAATGAAGCAGAATACGAAGCGTGCATTGCTGGTTTGGAAGCGACCACGAATTAGGGCAAGACTTTGGGCGTCATTGGGGATTCGAACCTTGTTGTGTCTCAAGCTAAAGGAGACTGGAAAGTAAAAGAGGAAAATATGATGATGTATCACCAAACCTTGGATTTGCTGATTCCTCGGTTTGAAAAGTTAAGTTTTACTCATCTACTAAGAGAGAACAACAAGTTCGCAGACGCTTTAGCAACTCTATCATCCATGATAGACATCCCGTGTGGAGTCCGAATGCGTCCAGTCATTATTGACCAGAAATTCGCACCTGCCTATGAGTCGATTGTAGCCATAGATGAAGTTCAGGACGAACACCCCTGGTATTACGACATCTGGAACTTCTTGGAGACAGAAACATACCCGCCAGGGGTTAACGCCAAAGACAAAAGGGCAATAAGAAGGTTGGCCGTTCAGTTCATCATCTGCGGGGGTAAACTGTATAGAAGGGGTCATCTGGGAATGCATAAACTGTGCGTTGATGCAGAAGAGTCGAAGCGTCTGATGGAAGCCATCCACGGGGGTGAATGTGGTGCACACGTGAATGGGGTAATGTTGGCACAGAAGATCCTTAGACAGGGTTATTATTGGTCCACCATGGAGGAGGATTGTATTAGTTTCGTCCGGCGATGCCACAAATGTCAGATCCATGCAAACCGCATGAACATCCCCGTCAAAGTCATACAACATGACTTCGCCATGGCCGTTTTCTGTCTGGGGAATTGATGTGATCGGGGCTGTCACGCCAAAGGGATCGAATGGGCATGAGTTCATCCTTGTAGCGATAGATTTTTTCACAAAGTGGGTTGAGGCCCAATCTTATGCAGTGTTGAAAGCTTCACACGTTGCAAAATTCATCAGAAACAACATCATCTGTCGCTACGGGGTCCCAAATGAAATAGTTTCAGACAATGGTTCCCACTTCAAGAAGGAGGTGATTGATTTGTTGGAGAAATACAATGTGGCTTTTCATAAGTCGTCTACTTACCGGCCGCAAACCAACGGAGCAGTTGAGGCCGCCAACAAGAATATCAAGCGCATACTACAGAAGATGGTGGAAACCTATCGGGACTGGCCAGATAAGCTGCCGTTTGCTCTGTGGGGCTACAGGACTTCGATCAGAACTTCTACTGGGGCGACTCCGTACTCATTGGTCTATGGGATGGAGGCCGTTCTGCCAATTGAGATTGAGGTCCCGTCATTACGAGTATTGGCCGAGTGCCAGATAGCCGAAGCAGATTGGCAGCAAAACAGATTTGAGGAACTCATGCTTTTCGATGAAAGAAGGTTGAAAGCACTGTACCACGTCCAAGGCTATCAACGCAGAATCGCCCGGGCTTTTAACAAGAAAGTTAAGTCCAGGAACTTGAAAGAAGGAGATTTGGTACTCAAGGACAACCGAGCTCCCATCCACGACCCAAGAGGCAAGTTCAGACCCAATTGGACTGGTCCTTATATTATCAAGTCAATCTGGTCAGGTGGAGCTGTGGTTCTGATGGATCTAGATGGCTTGGAGTTTTCCCAACCGATCAACATGGACAAGTTGAAGAAATATTATCCCTGAGAGGCTCGCTAGGCCGAAAACCCGAAAGGGCGACCTAGGCAAAACTCAGAGCATAGAAAATTTGAAATTATAAAAACTGAGCTCGCAAGGTTGAAAACCCGCAAAGGGCGACCTTGGCAAAAGTTAGAGCGCAAAAGGAGAGCAAAAATACCCGAGCGAACCTAAGCCTGAACTACGTAAGACTTGATTCCCATCTTTGGGATACGTAGGCAGCTTCATCTTGAAGTTCAGTCACAATCTTTTCCCCGATCAACTTTGTCCATTCTGATCATCTCAGTCATCTCTATTCATCAGCATTTATCGTGATCTCCGGTACAGTGCTATTCAGACTAGGGGCAACTTTCCGTTGCCATGAAGTGTTGCGGCATCATCCAGACCAGGGGCAACTTTCCGTTGCTATGAATTGCCGAGGCACTTTTCAAACTAGGGGCAACTTTCCATTCTTTGGGATTGAGTTGTGCATCTCAAAGGATGATCTCAGGTGTGTCCAGTTCTGATCCATATCGAAAATAGTTTTGAAAAGTTTTAATGAAAGTTGACTTTGTTCAAATTAATCTTTTCACAACTATGACCATTTTTGGACCAAAAGTGGAGAATTTTCAGTACCACAACCTTCAATTTCATTGATTTCAAAACAGAGTTCTCTTACTCTTGCATACAATTGAAGTTGTTTTTTTATTACACTCATAAGGAAAACTTGAAAGTACTAATAAAGTAATAAATCTGGGGCATAGTCAAGTCAGGTGTCCCTGCGCCCCCTTCCAGAGCTAGTTGAAGCCTCTGATGCCAACTTAGGCCCAACCTGTGCTTCTTCATTGAGCCAATCCCAGCACTCATCAGACAAAGTGCGACTGAAAGTAGGGGCAGGGGCCAGAAGCTCTCTAACTCTCCATGTCATGACGCCGAGTCACCGTCTTCGAATCGAAACGTAGCCGGATACTCTATCCCCTCTGGTGGGCAAGTCTGATCGTGGCCGAACTGGCGCAGAATACGGAAAGGGAAGTAGAACACACAGTGAGTCAAGCCGATCAGTCGAATCCCGACTTGTCGGGACATGCTATAGCTCATTGCCGGGAGATTGAGCCAAGGACAACGCCACGCAATGCGATCTGCCAACAAGTTGCACATCCATTCAAACCACCACCCCTCATCAGGAGCATTGACTAGGCGTTGCCGAAAGAAGTAGCCGCGAGCTGAATAAGCAGGACAAGAGTCCACAACTTGCAATTTATCCATCAACCATATCTGGGGAGGGATGAAAAATGAGAGAATAAAGAATAGAGAGATGTGCGATGAGAGAAAAGTAAGATAAGGGTTTGGTGAGAAAAAAACGAGCCCGAGGGCCGAGTGATGTGAGTGAATATACATGTGAGCTTGGGTGGGAAACATTACACCAATGAGGTGGACTCAATAAACCTGGTTGTCTCCCGGCGGTAGAAAGCGTCCAAGCCCATCAGTGTCTCAGCCAATGTCATGGCGATACAGCTCTTTCCTTCTCTCAAGCCTTGAGCGACTTCAATCAAACGGATGCTAGCTCCTCCGGAGCTCGAGACAAACAGAAAATGAGATAGTAGGCACAAGCGGGCGTCTTTGGAAGCCTTGCCAATAGTGGTTGTCTTGTCACCGCATCGAGAATCGATGCATCGCTCGGATATCCAACATGCCGTCACCAATCGAGATCTAGCATCATGCGCATTAAGACCGCACATCCGCCTAAGGTTTGGGCATAGCTAAAATTGAGTCAAGTAATTTCGCCTCGCTCGGACTCCATCAAGATTTGAAAATCTTCAAAAGTAGGACATACCTCTTGCCCGCCAAAGCTAAAGACGTGCGTCACCGGGTTCCAAAACCTTGCCACAGCAGAGAGGAAAGGAAGATGCAGTGGAGTCCGGCCTAGCGTGAATAGTGCATTCAAGCCAAAACCCCGAAAGTTCAACTTCTCCGATCCATCTAAAGAAGAAATCCAAGATGTGAGATTTTCTGCAAGGAACGCCTCCATTTTGTGAGAAATGGTGATGAAATGAATGAGTTCCAAGGGTGGGGCTTTTATAGAGGGGCAAAACACTATTCAAAGAACACGTGTCAAGATTCTAAGGGTTACGGGAAAGGTGGCCGGCCAGCCACCTATTCTAGTAGGCCGGCCACCCTTTGTTTTCCAGATACAAAATGCTTTCGGCCACGCGTTGGTCCTATTTTGCCCTCTGAAAGGAAGTTTGAGGCACTTTCATGCATCGGGAATGTCGAAGGCCACCATTTCTCACAGTTACGGGTGCGTTCCATCATCCGGATTGTCCGTCCGAAGTATGTTCTGTTGTATTTTGCTTATCGAGTTGTTGTTTTGTTTATCGAGTTGTAAGTTTTGTCGAGCTGTCGCATTTTGTGTTTTGAATTGTTGCTTTTTTTTTTTTTGGTTACGCAATTTTGGTTAAGTCTTGTCCATTGCGTCATTAACACTGTTGTATTTTGCTTATCAAGTTGTAAACTTGCTAAGATTCTGTTATTTCTTAGAGAGTCGATTTGTTTTAATTTGTTGCGTCGGTTCACTACCTGACCCGATAAATACATGAGGCACATTTCCATTCAATTCCATTTTTGTGCAAAATGATGCGATGCGATGCTAAGAATTTCAAATACAAACATCTCTTCAAAAAGCTGTTTCATTCCATCATGTTTTTACAACAAAATAAAGGTACAAGTTTTACAGAAAAAAAAACTACCTAACAATGTGCAAAGTGCTACAAACTACTAGCCAGAAAGTAAAATAAAGCAGGAAATAACATCAGTATCCTCGGGAACGGGAATGAGAAGGCCCTCTCATCCTCTTCTGTGGGATAACCTCTGCACCATCATCATTACCATCCGGATCAGAGCTGTCATCCTCCGGATCCCCCTCAGGCTCATCTCCGCTCCGGGAACCAAGACCGGAGCCTCCCTCCCCAGGAGATGTCTCTGACACACGGTCTGCGATCTCCTCCTCCTCATCCTCGACAATGGGTGCCCTGCGTCTGCGAGACGACCCTGCTCCTCGAGCTCCTCGGTAAGGCCTGGATGGCCCAGCTCCTCGGGGCCCAGTACCTCGAGTAGGTCTAACACCTCGACCTCTCCGAGAAAGCCCGGGTGGCCCACCTCGTGTCGAAGCATATACGGGAGGCATCTGAAAATGAGAAATGCAATACATCAGTTCAAACACAAAAAGCAGGTGCAAGTACAGTATGTGAGTGGGGTGTGTGCCAGATGTGTTCTACACAGCCTATCAGTGCAATAGAATGTTTAAAACCAGCATGTCGTCACAAATATGATAAATGCAGGAGAAATGAAGGGTACCTGGAAGCCCATGATGGACATCTGTGCCTCTCTACACAGGACCATCCCCTCAAGTGAGGCCACCACCTCGAGCATCTGATCTATGTACTCCCGAGGTGGCTGCAGACACAAGCTCAACTCATCAATAAATAAGCAACTGCCAAAATGTCTGTGTGACAAATGAAAATGGTAGAACATACCGGTGGTGAGTCAGGATCACTGACATATCTGTGACCAGGCATCGGAGGCTCCATAGGGATCGAAATCGGAGAAGTAGTCCCATACTGCCAACTCGTCAACTCAGTCGGCATATCTGGCCATCCAGGATGATAGAGAGTCGAAGGAATTGGAGGAATCGAACTGCCTCTACCTCTAGATGCACCAGCCCTGCTAGAAGAGGGGATGTCCGCAGCACGGGCACGGCTCGAAGATGGTGTGCCGGTAGGCCTCAGTGGTGGAGTCCGTACTCCCGTCAAGGGCATCGGATATATCTTGGCGATAGGTGGCGTAGTTCCCCTCAATGAGATGTAATAAAGCATCGGTGCCCTGCATGTCCCTAATGACCTCCTCAGCAGATAGCCTGTCGGCAGTCCGCATAGTGGGTGGAGGCACAGCAGGAGGGTCCTGGGAATCATACCCCCACACCTGACGCTGAAAGCGTTCCCCCAGGAACCAAGCCCTACCGACTGGTCCCTCGAGCAGGAACCTGTACTGGGAACTAGTCGACCCTCCGGGGTACTGATTCTCGAGATCGTCGCCAAAGACTGCCCAGGGTTGCCAAGTGATCTGCGGATAACCAGTGCATAAATCAATCAGAAATCAAGAAATACAAGGCAGATCAAAGATGAAAATGAAAAGAACTGAGAGTTCTGAAATACCTCTGTCGCCCGAACAGTGTCAAAGTACTGTCGCAGAGAGAAGAGAGTCTCTCGAGGCCTCGATAGGTGCTCACCCTCAAACATCAATGAAAATGGAGTCATAGGAGGTCCTGCCACCTCCATCTCCGGAGCTAATGTGGGGAAATATGCATATACCCATAGCTGAGAAAAGCAGTGCGGAATGTGAATACAAAGTGCTAAAAGGCAGCATACAGAATGCAAAGTGCGCCGTGTGTGCAGTGAACAAGTAATGAGGAGCAAAAATGTAAATCAAGAGGACAGAATGTACCTCCCAAGCTCTCCAAGAGCCGCCAAGTAAGTCCCCACAGGCGAGAGATCAAGGCTCATGTAGCAAAGAAGGGTAGCTAGGCCGCCACCCCAATCATCTTGACCACTGTGATAGGTCTACCAGAGCGCTCAGTAGATACAACCCGACCATGTTCCCTCTATCGGCAAACAGAGTGGTGCCAAAGAGGAACATGAGGAAACCACAGGTATACTGTTCGACCTCCTCGGGAGGCTCAGTCTCCATCTGTGGCCGCCGGAAATGGGAAGAGAACCAAGTATACCGAACTCTCCCGGTACCTCTGTCTACAGGCGGGCGGGCCCCCAATAGATGTATCCAAGCAGCCTCCCACTGACCCATATCCTCGTCGTAGGAAATGGGTCCACCGCCTAGGTCTAGGCCGGTGAGCATAGCGAAGTCCAGTGGGGTCATGGTCATATCCCCGGTCGCAGAAAAATGGAAAGAATTGGTGGTGTCCCACCATCTCTCCGCCAGAGCAAAGAATAATGTCTCATCGATAAGGCGGTGTGATAACCCCCCTGCAGAATGGTCCGAATCTGCGAAGTCAACCAAGTCTCGGGCGGCTTAGGAGCTCGGCGGCATACCACTCACTCGCGGCGGTGGAGCCATATCCTCGCCTTGTCGAGAGAGCCAAGATGAATGAATGCGTATCGAAAATGAAATGAAGAAGGCGTGTGCAAATGAAATGAAGAAGTGTGCAAATAAAATGAAGAAAAGTATTACCGTCGATTGGGCTATGTGTTCACTTCAAATCGGTGGTTCTGCGTGTTTAAATCTGCGTGTTGATAAATCGAGTTTTAAGTGGTGTTCAATTCTTAATCGATTAAGCGTGTGTTCACTTCAAATCTGGGTCAATGGTTCAAGAAATCGAGTTTAGAAATTTGTGTTCTACTCTTAATCGATTGGTCATGTGTTCGCTTCAAATCTGGTCGTGTTCGATAAATCGAGTTTAGGGTGTGTGTTCTACTCTTGATCGATTAAGTGTGTTCTACTCTTAATCGGTAACGTGTGTTCACTTCAAATGGGTGCGTGTTCAAGAAATCGAGTTTAGGGTCATGTGTTCTACTCTTAATCGATTGGGTCAGGTGTTCGCTTCAAATCTGGGGCGTGTTCAAGAAATCGAGTTTAGGGTCATGTGTTCTACTCTTAATCGATGGGCGTGTGTTCACTTCAAATCTAAGGTCGTGTTCATGAAATCGAGTTTAGGGTGTGTTCTACTCTTAATCAGTGAAATGTGTTCGCTTCAAATCTGTGCGTGTTCAAGAAATCGAGTTTTGGGTGCGTGTTCAATCCTTAATCATGGTCGTGTGTTCACTTCAAATCTGGGCTGCGTGTTCAGTAAATCAGAGTTTTGGGCTGCGTGTTCAATCCTTAATCAGTGGGCTGTGTGTTCGCTTCAAATCTGGGCTGCGTGTTCAGTAAATCAGAGTTTAGGGCTGTGTGTTCTACTCTTAATCAGTGGGCTATGTGTTCACTTCAAATCTGGGTCGTGTTCGATAAATCGAGTTTTGGGCGTGTTCAATCTTAATCAAGAACGTGTGTTCGCTTCAAATCTGAGTGCGTGTTCATGCATCGAGTTTAGCGTGTGTTCTACTCTTAATCGAGGTCAAGTTGTGTTCACTTCAAATCTGGGTCGTGTTCATGAATCGAGTTTAGGGTCAGGTGTTCTACTCTTAATCGATTAATGCGTGTGTTCACTTCAAACTGGGTCATGTGTTCAAGAAATCGAGTTTAGGGTGTGTTCTACTCTTAATCAGTGGGCTGTGTGTTCGCTTCAAATCTGGGCCGCGTGTTCAGTAAATCAGAGTTTAGGGCTGTGTGTTCTACTCTTAATCGATTGTGTCGTTCGCTTCAAACTGGGTGCGTGTTCATGCATCGAGTTTAGGGCTGTGTGTTCTACTCTTGATCAGTGGGCTGTGTGTTCACTCCGAATCTGGGCTGCGTATTCAGAAAATCCGAGTTGGGGACTGCGTGTTCTACTCTTAGTCAGTATGTGTTGTGGGTTCATGTTCAACTTCGGGCTGTGTGTTCAGTGAATCAATGTTTGAGCCGTGTGTTCAATTTCTAACTAATGCGTACTATACATTCACAATCAGGCGATGTATTGTGTGTTCGTGAAATTCAAGTGGCTAAGTCACATGCTCGGGATGCAAGTAAAGTACTGTGTCGTAAGCTAAACTGTGTGTCTAAGCATGGCAAAGGTACAAAATGCACGAAAGATACAGGAAATAAAGTAAAATACCTCTGCATCGTAGGAGAGGTGTTGCTCCGGTTCTCGCAGAAGGAGATCCCCTGGTACCCGATCGTTGAAATCGGTGAAATGACGAAAAACGGCTCGTGGAAGCCTATGTACCGCTGGGGCATATCGCTCGGGAATAAAAGGGCGAACCCTCGGGGGCAATGTCATGATGTCGAAATCATCTCCGGCGCCGGGAAAACCTCCGCCGTGAGGAAAGTGACCCGCCATGTCGAGAAATCTGCAAAGAGGAGCAAAAATGAGCAAAACGAGCCAAAATTGGAAAAAGTCAACAAAAGTCAACTCTCGGGAAATAAAAAGTCAAACAAAAGTCAACTCCCGGGAAAATCTTCCAAATATTAAGACAAAATTACCTCAAGTGATGAAAATGAGAAGAGAAGCCCCGAAATCAAAATTTAGTCGCCTCAAAGTGCTTAAATCTGAAGGATTTCGCAGGAACAACTTGCGTGGAAGGCCGAGGGGCACGTATAAAATGCAGATCTGAAAGAGAAAATGGCTTAGGAAGCAAGAGGAGAGAATTTCACACTTGGGGGATTGATTTCGGATGGAATGGGCAAGCCTATATATAGAAATAGCTGAAAAAGACCAAAATGCCCCTGCTTTTGGGCAGTGGCCGGCCGGCCACCTAACCTGGCTGGCCGGCCCCCTTTACTTTTTGCCCTGGCCGATGGCCTCTCCTAGGGCAATGGGCTGGCCGACCATGATCCCCACCCCCTCCCTTACCTCTCTGCAAATTTTGAGGAAAATCGAAGTTCCCGGGACCTGAAAAAGTTTAAGAAAAGTGCACTTTCTGGCGCCGAATTGCTCCACCGAAACTTCAATTGCAATTTCTGACATGTGTCTCATCATTATTCATCAAAATCAGAGTGTATCCTTTTTAAACATGTTGTGACCTCTCCGGGAGGTAAACCAGAGGCCGCGATCGAGTTGTCGTCCGAATGCGCGTTCCCTCATTGTTGTTGCGCAACAAACGGGCACCTTGATTTGTACTCGTTTTGCATTATTTGGCTCATAATTTGCGTTCTCATGAATATTTTTCATTGTCGTGCATGATTTCTTGATGTATAATACTTCTGTACTTAAACATGCATTGTCGCGCATTATCTTTTCTCGCATTGTGATGCATCCTTTCACCGACACAGTGTGTGTCAAGCTTTTGGAATCACGGGAATCACATTGAATATATATTGTTAGCATATTGTTCTTGTTAGATTTCTCTCTTTTACAGGCACGATATTGTATGTACGGTTCATTTGAGGCTGGTGCGACCAGACGAATCGCGCAGGTATCGTATCTTCTCCGTGTGAGACGCGACGAGAATTGAATAATTCTCCGCATTCCTAACTGCATGAAATGTAGTTGTTGCCTTGCATTCTTGCTTAAAACTGTTGCATCTATTTGTCAATACTTGCTTCATTACAGCTTGCTGCACTTGCATGATCATTTGGCTCTGTGCATATCGCTTTGCATTTTGCCCCTGCCTACGGGCACGCCTGCCGGCACACATCTCTGTTTATCTTGTATTATTGTCTAAGTCTTCGGCCTTGTCAAAAATGGGTCGTCTCTGGGCTTTGACATTCACTCTCGTCACTTCTTGACTTCCGAGTTCTGTCAAAGAGGGGCAACTGTAGACACCCCATTTTTGACCGACCTTAAGACTCGAGCGTCACGGTTGAGCACTCGGTGATGTTGCATGTCGTGCTTTCGAAGTCTCGAGTCACGGCCATACGCCTCCCAAGCCAGAACTCTCTTCGTGCCTTGTCTCTTGCGAACTAGACTCGGTTTTCTCTGCTTTCTTTCTGAGGAGGGAATGGTCCGTAGACTATCTCCCATGCGTGAGCTACTTTTTGTGGCCGTGGCCATTTCGCCCATTTCGGAGCCGGTTCCGGTTTGAGCCGTCGGTAGTGTGCCTCTCGGGACCGCCTAACCATCTCGATTTCTCCGGTTTTGGCATGCACCTCTGTTTTATCATCTTGAGGAACACTGGGCCTCGATGCCGCTTGGCGTCGAATGCCACTTTTGCGTGCTGCGGCCCATTTTTCGACCCCGAACCTCGCGGTTTGGGCCCCGAGCATTCTTTTTGCATCGGTTTTTGTTCATTTTAGGAAGGTACCTCTGTTTCAACATTAGGAAGAGCACAGGAGGGTGGGAGGCCATCAATTGTTCCAGTAAATCAGTTTCACTCCTCCGGTGCCCGTTTTGCTCACTTTCGGGCCAATGTTGAACACCCTGGGGATATTTTCTTCCAACCAAAGCTACATATTTGTGATGAGGGGACATGGGAGGACCCTAAAAGTGCATGGTCGGCCAGTAATTGTGAATTTCATTTTTGAGCCTCTCCTTCAAATGCAATGTTGTGACTCCTGTTCCAGTGTTGCCAAATTCCGGCCTTGGATCCTTGTTCTACACACATGAGAGGACACCAAAAAGTGGTGGTCGGCCAGCAATTTTTGACTTCATTTTTGGGCCATGGCCGGCCAGCCAGGAGGGGTGGCTGGCCGACCAGTTGGGGTGGCCGGCCGGGCACCCTCCAGAAAAACACCTGGCCGGCCACTACTGCTTCCACCTCTTCTGTTGTCAGGATATTTTTCAAAATATCCCAGCCCTCCGGGGGATATTTTGGGAGGGAAAGCTTGCCTCCATTTCCCTCCCCTTTTACACCCTTTCTTGCCTATTTAAGGGGCTGGACAGCTCCTTCCCTAGGGTTAGCAATTTTCATCTCAAGAGCCCCTCTCCCAAAACCTCCATTTCCATCTTCAAAAGCTCAAAAAACCTTCAAGTCCCTAGGCCATTCCTTCATCAACCCTAAGCACCACCATCATCAACTCCATTCCAGCAGCAAAGGAGTGTTTTTCAAAGGCTAAGGATCAACAAATTCAAGCCAAGAAGCCACCAAAGTTAGATCTTCAAGGGTAAGCCACTAATTCCTTTTTTTGAGCACAATTTTGAGCCAATTCTTTACCCTATTTCCATTTTGTTTTGGCCTCTGACCTCTACTGGTTTTAGGCTTATTTTGAGCCCCTCTACAACTTTGTAGAAGGGCTCAACTCTGTTTGGTGCCTCCATGATGCACTTCTTTCAATATCACCCTTTATGCCAATTATTTGCATGCTTTGTTTGGCTTTTGAGTGATCTGATTTCGAGCTTGATATAAACTTTGAGTGGGCCTATTTTGAGCCCCTCTTCAACATTGAAGAAGGGCTCAACCATGTTTGGCCCCTCTATCATGCACTTTCTTTGTAATTCCCCATATTTTCCGTAAAATTGCATGATTTATTTGGCCTATTTGTGATCTGATTTGGAGCATCTCATGAACTGATATTGTGCTTATTTTGAGCCCCTTTTCAACATTGAAGAAGGGCTCAACCTGGTTTTCATGCTCTACATGCCACTGTCTTTGAATTCATGTTCTATCATTATTTTGCATGCTTTGTTAAGCTTGTTTAGCTTCTGTTTTCAGCCTTCATCAGGCTTATAAAGAGCCTTATTTTGGTCCATTATTTGTGTTTTATTAAGGGCCTTAAGCCATTTGATGAATTCTTTTGGTACTTCATGTTATATCCTTCATATTTTCCGTAAAATTGCATACTTTGTTAGGCTTGCTTAGCTCCTATATTCAGCCTTCATCAGGCTTAGAAAGTGTCTTATTTTGGCCCATTCTTCATTTTTTGTCAAGGGTCCAAAGTTTTTTGGTGTATGCTTATGGTACCTCATGTTATAGCCCTCGTTGGCTCATTATTTTGCATGCTTTGTTTCTCATATCTACATACTGATTTTGGAGTTGTCATTCACTGTAAATATGCATATTTTGGGCTCCTCTTCAAAGTTGTAGAAAGAAATTTTGTGGTTTGAATTTTCTGTATACTACTTGCTTAATAAATCCCCTCTTTTCCCCCATTTTTGCATGCCATTGTTGCCATATCTATGCTCACAATTTGGCCATGTTTTGTACTGAAAAGATGCTATTTTTGGGGCTTCCTTACTACTGTTTTTGATTTCATGTACCAATTTTGCATGTTTAGCATAGCCGTAGGCCATTTCGGGTACTTAAAATCACATTTCGGGGTGATTTCATGCACTGATTGTCATTTCGTATCATTTCGGGGCTGTTTTCCCCGTCATTTAGCTGCTGAAATTTGGTTTGCATGCTTGCATATCATTTTCCATGTCATTTCATGCCTTAGTGCATTGCCTCGGTTTGCGTGCCCGTGGACACGCACTTCGAGGCACTCCGTTTTCATTCATTGGCTTCCTATGTGAGAAGGCTGAAGCTCTCTCATGTTGGTATAAGCCCATCATTGTATTTCGCATGTCATTCCGTGTTTCTCGGTATGCGCGCCCACGGGCATGCACTTCGAGGCACCTCATTTTTATCATTCCGGCATCCTATGTGAGTGTGGCTGAGGTCCACTCATGTTAGTATAAGCCCAATTTGCATTTCCATCTCATTTCATCATCGCCTCGGTTTACGTGCCTGTGGGCACGCATTTCGAGGCACTTCGGTTTTATCCGATTTCCATTTCATCATCGCCTCGGTTTACGTGCCTGTGGGCACGCATTTCGAGGCACTTCGGTTTTATCCGATTTCCATTTCATCATCGCCTCGGTTTACGTGCCTGTGGGCACGCATTTCGAGGCACTTCGGTTTTATCCGACTTGCATTTCACATCATCACCTCGGTTTGCGTGCCCGCGTGTACGCTTTTCGAGGCATCTTATTTTCATCTCATTTTCATCCGAATTGTGCATACTAGGTTGTATCTTAGATTGCATTCATGCATTACCTCGGGTTTATGCGTCTGCAGTGCACGCATTTCGAGGTTACTCATTTTCATGGCATTGTGTATGTTAGGATCGCATATTAGCTACATTTCATGCATACCATGCATATTGCATCGTGTTCGGGATAGGTGGTAGCCCCGGGCACGGGAAACGAGGTACATTCCGTACTCCGAGTGACGGAGTGTGTCTCAATTCCCAAGTCACCGACACTCCGGATTACCCATGATGGAGTTAGGTTTTGTTATAGCATTCATCTGCATTCATCCTATATTGAGTTGTGCAATCCGATTCCTCGGCCATCATGCATCGGTATGCGTGATTGGTGGCACGAGGATCGAGGCATGCATATATTTGTGAAAATACATTGCTATGCCCTTTTCTGCTCTCTGACAAAGAAACCGAGGACCAACAACTTTTCGGAGTCCGGCGCACATTTCGAGAAATACTGCAAACAGAGGCTAATTGGGGCATCCTAGTGGATTTCCGCCCGAGGCAATCCAGCATACACTATTCATCATAGCAAGGCAGTCCCTGGCTTGCATGCCAGTTTACAACTTTCTTAGTTTAATTTGTTAATTAATTAGGAAATTGTATATTTATTCGGACTGTGTATTTCGGACTGTAATATTCTTTTATTCGGGTCTGTATTATTATTTATTCGGACCCTCTGTGCGAGGGCAATGTTATAATAAGGGTGTGTGAGTGTGATGTATGTCCTCCAACCCCCATTTCTTTCTCCCTTTTATTTACCTGCTTACGATGGTTAGATATAGGGCATATTTCAATTAGCATACAGTATGACAGCATGTTTGCATCATTCATCTGTTTTGCACGCACCGGGCTCGGCGCATCATACAAACTGCATCTGTATTTCAATTCCAAATTGAATACATGCTAACTGTAGCATTTCATATACCATGTTTAGGACCGCCGAGCCTGCTATAGTTGCATCTTTGCATGTGTTGCATTAGGCATTTCTGTATATGTAAGATCATGCATGATTTCTAATCGTTTTCCTGTTTTGGCTCGGAGTACTCGGTAAGTTTTATGCTTTAGCATCCTTGCATGCGTGTGAGTGTTGCCATGATAGCATGCTTGCCATGAGGCTAACTGCTTATGTGATATAACTGCCTTGAATGCCTGTGGGTGGAGGTTGAGTTATCTGAATTGGAATAATTCATCAAATGCTTGTTTTAAGCCCACTAGATAGTGGCAACATCACTGTTTTCTAAGCCCACCCGAGGGTGGCAAATCCGCATTTTAGCCTGCCTGCGGGCAGCACCATCACACCATTTTCAAACAAACAAACATGAGATGCTTTGTTCCAATTCAGACGGCCCAGTCTATACTTGTCTGCTGCAAGCATCACATAGTAACCTAGGCTAAATAACCAGAATAAGAACTCACAATGTTTTCAAAAACAGATATCATGGTTAGTAGAGGCCGGTCTTTGACCGGGCGAGAGGGGGTGCTCACGATGTGACCTTCCCTAATCGTACCCAAGTTCCCGAGCCAACTTTGGTGATGACGGACACGTGGCCTTTGGCACCGAGTTAGGGTTTCCTAAATTTCCCATTTTAAAAAATATTTAGGTGGCGACTCTGTTATCTGGCAAAGCAGTCCATGTTTGGCACTTCTTTCAAAAAATCTGTTTTTCTTCAAAACGATTTGCCGGATTTGGACTCTTTGGTTCGAGATTTGGAACCGCAACAAAATCGAGTCCGAACTGTAGCGAGGTCCCTCGCGGGCTTGTTACACAGATGAATGATGCAAACATGCTGTCATACTGTATGCTAATTGAAATATGCCCTATATCTAACCATCGTAAGCGGGTAAATGAAAGGGAGAAAGAAATGGGGGTTGGAAGACATACATCACACTCACCCACACTTATTACAATTTTGCCCTCGCGCAGGGGGTCCAAATAAATAATACAGTCCCAAATAAAAGAATAATACAGTCCGAATAATAAATATACAAATTCCTAATTAATTAACAGATTAAATAAGAAATCTGTAAAATTGGCGTGCAAGCCAGGGGCTGCCTTGACTCCGCTCCGGATAATGATATGATGCATGTTTGGGCTGCTTTGCGCGGAAATCCACTGGGATGCCCCAATTAGCCTCTGTTTGTGATGTTTCTCGAAATGCGTGCCAGACTCTGGAAAGTTGCCGATTCTTCATTTTTGCTGCAACAGAGAGCAGGAAAGGGGCATAGCAATGTATTTCACAAATATATGCATGTCTCGATTCTCGTGCCACCAATCACGCATATCGATGCATGATGGCCGAGGAACCGAATTGCACAACTCAATATAGGGTGAATGCAGATGAATGCTACAACAAAACCTAACTCCATCACGGGTAATCCGGAGTGTCGGTGACTTGGGAATTGAGACCCGTTCCGTCGCTCGGAGTGCGAAACGTGCCTCGTTTCCCGTGCCCGGACTAACTCCTATCCCGAACACGATGCAATATGTATGATATGCATGAATGCAACTAAAATACAATCCTAGCATGCGCAATGCCATGGAGATGAGATGCCTCGAAATGCGTGCACGCGGGCACGCGAACCGAGGCGATGATCCTAAGGCATGTAATGGCATATGCAATGCAATTGGACTTACACTAACATGAGTGGACCTCAGCCGCACTCACATAAGAGGCCGTCGGATAAAAATGAAGTGCCTCGAAATGCGTGCGCACGGGCACGCAAATCGAGGCAATGACATAAAGGCATGAAACGGCCTACAATATGACATACAATGAGACTAAAATGAGATGTCTCGAAATGCGTGCCCACGGGCACGCAAACCGAGAAAATGGCATACGGAATGCAAAAGGACTAAAATGAGACCCGCGATGCAATATGGGCTTACACCAACATGAGCGAGCCTCAGCCACACTCACATAAGAGGCCGGGAGATGAAAATGAAGTGCCTCGAAATGCGTGCACACGGGCACGCAAACCGAGGCAATGGCATACGGAATGCAACAAAACTAAAATGGCATACAGAATGCAAAAATGGACTTACACTAACATGAGTGAGCCTCAGCCACACTCACATAAGAAGCCGTCGGATGAAAAATGAGGTGCCTCGAAATGCGTGCGCACGGGCACGCAAACCGAGACAATGACATAAAGGTATGAAATGGCATACACAATGCAAATTGGGCTTACACTAACATGAGAGGGCCTCAGCCGCACTCACATGAGAGGCCGATGGATGAAAATGAAGTGCCTCGAAGTGCGCGCACATGGGCACGCAAATCGAGGCAATGGCCCTGAGGCATGAAATGACATGGAAAATGATATGCAAACATGCAAATGGAATTTCAGCACTCACAAATGATGCAAAACAGTCTTGGAAGGTGGGGAAATGACACCAAATGCACGGAATGGTCCCGAAATGCGACATTAAGCACCCGAAATGGCCTACAGCCATACTAAACATGCACAATTGGTACATGGAATGTAAAGACAGAAGCTAGGCAGCCCAAAAAATCACATTTTTACAGTAGAAAATAAAGCCAAACAGCAATCACAAATGGTGCAAAGATGGCATGCAAAAATGGGGAACCAAGAGAGGTTATGAAGCAAGTGATACAAGAAATGCCCAAACAGAAAAATACCCTTCTACAACAATGAAGAGGGGCAAAAAATATGAACATTTACAGTATATTACAAGCCCCAAATCAGTATTAGAATATGCTCAAAATGTCATGCAAGATTGAGGCCAACGAAGGGCTATAACATGAAGTAGGTTAAGCATTCATCAAACAGCCAAAGTCCCTTAATGAGATATGTCCAGGGGATCAAAATATGACCCCTTTCAGTTCTGAGGATGGCCCAAAAACAGAAGCTAGATAGGCCTAAAAAGCACGCAAAAATGGGGGCCAAAGAGGGATATAAAGACAAGCACAACATGGAGACCCCCAACAAGGTTGATCCCTTATAAAATGTTGTAGAGGGACACAAAATAAACTTACTCACAGTTCATGACATGCTCCAAAACAGACTACATGCAGGTCAAACAAATCATGCAAATTTACGGTAAATATGAGGGATTATGAAGAAAGTGCATGATAGAGAGGCCAAACAGGGTTGAGACCTTCTTCAATGTTGAATAGGGGCTCAAAATAGGCCCACTCACAGTTTACATTATGCTCAAAAACAGATCACTCATAGGCTAGAAAAAGCATGCAAAAACAAGGACAAAACATGGATTTAAAGCAAGTGGCATATGGAGCATGAAAACAAGGTTGAGCCCTTCTTCAATGTTGAATAAGGGCTCAAAATAAGCACAATATCAGTTCATGAGATGCTCCAAATCAGATCACACATAGGCCAAATATTCAATGCAAAATAATGGCATATAAGAGGATATTGAAACAAGTGCAAGATGGAGGGCTCAAACAGGGTTGAGCCCTTGAACAAACATGAATAATAGCTCAAAATAGACCTAGTTTCAGTTAAGGTCAGAGCCCAAAACAGTAAGAAAGTAGGCTTAAGAAATGAGGCAAGAAAGTGCTACAAAAGAGGGAATTTGAGACTTACCCTTGAAGACTACACTTTGGTTGCTTCTTGGCTTGAGTTTGTTGCTTCTTAGCCTCTGAAAAACCTTCCCTTGCTGCTGGAATGGAAGTGGTGAAGGTAGTGCTTGAAGATGATGAAGAAATGGCACTAAACTTAGGGATTTTGGAGGTTTTTGGAGAGGGACATGTAAGCTAATGTATATGAGCTCTTAAGGAGAGTTTTTCTAACCCTAATGAAGGAGTTGGCCAGCCACTTATAAAGGCTAAGAAGGGGGTGTAAAAGAGGAGGGAAATGCACCCAAGCTTTCCCTCCCAAAATATCCCCCAGATGCAAAGATATTTTGGAGAAAGCACTATCTGTTGTAAAGTGTGCATTGAGGGAGCATGGCCGGCCATGTGCTTTCTTTGGAGGTGGCCGTCCGGCCACCCCCATGGCGGCCGACCAAGGGCAAAATGGAAGTTTGGAATTGGCCGAGCTCTACATATTGGTGTCCTCCCATATCTCCTCTTCAAGGCCCTGTGGTTGAAAATTGGCAACTCAACCAGAGAAACAACAATCCACTTCTAGGAGAGGCTCAAAATTAAAAGAGGAATTCTTGTCCGGCCATGTGTTTTTAGGGTCCTCCCATGTGTGTACAACACAAATATGTGGTTTTGGCTCAAGAAAATGGCCCTAGGTGTTCAACATTAGCTCGGGTGAGAAAAAGCATGGGAGAAGCATAACTGGTTTCTGAGACAATTGCTGTCCTCCCACCCTCCAGTGACCTTCTTTATGATAAAACAGCGGTACCTGCCAAAAATGTACAAAAACCGATGCAAAACGAATGCTCGGGGGCCAAAAACTTGATTCGAGTCAAAACCGGCCGTTAAGCACCGAAAGTGGTTTTTGGCCACGAAGTGGGTATCTAAGACCCCAGTGTCCCTCATTATGATAAAACAGAGGTACCTGCCAAGAATGAAGAAAACCCGATGCAAAACGAATGCTCGGGGGCCAAAACACGCAGTTTGGGGTCCCGAAAACCGGCCGTTAAGCACCAAAAGTGGTGTTTGGCCGCGAAGTGGGTATCTAAGACCCCAGTGTCCCTTGAAAGGGAGTAAATGAGATGTATGCCAGAAACTGAAGAAATCGGAGATGGTTGGGTGGTCGAAACCGGCGAGGCACCGGCACGGCTCGAAAACCGGAACCAGCTCGAAATGGGCAAAATGGCCTACGGCCACGAAATGTAGCCCACGGCCACTGAGAGATGGTCTACGGGATCTCTCCCTCCCCTCAGGAAAGAAAACAGAGAAAACCAAGTCTGGTTTGCAAACCGAGACAAGGCACAGAAGAGAGTTCGGAAGTCCGGAGGCAGGGTGCGCGGCCGCGACTCTGAGACTTCTGAACGAGCACAGTATACAACATCGCCGAGCGCTCAATCGGTGACGTCTGAGTCTTAAGGTCGGTCAAAAATGGGGTGTCTACACCTAACCCTAAGGACTTACTCTGGACAGGGACGAAAGTGGGTGACTTAGCTAGGTGGAAAGACACAGATAGAATTTTTGACAGATTAAGATGGCCGAAAATAGAATAACTAATCAAGAAAGGAGAATGATTAAATAGAAAACAAGACTGTAAGATATTACAGTCTATCTATGGTTGCTAATAGTTATTTAACCTCTGACAAAATCTAAATCTAATAAAGATATTACATGTTATAACTGTGGTCAAAAAGGTCATTATTCTAATAAGTGTAAAGAGAAGCAAAAATAAAAAGATAAAGTTAATCAACTTCAAATTAATGATGAATCAAAAAATCAATTATTTGAAATCTTTCAATTAAATCAATCTGTTAGTGATTCTTCTTCTGATAATCCGAATACTTCATATGATTACCATTCACCTAGTAATGATTCTGATAATAATATAGAATTAGGATGTAATGATGTTTGTTGTAAACCTGTTAAACAAATTACTGTTCTTACTAAACAAAATCAAGAAGAATCTGATCTTATTGAACTAATTAGTAAATTAGATGATCCAGAATTAAAGAAAAAATATACTGATAGACTTAAATCTTTATTAATTAATAATACTGATTCTAAACCTAGACAAGATAAACCAATTATTAGTCTATCTAAAACTTTAGAAAGATTTAAGAATAAACAAAAAGAAGTTACACTTCAAGATTTACAACAAGAAATCAATCAGATTAAACAAACTATTAAAGAACTACAAAATAAAGATCAACATTTAGAAGACGAAATTATTACATTAAAACCTAATAAAAATTTAGAAAATTTCCAATATGATAATGTTGAATCTCCTAATGAATCTGGTCATGATTCTGACCATACTAATCCTGAAAACCTTCTATTCGATAATCGATCACACCAATCTCAATCAAACAATCTTGAAAATAAAAGATTAAATCTAATTAATAAAATTTATATTCAAAAATGGTATTCAAAAATTAAAATTGTTATTAATAACTTTGAATTAGAACTTGTTGCATTAATTGATACTGGTGCTGATTTAAATTGCATTCAAGAAGGTTTACTCCTACTAAACATTATAAAAAATGTCATGAAAGATTAACCTCTACTAATGGTAGTAAAATGCATATTAAATATAAATTACCTAAAATTCATGTTTGTCACAATAATGTCTGTTTTAAAACCTCATTTGTTTTGGTAAAAAACATGACTGATAAAATCATTTTAGGTACACCATTTATCTATTTACTATATCCATTTACTACATCTAGTGAAGGAATAACTACTCATGTTTTCGGTCAACCTGTTACATTTAAATTCTTATCTCCACCTGAAATGTTAGAATTAAATCAATTAAAAGATTGTTCTATCTCTCACACTATTAATCGATTAAGTAGACATTTAAAATTTCTTAAAGAAGAAATTAATTACAAAAGAATTGATCAACAATTAACTGATCCCGTAATTATTTCTCAGATTAATGAATTTAAATTAAAACTTGAATCAACTGTTTGTTCAACTTTACCTACTGCGTTTTGGCATAGGAAAAAACATGTAGTTACTTTGCCATATATCAAAAATTTTAATGAAAAACAAATTCCTACTAAATCTAGGCCTATTCAAATGAATCATGAATTACTTGAAATGTGTAAAAAAGAAATTAATGAATTGTTAAAAAATAGAATAATTAGTCCGAGTAAATCCCCATGGTCTTGTTCTGCTTTTTATGTTAATAAAAATGCTGAATTAGAACGAGGTGTCCCTCGATTAGTCATTAACTACAAACCTTTAAATGCTGTTTTAGAATGGATTAGGTATCCTATTCCTAATAAAAAAAGATTTGATTAAAAGACTTAGTCAAACTGTTATTTTTAGTAAATTTGATTTAAAAAGTGGTTTTTGACAAATTCAAATTCATCCTAAGGATAGATATAAAACTGCTTTCACTACACCATTTGGACACTATGAATGGAATGTCATGCCATTTGGGTTAAAAAATGCTCCTAGTGAATTTCAACATACAATGAATGATATTTTCAATCCATTTAGTCATTTTTCCATAGTTTATATAGATGATATTCTTATTTTTTCAAAATCAATTAGTGAACACTGGAAACATCTTACTGCCTTCTTTTATACCATTAAGAGTCATGGTCTAGTCATTTCTGCTCCTAAGATTAAATTGTTTCAAACCAAAGTCCGATTTTTAGGTTATGATATTCACCAGAATACTATTTTACCTATTAGTCGTTCCATTGAATTTGCGTCTAAATTTCCTGATGAAATCTTAGATAAAACTCAACTTCAACGTTTTTAGGATCATGAATTATATTCTTTGAATTTTACAAAGACCTTAGGAAAACTTGTCAACCTCTGTTTGATCGGTTAAAAGACAATCCTCCTCCTTGGTCTTCTACTCATACTGCTATTGTTAAACAGGTTAAACAATATGTCAAGTCTCTTCCTTGTCTTGGTATTCCTACTGAAAATTCATTCAAAATTATTCAAACTGATGCCTCTGATGTTGGTTATGGTGGCATTCTCCTTCAGAAAGTCACTCATCCATCATCTGAACAAATTGTTCGTTATCACTCTGGTGTCTGGAATAAAGCACAATTAAATTATAGTACTATTAAAAAAGAAATTTTATCTACTGTTTTATGTATTAGTAAATTTCAAGATGATATTTTAAATCAAAAATTTTTACTTCGTGTTGATTGCAAATCTGCTAAATATGTTTTAGAAAAAGATGTTCAAAATCTTGCTAGTAAGCAAATTTTTGCCCGTTGGCAATCTATTTTAAGTATTTTCGATTTTACTATTGAATATATACCTGGTTGTCAAAATTCCATTCCCGATTTCCTTACCCGAGAATTTTTACAGGGGGGATAGGGATGGCCACTCCATTTATTGCTTACCATAAAACCCAAATTACCCATTACCGTGATCTGATTCACCAAACTGCTTATCGCATTGCCCGGATAAAATTAGCCAAAAAAACTACTAAACGTGCTCAATACATTCAGTACCACCAAATCCAAGCTCGTCGCCATTTACTTGCTGATTATTACAACTGTTTGGATTTTCATCAGACTTATTTAGATCTCCTTAGTGGTTGCTAATCTTTATTGCTAACCTTTGTTTCTTTTTAAACAGATGTCTCGCCCAAGGCCCCCTTCTAAAGCCTTGGTTCCAACTAGTCAGCCTTTTATCCCTCCTTTGGAGTTAGTCACCCAATACCATCCTATTGAAATGATTAACCGTTACCAAGTTCTTGGTAATACTCCTCGACCCAGTTTCACATCTGCTTTGGCCTATGATCCTTTTGCTTCATCTAGCCAAGCAGTTACTCCATACCCTCCTAATCCTATTAAAACTGCTCGATCTGATTATGTTGACTCAACAACTACTAATCTCTTTTTCAAAGAACCTAGTCACCCAAAGAGTCAATCATAATGATCCGTTAAAACTTATTTCCCTCCTGGATGGCATTTTGTTCCTCTCCATCCAGAGAAAACAATTACCTTCTATAAAGACATCCTGTTCAACCATCAGTCAATTGTGATTAAACCCATTTATGATTGTACTTACACTAGTAAAGTGGTTTACCATTCACTTTATATTCACAATATTGTTTTCTTAGTTGAATAGGGTTCTCCTTATCAACTTCGAGATTTACCTAATCACTCCCTTCAGTATAATTATTATGATTATATTGATGCCTGGTTCAAAGTCCTCCTATATCAAAATGAAACATTTAGTCACTCCTGGTTTCTTCAATTTGATCAAAAGTTTAAGTCAGAATTACCTACTTTGTTTCTGAGATGGTGGACACATTATGGTGCCATTCCAGACATCTTCCCATCAGTAATTTTGGATCAAGTCAATTACTTTTCCACTGTTTTCTCATTCACTCCACAGCAAAGAGAATTCCCTCAATTGCTTATTTTTATATCCAAATATAAGATTCCTTGGATATTCAAATGGCAATATGGTATTTCTGGTAAAGTGATTCAGCGGCTACATAACATTAAATGGTGAGATAACTTCAAGATTCAACGAATTGTTGATATTGTTCAAACTGAGTTCCCGATTAACATTCATGCTCCTACACCTGCCATGGTTAAAGCTCATCAAATCCCAACTGCTCCAGTCACTCAAGGAAGCCAACTTCCTCCAGTCAATCTTGGAAGCCCATCATCCAGTTCTTCCAAGCCCAAGTCATCCAAATCAAAGATTAAATCCAAGTCAGCAAAGCCCGTTCGACCGGCCAAGTCAAAGGATAAATCCAAATCAAAGGTTAAGCCCAAGTCCAAGTCATCCAAAGATGAACTCCTCCAAATGGCTCGTTTACTCATGGCCCAAGCCAAATCGACTCGGATAACGTTAGCTCGTAAGGTGGTTCAGACGGTTCAAACTCTTCTGAAGGTTCAACTACTCAAAATCCATATGGACCCGAGTTCCAAGATGCTCAGGACCCATATGCTTAATTCAGTCATTGGATTCTATATAGCTATAATTATCAGCTTCGATCAACACTCGTCTTTTGAGAAAAGCTGCTGATATATATATATATATATCTATATTTGATCCCCTCAGTCACATGCCTCCAAGCAATGAATAGTAAAAAAAAGTCAACTTTACTGTTCACTATTCATGAAAAAGTCAACATTACTATTGTAACAAGCCCGCGAGGGACGTCGCTACAGTTCGGACTCAATTTTGTTACGGTTCTAAATCTGAACCAAAGAGTCCAACTCTGGCAAATCGTTTTGAAGAAAAACAGATTTTTTGAAAGAAGTGCCAAACATGGACTGCTTTGCCAGATAACAGAGTCGCCACCTAAATATTTTTTAAAATGGGAAATTTAGGAAACCCTAACTCGGTGCCAAAGGCCACGTGTCCGTCATCACCAAAGTTGGCTCGGGAACTTGGGTACGATTGGGGAAGGTCACATCGTGAGCACCCGCCTTCGCCAAAAGACCGGCCTCTACTAACCATGATATCTGTTTTTGAAAACATTGTATGTTCTTATTCCGGTTATTAGCCTAGGTTACTATGTGATGCGCACAGCATACAAGTATAGACTGGGTCGCCTGAATTGGAACAAAACATTCATGCCTATTTGTTTGAAAATGGTTTGCTACCCGCAGGTAGGCTTAAAATGCAGATTTTGCCACCCTCGGGTGGGCTTAGAAAACATGGTGATTTGCCACTATCTAGTGGGCTTAACACAAGCATTTGATGAATTGTCCCAATTCAAATAACTCAACCTCCACCCACAGGCATTCAAGGCAGTTATATCACATAAGCATCTAGTCTCATGGTAAGCATGCTATCATGGCAACACTCACACGCATGCAAGGATGCTAAAGCATAAAACTTACCGAGTACTCCCAGCCAAAACAGAAGCTACGTTAGAAATCATGCATGATCCTAAATATGCTGAAATGCCTAATGCAACACATGCAAAATGCAACTATAACAGGCTCGGCTATTCTAAACATGGCATATGATGATGTTACAGCTAACATGTATTCAATTTGGAATTGAAATACAAATGCAGTTTGTATGATGCGCCGAGCCCGGTGCGTGCAAAACAGATGAATAAATGCAAACATGCTATCATACTGTATGCTAATTGAAATATGCCCTATATCTAACCATTGTAAGCGGATAAATAAAAGGGAGAAAGAAATGGGGGTTGGAAAACATACATCACACTCACACACCCTTATTACAATTGTGCCCTCGCGCAGAGGGTCCGAATAAATAATACAGTCCAAATAAAAGAATATTACAGTCCGAAATATACAGTCCAAATAAATATACAAATTTCTATTTAATTGACAAATTAAACAAGAAAACTGTAAAATGGCGTGCAAGCCAGGGACTGCCTTGCTGTTGATGAATGATGTATGCCGGGCTGCTTTGGCGCGGAAATCCACTGGGATGCCCCAATTAGCCTCTGTTTGCAGTATTTCTCGAAATGCGCGCCGGACTCCGAAAAGTTGTTGATTCTCGGTCTTGCTGCAACAGAGAGCAGGAAAAGGGCATAGCAATGTATTTTCACAAATATATGCATGCCTCAATCCTCGTGCCACCAATCACGCATACCTATGCATGATGGCCGAGGAATCGGATTGCACAACTCAATATAGGATGAATGCAGATGAATGCTACAACAAAACCTAACTCCATCATGGGTAATCCGGAGTGTCGGTGACTTGGGAATTGAGACACACTCCGTCACTCAGAGTATGGAATGTACCTCGTTTCCCGTGCCCGGGCTAACGCCTATCCCGAACACGATGTAATATGCATGGTATGCATGAAATGCAGCTAACATGTGATATAGTATGCACAATGCCATGAAAATGAGTAACCTCGAAATGCGTGCACACGGTCACGCAAACCGAGGTAATGCATGAATGCAATCTAAGATACAACCTAGTATGCATAAATCGGATGAAAATGAGATGAAAATAAGATGCCTCGAAAAAAGCGTGCACGCAGGCACGCAAACCGAGGCGATGATGTGAAATGCAAGTCGGATAAAACCGAAGTGCCTCAAAATGCGTGCCCATGGGCACGTAAACCGAGGCGACGATGAAATGGAAAATCGGATAAAACCGAAGTGCCTCGAAATGCGTGCACACTGGCACGCAAACTGAGGCGACGATGAAATGAGAAATCGGATAAAACTGAAGTGCCTCGAAATGCGTGCACACGGGCACGTAAACCGAGGCGATGATGAAATGAGAAATCGGATAAAACCGAAGTGCCTCAAAATGCGTGCACACGGGCACGTAAACCGAGGCGATGATGAAATGAGAAATCGGATAAAACCGAAGTGCCTCGAAATGCGTGCACACTGGCACGTAAACCGAGGCGATGATGAAATAGAATGAAAAGGCATACGGAATGCCACGATGGGCTTACACCAACATGGGAGAGCCTCAGCTCACTCACATAGGAGGCCGATGAATGAAAACGGAGTGCCTCGAAGTGCGTGCCCACGGGCACGCAAACCGAGGCAACGCACTAAGGCATGAAATGACATGGAAATGATATGCAAGCGTGCAAAACAAATTTCAACAGCTAAATGAAGGGGAAAACAGCCCCGAAATGATACGAAATGACAATCAACGCATGAAATCATCCCGAAATGTGATTTTAAGTACCCGAAATGGCCTACGGCTATGCTAAACATGCAAAATTGGTACATGAAAGCAAAAACAGTAGCAAGGCAGCCCCAAAAATAGCATCTTCTCAGTACAAAACATGGCCAAATTGCGAGCATAGATATGGCAACAATGGCATGCAAAAATACGGGAAAAGAGGGGAATTACAAAGCAAGTGGTATTTACAATGCTCAAACCCAAAAAATCAGTTCTAAAAAACTAAAGAGGGAACAAAAATATGTACATTTACAATAGATGACAGCCTCCAATTCAGTGTGTAGATATACTAAATATAGCATGCAAAATTTGGGCCAAAAGAGGGCTATAAAGAGAGGTATCATAAGCAATGACCAAACAACTTAAGACCTTTAATAAAACTTGAAGAATGGACCAAAACAAGACATTTTCTAAGCCTGATGAAGGCTGAAATCCAAAGCTAAGCAAGCCTAACAAAGCATGCAATTTTACGGAAAATATGGAGGATTACAAAACAAGTACCAAAACCAATCATCAAATGGCCTAAGACCCTTAACAAATCATGAATAATGAACCAAAATAAGGCACTCTCTAGGCCTGATGAAGGCTGAAATCCGAAGCATGGTGAGCTTAAAAAAGCATGCAAAATGGGAGTGGAACAAGAATTCAAAGCAAGTGATATGTAGAGCAAGAAAACCAGGTTGAGCCCTTCTTCAATGTTGAAGAGGGGCTCAAAATAAGCACAATATCAGTATGTTTCATGCTCCAACTCAGATTAAAAATAGGCCAAAACAATCATGCAATTTTACGGTAAAATAGAAGAATTTCAAAGGAAGTGCATGATAGAGAAGCCAAACATAATGGATCCCTTCTTCAATGTTGAAGAGGGGCTCAATATAAGCCCACTAACAGTTTACATCAGTCTCGAAATCAGATTACTCATAAGGCAAATAAAGCATGCAAAACAATGGCCTAAAGAGTGATATTGAAGGAAGTATATCATGGAGACACCAAATGAGGTTGAGCCCTCCTACAATGTTGTAGAGGGGCTCAAAATAAGCCTAAAACCAGTAGGGGTCGGAGCCCAAAACAAAAAGGAAATAGGGTAAAGAATTGATTCAAGAAAATGCTAGAAAAAGGGATTTAGTGACTTACCCTTGAAGACAAGTCTTTTGCTTCCTCTTGCCTTGATGAAAGTTGCTTCTAAGCCTCTGAGGAACCCTTCCTTGCTTCTGGAATGGAGGTGGTGATGGTAGAGCTTAGGGTTGATGAAGGAATTAGCTAGGAAGCTTGAAGGTTTTTGAGCTTTTGGCTATGAAAATGGAGGTTAGGGAAGATGAAGTCTTGAGGTGAATTGTTCCAACCCTAGCAAAGGAGGAGTTGGACCCTTTAAATAGGCAAGAAAATGGTGTAAAAGGGGAGGGAAAAGCACCCAAGCTTTCCCTCCCAAAATATCCCGGATGCGGGATATTTTGAAAAATATCAGACATTTGGAAAGAGGTAAGCGAAGTGGCCGGCAGTGGGTTTCAGGAGGTGGCCGGCCGGCCACCCCAACTGGTCGGCCAGCCACTCACCTTGGCCGGCCGGCCATGGCCCAAAACTGAAGTCCAAATTTTCTGGCCGACCACCATACAATGGTGTCCTCCCAGATGTGTAGAATAAGGCCCCACGGTCGGAATCTGGCAACTCTGAAGCAGAAGTCACAACATAGGACTTGAAGGAGAGGCTCAAAAATGAAATCCACAATTGCTGGCCGACCAGTAGTTTTTAGGGTCCTCCCATGTCCCCTGATCACAGATATGTAGCTTTGGTTGGAAGAAAATATGCCCAGGGTGTTCAACATTGGCCCGGAAGTGGGCAAAACGGGCGCCGGAGAAGCGAAACTGGTTATCAGGGATAATTGCTGGCCTCCCACCCCCCAGTGATCTTCCTGGTGTTGAAACAGAGGTACCTGCCAAAATTGAACAAGAACCGATACAAAATGAAAGCTCGGGGCCAAAAGGCGATTAAAGTCCAGCAAACATAAGCACCGAAAGTGGCGTACGGCCACGAAGTGGGCATCTGCGACCCCAGTGTCCCTCGGAATGACAAAACAGAGGTTCCTGCCAAAAATCGGAGAAAACCGATGTAAAATGAATGCTCGGGGCCCAAATCACGCGATTCGGGGTCCCAAAAACCGGCTATAAGCACCGAAAGTGGTGTTCGGCCACGAAGTGGGCATCAGAGGCCCCAGTGTTCCTCGGAATGATAAAACAGAGGTGCATGCCAAAAATCAGAGAAATCGGAAATGGTTGGGCGGTCCCGAACCGAGGCACACGGCGGTCCAGCAAACCGGAACCGGCTCAAACGGCAAAATGGCCTCTGACCCAAAAGTAGCTCACGGCCACTGGGAGATAGTCTACGGGACCATTCCCTCCCCTCAGGAAAGAAAACAGAGAAAACCGAGTCTGGTTCGCAAACCGAGACAAGGCACAGAAGAGGGTTCGGAAGTCCGGAGGCAGGGCGCACGGCCGCAACTCTGAGACTTCTGAACGAGCACAACATGCAACATCACCGAGCGCTCAATCGGCGACGTCTGAGTCATAAGGTCGGTCAAAAATGAGGTGTCTACAACTATTCATCATTCATCATGATTCATTCCACCGACAAATTCAGCATAGTAAAAGCTTTAATAATTCACCGAAAGCAGCAGACAACTCCCATGTGCTTCTGATGCTCCTTTCAAGTCAAGACTATTCACTCACAAGGCTCACAGGAATCACTCACAAGGCTAACAGTAGTGGTCTCTTTTGATTATAAAAGGGCCTCTTCAGTCAAGAATAAAAGCGAGTTAGAAAAATTGAGAGCATCCCTTCCTCAAGAGAAAAACCTATCTCTGTAATTTTCTTTTCAAGTCCGTTTTCAAGTTATGTATTTTGAAGAATTGTTAGTTTCAATCCATTAAACAACTGTAAGTTTTATTATTAATGTTTATTTAAACTATTTTCTTTTATTATTTCCTACAGTGTTAAGTTTAACTTATTTTTAGTATTATTTGTGTTGTTTCCTTCTTCATGTTCTTTATGTTTCTGCTTCCGTTTTCTATTGGTATCAGAGCCAAGTTATTAGATAGAGGTGGATGACTAGAGGTAACAGATGTATTAGGGGAAGTTTTCCATTTATGTTTTGTGATTGTATTAATCTTTTTATAATAGTTATCCATATATTCAAAGAAAGATAATTCAAAACCATATTCTACCATAAAATCATACCATTTCCTAGTTATTATTTTATATATATATATATAATAAGAATATATAATTTTAAAATATATTATAATATTTTTCAGTAAAAAAATATTAGGACAAATATTTAAGATAATTTAATATTTTTAATTTATAATTTTAGGACAAATATTAGGACAGATTTCAGATTTCGTTTTTCTCTCTCTCTCTCTCTCTCTCTCTACAAGAAAAGTGGGCTTATGAGACGGAACTTTTTGCGACGGCACATTTGCCGTCGCAAAAAATGACTTATTGCGACGGCACAACTTGTCATCACCAAAAAATGTGACTTGTTGAGACGGCCTGACTAGTCATAAAAATAGAGTATTTGCGATGGCGAAATTGTCATGTCAAAAAAAAAAAAAAAAAGTATTTCTTGACGGTGCAATCGCAAAAAAAAAAAAAAAAAAGTTTTTTGCGATTGTTATTCGTATCGTTGCCAAAAATATATATATATATATATATATATTGTGGCTTTAAGACAGCTTCATATATATATAGTCATAAAATGGTTTAAATAAATGCAACGGTATTTTTCTGTTACAAAAAATAAACTACAAACGCATTTGGTAATTGACAAAATGTTTAAAAAAATTTAAAAATATAAAAAAGAGTGAGAAATGGCAAGTGGTGGCAAGTGGCAGCGGAAGACGGTGGTGAAAAGTGGTGACGGTGGGTGGTAGGTGGGTGGTGGTAGTGGGTGGGTGGGTGATGGTGGCGGGTGGTAGCAAGTGGGTGGTGGTGGTGGCGGGTGGTGGTGGTGGCAGGTGGGTGGCGGATGGCGTGGTGGTGGCGGTGGGTAGTGATGGTGGCGGATAGTGGGTGGTGGCGGTGGCGGGTGGTGAGTGGTGGTGGCAGGTGGGTGGCGGATGGCGGGTGGTGGTGGGTGGTGGGTGGGTGGGTGGTGTGAAGGCGGTGGGTGGTGGTGGTGGTGGGTGGTGGTGGCAGGTGGGTGGCGGATGGCGGGTGGTGGTAGATGGTGGCGGGTAGGTGGTGGGTAGTGGTGGATGGGGGGGTGACGGTGGGGGGTAGAAGGAGGTAGCGAGTGGGTTGGGGTGGTGGTGGGGGTGGTGGTGGTTGGTGGTCGGTGGTGGTGGGTGGTGGGTGGTGGCAGAGGGGGGATGGTGGTGGTAGGTGGGTGGTGAGTGGTGGTAGCAAGTAGGTGGTGAGGGGATAGCAGGGGGGTGGTGGTAGTGGTGGTGGCGAGGGGTGGATGATGGTAGCGAGTGGGTGGTAGGTGGGTGGTGGGTGGTGGGTGGTGATGGCGGGTGGTGGGTAGTGGTGGCAGATGGGTGCTGAGTAGTGGTGGCAAGTGGTGGTGGGGGGTGGGTGGTGGTGGCAGAAGACGGTGGTGGAAAATTGTGGCAGGTGGTGGCTAGTGTTAAAAAAAAAAAAACTCAAAACGGAAACACATTTTTTGTGTTTTCATTTTTTGGCCGAATTTATAAACTAAGACCAGTGATTTATAAATCAAAAATTTTATCAAACAAGTTTTTATTTGAGTTTTTAAAATTTTTGTAAATATAAACAAAAAACAGAAAACGTAAGTGTTACCAAACGGCATCTAAGTAACTGCAAACTTGAGAAGAATTAAATTTTGGATTTGACCTCAGGATCTCTAATTTTTTATCTTCTTTTTGCCTTTTCGGATCTCATTCTAGCAAAAAAAAAAATTGTTGATATTACTTGGAAATTTTGATCCACTCATTCCAAGAGCTTTCCAATCATCAATTTAATTACCTTTCTATTTAAGTTGTTTAATTATCTATACTTATTTGCTAAATGCTTCCGCTGATTGGGAGGTTGATTATTATTTTGCAGTTGGTGTCCTTAGAAAGAAAGGTACCAAACTATATGAAGCAAGCTTGAAGGATGAGAAGCCTTTAGATCAATGGCTTCATTGTTAAACTAAGCAAGTGTTTTAGTAAATAAATTTAATTTTCCCATCATATTTACACCTTCAAAATATTCTGTAAATGACATTTGATGTATAATTTTTTGTACAGAGGACATCTTTTTTGTATAATTTTTTGTTTGTATGGAATTAATATTTTGGGATGGATTGTATTTGATTTGTATAGAATTTGATGTTAATTGATCAAATTTTTGTATTGTTGAAACGAAATAGAAATAGATATATATATATATATATAATTATTGTTTAAATATAGGATGCAGGTTGCACGAAATAAATACAGGTTGTAAAGAAATTAATTATAAAAAAAAAAACACTAAATAAAGTTTTTGGCAATTAAATGTTTAGTAGTGAAAAAAAAAAAAAAAAAAAAAGAGAAGTGAATTTGTTAGTGACTAACCAATTGGTAGCCAAAAAGGAAATCAATATTTTTAGTGACTAAATATTTGGTAGCCATAAAGAATCCAAAGATTTTTGGTGACTAAATTCTTTAGTCCCTAAATGTAGTAATGTTGTGACTAAAACTTATTCCCGACAAAAAGTTTTAGTCGCTGAAAATTTAATTTATTTTATTTGAACACTTTTGGCGACTAAATATTTAGTCGCCAAAATATACCCTTTCCCGACTACCCAGAGTTTGGTAGCCGAATGTTCACTTTTGGCGACTAATATTTTAGTCGCCAAAAGATAACCTTTGCCGACTAACCAGAGTTTAGTAGCCAAAACGTTCACTTTTAGCGACCAAAAATAGTTTAGTCGCCAATACTATCGCCGACAGGCTATAGGCGACGACTTTGGCGACAAAAAATATTAGTCGCTAATTTGTTTCGGCGACCAAAAATGAGGCTTTTGGCGACCAATATTTGGTCGCCAAAAGTGGCATTTCTTGTAGTGCCAGTCAATCTGTTTAAATCATTTTCAACCCGTTTTTCACAAACCAAACAAAATAAAGTCAATTACAACTTAATTAAGAATAAATTCTTACAGTATAACATACAAGTTGCATCCTTGAGGCCTAAAACTTCAAACTAACAGATATTTGGTTCATTAATTCTTCATTCTTTTCTTCCACAACGCATATGGTTCGATTCTCCTCCACATTTTTTGTACCTTGAAAACTCTAAAGGAATTACAGCAAAAGAACTATTTGAAAAAAAACCACACAGACCTACGAGACAAGGCTGAGGAAGCTTTCAAACACATGAACAACGGCCTCATGCTTGTTACCACTCTAATTGGAACAGTCAATTATGCCGCACTCTTCACCCTTCCCGGAGGTTATGATCAAGAAAACACAAGCAAAACCTATGGCCAGCCGGTTCTTCTTATCCAAAAGGATACACATGATGATATTGTGAAGTTCTTGTGGTACATATCTATTGCTCTATTTTCTCCCCTATTTGCCTTGGTCGCCATGCTTTCAATTCAGTTATCACAGTTTCGAAGCAACGATTTCTACATAGCCTTCCCATTCAAATATGTTGTTGCTACAACTACCCTTGGTTGCTGCACAATCTTCACTATCACGGCATGTTTCCAAGCGTATATCCTTGATCGCATCTCTTTTAATCGGCATTTTTATATGTGGCCTGCCAGTGTTATGATGGTCCTTGTTTACGTAGACGCATTATTCCTGACCTTTCATTACATGTTCTTTGTGATTCGTTGTTCGCTCGCCTATAAAGGTCAGGAAATGTAGAATTTGTTTGTTTAACTTGTATCCATATGCAAGAATATCCAAGCATTGCTATTTTAAATTTGTGACACAATGACTTGTACTAAGATTGTTTGAATTTTTATACTGATTGTTATAAACAGATGTATGCAAGTTTTAATAATACTTGTTCTTTTCTCATGAGATAAAGTTCATTCAACAAATATTTGTTGAGTTGATGAATTTTAAAGTGCAGTAACTTCTAAAATGATAAATTTCCTGTAGAACAGATCAAAGAATGACGATGTGAGATCAAATTGTGCAACCCTATGAAGATCATTTATCTGTTGAATGATTGTCATGATATCTATCATCGGACTCTAGGGGTGAGCACGGATTGGTTTTGCGCAAATTACAGGGGAATCAAGGACCAAACGCTACCAACTGTACATAAAATTTGATCTTCAAGCTAAACATCGATCCTGTGTCATCTATACCATTGATGATTAGCTAGATGGAGAAGAGGGGGATCTAAAACAAATTCTTTAATAGAAAAGATATTATAGTGTTGCAAACAGGAGAATATATTAATATTAATTTGAAAAACCTATCTCTTAATTGCTTTGAGTTATGTGAAAGTGCCCCAAAAAAAAAAAAAAAATACCTGCAAAATGCAATGTTATAGTGATTATAAAAAAACAGAATAGTACAATATTTTCTTATTCAGTTTAATAGTCTTTTACTTAAATTTTTTTTAAGTAACTTATAATTAAACTGAATTTACACAAAATCAAGGTTGAAAACATAACCCTGCATAGTACGGGTAAAATACTAGTTGTATGTAAACAGAAAAGGGCAACTGACGGCCACCTTAATTATTGACTTCTTTTTATACAAAACCAAAATTCCAATTTTCATTTTCCTTCTTAACAAAAAAAAAGAGTCTAGTTTTCTTGGTGCTTTAATTTGTTATTGGTGGGAAGACTTTTTATTATGGGAAGACTGTTCACCATATTTGGCTCTAGAAAAGGGAGTCTATTTTTTAAAAAATTGAGGTTTTATTTTCTGTGTTTTTTTTTTTTTTTTTTTTTTTTTGAAGTAAATTTTTTAATATTTTACACAAATTTTTTATTTTTTAAATACACTTAATTTAAATATATACGCTTAAAAAGTATAATATTTGTGAAAAATAAACTTTAAAAAATTCACCAAATACAAAAAATACCAAAAAAATATAAAAATTCAATATATTTTTGTATTTTGTTGTATTTAATGAATTTTTTATAGATTTTTGCACAAATTTTTTACTTTTTAAATATATTAATATTAAATCTAAAAATTAAAAGAAAATTGATTAAACTATTAAAAAAATCATTAAAATTATAAAAATAAGAATTAAAAACTCATAAAACTGTTTTTGAAAATTAAAAACCGAACAAGGTGTCTGTTTTTTTGGAAGACTTGTACTTGTCAAAATGTGGATCAGGTCAGGTCTTGACATTCATGTGACCCGTGACAATTGAGTAGAGATTATTAAAATGTACAAACATAATACACTTGCAAACCCTTCTTGGTTTGGTTTTCATCTTGATCAGATCAAGCAAGCTGATGACAATTATGGGAGGAAACTTTCATCAACTCATGCATGGCTTTGTTGTAGTCCTTTTACTATTTGAAACTCAGTTCCGGATCCAGTTCAGGAGTTGGAGACTCTAAAATTTGTTGCATAGAGAAGGAGGGACAAGCACAACTCATCCTTAAACAAGGCCTTGTGGATGAAGAAAAGGCAGATTGCTGCAGATGGAGCGCAGTTTATTGTAGCAACCAAACGGGTCACGTAACCAAGCTAGATCTTGGTGGCTTGCCTATTCCTGAAGCTAGTGCATTCCTTTGAGGCATTTTTCAATTAATATTCAAAGTTTTATTTTCCACGAGTTTCAGCGTGCAATAAAAATTTAAAATTTAGTAAGGATCTGGGCTAAAATTTGCAAAATTGAATTAAATTTGAATAGTGTCTAAATGCTTAGTATACATTACTCAAACAAATTTTCATATTATTTTTCATATTTATAATTACATATATATATTCAAAATGTACAATACATTAGTTTAGGTCAATTGAGGACATTTTTGTGTGTGTGTTTGAATTTGGGTAACCAAATTATGCTCGAATTCTTTGAGATAAACTCAGATTTAGATTTGGACAAGTAAGTTGAGATAGATCCCCTCTACATTTCGAACTAAATCGAGAGACACATCTTTAAATCGCAACCAAACCTGGCCAAGTTACAATGCAACTTCAAGATACTAATAATTTTTGTTGGGATTTTTGGTGAAAGGTCCTACCTAGTAAATTTTTGTTGCCAACAGTCGACACACAACGTTCAAGGACACTAGCTTGCACTATGAATCACGAATTCTCTCAAAGGAGCTATACTTTTGGTATAAACATGAATAATAAATAAGAATGAAAACTTAATTTTCAAGACTCGTACATGATGATGGCAATGGAAGCTGAGTGAAAATGCACTCATCTTTGCACTCTTCCATGCATTCTCAAAATTAGAAATAAAATGACCATAAAAATAGAAAGTATAGAACTCAAGATACTTTCACTAATTTCATACATTTTTCATTGATTTTAATATTTTTTTTAACCTTTTCACCATTTCCAAAATACTTGTATATGCGAATCCCAACATCAAAAAATGTTCAAGGCACACTTGTTAGCATTTACCGTAAATTAATATATTGCTATAGTCGAATTGAATCTGCAACTATTTGAATTGGAAGGAAAATGTTAGCATTAAGCACCGGTCAATACAAAATCGTACATGTTGATATGTATTAAAATTTTGCAAGCCTATTTTCTTGATCGCATATATTTTAATGTGGATTCTTATATGTGGTATTTTAGTGTTATGATGGCCCTAGGTTACGTAGACGCATTATACTTGACCTTTTATTACATGTTCTTTGTGATTGGTTCACTCTCTTATAAAGGTCAAGAAATGTATAATCTGTCTGCTTTATTTGTATAGATATGCAAGGATATCTAAATGTGGCTATCTTAAATTTGTGACACAATGACTTGTACTAAGATTGCTTGAATTTTTACAATGATTGATATAAACAGATGTATGCAAGTTTCAATAATACTCATTCTTCTCAGGAGATAAAGTTCATTCACCATATATTTGTTGAGTTGATGCAATTAAAGTGCAGCAACTTCTAAAATGATAAATTTCCTCTAGATCATATCAAAGAATGACAATGTAAAATCAAATCGTGCAACCCTACGAAGATCATTTATCTGTTGAATGATTGTCATGATATCTATCATCGGACTCTAGGGGTGAGCACATATTGGTTTTGTGAGGTTTAAAGGGGAACCAAGGACCAAAAACTACCAACTGTTCCTACAAATTTGGAATAAAATTAAATTATAGAAATTGTGGAATTAAACTACACCAAACCTGTGGGAAATGGTTCGATTAAGCTTTGGAACAACTATTCAAGACAGAAACCAATAATATTCTCAAATGTCAAAATCATATTCATTTCCTGCAACAATATAAATAAAATAAGAAACCTAATTAGGTTCAGGTAAATAAGTACTATATTAAGAATAAAGCATTGAAATTGAAAAATATTAATAAAAGAAAAACAACTCTTCTATGCCGCAAGTCATCATAGTATATTAATTAGTGAAAACATATAGCAGGTTTTAAGATTTGAGGTGAGTTTCATGTTCCAATAGAAATCATCCCCCTTTCATTCATAATATAAATGAACAAATTAATCCTCAGGAACATAACCATCAATAGTTAATAGATATAGAAGACTAGATAACAATATTTAAAAAAATGGACAACTATCGCTGTTTTAAATAGTTATCCTTGTTTGGAAGCATTGGTGGTAGTAGGGTGGTGGTGGTGGTGGTGGTGGTGGTGGTGGTAATGTGTCAATAGTGACAGGTGTGGAGGTTGTCATTGTGTTGTGGTAGTGACAAGATGGTGAGTGGCGTTGGTAGGGTGATGGCAACAGGATGGTGGCGGTGGTGGTGTCTATGTGTTAGCAGTGGTGGTGGTAAAAATGGTGGTAGTATTTATAAGACTCTAATGTCTTGTTAGGTCCAAAAAACATTTTTACCTTTTAAAAGTAAAAAATATTTTCAATCAAAATCGGCTCATTTTCTGTTTGACTTCAAAAAATATTTTCCATTAAACTTTCATTTTCTATTGTATCAAATACTAGAAATCGTGGAAAACTTTTTTCACCAAAATGAACAAAGGCTATGTACTTCGAAAATGAAGTTTATTGTGCAGGTTCAAACAAGAATAAATTTTGTCCACTCATTTCATTTTCAAGATAATTTTCAGAACACTTAATAGTGGTTGAAAACCACCGCTGGTTGATCTCTGGCCCCCACCGCTGGCGAATACCTCTGCGAACTCACCAAGTATATTTCCTTATTTTTGTTTTTATAACACTCACCAAAATTAGTTTTTAATTTTCCACTACCACCATCTCCATCAACTCACCGTGTTTCCTTATTTTTGTTGTCAAAACGTTTACCAAACCTTCTTTTTTTTTGTCTTTTGTCAAAGTAAAAAAACTTAATTTATGTTTTATGTGTCCTGACAAGCCACCTTAATTATTGACTTTTGAATACAAAGACAAAAGTCCAGTTTCATTCTCTTTTTTAACAAAACAAATCCACCTTTCATGGTGCTTCAATTAAAGTTGATGGGAGAACTTTTGGAATTGTGGGTTAGGTCAGGCCTTCGACATTTTTGTTGGTGGCCTGATTTGATCTTCAAATCAATGTTCCAATCACATCAGGCAGCCACAAAATCAAAGTTGAGCGAAATCTTCGGTCGACAATAGTCTTTGACAGCATATCAAGCAAAGATTATTAAAATGTACACACAGAATTCAAAAACATAAAACACTTTAAAACCCTTATGGGTTTCGTTTTGAATTTTCTCCATCTTTATCAGATCAACATGTTCATGATGACAATTAAGGAAAGAAGCTCCCACCAATTTGTTGATGTCTTTGTTGTAGTCTTTTTACTATTTGTGAATTCTTCTCCTGCATCCAGTTCAGGAGTTAAAGATGCTAAAATTTGGTGCATAGAGAAGGAGAGACAAACACTACTCATCCTTAAACAAGGCCTTGTGGATGATTATGGCCGTCTCTCTTCTTGGGGGAGCGAAAAAGAAAAAGCAGATTGTTGCAGATGGAGAGGAGTCCATTGCAGCAACCGAACAGGTCACGTAACCATGCTTGGTCTTGGCAGCTTGCCTATTGCCATTCCTTTGAGAGGTAACATTAGCCCTTCCCTAGTTAAATTGCAGCATTTGAATTATTTGGACCTTAGTAACAATAATTTCGGAGGCAGTCACATACCCGGGTTCATTGGTTCTCTCAGCAATTTACGTCTTCTCAATCTATCTTATGCTGGATTTGGTGGAACAGTCCCCTCTCAACTTGGGAACCTTTCCAAGTTGCAGTCTCTTGATCTTAGTCCTTATGGTGGTATGAATGTCCAAAACCTTGAGTGGCTTTCTCATCTTTCTTCTTTAAGACACCTTAACCTGCAAAATGTCGACCTTAGCAATGCTAAGGAGTGGTTTCAATCAGTTAACAAGCTCCCTTTGCTGACTAGCTTGCGCTTAGGTTTATGTCAGCTTCCTAAGATTGTTGTGCCTTCATACCTCAACTTTTCTACCTCTCTTGCTGTCCTTGATCTCTCTGGAAATGGTCTCACTTCTTCTAGTTTCGATTGGTTGTTCAACTTTAGCAGTGCCCTCATTGAGGTTGATCTCTCTAATAACCGCTTACAAGGTGCGATTCCCTATGCTTTTGGGAACATGATTTCCCTTGCACACCTTGATCTCTCTTCCAATCAGCTTGAAGGTGGAATTCCGAAATCTTTTAGTAATTTAAGCAGATTGCAATCGTTGGATCTATATTTCAACAAACTAAACAATAGCCTTTCTACCATTATTCAAGTCTTGTTTGGGAGCATGGAAAACTCATCATTAGAGTTTCTACAATTAAGTAGGAATCAACTTAGAGGCTCGTTGCCCAACAACATAAGTTTTCCAAGACTGACAGATTTACATCTTGATCGCAATCTATTGGATGGGTCTTTTCCAGAAACTTTTGGACAACCATTATGTAATCTTCTTGTTCTAGATTTGTCCCAAAACCAGATTACGGGGTCATTGCCTGATCTTACCTTATGTTCATCATTGAGAGAGTTATATCTCTGGAAAAATCAATTCAAAGGGACTCTATCTAGAAGTATCGGGCAGCTTCCCAAGCTCGAAGTTTTGGATGTTAATTCAAACCATCTAGAAGGTCTCGTCTTTGAAGCCCATCTGTCGAATCTCTCCCGATTGCAGTTCTTAGACTTGTCTCTTAATTCTTTGGTTTTAAAGTTCAACTCAGGGTGGATTCCACCTTTTCATCTAGATACCATAAGGCTGAGATCTTGCAAGTTGGGCCCTCATTTTCCAAAATGGCTTCAAACTCAAAAAAACGTTTCTGTGCTTGACATCTCTGCTGCTGGAATTTCAGCTACTATCCCCAGTTGGTTCTGGGACCTGTCTCCAAGAATGCGTTTGCTAAATATCTCTTATAACCAGATCAATGGCATCATGCCCGATTTGTCATTGAAGTTTCCAGCGTTTCCTGCAATAGACTTGAGTTCTAATCACTTTGCGGGTCCAATACCGTTCCTCCCCCGTACTGCAACATCACTGAATCTCTCAAAAAACAAGTTTTCAGGGTCAGTTTCTTTCTTATGCACAATTAAATTTGAGCAATTGACCCGTCTTGACCTTTCTGACAACATAATAGGCGGAGAACTCCCTGATTGTTGGATGCAATTCACATATTTGGATGTTCTAAACTTGGCCAACAACAACTTAACTGGGAAAATTCCTAGGTCTCTGGGCTCCATATCGAAGCTTAAGGTACTGCAGTTACGTAACAATAGTTTCACTGGGGAATTGCCTTTGCCTTTGAGAAACTGCATAAACTTAATAATTATTGATTTGGGAGATAACAGAATATCTGGTACGATACCGACTTGGATAGGGGAAAGTCTATCTACGTTGGTTGTTTTCAATCTGCGATCAAATGAGTTCCATGGAAGCATACCTACTAATTTTTGTCAGTTAAACAACATTCAAATCTTGGATCTGTCCCTAAATAATATTTCAGGGACCATACCAATGTGCCTTGACAACTTTTTGGCAATGACTCGAACTCAGAGATTTGATCCAACCATTTATGTTATTTATGATCAAACTTATACCATCCGGGATGGTGAAGAAGGTTATTACAGCCCCCATTATGTCCTCAGGCCCCGTTTGTTTTGGGTGAAAGAGAGGGTATTGGGATTGCTAATACCAAGGTATTAGTAATAGCCTTGTTTGTTTTGGGAGAAGGCCTTGGGACTATTAGTCCCTTGGTATTACTAATACCCTTGGAGAGGGAATTGGTAAGGAGGAGGTAGAGATGGTATTAGAAAAATAGTGAGGGGATTAGAAATTTTTTATTTTTTTTTATTTTTTATATATTGAAAAAAAAAATTTAAATATAATTTTTAATTTTTTATATTTTTTTATTTGTTTTATTATTTTATATAAAAATAATTTAACAATTCCTCACTACTAATCCCCTCACTATCAATCCCCTCACTATTAATCCCCTCACTATCAATCCCCTCCATTCTATCTCCCAAAACAAACGGGGCCTCAATGCATTGTTGGTATGGAAAGGTAGGGAATATGAGTACAAAAATACTCTAGGACTTGTGAAGAGCATTGATCTTTCAAGCAATAAGTTAACCGGAGAAATTCCCAGTAACATTACGCGTCTTGTTGGTCTGATTGCCATGAACTTCTCAAGAAACAGGCTAACTGGACCAATGCCTGCAGAAATTGGTGACTTCAAATTGTTAGAATCTCTTGATTTGTCCAGAAACCAGCTTTCTGGGGGAATTCCTATAAGCCTTTCAAACTTAAATTTTCTTAGTCACTTGGACTTATCGGACAACAACTTATCAGGAAGAATCCCATTAAGCACTCAACTGCAGAGCTTAGATAATTCAACATTTGTGGGAAATCCGGAACTTTGTGGGGCACCACTTACAAAAGTGTGCCCAGGAGATGAAGCACCTCAGAATCCAAAAGGACCAGATGGCACTTATGGCCTAGATAATCTAGAGGATGAGGACACATTCATAACCACAGGATTTTATGTCAGCATGGGGCTTGGATTTACTTTTGGATTCTGCGGAGTCTTTGGCAGCTTAATACTCAACAGAACTTGGAGACATGCTTATTTCCAATTTTTTATGAACATAATAGATTGGGTCTATGTGGCTGTAGCTTTGAATACCACGAGATTGCGCACAAGGCTTCGAATCTAAATGGTATTTCATTTCTACTTATTCCTGTATTATCTACACATTAGGTTCTGTTAACACGTTCACACATGTCTCTTTCAAAATTGGGTACTAAAAAGTGCACACATTGCTGTGCATGATTTCTTCAGTCCCTTAGGTTCCCCAGACATTAGCTCACCATTTGTGAGATATGCCTCTTAAGTCACCAATTGTCCCCAAAGATTAAATTGTTAGGAAACGAGTTCAACAATGTATATGAAGTTATCCAACACCCTTCATCATATGCAATTCTGTTTTGTAGGTGGAGAGACAAACAAAGAACTAAACAGAAAGGCATGTCTGACCTTATCTTTTGCTAGACCCTAGGTGAATTCTAAAAATGAAACCTCTATACATATTAAAAATATATTGGTAAAATGGTATGCATGCACTTTTTTTTTTTTTTTTCTTTTTAAATCTAGTAGCACCCACACAAAGTTTGTTTTGCATATATATTCATTATAATTATTTTTAAATTTTATTTTATAGATTAAGATAAGGTAAGATGAAATTATTATAAGAACTCAAAAAGATAAAAATATGGCCTTATTGGTTAATAGTTTAAAATCCAATTTACAATAACAAAAACAAAAATGTATACAAAAAAATTAAAATTATAATATCAAATAAAAAATAAACCAAAATATCACTTACTTTTCTCTTGTTTAGCTACAAAATTACTAATCGACAGACAATAGATAACAAATATATGTTTGATAAACTGTTCTTGACCTTTTATTTTTATTTTTTGGTCACAGATAGATGATGGACTGACATGTAGCTGGATTTGGGACATTTATTTTGTATTTGATGTTACTTTACAGTTTTGTTTGAACATTTGTATTGTATTTAAATATTTTAATACATTCTTAGTTTTTATTTCTTTATTTAATATTTGGTTTTAATTTGAACATCCAAATATGATAATATAATAAGAAAACATCCCCACACACACACACAAAACAAAACATCTACTTTAGCTATTACATTATTACTCAATAATTTCTACAGAAAACGAAACAAACATTGAAAAACAAAATAGATTAAAAGTTTATGCAGAATACCCAGATTTTGAATGAAGCAGAGGGACGAAATTAAACTAACCGATTTGGAATTTAGGACTTCTGGTGATTTTCTTCTTCTTCCTCTCTATCTCTACCAAAGAAACCAACTTCAACTTCAAGCACTTCGCTGCTAATCCCAAAGTCAAAACGCAAAAATTAGGGCTGAAATCTAAATCACTGACTTCGTTTTACAATTTTTTTTTTTTTTAATATATATATAGACAACATTTAACATATTTATATTTATTTTTAGTAAAAATGAAAATTTAAAAAAAAAAAGTATAAAATTAAATTAGTAATTTCGCATCTAAAAAGATGAAAAAAATGAATCTCAAATTAAAAATTTATGATGAATTACACTAACCTCCATTAAAATTAAGAGGAAATATTACAAGGGTTTGGCATAAAAACATTGAACTTCCTTAAATTTTAATTTACACAACACTTGAAAGAAATCAAATACAACTTAGATGATGATGATGATGATAAAAATATTAAAACAAATACCCATGAACCCGTCAACCTCCACAACCAACCAAAGATTTCAAGAGCTACAACTGTGATCAGAGATATTGGATGCCTTTGCAAATGACACCAAACTAGGAAGAAAATAGACAACATGCAAAAAAGAAGCTTTTGCTTCACAAATTCAAATTTAAAAAATAAATAAATTACATTTAGTTGCCCTTTAGTACAATATATAGCACAAAGGATGTTCTCAATTCTATATTTGATGATACCCTTCATATATCCAGCTGGTCAAGGTTGATCATGCTTGCAGAGCTCTGTATAAGTTCCTTCCTATAATCCACCTAAAACAGAAAGCATAAGAGGAATTGATTATCTTCATGAACAAGGATACTGAATTATATAGTCAGAAAGATTTAAAAACCACCACAAACCACCTTTTTTTCTTTTCTATTGCGATTTCTGGATTATTATATGATTGTTTTTTAACTTTCCATCTAAGTGGGACTAGAAACACCACCTGTAATGTGAATGACAACAAAGGGAATTGTAGCTAGCAACAAGATAGATTTCTCAAGGCAATTTAGAAGCCTAATCATCTAGAATCTAAGAAGCACGGACAAGGTAACATTTTGTGTCCAATACCAATACGACACAACACTCGTTAGACACTTCTCAACACTAAGACACACATAAAACATATTACAAATTTGAATAAAATAACTTGAAATCTAAATAATAAAATAAAAACAATGTAAATTTATAATTATTCTGCTCCTTTAAACTTTAAAATTTATTATATTTTACTTAAATATTTATATATGACTTTTTTTTCTTTATTGGCACCGGGTTCTCCGGATCAAAACCCGACTAATCCCTAGAGATGCACAGACCCTCGGCAAGGAATTTTTCACAAGTGCACCACAGTTAATTCAAAGGTTGTTCCCAGTCTGATGGCCCCAAAGAATTGATAGCACTTAAGAGGTTTCGATCCCTGAACCTTCAAGGAAGCACACCCCCAAGACTCAAGTCCTTACCACCAGGCCAACCCCTTGGGGTTATACATATATATATGACATATAATAATTATTTATCCCTATATGACATATTTTGCATCTGTCGTGTCCTATATTTTAAAAAAAAAGAAATCGTGTCGGCATATCTATTGTTGTGTCCGTGTCCATGTTTCTTAGCCTACAAACTATATTATATGGCAAGAAAAGTTGTCATACAATTTCCCACTAACAAAAGACCCAAGTGTCTCCCTCTCAATAAATGTGGATATATATAATTGTCACGAGTATTAGATGCAAGAACCGCAACATAAGCTACATGCATGATTTGCATACCCGGGAACCCATAAGAGAGGAGAAAACAACATTTGCTTCTGCTGCATCCTCTACCATTAATTGCTTTAGCAGTCTTTTCTCTGGATCCAACGTTGTTTCCCATAATTGTAAAGGCATCATCTCCCCCAAACCTGTGTTCCATTCAATTGCGGTGAATGTCACATTCATTACAAAAAAAAATTCATTCAGTAAGAAAGGGATCAAAATAGAAAGGATTTGCAAAGCCCTCAGGCACCAAAAATATCAAATTTTTTTTCTTGGTCATACCTTTGAACCTCTGAATGTTGTAAGATGCATTTGAAGGGAAGGACCTCTGTAACTGTTTTAGTTCCGCATCATCATAGCAATAATACGCTTGCTTTCCCCTCTCAACCTGATCATTTTGACAAGAGAGAACAAACTTTTGTGAAGTTACTAGAACATTTTTTCAATTGGACCCATCAAATTCAAAAGCACACCTTGTATAAGGGCGGCACGCCAACATAAATGCAACCTTCATCAAATAAAGCTCTCTGCAAGGAACAAAAACTAAGTAAACCAAACTGCTTTTGAATTTTTTAGGCATTTCAAGAAAAAACTTATTCTTTCTTCTCTTTTTCAGACCAACAAAATTTAATAGATGATTATCTCAACTATCTACCTGATATCTATAGAAAAATGTCAATAGTAAAGTGCGGATGTGAGCACCATCCACATCAGCATCTGTCAAGATTATAATTTTATGATAGCGGAGAGCTTCCTTTTTAAAATCCTCTCCCTAAAACCAGTAAAATTCAGTCAACAAAATAGGTGAAGCATCTGAAAAGAAAGGAACTAAGATTTGGAAGATTATAATTAAATAACCTTTACTCCAAGTCCCAGACCAAGAATAAGATTTTGAATCTCTTCATTCTTATACATTGCTGCTTCGTCCTTTCTTTCAATGTTCAAAATTTTACCCCTCAAGGGAAGAACAGCCTGCATCAGGCCACAAATAGGTATGTTTTAGTAGTCAGGACTGTTATAGATTTCCTGAAGAATAATGCATTTATAAGCTATGATGATTGAGAAATGAGTACAAAGGACATGTCCTGCACAAGTTAAACTAAAGTTCCCTCACCTAAATTATGATTTTTTCATTCAAAACTTCCAAGTTTACAAGAAGCATGAAGCATATTCCGAACACAAAACATTATCAATCATTGGCACATATTCCACATAATTAATATGGCACACAAAAGAGAGACAGAGATATATATATATATAGAGAGAGAGAGAGAGCAAAAAAATTCATGGCTAACCATATCTCATGTATTGTATGTGTTTTAACTTTTAATTCTATCTTATATAAAATAAATAAATAAGCCAATAAGTGACATGCATAGGTCATAAATTACAAACAAATATAAAATATCCACCTCAAGCAAGGTAACCAAGCACGGGACAAGACTCCACTAATACCATGCGCGCGCACACACAGCATACAATTCTTTATTCATTTTTGCTGTTTCTTTTAGATTCTTTTGTATTCTATTAATATTACCATTATCGTAATTATTATTACTATTTCTTGTGGCACTGGGGAGGAAAAAAATATTTCCAGAAGTGCTACCTAAGCCGCACCATAATTAATTAATGGAAAGTTGACTGAAAAATTTTGTCCATGAAAGCAAATATAAATGAGTACAAGATACACAATTTAGCAAAGCAAACTTTACAACAAAATTATCCAAAAGAAGCTTCAACCATTTCTTGCACTAAGAGCTACAAAAAAGAAAAAGTCAAACTTTCACCTGGAAGCGCCTATCACGCCCTTGTTTTGCACTGCCACCGGCTGAATCTCCTTCAACAATAAATATTTCTGCAAAATAAAAATGAACTTGAAATTGGTTGGTCAAGTTATTACAAAAAATTTCTCCAAACCAAACCTAAGACAACACCTTTCCACAAGTTATGAAGTTAATAGATCCAAAAACATCTATGAAGTACAGTACGGACACTTCATTTAAGTTGCAGTATCCGTGTCTGACACTTGTAGGACACAGACACTCCTTGGACACGCAGGGACACATGACACATTGGGACACATGTGGACACGCCACATGGCATGTTTAATTTTTAATATTTTTCTTTGGACATGTTGGGGACACCCTTGTTTTGCACTGCCACCGGCTGAATCTCCTTCAACAATAAATATTTCTGCAAAATAAAAATGAACTTGAAATTGGTTGGTCAAGTTATTACAAAAAACTTCTCCAAACCAAACTTAAGACAACACCTTTCCACAAGTTATGAAGTTAATAGATCCAAAGACATCTATGAAGTACCAACACGGAAACTTCATTTAAGTTGCAGTATCTGTGTCTGACACTTATAGGACATAGACACTCCTTGGACACGCAGGGACACATGACACATTGGGACATATGTGGACACGCCACATGGCATGTTTAATTTTTAATATTTTTCTTTGAACATGTTGGGGACACCCCCAGACATGTTTGCAATAGTAACTAGGACATCTCTTACCTCTCTTCAACCTGAGTACCAAATACTAACTAGATATAATTAGCAATTAGCAATCCTAAATAGCATACAGTTGAGAAGAGTCATGTTACTCGAGCAAAGGATTAATTCATAACCATATTTCTACACTTTTCTCAACATTGAAAAGAATCCAGAGGAATCGGTATCATATAATAAACTTATGCAGTTCAACCCCAGAAACTAACAATAAATTTACCTAAAAAAAACTAGATAAATGATTAAAAAGCCACTTGGATTGACATTTGTTATATATCCTTAAAAACATCCCTGCAACAGAACTCCAATTGATAATAGAAATATCATTAAAAGCATCGTTGCAACAGAAATCCAATTGACATTTGTTATAAAACTCTACCCTTTTTTAACTTCAATGAAAGAATAAACAGAGGATACCAGAATCTTCAGGATTTGTGGCTGAGCAATCGGCTAGCTTTCCAGGAAGAGATGAGGATCTTAAAACACTCTTTTGTCTCACCAATTCTCTTGCCCTCTTCGCTGCCAGAGCTGCCTAAACATGGAAGAACATGCATGTGACTAGTGAGAGAAATAATCAAATTTTAGATATGAGGGCAATGATCAGCTAGAAGGGACAGAAAATGCACCCAAAGGATTGTGAATAATATGTTCTTAGGGAAGAGCAGCTCAATCAATCATATAATTGAATTGTGACAGTCATGATTCACGCATTTTAATTATGGTACCTTTAGAGCATTAAGGGACTTGGAAAGGATTGAATCGAGTACATCTGGATGCAACTCCAAGTATTCAGTGAGATACTCTTGAACAGATTGATCAACCACTTTCCGCACCTCTGGATTTCCCAACCTTGTCTTCCAAGGATAGACAGAATAAGCAGTAATATAAGATATTCCAAACAAACGAAAATGGAAATTGGTGATCTCAAACTTCAAAATGTGCATTGATGATCATAAACTTCATGTTGTTGAAAGCATTATTTATCACTGAAAGCATCAGTGACCACAATGTAAAGACGAAATCAGTAATACCTTTGTTTGACCTTCAAACTCTGGATCTGCAACTTTGACAGAGATTACACATGTTAATCCCTCCCTCACGTGCTCACCACTTAAACTAATATCCTTCTCCTGGATTGGATCAAACAAGATTTTAATATTCAAAATAAATAGGCCAGAACCGATATTCGTTGACAACAACAAAAAGCCAAACTAATAGGCCAGAGCCAACGCACCTTGAAAATTTTTGATTTCTTCCCGAGGTTGTTGAGAGTTCTTGTTAATGACGCCTTCATACCATCTATGTGAGTACCGCCATCAATTGTACGAATGCTATTAGCATATCCCAGCATTGTATCTGAATATGCATCAGAGCACCTACAATAAAGATTGAGAAGAGAACTAAATTAGCTGTAGGCTACACAATTGGCAGCTTTGCACATAACACTGGTTTATCAGACCAAAGTTTGAAGCAAGAAATCAAACGCTTTTGGCATTTGAGAAAACTATATACTGTTCTCTCCCAGCTTGTAAGAAATCCTAGCTCATGCAAATGCATCAAGAAGCATGTAACAAGATAGTGAATGAGTGACACGTGGACTGAATCTATTGAAGTGGTCTCTGCATTTTCTTGTGGACTGACCAAAATAAATAAATTTGAAAGAAGAAATTGTCAAGAGATTCATGAAAGAAAAAAATGCAACAAGAAGAAAGAAAGAAATAATTGCTCACCACTGAAGAGCCACATCAATTCTGATTCCATCTGCTTCTTTTCTAAAACCCACAATACCATGAAGTGGTTTCTGGATCAAAGAACTATCAGTCACTTTACAGTCAAGACTCAAGCATAATGCAAATGTCAAACCAAGGGTTGATGCACATGATAATTACCAGTTAACTGAATGATGGTAAAAATCCTTTTACCAAATAATCCCAGCCAGCTTTCACATATCAAGAGATAAATAAGCATCAAAATGTTACATGATTATTAGCAGTGGTGTAATCAGCATTCAGGGAATGACAAGACTTTCAGGTACAAAAGGTGGATTATCAAGGCTTCAAATAAAAATTTATCTGGTTGATGCGTTCAAGTCATAATAGTCATTAGATTTATCAACTATTCTAATTTTCAGTTTTTATTTGACTTTTACTATTAGAAATTTAGTTCATCTAAAACTGGGAGAAGGTTATACGTTCTCTTTTCAAATAAGTTGGGAATAATAACCCTACATAAATGGTAAGACAATTAATTTTTGACGATTTAATATCACACTATGACAATAACGATGTGCAAGCAACCACATAATTAGTCGTCCTTTGGTACTTCAGTTTGGATACAAAATGGTGTAAACTTGATGGAAGAATAGGGAAATGGAATGCTAAAAAATTAGGACTCCACGAGCATAGCAAAGTAGTATTGGAAAAACAAGTACATAAAAGTTAGCTCACTTTGTCAGTATTTAGCCACTTCACATACTCAACCAATCCCCCAGCATAGTAGTATTCACTATACTGGTTCTTCTCAGGATCTGTATCCTCTTTCTTAAGAGCAATAGTAATCTGCAAACAGTGAGGCAAGGGCAGTGTATAGTAAAATAAAAAGAAACAAAAGTCACAAAGACTGATGGCACATCAAGAAAATGAAATTAATAATTAACCATTAAAATATTAATACTAAATACCAAAGGATCCATTTCTGAAAGATCTGAAATGTTAGAGCAGTCAGCAGGAAACTGAAGGACCAACAGGAAATCAGTGTTGAATGACTAGCCATTGAGCCTTAAAAATCCCACAACATGCTAGATAACATTCCATAGTTTGACACATACAATTTTCTAGCGTCATCATGTATACTGCAAATACAATATTCATTCACAAAACGAATATCTCTCAGCAGCAAAGGAAGCTGCAAACAGAAATCAGATTTGACCAATATTTGGAAAAGATGCAGCAAGTTACCAGATTAAAAAATTTAAAAAAAAAATCTAGATTTGAAAAATAAATGAGAAGTTTAAGAAAAAAAATTAGAATAACAACTCAGAAGGTTTAAAGATGTCACAGAACAATAAGCAGATGGTAATGACTGTACCTCAGGGTTTAAAAAAGCCAGCTCCCTAATCCGTCCAGCTATAGTGCTGTAATCAAACTGAATTGCAGTAGTGAATACTGCAGAAAAGTTCATAGTTAGACAAAGACTATGAAAACCCCTAAATGCAATTATTGCTACAAATTGAATCAATAGAATCATCAAAAGCATGCCGGGTTTTGAGAGTCAAGACTAACTTGTTTTGTCAGGCCAAAACTTAATGTGTGTCCCTTGGCGGTCTTTTGATTCATCAGGAAGCTCATGACACATTAAAGTTGAAACAGGCTTTCCACGGGAATATTTCTGCTGGTATTCCATTCCATCACGCCAAACAGTAACTTCTAATGCCTGCAAACCAATACATGTCAGAAACAAATGATTTGATACTAAGTCGATTGGTGCCCACAAACTGTAAAATGTATATATAAACAACAAAAAAGAGAGAAAAAAAAAAATATGAAAGAACTGAGTGCGCACCAGCAAGCAAAATGTAGAATATAGCACTTAGTGTTGATGTGATGGCCAGGGAGACACAATTAACACAGCCCACCCTGGGCCAGAGTAGTTACGCTATTATGAAGAGTGAGTTGGAGCATAACCTGTGGTCCAAGGAATTTGGGGATTATTGTGCAAGCCTAAAAGAGATATCATTCATTTTGTAAACAAGTAATGTGAATGACACCAGAATAAAGGAGTCTCAATACTTCTATGACCCAGGAACCAGCAAACTGAAAGTCACAGAACAGGGAAGTAAGACTAAGGGTCATTCTGAGTTGAATTTCAAGCATTAGCTAGGCCTGAAAAATGGTATCATCTACAACTGCAAATGAAACACAGATACACCATCCCTCCTAATCACAAAACAATCCACTAAAACAACCTCTTTAGCCCTACCCATCAATCTGCCTATAACATCAACCACTAAGGTAAACAGTAAGGGTGACAAATGGTAACCCTATCTCAGCATAGATGTATAAAGCTCATTTCATCATTACTTGATACTTGAAATGAAGGCCATCATTTTAAATGTTTCCACCCTAGTGCAGGGATCCATAAGTGGAGACCCCAAGTTAATTGACACCAAAATATATATATATATATATAATATCATCAAAATTATAGTAACCTAGAGCCTACTCCACTGCCAAAAGGAACTCAAAGGCCCACCGAAACCAACAACATTAAAACGAAAGAGAAAACCATGAATATATTTACATATCTCAACCAGCTTGAAGGGAATGGCCAAATAAAGTTATAAGAAAAGAAAGTAGCACCTCAGATAATGCATTAACAACAGATAAGCCTACACCATGTAGTCCCCCTGAGACACTGTAACCACTACTTGAACCACCAAATTTCCCACCAGCATGTAAAACCTGCACAATTTAATCGTCATACATTATTGCCACCATCAGCCAAGTCAAAAAACAATTTGTTACATTTCAAATGCAGCTACCAGATATATGTATGTATGTTGTAACATACGTACATACATAAAATCCCATATATCTGCAATCTTTTCTTATACATAACACGTACGTGAAGATTGATGTGTCTGCACAGCATTGCATCTTATTTTAAGGATTTCCTACAACCGCATGCCAGTAAGGAATTGAGCAGCTGCTCTATTAATTAAAACACACTGTTTTTACAGTGCCAACTAATAATACTATTTTAGGTCAGGAACTTAGGACAGAACAACTGTATATCTAAATGACCTCAAAAGTAATAGCAACTAGATGGTTGTTTTGCTTCACAAATTGTGTGCTCTTTAGGAAACAATATAACATGCTCAAAATTTTATGCAAACATATAGTAAAAAGATTCAAAGTGGCCCCTTGAGAACTATTCCAGGTGAAACTCCATCTTGATCCCATAACCGTGCAGTCTACTTACAACGTTAAAATGGAATTGGTAATTTATGCAACAATACCGTCAAGACAGTCTCCAAAGAAGATTTTTTTGTCACTGGATGCAAGTCGATTGGAATCTGCGATGCACAAGTGAAACATGGAAGTAAGTGAAAAGTTGCAATAGCACATGAATGTCAGCTTCAAAGAAATGACTCCAAGCAAAATCTAACAACATAAAGTAATTGCAAAGTAGTATTTATAACCCATTTTTGTAAGTAAATAGAAATCACATAACCAGTTCATTTCAAAATCGTAATAAGTACCAACTATAAACATGGTGAAATCAAAAATATCATAAAAGTAAAAAAACAAAAAATATATATAGAAAAGGCAGCAACCACCCCCATAAGACATCTATGGTAATTATCTGTTATAGTTTTGTGTTTTGCTTAATTGTTTGAAGGGTATTTATGTACTTGGGCCAACTCTATCTAAAAAAAATACATGTATCCCAAGGGAGAGAACCCTAAATTTTTGGTCTCTCTCTATTCAATGAAACCAATGAACCACGCAAGCTGATCAGATGCGTGGGGGCAGAGAGCTCATTAACCGCATATGGGCTCTTTTCTTCTTCTTAGTGTACATTGAACTTGGTATCGTAGTGTCATTCTCGTATATTCTCGTATTGTGGACTGAAAGGATATGGTATTCTTCATTTACGATTGATATGTAAAAATATATATATATATATTAATAATAAATAAATAAATACAGCAGCGTGATTGACTTGAAGAGTAGTGTTCACCGATAAATTTTTCAAAATTTTCTAAGTTCATTTGATATATTTTTTCTATTTCTTTGATGTTCGAAAAAATATGGCCTATTTTTCTAAGATCTTCAATCAACCTTGGCTTTGATCAAATGAATGCTTGTGAAGACTCTTCTATGGTTGTTGACCACACTGTTGGGAACGCTACCTAACCTTGTTTTTCAGGCTCCAAGGAGGTCCAGCTAGGGTGCTGTGAATACAATGAGTTTTTTCCTCTAGTTTTCTATAGTTGTTTTGTTGGTTTATCTGAGTTGGTTTTGACACTATTTAAGTTTTCTTATGGTTGAGTTTCGTCAGCTTTGTGAGCATTCCTTGAGATTTTCTGGGTTTGTGAGACATATTGAGGAAAATGGTAGCATATTGAAGACAGTCAAGTAAAATGATAGCACAACAATGGGCAAAGAGCAAAATTGAGAAGCTTGACTAGCAGAAGGATTGATGTCAGTCTGCAAAAAAAAAAAAGAGTATAATGTGGGAATATAGTAAAGCATCAATGTCAAGGATGTTAATGCATGCCCTGTGAAGAAAACACTATAATTTGTCCATCATCAACTCTTTACACCTAAGACAAATTGGCTAAAAAAAAGTAGAAGATAACTCATACCCCACGCCCGTTGTCCGTAATGCTCACTGAATTGTCCGCATGTAAGACAACATCTATCTTTGAAGCAAATCCTGCTTGGGCCTCATCAATAGCATTGTCCAGTATTTCATAAACCTAAAAGAAGTCAACGTCAGTGGATCTGGCAACATCTATTTATGTCAAACAAAATAACGCATGTTGAGAGGTATTAATGAAGCAATGGCAAAGAGGTAAAGAATAGACCAAATGGTGCAAACCACGAGGTCCAGTGCTTCCAATGTACATTCCTGGTCTTTTTCTAACAGGGTCTAAACCTTCCAGTACCTGATTAAATGAGGAAGCCACTATGAAAAAACACAAACCAGCACTAAGCAAACAAACAAGATCATACAAACAAAATCACAAGATACACACAAACATACAAATCTATAGAAACCAAAATCACCCTCCAACCCCAAAGTATATATATATATAAACAAAAAGTACATGGTATTATGTGAGTTACTAATTTCTTCATGGGAAGAAACGCGATTTGGGAAGGGCTATCTGCGACAAAACATGTGCATCCATGATTTGCTGGGAATTTACACATCACTAATAACAGCAACAAAAGCAATGATAATAACTCAAAGCTCTAATACCCTTATTGCCTCTATGGATTGATTAATATATGACTTATTTTGAACTTATAAGAAATGCATATCATAGCCACAACTAGGGATGGCAATTTGAACCCGGCCTGACGGGGACCTGACCCCCCGACCCCAATTAGAATGGTTTTTTCTCAAAAAATACCCCCGTGGGGACGAGGATGGTATTTGAAATTAAATCCCCGATCAATTTCAGGCCGGGGACGGTGATAGGTTTCCCTTCCCCGGCCCCGCCCTGCAATTTCCCCGAAACTTCCCTGTATGTATATATACGTGTCTATATTATATTATATCTATCTATATTATATTATTATATGTGTTTAGGCTTGTTGTTTAGGTTATATTATATTATATTATATCTATCTATCTCAGCTCTCTCTCACTCTTTCTCTCTCATTCTCCTCTAGCTACTCTCTGAAACTGTCTCCCCTCTCTCTCATCTCTTCACTCGCTCATCCCGCAGCTGATCGCACCACCTACCGTCTCTCTCTCATTCTCCTCTACTCTTTGAAACTATCTCCTCTCTCTCATCTCGCCGTTGATCACACCATCCACCTCTATCGTGATATCTTCGACGACTTCATCTTTTACTCCATCAAGCTCTAGATCTAGAATATTTGAAGATCGTCGGCAACTTCTCCATTGCTGCCTCTCTCTTTCTCTCAGTTCCGAGCACTCTCAGAGAAGGTGAACGTGGAGCAGATCGATCCGAGATATCTACCGCCACTGTTTGATCTCTCTCTCTCTCTCTCTCTCTCTCTCTAGATCTGAGTTTTGTATTTGTTGTGTTGATGTTGTTGATCTCTGTTTGTTGTTGATGTTGATGATGATCAGATTGTAGTTGCAATTGTTGTTGATGATATTGATTAGCTATTGGTGATGATGTTGATGTCGATCCGATGATCTCGTTTTTTTTTGTTTTTTTGTTTTTTTTTTTCCCCTGGGCGGGGAATTTTTGGGGTCGGGGAAACCCGATCCCCGATAGGGGCGGAGGCGGGGGCGGGGGCGAGGGCGGGGATGGTGATAGATTCTCCGTCGGGAATCAAGGCCGCGGCCAGGGAAATTTTCTCCATCGGGGACGGGAGTATGATCCCCAGCCCAGGCCCGGCCCGTTGCCATTCCTAGCCACAACCTGGCAATGCTGCCTTTCAAAGGTTAATTGTTTTGGACTTCTCAAGATTTGCATATGATATATCCAACAACTCACTAGTGTTGTCTTTCAGACAAATTTGTTACAATTTATACAAGTGTTCAAGATTGATTTTAGAATTTGAACAGTGAATGCTACACAACTCTTTGTTGGCACTAAGACGATTGTGTTCGTATGATGGTTGTATACTAATACAATATGAAATTACTAATTCGTTTTATAATTTATGCAGTTTTCTTTCTTTTCTTCTCATTGGTTTGCTGAAACCATTCTACCATAATCAAGATTTCTGAAGGATTTTCTTTATTACACTCCACAACTATATCAATTTCAATGACAACTACATTGCTAATTCTTTCTTAATAAAGCATTCAAAGACTTCGAAAACGTTCAAACTGACTTCGAAAACGTTCAAACTGACCAACTCAACCTGCCTCTAAAGAACCAATTATCTGTAGCTTTCTACTTCCTTTTTTTTTCTTTTTTCTTTTTTTTTTTTTTTTGGGGGGGGGGGGGGAAATTTCCACTGCTCACTCAGGTTCAAACATAGATAAAATAATTAAATCCTTAATTTGAGATAATACTCCTGTGATTATCATCCACCTTTACATCTATCTAAACTAATTTATTCATCACAACTTCTTCATCCAACAATAGGCCATTAAAGTAATGTTCAAAACTCATAAGTAACCCATCAATTTACCTGAATTTGTGCAGACCCATACGCTTTCGAGCTCGTACTATCCTGAAAAGCTTCAGTGGTAAGGCTTGAAGCCATAAAAGCCCTTGAAGACACTGCATTTCGAACCCTTCTCAATCCGAAACTTGTCCTGTAACAACAACAGATCTTATCAAAGCTTCGTTTGGGTAGAAACGAAAAGAGGGGAAATAATCTAGAAAGTATTTCCATTTTAGATATGGCAATATTAGTGATATTCAACCAGAAGTTTTACTATTTTCATTTTTTAAACACAGCAATTGATAAGACAGTAAAACACGATAGTTGAAAGTGAATTCTTCATCGTTTTCCTATGTTTTTTCTCAGAAACCAAACAGGGTGTACCTGGTTCTGAGGAGGAGGGAGGGAGGAGAGACAGTGAAGGATGAGGAGAGAAAAACAGTGTGGGAGTGAATAGAAGAGTATATGACGAAACGTGAGGCCATTAGTCGAAGAGAGAAATTTAGAGGAGGCTTCAGAAGGGCCATTCAAGTAGGGAAAAACCAAAAAAGTTTCTCGTGTTTTCTCGGCCAAGAAAATTATGTTTTCACTTTGGGTGATAGAAGATCAAACAACCTCTAAACCCTACTCTCTTTTTTTCTTTAAAAATAAATAAACCTTTGATGGTAAGAGCCTATAGAATTAAAAATTTTAATAAATAAGGTGTTGTTTGATAAAAATTAAATATAGAAATTAAAGATTGAATGTTGAATTTTTATGATTTGAATATTTGTTTAGTATTTAATATTTATTAGAATTTAAGTGTTGAGTATAATCAATATGTTTGATATGTAAAAGAAGGTAATTAATTTCATTAATTTTGTGGGTTGATAGCGACGTGATGATGGAGTGTGAGCAGTAGTAGTTGCATCAACCATGGTTGTGTGGGGGTAATATTAGTGGTGGCATAGCGTTTCAATGATTTTGTATTTATAAATCATGCTACATACACCCAATTTTGAAGACCCCCACCCCACCCCCAGTGACGTGGCAGCGTAGGATTGGTTAAAAAAAAAAAAAAAAACTGTTTTGGACCAATCACCCAGTGACACCTCACTGGGTGTCACTGGGTGTAACCCATTTACTGGGTGTATCCCTCTTTTTCCTTATAAGATAGAGTTGACGAAGGTGGTTGTGATAATGAAATGATGGCAGCAATGATAATGTTATGTAGAGGTGTTTGTAGTTTGGTTTTGGACGATTTAATTTACGTTTAAATTTATTTAAATATGTGTGATTTGAAAAAATTGAATTCGTAATCGTTTGCAATGCAAATTACAGTTTGTGTAGATGGGGTTCGTTAATGTGCGAGTGATTGCAGGCGGTTTGTAAATTAAACTTTTTTTCTTTAAAAGTTTATTTTTGGGCCATTTTTTCCGTTTTGTAAATATTCATTTTGAGTCATTTTTCTCTCATTTTCTAAAATACTCAACATTAATAATTAATGAATTAAAACTTATAAAATTAAAAACACAACAAAATCAATTTCTGACACAAGCAAATCATTCAAAATCCTAAACTTTGAAATAAAATCATAAACTAATACAAGCACATCTTTCAAAATCATAAACTAAATCAGCAAAATCATTCACTACACAACAATACAATAAAAATAAAATCATTCAAAATCCTAAACTTACCTAAAAGTAACTTTTCATTAATCCAAAATGTAATAATAAAATAATAACAAATTATTGTTGAACTTCATCCAATTCAAACCCATTAAATAAAATAAAAACATTTACAAACTCGCAAACTCCATCTAGGATAAGCTGAATGAAATGAACGGTCTAATTTTATTTTATTTAAAAAGAAAAAAGAAAAAAATGTCTAAGTGTGAGCGGATTCTTGTTAGTGGGGGTAAAACCCGCAACCCACAATAATTCCATATTCTAAATCACATCTGTCCACATTGTATCTGCGAAACCGCTCATTTATATACGGATTGATTCTAGTTGAACGGTTCAGATAACCTTATACCCAGGAGCAAGGATCTTCTAGAATTTTTTTTTCCTAAAATTTCCTAAAGTGGTGTGTTGTATGGTTGAGATTTAATGACAAGTCACATCAATTTTTTAACATTAAATCTCAACCATACAACACACCACTTTAAGAAGCTTTAATGAAAAAAAAATTCTAGAGGATCCTTGGCATATACCCAGCCCTAGTGTGTATATGGTGGTGATAATAATAACGATAGTGATTATAATGGAGTAATAATGGTGCGGTGGTGGTGATGATAATGACAACATAATAGTAGACATATTAGGACAATGGGCAATATTGGTCATATGAAGGCAATGCTGTGGTATTAGTGGTGGCAATTTGAAAAAGAAAAAAAAACACTAAAGGTAGTGTTTGGTTTACTTTTCAATACTCAATTTTGTTTTTAAATCATGATTTGAATGAAGCATATTAACCAAATATATTTTTAAAGGAAAATGGTTGGTAGCTCAAAAACTATGGCTCAAATTGGCTCAAATTGCCAATTTTAGTAACTTTGTTTTTTTTGTTTTATTTTTTTTTACCTAATAAAGAAATTTGAGCCATAATTTGAGCCAAATATTTGAGCTCCCTAGCAATGCCCATTTTTAAAATACAATTCAAAATTCCTTTCTTCTCTTTTTTTATTATTATCATTAATCAATCAATCAATCAATAACTTTTTATCTCACATCTCTCATTTCTCATCTCTACTTTCACATTCTATACATCAATCAATAAAAATAAAATTACAAATCATTCCAAAATTATTTTCAAAACTCATAATCAAATAAATTTTCTCTTTTCAAATCATGATTCAAAAACTTAAAACTCAAAATACAACTCCACACTCAAATCATAATTCTAAAACTAAACCAAACAAACCAAATAATTTTTGAGATATTAATTTGTGATTATGATTCAATTTTAAATAATTAATAGCAATCCTAATCAAACAATTAACAACAAATCGGCATAACCATTTAACGTGAAAAAAATTACAATTAGACTCCTATAATTGTGATAAAAAAAATCACAGGTGAAAATTACAAAACAATTCACTAAGAATATAACAGGAATTATATACGAGAACCGTCAATTATTTGATGAATCCACATCCGAATTGAACCAAACCTGATGTGACTCTTCCACCACCATTTGCCGATAGAATTGCTTTGCCCAATGTTGAATTCACGACGATGAGCCACTCCAGAATCTACCAAAGTTTCAAGCACAAGTTTTCCTGAATCCACCAATGAACACCTCTGTCTTTTTATAAATAAAAGAACAAAAAGAACCCTTGATATTTGTCAATATAAAACCTGTTGATTAATCGATCACCCTCAAATCATCAAAAAAAACAATACATAAACACCATTCAATATAGAACACTTTATACTATATTGGACAAGTTCAGCCATAAAAATAATAAATGACGTACTTTATACTAACTAGAGTTGCGAAGACTGCTCAAGCACATAGTTTATTGCTTGAGCCGTGTGAGAAAAAGCGGTGCTCACACATAGGCCAACCACTCAAGCGCAACATTTACTGCTCAAGCGATAAAACATGCTTCCTTGAAATTTAGAACACAAGTGGAGATACTGGATGAACCCCTTCACTGCTTGAGTGCACAAATGACCACTCGAGCGGTCAAACAACTTTGATTTCTTCTTGGCTTTAGGGGTGCTGCCTTTGGACTCCTGTGAGCTGACCGAGCAGCTCAATCCCCGTGCTTAGTCAACGAAATGACAAATAAGGAATGCTCAAGTCACGATACGGAATGTTAACACAAACTCTTCTATACAGGCACAACTCTGATTGGATTTACATTTAAACTTTCATAACTCATAAATATAATAGGCCGAATAAAAATACAACTTCAAATAATTTTGTCAAATGGGATTGCCAATTACAAAAACCTAACAATAAAACAGCAAATAAGGAAGGCTCAAGTCACGATACGGAATGTTAATACAAACTCTTCTATACAGGCACAACTCAAGTTAGATTCACATTTAAACTTTCATAACTCACAAATGTAATAGAGTAAAAAAAAATATAACTGAAAGGAATTTTGTCAAACAGAATTGTTAATTACAAAAACCTAACAATAATGATGATTGTATGATAGTAATGGTGACAGTGGTGTGAGCAACAATGGCACAATACTAGTGACAATATTGATGATTATAGCGATAGTTATACAATTATAAGAAATTAAAAATTCAACATAAGTGAGAAGCTTGTGATTTAAAATTTTAGCCTATTTGTAAGAAATCATTTAAAATTTTAAATGACACAAAATTTTAATAATTATCAAATGAACTTAATTTATTTTTACTAAATTCATTAAATTCTAAAAGTTAAATTAGATAATTCAATAACACTTAGGCTTCGATTAGAATGTGAATTAATTTTTTGATTTTTTATTTTTTGACTATTTTAGCATAAGGCTAAAAAGTTTCATTTGAGATAGACTTTTTATCTTTTTTGACTTTTGTGAAGAAAAAAAAAAATTATAATTTAAATATGACATTTGTAATCTGAGCCTAAAAAATTTATTTTATCTTTTTGTAACTATTTTAGCCCGAACCCATCCCAACCCAACTTTCCAAACCAGTGCTTAAGGAAATAGAATTGGCCAACTTTCAACATACTACTACAAAATCATAAATAGATCATACTTTTTTGTATGTTGTATATTATTTAATCATACGTTTTAAATTTTGTCAGAATGTGATATTTGAAAGTGATTAAAAAATTTTAATCACATTTTGAGTGTCTGATTTCATCACACTTTTTACATGTGATAATAAACATTTAGATCACACTTTTTATGTGCGATGTATAACTAATAAAACTTGTAATAATAAATATTTAGATGACATATTTTAAGTGTAATTAATAATGAGACAAAATCACACGTTATATGCATTTCTCATCACAGTTAATGCGTGTGATAAAAAAAAGAGTTCAACATATTTGAAAAATAATCAATCAGTGTTTTTGGTTTGAGTTTTTTGAATTAAGTTTTTTGAAAACTCAATTTTTTGATTTTCGTGTTTTTTTATTTTTAGTGAATATTTTTAAAATTTTAAATATTTTTTTTACTTTTTTAGATGCACCTTACTTAGATGTATCTAAAAAGTAAAAAATTTGAGAAAAAATATTTTAAAAATTTAATAAATACATAAAAATACAAAAAATGTACTGAATTCTTGTATATATTTTTTTTTATATTTTTGGTATTTAGTGAATTTTTAAAGGATTTTTTTCACAATTTTTTTACTTTTTTAGGTATATTTATGTTAGGTATGTCTAAAAAGTAAAAAAAATTGCTTAAAACATTAAAAAAAATTCAGTAAAAACAAAAAAATACGGAAAATAAGAAAGTAAAATTTTCTGAAAAGTGTTTTTAAAAAAACACAACCAAGCAAATTATTTTTGTACGGATTTGAAGAATGTAATACACTATATACTATCCCTTGAATCACAACCATATTGAATGGAATAACATCATATATTTCATAAATAAAAGTTGAATGTTCAAAAGTATATACAAAGCAATTAATAAATAAAAAAATGGGTAAATTACAAATACACCCCTTGAGGTTTGATCAAAATACGAATCGCCCCCTGTGGTTTTGGAAATTACATTCCACCTCCTGAGATATCTAATTTCATAACAAATCGTCCATTGTATTAATAAATAATCAAGTCAATTAATAGTTTTTAATGATGTTAGAAATATATTTCAATTAATAATTTAGTTAATTTTATTATTGTATAGGAGAACAATTATAAATTTCATTTTTTTAGTTAATTTTGTTAAATAAAAAATACTAACAAGGAGGTATTTGTAACTTTTCAACCCACAAAAGGCAATATGTACTTCAAGTAAATCTCAGATGGTGCATTTGTAATTTGTCCAAAAAAATTTAACTGTGATTACATATATTAAAATAATGAAAAACCTTAGAAGCACAAAACTAAGGGGACAGCCCGTGGCCACCACCCAGTCCCCAGGACATAGCTTACTTGAAGATCCAAGTTTTGCTGCTGGGAAAGGAGTTCTAGAATTGATCTTCACAATAGCAATATCAGTATGTAAATCAGCATGTATCACAATACCGGTAAATGTTTAGCCATTTTGCAAAGTCACATCAACCTGCAAGGTTAACCATTTTGGAAATATAACAAATCAAAAATCATAGAATGGAGTGTACATCATACTGCCACAAAACGTGCCACATAACACAATGCCTTGATGACAATAAGTGCACACTATCTAATGAAATAAATCTCCTTTTATTTGTTAAAATTTGAAGAACACTAGCAATATGAAGAGTTCAACCACTAACCTTGCCTTCGTATCTAACTTTTTTGCCATGAGAACCCATCACAAGATGAGCACTAGTTAAAATAGTACCATCAGAATCAATTATAGTTCCAGAGCCTGCACCATATGCGTAAGGCTTCCCATCCATCCCTACCAACACAAACAATCCTATTAGTCAAGTTTTCAAACAGCATATACATCCATCTTATAAGCACACAATCATAAATCTGAAAATATGGAAGACGGAAGTCGTCAACCTATGCAAGTGGATATCCTAAACTTTAAAAATTGTATCTAGACAAGAAGGGGCTTCTCTCATTTTTTTTCCCCTTTTTTCGGTGTGTGGGTGGGTGGGGGGATGTAAATAACACAAATATGATGCACTAAATTAATGCTATGCCACCTAGCCATTGAGAAAAAGCCACCACCACAAATCAAATATTAAAAGGCATAAATCCAGCTAAAGCATGTAGACAGTTCATAAAGAAGGGACAGCGATTTAATAATGTAAAAAAATTAATAACTAGAGAAGATATATCAGCAACATTGACTAGAAGAACTTATTGTTACTAGTCCATCGGTGTTATTGAAGTAATGCCTCCATAGTGGTCCTAATTTCTCTTGTCCGCCTACATCCCACACTGTGAATACCACATTCTTATACTGCACTTTCTCCACATTGAAACCTACACAATATATATGAATTTTAATCAAATCACGTATAATCAATATTTAGTTCTTTCTAAACATCAATAACATACCAAATTGTGCTTTTGACCATCAAGCTAATTCCAAATGTACAAATAATGAAGCCTTTGGAAGACAATAAAAGTAATGCAAAAATGTCATAACTATGTGAACCAAAGGAGAAATCCAAAGAATCCATCCTACCAAGCTACCATTCAACATTTGAGCAGAGCTATAAGTCCAAGGCTATAACTGATAGCTGATTGTCTCAGTCTCTCAGATAACAAATTACAAGAACACTGGTAAGGATGGATGCAAAAGCAACCAACGTTGATTTCTATATAATCTTTTGTAGTTATGTGTTCACGTTAACTAATAGGCATGAGAATTCTAACTAAAACAAATGAAAATAAGTGTCACTACGTTTGCAATAGGGCAGCCCTATTGCATGAACAATAGTGGCTTTTGCCAAAGCAGAATACAGTTGTTTAAAGCAATTAACAATTGTACTTTGCTTGAGTAAAAGCCATAATTGTTCTGGCTATAAAATGAAATTCAAACAATGAATCAACGTAAAAATTGAAGGCAAAAGTATTTATCGTATTCCCATCAAAAATATAATAAGTAGTATCTCATATTCACCTTCCATTAACCTGAACAAGCAAATAACACTCATCACCATATAAAATGTATACAAGCAAAGTTCAGTCAAATTTTTTGCATTGAAATGTAAAGAATATCAAAAGGCAATGACAAGTAGTGTGTCTTGGTGCTGAATTATCATATATATAGAACGATGAAAAAAAAGGGCATGAGAAAAAAAGAACAAGGAAACCTAACTTTCTCATCAAAAGAAGTATCTCGACCAAATTCAATAAAGTTTTTATGTTTGTCATTACCAAAATAATACAGAAAGGGCCAGAGCCAGTCATTCTGCAACACCAAAGAATTGGTCACTGGAACATATGTCATATGGACTAAGCAAACACAAAAATCCAATAATAATTAAGAAAGATTTCACATAAGAGAAAATGTAGATATGATGATTCTTGTCATTTTCCCTCAAGCTATGTTTCTTTGCTGAGGGTTAGAAAAAGGAAAGGGAAATAAAATTAGTTGAATATTTTTCATTTGTTAACTACACAAAAAAATTCAAATTTTTTAGAAATTCCTATTCATCTTCTTCTCATTGATGAGCGAAAACAATATCATTATACAACTTGCCAAAGCTACCAGCCAATGCCATTAGAAGCAAAATCAGAGAAGCTAACAGCTTGTATAGATTTTAAAAATTCTTTTGTCTAACATGATCAAACAAACAACAAAGATAAAAACACCATTCATAACCAGATACATATACAAAACACACAAAGAAAATATACAATAAAAACCAATCAAACAAACAAAATACATATTAAATGATGGAATAAATATTACCTCCTTTTGCCTAATAAAACCCAAATCAATGAGAAGATTAAGATCTGAAATGAAATGAACAAAAATCAATTTAGAATGGCTGATTTCAACAAAACTTAGAATATTAGAATAGAAGAAAAGAAGAAAAGAGAAGAGAAGAGAAAGGATATACCTCAATCGCTCTTTTTTTTGGGGGGTGAATACCTCAGTCGCTCACCGCCGCTGCAGGCCACTGCTGCTGCTTGTAGTCGCCGCCGATCAAAGGATGTAGGGTTAGTGTTTGGAGAGAAGAGTGAGAGATAGGTTTGGGAATCTCAGAAAAAATGAATTGAATTGTGTTGTGTTGTGTGTGTGGGCTGCTCTACTGTGCAATAGGAGGGAGAAAAAAAAAAAAAAAAAAAAAAGTCATGGGCGGTTTGAATTTTTACGGATCAAAGAATAGGAAATTATTTTATATAAAATGAAAATGAAAATTAAAAAAATACATACAATCACACTTATTTAGAAAATGTGATTAAAAAAAGAAGATATAATCACACTTATTTAAAAAGTGATATTAAAAATAAATATTATCACACTCCCTCAAGTCAAGTGTGATTAAAATATCAATCTAATTTTTTTTTTATCACTTCTCATAAAAGTGAGATATTTTTATTTGTTAAAGTGCGATCTTTAACTGTTTTTGTAGTACTTATGAGGTAATTCTTAAAAATAGAGAGACAACATTTCGAGACAAAAAAGGGATGATTCAATTGAAAGAACCCAGTCAGGGAATATAAAAAATGACTTTCTACCATTTCCATGTGAATTTATTTTTTTATTTTTTACACTCGGAAAATGTTAGCAGATTAGTAACTTTAGGTTAACGCAACTCCATAAACCCAAACTTCTGGGAGCCTCTAAATGCAATCCAAAAATTTAAAGCACAACAACTACAAAACAAGAATCTTTAGCCACCTGTGATTTCTCATTCATTCTCTTCTCACCAGAAATCCCCACAGTTGCAAATCCCATCCCTGAAATGATGAAATCGACTCACATCTCTCACAGTTATCTCTCTTCTCGCAACAACGCTGACATACTTCAGTGCCACATGGCAGTCTCCACAAATCCTCAAATTCTTTGTTACAAGAATGGGCTTGTCAGGGCCCAGACTAAGAATTCCAAACGTAACAGCTAGTTTCTCACTGTGATAGAGGAGAATGCTTTCCTTCTCCTCCTCTTCAACATCTTGAAGAACAAAACTAGATTCAGAATGATAACCCAACTTCTTCATCTCCATTACCATCTCCTCCAATTTCTTGTATATTTCTGCTGAATTCGGGTGTGATTGATCCCCACCAACAAATCCATGGACAACCCCATTTATTTCAACCCAACTACATCCTGGGCTTTTCTTGAATCCTCGATTCCTCTGCACGATTCTAACATTTGCAGCATCGTCCCATCTCCCAACAGTGCTGTATATATTCGATAACAGAACGAAATTTCCAGTACTTTCAGGTCCCAAGCTCTGGATCTTATTTGATACTTCTTCGCTAAGTTCAATATTCTTATAGTTTCTACAAGCAGCAAGCAATGCACTCCATACACGAACATCAGGATCAAATGGCATCGTTTCAATGAAACTCCGAGCCTCATACAAGAGCCCAGCACGCCCCAAAAGATCAACCATGCACATGTAGTGTTCCATCCTTGGAACTACAAAGAACTCTTGATTCATAGCACAAAACCACTTTTTCCCTTCGGCAACAAGTCCTGAATGGCTGCAAGCTGATAAGAGACAAATGAAGGTCACATCATCTGGCTTTAAGCCTACAGTCTGCATATCATGGAATAGCAAAACAGCTTCAATACCGAGCCCGTGAATACCATACCCGAAAATCATAGCATTCCATGAGACAATATCTCTCTTACGCATCATATCAAAAACTAGTCTGGCTATATCAACCTTACCACACTTCGAGTACATGTCAATAAGAGCATTACAAATTGAGGTATCTGTTGAAAATCCATGCACAATAGAGTAAGAGTGGCCACAAGCTCCGAGTTGCAGAGCAGCCAAGTGTGAACAAGCAGGTAAGAAACTAACCATGGTTGCCAATTCTGGCTCAAACACTGACAATTGCATCTTGTGGAAAATACCCAGAGCCCCTTCTGCCTTGCCATTCTGTGCACACCCTGAGATAATAGCATTATATGAAACCGAATCTTTCGAATCCATTTCGTCAAATAATCTCATCGCATCCTCTATAGCTCCACACTTTGCATACATTGAAAGCAGCGTGTTACCCAACATTACATTAAAAATAGACCCCGATTTAATTATGTAACCGTGTACCCTTCTCCCTCTTCTCAGATCAGTCAGCTTTGAGCAAGCTTGCAGTACAATCCCTAGTATAACTCGTGACGGACATATACAATCCCTGAGAAGCATTTGGTCATATAATTCCAATGCCTCGCTCGCAAAATCACATGAAACATACACTCCAATCATAGCACTCCAAGTAACCTCATTTTTGACCCCCATTATATAAAAAATCCTACTTGCATAAACTAGGCACCGACATTTGCCATACATGTCCAAAAGCCCAGTTGCAACCACCACATCACTGTGAAAACTCCTCCTCACACAGTAACCATGCACGGATTTCCCATGCCTCAAATCGTTCACTTCGCCAAGTGCAGGAAGAACTGACACAACCGTAGAAGAGTTGGGACTTAATCCTGCTTCCTGCATCTGAATAACCATTCTTATCGTGTCACTATACAGTCCGTGAAGAGACGAACCGGCAATCATTGCATTCCAGGCTACTACATCTCTATTGGACATATTATCAAACACCTTCTGTGCTTCAATTAAACACCCACATTTAGTATAAAAGTCAACCAAAGCAGTGCAAATGTAGACATCAGACTCCAGCCCAAGTCTCCTCACATGATCATGAATCTTCCTACCATCTTCTATGACCTGTAAATTAGAACACGCTTTAAGAACAAATGGGTACGTGAATTTGGTGGGTGTGACCCCAGATTCAATCATTTTGTAGTACAATTCAATGGCATGGTAAAACGGTCCTTCCCACGCATAAGCTCTGATCATCTGGTTCCACAAGATGACATTATTTTTCCTTTCTGGGTTTGGAATTGTATCAAAGACCCGACCAGCAAGCTCAAGTTCATTACATGTAATGTACAGACGAGTTAGTTTATCCAGTACAATGGCACTGTTGTTGCTGGTGGCGGTGTTGCCATTCTTGAGGAGATGCTGATGGACTATCTTGGCTTCTCTGAGTGATTTTGATTCAATGCAGGCATCAAGAAGCTGCCTGTAAATATGGGTTATACAACTTTGACTACTGCTGATCAAGAACAGAGGTATGCGTGGTCTTCTGACATGGCTTGCGCATGACATCCCCTTTCTCTGCTGCTCAAAAGGGAGCATCAGCTGTTAAAACACAAACAATTGGACAAGTTGGTGCGTAGTTCTAATTCTAAACTGTTTATGAAACTCCCAAACAAAAATAACATTCTACCATTTCCATGTGAAATCTAAGACACTTGCCCCAATCTTTCAACGACAAAATTTAACCTTGTTAAATATTAAATATTGTTAACAGAAGGAAAAAATATTATTAAAAAAAGAAAAAAAAATTACAAGATACGTGAGACCAAAGAAAGAAAAAACAAAGTGAAATAAACATCTCAAGCTACACATTGCATATTGCCCTCCAATTGCTAGAAATCAAAAGTAGAGGTAAAAACTAGTATAGCAATTCCTCAGGTAAAAATTGTTTCAATGATTCACAACGATATGTCTAAGGTGGACATACAAGGCCTTTTTGACTGCCTTTTCATTATATATTAATGAATCAGCAACCTATAAACACCAGTTAGCTATGCAGCCTAACCAAATAACTTGTTACCTCTTGGCCCTAAACTTGGAGACCCATTTATGTTGATTCAGATCCCTTTGCCAAAGCAGCTTCGCATTCTTGATGACGATGTTCTCTCTGAATGAATCAATTACCAAAAATCAGCATCAAGAAACAGAAATAAATTCACCCAGTACTTGTATCATCACATGAATTTTTCATTTCTATTAAATATATCAAGTGGAAACCATGTTGAAAGTAATAAAAAAAACCTTGTTAACCCAGTTTTGATATATGCTGTTAGTTCTCCCAGTTACTGTACATTCTGTTACATTTATTTGGTTCAGGATTCTAACTTCCAACCTAATCTCCACCCCTGCTCTGCCCAAAAAAGAAAAAAAGAAAAAAAGGAGAACAACAATAAAAGAAAAAGTGCGCACACAGTATCAATATAATTTTTATTTTCAATTCTTACTTCTCTTAGGAGAAACATTGGTCATGCACTGTTACTTCCTAAAGGAACTTCAAGTCCAATAGTTTCCTTTGCACCTAAATAAAGGAAAAGCAGGTGCTGCAGACTGCAGAAAATCTAAGACGGGAGGACATCACATGACACAAAAGTCATGGAAAATTGTAGCCTATATCAGTTTGGTCAGATATGAAAATTGTACATACATGAGCCCACACACCCACATTGGTGCCACGTATTGCCACACCACCACTTCCTTGACCCTTGGTTCCATGTGTCAGCCTCTTAAGCTGACACCTAGACCAATCTAACGCCATTGGTGACACAACCTTATGTGGCATTGTAGACTTGTAGTTATGAAGCGCCTGAGTGACCAATGGCCCTCACATGGGATTGTTGGATTAATGGGGTGTTGTGGCCACATTTACAGTTACAACAGGTACTTTAAAGTTTAAGGCTTTAAATAAAGACTTTTCTAAAGCAACTAGCTAGCCCTCGGGCTTATAATTAAACTGAAGCTACCTTGAACAATAAATGGATGAATGAAGCTGTGCCCTAGACTTATTAAGATGTTGTAGTTAATTTGATACTTAAACAGTTTTTTCAGGGTAGCTGTAGATAAATCTCTCTGCATGTCAAATTTGCTTGGGGTTACACACCGTTTTGGTGCTTTCAATGCTATTACTTTAAAGGATAATGCATTTTGCAGGCCAAAAACAAAAGAAAAAAATGAAGATATGAAACTTACCCTTCTTTCCCAATATGGAAGAAAGCAAACAAAATCACAGACTGGAGTAATGGTTGATACCAAAATAACATTGAGACCAGTAAACATTAAGAGTGCTTTCATAGGCTGGGTTCTATGTGGCATCCTTCTTTAATTTAAGCTTCTCGCCTACAACCACACATAATATAGATATTAATCAGTGTAAGAAAATAGATAGTACAAACTCTTAGATAGAAAAGCATGTTTAAGAAAAATGAGAACAATAAATAAACTGATGTAAAAACAGTCAACAAGAACCCTTAAAAATAGCTGTTGCACGGAAAGAGCAAACGAAAATGAGAACTAGATTTCAAGCTAAACCTGTACTTACTCATGGTTCAGACCACTTATAGGGATATTATCTCAGCTATCTAGATAAAAATTAGTACTTGCATAGGTGTTGACAATATCTACTAGGACTTGATCCTATGCTTCTAGTTTGGGCTTCCTGACACTATCTTTATCCCAGCAACTAAGTACTAGATTTCAGTTTCTCCGCTTCTCTTTGCACTGGTTTTGGTTTGTTATATGCCCCAAGGAGCATGCTGGTTAATATTGCTTTTGTTTTTCTCTTGGTGTGAGTTGTGTTTGGATATTAAGGGGAGTTTGTTTGCCCCTCTTAAGTTCATAAAATCTAGTGATTTGAGCTGTGTGGCTGCCCAATTCAAGCCTCTCCCACTACAATGTCGAAATTTATTGAAGTAAATCTACAACAACTGAGCAAGAAACACAACAATCACTAACGATGATGATGGCGAACGACAATGGTTATAATAATAATAATAATAATAGTGCTGCCAAGTATCACATCAAGCTGAAGCTAGCAAGTCAGTTATGAAAATACAACTCAACTCAACAAGCCTTGCGTCCCAATTAATGAGATTAGTATGTATCCATTTCCTAAGGCCGTGTTTGGTTCATGGCTGTGGAGTAAGTATAAAGCATCCCAAAAAAAATAATGAAGCAAATAGTAACAACTCCCTGTTCACTATTGTATCCTAGCTTTTGCATATAAAACATCTATTATCCATCAAAACACAGCGTCATGAGACACAAATAAAGAAAACTAAAAAGGGATCTCACAACAAGATGGGATGTACCCATTGAGAATTTTTCACAAACACTTGATGGACCACTTAATTGCAAACAGTCAAATGATTCTCTCCCTGCCTAAACCCACAATTTTGATTAATAAGCACAACAACAACTATATATTTGTATATAGATATAGTTGTGTGATTTTAAGCATAGAGGTCGAGAAAAAGGAGAAGGGTTACCTGAGGAGGAAGACAAGGCTCTCTCTCTCTCTCTCAAATTCGGTATTTCAGCAACTATGGCGGTTGTATTGCAGCAATCGAACACAAGTCGTGTTATACAATATACAACATCATGCTTCGAATCAAATTAACCAGGGTGCACTCAGTTTGGTTGACAAGTTTTTGGGTTTTTACTTGGTATTTTTCAAAAATATTTAATTAATATTTTTTATTTTTAAAATTTATTTAATCTAATGCATTGTTTAGTTAAATGATTTAATGAGAGACTTGGAATGGGAAATGAAAAAAGTAGGTGAAATGTAAATAAAATATAATTATCTTTCATATAATTTCACACATTTTTTTTTATTTTTCTTTTCAAATCTCTTTCCAAATTTTTCAATCAAACTCAATGTAAATATATTTAAAAAATTAAAATTTATGAAATTTTATGGTCTCAACATAGCTGTATTCTCCCTACAAACAGATTTGTTTTTAGAGGTGCATTTAGGGTGGGTTTAAAATGTTAAAAAATTATTCAAAAAATTAAAAAAATTCTTTTCTTTTTATTTTTTACACATTTTTTAATAAAAAATTAAAAAATATCCTAAATATACTAATATTTTTCACCTCATGTTTTAACAAAAAAAAAATCAAAAAATTACTAAAATAACTTATTTCCAAACCAACCCTTACGCTGTGTTTGGTTGGAGGATTTGAGGAGAGATTTGGAAAGAGAAAGAGAAAAAGTGTGTGAAAGTGAAATATAGGCATGTTTTATTCACATTTCACCTATCTTTTCCATTTTTCTTTCTAAATCCTTCCTCAAATTCCCCAACCAAACACAGCATTAATGTTTTGATTTTTTTCAAATTATAAAATACTACTTGGCTTATATATTTACATATTTGTTTTTAGGGGTGTATTTAACATTTTGATTCTATTCAAATTATAAAATACTAATTCATTTATATATTTAATATAATGGAAATGCTACCATACAAGGATGGATCTAAGGAAAGAGAAGGTGTGACCGCACTTCTAAAAATTCTAAAATTATAATTTTTTTTTTTTTTTTTTTTTTGATAGTGTTCAAGCCAATAAAAAAATATCATATATTATACTAAAAATTTTAAATTAATTTAAAATTATTAAAATTTACACCCCAAAAAAATCTATAAGCATATCAATCAGTACTAACATGCACCACTAAAATAAGGGTGGCAATTCTAAACCAACAGCATTATTGTTGCTCAAGGCAAAACACAAAAACTAGACCATTGTGCATCAATACCTATTCATTAATCATTATTAACAGAAAACATGCATATAATTTCACAAAAGCAAACATAGAGAATCAACAGACATTTCTTACAAGAAAATTCTAAAACATTACAGCCCTAAATAAAATTCCTTTCCAATTGGTTTTGGTATTACAAACTATAGCTAACATCCCAAGTAACCATTCTACAATCCCTTCCTAGTTCTGGTAGATACATCAACATATTCATATTATTATTGGCACATACATAAGGAATTTTTGCATACAACACCTAACATATGTAATTTACATGTGCAGATCGGGGCGTAAATACAATAAATTAAGCTCCCTCCCTGCACCGCAAACAGGATGGTCCCACAGCACTCGGCCGCCACATGCAGTCCACCGGACATGGAATATATATAGTTTTGATCCATTTGAAAACTTGTCGGTGGATTTTGGTCCACCGATTGGAGCCAATCTTCAAGATGGTATGATAAAGGAGTGCACAGTTCATCACTCCCGTGGCCTGGCGTGCCAGAGAGAACTAAGGGCCCGAAGTCGGGAGAAATAGTCATTTATCGCAAGGAGGGCTCGGGCTGATTGTCTGGTTGTCAGTATACGATGCATTTGTTGTAGCGTTTGTTGTCGCAAACTATCAGCCTGGTAATTGCCAAAAAGAAAACTCAATGACAAATATTGATCGACTGTAGAAATCCAGATTTATCAATAACAAAAAAGAAAGCTAAGAAGTAAGGACACAGACACACAACACAACACCAAGAAGCCAATACGACAATTTTCAAAATATGCATGACGTGACACATGGGGGACACATTCAATAGTATAAAGTTTCATATATTATATGTCCCATATATAAATACTTCATTCATAGATCATTAATAAAAACAAACACTGATATCCAAAACTTAAAGGAGGGATTATTAGGCAGAAATCTACATTTTAATTTTTTTAAAATTATTGGATCCCAAGTTATTTCATTCAAACTTTTAATGTGTTTCAAGCAATAAACACATCTCCCCCAAGTATTCGAAGCGTGTTTGGGTCTAAAGTTTTTTTAAAAAATAACACGACTTTCCACATGTCGAGAAGTGTCCAACGTGACATGTCCAACATGGACACATCACCTTCTCAGATAAAAAGATACTTCACATATAGCCCAAATTAAAATAGATTTACACGCCGGAACACTGGGAGGCATTTGGACGTTCACCATTCACTTCTATTATCAAGCGGAACAAAGACATAAAACAATGGTTGCATAATCGGTAAAATATACAAGCTAGCAATGATGCATCAAATGAAAAGAAGAAAAGAAACTTGAAATCTTATCACAACTATAATTAAGCTTTGTCAGTAAGAAATCCAAGCACAGCAGATATAAAAGATTATCAAAAGATTACCAAAAAAATCAATAGAAGAGAAATTTACCTGACGGACAAAACCTTCAAGAGTTCCTAACTTCCCCATGGCCATTGCCATTTGACCCATATAATTTGCCACATTTCCTGATGACCCTGATGGGCCCGAAGAAGATCCGCTGGCCAATGTCTCAGACAGAGATTGCTGCAATGCTTCCATACCCTGAGAGAGTGCGTCCTCCGCTTGCTGTGATGATTGCTGTAAGTTGTAGATGGCCATTAATTGTTGTTCCGTCAGAGGCTCTAATTGATTCACGAGGAGCTGCAGTGACATTTGATTCAATCCACAAAACAAACTGAATAAAATGATAGAACAAATAAAAAAGAGGGGGAAAAAAGCCTACAACAGTGTTTGGAACATGTAAAAATATTTAACATGTAGTGTTGACTGCATAAATGGCAGATATCAAAATGATTTTGCAGTGACAAGTTAGTTGAAAACATTTTCTGCCAAGGAGTTCAAGACATTTTCAAAACATTTCAGCACAAAGCAAGCAACCAGGGAGGAGGAAGGGGGAGGAGTTGGGGAAGGTGGCAGGTAAGGTGGCTGGAGTGTGGAGTTAGGGTTATGGTTTTCTTAGAAGATGAAGACAAGGGCAATCTTGTCTTTTCACATTAAAACTTGACTTTGACTAACAAATTTCTTCCCCCTTCTCAAAACAAGCAAGCGCACTACAAATTTTGCTAACTTGGATGGAAAATGTAATGTCAACATTTTAGTCCAAAACCATATGTGGAATATTGGGCTATTTTTAAAAGACAATAGCATAAAGTGGTCTGGGACCATAACATGGGGGTAAAGTTTGCCTTTAATTTTAAATAGATTTCAGCAATCTTCAGTAAAGACGGCTTAAAAACCAAGCCATCTGCCATGGGGTTAAAACCACGGCCTCTTGCTAAAGAATTTTTGAAGAATAACAGAGAAACTCAAATCTAAAAAACATTCACTAAAATCTTCCCTACACCAGCAGTATATTTATTAAAGAGTGGAGCCATAAAGAATCTCACTTTGAGAAGTTCAGAGGAGCGGAAGCCACCGATCCACATAAAACACCGTTCTGCGGGTGTTTTCCACATCCCTGACAATATGTGGAAAACATCAGCCTTGGCTGCATTGCCTTTCAGCCTGAAAACATCATCAAATTGTGTGATGACACTGTCCACAATAGTACGAAGTTCAGTGTCGCTTGCATGCGAATTGACCGCTGCCCGAAGCTCATTTATCTGCTGATTGTGCTCTTCCATCCATCGTGCATATTCTGCATTAAATGCCAAGGCCCCTGCAAAAAAAAAAAAAAAAAGGAATTAGCAAGGCTATCTTTTTCTACAGAAAATCCATTTTTTTGCAAATTCAATTCAATTCAATTATAGGGACAGCCGCACAAAGAAACAGAAAGATAAAAACAGAGAAGGAAAAATTACAAAGGAAAAACTGTGTAATCAGTCATTGTAAGTTGTCAAACCGGGATACGAATCATGTATCGTTTTTCTATTTTTCTGAATCGTGTATAGCATCGTATCATGTTTAAAATATGTATAAGATACTATCTTAATTCACCATTTAGGATTTACTATATAATTTGCGAATTTTAAGTTCTCAGAGAGCTTGTCCATAGTAGAAAATTTTAAACTTTAATCAGTGTAAGTAGGCATAAATCAACCGCACAAGATACATAACACTAAATAAGTAGATATTTATCAACAAAGTAGAGAAAATAAAAGACAATAACCATTCTCTTCTAAAACGTATTATTTTATAATATGTTAATGAGAATTTTGTAAAAATATTTATTTACTAGAAACAAGTATAAAGAAATTTAATTATTCATGTATCGCATATATTGTAGCATGAATTGCACCTTCTTTTTTTTTTGATTGGCACTGGGGTGTTCGGATCATGTATTATATATATGTATCGTAAGATACATTTAATTTAAGATTTCTTTCTAAAATTATCGAATTATAAGATACTGCCAACACTGACAGGATCCACAGGCACAAATCAAGAAAAAATTCACAATGAAGTGCATGGAGATTGTAGACACAAATTTTAAAACATGAAGTGTTTCAAAACATTTCAAAATTTATGTTACAAATGTCCACTGTTTAATTTTTGGATTAAACAGTGTTGATTAGTTGATTATTTGAATAGCAGGTTCTTATTTCCGATCTGTATTTCAGATCGTTAATTACACATTTTATACAAATGCAACCTCCGATTAATGAAGAACAAAATAAACAACAAAAGACAATTTAAGAAAAATAAATATTTTATTAAAATTGTTATGGGTTTTGAACCCTCGAATACAAAATAAAATTCTTGGGTTTGGAACCCTTTACCTATTCATCACCATTAGCGTAGGCTCTTGAGTTCTCTAGGCTTCTCTTCTTCTTTCTTGTAACGATTTCTTTAGCTCTCAATTTCTTTCTCTCTCTTTCTGATCTTTCACTTCTGATTTCTTCCTGATCCCCCATCTTGTGTGATGGTCCTCATATTTATGAAGGGCCATCAAGTGATAGGAATGCTTCATCTTCAATTTGAATTTCAAATTGAATGATAATGAAATTTGAATTTTGAATAATAGCGCTATCTGATTAATCGTATATCTGATTAACCAGATTGATCTTTGGGGTTTCATCCTGTGTGGTGTCCTTGCTGTAGGCTCTACAGGTGTCATTTTTCGTAGACTCTACGTGTCACTTGAGCATCTTGAATAACGTCGTTGAAATACAATATCGTTTTATTTATGTACTTCAACGGATCATGTTGATCTTTTTTTAGGGAGTGATTACCTACAACCTTCCTATCATAGGCTCTATACGTGTCATAAATTTAGTTGAAATTTATGTGCCAACAGAGATGCAGTAAGAAACACTATCAAATAACCAGTCAACGAAGACTAGGTACATGATCAAAGCAGTTGTATGAGTACCTCCCAAAACCAGGTTTAACAGTTGATTGGCTAATGGATAACCTTAAACTCTGAAACACAAGCAGAGAACCTAATAATCCTAATGAATAATGATAGCTATTGATCATCATTGACATGCAAGTACCCATCACCGCAGTATATATATAGAAAGAGACGAGGTAAAGAAAGCCGGACACCGAGACTACTAGTTTACCAAAGCATGGAGAAACAAAAGCCAGATCAACATGTTTATTGTCTTGTATCCAATTATAAAGACACCCGTAACTTTCATCATGACCATAGAACAAAAGCTTTCATATTTCGTACCAAAAATCAGTAATTTACAATACAAATTCCACATCAATTTTTTAGCAAACTGCTAACAAAAAAAAGAAAAAGAAAAAAGAGGAACTCATAAAGAGTCTCTAGAAGCACAAGTTGAAAACAAGAGAAGCAGTACAATAAGGTATGCATACCATTTCCACCCGATGAATGGGAGGACTGATCTCCTGAGTTTGAAATGAATATTCCCTGAAAAAGAAAAAGACAAGAACAAATTAGTGATCTAAAGAGAGTGAAACACATAATAGTACTTTATCTGTTAGAAAAAAATAAAAATAAAATACTTAATATACAAAACATGTATATTCAGAAATGGATAAAAGTATTAAACCTGCTGGCGGGCTCGCTGCAGCTCCTGCTCAAGTTGGGTCAGCTTCAGCCGGCTGCTCTCCAGCTGCTGTACATAGGCCTGTTGAATAAACAATGAAAAATAAAAAGGAGAGATTCAAGTTAAATTCAACTTTTTATTAACACGAACTGCTGAAAATTATTCATACTTTTAAACAGATCAATTATTAAGGCAATGTTTCCAACAGATTATTAACCAATATGCATTTGTTTTTTATAAATACAGGAAATATAATATTCAGAACAAATAATTGACAATTGAAGTAACACAACCTACTTTTTTTCTCAATCGGCTTTTTCTGGCAGCTTCACGATTCTGAGCAAGCCTCCTTAACGTCTGAAAGTAATCATTTTGAAAAAAAGAAAAAAATTAACAAAAATTATTGTATCATTTGAGATATTATAAACATTACTAGTCTCAATTGTGTATAACCTTCTGATCCAATGTTTTCTCCTTCGATCTGTCGCTTGAATCAGAGGCCACAAGAGCATTTGATTGACCCATTTCAAACTGCACAGGGAAGTACAAAATTTTAATTCACAACTAAAATATGTCAACAGCCAACTCTTCCATACAATGAAGATTTATTCATTTACTTATTTATTGGGATAATGCATGACCAATAAAAAAACTACATTTGAAATAGAATGCTGCAAGGGAAAGAAACAATTTGCACAGACACTACACTAGTACAAAAAAGGAAGTGAGGTTGGTTTCAAAGTTTTGCTCCAAAAGTACCCCTACTCCCTAAATTTAGAAAAATAAACATAGTAAGTAATTACTAAATCCGATATATATCTACGACGAGACTATGAATACCTTGGTAACTTTAAGTTTTAATTAACACCTGCACTCGGTGAATGATTGACCCTTTTCTAATTGCCAAATAATTCTCTCATCTTCTTCCTTTGAAAGTATCAGGCAAACCCAAAAAAGTGTCTCAACAAATTTATTTCACCCCATTCCTGGCTTTGTATTTTTAAGGAGACTTGAGCCACTAAAACACACCCCTATTTAACAAAATATTCTAAGAAAACTAAAACATTATTTGAATTGTTCCCCAATTTCCATCTCTTTGAAATACCAATTACATTCACTTTTTAGATAAAAAGATTTTTTACGAAAATAAATGCTTTTGGTTTTGACCCTTACAAACAAGTAAATTTTATACGTAAAATATCATTTGCACTGCCCACCCTTAGTTTTTGTTTCCCAAATTATAAATAAAATAGAAAGAAATGGATAAATACATGTATGGCTTACACCAAACATTTTATGCTTATCGCATGTGCCATACCACAATTACGTGATTAAAAGCTACATTAAGATATTAGATGCTTAAGATACATTACCCTTTGATTTTTCTCATCTGTATCCACGTCTGTTGAGGTATCAGTTAGAGGACTGGCAGCTGCCATATTTGCCTCCCCACCGTTCTCACGATGACTGCCCGATACAGAAGTTAAGTTCAACTGTTGTCCCTTTTGCAACTGTAATGTCTGAGACCCCGCAATAACAGCAGATAAATTTGTATTGAAGGCAGCAAGTGACTGAATATCCAAAAGAGATACAATCACATTGTGAAACGACTTATAATTTAATCAAGTTTAGATCATGTACAAATGGGGAAGAAAACCTAAATCACCTTATTGAATGAGCCAAATTGGAAATCAGAGGCTCCTATTGGATTAATTGAATTTGTTGGTTGGGATACAGGATCTAAAGACAATAAGTTGGTCAGTCAAATAATAAGCAACAAAACAAGATCTCTATGTCAGTCATACATACAAATAAATAAAAACAAGATATAATTGAGACACTGAAAGAAAATCCACAGAGAAAATTAGGTAACATGAACGACAAAATTTGTATCTTGGACTCTAATACCCAAACCACATTACTATTTCTGCCAAGTTCTCTGCATGAATTCAATGGGTAACATAATGACGTATTATACAGTAAACCGAATTCAGAGTTCAAACAACCAAGAAATGAATAAAATTCAAAGTTAGTTGTTGACAAAGAACCAAATGCAAAAATGCTAGCATAGAAGCTTTTTTTTTCCAGGCAATATTAGAACTATAAATACATACTTCTACTACTGTTAGCAGCATCTGCTACACGAAATCCGAGAGATTGTTCAAGGGCCCCAAAGTCAGAAATTCGAGAAGAATGGGAAGTGCCCCCCTCTGCGCCACTGAAAAAATTCACAAGTTATCAGAAACATTAGATTGTCACAACAGACTAATACAACTCAGAAAATCAAAGTTTTTTGTTAACCCTTCTTCCCTAGTCAACAAAAGAAAGAGTGAATTCGAATACTACCGGATGAATTACTACTGACATATATCAATGGCTCCCTGCACAGACATATGCCTGTATCCTAATGCAGCAAATATTTTAACTTCATTTCTAGGATAACTGAAGACAAGACTTCAATTCTATATTTCAATTTCCAACACTTAGAATAACTTATACACCAGATTCGGGGTTGTGTTTCGGATCTTTTTATATTAATCAGGACCAAAAACAATGTAGAAACCAAAACTTCAAACTGCACTGTGTGTGTTCATGTTTTGAGGCACGTAAAAAAGAGTAAATACAAATAGTCTTAAATCAAGTTCAAGCATAACAGCTTAATCCATGCAGGCAGGCATGCAGCATGAGTGCCTGCACACACGTGTGCACAAAGAGAAACACTTCAATTTTGTGATAGAATCACTAAAATTCTGTAAATAATTGACCAGGCTAAAGCTCAATGTGCACATCTACCGAACAGAGTATGACCATTGTCCCATACAGGGTGTCAATCAGCATCAATCACATTAATTGGGGTAAAAGTTGATTCAATTATTGCTTAGCATGCTTCCATATTTGGTTACAAAAGTAGTTTTTATGAGCTAAATGAACATATTTTTGGGAACACAATCAAAGAATATGGGTCAATTTAGAATCCTTTCGTTTGGCAATGTTGGCTTTTTGACTTTTTTAGTCTGAGACTTTTTTGTTCGTATGGGTTTCTTGTTTGGCTTTCTTGACTTTTTTGCATTGGAATGACAAAATTGGCCTCCACTTGGAAATGATGCTTTTTTGACTTTTTGTTTGTATATGGGTCAATTTGGTAATTTTGCTTCAAAAGTCAAGTGTTTTGTCATTTTGTGATTTTGTAGCTTTTTTTTTGTCCATATGTGCTTATTTAGTCCCAACTCAAAAACCAAACTGGGGCTTAATTCTTGATATTTCATGTGATGTTGGAGATACATTCTCATAATGTTGAATTATCAACAATTCTCAGCTAGCATGAGAAATTTGTGAAAACTGTAATTCTTCGGGGGTGTTTGGTGGGGCTTTTTTTTAGCCAACTTATGACTTTTGGCTTTTAAAAAGTTACTTTGGACTATTTGGTTAAACCTATTTCAAACAACCTCTGATTCTAACAACTTATTTTAAGTCAAAAAAACAGATTCTGAGAAGTTTGTTCACCCCTTACTTCTTATTATTAGCTTCTGCTGTGGACATGTTAATTTACAGTATACTCTTAGATTTTTTTATTTTTTATTTTTTAAAAAATAGAAAAAGACCTAAATGGACTATAGAATATTATTATTATTTTTTATGAGAAATGTAAACAAATAGTGAATAATAAAAAATAAAAGTTAATTGAAAAAGCTAGTTCAGAGCTTATTTAACAAACACTACTCAGGAACTTAAATCTATAATCTAACAGCTACACCAAACAGGTTAACAACTTCTGATTAAAGTCATAATCTATAATCTGTTAAGCTATAATTTATAATCTGTTTTAACAGCTACACCAAACAGGACCTTCATATAGATGGAAAGCTTGGCTAGAAGATAGTTTGATAAAATGGAAGCTTTAATCTTGATGTGTATTCTATAAGAGGAACTTGATTTTGTAGGTTCTGTTATTTATATGTTGTTTGTATTCGAGCAAAGCTTGACTGCTGGCTGTTTTGGCAAGAGGTATGCACCCTGGGGATAGCCCTATTTTTTGGGCTCTCTCTTTTGTAGCATTCTGCCATTTATAAACTTACTGACACGGCGTGTTTGGCGTTACAATTCATGGAATAAGTGGACAAGCACGTGGGACAAGCCAGAAAAAGCCAACAGAAGGAATCAAGCTGCCCAAGGTCATAATCACTTGAAATTTAGTAGCTTGAATGGCAACATGTTGAAGATTAGGATCCATGACTTCACCATGGATCCTTCCAGATTTGGGGCTATTTCCTTTGCTTGGGATGTCAATTTAATCAATTTTACATTTTTTGAAATTTTTTTTCTTAATTAAAAGTCAAAATCTGATTCTGTAGATTCAGGGGTTGTTTGGGATGATCTAAATAAGTGCACTTTTTGACTTTTTATGAAATATGGGTTGGGTTTGGGTTGGGTTGAAAGTGATGTGTTAGAGAGGTGATGTGACTTAAATAAGATGATGTGACTTAAATAGAATAGTGACTTTTTGACTTTTTGTCTTTTTTCAATCATGCCAAACTTGGCCTCAATCTTGATTCTAGGATCTTTAATTAATTGTTTTCCCTACTTCATTTAGTTTTTACCATTTATTGGTAAATTTTCTTAATTGGTTAGTAGTCTTGGCCTATGAGCAACGATGTATCGACTCAAAACTCAAAAGGGACAGTTACTATTGTGAGATCCCTAGTTCTCTCCAACTTTTGGGTATTATTTGTGAATCAGCTAACTTTCGATGTCTTTAATGCTGATATTCTCAGTCAATCAATAGGCTTCAATATGGGTGTAGTTTCCAGGACTCAAAATCATTGTTGCAAATTCTCTTAAGTAGACAATTCCCTACATTACTTATTGATCCATAAAATAAATAAATAAAGTATATTTTCAACAACATTCAAAGTTCGACATCTATGTTATATGGAATTCATTGGGAATAGGGATGGCAGTTGTTTCCTTCTAATAATATGGTATTAAAGATATATTTCTTTACTACTTTATTCGTTCCAAAAGTTTCACTATAACAAAATATATATATATATAGATGGACCGCATCAATTGGCTATCTCAACATTATTCTTTTTCTAGCCTACCCATATAGTCACCAACAAAATATTGTCTAATACTCAAAAGTAGAAGCTGTCCTCCATAAGCACATCCATCCCTTTTATTTTCTTTTCTTTTGCACTAGGTGGGATGTTAACATGTTAGTGAGTTAAGTCACTACAACCCGGCGTTCAAGGCTTCTCCGTAAGTTCGAACCCCGAACCTTCCTCTAGACTTTTAGAGTTACAACCGCTTGAGGCACACTCAAGTTCAGCACGTCCATTACACGACAATAATATTAATCATGATTATACTGACTTAAATGAGAACGTTCTTCAAAGTTTCAACGGTAAACTAACTAATAAAGATGGAAACAGAACAATAAAAAACAAAACAATCATTATTACCCAACTTAAATTAAGAAAAATACTTCAATGAGCAGCCAAAAAATCAACAAGATAGTTCTGACAAGAAATTTTACACGGTATTTGAAATAGGCATCTGCGGAACAAAGCTCGGCATCACAGCAGAGAACCTTGTGTCATCTTCTGCACTATCCTTCAATGTTGTGCTGCCCATAAGTCATCATCATCATCACCACCTTGAATGCCATAACCAAAACACAGAAAACTTCAAACCCTTTTAACAAAACACAACACAAAAACAACTGAAATGAAAACACAGATACTTCTAAATCACAAACCATGACCACCAAACAAACCAGAATCAAAGATGTCTCTCTCCAGCACCAATAATTCAGTACAATTTCAAAAAAAAAAAAAATCATCTTACAAACAAACACAACAAAACTATAAAACCTTAAGCATCAACAATTCAGTACGATTTCATAAAATAAAAAGTTTCCTATAGAATCAACAAAAACTATAAACCCAATTCCAAAACCAAATCAAACAGCAAAGCAAACCTTCAAAATCAAATAAATCACCAAAACAACATAGCTATCCGTACATACCAAGATAGCAAAAACCCTAAAAATAAAAAAACTTAGTCCTTCCAAAGCAGCCTACTTTCAATCAAAGCACAGTAACTACAGACCCACCAAAAAAAAAAAAAAAACTCCAAAACCAAAACAAACCTTCAAAATTAAATTAATCACCTAAAGATCGTAGCTAACCGCACATACCAACACATCAAAACCCTAAAAAAACCCTTTAGTTCTTCAAAAGCAAACTACTTTTAATCAAGAGGTAAAATTAACAGAATCAGAATCACATAAAAGGGCACTATTTTTAGAGTAAAAAACCCACAAACCTCATCAAAGACTAGATGAATATTCAGCTTATGACCTCTCAAAAGTACCGATTTTGCAACAAACTGACCAAAACCCAGAAGCTAAAATCCACAGAAAGCCCTAATTTTGAAGCTTTTGAAGAAAACCGACTCTTTTTGACTTTGTGCTGTGTATATTAAACTTGGGTTACTGTACCATTGTAACCACTATACGATTTTTCTCTCTCTAGATGCTCTCGCTCAAAACAAAAATTCAACAGACCAACCTCGAATTTCGAGCTCTTTTCTTTAAATGGCAAGAGAGAGAAAGAGAAAAAGGCTCTTCATTCAGATGATTCCAAGCAACTCCTTACGTCAATTTCGTCTGGAGCTTTTTTCAAACTTTTCCAAAACCACCATTTTTATATTCTTTTCCCTTTTGTTTATATTTGAATTATTACCACATTGTTTCTTACCATTTTAGAAATAATTTATTTTATTATAAGGAATGGTTTGTAATGTTCTAAATATGTGTATTTTTTAATTTTTTATGAAATATAAATTATGTATAGATATAAATTGGATTTGAAGTAATATAATAAAAATGTGATGTAACTTAAATATTATAGTAATTTTTTGACTTTTTAACTTTTTTATATTATGACAAATAAAACCTAAATCTTGCTAAAAAATATTATTAGATAATAAAAAAATTTTTTTGAAGAACATCAATATCATTGAAAACGAGATGAATTATAAGTTTTCAAGTTTAATTTGATAATTTAGGAGTATTTTGAGAAAATAGTTAAAAGTTTTTTTTTTTTTTTTTTTTTTGATTTTTTTGTAAGAGAAGAAAGTGGGTTAACCCACTTTCCCAAAATGAGTCTTAATAAACTTAAAATTATATTAAAATTTAATTTGTCTACATATTGAGCAAACTTTAACAAGTTGAACATAAACCGAGCTCGAGTAACTTTAATTTTTATAATACATAAACTTATTAAGCCAAGCAGTGAATTGTTAAAGTTTTGTTTTAAATTTAATGACTTTAAAATTGTGTTTAAACTTTATTTATGTACATAAATTGTCGATTTCAAATTAGTATTTAGGTCTCGTTTGGAAACAGGTTTTTTTAGTAACTTTTTAATGTTTTGGCTAAAATGTGATGTAAAAAAAACTAGTATGTTTGGGATGACTTTTTGGCTTTTTATGAAAAGATGTGCAAAAAGTAGAGAGAAAAAAAAAATCATTAACTTTTTGGTATGAGTTGTTGATTTTTTAATTTTTTTAATAACTTTTTAACTTTTTGACTAAACTGGTCACTTCACAAACGAGGGCTTAACCATGAGTCCAATTGGAGTAGTTTGATTTGTTTAAAAGTCCTAAACACACACTTTTTACTAAATTTAGGTCTTATTTGGAAATAGACTTTTTTAGTAATTTTTTCGCTGAAATATGATGTAAAAAAATTAGTATATTTGAGATGACTTTTTAATTTTTTACAACAAAAATGTACAAAAAATAAAGAGAAAATGCAATCTTTCACTTTTTTATATAAGTTATTGGCTTTTTAAATTTTTTAATAACTTTTAATTTTTAGACTAAAAAGTGATGTTGTCAATCAAGACTTTAATATTCTTTTTACAGAAATTAATATACTTTCTAACAATTTTACTTATTTTCAAGGCATTTTCCAATTTAATACAAAGATACCCCCTTTAGCACTTGTCTTTTAATATTTGAAATTTTATTTTCTTTAATTTTAATTTTAGACTTATAATTGCATTGTAATAGTAAACTATTGTTAGCATTTTAAACACACACACACAAAAAAAAAAAAAAAATGGCATACAAACTTGGACAGATCAAAGATAAATTAAAATAAATAAATAAATAAAAGAAGAAAGAAATAACCATTCAGAGTATATTTTGAAAGTTAATTATAATTTAGTGATAAAATTTATAGCTATTAATAATTAAAAAACTTATGAATTTAAAATAATTTTGTAAAACTGGCAATTTTCCCAAAAAATAAAATAAAATATATGAATCACATATGTATTTTATTTTATATTTGTTTCTTGTGTTGGAATTGTCAAAATCCTAATGTTGAATTGGATGTGATTATTGTTATTATAAAATAGCGAAAGAGCGAGATTCAAATTATTAATAGTAGAACTATTATGGTGAAAGTGAAACTTCCACTAAAATAAAGGAGTTAAATGGTTATATTTTTATAAGCTCAAGTGTATTATTTGATAAATTATAGATTCCACCCATATATCTTCGGATAATAGGCTTTGGACCCAACTCGTCAACATGCTATATACCGACATATCAAATTATTACTATTATTATTATTTTTATTATTATTATTAAAAATTAATGAATAAACAAATGAAAATTGTTTTATCCAGGGATTAATTTATTGATTTTGTTGTAATATCAACTATAAATGCATTCTCTTTTTTTAATTTTATATATGATTATACCCAACAAGCGTCGCATGTAAGATTTATTATAATTTAAATAATTTTTTTTATATTTTTATATTTAATTTTTTTATAAAAAATCATTTTCTTCGATTTTCTTGTTCTTACTAAAGTACCAAATTATAACATTAATTTTAGTAGTAGCAATGTCAAAGTGGAAATTGAAGTTTTTTTGACTTGTTTAAATATAACTTTTCAATTAAAGCATTTAAATGCCATTCTTAAAAATAAATAAAAATTATAGTTGTTTCTTACTTGACTAATCTTCCTCTTTCTTTTTTACTTCTTCACAAAATATATTAGCATTTTCTTATTATTTTATATAACTGATCTCATATTTTGTATCGAATACAGTTTAAATTAACAATTTTAAGGTGATAATTTAATACCATCAAGTTATGATATGACGATTTTTAGGTAGTAAATAAAAAATTTGTAAAACTATATGGATTCAATGGAATAAATTTTACCTTTTAGTAAGACAAATTGATATTCTTTCTCATTAGGCTGAAAATTTTATATTTTCTTGATCCGAATGTCACCACTTTCATACCCAAAACCTTATGATTCTGATACAATAAAGGCATAATGCAAGACGTGGAATAATATACATTAACAATTAACAAATTAATATTGCGTGACAATTGACTTCTTTTTTATTACACCAACAAATTTTAAAAAAACCCATGATAAAAAAAAATTGATAAGGTTATGCCCAACAAAAAAAAAAAAAAAAATCAATGTGAATTATTTTTAAATCAACAATACTAGAAATACATAAATTAAACACAAAATAGAACACACCACATTATATGGGACTAATTCCTTGTAAGACATAAGTATCTTATTCTGTATTTGATACTATGTGTTAAATTTATTGTTTTTCAATTATACTTGGGGGTTTAACTTAAAAAAGAAGTAGCCTCGTTTGGAAAGTAAGTTTGGATTAATTTAGCCCACTAAAATGTAAAATGGATTAGAAAATTAATAAGACAAAATGTCGTATTTAAATCATAATTATTTCACTTTTTCTCTCACAAAATTAAAAAATGTCGAAAGTTTTTTCTAAACGAAATTTTTTTAGCTAAATTAAAATAGTCAAAAAATAAAAAATTCAGGCTAAAAAATTTATTCCCATGCGAAGGCGTAGCTCCAACAGGTAAGGGTGCGAATGTAATAAATATAGAGCTTGTTTGGGATGTTTAGAATAGTTATATAAGATAAAATAGACTATTTTAGTTAAATATGATAAAATATCACATCCAATTTATTATTTTTTTATTTTTTCTTTCACAAAAAAAAAAAATAAAAAATATATTCAAAACAAGATTTTTTAACTCCAGATTAAAATAGTAAAAAATAAATAAATAAATAAATAGGGAAATGAAATTTACATGAACATGAAGGCAAGTTTATGAAATTACAAATTTTCTATTCCTTCAATTGCAAAATGTCTTAAGTGGATTGGGATGATTTTCTATTACCCTTCTCATGGCAATTAATTACAATAGGGCCAGTAAGAGAATAACCCACTAGCAAAAGAAAACCAAAGCATAAGTGGCATTGTTGTAATTAAAGACAATTTGAACGGTATTTGATTTGATTGGAAATCGTGCATATGGGAGTAGAGTAGTTGCCAAGTAAGACTTCCCCTTTCCTGCGCCGCCTGCAACCAAGGTTCAGAAGTTCTTCCTACAAAATGACTTCTTTACCCTTTTTATAACACAAAATCAAAACAAAATATAATATTTATCATGGCAAATAATAAAGGTAAAATGTTAATAAAATGGCAAAGGAATAAATTGTTTCAATTTAGGCGTGGAGAGGCAATACCATAAATAAGTTGTTTATTGATTTATTCATGTTACATTACTTTTTTATATTTTTATATATCTTTTTGTAATAAATAAAAGTCAACTTATAAGTTACATTCAAAATAATCTTGCATATTTTTAGTTTTAACATATATGGAATCAAATAAAATAATTTTAGAAGGGTAAAATATAAATTCATTTTAAATTAGGAATATTTACCAATAAATCTTATTTCACAAATTGTTATACTAATAAGTCCTACTTTTATTCTTTTGTTCCATTAAGTTGTGCTGATAGGGAGATTTGGTCATTTATTGTTATATTTTCCATTTGTGATTTGATTGTGTGGACGTTTGTACCCCTTGTGTTAGTGAGACATGTTGCGCGGGACCACTTTCGTGTTTGCAGGTGACGTTTGGCTAATTCAAATGATACAGAATAAAAACATTTAAGCCATTTTCAGTTAGGGTTTTGTGAAATGTGATGAGGCGTTTTTGGTGACGACTATGTGATATACTGTCAGAGTTTGTATTTTCTACCGTTGGCACGTTGTTGTTTAGCTAGTATGACTTATGTTCTGGGTTCGTTTATGTTTGATCTGGATTATAGTTGTTTCATGTTGTACTTCATCTTTTTTTTTTCTCTTCTGTTTTTACGTATTTGTAGGTTTCTATGTGTTTGGTAGGACATGGTTTTGGATGGTGTGTTTTGTAGGGGTTGTGTGTGGTGTGTTGTTGTTATTGGTCTCTTTTTTTGTTGTGTGTGGTGTTAAACCGAGCAGCCAAGTGTTGCAGTTTCCCAATGGAATGTGTCGTTTAAGGAAAGAGATGGAAATGCATATGTTGTGCATTATGGGTGGGGTATGTCATTTTTATGTTGTCCCTGTTGTTTGTGTTTGTGTTTGTGTTTTTTTTGGTCCTCATGAATCACATCTTAACATTCACAGGGGGTGGACAATCAAATTATGTTAATATGTTGTGACGGTAATATGAACGTCGCTATTAATTTGCCAGTTTCGTTTCGATTTGACAATGTGGTCAGTCGTGCGTGCAAAAAGTTTGATGGGTTGACACCTGCCGATGTATGTTTGTTTTTCAAGATGCTCGGTTATAATAATTTCACATTACAGAACGATGTTGATGCGGAGAACATGATGTGTCTTGCATGGTCTTTCCGACTGCAATGCATTGATGTATTCATTCAGATACAAGATCTACCCGACAGTGACAATGCTAACAGCCAATTACAAACAGTTCACTATCACACAGTAGAGGTGTTGGATGAGTCGAACATGAATGACGAAGATGATTTATTGGCAAAATTCTATCCTCATGTTGACAAGGTGTTTTTGTCTGCTCAATGAACTAACGAGATTCAACATGTTGGTCAAAATTTTGAAGATGGAGCAGCTGAATTCAGCTGAATTCCGTAGTGTTCTTCACAAGTATGCAGTCGAGTGTGGCTTCCGCTCTAAATATGTCAAAAACGATTCTGTATGAATAACAGTTATATGCATGATGAGGAAATTGAAGGGATGCATGTGGTCGGTACATGCACATGTTTTGCATGCCAACGGATTTTTCTACCTTCACAGGTGGAATAGGGAGCACATTTGTGGTGTTGCCGTGTGGACCTTGAAAAACCCAAGGGCTAGTTCAGATTTGGTACCCGACGTTATTTCAGAGCAGGTACGTGACAAGCCACTTCCGTGCCCCCACCGATGTTGTGTACAACTTGAAAAAAGATTACGGATTAGAAGTTAACTATCGGGTTGCATGGTTAGGTGTTGAAAAAGCTCGTAGTGAGATGTTTGGTGTACACTCCATTTCGTTTGACCAATTGCAGTGGTACAGTTTTATTGTCATGGAGAACAACACTATGAGTTACATCAATATTGAGTATGATGAACAAAACAATTGTTTCATAAGGTATTTGATATCATTCAAAGCATGTACCTTTTCTAAAGGGAAAATTTAAGAGGAACTTGCTGGTCACTACTGCCAAGGATGGCAACCAAGGTATTATTATAATGTTCACATATAACATTTACGTTGTCCAATAATAATTTCGTTAATGATTGCAAGGACAATGTTTTTAGCGTTTATTGCCTCACACACATAATATTTGTGCACAAACGTACACCACATACATAACTTGCTTAATTGACTTACAAGAACTATTTACAGGTCTCTTTCTTTTAGCCATTGCAATTGTTGATTCAAAAAACACCACAAATTGGGCATGGTTTTTAGGACATCTCGCAAATGTGGTCAACAGCAACAGGACCCTTACATTCGTCTCGGACCAACATGCAGGTTTATTGGAATCAATGCCCATCATATTTCCCACAGTCCATCATGCATTTTGCTTACAACATTTGCAACGTAATTTGCAACATAAGCTGTGATATGTCAACATTTCATATCGAGCAGGGATGTTAACCAAATTCCGTGCTTGTGCTTATGCACTGACTGTGGCTGTATTTACTCACAACATCGAAGAGTTTACCAAATGTAGACGGAAGGCTGTACCAGCGTTCTTACAAGACTTACCCCCTTAGTACTGGGCTAATGTTTACTTCTGGTACATAATTCAGAACTATACATTTTCATTCAAATTGTCTTCCTCGTTACGCACCACTTGTGTATCACATTTGCTTGTTTATTTATGTTCTTACACAAATTTATTCCTCCAACACCAGTGATTCACGTTATGGCGAGATGAGTTCCAACATCATCGAGTCATTCAACTCGTGGATACAGAAAGCACGCCACCTACCAATAACTCAATTGGTTGATAGTATTCGAGTGAAGATTATACGTCAAATGGCGAAACGACGACATAAAGAACAAGCATGGCCTGGTGTTATTTGCTAGAAAATGGAAGCTCGTTTGGTTAAAGTGTATAATAAAAGCAGATCATGGCTTGTAAGCCAATCTAACGACAATGTCTTCGAGGTCCATTCTTTCCCATCTGTCATGATTGACGTTGACGGATGTACATGTTCGTATTTCAAGTGGCAAATCAATGGATTCCCATGTGCACACACAATTGTAGCAATGTGAAATAACGGATTCGACCTATACGAATTAGTTGCTCAATTTTATCATGTGGTTGCTTATTGAAATTCATACCAACAAAACATAAACTTCATTCCAACTGTTGAGAAACCACCATTTAGCGCTGCAGATTTTGTCATATGACCACCGGTGGTCAAACGATCACCGGGGCGGCCCAAGAAAAACGTCTTCTTTCCAAAGGGAAACAAGGGCAACAAATTCGGTCTGCATTTGTCAACACATAGGCAACCACAACAGAACAATGTGTAAAGAACCAATTTAGCTTCAAAACCGCAGTCCTACTTTTAAAATTTTTGAGTTAAATACTTTTCAATTATTGTTTACATAAATAATTGGGTGTGCCACATCCATAGATCCGTCATGCACGGCGGACATGTTTTTTAAATCGATTTGCAGCTTTCAATTATCAGTTTGAGGGTTCACAATTTATACCTCGTTACCATAAAAGTTATGTCAATTCATCACAATAATATTGGTTATACGTACGGGATTTATTTTTATTTTTTTTTGGTGTTTATGATTCTATGTTAACCTGTTAAACTGTTTAACATGTCTACCATACATTACTATTTTCCGCCACACAACTTAAATGTACGTGTATGTTACTATCATGTCACGATTTTCGTCACATTACCTTCACACCCACAGAATACGTAGCCACCCGTGCTATACATACAATCTCCACGACTAAATTACATTCCATATTTAATCTCATTTATGTTTTCCTAAGCCGTGCTAAACCCTACTGCATAACACACTACAACTTACTTTAACGTCCCACCAACTTACCGTATCTACTTACTACTTTGCACTATGTTTTCAGCAACTACATACATAGCATGCGCAATCACACGAAAGAAAAAACCAAACTCACATTGTAAAACCAAACATATTCCTGGTCAAATTAAAACCGTATGTTTTCCAAAACGACTAGAATGTAAAACCGTTATCATTACATTAAAAAAACTCACATTTCAACTTCCACTATAGCAATGCAACCAAATAAATACAAATATCCAAAACACAGTCAAATAGGTACCGATATTCCTACCCAAGGAATTAATCATTACGAGTTTTCACTTACCATGTCAAAAAAACAAACAACCACATGCACCTACATACTTCTAATCTTTTAACCCCCGTACTGGATCGTTCACAAAAGCCTTAACTATATTTGCACGTAGCACGATGCAATTAGTCCTTTGCAGCAAGCGTTCCACGTCGCACTGATACACATACTGTCGTATAATGGCACACGCAATCACCCCACAGTCGAGCCTGCAAAACGGGATTAATTACATGTAATCAGCCACATGTTCAACAACTATAATGTTATACATACAGTCCACCTATAAAATTGCAAATCAAATTCACTTCCGTCCCCGGTTTTTGCTGTGGACCCTTGGTTACAGATTCCAACAGGTGGCTGAAATTTGCCACAATGCTTTGCTCATCTAGCCCGCACTCACGCAAACACTGCTTCATCACATGCAACACCCGTTCTTTCTACCATAATTCACAAAAAACAATGAAACTAGCTACAAAACCATCACCCACATAACCATTACGCAATCACAAAACAAGTATGAAAATACTTATTCAAATCATACTAGTACGATAGCTTCATTGTGATGCACGTCAGCTCTATCTCCACGCTACCTCATTGGATTGTAATGTTTCCAACTACCGTCTTTCGTATCGTACACTACCAACGTCCAATGACTAGTGTGACACATGAGAAAGTGTATGAACCAACACTCACTTGCAGTAGACACATTCCTCCGATCAAACTTTTCCACTGCCCGAACATCATTGTTTTTCACCATATCCTGCAAATTAAACCGACCATCAACACGTTACACAAGCACACAACTCAAACAGCGTACGCACGACTACTCCATAACTCACCAGGCACACATTACTAAAGAAGTATGACTTGTCCGCCAACTCATCGTCCCCATACATCTTCAACTGATCCCTTTTAAGCAACTCCGCATATGCATTAATGACCTACCAAACACAAAAACCAAATTAACAACAATTTTCACACAAAACAAAAGTTTAAAATGTTGTTCCATACAACTTCAGTTCACCACATGTGTGAAGGAATATCACATTTTCATATGAAACATTTAAAGACTCACATTTCCACAAATGAAATTTTAGCAGACAAGGTTTTTTCACATCGCTGAAATACATTACCACAACCAGTCGTAGCATCATTCCACATGACCGCTCTACACATAACAAATTTTTTGATTCTAAAAAAATCTACACGCAAACAGGCCAAAAATAAAATAAAATAAAATAAAAGACATACATACCCATCACCGTGCTTATCTTAACCCTTTGTGATCCTCGACTTTTCCTCTATTGTCATCATTTTCCACACTCCCAGCCTGTTGTTTATATCAAACCCCTGACCACTTCTCCTCAGTTAAAATCACTATGTCCACGTCAATAACTTCGTCATTCACGACACAGTCGTTTTCTCGCACCACAACACAACTGTCTGTGATTGGTTTCTTATTATGCCCACCTAATAGTAGGTATTTAAACTCTGGCAATTTCCGTACTTGTCTCACTTTGTTTTTAATGTTACGCACAAACGATGTTTGCAGACTCATTGCCGCTAAATCATCATCAACATTAGTCACACATTCGTTCACACCATTAGCGTGACTACTCCCACACTGTCTACCAACTGTACCTGCCATTATGCTTCCGACCTCACCACCAGTAATCTCATCGATATGCCCACCCTGCCCGACGACCCTAGTAGGTGACACATTGCTCACTACTGTACCTTCAAACCAAACTCCTCCTTCCCTATCGCCCCCGCTGTCACGTCGCACTTCCACGTCCCAAAACGCTTACGTCATATCGTGCACATCACGATTTGCAAGCTGATTCTCAAGCACCATTACTCTCCTCTGTAATTCCATATTTTCACTATTCAACTTCTCCAGCTCATCGTTTTTAGTTCCCAGTACACACTCAAAACCCCCTACTATGTTCATAGCTTGCGCCTCAAGTTTTATTTTCAGCCCAGCAACTTCTTTTTCAAACAACGCGGCCATTTCATCCTTTTTTTTATTCTGCAATTCCAAGGCTGCGATTGCACTTACTGCTTCATTCAGTTTACTATCATTCACTCCCTTATTGCATTTTCCATCCATAGAACCCTACAAAGCGTGTATTTCATTCCCCCCCACACTATTATCCAGTTGTTACCATCCCCATGAACTACATTCTTCATGTCCATCACCACATCTGAATTCCACGTTGCCTCTATGCGTCGCAGCCTCAATGTGTCCCCAATCTACCTTAAATTCATCCACGAAATCCTCATCGCCTCCGTCACAATCAACGACATCTATTTCAACATTTTCCCACGTCACAACGTCCACCCCTATAACTTCACGCTTATAATTAAACGACCTTAGTCGGTCAACTTTTACCTATGCATACACAAATATACCGGCATTTCACATTACAAAAACTCAGCACAAGTTCCAACCTTACACTACATGTATTCATGTATCAAAAAAAGTCAACATCTATACCTAAAAATTAACTAGACCAGATAGATCGACCCCTTGAGCTTTACTTAGCAATTTCCCAATGTCCCATTTCAAGAATCTGGGAAACATGTTGTCGATTTGCGGCTCAAGGCTCAAGTATTGTCAAATGTTCACATATCTAATACTAGCAAAACACAAAACAAAATATCAACCAATTATTGATACCAACAAATTGAACAAGTATATTTTATAACCACTATTTGAATCTAACATTCACATACCATTAATGTAACTACGCAGCCCGTTACCTTACCCGGCGTACGGTGAAACTCTTTAACTGAACCCATCAATGTTGTTAGTATTGCTCTAGTCCAGTCGTACATTCTCATAGTGTTCAAGTCGTTCATATACCGAACAAATGCCCAACTTATTGTTTTGCCCGAGTTTGCGAAAAAAAGCTTGCCACAAATGTACAATGCCAACAACTTTGCTGAATCTTCCTCATCTTGTTTGGTCAGCCCATTCACAGCTTCCAGGAACAAAGTTTTTATGAGCTTCGATGTTAACCGCGACGTGTCACAGCGCCTGCGCTGAATGAAGTTCGACCATTGTCTTGGAGACAAATCCAAACACCTCTTCCAGTAATGCAGACCAAAAATTAATCTCACGTCGCTACTACCAAATTTCACACTGGCCTTTCCAATATGAAACGCATTATCTCACGTATCGTACATTCTTTTAATCTTCGAAATCAAATCATCACACTTCCTAAATTCATTGGGGTTCAAATTGTTGATGTGGATTGCCTCGATCATAATCCAAAATGGTGTTTTCCTTAGCTGTTTCAAATGTGCCTCCCTCAAATTTGCCAAGCTAACAAGTTTCACTATCCTGGCAACATTTGACCGGTAGTTGAGCCTCGTATGTGTCCGTCACTGTTGGTCCTTTGTACACCTAGTCAAATTACAACCCATTGCATTGTGCACAACTTTAGCCTACTTAAATAGGATGTGACCTTGCATTTTCACTCCCAAATTGTTTATCTTTGACCCAGATGCTTCCTCAACCCGGCGCTTTTCACATGAGCGCGTCCGCAGACTATGTACTCTACTACAATCTATAACACCAAACATAACCCATTATAAAAAAAACATACGTCACGCAGCAAAACCACGTAACAACAAAATTCTCAACACCCAAACAAACCCCTTAAGTTGCCATGCGATGCACATACCTCCCCAACCCATTGTTTCGAACAAAAAAAGAAAAAGAACAACAACATGTGCCCTGACCCTCCTTCAGCCTATCCCCGCAACGTACCTTCACCACACAACCACCGTCATAACATAACCATCCCCCGACTAACACGCCCACCCTACCCCCTCCCCCTCCTCCACCCAAAAAAACACAAACCCGTCCCACACCAACCATTTCTAGTCTAGCACAATGCCTTTATGCCACCTCACCCACAACCGACGTCCACACCACAATTACTAAGACAACTCAACCGCACGCATTAATCGACAATCACACAACAAATGTAACGCCTCTAACTTCCAAAGTCATAATAAATCAAATTAACCTTAAATTTAAAATTGTAGGTAATTCATAATCTCAAATATACAAATTGTCTCCATAAATAATTAACACAAATGTCTCCAAAAATAATATATAGTTGTGGGCCCAAAAATCTTCAACTCAAATAATCTCTTTAGAACTTCAAATCCGATCTCCACTAAGTTCCTCCACACCTAAAAAATAAATTAATTCAGGAAGTATACAATACAACAGGAATAACAAGGCTCGAACAGAGAATAAATCTATAGGGATCCAACAATTACACAACCGATTAGATTCGATAATCAAGCAATTTACCAAATTGCATAAACTAGTCAACTCGACATATAATAATTTATCTAGGACCAAATACCCAGTCCTACTCAGTACATGACTAGTGACCGGCCTCACCCACCTCACCCAAGCACAACCGCTTATCTGGGCTATTAGTCCAAGCTATTGGTAAGGTCTACTCGATCTATGTACGGAGCAATTCCACGTCATTTAGCTAGACAAATCAATACTGTCTACATAGAACAACTTAATGAAATTTATCAAATGACTAGAGTAATTAAATGAATCAACAACGAATAATTCCACAGAATTTACCAAACGATTAGAATAATTAAGAGGAGTACAAATTTACGGTAATTAAAATAAACTCTTTGCAAAGAGATTTAGAGAAACATACCCGAATTACCTCAAATCAATCTCCTCCGTCGCCAACACTCGAATCTCGATATTTCTCCATGGATCTCCAAAGTCTAAGGCATAAGGTATGTAAGGTTTCACAAAATCTATAACTCTCCTCCTTTATGAAAATACTTACTCTTACTTTAAACATTCTTAATCTAAACTCTAAATCTATATAACAAATGGAGAGAGAAATATGGAAAGAACCATAGAAAGAAGTTGAGAGGTGAGTTCAATTTATAGACAAGGATACTTGGGACAAAAGAAAAGGAAAAATAATAAAATAAAGTTTACTTGGTGGGCAAGATAGAGGTGTACTTGGGGAAAAAGAAAAGAAACTTCCTTGGAGACAAAGTAACTTGGAGAGAAAGGAAACTAAAATAAATAAATAAATAAATAAAAGACATAAATAATGATAATAATGAAATTGAGGTAAAAAGAGATAAAACAAATAGAGAAAATGAGTTAGGTTCTCATCTAAAAATTTTACCACCAAACAATCATCAATATCTCTCTTTAAAATATTAATATCTCAAAAATACGGAGTTTCACAACAAATGACAAACAAAAAATAAATAAATTAAAAGCCAACCACCACAATTACCCGATTGTCACATTGTCAACACATGGCCCATAACCTACACCCACCTTTCACATAGGCGAAAAAAAAAAAAATCAACACATATCATTTCCATGCCCCTGCAACACAACAAATTAATAAAGTCCACATCCCTACATACCAATCCCCACACCAAAATATTGTTTAACACTTTCCGTTGTCCCACCTTTCATTGGTCCATTAACACAAACTTATTTGTGGACTTAATTCCCTCCTTCCCACCCCACACACTACATACCCCCCCGCCTCACCCATTTCCACACTAACACAATGCGTTAATGCCACCACACACAGCTGCTGACGCCACCTCGACTACCACCACAACTCTACTGCACATACCACACAGTAACAAACACAAACAACAACAAAAAACAAAACCCTCCAAAACCAGCCACTTAGCCCAAAGTCACATTTTCAAACCATGGCCCATGACCTGCACACACCTTCCACACAAGATTTAAAAAAAAAAAAAAAAAAACTTTCATGCCCCTGCAGTACAAAAAAATAATAAATCCGAACCCCACGCATACCCAACCCCACACCAAATTAGTTTTTACCACTATATGTGATCCCAACCATCATTGGCACATTACCACACCTTATTTGACCACTTTTTCCATACACACAACTCACCAACCCACATCACACACCACCCCTTTCACACACAAAAAAAACACACCTCATGTGCCCCTAACAAACACCCACACTAAACATAAAACAATCATAAAATAACGAAACTCAACACCATAATTGCATGATTCATAACATTATTACATAAAACAAATGGAATCAACAGGAAACCAACATAAATCCAATGCATCACACTAACACACACGAAACAACACACAATATTATAGAACATACTCATTTCGTCCATAGCAGAACTCTTACAGAGCAACGACCACAGAATATGTGCACTAGGGCTCTGTTGCCTTCAATTGTTTACAATGTGACACAGTTGTTCCACACACGAAACACAACTACAGCAATATTAACCCAATCTATCACGACCTAAACCTGCCCCTGTAGGTTTAGTGCCGTAACCAGCCAGTAATCGTTGGATTACCAAAGACTTTTGAATAAAATAACATATCATTAGGGGCTGCAGAAACAAATATATAAAATATACATGATCCATTGAGTTGTGTTGACATACATGGGACAGAAATTTAAAACTTAAATATATTTACATATATATACAGAAGTGTTAAATTTCATTCATTACAGATTTAGCCAAAACGGGACTTAGCCAGTTATACAGATAAACAAAAGCTAGTTCACGTTTCAAAGAAATCAAAGTCTTAAACATTCACAAAACATGGCCACAAGGTTTAACTTAATCCGGAAACTCCTCGTGAGGCACAAAGGGTGGCTGATAGACTTGAATTCCAGGTCATCAATTCTGAGCCTGGTCACGCGGCTGGTCACCTACATACATAATATAAATAGAGTAAGGGAAGCCCAGTGAATAATAACAGAGTAAAGGATTTAATGAATGATGTCCTATAACAGATTTCAAAATTAGAAACAAATTCAGATTTGCATACTTGACCAGAAATCATAGCAGTTATATGTGGTACATCCATTTAACTCTTATATCATATTGAATTTGTATAATCGGTACCGACGACCACATAGGTCCATATCTGGTGCACAAGTAGCCATGGTATTGTTACCCTCAAGCGAGGGCCACCTGAGCATAGGCCTCGATATTGTTACCTCCGGGCAAGGGCCACATGAATATAAGCCACAGTATTGTTACCCCCGGATGAGAGCCACGTGCATATTGGCTACGGTATTGTTACCCCCGAGCGAGGGCCACATAAACTAAGGATACCACAATACATTTTAGAAAAATAGACATTCATTTATGATTCATAAAATAGTATTTCAGAAAACAGATCATATCATTTAAGTCAGAAAATACTTATAATCAAACATAACTTTACAAAGTTATTACTCACAGATGGCTCCGAAAGCAGACAGACAGAGTAGACAATTCAAAGAGCTTACGACGCGTGACCTACACAAACATAACAGATATATCCTTGAAACATACATCTGGATATAACCTAACTTATTACATTTCGTTCTTAGTGTGTTTGTAAGTCTTATCCTCATTATTATGTCTTAATCTTGGCTTAGGAATACCTAGGACGCAATGAGGATGGCAAAACATGTTGTTCAATACTTAGCCAAGCATGCTGAAATAGGGTCCTCGCTCAAGCATGACTTTCTTCGCTCAAGTGAATGGTCAAAGATGTGAATGGCCGCTTGAGCATAACTTCCCTCGCTTGAGTGGTCTATAAACTCTGAAAAAGTATTGGTTGCTTATTTTTTTTGCTCGACGTACACTCGATGGTCGCTCGAGCGTAAGATTGAGGTTTTCACTCGAGCGGTCTAAAAAATGTGGCAATTTCTGGGAGCATGCAATATATGCTCGAGCCAACTTTCTGTCACTCGAGCGGAGAGGCAAAATTATGGAATTTCTACATTGCACTCCCAAGCTTAAAATTCGAATTTAATACATCAAAACCCATCCTCTTGGGCCAAAACTCAAGAAAACAATTAGAAACTTGTAGAATATCACGAATTAAAGATCATTTCACAAAAATCAAGGTCCAAAAGCATGTCAATTGTGCAAAGCAAAACTCAAATCTTTGAAAACATAACATGCATGTAAGTTCTCAACTTCAAAGCTTTCAAAACATGCACAAATGAAGTGTCAAGGTACAAAACTACAATGAGCTTCCATAATTGAACAAAATAGGTCATTGCATGTAAGAATTTGTTGAAATCAAACTCAAAATGTTATGATATATGCATGCATGTATGGAATTTATCTGTTTAAGCTCAATTCTCATGTTAATTCACCTATCACACTTGATTTCATATGGAAACCAACTAAATTACAAACTAGAAGATAGAAATTCTTACCTTAGAAGCTTAATTGTGTCCTAGATGTCCAAATGGTTGAGTCACTTAGTTCAACAACTTGAATTTTTTACAATTCTTCTTCTTTTCCTTAGATTTCCAAACTCAACACTTGATCTCACTCTCTCTCTCTCTCTCTCTCTCTCACCTCAAGAAGGAAGAAAATGAGAGTGTCCACTAGTGCCTTATATAGGCTTGGATTAAAGAATTCATTAATTAATCTTAATTGAGTACTAATTATTCTAATTATTTCGTTCCGAATCGAATTTTAATTAAACTTACCATAAAATTCTAAAAATTTCAACTAACACGTAAACCAAGTCAATTTCATCATCGAACGTCGATAAGGCCTTCAATTCACAGAACGAAATAGTAACACAAACAGATATTTCTACGATAAATAGATAGAAATACAAATAATGTAACACACATGCAAATAATTCAAAATTTCTTTTTAATTACTTATTAACATCCTCAATCATGGTTTAACAGTTAATCATGGGTCGGGGTTGTTACAGTCTTCCCTCTTTAAAAGAGTTTAGTCCTCCAAACTCGAATTACCTTCATTTTGAAAGAACATTGGGTCCAATAAAAATAAATCCGGATGTCTCTTCATCATATCTTCTTCGCTTCCCATGTTACATAGGTTCCTCCATGATTCTGCTAATCAACTTTCACCAACGGGATTTCTTTATTTCTCAACTTTTGATTCGACGGTTAACAATCTAAATTGGCCTCTCTTCGTACGTATAGTCATCTTTCAAAAGAACATGAGTTGGCTTAATCACATGGAGTGGATTTCGTAAATATTCCCGAAGCATCGATATATGAAAAACATTATGCATATGTTCCATGACTGGCGGTAAGGCTACTCGATACGTCACGAGGTTAATTTTCTCTAAACCTTCATACAGGCCAATGTATCTTGGGGCTAGCTTTCTTTTCAACCCAAATCGTGTTTGCCCTTTCATAAGAGTCACTTTGATAAACACGTAATCCCCGACTTCATATTCTTAATCTCTTTTTCAAACATCTGCGTAACTCTTTTAGCGGCTCTATGCAGTTTTCAATCTCTGTTGAATTAATTTCACATTTTCCGTCATTTCTTGCACAAGTTTTGGTCCCAACAAAGGTCTGTCACCTACTTCAGCCCAACAGATTAGAAAACGGCATTTTCTACTATATAAAGCTTCGTAAGGAGCCATATCGATACTTGAATGGTAACTGTTATTATACACAAACTCAATCAATGGTAAGTACGTCTCCCAATTGCCTTGAAAATCTAGGGCATACATTCATAGCATATTTTCCAAAGTCTGTATCGTTTTTTCTGATTGTTCGTCTGTCTGTGGGTGATATGCACTAATCAGTCTTAACTCAGTTCCCAAAGCTTGCTGTAAAATTTGCCAAAATCTTGAAGTAAACTTAGGATCTCTATCAGATACCATGGAAACTGGGACTCCATGCAATTTCACAATCTCATTGACATACAAGTTAGCTAGCTTATCCGCATTATACAAAGATTTGACAGGTAAAAGTTGGTAGATTTAGTTAAACGATCAACAATGACCCAAATAGAATCCATACCTCAAGAAGAGTAAGGCAATCCCACAATGAAGTCCATAGTAATGTGCTTTCATTTCCATTCCGGTATTGGAAGTGGCTGAAGTAATCCAGTGGGTCGTTGATGCTCAGCTTTAACTTATTGACAATGCAAACATCTAGCCATAAAATCAACAATGCCTTTCTTCATTCCAAGCCACCAGAAGTTCTATTTCAAGTCATGATACATCTTTGTATTTCCCGGATGCATAGCAAAATTTGAATTCTGAGTTTCAATCATAACATGTTTTCTTAAGTCAAAACAATCCGGTACACATAGCCTATTCTGGAATTTCAACACACCATCTTTAATCACAAATCTCGGCTTCAGTTTTGAGTCAATCTCATCAAAAAATTTCTTCAAGAACTTATCTTCTAGTTGTTTCTCTTTAATTTCTTCAATGATTGCAGGCTGAGTAGAAATAGCAGCTAGGGTTCTACCTTGTTCACGTAGGACTATTACAATTTCATTCCTTTTTAGGTCACATAACAATTCCCTTTAGCCAGTGAGCAAACATGACAACTTTCCAATAAATTTTCGGCTCAAGGCATCTGTGACTGTATTTGCCTTCCCTGGATGGTACAAAATCTGCAGATCATAATCTTTAATCAATTATAACCATCTTCTCTGTATCATGTTCAGTTCTTTTTGGGTGAAGAAGTATTTGAGGCTCCTATGATCAGTATACACCTCAGAAGTCACACTGTACAAACAATGTCGCAAAATTTTTAGAGCAAACACCACAGCTACTAATTCAAGGTCATAAGTTGGATGATTCTTTTCATGAGGTTGGAGTTGTCGAGAAGCATAGGCAATTGCCTTCCCATTTGCATTAACACACACCCCAAGCCTTTGTAGGAGGTGTCACTATAAATTTGGAATCTATCGGTTCCATTGGGCAATGTCAGAATTGGTGCAGTTACTAGTCCAGTTTTCAGTTCTTGAAAGGCAAACTCCATTTGTTTGTTCCAATCAAACAGTGTATTTTTCTGAGTCAACTGTATCAATGGCAAAGTAAGTTTAGAGAAGTCTTTTACAAATCGACGATACTAGCCTGCAAGCCCCAGAAAACTTCTAACTTCAGACACATTGATTGGCCTTGGCTAGTCTACAATGACTTCAATTTTTTGTGGGTCCACCGATATACCATCCTTGTCAATCACATGTCCTAGAAATGCTACACTGTCAAGCCAGAATTTGCCTTTGGATAATTTTGCATACAACTTATTTTCTCTCAGAATCTGTAAAGTAATTCTCAGGTGATGTTCATGTTTTTCCTTACTTTTGGAGTAAATCAAGATATCATCAATAAACACAACAATAAATTCATCAAAAAATTGTTTAAACACCCTATTCATTAAGCCCATAAACGCTGCAGGTGCATTAGTTACTCCGAAGGGCATTAACAAAAACTCATAGTGTCCATATCTAGTTCTGAATGTAGTTTTCTTTATATCTTCTGCCTTGACCTTTAATTACCCGAATCTAAGGTCTATCTTAGAGAACACTTGTGCTCCCTAGAGTTGGTCAAACAAATCATCTATTCGGGGTAACGGGTATTTATTTTTAATAATTACTTTATTCAACTCCCGGTAATCCATACATAATCTCAAGGACCCGTATTTCTTTTTTACAAATAAAACTGGAGCACCCCAAGGTGAAGTGCTCGATCGAATGAACTTTCTTGTCTAACAATTCTTTAAATTGGCTTTTCAATTCTTTCAGTTCAGAGGTTAACATTCGGTGTGGGGTTTTTGAAATTGGTTGTGTCCTAGGGACAACGTCAATAGTAAATTCAATTTCTCTGTCAATCAAATCTCCAGGTAATTCATTGGGAAACACATTAGGAAACTCGTTAACTACAAGGATGTTCTCGACAATAGCATGATCAACGGTTAAAGTCAAAACACAACATAAATAACCTCAACACCCCTTTCACAACAGTTTACTAGCTTTCATAAAAGAAATTAAATATGGTGATGGAACTATCTCATTCCCAGCAAAAACAAATTCAAGTAATCCCGGAGATCAGAACACAACAGATTTGTTTACACAATCAATAGTAACATAGTACTTTGTCAACCAATCCATTCCCAATATGCAATCAAAATGATCAATACCAAAAGGCAACAAATCAACGTACAATGTCATATCACCAATCATTATATCACATACCGGATAAATATAAGCACATATCGTAGAATCTCCAAATGGTGTAGATACAGATAATAAACAGTTCATAGGTTCTAAATGCCTAGTTAATTTTCGAGAAAAAGCATGCAACACAAAGGAATGTGTGGAACTAGAATCTATTAACACATAAACATTCTAAGCATAGATAGAGATTATACCTGACATCACTGATTCAGTATTTTGTACATCGCAAGGTACAAGTGCGAAAACTCTACCTTGCCTCAAAGGTTCTCTCACCGCATTAGTTCTCACGTTTGTTCTTGATCCAGGAGTAGATCCTGCTGAACTTGCTACAGGATGATTAGCATTATCAAATCTCAGTGGACGATCTCTAACCATGTGGCCAGTCTTGCCACACTGGAAACAAGCACCTGATGCACGGTAATATGTGCCTTTACGCTTTCTTCTATATTCAAGAAAGTTTGGAATAGATCCACTGCTTTGACTAGAGCTACTAGAGGATCTCATATTCTGTCTTTTTTAAAATAACCGACCTTTCTTGAAATTGAATCAAGATCTTTTGCCTTTCTATTCAGTTATTGGAGTTTGAGCTTATTTCTTTGCTGCTAAAATGGCCTCTGCCATCAATGCTCTATCAAGTACTTCTACATATGTGGGCAACTTCAGTATGCCCACTTGGTTATACACATCTAGATATAATCCCCCCTCAAATTTTTGAGCCTTCTTATAATCTGTGTCAACCATATGAGGAGCAAATCTGGCCAACTCAGTGAACTTAGCTTCATACTCAACTACGGACATCTTCCCTAGTTTAAGTTCTTGGAATTCAGAAACCTTTCAATCCCGGAAATACTGAGGAAAATACTTGTCATAGAAGATCTCATTAAATTGAATTCATGTCATGTTCCCATTATTAGTTCGAATCAATAACTACCATCTTGAAGCTTCGTCTTTTAGAGTATAGGTAATAATAGCACTTTTGAGTCTCAAGCAATGAAACACTTCAAATAATTTCTCCATTTCAAGCAACAATGTCTCTGCCTTCAATGGTTCAATACCACCTAAGAAAGTTGGCAGTTTCATCTTCATAAACTTCTGAGTTAGGTTTATAATGTCATTGTTATCCTGTTCAGCTTGAACTGGAGGAAGCGGTGGAGGTGGAGGTGGAGGCAGAGATTGTTGTCTTTATTGCTGTATCAATACTTCAGTTAAGGCTGCAAGCATTTGTTCAATTCGTCTCATGCTAACCTCTAAGAATTCAGTTGTACCATCACTTTTTGTATTTTTCATTTGCTATAGATAAACAAAGCACTTATAAACATAGGCAAATAGTCCATTTCACAATGTTCAATCATTCAACTCAGTGCATTCATTTCAATTTCATGTGTTCATGGTCAGGTTCAGTTTCTACATTTATAGAAAATTAACTCACACACTCACACATGCAGATGAGATGTCCTTAAATCTTTTCTAGGACACCCTATAGCTCATATGGACTCGTGTGTGCAGTATAACACGTGCTTTGATACCACTCTATAACGACCCAAACCCACCCCTATAGGTTTAGTAACGTAATTGGCCAGTAATCCTTGGATTACCAAAAGCTTCTAAACAGAATAACATATAATTAAGGGTTGCAGAAGCAAATATATAAAATATACATGGTCCATTGAGCTGTGTTGACATACATGGGACAAAAATTTAAAACTTAAATATATTTACATATATATACAGAGGTGTTAAATTTCATTCATTTTAGATTTAGCCAAAAGGGGACTTAGCCAATTATACGAATAAACAAAAGCTGGTTCATGCTTTAAAGAGAATAAAGTCATAAACATTCACAAAACATGGCCACAAGGTTTAACTCAATTCGAAACCTCCTCTGGAGGCACAAATGGTGGCTAACAGATTGGAATTTCAGGCCATCAACTCTAAGCTTAATCACACACTTGGTCACCTATACATAATATAAATAGAGTGAGCAAAGCCTAGTGAATAATAACAGAATAAAGAATTTAATGAATGATGTCCTATAACAGATTTCAAAATCAGAAACAAATTCAAATTCACATACTTGACCAGAAATCATAGCAGTTATCTATGGTACATCCATTTAACTATCATATCATATCGAATTTGTATAATAGGTACTGACGACCACATAGGTCCACATCTTGTGTACAAGTAGCTATGGTGTTGTTATCCCCAGGCGAGGGCCACGTGAGCGTAGGCCTTAGTATTGTTACCCTCGGGCAAGGGCCACATGAATATAAGTCACGGTATTGTTACTCTCGGATGAAGGCCATGTGCATATTGGCCACGGTTTTGTTACCCCCGGGCGAGGGCCACGTGAACTAAGGATGTCATAATACATTTCAGAAAAATGGACATTCATTCATGATTCATAAAATAGCATTTCAGAAAACAGATCATATCATTTCAGTCAAAAAATACTTATAATCAAACATAGATTTACAAAGTTATTACTCACAGATGGCTCCGAAAGCAGACAAACAGAGCATACAATTTAAAGAGCTTATGGCGTGTGATCTACACAAACATAACAAATATATCCTTGAAACACACATCCGGATATAACCTACCGTATTACATTTCGTTCTTAGTGTGTTTGTAAGTCTTATCCTCATTGTTATGTCTTAATCTTAACCTAAGAATGCCTAGGATGCAATGAGGATGCCAAAACATGTTGTTCAATACTTAGCCAAACATGCTGAAAATAGGGTCCTCGCTCGAGCGTGGCTTTCTTCGCTCGAGCGGATGGTCAAAGATATGAGCGGCCACTCGAGTGTAACTTCCCTCGCTCGAGCGGTCTGTAAACTTTGAAAAAGTACCGGTTGCTTGATTTTTCTGCTTGACGCACGCTCGATGGTCGCTCGAGCGTGAGACTGAGGTTTTCGCTCAAGCGCAACTTTTGTCACTTGAGCGGTCTAAAACATGTGGCAACTTCTGGGAGCATGCAATATACGCTCAAGCCAACTTTCTGTTGCTTGCGCAGAGGTTCAGAACACGGAGTGGTTGCTCGAGCGCAAGATCTGTCGCTCGAGCGGAGAGGCAGAATTATGGAATTTCTAGATTACACTTCCAAGCTCAAAATTTGAATTTAACACATCAAAAATCATTCTCTTGGGCCAAAACTCAAGAAAACAATTAGAAACTTGTAGAATATCACGAATTGGAGATCATTTCACAAAAATCAAGGCCGAAAAACATGTCGATTGTGCAAAGCAAAACTCAAATCTTTGAAAACATAACATGCATATAAGTTCTCAACTTCAAAGCTTTCAAAACATGCACAAATGAAGTGTTAAGGTGCAAAACTACCATGAGCTTCCATAATTGAACAAAATAGTCCTTGCATGTAAGAATTTGTTGAAATCAAACTCAAAATGCTATGATATATGCATGCATGTATGGAATTCATCTATTTAAGCTCAATTCTCATGTTAATTAACCTATCACACTTGATTTCATGTGGCAACCAACTAAATTACAAACTAGAAGATAGAAATTCTTACCTTAGAAGCTTAATTGTGTCCTAGATATCCAAATGGTTGAGTCACTTAGTTCAACACCTTAATTTTCTATAATTCTTATTCTCCTCAGATTTCCAAACTCAACACTTGATCTCACTCTCTCTCTCTCTCTCTCTCACGTTTGATGTCTCAAGAAAGAAGAAAATGAGAGTGTAAAATATATACAAGGGTCCACTAGTGCCTTATATAGGCTTGGATTAAAGAATTCATTAATTAAGCTTAACTGAGCACTAATTATTCTAATTATTTCGTTCCGAATTGAATTTCAATTAAACCTACTATAAAATTCTAAAATTTCAACTAACACATAAACCAAGCCAATTTTATGATCGGACGCCGATAAAGCCTTTAATTCGCAGAACGAAATAGTAACACAAACAGATATTTCTACGATAAATAGATAGAAATACAAATAATGTAACACACATGCAAATAATTCAAAATTTCTTTTTAGTTACTTATTAGCATCCTTAATCATGGTTTAACGGTTAATCATGGGTCGGGGTTGTTACACAATCAACTTCCACAATTTGTCCTCTCTACCCTCGAATAACGCAATGGCATATATGGTCCATCAAAATTGCAAAATTTTTGGCAATCGCAAATCTACGGTTTCCGATGTTATTAACCATTCAAGCACAATGGTTGTGTGACTATGTATGTACAAGATGGGTTAACATTGCGTGGATATGGGTATGTGGATATGGACTTGGGTTTAATTCAAAATTCTTCGTAAATTGGGTTGTGTGCCTTGTGTCAACCACCAAACACACAAGTTAAGACCAAAACCCCTACTGCACTTTGACTTTTTGTGACATCCTTACTATGTATCACGAGCCGCACAAACCATACCTCCATCTCAATTTCACACGCCTGTGCCACATGCGCCTAATCTAGACCCACCAAACACAACTGCAACGCATATATTAATAAGTAAATTGAGGGCATTAACGTCTTTAAAAAAATGTTAGGACTAAACGGATCATTAGGAAAATAATAATAATAATAATAATGGGATCAATTGGATCATAAGATCAACATTTGAGATTTATTTGTAAATCTCCCTTTAAATTATATCCTTCATGTCAAATTCTTAAAATTGAAACAATACCAAGAGATTACCTGCTTTGGGTATGTAGGTTAATTCAAGCTTAATATCTAATTTTTAAAAGCTTTAGGCTTTATTTGGGAAAAATGGTTTTTAACAAAAGAAAAAAAATTAAAAATCATTGCAAGATGTCAAATCATTCTCTTTATTTATTTTTACTTTTTTGTATTTTTTATTATGAAAACTTAAAAATTATTAAAAAAATTAATCTTCAAATGAGTCATTAATCTCATTCTTACAATGACATAAATAGTGTTAAATGTGATATAAAACTTTATTTTCCCTTCTTGCTTTTACCCTTGTAGCCCATCATATTTTTTAGGGTTCTTAGGGGTGTTTTGAGAAAATGGTTAAAAATTAATTTTTTGATTTTTTTTTTTGCTTCTTTTGAAAAAATGTATTGAAAATGTGAGATATATTGTAACCTAAAACAAGTTAAAAGCTAAAAAGTAATTTTTAACTCACTTCCCAAAATAGGCCTTAATAGCATGTCCTCCCCATAAAAAACTAACAAGCTTTATTTATGGAATTTGTAGACCATTTAATCCTATATATATTTTGGGTATGCTTAATATTTTTAAGGTTCTTTAGTTTTTGGTTAAAATAGTCAGCAAAAATAATAATAAAAATTAAAAAGTCACAAAAAAGTTAAATATCTCAATAATTAGCGATTTTCAATACAATTAAAAAAGGTAATTCTCAAACACCACTTTGTTTGGTTCCAATTTACTGAACTCATTTTTTTGGAAATTGTTTATTTTTTGTTTTTCATATTTATTTAATTTTTAGTGATTTTTTTTTACTATTTTAAGTAAAAAAAACTTACTTTTTAGATAAACTTAATATAAATACAATTAAGAAGCATAATATTTGTAATTTTTTTAAAAAATCACTAAATACCAAAAATATTAAAAAAAAAATGAAAATTTAATAAATTTTTTTATTCTTGTGTATTTATTAATTTATTTATAAATATTTTACTTTTTAGGTACATCTAAAAACTAAAAAAAATTACTTAAAATATTAAAAAAAAATCACTAAAAATAAAAAATATATGAAAAACAAAAAATTTAAAAAATTGAAACCAAACAAGGTATAACTGTTTTTCAACTCATAACCAATTCCCAAACAAAACCTAAACAACTATTACTTTGGTCTGTTGTTGATTAATCTGGGCCAACAGACTCATTCCAGAACTGAGCTGACTTAGTGGGCTCTCAAAATTCGCAGTAAGATGGGCTTGCCAGTCCAAATTGTGCAGCCCTATAAAAAAAATTTACTCACAAACCCAATCAAACTTGGTATAGTAGATATACGTGTCTGTGTGGACCATTCCTTTAATCTCATTATTGGGTCCCATAAATGCCATTAATATCCAACAAATATATCACATTAAGTAGTAAATAAAATATAATAAAATTTTAAATTATTCACTTTGTTTGGCTGAATTTTCAAAATATGTTTTCTATTTTTTTTAAATAGTATAAATTATTTTGACTAAATAAACACTAAAAATATTTTCAAATATTTTTTCTTCAAAAAAGAAAAAATCATATAAAAGTTATGTGCATTTGAATCATGAATTTGGATAGATATTTAGTTAAAGAAAAATTGAAAAAGAATGCACATCAAATATAAGTTAAATTTTTTTTTTTCAGTTCTCTTTCTTTTTTCAAATCTCTAATCAAATTTATTATTCAAATACAACGTAAGACTTTTAGGATAGAATTATCATTCCCAAGAGAAGGTGGATTTGGAAGTGAAAATACTATTTTGTCTACCTATTTACATATATAATAGAGTCACATTTTATATAATGGGAGCTTTAACATTGTTTTATAAATTTAAAATCAACTAACTAATATCAGCACACTAGTAAATAACCAAACACAAATTATTTGTATGTATTTTCAACTCTCATAAAGAAAAGTTTGATATCATTTGTAGTGTTTATTTTTCAACCCTTACAAGGTTTTATGTAGTTTATTTTTGTCTTCTTAATTTTTTATTTTTTTTTATATTTATAGTGGTAGTTATTGGGCTTAGTAAGTATTAAATTTTTAATTATTATTAAATTTTAATTGTTTAATTTGATGTAATTTTTTTCATATTTATAATTAATCTCTTATTAATTGAATAAAAAATACTTAATAATCATATCACTCAATTTTATGGTTGCCAAAATCCCATCCATGGCTTAGATCATCACATCACACAACTTACAAATCATAACCACAATAAGTTAAGATAAGGACTAATTGGATAACCATCAACTCAAGACAAATACAGTACAATACTGACAAAACTAAGGAAAAAGGGTACTGTTATGGTGTGCAACTTACGCTTCATTTTCACCTTCCACTTACACTTTTTATGTAAGTGGCACATGGTGTGCAACCCTTGAGGGTTGCACACTTAAGAAAAGTCCTTGGAAAAAATTAGTGGAATATTTTTCTCCAATTTTAGGTCAAGTTTTGCATATGTCTAAAAAGTCAAAAAAAGTTAAAAAGTTACTCAAAAAGTTAAAAAATTATCATTATTCACTAAAAGTCAAAAAGTACGGCTGCACAACTCTCAATTCTAATTTTTCCCTACACACTAATTTATAGAATTTTTTAATACACATTTTACCATAAAAAAGTCAAAAAATTAACCAACCATATTTTTTCCCTCAACTTTTTAGTTCAAAAAGTCAAAAAGTGCACTTATTTAGGACATCTCAAATAACCCCTTAATATACTTTTTTTTTTTAGTTAAGATTTTTTGATAAATTTCTTTATAATCATATTAGAGAAATTTTTAAATTTCTCAATAAAATTTAAAATTTCTTTGTGTCGGAGTAAAATTTCTCTAGTAATGATAGAGACTTCCACAAAATACAATCCTCACAATCTCCAAAATGATATGAACCATTCATGTTTAGGTTGCTGTCTTTTCTTTTGGCTTCGACCCCAATTATACAAAAGAAAATATTATAGATCTCCAGCATTCCTCTTGAACAAATATATTTTGTAAGGGTGGGCAAATTATCCGAAAATTTTGAAAGCTAAAAAATATGTATGTATAACAAAAATTTAAGGTGGAACCTTGGTTCTAACTCAACCAAATGATAAGTTTATTCAAATTGAGTTGATTAGGCTCCTATAAATGGTTGGTTTAATTCTGAGTTAAAAACTTAAAACGGATCAAGCTAGGTTCGATTTTGAAATCTAATCTAATCAACTTCACTCATATACCCACCCTTAATTGCTTGATATTAAGATCTCATTTGACAACATTATTTTTTAGTTTAAAAGTCAGAAAGTCACTAAAAAAAAATTAAAAAGTCAACAATTTATATCAAAAAGTCAAAAATTTCATTTTCTCTCTACTTTTTATATATATTTTTTTTAAAAATTAAAAAATTATTTCAAATATATTAATTTTTTTATATCAAATTTTAATTAAAATTTTTAAAAATTATTAAAAAAATCTGTTCTCAAACGAGACCTAAGAGTTGGGCTAGTATATAAAGTATTTTTATATACAATTCGGGTTGGAACTTCACTATTGTGTGACACAAACGTTTCCTTCCCTTTCTCCAATACTTTTTTTATACCTATATACATTATTAAAGTAACTATAAAATTTCTATTTCTAAAAATATCCCCCCAAAACACTCATCTTTTGTAACTATAAATGCTACATACATTATTATAAAATAAACATTGAAACTGACGTTGATGATATAAAATTTCTATTTCTAAAAATATCCCCCCAAAACACTTGTCTTTTGTAACTATAAATACTCTTATATAACAATGGCAGTTCTAAATTTGTGGGCAGTGCTGGGTCCTCCGAAATGGGCTCCCGAATCCCCCAAAATGTCCAATCAAGTAAAAAAAAAAAAAGTTTTCAAAAATAAAAATTAGGGGGATTAGGGAAATTATTTTTAGGGGGATAAATCATTTTTTTTTTGTGAATATATAAAAAACTAATAATTGAAACACGAGATTTGACCTCAGCTAGTTTATTTTATACTTCTTTCTCTTTTTCTTACTTTTGGTTGTTTGCGTGTGAATGAAAATTCTCGTGCCTCTCAAATTTCACATATAAAATTCTGGGAAAATCTATAATACACCCCATTTTGGGTGTGTATTGCATATATTTATGGTATTTGATTGTGTTTTATTGAAATATTAATTATGATTTATTGTGATTATTATTTTAATTATGATTAAAAAAAAAGTCTTTAATTATACTTTATACTATGTTTAGTTATGATTCATTATTTATTTTTTTACTTACAACTGAAAAAAAATTAATTAATAACATTTGTGGTAATCAACACTTGTATATGATACACACTCTTTTAGGGTATGTATAATAACATGACCCTAATTATACTATTTTTTTTATAAATAAAATTAAAATAATCGAAACTAATCCAGATGGCTGTAGACAGAAGGATAAACATTGGTAATAAATACATTTTGGGTAAATTACACTTTGCCTCTTTTATGTTTGGTCACTTTGTTAGTTTGACCCTTAAATTTTATTTTTCCATCACTTTGGACCTTTATATTTCAAGTTTTTCTCAATTTAATTCTAAACTAACTTATGCTAATAATTAGATAGAAAATTTAATAATTAGATAGAAAATGACACATTGACAGTCATGTAATATAAAAATATTTTATTATATACAACTCACACATCTAACACAAACCCAAATCTTAATATAATAATATATTTTTTTATGTTATGTGATAGTTATCATGTTATTATCTGTCTAATTTTGAACAAGAGTTAGCTTTAGGAGTAAATTAAAAAAAATTGAAATATAAAGGGTCAAAATGAGAAATATCAAAATTTAAAATTTAAAGTAAAAAAGTGATCAAACATGAGGAGGACAAGGTTTAATTTATCCATACATTTTAGTATAAAATAAATAATATTATTATTTTTTTATTAATATAATTAACGAATGAGTGGTGACAAAGAACTAAGTGTCCGTTTGGTTTTGATTATTTTAATTTTTTAAAGTTGAATTTTCGTTTAAGTCAATTTTTTTTAATACTTTTTAAATGTATCTAAAAAATAAAACAAATTGACTAAAATATAAAAAAAAAAAATCGCTAAAAATAAATGAAAATTTGAATAAAAATCCGTGTATTTTTATCCGGATTTTAGTTTGTTTTTAGGTTTTTTTTTTTTTTCATATTGTAGTTAAAGTTGTTTATTTTTTAGATGTATTTAATCTTAAGTGTCGTTTGACAATGACTTTTTTAGTTAATTTTTTGACTTTTTTTAACTTTTTTAATCTGAGACTTTTTTATTTGTTTGGTATTCTTATTAAGCTTTTTGGACTTTTTTACATTATAAGTAATGTGTGAATAAGTAAAATGACTAAATTGCCCTCATGTGGGCAAAATCCAACAACACCTCCAAATTCTATACAGATTGTGAACTACAAATGACCCAATAATTTATTTATTTTTTTGATTTTCCCTTTTTTCACATTTTTTTTCAATTGCTTCATGTTACAAGGGTTTGGTAGAGTGCTGCGTCACATCATGGCCAACTAATCAAACAAACCAATTACTCCTTCCACCAGCTGGACGTAAAGAAGCCAAAAAAATGTTTCGGAAAATTTTTGAAACGGTTGTACAATGCCATTTCCACCAAGGCAGTGTTCCAAAAAATTAAAAAATGAGAACTAAAAATTTACTAATATCTCTAAAATACATTAATAAAATACAGTTGTGATTTGTAGCACTAATTTGTTGAGCACTAATGGCACTAATTTCTATATCAAGTATAAAAAAAAAACAAAAAAAACAAAATTACAAAAACAGGAAATTAGTGCCATTAGTGCCAGCAGTTTTAGAGCCACAAATCATTTTTCAATAAAATAAAATTATCAACTCCATAACAAAAGTATGTCCGAACAATACATTAATAAAATAAACAATCGCGATTAGGAGCTCGAATTTGAGCTCCCCCGAATGCCCCGAATTCCTTTTTTTTTTTCAGAGTAGAAGAAGGAAGAAGAGGGAGAAAGGAGGAGGGCGGGGTTCTTGAGCTCAGAGGCGACGAGCTCGGAGGCGGCGGTCGGAGGTTGCGACGACCTAAGCTGGGCCGACGACCTCTCTTCTCTCTCTCTCTTCTTTTCTCTTCCTCTCCCCTCTGGTTCAGTTCGAAAATGGAGGAAGAAGAAGAAAAAAAAAAAATTCAAATATGAAACGACGTCGTTTCATATTTTCGGGGCTTTCGGGGGATAGATTTTTGAGTCACAAATCTGCTTCGGCGTACCATAATGGGAACGTACATACCTAATTAGATAACGTACATATACACAAGACCATAAATACTAAACGTGGTGCTAGAATTTCCAACGCATACAAACAACAAGAATGGCCGAACTTGGGTTACCGACTTTGTCCTATATATTTCCCAACATGCCATGATTGCGCATGTGTACCAAACGATGTCGTATGACATTTCGGACAAGTTCCATATATGGGTCATCATCCCCAATGATTACTTCATCCCCTTTAGAAGGTGCAAACAACAGAATGGAATTAATTATGTTTGTCGCATCGGCCTATATTACTATGGGTTGAACATTGGTTGGATTTCCCATATTTCTCCGTATGTAGTTATGCAATACCATCGATGCACTAACTAAATACACCTGTGCAGTTGCAAAATCATAATGAAGCATATTTTCCAAAAAACCCCATCGACTTTTCCACGCCCCAAAGGTTCGTTCCACGACACTACGCACCGACGAGTGTGCCTTGTTAAATAATGCTCTTGGGTTCACTGAGTTCCTTGCACCTTGCCGAAAATCTTCTTGGTAACGGTGGCTCTTATGCGGAGTGAGGTAACTGTTCGATTAGGATAGCCCAAATCAACAACATAATATTTCCTGCGGATGTGAACAAATAATGTTATAGAACATAGTGTGCATATTTGTACATAGTGAATTTTGACATGATAATTCTCCATTACCTTCCTCCGGATGTGGAAACGGCACATTTTCATTGTTAATTATTTCAACGAAAACTCTAATGTCATGCGTATTGCCTTCCCATCCAAGTGATACAAATGTAAAACACATGTCGAGACTGTAACAACCCTCGTACCGATTACTGAATAACCACTGAATTATATACTGATTATTGCTAAACTGGACCGCTAATGACTGATAATTGGATTAACTGAAGTATTGGATGGACTGATTGAAATTGAAACTGGAATTGAATAAGTTTATCTATTGAATTGCATATCGCATCTGTTTGATTGATTGATTTATCTGTTTGCATTTTATGTTTAAATTGCTAATTGAAGGCCTTATCGGCGGCCGAACGGAGAACTGTTTAGTGTTTTGTAATCAGTGTAATTTTTATGATTTAATGATATATTTATCTGAAAATTGATTAGGAATGATTAAACTAGAATAATTTAAGCCAATCAAAGAGTTCGTCGAAATTACGGAAATGCCATTGTGAGTGGGCACTTGTTTAATCTTATACACTTAATTAAACACTCCTCCAGCCCCTATTTCTTGTTGCTTGCCGAAATTAGAAGGGAGTTAGAGAGATAGAGAGTTGATTTCAACACATTTGGCTTGATTTGCTAGAAGAACTTGGAGATTGGTAACATAGATTGCTAAATAGTGCTTCCATTCTTGAAATACAAGACTTAGGTGAGTGAAATCATCATCTTCTTGTTGTTTTTAAGTTCCATCTTGCATGTATCATGATTATAGGGAAGTAAGTCATGAATTTGCTCATAAATGGTGAATTGGAGCTCAAATGTTACATGCATGCTTGAATTGATGCATTTTGAAGTTGAATTCTTGGAGAATTGTACATGCATGTCCATGTTTTTATCATAGTCCATGTTTCCACATTGTGTTCAAAGATTGGAGCTCAATTGAGCAAGATTTGAAGCTTGGTTTTGGTTTAAAGTTCATGCATTGCATGTTTTGAAAGTGTTCTTGAAAATGGATTTGAAAATGGCTTTAATTGACCAACCCTTGGCCCTTGGATGTGCAAATTAACTTTTGAAACTTGTTATACATTGAGTTTAAGTGTATTTTCCAGAATTTGGGGCCAAGAGGTTGAGTTTTGGATGGTTGAATGCTTGGTTCGAACTTGGGAGACAAATCTGGAAATTCCAGATTTGGCTTCCTCGCTCGAGCGAGCCCTTTGGTTTTGTAAGCTCGCTCGAGCGAGAATCGAGCGTGGTATCGCGCGTAAAAATCGAGCATCCAGTACTTTTACTGTTTCATCAGACCGCTCGAGCGAAGGATTGTTCGCTCGAGCGAAGCCTTTGACTTTGGAAGCTCACTCAAGCGAAGGAAGGCTCGCTCGAGCGAGTCCCTTGTTTTCAGCAACTTTTGAAAAATACCTTCCAACTGTATTTTTGCATCCTCATCCCATCCTAGGCATTCTTAGGCCTAGTTTAAGGCATCTTAATGAGGATTTAGACATAGAACCACACCGAGGAATTTAGGGATTTAATTATCATCCTTCCGACTGTGAACTTAGTGTGTGTTCTATTTGTTAACTGTTTAGGGTTGGCTCTCGGGGATGCGCTCTCTGCTATTAGCCCAATCTCTGTGAGTAACAGATTGTGTAAAGATATGTTCAAACTGGTTATATTTTGAATACTGAACTGAACTGTTTATTGAACTGATATTGTTTATATGAATGAATGTATGTCATGTATTTCGAACTGTATTGTGGCATCCTTAGCACCCACTGTTATCGACTGTTACAGAGTTCTGTCGGTTTCCTTGTGGAACTATATTGTTTATCGATTGATGGTCATCATTATTGTTGGGTCTGTTAAGGCCCAGTCTTTTTGGGACCTACTGTTTATAGGCTAATGGATGTACCACATATGACTGATTGATTGAAATACTGATTGACCAAATATCGAAGATTGAAATATCAGATAATGAATTGATTTCATTACTATAAGGACATTCATTCATAACCTCTTTACACGTTATGTTATTCATCGGGCTTTAGCTCACTGCTTATATATATATGTAGGTTCTCGCCTGCATCGAGCTAGAGCGGATTGGTCCCCGCTTTGTCAAGCCTTTATGTGCCTCAATGCGAGGTTCCGAGTTGCCATGTTATGGCTTGGGGTGTTTTGTGTCCCCATCGGTCTCCTTCTTTGCTTTGTATAGACTGCATCATTATCGAGGATTAGGTCCCCGTCTTGATCGCTTGTAAATGATTGTATAGATCAGATATGGATTGTACTTGCTTGAACGTATGAATGCATAAAAATATTTTGGCATACTGATTTTCACAGCTCAATGAACACTAGTTATTTACTGTATTGGCTTCCGCCAGCCTCATACTGTTTAACTGCTTTTCTTGTTCAAGAGGCCTTCTAATCTCGGATTCTTGGCGATTCTGATGCTAAACCCATAGGGCCGGGTTTGGGTCATGACAGAGACCTTAAACATAATGCGAAAGTGGCATCTCATTAGACCAAATATTGTAGTTGATTGTACTGAACATTAGAAAGATGTTGAGACTTGTACTCTCTCATAATTTATTCATAATGACATAACATATTATTGTTAGAAATGGTTTTGAAAATTCTGGAAAAACAGAATTTTTCTTAAACTTTAGTCTAATTTTTAGGTAGGACTCGTGCGCCAAAATTGGCAGGTCTAAGTGGTAACGCGTACTATGCCGCGTTGTGATTCATGTGGTATATTTGGTTGCTCAAAACCATTATCGGGTGAATGGAAAATTGAAGCCAAAGTGAGCTCCATGGAAATAGACTTTTTGGTGAAAATTCCTTAAGGTTTGATAAATGGCTTGTCCCATATTGATTTGGTGGGAAACTTTGAATGAGTTTATAAGGCTTGGAGTTGGAACTTGGGGTAGGGCCTAAGGGGCATCCAAGTTTTGTAGAGATGAAGGTTATGGGCTAGACCCATTGGACCTAAAAATCACCACACCACACGAGCGCCATTCGGCTTGGGCTTGTTCGACCCAATACTTATCTTTTTGGGCAAAAAATATTTGAATTTTATTTTATTTTTTTAATAAAATAAAATCTGTCCGAAATTTTAATTTCAAATTCAAATTCAACTATTGCAACTCTTCAGAATTTTGTACAGGTTTGGACAAATTCAAATCTGTTCCACCCGAACAGATTTGAAATCTGTTTAAATTTCAAACCCAAATAGTTTATCTGTTGAAACAGTGCCTTACCTGTTTAATTCAAAATTAACAGCCACCACTCTATCTATATAAAGGCAGTCCCTCATTTGGATATTCACTCCAATTTCGTCCTTAAATCTGCTACTGCTCTCTGCATTTTGTTGCATCTAAAATTCTGTGAGATAGAATATAAACACTTAGTGTGTTCGTTATATGAAAAATTTGTAGTGCTGCTATTTTTCGTTGATTGATCATTTTATCCTGAGAGATAGACGTCCATATTCTGAAAGTACCGTGGAGAGGACAAATCTGTTTTAAGGACACAGTGTCTAATACTGGACTTGATCATAATATTGTTCAAGAATTTAATCAAGTAAGTTGTTTATTTATTTTCTGTTTTTATTTATTTAATTTTATTGGTTTGATTTTTGTAATCAAACAATCTCTCTCATTTCCTATTTTTCTTTTGTATTATGTTTGTTGTTTAGTACACAAACAAAGTTTATTTATTTATTTAAATACTGTGAAGATTGTCCAACAATCTTAAGACAGATTAATTTTCGGTGTCTTCATTGTATTTACTTTTCTGTGTTTTCACAAAAGTGATATTCTGGTTAGAAAACAAATAGTAATAATATACTGTCTATTTTCTTTGACAAATAGTAGTAATATACTAGTGTCATTAACAATTACAGAATATTAATTTGTGTTACAGAAAATTATTGTGGCATTTTATTTTTCTAGTTTTAGTAACAAAGAAAATAAAATTATTTTGTGTTATAATTTATTTTCTGGTTTTAGTAACTAGAAAATTAATTTGTGTTTTGATTTTTTTTCTGATTTTTGTAATCAGATATTATGGCTACTACAACTGGAAGTGGTACTCCAATTGTTACACCGACTCCGGTCGCTATCCAGAACCATGTTCAAGTTCCAATAAATCATGGAGAAAAATAAGAAAAATTTAACGGTACTGAGTTTAAGAGATGGCAGCAGAAAATGTTGTTCTATCTTATAACTCTAAATTTGGCCCGGTTTTTCCATGAAGAGGCTCCAGTACTGAGAGAGGATGAAAGTGATCAGCAAGTTGTTGCCGCTGTAGATGCTTGGAAACATTCAGATTTCCTATGCAGAAACTACATTCTCAATGCCCTTGATAACATGCAATATAATTTTTACAGCCCTTTGAAATCAGCAAAAGAATTGTGGATTCTTTGGAGAAGAAATACAAGACAGAGGATGTTGGCACGAAAAAATTTGTTGTCGGTAAATTTCTGGACTTCGTTATGGTAGACTCCCAAATGACAATTTCTCAAGTTCAAAATTTCCAAATAATTTTGCATGATATTCATTCTGAAGGTATGTCTCTTAGTGAGTCTTTCCAAGTCGCTGCTTTAGTGAAAAAGTTACCATTAAGTTGATTGTAAGATTGAACAAGTTCAAAAACCACATAACAAAAAGATGAAGTTTACTGGAGATGGTCCTAAACAAGGCGACAACAATGACAATAAGAAGTTCAAAGGAAAATGCTATAACTATGGCAAGACTGGACATCGAGCTTCTAACTGCCGCCACCCTAAGAAGGATCACGGAAGTACAAGCAAGAAGACCACCAATCAAGCCAATGTGACAGAATTGGATTACATTTCTGACAGGGTAAATGACATCAACCTCTCTGCGTGTGTGCGAGACTAATTTGATTGGAAATCCCAAGGAGTGGTAGGTTGACACTAGGGCAACTCGTCACATTTGTGTGGACAAGAAGATGTTCACTACTGTCACGGCCTAAACTCGCCTATGTGGGTTTAGCATCGAATCGCCAAGAATCCCGAGATTACCAAGGCCTCTGAGACATTAATTTACCAATAGGAAGTGGCGGAAGCAAATAACAAATATACAACATTCATTGAGCTGTGCAGACTTAAATGAGACAGAAAATTTTTAAACTTTTATATACATATCTACACATCATCCTTACGTTATCATATACATACAGACTAGGTAAAAGGGACTTAGCCTTATTTACAAAATAAACGAAAACTTGTTTAATCAAACAAAAAAACAAAACTTAAACTTTATGCACTTAGCCATAGCCACTAGACATATCCGGAACCTCCACGAGAGACACATAGGTTGGCTGACAAACAAAGAATCCAAGCAGCGACTTTAGGACTAGTCATACGCCTGATCACCTACATACATAAGCAATACAGTGAGTTGGAGCCCAGTGAATAATAACAAAGTAAAGGGGTTTTAATGAATGTGGTCCATAACAGTTACAGAAAACATAATTCAGTAGTTATCAGAAATGGATTCATAATCATGTTCAGAAGTCATAGTTCATAACAGATACAAATTCAGAATCATATTCATAATCAGAATTTGCAGTTAATCATACGTGGTACATTTATTAGCAATAGCAGAAACAGTTGGCCCATAAAGGAACGGCCATAAAGGCATACAGTTGACCTATAAAGGGACGGTCATAAAGGCATACAGTTGACCCGTAAAGGGACGGCCATAAAGGCTTACAGTTGACCCGTAAAGGGACGACCATAAAGGCATACAGTTGACCCATAAAGGGACGGCCATAAAGGCATATAGTTGACCCATAAAGGGACGGCCATAAAGGCTTACAGTTGACCCATAAAGGGACGTAATGTAACGTATAATGATGACATTTGAAGTTAAGAAAGCCACACATACATTTCGGAAACATTGAACAACCATTCATCTATACAGAAACTAATATTTCAGAAATAGATCATCTTATATCATTCACAAAATACTTAAAACTCAACATAGCTTTACAAAGTTACTGCTCACAGTATTCAGATACCTGGTTCGCCCTTGTAGTTGACACTACACAATTTATAATACACGTAGAAATCGGGTCACAATATAATTTATTCCGTTCTTAACTTGTTTAATTCTCTTTATACCAAATTACACATCAATTTGCAATTTCGCAAATTCATCACAAGTCGCAAATAACATCCTCAACTCAACACACTTCAACTCAATATTAGTCAACTTAACTTAATTCAACATAAGTCAAACAACAATACTATTTACAATTCAATAGAGTTTAAGATAAATTCTTGAATCCCATTTCAACATTCCATAACCAAGTTTATGTTGTCCATATCATTAACACATCTTTTCCCCCAAAACATTTCATATTATAGCATAATTTACAATGCCATAACAAAGTTCAATTGCTAATTTTTAACATAATTTTCGAACATTTCCAAAATTCAATATATAATTCAACCTCTCAATTTCATGATTCTACTTTCAATTTAGGCAGAATCTTTGATTATCATCATGAATCAACCTAGGGTTTTCAAGAAAATCAAGGATTTCAAGAAAAATCTAAACTTCCCAAACCATTACTTTTTATTCCAATTTTTCCATTGATTACACACCTAAGGTTCATAATCCATCATCTTAACCCAACGATTGCACCTCCAAATCTCATGTTGGACACTATATGCTCAAAAAATATAGATTTTGTATTTATATAGTCAAAATACCACAAATCCATCCATTAATGCAAGTATTGAAAGGGAACTAGGACCCCTACCTCAAGAATCAAGCAAAAGAACGAAGCTCCAAGAAGAATTCTTCGCCAATCCGAAATCCAATCGATTGAAAAGTGAGTTCTTCAAGCCTTCTTCACTTTTTGGTGGAAGATCATGATCAATCCAAAGGGAAATGGAAGGCATTTGAGGTCAAAGACCTAGGGTTTTCGGACCTAGGTGAGAAGGATGAAGAGAGAAGATGAAAAGTGTGAAGAATGATCTAGAAAAGTCCCTTTAAACTTCTTTGAATTAAATGCGTCCGCCGAGCTGCCGCTTCCCGCCGAGCGCACTGCCAAAGACAGATTCCAAAACTTCAAACAGGTATAACTCTCTCATCGGGAACTCTGTTTTAGGTCGCTCTTGTGTCAAAATCGAAGCCCCAGAAATAAGCTTTCCAATGGTTCTAGCCTCACATCCAAATTCAAAACATGGAAAAAGAAAAGGGCAAAAGAGTGACGGTTGCTCGTAAGAAAAATTATCCGAATTAAATTCTTGGTTCACTCTTACTTTACCATTATGCTACAACTTCGATCAATACCCCAAAATAAAATAAGGAGGTTCCAAATGCACTAATAAAAATGTCAAGGGCAATATCACTTTCCACGCTGGAGCACGTAGACCAACAAAGCTGTCCGCTCGAGCGACCACTCCTACGCTCGAGCAGGAATTCACAACTCTCAGAATTCCGGACCGTCTGCAAAAATGCTGGGAACCTCTCAAGTCCGCTCGAGCGTTAACTCCCCCACTCGAGCAGAGGGAAAAATTCCGGATCGTTACAACTACCTACAATGAGGCTGCAAATGGTGAACAACTTTTCATAGGAAATTTTTCTACTTCTACTGTGGCTGGACAAGGAAAGGTGACCTTGAAGATGACATCAGGAAAAGAACTGACCCTCAACAACGTACTGCATGTACCAGACATCCGAAAGAATTTAGTTTCTAATTCTTTGTTAAGTAAAAATTGTTTTAGGCTTGTTTTTTAGTCTGATAAATTTGTATTAACAAAGAGTGGTATATATGTTGGTAAGGGATACATGAGTGATGGTATCTTCAAATTAAATGTAATGACGGTTGTACCAAAAGTTGCTATTAATAAGAATAACACATCTGTTGCTTATATTCTTGAGTCGAATTTATGGCATGATAGATTAGAACATGTGAATTTTAATGCTTTGTGTAGATTAATTGGTTTGGATTATATACCAAAGTTTGAAATTGATCCTAATCATAAATGTGAAATATGTGTAAAAGTGAAACTAACTAAGGCTCCATTTAAATCAGTTGAAAGAAAAATCAACCTCTAGAGTTAATTCATACCGATATATGTGATCTTAAATTTATTCAACTAGAGGAGGCAAAAAGTATTTCATAACATTTATTGATGATTGCACAAAATTTTGTTATGTTTGTTTACTTAGAAGTAAAGATGAAGCCTTAGAAAATCAACTTGGAAAATCCATTAAAATGGTTAAAATTGATAGGGGTGGTGAATATGATGCACTATTAAATGAATTTTGTGCACAACATGGCATTATTCATCAAACTACAGCATTCTATTCTCCACAGCAAAATAGAATTGCTGAAAGGAATAATAGAACTCTAAAAGAAATTATGAATGCCATATTACTAAGTTTGTGCTTACCGCAGAACTTATGGAGGGAAGCTGTAATGACCCCAAAAGTCGTCCTTATTTAATTAGGGGTTAATGTGTTTTAATTCAACTATATCCATTGGAATTGAGAATGTTCTATCTTTGTTGGGGGTATTGATTGAGGTAGTGGTGTGATGGTAAAGTAAGATTGGACCAAAAACTTTAATTTGAATAATTCGCCTACGATCAGCCGTCACTCTTTTGCCCTTTTCTTTTTCCACACTTTGAATTTGGATGTGAGGTTAGAACCATTGGAAAGCTTATTTCCGGGGCTTCAATTTGGACACAAGAATGACCTAAAACGGAGTCCGGATGGAAAAGTTATACCTGTTCAAAGTTTGGACATCTGTGCTGAAGGCAGGTCCGCTCAAGCGGGAATCGGTCCGCTCGAGCGGGAATTGCAGAACAGCAGCGTTAAAAACGGGATTTTGGATCATTTCTTACATTTTTCTTCTTCCCTCTTCCTTCCTCCCTTCCTAGGTTCGAAACCCTAACCCTCAAACCTTTGATTTCAGTCATTCTCACCAACAAACCACCATGGATCGTGCATCAAGGATGAAGAAGGAGTGAAGATCAACTTTTCTAACCGATTGGATTTTGAGATTTTGGAGAGGACGCTTTTGATCTAGCTTCTTTGCTTCCAATCTTGAGGTAGGGGGTTCTCTTGGCCTTGAATGTTTATGTTTTGAAGTAATTTTGTTGTCACTTTGGGATTTTGTTGACATCTTGGAAGTTTGAGTTGATTATGGGTTGGAAACATTAATGGCTTGTTGTTTATTCACAAAAAGGGGGCTTCCACTCCAATTTTCAAAGGAGGTTGTGTGTTTTTAGCATATTGATATATAGTAATTGTTGATTTAAAGATTTAACTAAGAAAAGAGGAAAACCCCCAATTTTCTTTAAAACCCTAGGTTGAGTAATGATGATAACTAATGAATTGGCCCAAATTGAAGGTAGAATAATGAAATTGAGGTATTGAATTGTATATGTACAGGTTTAATTGGAATTTGGAAATGTTTGGAATTATGTTTAAAATTTGCGAATGAATTGTGCTATAAATGTTGGAATTCATGCTATAATGTAAAGGAAAAATTGGAGAAATAATCTATTAGTAGTGTGAATGATATAAGCTTGGTTTTGGAGTGTTGAAATGAGATTCAATGATTTATTTGAATTATGTTAAATTACAAATGGTCTTGATGAACTAAATGTTGACTTTTGTTGAAGTTATGTTGTGTTGAATAATGTTGAACTAAATGATGTTATATTATGATGGATTATGTTTGAATTATGTGAATTGTGTAGGGTTAGCGACAGGGGTGGACCAAGCACCTGACCACTGTGAGTAATAGTACTCGATGTATTTTTTTACTGTTAATAATTATTGTTATTGACGTTATATCCTCCGTTGTAAGAAATATTGTGAAATTGTGGAAACATTAAAAGTGTATGCTATGTGGGGAACATTGTGAATTATGAAAGCATCAAAAGAAATTGTGAAGGTATTACATGATGTGGCCAAGGGCCAAATTGTGAAGTTGTGAACCGACAAAATCATTCTGCCAATGAATTATGGATTCAGACTACTTATATGGTTTCTGCAATACTTATGTTTTTATATGTGACACAAGTTTTCTTGAGTGTTAGCGCACTCAAGCGAAAGGAGGACGCATGATAATCAAATAGAATAACGATGCTTGGATATTGTGAATTATTTTGTTTTGTCACTAATGAATCAAGACTACTGTGAGGTAAACTGTTTTGTCCTTACAAATAATATTGTGAGGATACATATATGATTTGTGGAGTATGCTTTACTTGTTGTTAACGATTGCTATAAACTGACTGCATAACTCATGTAATGGTTGAAAGGATTTAAGTGCCTCTGTACAACCTTAAGATTAATCAGTTTTAAAGTTATTTAAAGTTCTTCTGCTTTGTGGGTTGTCCCGAGGTCTATTGAGTTATGGTAGGGAACAATGATATAACAATTATCAGTAATGTTTTGTTTATGTTTGTTTTCTGTAAGTTCCTACAGTATATAATCGTGACCGAAACGTGGTGTAGGTGAAATTGTGGAAAGAATTCATGAACATTCTGTTTGGTAACATTCTGTCTGGGCCAAGGGCCATTATGTAACATTCTGTTTGGTAACATTCTGTCTGGGCCGGGGGCCATTATGTAACATTCTGTTTGGTAACATTCTGTCTGGGCCGGGGGCCATTATGTAACATTCTGTGTAACATTCTGGGCCGAGGGCCATTTTGTAACATGTGTAACATTCTGTGTAACATTCTGGGCCGAGGGCCATTTTGTAACATGTGTAACATTCTGTGTAACATTCTGGGCCGAGGGCCATTGTATAACATGTGTAACATTCGTAACGATTCGGGCGGGCCATTTTGTGACATGTGTAACATTACGTGTAACATTCGGTAGAGGGCCATTTTGTGACATGTGTAACATTCGTAACATTCGGGCGAGGGCCATTTTGTGACATGTGTAACATTCGTAACACTCGGGCGAGGGCCATTTTGTGACGTTCAGATCATTCTCAGGTAGAGGCCGCCTATGTATATATTTCGACTCTTGTATGCTGAGATATAATTACAGATGTAGTTAATCATATGCTTCGCAGATTATATACTTTATTATTTACGGTGTACTTTACATGATTCATGTACTATTATTCATCGAGTTTTACTCATTACGTATCTTGTCTGCTTTACATGGGTCATCAACCGAGAAGCCAGTCCCAACCCTTAAGCTTCGTCTCCCTCTTGTCAACCACGGTGTGTCCAGGCACTAACTGAAGCCCGTGTATTTTGTAAAGTGTTGTATCACTTTTGGAGTTTATGCTTGATGGTTTTTCCTTAAGATGTTTTATTCTATGCCCAATTGTGGGCTAAGTCAAGGTACATGTGTGTCAGTTTTCTGTATATTATCTACTTGATGTGTTATTGTGATCCTGGCATGTCAATAGTAGCTCAATGGATATGTTTCGATGTTGTTCTTTATTACTAAATGCTTCCGTTCAGGCCCCTATATTATGTATATCAGGTTTAATGCTTACGTCTGCATAGGTCATGCCCGAACTTTTAGGGGCGGGTTCTGGGTCGTGACAGAAGCAATATTGTCTGCTAATTATGTTCTTAACAGAATATCCCACAAGAAAACTAATAACATTCCTTATGAATTGTGAAAAGGTCGACCGCCTTCCTACAAATACTTAAAAGTGTAGGGGTGTTTGGCAAAAGTTGAAGTTCCTGTTCCTAAAAAGACTAAGATTGGACCAAAAACAGTGGATTGTGTGTTTATTGGTTATGCTCAGAATAGTAGTGCATATTGGTTTCTGACTTTCAAATCAGAATTACCTGATATAAATATGAACATTATTATAGACTCAAGGAATGGTGTGTTTTTTGAACATATCTTTCCTTACAAGAAAGGACATGAATTAAGTTCACAGAAAATAACTTATGATTGTACACAAAGTCCAGAGACTAATGACAATCAAACATAAAAGATTAGTAATGGTCTCGACCAACAGGATTTAACTGGTGATAAATTAAGACGAAGTAAGAGAGTAAGAACATAAAAATCCTTTGGTCCAAATTTTCTAACATACCTGTTAGAAAATGAACCTCAAAGCTTTAAGGAAGCAATGACAAGTCCTGAATCACCTTTGTGGAAAGAGGCTGTTAATAATGAAATTGAATCCATTATGCAAAATCATACTTGGGAATTGGTGGATCTTCCACCTGATTCTAAACCTCTTGGATATAAGTGGATATTTAAGAGAAAAATGAAAGCAGATGGTTCAATAGACAAGTATAAAGCAAGACTTGTAGTAAAAAGTTACAGACAAAAGGAAGGTCTGGACTATTTTGACACATCCTCCTGTGATAAGAATAACATCCATTCGTATACTTATTGCTATAGCAGCGTTGTTTAATTTAGAAATACATCAAATGAATGTTAAGACAGCTTTCTTAAATGGTGATCTAAATGAAGAGATCTATATGGAGCAACCCGAAGGGTTTGTAGTACTGGGACAAGAAAAGAAAGTTTGTCGACTTATAAAATTTCTTTATGGATTAAAACAAGCACCTAAGCAATGGCATGAAAAATTTGATCATGCTATACTTACTAATGGGTTTAAGATAAACGAATGTGACAAGTGCGTCTATGTTAAAAACACTGACCAAGGATATGTCATAGTTTGTCTTTATGTGGATGACATGCTTATTATTAGAAGCAGTCAAAACGTGATTAAATCAACTAAGCAAATGCTTAATAGAAGATTTGATATGAAAGATATGGGGGTCACAGATGTTATATTAGGAATGAAAATTACTAAAACATCTGATGGATATGCATTGTCTCAATCACATTATATTGAGAAAATTCTTGGTAAATTTATCAAGCATGATATGAATGTAGATAGAACACCTGTAGACATCAGTTTTTATTTATCGAAAAATAAAAGTGATGCAGTGTCTCATTTAAAATACTCCCAAATCATTAGAAGTCTAATGTACCTAATGAATTATACTCGTCCTGATATAGCTTGTGCTATCAGTAAGTAGGTATATTAGTAATTTTGGAGAAAACCATTGGAAAGCAATGGCTTCGTTACTTCTTAGAAGACATTTCAATGTGGCCAAAACCTGTGCCAGCTATCTGTATTCATTGTGATAGTCAATCTACAATAGGCAGGGCACAAAATCATATGTATAATGGTAAGTCACGACATATTCGTCGTCGACATAATACCGTAAAGCAATTGCTCTCAAATGGAATAATCTCAATAGATTATATAAAATCTAAAGAGAATATTGCGGATCCGTTAACAAAAGATTTGACAAAAGAGCAAGTGTATAGTTCATCGAAGAGGATGAGATTAAAACCTATTACTTAAGAGTCATCATAATGGTAACCCTACTTATATGACTGGAGATCCCAAGAACTAAGTTCAAATGGGCAACTAAGTTATGTGTGGCTCACCAGAAATCACCAAGGGATTAAAATTCCTTATCCATTCCTATGGTGAGAGTGATATTTGCAACATGCGTTGTCTGCAAGGCTAAGGATAAGCTTTGCTTTTAATGATTATTTATATCTTGATTTAGGCATAAAAATCAAGACGAGTATAAGGAGATACTCATAATAAGAATCACCTATATGAGTGTCAAACTAGGGCCAGTTCTATGAGAATAAAGAGGCTAAATTCTCTAGAAAGCACTCATGAAAAACCAAGAGCATTCAAGGCCAAAATGAACACAACAGTAAGAACCACGATGTGTTAGAAGATATTTTGTGTGAAATCTGTTGTCTTGGTTTACACAAATGGTTGAACAATTCAAGGCATCACGTCCATTGGTTAGCTAGTAAGTTCGATAGGTTATCACTAGGGAAAGTTCAAGGCCGAAAGCTACCTATCCTGATGTAAGATATTTTCAATTTATACTCTTTCGATAAATTCTGCATATTGTTGCATTTCCGTTGTCATCAAATACCATTCATGTGAGGGATTGTTAGAAATGGTTTTGAAAATTCTGGAAAAACAAAATTTTTCTTAAACTTTTATTTAATTTTAGGTGGGACCTGCGTCAAAGTTGGCGATCTAAGTAACGCGTTCTATGTTGCGTTGTGATTCACGTGGTATATTTGGTTGCTCAAAACTATTATCGGATGAATAGAAAATTGAAGCCAAAGTGAGTTCCATGGAGATAGAGTTTTTGGTGAAAATTCCTTAAGGTTTGATAAATGGCTTGTCCCACATTGATTTGGTAGGAAACTTTAAATAGGTTTATAAGGCTTGGAGTTGAAACTTGGAGTAGGCCCTAAGGGGCACCTAAGTTTTGTAGAAAGGGAGGTTATGGGCAAAATGAGCTAGACCCATTGGACCCAAAAATCAACACATACGCGCGCCGCTGTCCACCCAGCTGGGCCTGAGCTTGGGCGCGGGTGCGTGGGGTGAGGTTGGGTTGGGCTTGTTCGGCCCAATACTTATCTTTTGGGGCAAAAAATATTTAAATTTAATTTAATTTTTTTTAGTAAAATAAAATCTGTCCGAAATTTTAATTTCAAATTCAAATTCAACTATTGCACCTTTTCAGAATTTTGTACAGGTTCGGATAGATTCAAATCTGTTCCATTCGAACAGATTTCAAATCTGTTTAAATTTCAAACCCAAACAGTTTATCTGTTGAAACAGTGCCTTACTTGTTTAATTCAAACCATACCAGTTCAAATAGGTTTTGCACCTGTTTAATTCAAAATTAACAGCCACCATTCCATCTATATAAAGGCAGTCCCTCATTTGGATATTCACTCCAATTTCGTCCTTAAATCTGCTACCGCTCTCTGCATTTTGCTGCATCTAAATTTCTGTGAGATAGAGTATAAACACTTAGTGTGTTCGTTATACGAAAAATTTGTAGTGCTACTATTTTTCGTTGATTGATCATTTTATTCTGGGAGATAGACGTCTATATTCGAAAGTCTTTGTGGAGAAACGATTTGTCTTAAGGACACAGTGTCTAATACTGGACTTGATTAGAATATTGTTTAATAATTTAATCAAGTAAGTTGTTTATTTATTTTTTGTTTTTATTTATTTATATCAAATTTTGATTTTGTTTTTATAACAAAATAAATTCTATTTTTTATTTATTTAATTTTATTGGTTTGATTTTTGTAATCAAACAATCTCTCTCCTTTCCTATTTTTCTTTTGTATTATGTTTATTGTTTAGTATACAAACAGAATTTATTTATTTAAATACAATAAAAATTGTCCAATAATATTATATGTTAATTTTTTATTTATCACAATTTCAATATGTAAAGCAATAATTCACTTGCTATTGTAGATTTTAAATTATAGATTTCCAACAGTTAAGAACAATCAGGGAGTTACTTTTTAGAACTAATTTTGTTTAGGTTGCTGTCTTTTCTTTTGGCTTCGACCCCAATTATATCTAAAAAGATATTGAAAAATATTTGAGGGTCCTAATTTTTGTAGTTCAAATGATTTAAAATTGTCCAAACGACGTCGTTTTGACAATTTTGATATTGTTTTGTAGTCAAAACGACATCGTTTTGACAAATTTGAGCCATTTGAGTCACAAAAATTAAGACCTTCTACCATTATTGAAAAATATTATAGATCTCCAACATTCCTCTTGAACAAATATATTTTGTAAGGGTGGGCAAATTATCCCAAAATTTCGAAAGCTAAAAAATATGTATCTATAACAAAAATTTAAGGTGGAACCTTGGTTCTAACTCAACCAAATGATGAGTCTATTCAAATTGAGTTGATTAGGCTCCTATAACTAGTTGGTTTAATTTTAAGTTAAAAACTTCAAACGGATCAAGCTAGGTTCGATTTTGAAATCTAATCTAATCAAATTCACTCATATACCCACCCTTAATTGCTTGATACTAAGGTCTCGTTTGGTAACATCACTTTTTAGTTTAAAAGATAAAAAATCATAAAAAAAATTAAAAAGCTAACAATTCATGTCAAAAAGTCAAAGATTTTATTTTCTCTCTATTTTTTACACATTTTTACGTAAAAAATTAAAAATTCATTCCAAACATACTAATTTTTTTACATTATATTTTAATAAAAAATTTAAAAAATTATTAAAAAAAATTATTCTCAAACAGGATCTAAGAGTTGGGCTAGTATATAAAGTATTTTTATATACAATTCGGGTTGGGACTTCACTATTGTGTGACACAAACGTTTCCTTCCCTTTCTCCAATACTTTTTTTACACCTATCAAATTTCTATTTCTAAAAATATCTATTTCTAAAATATCCCCAAAACGCTTATCTTTTGTAACTATAAATGCTATATACACTATTATAAAATAATCATTGAAATTGACGTTGATGATATAAAATTTCTATTTCTAAAAATATCCCCCCCAAAACGCTTGTCTTTTGTAACTATAAATACTATATACATTATTCTAAAATAAATATTGAAATTGACGTTGATCATATAAAATTTCTATTTCTAAAAATATCCCACCAAAACAATTATCGTTTGTAACTATAAATACTCTTATATAACAATGACAGTTCTGAATTTATGAATATATAAAAAATTTGGATATTATAATTGAAACACGAGATTTGACCTCAACAAGTTTGTTTTATATTTCTTTCTCTTTTTCTTACTTTTGGTTGTTTGCGTGTGAATGAAAATTCTCGTGCCTCTTAAATTTCACATATAAAATTCTGGAAAAATCTATAATACACCCCATTTTGGATATGTATTACATATATTTATGGTATTTGATTATGATTTATTGAGCTATTAATTATGATTATTATTTTAGTAACGATAAAAAAAAGTTTTTGATTATACTTCATACTGTGTTTGATTGTGATTTATTATTTAATTTTTGGGCAAATTACAAATACCTCTTTCGAGATTTGGTAAAAATACAAATTCCCCCTGAGGTTTGAGAAATTACAAATTGCTCCCTGAGGGTCAAATTTTCATAACAAATTAGGAGAAATTAGAGGGGAATCTGTATGAAAATAAAAATCTCAGGGGATAATTTGTTATGAAAATATAAACCTCAGGGAGCGGGATGTAATTTCTCAAACCTCAGGGGGAAATCTGTATTTTCACCAAACCTCGAAGGGAGTGTTTGTAATTTGCCCTTTATTTTTTTACTTACGACTAAAAAAGATTTAATTAATGAAATTTGTGGTAATCAACATTTGCATATGATACACACTCTTTAAGGGTATGTATAATAACATGAAAAAATTCTTGGTAGCTCGAATTCCGTGGCTCGAATTCGGCTCGACACCCAAAACGACGTCGTTCTGGGTGTCAATTTTTTTTTTTTTTTCTTCTTTTTCTTTCTCTTCTTTCTCTTCCGTTTCTTTCTTTCTTTTCTTCTTCTTCTTCTTCGTTGAACAAGACAACACAGGCGAGAGAGAGAGGAGATGAGAGAAGAGAAGGGCCCCTGTCGCCGCCGATCGTCGCAGCACGCCACCGATCGTCGCAGCAGCTTTGATCGTCGCAGCCCTGCCTCCGGTCTCGACTCCTCCTCCAGCCCCATTTTTATGGCCCTCTCCCCTCCAGTCCTCCTCCTCCTCCTCCTCCTCCCTCCTTCTTCTTCTTCTTCTGCTTCTCTTCTTCCTCTGCTCCGAATTCGAGCCAAATTCAAGCCTCTGAATTCGAGTTACGAATCGGAGCTGAATAACATGACCCTAATTATACTATTTTTTTATAAATAAAATTAAAATAATCGAAACTAATCCAGATGGTTGTAGACAGAAGGATAAACATTGGTAATAAATACATTTTGAATAAATTATAGTTTGGCCCTTTTATGTTTGGCCACTTTGTTAGTTTGACCCTTAAATTTTATTTTTCCCTCACTTTGGACCTTCATATTTCAAGTTTTTCTTAATTTTTTTCTACAACTAACTTATGTTAACAATTAGACAGAAAATGATACATTGACAGTCATGTAATATAAAAAAATTTTATTATATATAACTCACACATCTAACACAAACTCAAATTTCAATATAATAATATTTTTTTTTTTATGTTATGTAATAATTATCGTGTTATTTTCTGTCTAATTTTGAACTAAAGTTAGCTTTAGGAGTAAATTAAAAAAAAATTGAAATATAAAGCGTCAAAATGAGAAAAATCAAAATTTAAAGTTTAAAGTGAAAAAGTGATCAAACACGAGGAGGACAATGTGTAATTTATCCATACATTTTAGTATAAAATAAATAATAATATTTTTTTTATTAATGTAATTAACGAATTAGTGATGACAAGTGTCTGTTTGGTTTTGATTATTTTAATTTTTTTATGATGAATTTTCGTTTATTTTTAGTAATTGTTTTATATTTAGTCAATTTTTTTTATACCTTTTAAATGCACCTAATCAAAATACATCTAAAAAATAAAACAAATTGATTAAAATATGAAAAAATATCGCTAAAAATAAATGAAAATTTAAATAAAAATCTGTGTATTTTTTTTGGATTTTAGATTTTTTTTTTCATATTTTAGTTAAAATTGTTTATTTCTTATATGCATATAATCTTAATGTATCTAAAAAATAAAAATAAAAAGTTAACTAAAATGTGGAAAAAAAATTAATAAGGACAAACATAAATATATTTTTAAATAATTTCTAAAAATTAAGGGTTAATGGAACTTAATGCAATTAAAGGGAAAATTAGTCTAGGGTCCCTCTCCCACTTTTCGTAATGGAAGAGATCCAAAAAAATATTTTTTGATGTCTAAGGTCCCTAAACATATATCAGAGAAATTTGACTCTTTGCCCACGATTTCTGCGACTTCTTCGAACATTCCATCACCGAGTTCACTTTTTCGGTCGTTGCATTGCAACTATCGAGAGAGGGTCAATGTTTTCCGGGGAAATTTATCAATATATGCGTTGAGAAAGCGCTTTGGTGGTGAGAAAATCTGAGAAAATCAGGGCTCTCTGGAAGCTTCGATCTGAGATGAGGTGACTATGGACACCTCTTTCTCTCCCTTATCGTGAGCTTCGTGTTCTGGAATTTATGGGCATGAGATCTCGAAGCTCGATACTGGTAAAAGCCAATTTCTGATTCTCTGCTCTTTCTCTTTCTCTTTCGTCGCTTTGATTAGGGCTTCAAACTTTCCTTTCCAGTTCCATTTTCGGAATTTCTCTGGATAATCTAAGCACAGTGGGAGTTGTTTGCTCGGCTGGGACGACTATGAAGAAAAATCTAGAGTTCCGAGAAAAGAATTCGAGATTTTCTGGGAAACTCAAGTCCATGAGGAGCTTTAGTAAGCATACGGATGATTCTTATTCGTATTCAGATGTTGACGGTTTCGAGAACACTTTATAGAATTTTGATTTCGGCGAGCTTCGATTATCCATTTCTCATAAACTCAAGCCTTCTACACCTGCTAGAACGGTGACAAACAAGGTAGTTATACATCTCTTGCTTGTAATCAATGATTGTTAGCGTTTATTTTGATCCTAGTGTGAGCAAGTGATTTTAAGTATTCGATCAGATACACAAAAATAAAAATAAAAATAAAAATAAAAATGAAGGATCCCCAGAGAAATTCTCTGGGTTTGAACTAAAATTTCTCTGAGTTGATTTTGAAATTTCTCTGGAAATGTAATGTTGTGGAAATGCATAGAAATTTCTCTAGAAAGTGGGAAATATATGGAAGACAATTTCTCTCGAGAGTCCATGAAAGACTAAGGAGGCTAGAGAAATTTAAAATTTCTTTGGACTAATTTTCTTTAAACCAATTTTCTCTGGATTAATATTCTCTAGACCAATTTTTTCTGAATCAACTTGAAGAACCTTAAATATTATGAAAATATTAGATATCCTTTATACTATAAAATTTTAATATAAGGGACCTTAAAAAAAAATCTCATAAATCAAACATGTAGAGTTTGATATATTTTTTAGAATTTATTTATTTATTTTTGATTCTTGATTTACATATAGTACTAGAAATTTATAGGTGGAAGATATTTATGAGAGCAACATGAGCCACAAGAATTTGAGAGAGGGTCCATTGTACAAGCATTTTGGCGACCAGCACAGTAGGGTACTTTTTCTATTCAGCACTGTTTGATTACCGTATAAAAGCGACTTTGATTGAGACCCTCACTCTATCCCATCCCCACCACCCGCGCAGATACATGGGGATTGATGATTTGATAAGAAAAAAAAAAAGAAAAAAAAAAAGACCAATCAGCACTCAGGATCTCCCCAGTGGGGTCCTGTTTTTTTCAATATAAAAGATGGATATAAGAATGGAATTGAATATAATATAAGGTGGATTTTATATATTCTCTTATTTTTTAAATATTTTGTGTTTAGTTATTTCGGATAGATAGAGTTTGGATAGTATATGATGTAAAAGGAGATATATAATACCAATCTCATAATATTAAATATCTCTCATCATCAGATATAAAGAATCTTTTATCCAAAGATAAAAAATAATTACTCTTATTTTATTTCATTCTATATTTTAACCAAACATAATATAAGTGACCTTATAATATATATAATCTATCTTATATTGTATAACATATTATATGTTATCTTTATTCTTAGATATTACATATTCTCCTTAAACTCTTATATCTAATTCGAACAATGTAAGCACATTTAATGTGTTTGGTTTCAGTTTTCTGAATTCAATTTTTTGAAAAATGATTTTTTTTATTTTTCGTGTTTTTTTGTTTTTAATAAATATTTTTTAAATTTTAAGTATTTTTTTACTTTTTTAGATGCATATTACTTAGATGTATCTAAAAAGTAAAATATTTGTAAAAAATTAATAAATACACAAAAATAGAAAAAGATACTAAATTTTCAAATTTTTTTGTATTTTTGATATTTAATGAATTTTTTAAAAAAAAAATTCACGAAAATTATACTTTTAAATATACTTATATTAGATGTATCTAAAATTTTTAAAAATTACTTAAAATATTAAAAAAAATTAATAAAAATACAAAAAATATAAAAAGTAATTTTTAAAAAAAAATATTTTTAGAAAATCCAAACCAAAGTAATTCTTCCTTGATGATTTGCAAAATTCGTCTTTTTCTAGAAGGCCAGGCCAACAAATCGAGTCCTTTATTGAAGAATTCTTAAACCTTTTTCTCTATGGCTAACTATAAGTTACGTGTAACCTTTTCCACTCCTTAAACCACAAAGTCTATACACGTGCGTCCTGTTTCTTTCCTCTCTATCTAATCTATTTGCATTCCCAATGAAAATTTAAAAACTTTTTTACTATTTTTTTTTCGCATGCTACAATAATAAAAAAAATAAAAAAAACAAAAAAAAAACAATAGTTGACCCTTTATGATTAAGTGGGTGTTTAGGGCTTGGTTTATTTTTATTTTTAGTAAATTTATTTTAATTTTTTTAAAAGCTTTATGGATTCTATTTGATGAGAGGAATTGAAAGTTTTTTAAAATTTGAAAAAAAATTTAGAAAAGGAAAAAGATAAATAAAAAATGGTATATTTATTTTTTATTTTTTTAGATTGGTTTACGTAAGATGGACAAATTTTTTTTTTTTTTTTGGACTTAATTATAAAAAAAGGCCACTGAAAAAAAGGAACAAAAATGTGACTAATTTGGAAGCTCAAAAAAAAAAAAAAAATCCTTCAAAATAAAAATAAGTAAACTTTTTTCCAAAAAAAGGCTTAAAAAGTTGACTTATTTTTGTTAGAACTTTATAAAAAGTTTTATATTTTTATTTTTTATTTTTTAGAATGACTAAAACTTCATAAAAATATATCAAAAATTAAGTCAATTTATAAACTGCAATAAAAACAAATAAAATGAAAAAGTTACTCAAGCCCTTCATGTTTAATTTATCCAATGAGTGTGTGTCACACTAGATTGTGGATAAAATTAAATGAAGTTCTCATATAATATATTTGTGGCTTTTTAGGTTAAGTTTGAGAAGACTAAATAAGTGTATTTTTTGACTTTTTTTATATTATGTGTAAAAAAAGTAGAGAGGAGATGTTGATTGATGTGACCCAAAAAAGATAAAAAGATGAAATAAGTGCACTTTTTTAGTTTAACCAAACTTGACCTAAAAGTTTTTGAGAGGCCAAGACCCTCACTAGTCTCCTCTTTCAATTTTTAAATTCAATTTTTTGAAAATTGAATTTTTTGTTATTTTATTTTATTTTTAGTGAATATTTTTTAAATTTGAACAATTTTTTTCTTTTTTAGATGTGTTTTACTTAGATATATTTAAAAATTAAAATATTTATGAAAAAATATTTTAAATAATTAATAAATATACAAAAATACGAAAAAATTACTGAATTTATATATATATATATTTTATATTTTTGGTATTTAGTGAATTTTTTAAAGATTTTTTTCACAAATATTATACATTTAAAGTTTATTTATGTTAGGTGTGCCTAAAAATTAAAAAAAATACTTAAAATATTAAAAAAATTAGTGAAAACAAAAAAATACAAAAAATAAAAAAGTAAAATTTTATGAAAAATAAATTTTAAAAGTCAAAACTAAACCGAGTGATTGAGTTTTCATTGGCATAATGATTTGTGCAATTATATTTTGTTGGTATTTAGCAATAGGGAAAATTAGTTTAAGGTTCCTCTCACATTTTTAAGAATAGAAGAGATCCACAATATTATTTTTTGATGTCTAAGGTCCCTAAACCCACACCCGTATATCATATTAGAGAAATTTGACTCTCTCTCCTTCCGATGAAATTCTCACGCTTACAATGACCCTTTAACCTTGAGGATATCTCTCTCTCTAGAAAATGTCGAAACACGCTTCGCAGCGATCCTCCAGGCCGCCTTGATCTTCCTCCTTGTCTCTGGCTTGCACCGGCGAGATCAACAACCTAAAAATCATCACGAATGACCACCCCATGATCCTCCTCAAGAAGTTCGGGTTCACCTACACCGGCCATGTGAACATCACGATCTCCGGCATGTCGTTATCAATTCAATCATTTTCGGCCTATTCCAATGCTTCGAAGACCTCTCTTATACCAACTGTCTCCTCTGTTTCGCTGCGAGTCAGACCAGAATCCCCTATTGTCTCCCCACAATCTTAGCTCGAATCTACCTCGATGATTGTTTTTTATGATATGAGAGCTTTGATTTCTTCAATCAAAGCGTCAATTCGGCTCGAGACACTGTGAATTATGCTACTGATGTTGTAAGGGAGTTGGGTTTTGAGAGTAGGGTTGAGGAGGTAATTAGTGATGTAATTCAAGAAGCAATGGTAAACGGAGGGTTTGCGATGGGGAAAGGGAACAGGGTTTATAGATTGGCGCAGTGTTGGAGTACTGTGAGCAGTGGTAGGTGTAGAGAGTGTTTGAAGAAGGCGGCGACTGAGATGAGAAGGTGTGTGCCTAGTAGGGAAGGTAAAGGGTTGAATGCTGGATGTTATTTGAGGTATTCCACTGTGAAGTTCTTCAATGGATGTGAGAAATTGCAGAAATGTTCTGGTTAGTCTCTCTCTGTCTCTGTTTTTTGAATTTGATCATATGAGAATTTGTGAGTGAATGGAGTTTGATTTTAGTGTTTTTGTTGTTGAATTCTTGTGTTTGAAGTAAAACTGCTTTTGGAAATTTAAGAAAAATTCTCTCCAAAGAAATTCTAGACTTTCCAAATAATTTCTCTCTATTCAACTCGGAGAAAATTCAAATTTCTCTGGATTCATTTATAAACTAGAGAAAATTCAAATTTCTCTGGGTTCATTTTAACTAATTTTCTCTGGATCGTAAAGATACATTATTTTGTGAAATCTAGAAAAATTTCCGAATACATCTTCAAAAAATCAATCATCACATAAATTTATTCCAACAACTGTTAATAAGTTAAAACAAACCAAAAATCAAATTTGAACAAGACTGGAATTACCAACTACAATATTCACCATTTATCAAATGATCCACAAATTTATGAACTAAAAAGTTCTACAAAAGTCCAAAGAAATTTTCTTTAGGGTTTTTGTGAATTTCTCAGGGATTGAAGTAAATTTCTTTGGACTGAGATAATTTCTTTGGGTTGAAGTGAGTCCAGAGAAATTCTGGTAAGATTTTCTCTGCGAAGTCAAATTTTTTCTGGTGTGGATTGAATTTTTGATTGAATTTCTCTTATTTGGACCAAAGAAATTTTCTGGTTTGGAAATCTATAGTTTGTGTATATTTATTGGTTTCAATGCTCACCAATCATGATGTGCAATGGTTTGGTTTTGAGTAAATTTTAAGCTCATCATGAGATTACAGATGTTTGAGTTTTGAAGGATTTTGACTTGTTTGCAATATATGTTAAAAGAGTTTGAATCCAGTAAAATTTTAATTTTCTCTGCCCTGTTTAGAATTTTCTCTGTGATATGTCCAGAGAAATTCAGAATTTTCTCTGTGATGTGTCTAGAGAAATTTTCTAGATCAAATTTTCTCTGGATCAATATTGAGGAATCTTAGACATTATAAAAATATTGAATATTTTTTATATTCTAAAATCTTAATATCAGAAATCTTAAAAAAAATCCGCTTAGCAATATATAGTCTTATATTTTGTAAAAATATAAAATTATTATTTAAAATCTTTGTAAAAATCACACATATAATATTAAACTATTCAAATAACCTCAGTAAAACTATAAATTATACACCAACCACAACAACAATCCCAACTCCAAGTAACCCCTGACTTCCTGTAAAATACATCTTTCTTTTTAATAATTAATTCTTGTTCCCATCTCCAAACCACCGCTTGTCTCAATATAAAAGGTTATTTTAGAAAGATAGTTAAAAATTAATTTTTAACTTTTTTTAAAAAAATATGTATAAAAAAATAAGAGATGATATAATTTAAAATGAATTAAAAAATAAAAGATAATTTTTAACAATCTTCTCAAAATAATCCAAAATACATCTTTTTTTTTAATATATAATTTTTTTTATTGATTGGCTTGTAGTACCAAAAGTTACAATTTATTGGTGGAACAACTTTATGAGACCAATATGGCCGACAAAACAGTGTCCATTGTACAGCCATTTGAGGACGGCCACACTGTAGTACTTCTCTCTTTCTCCTCTGTGGCTGTCTTGCAAGTTACGTGTCACCTTTTTCACGCCTTGAGCACACAAGTCAATACACGTGCGTGAAGGTTTCTTTTCGGCGTATCTATTGCATACATACACTGCATACATACACAATGAAGTGAGTAAAAAAAAGTCAGTAAAAAGTAAGTAAAAAGTCAATTTTTAACCTTTTTTTTTTTATTTATTTTTTATTTTTTTACTGTGGATTCCTTGAGAAATGAGTAAAAAATCAATTTTTAATTTTTTACATATTTTATATCACATTACTTTTTATATTTTTTACTTAAAAAAAGATAAAATAAATTAAAAAAATCAAAAAATTAATTTTTTACCAACTTTTCAAAACACTCCTATCTTATTTTCGTTTTTGCATGATACAAAAAATAAAATAAAATAAAAACTTAGCCCCTGGAGTAGTATTAAGGCCATGTACGGAAAGAAGTTTTTTTTTTTTTTTTTTTTGCCAAAAGCTACCACAACACTTTCCTATATATTTTTTCATAAAAAATTTAAAAAATATATTCCCAAACGAGCCCTAAGTTACATTTTCAATTTATTTTTGTTTAGTAAATTCTTTAAAATTTGAGTATTTAAAAAAAAAATCCCTTTAGATTAGAGGATTGCAAAAATTGAAAAATTGAAAAAAATTCTTAAAAACAGAAAAGAAAAACTCAAATTTTGTAAAAAATAAAAAAATCGGATGACAAGTCTGGATGGGCTTAAAAAATTTTAAAAAATTAATTAAAATTATTTACTAAAGATAAAAATAAATAATAATAAAAAGTTGATTTATAAGATGCAATCGAAGATAATTCGTTACTCGAGCCCTTGATGTTTAAGTTACTGTGTGTGTCAATTTCCGATCATACTGTCAACTTAGTACTCAGTTAGGGAACACCGACAGAATAAATTAAGCCCGAACAACCTGCAACAGAAAGAAGAGATTTCGGCGGTGGCTCGTCCACCCGGGGTTACTCCGACGATCAAGTCAGTTATCAATATCTCTCAAAGATAACAAATAGTGCTTAACTCACTAGACAGGACATAAAAGAATACCTTAGACCTGTGGGGGTGTCTCTCTTTTATAGCCAACACAATTCTAGTCCCGATAGAAGCCTACCTCTAATGGACTTAGGATTACTGTTAATCTTGGACTCCCAGTAGGATTATGATAAGCTCTCTAAGAGTCTTGTCTTTACCCAAACTAAAGTCTTCTCCCATTCTAGGACTTTTGTCCCTTATCCGTTTATCCCGGATTCCGGTATCGTCGCAGATAACCTTGACCTAACCAAGATCATTTAGGCATCATAACCAGGACACGTGACACCTTAGCTGACACTTCGATGTCACATCGGCCACGTGTTGTCATTCAAAAATTATGTCTCCACAACTGTCCCCTAGGTTCTATTACCTCGACATCCTGAGATGATGGAACCTATATAATTCATTTCTTTAATCATGATGCCGGTTTAACTTTAACTTGTAAATTTTTAAAATTTCAACAAGTTTTAAATATGACCTCGGTTTAACTTTAACTTGTAAATTTTTGAAATTTCAATAAGTGTTAAACATGATATCGGTTTAACTTCAACTTGTAAATTTAAATTTCAACAAGTGTTAAATATGATCTCGGTTTAACTTCAACTTGTAAATTTTTAAAATTTCAACAAGTGTTAAACATGACTTCGGTTAAATTTCAACTTGTAAATTTTTCTCAAATTTCAACAAGTGTTAAACATGACCTCGGTTTAACTTCAACTTGTAAATTTTTAAAATTTAAAAAATGTTAAACATAAACTCGGTTTAACTTTAACTTGTAAATTTTTAAAATTTCAACAAATGTTAAACATGTCATCGGTTTAACTTCAACTTGTAAATTTTTCTTAAAATTTTAACAAGTGTTAAACCAACCTTAGCTTGTAAATTCCAACCCCCAAGCATCATTCTCTAGCCTTCTTTGATTCAACGTGTCTTCTAGGATTCTCTTCTCATTGATTCTCCATGCCCGGCCTCCCATGAAGGCTGGTGAGAATGTCCCTTAGTCTTGTCGTGTTGAGGGGCTGCAGGAACTGTTTTCTGCCCCATTTTCTGGGCACCTTTCTTGGCTACTGGAATTGGCGTATTTTGTAATGGGAATGGTAGTTGCATGACGTTATTCTGCATCATGAAATTGAGGACCGTTTGCAGGTCCGCCAATTTGTCCCCCATTTCCTTCATCTCGTCGTCTCTTCGCACGCATCTATCTTTCCATACTTGGAGGTCGTCCTTGTTATAATACCCGGTCGATCTGATTTCTTCTAGATGTCGCCCTTCTAGCTAACGTCCTTTTCTCCGTGATTCTTATCACGAGTCTCTTCGTTCTGCTTGTCTTTTTTACATCAAGGTCCATATATTTCCCACTCTCGGGGGTGTCGCCCCCAACTTTCTCTTTTTGCATCGTTGGCCATCTATTCTCCTTTCTTTCCCACAAACGGCGCTAAATTGTGTGAGTCAATTTCCGACCACACTGCCAACTTAGTACTCAGCTGGAGAACACCGGCAGAATAAATTAAGCCTGAACAACCTGCAATAGAAAGAAGAGATTCCGGTGGTGGCTCGTCCACCCGGGGGTACTCCGTTGATCAAGTCAGTTATCAATATCTCTCAAAGATAACAAATAATGCTTAACTCATTAGACAGAACATAAAAGAATACCTTAGACCTATGGGGGTGCCTCCCTTTTATAGCCAACACAATCCTAGTCCCGATAGAAGCCTAGCTCTAATGGACTTAAGATTACTGCTAATCTTAGACTCCCAGTAGGATTAGGATAAGCTCTCTAAGAGTCTTGTCTTTACCCAAACTAAAGTCTTCTCCCATTTTAAGACTCTTGTCCCTTATCCGCTTATTCCGGATTCCGATATCCTCGTAGATAACCTCGGTCTAGCCGAGTTCATCTCGGCATCATGACCAGGACACGTGATATCTCGACTGATATTTCGGTGTCACCTCGGTCACGTGTTGTCATTTAAAAATTATGTCCACACAGTTACATACCATTTAATTAATTAGGATCTATGAACAATTCATAATCTTATAATATGACAATCAACTAGGGATATGCTCAATCTTAGAATTGAGATCAAATTATGTTTTTATTGACTTTCTCCTTCAAAATATGATGATTTAGGGCGGTGTTAATTCATGATTAGACTTACAAGTTGGAAAATAAAGTAATCTTCCTAGTGATTCAAGATTGGTTAATTCAACTTTGATATTGAGCAATTCAAAAGTCTAAAATTTCGTTTTACTTTTGCATTGTGATTTATGGGTTATAGTCCAACAAAAACATAATCGTACAATCAATATTTTCAAAACCATGGAATTTTTGTACATATAGAAATTCAAATGTGGTGCTCATGATTGCAAGTACCACATAAAAAGGAATCGGGATATATGATTGGAGGTGTTCGGAAAGAAAAAGTTTTTATTTTTTATTTAGTTAAAATGGTATTAAAAAAATAAAATAAGTTAAAATAATTAATAAGATAAAATGTCATATTAAATTTATAATTATTTTATTTTTTTTCTTACAAATATTACATCTTACTACAAAAAAATCTAACTCTTTTCTAAACATAACTATTTTAGCATAATAAAATAGCCAACTTCTCAAACATCCACATTGTAAAGTAAATAAAATATAGAAAAAGTATTCCTAAAATTGTTTTTTTTACCTTTTAATACTGAAATTGAACCCAGTATCTAGCATCAATTTTTTAGATATTTTTGTTCAAATTATTGAAATAAAAATCATCAAGCCATTAAAGGTTGGGGTTAAATGGGTTAAATTTGGGGTAAAGTTAAAAAAAAAAAATATATTTTTAAGTAGATAAGTTTAAAAAATTTAAAAGCCTGTTTGCCATTAATTAAAAAACACTAGGCAACCACTGAACTTTATTACTCATGCAAAAAGTAATTTTTTAAGTAAATTTTCAAACCCACTAATTTTTTAGTTTTTAAAAAGGCACAAAAATAACTAAAAAAGCAATCCCAAAGCACTCTTAGCTAATGAAAATAGAGAACTTCTCGCATGATTGTAAGAGATAAATGTAAAAATTAATGGGAAATGCTATAGAACTCAAAAGTTTTATTAAAATTTTTATCAAATATCTCTTATGGATGTGGGATTCACACTCACATCCACACTCACACCCACATCCACGTGAGATATTTGATAGAAATTTATATCCACACTCACGTGAGATATTTGATAAAAATTTTGATAAAATTTTTAAAATTTCTAACATTTTTGAAAACTAATACAATAATATTAGAATAACGATATTCTCTCACTATATTATCGTTTCGTTTGGTTATTTCAGTTGGGATTAAAAAAGTATAAAAGGCAAAATGAGTTAATAAATCAATAAGACACTTTGGGTTGTTTTGGGAAGTAAGTTAAAAATTAAATTTTTTTGAAAAAAATGTATAAAAAAGTAGAAAAGTGATGTAACTCAAAAAAGATTAAAAGTAAAAAAGCTAGCTTTTAACCTTTTCCCAAATAGAAACAAAATGTTATATCTAACTTATAATTATTTTATTATTTCTCTCACAAAAGTTAAAATAGTCAAAAAAAATTTACCAAATGAACTTTTTAATTCCAAACTAAAAAATCTCAACTCTAAAAAATTAATTAAATTTTTTTTTGGCTAAACGGTAATTATATTTAACATATGACACGTATATTTTAGTCAGATATTAATAAAATTGAGAGAGAATTTATTCATATCTACAAAAATAAAAATTATTATGCATGCCTCAAACAAAACATGATTGAAAAAAGGGTTTGGTTATGGTGTGCAACTTACACCTTCCACCTTATACCTTACACTTACACCTTACACTTACACTTTTTGTAAAAAATTAAACCTTACACTTACACTTTTTTTGAGGTTGCACACCATATGCAACCCACTTACACCTTACACTTTACACTTACATCATACACTTACACCTTATACTTATATTTACACCTTACACTTACACTTTTTGTGTAAGTGGCACATGGTGTACACTTGCACACTTAAGAAAACTCCTTGAAAAAATGATCAATTGCATTAAATATGGCCCTTTAATAGTTTTAGTGGAAAAGCACATCTCTCCAATTGATGTGATGAGGTTGTATTGTTATACGGTGGTGACGAAGAGCACTGGATCACTCTTCCGAGCCAATCGCGGAGCCAAGCCGATTCATTATGCCTTCGTTTGGCAACTAGCTTGGGTTGGATTGGGTTGGGTTGGATTTAAAGTTATTTTAGTTACAAAAATATAAAATAAATTTTTTAATTTAATAAAATAAAATATTATATTCAGTTCATAATTATTACATTTTTTTTTTATAAAAAATTTTAAAAGTTAAAAAATCTATACCTAATCAAAAAAAATTATAAAATCAAAAAATCAACCAATTTTCCAAATCAAGCGTATGCTAGCTGGTGGCTAATTTAAATCAAGCACGTAATCAAATGACGTGATCGTGACGTCATGGATCGGGACTGGATCTCCGTGACAGCCACGTGGTAGAATTATTGATACACTGATGCATGCTTTTTTAATTAAGCTTTTTTCCCTATACGCTATCTCTTGGCGCGTGAAGTTCACTTCCTCATATTATTATTTATTTATTCTTTCTTTTCTTTTTGGTAATTAATAAAAGGGTAAATTACAAATACACCCCCTTAAAATTTAATTAAAATACAAATCGTTCCTATAGTTTCAAAAATTACATACCACCTTTGAAGTTTTTAATTTCATAACATATTGCTTATTTTATTAATAAATCATCAAGTCAATTAACAATTTTTAATGATGTTAAATATATGTTTCAATTAATAATTTAAATAATTTTATTATTATATAGGAGAATAATTATGAATTTTAATTTTTAGTTAATTCTGTTAAAATAAAAAATTCTAATAAGGAGGCATTTGTAATTTTTTAAATTACATGAGATAATCTATATTTTAAGTAAACCTTAGTGGGTGTATTTGTAATTTACCCTTAATAAAAATATTATTCAAATTCATCTCATTCAAAATTACAAAGAATAGGTTTTTGGGTTGCTTTGAGATATTAGTTAAAAATTAATTTTTTGACTTTTTTAAAAAATCGTAAAAAAAAATATAGAAAGATAAGTTTTCTAAATTGGGTTCGTTTGGTTTGTATTTGGAAAAAATTTTTGAGAAATTTTCTCTACAAATAAATTTTCAAAAGTAATAAAACCAAACAAATTTTCCTAAAAAAATTTCTCAAAACTTGTAAACCAAACAAGTTTTCTAAACAAATCTCTCTCTCACACACATCAAATCAATCACTTTTTCTAAAACTCTCTCTCAAAATAATTTTCCAAAACATCTTTGGAAAAAAATCAAACCAAACAATTTTTTATACTTTTTATCTCTAAAACACATCTCTCAAACACAAACCAAAAATAAAACCAATTTTTTTTATACTTTTGAGTTTTAACTTTCAACCAACTTTTCAAAAAGAGGACTTTGAAAATTGCTACATGTTCATCTGACTTTTTTTTTTTTATTTATTATTTATATTTACCTTTTCATAATATGTGGATACACGAAAATATTATTTGCCTTCATAATTTTTAAGATTATTTTTAAACAAAACACCAATTATAGCACAGGAGGAGTTAGTTGGTGGTCTTAGGACATGATCAGATGATATTTAGTAGTATTGTAATTAATAAAGAGAGTGAGACACACTATTTTATATTGGGTGATGAGAGAATAATAGTAGATATATCATTTGATGATTAGTGAAAATATTATCACACAGTGTTCCAAAATCATCTAATAATTTTTTTTGTAACATGGTGACAAAAATTTGGCGAGATGTAACCTTTTTTTGGGGGGTACATGAACAATAAGATTTAGAAGACTATAAGTCTACAACTCTTGAATAAAATTCCAACCAAAACGAAAATTGTTTGTCTTTTGTTTATCATTTTGGAAAACACAAAAGGTTTTTTTTTTTTTGATTGGCTAATTTTTTGAAAATTATTTTCAAATTTTGCTTGAAAACAATTTAATTTTTAAAAAACACCAAAATTTATTATTAAAAACTAATTTCACAAAAAAGAAAAATAATGATTTGAAAACAATGGGTGTTTTTGAACAATTTAATATTTTGCTTATGAAAGTTGTCTTTGCGAACAATAAAATAAAAACACTATCAAACTAACTCAATTTTGACTTAGGGCTGGTTTGGCATACCTTAAAAAAATCAGAAAGTTAAAAAATTATTTAAAAAGTTAAAAAGTTATCACTATTCATAAAAAAAAAAAAATAATTTTACAAAAAAAAAAAAGTATAACTCACATGTCACGTGAGTTATACTTTAGCCGCCCACCGTTTGTACAAAGGGAACACGCAGATAAGCAAACAAGATGGAACTGTGAGGGCCCACCACGGGTCCCGTTTCGCTAATTGAAATCGTTTAATGTGTAGAATTCGTCGAGTATTATATGCTTGTAAAAAATCACATTGATCGAATATCACTAATTACATGATCAAATTAGTTTTGTATAAAAAATAGATGGTGTTATAATTAATGATTGACAAAAAATTAATCAAATTAGATAACTATCGATATCCGATTAACGTGATTTTTTACCAACATATAGTACTCGACAAGTTCTACATATTGAACAGTTTCGATTAGTAAAACGGGACCTGTGGTAGGGCTTTACAAGTTGAACAACACAGTTCAATTCAATGCCCGAAAAGGAGGCAACCATCTCCTATATACTACTCTACACACGCCAGCTAGAATATCCACTGTACTGCCTATTCTATCATCAGCTTCTCTTATATATTAATTTATATAATTTTTTAATATACATTTTTTCTTAAAAAGTCAAAAAATTATCCCAAATAATCATCTTTTTTTTCTCAACTTTTTAGTCCAAAAGGTCAAAAAAATATACTAATTTAGGACATTCCAAATAACCCTTTATTGTAGAATGTAGGTTAAAAATTGATTTTTTTTGACATTTTTTCAAAAAAATTTACAAAAAAAATAATATGATTTAAAAAAATTAAAAAATTAACTTTTGACCGTATTACCAAAATAAGCCCGGAGGTTTGTGAAACCTAATGGACAGATGTAATTGACTTTTTTAACTTCCTCTTTTCTTTTTTCTTTTTTTTTTTGTCACTAGTTAAATTTTTATTCTAAATTTTTTAAAAATGGTAATTCCGCATTGCACTTCACTTTTATCCCTAACATATAATATTTAAAAGTTTAGAGTGAATTACACTAATAGGTCTCTATAGTCTATGACTTATATTATTTTAGTTTATGATTTTTTAATTGTTACACATTTGATCATAAATTTTAAATTTTATTATAAATAAGAACAATTGAAGATAATATTACTCAATTTCAAGAGCAAAATCGTCAATTTGATAAAATATAAACTAATTTAACAAAAATCAATTTCAAAAAATATTTTTAAATTTTTAAAAATAATTCTTACCTACTAAAGATAAAATTATGTAAAATTAATAAATCTTTTAGACATTTATTTATTTATTTTACCAAATTAATTTTATTATGTGTTTGGATATGATTATGTAATGGGTGATTGATATGTTTTTAATGTGCTATTGATATATTTAATATATGAAATATTTTTAGTTTTGAATTTTTTGATTTAATGGATTTGTTTAATAATGATATCAAAGTTGTCGCCATATTTGATTCTTGAAAAAATAGAAACTAATTTAATAAAAATAAAAATAACCACTCATTGCATAATTACCATCCAAACACATAATAAAAATTAATTTAGTAAAAAAAAAAAATTCTAAACAATTTATTATCTTTACATAATTTTATTTTTAGTGGGTAAAAATAATTTTAAAAAATTTAAAAATATTTTTTTGACATTTATTTTTGTCAAATTAGTTTATATTTTATCAAATTGATAACTTTACCCTTAAAATTGAGTAATGATATCTTCAATTATTCTTATTTAAAACAAGATTTAAAACTCATGATCAAATGTGTTATAATTAAAAAGTCAAGACATAAAGTCATACAATGCTCAAATTATAGAAACCGTTCGTGTAATTCACCCTAAAACTTATTAACATATATAACAAAGTCCTTTTAAGAATTATCAAATATATTAATTTTTTAAAATTTTTAAGAAATAACTAAAATATTAATTGTCAAACTTTTATGTTAAAAATGTGATCATCACTTAGAAGTACAACATAGGCCATATATGTACATTTTTCCTTATAGAAAATATTTAATATTACAAAACATCTTTTACAATTTGATTCATAATAATATATCATATATATGATATATGATATATGTTAATTTTTAATTTATTATATATTCAATTATATAAGACATATCTCTCTTATCACATATAAATTTAAAAATTGAAATTATAGATTTCTAAGTTATATATATATATGTATATGACGGGAGCAATGTTAGGACCCGTCTTTAGCATTTTTCATATGACGCGCCGTTGTTGAGCTTGGGACTAGCATTTGATATACAGATGTTCTGGGCTTTCTTTCTCCTCCATTTTCCTCTCACTCTCTCTCTCTCTCTCCCTCTCTCTTATCTTCTCTCTTTTCCTTCCCTCTCCTCAACCACCTCCTCTCCTCACTTCACCCTGCAAAAACCCATTTCCGTACAACTCCAATAACCTCTCTACATCCAAGTTTTTCATAAAGAACTACACCCTTATCCTCTTTCTCTCTCTTTTTCCTCACTTTCTCACCATCCAAACATGGATAAACTACTGAGTGTCCATGAAAAGAAGCCAACCAAACAGACCAACAGAATCAAGAAAAACACAATCAAAGTTGTGTACATCTCTAACCCCATGAAGGTCAATACAACAGCTTCAGAGTTCAGAGCTCTGGTTCAAGAACTGACTGGCCAAGATGCCAAGTATTCTGAGATTGGCTGTGTCGGAGGCAATCAAATGGTCTCTGATGAGATCAAGATCAATGGTGGTGATCATCATGATGATGATCATGATCATGCACTGGAAGAAGTCCCAAGATTGATGGAACCAACTACTAGTGATGTGGCTAAAAGCTCCGATCTTGCTTTTGAGCAGTACGATGATGTTTTTATGCCTCAGATGATTGAGAATTTTTCTGGGTTTTTGCCATCAAGCTTGTTGTTTTGAATTTGATGATGATGTTGATTGTGATGTGTTCACAAGCTTTGATGCAGTGTATATTTTGTGGTAAGCTTTGATCTGTTTACTTAATTTGAAAAATGCAATAAATAAATGAATTTATCATCTAATTTTTTTTATTACTAAACAAAAAGATATGGGTCCTATATATATATATTAATTAAAATGGATCTCACTAAATTTGTGTTTCTCGAAAATCTGGTAAATACTTCTGATTATGTATAATATTGCTTAATTCATTAATTCTGTGTTGGTATCTTCATTTTAAATAAATCTACTAGTCTATGGTTGTAAATAACATTCACTTGTGTCCTGCTATTCAATTTGTAGTCAGTATTCCATAATTTAAAAAAAAAAAAAAAGAAGTTACAGGTTGGATCTATTAATCGGCGAAATTTTTTTAAAATATTAAAATTGAGAGATCTTACTAGTCGTTTAGATAATTTAGAGTCCTTCAAAATAAGTGTTTTTTTTTTTTTTGATATGCCATAAAAAAGGCCAAGTGATTTATGGAGTTAAAAAGAAATTAGACAGAATTCCCAATCTCAAAAATCAGTACTCTCCTGTTCTTACCGTATTTTAGGTACACATTCGTATATCGAAATTTAGGGCTAGTTTGGCATGTACTAAATAAGTTAAAAAGTCAAAAAGTCACTATTTTATTTAAGTCACATCATCTTATTTAAATTACATCATCTCTCTAACACATCACATCAAACCCAACACAAACCCAACCAAAACTTACCAATAAGTCAAAAAGTACACTTTTTTATGACATCCCAAACCAACCTTTAGGAATAATTAATGACAAGTGAATAGAAGTGTTTCCAAAATTGTCATTCTCTTATTTTTAATATATTCCAGCTACACACTCATTTATCAAGATTTAAAAGTAATTGAGGACAAGTGAATAGAAATGTTACGAAATCGGTATTCTCCCATTCTTAGGCCCTGTTTGTTAGAGCTTAATTTAAGCTTTCAGCTTAATTTAAGCTGTTTTGATATGTTTGGTTTAACTTATGCTTATAGCTTATAGTTTTGTGGAAGTCAGAAATCAGCTTATTCTGTGAGCTGGGCTGGATATGCTTTGAGAATAAGCTGAAATCGACATTAAATGAAAGTTATAGTTATAATTTGTTTGGGCATAAGCTATAGCTTCCAAACTTTCTACCAAACAGGGCCTTAATGTGTTCCAATTGCACTTGTATATTGAGATTTAAAAGTAATTGAGAACAAGTGAATACAAATGTTACGAAATTAGTATTCTCTTGTTCTTAGTGTATACACTAGTATATCGAAATTTAGGAACAACTAAGCACAAGTGCATAGAAATTTTAGGGATTGAAGATTTTGGGGCAAAGAGATAAGTTAAAAATTCTATGGGATGGAAATTGAACCAAAAGAAATAGTGTTGGGGACCCAAGATATTCTTCCTTACAAAGACAAGTGCTAATTAGAATATCCTAGAGAGGAATTGCTTTTAGGCTTTGGTTTAAAACAAACCCTGAAACCAAACACTCTATGGGGGCAACCACATTTGAAGTGAAAGATTCATGAAGATGGATTTACTATTCGGGATGTGTTACTCTAAGCTGTACTTTAGACACACACTCTCTCTCTCTCTCTCTCTCTCTTTTAAATATAAAATTTTTATTATTATTTTCAATGCACTCCCTTTCCTACAGAAGTATAGATTCTTGTATTAGGATGAGAAAAAACAAAGCAGAATGATTTGATTACACAGAATGCTTTCATTTCATTGGATTTGATATAATAGTGTTTTTTTTTTTTTTTTTAATTCGACTTTAAGTCATAGTTAGCTAATATATGTGTCAACTTTTGCATTATACCATGAAATAAATTATTATTTTTTTTTACGTCGGAAATAAATAATTTTGCTTTTTGACAATATCATTTTGTCTCTTTTCATGCTGCCCAGGGTTTTGTTAACTATTCATAAGATGGTAAAATATTGGTGTTTTACGGACTAAACTATTTGGTCTAGTAAGCCCATCTACTCTTCCAAAAAGAGTAACGAATGCATACCAACAAGATCTCTATGCACGATTTTTTTTTCCTCCGATTTGACCTAACCCTAAGAAGCGACCTACTGTTGAGACCAATGCAATTCATCAATCACTTTTAACAAAATCAAAATTCGATCAGAATATAACATGAGGGCTCTCAAAAAAAAATTTTATACACAATTTAGATAAGGAATAAAGTGACCTTTTAAGACTATTTCATTTCAAATTAAACATCAAAGTATTTCAAGAAATGTCACTTTTGCTGTCACATCTTTCTTGTTTTATTTTAGGGACAATTACTTGACAGTTGAGTCAGGAACAAAAATTACAAACTAATAAAAAAGTTTATAATATTAATAATTAATTTTTTTTGATATATTTCACTTATTAAATAGGTTTCGCGGGCACAATGTCAATGTAATTCTGTCTTTATTTTATGCGTAAAAGTTGTATTTGTAAATCAATTAATTTAAAAATACAACTACGGTATTATACTTATTAGGGTAAATTACATTTACCTCCCCTGAGGTTTCTGACAAATACAGGGACCTCCCCTGTGGTTTGAATAATTACAATAACCTCCCCTACTTTACCTGACAATGTCAAGATTCCCCCATTCTGTCTATTTTGCACAAACGGCGTTAGTATTTTATATAAAATGACCATATTACCCTTGTTTTTGCCTGCAAAAAGACAAAAAACACTTTTCTTTAAGATGAACATCACTGCCATAAAGTAAAAGATGAAAAAACCCTCTGCTTTGATCAACACAATCATAAAATAAAATAATTTAAAAATATTTATATTAAAAATGACACATTTAAAATAAAATAAAAAATTTTAAAAATTTAATATTTAAAAAATATATTTAAAATATTAAAAAATACAACACATAAATGTATGAAATATAATGCATATTAAAATAAATAAAAAATATTTAAAATATAAAATATTTACCCTAAAAAAATAAATTCGAAAAATTTCAAAACTTATAACCAAATAAATTTTTTCTTTTCAAAACTCATAACTCAAAATACGACTCTACACTCAAATCATGATTCTAAAAATAATTTTAAAAAATAAAATATATTTTTTTAATTTTTTTTTTAAAATAGAGTTTTGGAAAAAGTTTGGTTTTGAGTTTTGAATTGAGTTTTAAATTTGTGTTTGGTTATGAGTTTTTGAAAATAATTTTTGAATTGAGTTTTGAGTATAAACATGTTCCGAAAAAATATTTTTTTTAGAAACATGTTTGGTTTTCTTTTAGAATTACAATTCCAATTAGAAATTTTCAAAAATCTTTTCAAAACTCATAGAGTCTTAACCAAATATAGAGTTTTGAAAATAGTGTAGAGTTTCGAGTTATGTGTTTGGGTATAAGGTTTGAAAATAATTTTTGAATTGAATTTTATGATTTTGTTGGTCAATTCAAAAATTATTTACAAAACTCATAACCAAACACAAACTTAAAAAAATACAAACTTATGTTAAATATATTTTTTAAATATTAAAATTTTTAATTTTTTTATTTTAAATATTTTATTTTATTTTATAAATATATTTTTAAATATTTTAATTTTTTTATGTGTTTTGTTATGATTTGAGTATAGAGTTTTGAAAATAGCGTGGAATTTCAAGTTATGTGTTTGGGTATAATGTTTGAAAATAATTTTTGAATTGAGTTTTATGGTTGTGTTGGTCAATTCAAAAATTATTTTCAAAACTCATAACCAAACACAAACTTAAAAAAATACAAACTTATGTTAAATATATTTTTTAAATATTAATTTTTAAAAAATTATTATTATTTTATTCTAAATATTTTATTTTATTTTATAAATATATTTTTAAATATTTGAAAAAAAAATTATGTGTTTTGTTATGATTTGAGTGTAGAGTTTTGAAAATAGTTTAGAGTTTCGAATTATGTGTTTTGTTATGATGTTTGAAAATAATTTTTGAATTGAGTTTTATGATTGTGTTGGTCAATTCAAAAATTATTTTCAAAACTCATAACCAAACACAAACTTAAAAAAAATACAAACTTATGTTAAATATATATTTTTAAATATTAACAAATTTTAAAAATTTTATTTCTTATTTTAAAAATTTTATTTTATAAAAATATTTTTAAATATTTTAATTTTTTTGTTATGTGTTTTGTTATGATTTGAGTGTAGAGTTTTGAAAATAGTGTGGAGTTTGAGTTATGTGTATGGTTATGAGGTTTGAAAATAATTTTTGAATTGAGTTTTGAGTTATGTGTTTAGTTACGATTTGAGTGTGAAATTGTATTTTGAGTTTAAAATCTTAAAATTAAAAAATTAAAATATTTACAAAATAAAATAAAATATTTAAATAAAAAATATATATTTAAAATAAAAAATAAAATTAAGTGCTTACATTAGGCACTTTAGTATTTACATTATAGGCATTATAGGCACTTGAGGGCATTTTAGGTATTTTGTGTTTACTGATTGATGACATCAGGTCACTTAGGTGCATAAACGGCGGTCAAATTTTGGGGGAATATTGATATTGTCAGGTAAAGTAGGGGAGGTTATTGTAATTATTCAAACCACAGGGGAGGTCCCTGTATTTGTCAGAAACCTCAGGGGAGGTAAATGTAATTTACCCTACTTATTAATATTTTATAAAAATATCATTTATCGTTGATGGGAACCAACCAAAGTAGAATGAAAAAACAAGAACTTTATTTTTATCACAAGTTTTTTTTTGTTATTGTTTTATATCACTTTTTAAATAGATGCTTATAATTATTTTTTTATTTAAAAATAATTAATAAAAATAAATAATATATAATTATAAATATAAAAATAAGTAAGTAAATAAATAAGTGATATACAGTGCTCTAAATTTTATAATCAGGTTCATTGTTCATATTTGTGTACGTAGTACTAACATGCATGCATCCTTGCATGGTATTGGCTCCCACACCCTTCCGTTCATTATTTCAACTTTCTAAGTTTGGTAAATGCTTTTTTTTTTTTTTAGAAAAATGATTGGGAGTTCTAATTAAAGCTACTACTAATGATATGACAGTGGGTCTCACCCACTGCCACAGTATGTATTGTGTTTGTTTGTTTGTTTTTTTTTTTCTTTCTTTTTGCTTTGCCACCTTATTAGTGGTGGGTTTAGAGCTACTAAATTAGTAGTCTCTAGTACCACTGTTTTTTTTTATTGAACTTTTTCAACTTTTTGTAAATTTTTTATTTTTAGAAATAAAATAATGAAAGTATAAAATACTTGTAATTTTCATTTTTGTGAGAAAGTATCATATATTAATAACAATATTATGATATTGTATACACAAATTTTGTGTCCTTCAATAAATAACGATAATACAATACACAAAAATTTGATTTTATTAGTTTAAATAAAATAGGTAAAATCTTGTCACGATCCAAACCCATCAATATGGGTTTAGCATCGAATCGCCAATAACTGTGATTATCAAGGCTTGCTTAACAAAGAATACAAAGAATATAGAGTATGGGTCGGAAGCCAATACAAGAAATAAATAATGTCCAAGGAGTCGTGATAGTCCAGATGCAAAAAGACTTTTCTTACATATATACAATCAAGGCAAAACAAGATGTACAACATTTACAATCATTCAGGACAGAGACTTAATCCCTTTTAAACAGTACAGTACAAAAAATATTCAGTCTATACAAAACAGGACAGAAAGGGGGAAACTAAAACATCCCAAGACAACCTTAGTTTGAACAGTTCTCGAACCTAAAGTGAGGCACATAGGTTGGCATGAGAAAACCTGAGTTTACCTTGACGCTTAGTAACAAATTCCGGTTCAGACACCTACATATTTATATGAGCAGTGAGTTAAAACCCAGTGAATAACATAATGCATAAAGAGGTTAAGAATGAATGTCCTTTCAGTATTGAAAACAGTCAGTTGATTCGGTATATCAGTCATTTAGTCATAACAGTCATATGTGGTACATCCATTAACATAGTAGTACAGTAAACAGTAGGCCTCAAAAGACCGAAAGCAAACAATGATGGCCATCATATCAAGAAATAGTGGTTCCAACATGGAATCGACAGAGATCTCTAGAATAAAGAATAAAGAATAAAGAATAAATGAGTTACTATGGATGCCACAATACAGTTCAGGATAGAGAACATACATTCATTCAGTTAACAGTATCAATTCAGAAACAGTACAGTTTAACCATTCAGAGATATTCATATTTGAACATATCTTTACACAGTTGTTACTCACAGAGTTCTGGGCTACAGTTAAGCTAGAGCGCGTCCTCAGATGCCAACCCTACACAGTTACAAATTGAACACATACTAAGCTACACAGTTGGGAAAAATAATACCTTAATCCCTAATTGCCTCGGTGTGGTTCTACATCTATATCCTCATTAAGATGCCTTAAACTAGGCCTAAGAATGCCTAGGATCAAATGAGGATGCAAAGATGCACTTTAAAAGCATTTTTAAAATTTTCAGAAAACAGGGGTCCCGCTCGAGCGGACATGCAGACAAAGGTTTCCGCTGGAGCGTATACTTACCCGCTCGAGTGTACTGCAAAACAGTCAAAAATGCTGGATAGGTAAAATTCACGCTCGATTGGGCGCTCAACACCCGCTCGAGCGTAAGGCACAATGTCTCGCTTGAGCGTCAATTATTTTGCTCGACCGGACTTCAAAACAATGCAAAGTGCTGGGAGCACGATTTTCACGCTCGAGCACCAGTCACCCCGCTCAAGCGTGAGTTCAAAATCTAGAATTCCCAGATTTGAACCTCAAGCTCAAATTCAACTTCAACTGAATCAAATTCGATTCCTTTGGGCCCATTTCCTGGAAAACACTTGTAAATATATAGTATGACATGATATAAAGCTTAATTTGTAAAATCAAGGCCTAAGGGTAGTTCAATTAAATCCAAATTCAAACCAATTTTCATGAACATGGCTTCAATGTAACATGCATGGGTTTAATCAATTTCAAAGCTTCAATTCCATGCTCTAATGAGTCAATATCTTCAAAGACAAGATGAATTCATGGACTTTAACACAAACATGAACATGCATGCAAGATTTTCATGAAATCAAACCTTCAAACTCAACAATGTAAACATGCAAGATTCAAGCCCCAATTCAACAACTTAAGCTAGTTCTAGACTCAATCCCCTAATTTTGACATGAATCATGCAAGAACAAGCTCAATTCATAAACAAGAGGGTGATTATACTAACTTAGGTCTCCAATGCAAGATAAGGGAGCTCAATTTGCAATCTATACTTCAATTCTTCAAGCCAATTCACGAAACCAAGTTGAAATCACTCCTATCCTCTCACTCTCTCACTCTAGTCGGTTGTGGCCTCTAGAATGGCTGAGGGAAAAAATGTTATGTGATCAAGTGTAAGGCTCAAATGTGCTAGGTAGTGGGCCACTAGGATGGCATATTGGTAGTTAAGTCCAACTTATATAGTTAATCATTATTTAATCTAATTTAATCACACTAAATCACATTTTGGATAAATATGCCATAAAATCACATAAATTATGATTAACACAAAACATCAATCAATTTTGGATTCAGTCGCCGATAAGGCCTTCAATTTGCAATTTAAAGCATACAACATAAACAGATAATTTTAATAGTCAACAGATAGGTATGCATTTAAACTAGCACATTTAATCAGTCAGTTTAGTATTTCAATCAATTCACTTACTAATCATATTCAGTCTCAGTTTAGCAGTAATCAGTAGGGTTATCAGTGATCAGTGGTGAGGGTTATTACAAATCCTCTATATGATTTACACGGATTATAATGGTAATTTTTTTATTCAATTTTCGAGTATGGTTGCAATTCAATTCAATTCGATTTTTTTGTTGAATTGAACTATTTGATATTATTCTTAAAGTCTTTTAACCAAGGAGATCGAAGAAAATAATAGGGATTGACAGCTTGAGAAACTTGATCTTGAACAATTTTCAAACTCCACGAAGTAGAGTGTTATTAGCTTGAGAATGGGGCAATAGAATTAACAGTTTATTAAAGTGCTTGTTGATCTTCTACAGAGGTGATTAAACGATTAGGCCACTTAACTAATTGCTTAGGATCCCAAGAAAATTTTAAAAAATTTCTATTGGTCCAAACCTCATTTTTTTAAGGGTCATCAAAATAAGGTTTCATTTTATTGTTTTGCTTAATGTCTCAAAGAACCTTGGACTGCTTGTTGATCTAGCACACAAGAGTATTGAGTTTTGGGTAGAATCTGAAGTAAATGCTTGTGAACTCTTGGCATACAAAGGTCTTTCGAATAAAAATCTTTATTTATAGGTTTGTTGGTATTAAAATTCAGGAATCTTTTGTCAACAGGGCATAACGATGATGTGGCAAGGATGATGTGGCAAGATTGGGTAAAATAGCTGACGTGGCATAAGGTTGGGTTAAAGAAAAAAGGATACGAAAGATGATAGCAAAGAATCAGGGAAGAAGTCAAAAAATAGTTCATAAAATGTGGGGATAAACATGAAGAGAGACAGAGAATCAAGGGAGATCAGAACCAAGAGCCAGGCTAGAACTCAAGTATAAAAGGAAGCCGGAATGCAGAAGAAGAATCATCAACAACCATCAATCACACTCGTGATGAATTATTTAGGAGTAGTTCTAAATTAGTCATTTTAGGAGTAAATTAGAAATATCTTTTTCCAACCCCCACTTCTCTTCTCGCCGATTGATATATTTTTCAATTCCTTGTTCTTATTTAAGTTCTTGTAACGATAGCAAGTGACAGTTTAATTAAATAAATACATATTCTTTTCTCGCTTAAATCCTTCTTTACTTAATTATCTCTAGGGAATTCCTCAATCTGTTTAAGGTATAGAACTCAACCACAAAACTTGATCTTTTGTGTTTATTAAAATTGGTTAAAACCTGTCGATCAATCACTGTCGATTGGGTTTAAACTAAATTTTTACTAACATAAATTAGCACACCTAGTGGGACCATTCTAACTTGGAGTAATGGTGAAAAAGAAAACTGAAAAAACGGAGACTAACGCCAGTAAGAAAATTGCTGATGAGTCAGACCTTCTTGGGAATCCAAGTAAGAAGCATGCTGAAGATACAAGTGTTCCTACTAGCTCCTGAGTTCGGGGAAGACATGGAGGTCATTGCGGATAGCCAATCAGTGGCAGCCAGGTATGGAGTAGAATTGAAAGATGGTTAGGACACAACCAATGGACACCAGCATCATGGCCTAGCGGTTGAACAAGTAGAGGAAATGATTGCCTAGCTTGGCCACCATTCGAAATGAGACCAGAACACCTTACAGAAAGTATGACGGCTAAGCTTAAGATGCTTGAGGGATTTAGCCTTACCCCTAGTCCTCTACCACTAGCCAAAGTGGAAGCACATGTGACTAAGGTACAATTTCAAACTCGTAAGGCAAGTAAAATTTATCAGGGTAGTGCCTCTTTTTATAAGCCTCCAACTCTTTAAGAGGAGGAGCAATAAAGGTTTCAAATGAACTCTAATCAGATATATAAAGAAACTAAAATTAACATCAATTATGGAAGGCAATTTGGTCCCTCTCGCCTCTTCGTCAAGAGAGGCGTTGGAAAGGAAGTCAGATTATAATCCAACATTTGAAATGAATAATAGACTAATGCAAGGGGACAGAATTGGCTCTTAGAATAAGAGGAACCAATAAATGACATGGTCAGGCCTTTGCCAGGAAGGCAATTTAGGGCCTCTAGGTATAAGAAACCTGCCGTTAACAGACCAAGAATAGGGCAGTACAACCTTGCTGACCAAAGACCTATGCAAGGGAACAGTTTAGAGCCCCTAGGTATGAGAAACCTATCATCGACAGACCAAGACTAGGACAATACAACTTTGTTGACCAGAGGTTTAGACAACCAAACTATGATAGCCCAAGACCAAGGGGCAACCAAAGACCTAGGCAACAAGTATACCAAAAACAAGGATTTAGAAACCATAAGCCACAACGAAGGACTGGACCACCCTCTTGACATTTTGAGAAAGAAGGTATTGGTTTGCACTCACATCGAAAGCAACACTTCTAACTATATGAGGGGTTTGCTGTACCAAACTTTCAGCCACAAATGAATAAAGGGATGGGGTATGACGCTTATCATGAGGAGCCAAATTTTGAACCAACCCAGGTCAGCAGGCATCAGATCATGGAAATAATTCAAGAAATGTATAGCCCAGGCCTAAGGAGGCCTGGCAAGCCAATGTTCAAAAAGTCGTACCCTTATTGGGTAGATGAGACCTTTTTTCTTAGTAATTTTAAAATGCCTGAATTCTCCTTATTCATTGGGGGAAAAGACGCAATCAACCATAGAGTACATAGGAATGTTTACCATGCAATATGGAGCGGCTAACTCAGATAACCTGAAACTTAGGCTTTTTCCACATTCATTATCAAAAGTAGCCTTCACATGGTTCATTAACCTGCCAAAAAACTTAGTACCCACATGGCAGGACATAGAAAGCAAGTTCCATATACAATTTTACAAAACCGAAGCTAGACATTAATATGGTGAATTTAGCTAAATTTAGACAAGAGTAGGAGAATCAGAGAACAAGATTGATAGGTTCAAAAAAGCTAGAAACACGTGTCATGTTTATATGCCTGAGATAGAGGTGACAAGATTGGCCTAGACTTCAAATTAAGGAATAAATTTGAAGAAACGAAATTTAGAGATTTGTTTGAACTTTCATCTAAGGCAACCAGTTATGAGTCCATCCTTAGGGAAGAACATCAAAACAGGTTTACTATCCTAGAAACATATTACCAGGACATAGAACTAGAAATAGAAATAGACATATATATTGCTCAAATAATTGGCAAGACGCCAATGACTTGTGAAGGCTTAAAAAGACAGAAACCGTCAAACATGTCTTCTATTCACTAGTTAGAAAAAATGTGCTAATAACCCATCGAAGATTTCTTTGATTTATCAAAGGCGGATGCTTTATTTGATGAGTTATTGGCTAGGAAGTTTTAACATTGTCCCCAAGCCATAGCATCCTAAAAGAAAAAGATAGAATTGACAAAGAGTATCGTAAATGGCATAATTCGCTTAGGCATTCAACTAATAATTATGTAACTTTTCGCAACTATATGTAGGACTTGATTAAAAAGGAATCTTTGAAATATCTTTGAGAAGGACAAAAGGGTTATATTTGTTAATGAGAATCCTTTTTTAGAGGTGGTGGACATAAACATGGTGTTTACCAGGCTAAATAATCAAACCAAGAATCCAAGAGTGTTTTGAGTGAGCTGGAAAGAGTTAACAACTTGAGGAAAGAACTTCTGGCTGAAGGAAAGAAGCCAATGGTCCATTATGACCACTTCGTATATTTCAGATGTGGGATTGAGAGAGAAAAATCACATGCTATTGTGGCCAACAAAGTGCAGAAGCAAATGAAGGATTGTGACTTAAGGTTTAACACCATGGGCCAAGATGATTTGCAAATTTTCAATGGTGCAGAATTGTTGTATGATGGGGTAGACCTAGGAGTTTATATCATCGAGATAGCAAATTATAGAAAGTAAGATGGGCCCTTTATTTATAAAGGGGTACCAATGAATCCTTGCTTAGAAGGGGCTAGTGCAGGCAGAGCATATTTGAGCAGTGCAAACAGCAGAAGCAGAATGACCAACCAAGAAGCTTTATGGCTCAGAGGTCCTATAATCAAGAGGACAGGACATATTCGCATGGCATGGAACAAAGGCCAAAGGAAGGCACGGTTGCCAAGCCATATAGTATTCCAGTTGAACATAGGCCAAATAGAGAGTTAGGGCTGGAGTAATCCAGAATGATTAGGCCTCAAATACCACCACATTATGGTTGGCATGGGGTGGTGCATCCAAAGTTTCCCAAAGGAGGTTAGAGACCTATGGTTAAGACAAAAATAAAAAGAAAAGAGCCGATGAGGTTTTATGCAATGATGTCCAGGCTAGAACATTAGGGCCTGAAACCACCAAAGGCACAAAACTTGACTTGGTCTAGAGAAAAAAGAGATGATGAAACTTATACACTGAAAAAAACAGTAGTATTAACATTAGGGAACGACACCAAGGAAGTTCTCAAGCCGACGATGCTATATAAGGAGCCTATATCCATCACAGATGAGGCTATGGTAAGACAAAGAGTTAAAGAATTAGAAAAAGAACTGCAAGTTGCCGATGAGGCAATGAAGGGTAGCCAAGAGATGGCCTTAGAGGTCAAGATGATAGGGCTTGTTGACATGGAAAATGATGAGGTTAAGTCATAAAGTTTTGGAGACTTTGGAGAAAAAATGACCATTCAGTTTGATAGTTTTCCTTTCATTGATTGTAATATAGTTATGGCCATCCCAAAAAATTTTCAGGCCAAATCAGACCAACCAACGCATTTGGTTGGTGATATGGAAGACTTTACAAAAGTAGTGGCCCAGATAGCAAAAACTAAGGCCAAAATAACAAGATCAATCGAAGTAGTCAAGTCTATCGATGAAGACCAAGTAGTGCTGCAAAGCCTGGAAAGGAATTGATTAAGAACCTAAGGCCTTTATATATACAGGTACACCTAGATAAAGTGCCTGTCGACAGGGTCTTGGTCGATAATGGGGTCATTGTTAACATCCTTCCTTCCAAAACACTGAGGATGTTGGGAAAAATAGTGGATGATTTGATACTAACTGACATCTCATTAGTAACTTTGTAGAAGGTTCATCCGAGGCCAAAGAAGTAATAGTCCTAAAGTTACAAATTGGAGCAAGGGCCATAAGTACAACTTTCTTTGTGATCGATTCTATCTCTAACTATAATCTGTTGTTGGGAAGAGACTGGATCCATCTGAATGGATGTGTACCATCTTCATTACATCAGGCTTTCATCTTCCTGACCAATTGAAAGGGAAACAAGCCACATGATGGCATGGGGGTTTACTGGGCTGATGTTTACTCTTTTATAGCAGATGTATACAACATTAAGGCGGCACTATATAAAGAAAGCTTGGGACCAGTGGGGGTGGTTTCTAAAGAGCTAAAGTGTAACGCCCTAAATTTCTAGCTCAAATGATAATACAACAATTATGGTTCTTTCAAGGAAAACCGAGTATAAATCTCCAAACTTACATTACATGATACAATAGTTATTCATGCAAGAATACATTAATCCAACAACAAGTAAATAAACAAATAAATATCCCAAGGGGTTTACAAGTTTCCAAGGCTTGAGCCTGGTTATACAAAACGGTTATTCAAACCTACACACATACAGCCCTTGGCTTACACACAGAGTCACAGCAAAATGAGAGTCTCGTACTCTCAACACACATTTTCTCGCCTCTAGTTAGGTGGCATCATCACATTTTTTCCTGCACAAAAATCCCGTAGGGTGAGCATAAAGCCCAGTAGGAAATTCTTATACATTTTATACAAGTCTCAAGAGATGAAATGCACATGCCATGCTATGCCCTTTTGAAAGAAAATCACATCTTCATATTTGAAAACCATCATGCTCAATGATGTCATGCAATTTCAATTCTTCAAAAATTAACAATTCATTTCAAGAGCGGTAAATACGACTCTGGTAATCCCTAGGTTGGTGTCTACAAGTAGATCATATAAGTACTACCAATTTGTCATTTTACCAACATTGATCGAAGGCTTGACACCTAGAATCATTTTTACCAATATTAATTGGAAGGCTCGACATCTATTCAATTTCATCTACACCACCTGTCAAGACTTACCACCTTATTTACCCCAAAACCAATTCATAGAAACTTGTTTCTCAACATTCTTTTCTCAATGCAAGTTTTCAAATTAACTTTCAAAGTTTAATGTAATCAAATGAATTGATATGCCAATAATACAAGATGAATATAAATACTTTTATTCCAATTCATCATCCAAGGAATAACACAATTCCCTCTTCTCAAATATCCTCAACAATTAGTCATTTCAAGACTATTTCAACGTTTTGAACAATAATTTCTAAAATGAACAACAATTCTCATAATCCCTGAAATTCATCATTTATATAAATATAAATAAGAAATTTTCCAAACATCCATTTATTTTGACACACAAAATAAATATAATAATATCATTCATAAATTTTCAGTCTCTTTAAAAAAAATTCCTAAATTCTAGGTTTTCTCACCAAAACTATACAACTCAAATCTTTTGAAAGAAAACTTTCCAAAATCATATTTTCTTCAATCAACGAAGATCAAAATCCATAAGATCATTTTAAAAGAACAAGGGACAAACCCACTTTCAAAATTATTTAACTTCTTAAATTAACAATCAATTTTCAAAGCTATCGAAAGATGATTTCGAAAATCATCTAGATCTTGCAAAAATATATATAACTCTAAGAAAATCCCTACCTCAAGTTTTGAAGAAGAAATGAGATGAAACTCCAAAATTTACGGTGTTGAAACTCAATCTCCATCACACACAACAAAGCCCTCGAGAAGTTACACAACTTTGATGAAGAACTTCGGTCTAACTCCCAACGGATTTGGAGGAATCAAAGAGAGAAGATGACTTCTAGAGAGAGAAGCTCTAGATCTGGAAATTTTAGAGAGTTTAAGAGAGAGAGAGAGAACTGAAAAAGTGATCTGAAATCTCTCCTTACGGATTGATATAACATGGTCCGCTTGAGCATGAAATACACTTTCCCGTAAGCAATTTCGAATGCATTTTGCATTTCTGCTTTCGACGAGCTAACCTCTGTAAGTTGACCAGGTCAAAATCGGGATCGCTACATGAAGTCACAAGGAAAGGACATTAATTTTGAGGAGTTTCAAGCCTACATAGATGATGGATTCCAACAGATTGGCCAAGACTTGACCAAACCCAGCCTGATGCAAAAGAGGCAGGGTGAACCAATCATTGAATTGGTGGCTAAACAAGATGGTTGAATGATGAGTACAATGATTGATGATGAAGAAGACATTAGTGTAGTTAGGTCTATTTTCTTTAGATTGTTTTGTTTCTTTTTTGCAAATAAGGTCAATCTTAGTATTTTACTTTTATGTTCATGGGTTGAATGTGTAATTGACAGTAGCTCTCTTAGTTATAGAGAGGTTCAGTTGGAACATTTGCAGGCAGCACCTGCTAAGTTAGATGATCTCAAAGCTAATGTATAGGATCCCTTAGAGGAGTTTACCTTAAAGTATGAAGCTTGTAAGAGACCCATTTTTGTTAATGCAAAGTTATCTAATAAATGCAAAGAAAGGCAAGTTAGCCTTCTTTCTAATTATATAGATTGCTTTGCATGGAATTATGATGAAATACCTACTTAGACAGATCATTAATTGAGTATAAGCTCCTAACACGAAGCAATTATGTTCCTCATAAGCAGCCTCCAAGAAGAATGACTAACGAGGTAATGTTATTGGTTAAAGAAGAAATTGAAAGGTTGCTTAAAGCAGGGTTCATAAGGATGCTAGGTATATTGAGTGGTTGTCAAATGTGGTTCTGTCATGAAAAAGAATGGCAAATTAAGAGTTTGCATAGATTTTAGGAACTTGAATACTACAATGTCAAAGATGAGTACCCAATGCTGTGGTTGATCATTGGTGATTCAAAGAATAAACATGAAATCTTATCTTTAAAGATGGACATCTTTGGGTATAATCAGATATTTATCAGTTCATAAGACACCCACAAAATAGTCTTCAGGTGTCTTGGGGCATTAGACACTTTTGAGTGGGTTGTTATGCCATTTGGCCTAAAAAATGCAAGTGTTACCTATTAGAGGGCCTTGAATTTAATCTTTCATGATCTGATTGAAAAATTTTTAGAAATCTATATAGATGATGTGCTATCAAGTCAAAAAGTTTTGATGAACATTTAGACCACTTCCGACAGACCTTTCAAAGGATGAGGTCTTATAGTTAAAAATGAACCGGTTAAAATGTGTATTTGGGGTTTCTGCTGGAAACTTTTTAGGTTTCCTAGTTCATCAAAAAGGTATTGAGGTAGATGCAAATAAGGCCAAAGTCACATTAGCAACACCACTACCACCCAACAAGAAAAAAATGCAGAGCTTTCTAGGAAAGGTGAACTTCCTAAGGAGGTTCATAGCTAACTTGGCTGGGAAAACTCTAGTTTTTTCACCTCTGGTAAAGGCCAGAGCAGATACGAATTTTAACTGGGGGAAGCCTCAGCAAGAGGCTTTTGATTTAATTAAGAAATACTTAATGAATCCACCAGTGCTGATGCCTCCCATCAAGGAGAAGCCACTAAAGCTATACATTTCAACATGCGAAGGGTCCATTGGGTGCCTATTAGCTCAGGATAATAAGAATGGCGATGAGCAGGCCATCTATTATCTTAGCAAAAGATTAAATGATGCAGAAACTAGACATAGTTCAATGGAAAAACTGTGTTTGGCTTTATATTTTGCTACCATCAAGCTAAGACATTACATGTTACTTTTGGAAGTATGTGTAGTAGCACAGACTGATGTAATTAAATACATGCTGTCTAAACCTATTATAAGGGGAAGACAATGTAAGTGATTGTTGGCTCTAATAAAGTATTGCTTCAAGTATGTTCCTCAAAAGGCTGTTAAAAGCCAAGCCAAAGCTGATTTCTTGGCTGAGCACCCTGGTTATTCTGTTGATAAGGATTTATTTGAGGTAAATTATGTAGAAAATGCCCCTTGGTAGCTAATGTTTGACTGCTCTAAAACAGAAGGTGTTGGAGCTGGTGTTGTGTTGGTAGCACCCAATGGCCAAGTTCATCAGTTTTTATACCAACTAGACGAACAGTTTATCATATCTAATAATCAAGCTAAGTATGAAGCCTTGATTATAGGTCTAGAACTGGCCATAGGTAGGAAGGCCGATGGGTGCATAATATCAAGGATAGTGAGGAGGCCATACCGCAGTTTGAGCATCATGGAATTGCAAGATGTGAACCAAAAACATATGGTTGCGCTGATCAGACAGGGGTCTATCTCAAATGAGATGGTAGACAGGTGAATGGCATGGAAAATGCCCAAATTGTGCCACCTATCCCCTTCAAAAGTGGTCATCCTCTTTACCCAAGCTATCTAGGCGTTAGTTGGTTTGGACCATGATCTAGGGCCCGTCAACCAGTTCAGCCATTAAAGTGAAGACTGGTCTAGAAAAAAAGTCTCACCATCAAAGAATGGGATAGTATGAGTCGTACCATCCGGAAAAGTGCTTAAAACACATGGGCCAAGTTCCCTAGCACCGATGAAGGTTGGTCGTGATTTGGGAATCAAACTTGTTGCTTTTGATAAGTTGGATGATCTCTTGTGGAATTACTCGAACTTGGTTGGAATTTGAGTTAGAAGACATGGCTAAAGAAGTTAGGGTTTCTTGGTTTCAGAAGAAGAGGAAAAGTTTTTGCAAGAAGAAAAAGTAATGAAAAAGAAGAATTTGAAAAACTTTAAATACCTTTGCATGGAGCCCAAATAAGAAATAATAAAATGGAGAAACTGAAGAGGGGCTTAATAATGATGGGCCTGTGAATTATTAAGTGGCCCAAAGAAGTTAAAGAACATTGGGCCCAGAAGTAAACATAATTCCAGACTAAAATCATTCAAGACAAAAGATTTTTTTACCTTGAATGAAGGGGGTATTGTTGATACTAAAATTTAGGAAGTTTCTGTCGATAGGACATAACGATGACATGGCAAGGATGACATGGCAAGATTGGCTAAAATAGTTGACGTGGCATAAGGT